>CM073428.1:26129388-27492865 GCA_037114965.1 Monochamus alternatus | reverse complement strand
ATTTTTCAAAATAATGTCAAATAATATTTTTAAACGAGTAGTAAATAACATTGCACAATCCTTAAGAAGAAAGACTGGGATACTATCCGGACTACTAGTCAATTTAGGCTTAAATCTTTTTAATGCGGAAAATATTTCATCTTCTGAGAATAAAGGAATATCTATCCAAAAGTTATTAGACTAAAAAAAGTACTCTCGTTTATTGTCGACAAAACGAACCGTTTTCGAGAAAAATGATAATAAACAAATTCATGTTTTATTTTTAATAAAAAGCATCATGATTTAATTTTTTTTCTCGACAACAAAGTACGATACGAAAGTAATTCAAATAGGAAAGTTTACTTTTAAGATGTTTAATCCCAAAAAATACAAAATTTAAAAAAATTCAGTGGTGTTCCAGGAGGCACCTTCACGAAATTATTGAAGACCTTCATAGGCGAGTTCAACATGCGGACATATGTCGAACTTTTTCTCGCTCTATACAGGGTGTTAAAAAAAGCGTGTAAAATATTTCAGGAGGTAATAGTATGAACTAAAATAATCAGAAAAGTCTTAATAAACATTGCGTTGCGGAGATATGAACCACTATTCGTTTTTCAAACATTTTATTTTATTAGGAATAAACCGACAAAGGAAGCTTTTAACAAACAAAAAACAAAGTTACAGAAGATGTTCAAAGTGCCCTCCGTCCATTTCCAGGCACATCTTCGTCTCAACGATATTCGAACTCTTTCGAAAACACGCTCCTTGGTTTGGATTTCTTCACTTTTGATTAATCCGTAGCTTCAGCTCTTCCAGGCTATTTACAGGAGTATCATACATCAAATATCCCCAAACAAAGAAATCTAGAGAGTTCATATCAGGCGATCTTGGAGGCCATAAAACAGGTCCGGCCCTTCCTACCCATCTATGTGGAAAAGTTTGGTGTAGATGCTTTCTAACGGCCATGGAAAAATGAGCTGGAGAACCATCATGCTGGAATCACATTTGTTGCCTCTGATTCAAAGGAATGTCTTCCAAAAACTCATACAGTGTGCTCTGCAGAAAGTTGAGGTAAGCAGCTCTTGTTAATCGGTTTAGTAAAACAACAGAACCTATAAACCTCTCACCTACAATACCCATCCAAATGTTTAATGAAAAACGTGCCTGATGTCCAGATTCTATTAGAGCATCAGGATTTTCGTCGGCCCATATATGCGTATTGTGAAAATTAAACACTCCATTTCTTGTGAACCCGGCCTCATCAGTAAAAAGAATGTTTGCAAGAAAACGAGGGTCTTCAGCATCATGACGTAGAAACCAGGATATGGTATGGATAAAGCAGTTGCTCGTGAAGGATTCTCCAAACAAGAGTACCACTAATTCCTACCTCGGCTGATATTCTCCGCAAAGTCGTACCTGCATTCTGCTCTACCAGTGCTAGAATTTCTTCTTCTGCTCTAGGAGTGGATACCGACCTTGGTCTTCAAATACATACAGTTTATTTCATAGGGGTATAGGGCTCAATATAGCTGCATCTTTCTTCCACCTTAAACTGTCTTGTTCCCGTAAGCACATAATTTTAACTGTTAAATAAAACATAAATCATTTAATAGTACCTCAATGCAATTATCTCAATAAACCTTCAACATCAGTTTTTAACTTATTTATGAAACATGACAGTAATTGATTATTTTTAAATTGCTTATCATAGAAACTAAGAAAATCGTATATATTTTCCTATCAATTAAAAATTGTACGCTGCTTTGTTTGGCTTTCCTAATCTTGCATGTCTAGTTTTACATACTTGATAAGTTACGCAATAATTAGACAATGCATATTAATGAAAACGCATTGCCGGTAACTCGACACAGATAAATTATTTATGAGTGTATGTTACGGATAACGCAAAGGAGGTACCAGGCAAGAGCTAATAGAAAATACATCCTTTATAAATTCCTTATATTAACTATTTTATAATTAGTCAAATTAAAAAGCGTGTTAAATAAGGAATATTGAAGTAACAGGATTCCAATATCAGTGAGACGCACGATATATTATTTCATGCAATGAGAAAGTATTTATTGATTGCTATTGGCTTTCTATTCCTCGTGCCATAACTGCTTAATGACTTCCGAAGTATAGAGGGTGTTGCATAAGTATTTAAAGAAAATTCAAAGGTAGTTTTCTTGGCAAAATTTCAGTTTTTCTCAAAAAAATTGAATATAAAGAGACGAATCTTAGCAGAAACGTAATACCTAATACTTACCATGGAAGGGTTTTTTTTATTTCACCCTTATAGCAAAACAAAAAACATGTCAGTGAATCATCAATTTATAAGTATTGCGTTCCTGCCAAAACTGTTTATGAGAAAAATTGAAAAAATAAGATTTTACTCCTCTCTCCTCCTTTAAGAGGCTGAAACTTTTTAGGGGATATTCCACTTAAAAAAATTGTCTTAAAATTTACAAAGAAAAGTATATCTGAATTTTCTGTATACAAATTGTGACAGAGTTGCCTTAAAAAGCCATAGCACTTAGGCCTCATTGAGCCCCTTGTGCTTTCTCCGATTAAGAGAGACCTCTCTCCATTTACCCATCATACAGATATGCTGTTGTTGAAACCACTTCAAGTGCTTAATGTCACTCTCATGCTGATCTAGTTGTTAATTAAATAAGATCAGTAGTGATTGTCTACTATATGTGTAAATTCTGATGGTTTTGCCCCTTATATGCCTATGGACAATTTCCTTGGTTATGCCTGCTAGTTCCGTTTGTACCACAGTAGCATGCCTATTCATGTGCAGCGATCTGAAGTAGATTCCACATCCTGCACCTTCTTTCCTTTTTGATCAGTCCGTGAAGATGTTGATTACATCCTCGCAGGAGGTCTCCTCATTCCTGATAATTATCGTATAGGGTCTGCCAAAACCAAACTTGAGAGAAATACTGTCAGCGTCTGCCTGCTGAAGGGACATCCTTCTGACGACCCCACTCCACTGACGGCTTCTATCCACTCTAGATTCTACATCTGGTATAATACCAGTATACTTGAGGCGAAGCATGGTTGTCACAGCCAATTCCTATCCAATATCCAAAGGTGGCATTACCTCCATTGCTTTGGCGAGCGTAGTTCGCATAGCTCCAGTTATGCTCAAGCAGGCAATCCTTTGTACCCGACTGAGCCTTTATTTAGCTATCGTCTGTTGGAATTTCGGCCACCAAACGACAGCCGCATAGAATAACATTGGTCTCACAATGGCAGTGTATAGCTACTTTTGGTTTCATTCAACAGGGTTTACCAACAGTCCTGCGGTACTGCTCATAGGATATCTACGCCTTTTATAGCCTCTCCAAATTCCATGTTAGCTTTGCAACAAGTTTGGCTCCAAGGTATTTCACATCCAATGCAAAGCTTAACATAGTGCTTAGGAGACTTGGTGCCCTTACTGACGCCATGTTCCTAGTCCTTCTGAAGAAAACTATTTCTGCCTTCCTGGTGTTGACAGACAGGGCATGTTCCTCACACCACTTTTCGACGGTTCTTGGGGCAGTTTGCATTTTTTGGCAAAGGATACCCTCGAACTTTCCACTAATCAACATAGTGAGATCATCGACATAAGCGATTATATAATATACCAATTTACGAGTTGAGGCGGCACAGGGGACTGTCCAGAACCAAGTTCCATAGTGGTGGTGATAGAACACCTGCCTGCGAGCAGTCCCTTGTCATAATTCCTTTCACGGAGGCATCCACCACACTGATTTGTATAGCTCTTTTAGTGAACATATGAACTGCCTACCACTTGATTCAGGGCAGTGTCGCGGATCGGCCTAGAGTATATGCATGTTGATTAAGGTGTTACTGTCTATCCGCTAGTACAGTGCCCCTTATGAATCGTTCACATAACTTCTCCATCGCTTTCAACAGAAAGGGTCAGGCTAATGGGTCGATACGCCTTTGGGGTGGTGTAATTCAACCTACCCGTTTTGGGAATGAAAACTACCCTCATTTCCCGCCAAGTCCTCGAAATATAAAGGTGTACAAAGCACAGCCTAAACATCGTTTCCAGGTACGGCATTAGAACATTCAAGCCCCATTGTAACAGGACTGGATAATGCTGTTAATGTCTGGCGCCTTGAAAAGTGAGAAGGTTTGCACTGCCCATCGTATTTTGTCTTTTGTAACAGTCTGGTTGTCAATCCGCCAGTCCATAACCGAAGGTAGATTCGTAGTTTCGTCTGGCCATTCTTTTCGTTCCATTAGTGTGAATCCAGAGAAATGGGTCCGCATCAGCAGTATCAGACTTTCATTTAGATCGGTGGATCTCTCGCAATCCTCTTTAGTTAGTAAACTGAACTCATAGTTTTTTTCTCTGTAAGGACTTTATATAGCCTGGCAGCCTACGAGTAGTCTTTGATCTCCTCGCAGTAGGCTCTCCATCCATCTCTTTGTTTTTTTTTCTGAGCAATTTCTTGAAAAGTATCAGGTGGGTTTTCCACAATTCCCAGTCCAAGTCTTGTCTAGTCATTTTTGCCTTATTAGAAGACGTCCTTACTTTCTTCTTCAGATGCGTTTATTCGGAATTGGGAACTTCAGGTTCTTGAATTAGAGGAGATCAAATTCTTTATAGATCTCTATTCATTAAGATCTAAGATTTGCAGTATGAATTAATCAATTTTTCAATTAATATTGTCCAATGATTCCTTTTATTTAGACTTCTAATATTTACACTTCTAACATTACAAAGAAAAATTCTGTTCTTTATAAATATATAAATGTAACATTATTTAGACTTAAGACTGACTATATAGTCTATAGACAGATAATAGAGACCATTCTCACAGGAGTTATTTTCCATAAAAAATATTTCATATGGTGCTTATCACAGAAATACAATTCCCTTAAGGATTCTAATCCAGAATTTTATCAAACTTATGTCTTCTGTCATATCCTTGGTTACCTAAGATTCGCTATTTAAATTAATATTTGAATTCCAGTTGTCGTGGTAGTAGTAACATTTGTGAAATATTTTACTAGAAGAGTTCGAAATGTTTAATTTGTAAATATAGGTAGAAAATTGGTGTTACGTTTAAACACAACAGCGCAGTAAAAATATTTTACTTGCCAGTAAAATAATAGAACAGTTCAAGTAAAAGTGGAACGCTTACAGACGGATCGTTTATATATTACATCTAGTGTAAGCAAAGTTTACGGAATAAATATTACGTACTCGTAGAAATAATTTTTTGCCTAAACAAACAAATACAAATAATCTATTGGCTAAGTTCAATAAAACATATCCGTTAATCAAAGGCTATAGTTTCCCGTATAAGAAATTATTCACATACGTAAGAAAATTCCAAAGCTTTCAAGATTTACAAATATACACATAATAAGATTCTCATGGCATTTTTAAAGTGGAATTAATTCCTAGTCGAATTTATTCCACCGCTTCGAGAATCAAAGCCCAGAAGGTTACGGCTAAATCTGAACTATAATGTTGAAATTGTCATTTCCTATAACTTTTATACAAACATGCGCTAGAAACCATGGTTATCTGCATTTAGATACCGGGGATTATTCCTTTTTTTCTTTGTATCTTACACTGTTAAATACTTAATAATTTACATCAATGCCAGTGTTAACAGTTTTTCAAAAACATTCTGCAGCATGCAATAATATCTATAACGTCTTACACAATTTTTTCTATATGCAGTTGGCATCTAAAATTTGGAAAACTTTATGATGAAGCATAGCAGGTAAAAATATGTTTTCTTTTATTCCAGATGACTTGTCAGCCTGTAAACTGTTATACCTACACACTGAAGAAAATTACAATTAACTAACTTAGATGTTTTTTAGACTGCATCTAAAACAGCTTTGGCGAAAATTGCTTATAAAAACGAAATTTACTTCAACGAAAAACTTTTAAGGAGAAAGTAGCCTGATAAATAAAAATTATGGTTGCTATAACAGTAATTATTATTTGTGTCATTTTGGTTATTCATTTGACACTTAGAGATAAAGTGTTGAATAAAAAGTGCATTTATTTACACCTGAAGAGTATGCAGATATTAAGATATTGTATTTGTATATGGTTATTCCAATAGTAACGCCAGACGAGCAGCCCGAGAATACCGACGAAGATTCCCAAATAGGCATCAACCTGCCCAAACAGTCTTTAATGCATCATTTTGTAGACTTTGAGACAAAAGTAACCTCGCTCCACCAAAGACCCTTCGTCCTATTAAAGTGAATGTAAAATGTAAAATGATTATTTTTTGTATTGACATTATTAACAGTAAGATAGAAGCAAGATTACAGTTAAAATAATTGAGTTCTCATTATAGTGGAATAACACTATACAATAAAAAATTGAAATTTCAGGCAAATCCTAACAATGACCTTTTCGCATCAATAATTTAAAATAACATCATCTCTCATCAATACAATTTATGTACCTACTGAGTATCCAACGAACAAAGACCTAGCTCTTATACAGGGTGTTCTACATGCTCCATGACTTTTGCAGATGGTAGCTGGGTTAATTTCAAACCTTTTTTCTTATGAACGTAATTCCGATTCGTTTTCGTTTAGAACTTACAAGCATTTTAAAACATATAATTTCATATTTCGAAGTAGTCTGATAAATAAAAATGATGGTTGCTATAACAATAATTATTTGTGTCGTTTTGTATTCACTTGACACTTAGAGTACTAAATAAAAATTACATTTATTTACAGCTGTAGAGTATGCAGATATTGTCTTAACGCCAGACAGCCAGAGAATACGACAAAGATTAGATAAGAATTAAATAATTTTGTCAAAATTATGATGACCTAACTGCTACTAGAAGTTAGCACACATGCCCTAATTATTAATGCCTCCCACAATTCCTACTAATAGTGTCCACCAGTGGCGGTTCGTCGTATGAACCCCATAATCTCCACTTACCTATTACATTTATCAAAAATCACTATAACGGAATAAAATAATTATTGCTTCAATTGTAGCCCTTGTAAGTTATAAATAACGAATCTAGTCTACGTTTCAATATCCCGCTGTGAAGCTTAATTTGCGGAGCCTCAAATTTCTTCATATATGCCTAATACGTTACGGCTTCCACCGCGCAATACGGTCAAAGTCGATGTTTTCCGTCCTATTTGAGGGCCGATTTCTGGCGCCTCTTATTCTCTCTCTCTCTGTTTCGGCAAATTGGACTACGTTATGTGTGTAACGCACTTTATCGAGTGCTTGAGTGTTAATATTGGAGAGTTTCACGCTGTTGTAAATAATTACCATACTTTTAATTGTATAGTATGGAATAAATTCAATAAAAACGAAACAATTATTTTTTGGGAAAAATCCTCGAACAGGTCGATTTTTAATTTAAAAAATAAATATTTTAGCGTAAAATGCGATTTTCAAATGTCATTTGTTTTCGAGTAATGACGTCATCGATTTTTTTTTAAATGGCAACACCAAATTTTTTTCCTTGATTCTGAAAGATCGTTTAATTCTCTATCAGACAGTACTAAAATTTTGCCCTCTTACATAGGAAAGTTTTCGAGTAAATGACGATTGAATGTTGAAGAAAACGTAAATCAATTAAAATAAAGCAAAAACGTTATCAAGTTTAGTTTTTCGAATTCCATAGTTCTTTTATGGATCACGTAGGTGAAAATCTTTGCAAAGTGTCATTGTCACACCGACTTTCTAATAAGTATTGTAAGCGACATAGAAATTATTATTCAATTTAAAGTATTATGGCACATTTAACTGTTACTCAAAGAATTGAAATTTTAATTCTTATTGGATGCGGGAATATGACTAGAACTCAGCAGGAAGTTTGCGATTTATTTAATAAAAAATATCCAGATCGCCCTATCATCCAATCAACAGTCAGTAAGGTAGAGCCTAAATTTAGAGAAACTGGCAATGTTGTAAATATTCCAAAACCTGAACGACCAAGCATTAATGAAAATCAGAAACAGAACATTTTGATAAGTATGGTGGATAATCCTCATAATTCTTCACGATTGGTTGCATTAAACAATGACACTAGTCAGAGCACAGTGCTACGTATCTTGAGGAAAGAAAAATATCCCTACAAAATTCAACTTGTGCAGGAACTCAATGAAGATCTTCCCGATCGCCGCTTACACTTTTGCGAAATTCTAATGGATTATTGTCAAGGAAATAGAAATTTACACAGGCAAATACTTTTTTCAGATGAGGCCACATTTTGTCTGAATGGTACAGTAAATCGTCAAACTTGCAGATATTGGAGTCGGGAAAATCCTCATTGGATGGCAGAGGCACATACCCAACACCCTCAGAAATTAAATGTGTGGGCTGGAATAGTTGACGACAGAATAGTAGGGCCTTTCTTCTTTGAAGGAACCCTTACAGGACAAAGATATTTAGAGTTTCTAGAAAATGACCTTGTTCCAACCCTTGCAGTAATTTTTCCTAATGATAATGACCCTGACATTCCTGACAATACCATATAGTTTCAGCAAGACGGTGCACCTTCGCACTATGCGTGTCCTGTACGAGATTTTTTGGACAACTGTGGTGGATCGGCAGACGCGGACCGATAGAATGGCCTGTAAGATTGCCAGATCTTACACCTCTTGACTATTTTTATGGGGATACTTGAAGTCAAAAGTGTACATTAATAAATCTCGTAATTTAGAAGAACTCCCAAATCACATTCGGGACGAAATATGCAGAGTTACCCCAGAAATCATTCATAATGTGCAAGAAGAATTTTTTCACAGACTTGCGCATTGTCAGCAAGTTGGTGGATGGCAATTCGAACATTTAATTTAAGTATAAAATTTAATCAATTGTATTTTATTTTACATACCTCAGAATTTTTACTTTTTTATGGATGAAATTTACGTTTTCTAACATTCAATCGTCATTTACTCGAAAGCTTTCCTATGTAAGAGGGCAAAATTTTAGTACTGTCTGATAGAGAATTAAACGATCTTTCTGAATCAAGGAATATAGGTGTTGCCATTTAAAAAAAATCTATGACGTAATTACTCGAAAACAAATGACATTTGAAAATCGCATTTTACGCTAAAATATGTATTTTTTATATTAAAAATCGACCTGTTCGAGGATTTTTCCCAAAAAATAATTGTTTCGTTTTTATTGAATTTATTCCATACTTTTGGCGCATACTGTATTTTGAATTTCCAGTTGTTGATTAGTTGCTATTACTGAATGTGATTTCTTAGATATTCTCAAAATTAGGTGGTTGGGTTTTAAGGACAAGGCAAGTATTAATTTAAGGTAAATAAAATTTAACTTCATTATAGGGTAGGACTACATTTAACATACCTAATATAAATATATCGTATTATCGATAGGCTCATCGATAAGTAATAATCTCACGAGATTTAGATTTTTAAAACAATTTCAAGACGTTGAATTTGCAATTTGACCAAGATATACGACATTACATGTAAACTACTGCTCTAAACAAATTGAAATCACTATTCAAAGAATTTCTGAATTAAGAGACGGAGAAAAATTTAAAGATATGTTTGATAATTACTAAACTAGGAGTAAAAAGGAGTAAAAGTTGCGACAAATTAGAAATAATTTCGAGCTATAAAATGCTATATTACGAAATTATAGACTGCATTCCCCTTGAACTAAGTACCCATTTTGGAAATTTATACAATTTAAATTTCCTTGTTTTAGTAAATTGCCCAAAAATTCCGAATATGCAGGAAATATGCAAAATTGTTTAAAAGTTTACTACAAATTATTCAAACGTTTTTGACAAAAAGTTGGAAAAATGAACTTTATATTTTGTACAGAGACGAACAATTTCGTAATTTAGAAGTTCATAAAACGATAAAAATATATATAAATTTGAAATGGTATTTTCGGAAGCATACAAATTATTCTGCTTAGTTTTAATAATTCCTGCAACAAGTGTTTCAATTTTTCGAAGACATAAATAAATTTTAAAATTTAGACACTCGAGTAGATCTGTTTTATATAAAGTGAGTATTTAAAAATATTTTGTTGAAAGAGGAGGCAAACTAAAACGATTTGGCAACCTTGTTTTATATGTGGGAATAGATAAGTAGGATGGCTTAACTTACTTAACTTAACTTTTTCTTATTTTCTAGCTTTCTAGCCTAAAAACATTCTACTTTTGAAGGGGTGAGGCAGTGGACACCATTGGCGGCTCGTGGTAGCTGCTAGAAGTGAGACCCAACCCATTTTCAAATAATAAATGGAAATGAATAATAGCACTATTATAACCATAAATTAAAAAATTAAATGACATCAGAACTTAGAATTTTTTTTACAATAGAAAAAATATATATATTTATGAAATAATTTAAAAAAAAAAATTTCCTGATTCATTTAAGTACACTAAAAAATAGGAAAAGACGTAGAAATAGTAAGGCTTTTACTCATGTAGAGCTGAAATTAAAAAAAGATTGATGAAGACATAGTAAACAGTTGTAGAATATACAGGTTGCTTCAAAAACACATGGCAATAATGTTGCTAGAGCTGATAAAATAAGTGGGGTTTACTTAATAAATGTATGTCCTAGAGTTACCCATTTTTGAGGTACAAGTCAAATTATTTAAAATTAATAAGAGAGGAACACACTATATCATTCATAAAATTTTAATATTATTGCTAATAAAGGCATTATTTTCTAATACATATTTTTCAAAAATAAATGATTAGTTCCACATTCTAATATTTATGTTTGTAAATGACAATAAAATATTATTAATATATCAATTGAATATTGATTGATTTGTAGATCGGATATAAAATACAAAATGTGTTACATACAGAGTTATTTTTTTAACATTGAAAATTCATTTTTCCTGTAAACAGTTGAAGCAAAATAAACATTGTTTAAAATAATAAATGTGTTTAGGTATAAGCTATAGGTACAGCCAATTTTATACACATTTTTATTTCAAAACTAATTAATTAGCAAATTAATAATTTTCAATAAAGAAACTTATTATGAACTCTTTGTAAAATTAATGCTTTTTAATTAACAGTGAAAGGTGTTTTTGGTATGACATTGAACACTTCAAAATGCTCTCATAATTACATAATAAAGTTTCTTCAACAAAAAATATAAAATATAACACATTAAAGCTTATAGCTAATAAAATAATTAGTTCGAATACCTATATTTAATCAATTTTAGTTTATTATTTGCCTCAGACTTTTAAATTGCAATGATTCTTTAGGTTGCAAAATATACCGAATAATAGATATTATTATTTTCTGGACATATTAAAGAGTTTTACAAAAATAAAACATATTGTAATGAACACAAAATATTAATAAGAGGAAATATAAATAATAAAAAGTTCAGTCATTGCAAAAAAGGGACGAATTTAAAAAAATTTGCATATTTAGAATACCTACTAAAAATATATAAAAAGGGAGAATCACTGTACATGAGAATAATTTTGAAGAATGAAACTGACAGTGTAGACAAGATGATGAGCATTTAATTAGTAAAATCTCATAAGTTAGTAAATAGATAGATGTCAACCATAGACCTTATAAATTATGGACGCGCCCGAAACCGTTTTCTGCCTATACAAATCGTTGATGCTCAGATGTGTGCGACAAAGATAGAGCTAGTCCGGGCAAAAGCCCACAGATCATTGGCCGAAAAAAACAAAAACCGTAAATGACAGACGTATGACAGACGTATAACAGATGTGTGGCAGACCGAATTATATTGGATATTTACTCATTTATTCAGAATTTTAATTTATAATTACATTTTAATAATAACAATTTGTAAGGAAGGCATTAATTATTTAGGAAAGGTTTCGTCAGATTATGTTTATATATTTTTCTGTCATAGAACATCTGTTTTTGCCCGGACTAGCTTCATCCTTCTTGTACACATCAGGACAGCGAACCTCTCTTTCTAGGGCCGGTCCATGATTTATAAGGTCTATGATGTCAACTCGGATGACAAAATATAAAATATAAAAAAATTGTTAAATCTAGTATGTAAGTAAAGCGAATTTGTGTGAAGTGCATTAAAAACTCTAATCTATATACCGTGGACGTTGCGTAGTAACGAGGACAAAAACGAAAAAGGTTGATTTTAAAAAAGGAGACGCCAGAATTTTCGTTAGTTGAAAAATTTTAACAAAGAAATATTAAGAAAACGTGTACCTAAGTCCAGAGACATAATCTCCAAGCAAAATCAACATTGTTCCTGTAAAATCTAATATCCCAGGGCATAAGGAAAAGAAAATTAGGTGGTATAACCACTATTTGCCATATCACTGGAGAGACACCACAGAGAAAACAACCCAGAAAGACTTTATTAATAATGTCCCAAAAGCAGATCAAAACATTAGCTTTGTTGGCAAACCCTGCACTGCTGCACTAGTGTAATAATACGTTGTTTGTTTATTGCAGTGTAGCCAAGTGCAAGTATAATCCAGGCGTTCGAAAATTTTAGTGTAGTGCAAATAATGCAGACACTAGTACACTGGCTAACAAGGCGCGAAAATGAAACTTTTATCACAAAACTCACTATTTGGTAGATATTTTTTAACATCATAAACTCAGGTATCTAATGGACCTTCTGATTTGTCGCAGAAATGGTTAATTCCGGAAAATGCAAAGAGACACATTTATTTTGCAGTATAATAACGGGACAACCTTGTCTGGATTTGCAGGGATACAAATTTGTTTTTGGTGGTAATTATCGATGATACCTACACTAATTTAACTTTAAGATATGTACAAATAAGTTATTATGCATTACTCTATTCGGTATAAATGATCCGAAAAAGAAATTTTCGTGCCCCAGTCAGAAATTGACAATTTATTAAGAAAAACAGAACAGGATTAAAAATTAGGTTATGCCAGTTTACCTAACTTGAATTTACGAACAGCCAAATTTTTTATCTGAAAGTGGTGTCAAATTATTATTGGAGTGCAGCACTGAATTCCACTACACTACACTACACTACTCTACACTACACTACACGCTGTGTAGGGTTTACGAGCAAAGCTATTAGCTTTGTTCGTAAACCATGCACTGCTGCACTAGTGTAATAATACGTTGTTCGTTTATTGCGGTGTAGCCAAGTGCAAGTGTAATCCAGGCGTTCAGAAATTTCAGTGTAATGCAATAGTGCCGAGACTACTACACTGGCTAATAAGGTGGTGTAAAAGTGTATTGTAGTATATTTGTGGCGCGAAAATGAAAATTTTACCATAAAACTCACTCTTTTGTAGATATTTTTAAACATTATAAACTCAAAAGTACCTAATGGGCTTTCTGTTTTGTCGCAGAAATGGTTAATTCCGAAAAATGCAAAGAGGCATATTTGCCGTATAATAACGGGACAACCTTGTATGGAATTGCAGAAATACACATTTGTTTTTGGTGGTAATTATAGATGATACCTACGCTAATTTAACTTTAAGATATGTACAAATAAGTTATTATGCATTACTTTATTCGGTATAGATGATCCGAAAAAGAAATTTTCGTGCTCCAGTCAGAAATTGACAATTTATTAAGAAAAAAAAAACATGATTAAAAATTAGGTTATGCCAGTTTACCTAACTTGCTTCCCTGCTCCTATTTAGCAAACCACCATTTTTGCGTTCGTCAATGGGATTTTTTATTCATAAGTGGAATTTTCTGTCAAAAATGAGATTTGAAAAATAATTTCTTTAAACAATGTATGCGTTTAACAAAATATTGCAATCTTATACCAAAAAGTACCTATACGAAGCTATTCAAGCTATTTATTTGTAACAACTACACACAACGTAACCTTTAAATTAAAAAATGGCATATTTTTTAACAACAATGATCATTTGCGAAGTCATAGCTTTCTTATGTTGAAGCCTTGTTGAAGGTAGGAAGCTTATATAACCAATGGTTGAATAAAGATGACGATAGTTAAAAAAATTACTTCAATTAATCATAATAAATGCAACAACATCAACCACATCAGTGGTCATGTTGCATCAAGCTCTTTCTGCTCATCAATGAGTAAGATCTGACTACAGATATTTCTTTACCACGGTAAGTATGCATATGGGGTATGAACCATACGGCGGGATCTTAGATTATTAACAACAGCCTTGAAATTATTTTTAAACTTAATATTTATGATAAATTTAAACTATTTGTTATCTTCACTGAGAGGTGTGTCGAAATATCCGTCGGTGTGTCTATGACGTAGCTCTTGGTCAAATTGTGGTGGAGAAAGTGTTTTTATTCAGCCGTCAGTCAAATTACGTAAAACTGTAATAAATAGTTTCATTCAAGCGATCTACTTCAAATTCAATGTAAATCGGTTACACGTACTGTTATAATTAGCCAAGTGTAAGATTTATTTAAAATACACAATACACAGTGTGTTTATGAACTTGGAGAATTTTTGAATAGGGGAACCGAAAATCGATTAACAAACATCCTTGCAAATCACAACGGTATCTTTGTGGGTACAACAATGCACAGAAACATTTTTGTGTACTGCTAACTTCATCAATAGTTTCGTTTCTGCCCATTAATTCCTGATTAATTAATTATTACTTTAGTAATAAATCATTTTGCTATGTTCACTTTATTAATAAACACACACCCAGACTTTTTTTTCATAGAAAGAGCACACAGTCATAATCTTCAAAATTTTAATACGACTTTAATCGAGGTAAACTGTCAACGTGATGTAAAATCGTGAATAAGTTAAGAGTCCGTTCTCTATACTCTCCTGGGGTAACTCCGGGGTCGGGTGCACGGGCGTTACGGCTGGAGGCGGAGAATATTGCTCTCCCACTACAATGACTTTACGGTGGACGTATTTAGAATATTTAGATTTAGTGGAGCAAAATCGGCTAGCAATTATGCCGTTTTGTTTTTAAGAAAATATAACCATCTTGTAGAAGGACATTTTTAGTATACAAAATGGACTTTTTTTAGTAGGACCGCATTTTATAAAATTAAAATCAAATTATCGATGCTTGGGACATTATTTGACAATTATTACGTTTTTCGTTGCATCGTGATTGTAAATAAACGATTTTACTTATGTTCGTAGTTTTTTACAGCTTATATAAAAAACTACAGTACTTCTCACGGTACACACCAATTTTTAATAACTTAACGCCTTTTCGAAAAATAATGTTCCAAAGTCATCCCACAAATTTGTGCATTACAAACTTATATTAATTATTTACCATTGATATGTAGTTATACCGAGCAAATGTAGTCAAAACTATAAAAAAGTTTTTTAAAAACAGTTTACGGTGTTACACTTTTCAAGAAATTAACTTTGTGCGCCGTGTGCATACTTGTGATGCAGAAGATGTTTTCAGAAATAGGACAGCGCATTCATTCGACGAGTTAAAAATATCTATATTTTCCATAATGAGAAAAAAATTTTTATTGTACATATTATGATTGTGTTTAATATATTTATGACATTGCCCGCTTTAAAATTAGAAGAACATAGATTTGAGAGTAGGTAATTTTTATATAAAATAAATATAGTGACTACATTTATTTCAGTGTTTTATGTTCTTTATTATTTTAATATGGAAAATACGTAATTAATTTGCGGAGAATTTTGTTCAATTTGGAACTTACGAAAAAAATGACATTGTTTTAATAAGCAATGTAAAAATTGCATACCTAAGCAATTCTAATAGAACTTGTTATATTTCCGGAACTGTTGGTCTAAACGAAAAAATGTGTTGTACAAGAAAGGTTTAGACACAACCGCCCACAAAAGAATCAGCATCTAACTCCATAAGATCGATTAATTCAATACTGTCTCAACTGAGAACGTATAGACTATAGATTATAAGTGACTATGTATTTCTTTGAACTCCGGTCCTGCCTGCATTTACCAATCTCTAAGCACATCCCACTGAGTGAAACACACGTGGTTGCAGCATTTAAAATATATTCGTTTCTGAAGTTGTAGACGTTCGGCATTTAGCATAGAATTTTGAGTAATTTTTATCAATTCGATACAATTTTGGTATCGTTGCAAAGCTAAAAAACAGACTTACTTCCCTCGTGTAACCAATTTTCGATTTAAGCCTTTATTTTTAAGCAAATAAATTGTAAATATGACGATTTCTTGCACAGTTTACTCATTAAATTTAAATAATTAAAAACTAATTTCGAAAAAAATATTACACAGCAGCCTTAGGAAACAACTTTGGCTTTCGATTGTTTTTTTATTTGGACCGCTATGTTTATTCGTTGTCTAAATAAACATTATGGGCCGAGCGTAAAAAATCGGTTTACTTCAAGTGCGCGACGGACTCTTAAATGATAAATCAGAAAAGAAGAAAATGTAGAACCAGTCTATGTTTAATGAAATATAAATTGTTTATACTTCCCAGTTTTGAAATATGGCTACATTATCTACATATGCGCAATGTTTAATACGAAAATCATCATTTATATACATAATGTACCAATTATTATTCCAGATGTTTTCTGTGAGTTTTAACAATTTTATTAGTTATTAATTCTAGGGGTAGTTGCCGTTTGAGTGACTTTAAGGCTTACAGTGAGCGCTTGATCCAAAAGGATATAGTTTTCGCTCAGTAACTCCTCAACGGAAAATGATAAAAATATGCGATTTTTTTAATAGACTTGCAAAATTCATTTAAGAAAATTAATTTTATACTTTTTCAAAATTTCAAAACACAGCGTCGACATAAAATAATATTTATAGTCTATTAAAAAAACTGCATATTTTTATCCGTTAAGGAGTTACTGAGCGAAAACTATGGGTTTGTTCCAACACAGCAAGAATCGATTCCGAACCGTCCAGAATTAGTCAGTCAGTTCAGTTGTTAATGTATTCTCGGCGAATGCGACGTAAGACGGTGTTGGTCAAACATTTTTCACTGTTCTGAACCAGTTCTCGACGGTTGTTGGAACAGACATTATATATCGTTTGATAGAGCGCTCACCGTAAGCCTTAATTTTTGAAACTGCTTCCCATTAATATTTTCTACTAAAAAGATTCTCTCAAGATTATAAATGCAACGTTTATCGAGTTGTAGAAGGAAGTGAAATATAAAGAAAGATATTTATTTATATGCAACGAAAAAAATAACTACATATTATTATAATTGTATTCCTAATTAAAAATACTTAATTTTATATCTTTTATTTAATACCGTATGAATATTTCACATATTTGTGGAAAAATTACTTCCTTTAAAAATATATCATGTTAGATGAGTTATTTCGGCAGTGACGCACCGAGAAATTTCACTTATGGAGGAGGTTCCCCGAAAACGGTTGCAGGTTGCACTGCAGCCGAAAATTTTTTCTAGCGCCTTTGCCATTTCAGTGATGACGTTAATAAAGGTATTCTTTAGGAAATGAACTAACTATTTCTTAGAAATTAATATGTTCACTTTTACTAAACGAATTACACAAATTGATATTTTATTTTTCCCCTAAGACCCCAAAAATCCCATCGGTGTGCCACTGCGCTACAGTGATGTTGCATATCTCATAATATCTCGAAAACCATAAAAGCTAAATGTCGTATGCTTTTCCAATGATACTTAAACACGATGGTCCATTAAAAAAGAAAAACAGAAATTAGGCCTACATCTCAGAAATTCAGTATCCAATTGTCTCTATAATATATGCCTTCAAAAATATTTAAATCCCTACAACTTTCATTCTTACATCTTGTTTCATATCTCGAATAATAACGGAAAGAGGAGGTAATCTTCCCGCGTCCATCCTATACCTAAAAGAAGTTTCTAATATAATTTTACTTATATTATTCCATATTTTACTACACTATTTATTAAGCTTTATATTAGACTATATACTATATTGGTATAGTCCTATTCCTATTTTTTATACATTGATTATTGATACTGCTCCAAAATTATAAACAAAATCCTTATTTAATTTCCGTACCGCAACCAAACATACATGCTCATTGTAGACAAAGTAGTTTCAAAATATTTTATGGCGCCATCTATATTATGATAGTAGTTTTATTTAACTCTTTTGACAAACAGCTGTTTTTAAACTAAAACTCTAGATACCGTTTATATCAACCGGTTCAATGTGATGTCCTACTTTATCGGTTATTAACAAAAATCGCCACGGAAGTGATCAGTCATCTTTTCTGGAACAATACTGTTTTAAGTGCATAACTCAGAAAAGGCGGGGTGTTCTTGGGCATTTTAGTTTTTCTTGTATTTAGTTTTAACAGTTTGTGTGGCGTTCAAGAGATTTTGGCGTTGAAAAATATTGAAGGATTATATTTTGATTTACGTCGTGCCTGTGAGTTTTGAAGGAGGCCATCTTTGCAATCTCTATCAGAGGTCTTTGGCTCACGGTTTCATTGTCTGGTGAAAAGCCAGTATTTATTACACACACACTCCGTCAAATGGCTTTAAAAAGAATTAATAAGGTATGTTAAAGTTTCAAGTGGCAGTGACGTTGTTATTAAATGATTATTTGTGACGGAAAATTTGTTTTTGTGGCAGTTAAACGCCCTTAACGATTTTGTGATACAGCAATGTGAACAGTTTTAGAACACCATTTATCGTGTACAACCTGAAATATTTGTATGTTGTATTTTTAAAATGCACGTGTTCTTCTAAAATATAGGAAATAATATTGAGTATCAATGTCACTTTTGACATTTTTCAAAGATTTTCAAGTTTAATCCATGTTTCAGTTCCAGTTAAAAAATGCCGGATATAACGTAACGTAGGGCAGATCCGGTTAAGACCCGTATTACTCACTATTTTTATATGTATTTTACTAGTAAAATGTCAAAGTAATACCTACTTTTAAGTCCTTGGCTTGAAGTTTCATGTAACTAACCTCTCCATATTAGGCCCCTGACTTTCAGGTGTCTATAATTAACTCAATAGGTATTCAGTGGTGTTTTACAAAATTTCTTGGTTTTTAGGAATTACAAGACCTCGGCAGAGATCCTCCGGCACAATGTTCAGCAGGTCCTGTTGGAGATGACTGTAAGTTTTCGGAAAATGACTATCCTATAAGTAACTAAATCACATGTATTTTGTTGTTACAGTATTTCATTGGCAAGCCACAATTATGGGACCAGTAAGTTATTTTTTTATTTTACCTTGTTTTTATATTTTTTAATGACAAATTTTATTATACATTCATGAATGGTTAAAAACAATCAGAACTAGTCATTGTGCAACACCACAAATAATTTAGGTATAAATGTAGCACGTTCTTATTCTATGAATATGGTAGATTCAATCGGTTACCATTTAATCATGCTAATTATAATATAGTAATAGATACTCCAGTACCAAAATACTTAGTTATTTTTTATTTATGTAATAAAAAGTGTTGATTATCGTACGTATTTGTATTGGTGCTTTTGATTTGTTAAATATTTTAGGTTAGTTTAATAGTTTTTGAGATACTTTGTGAACATAATTATAGAATTACATAAAAATCATATAATGTATAAACATAGGAATGAATAGACATGTAACTAATGTAAATTAGTTTGTATATGGGTATTATCCCTTATCTTAAAAATACGATGAGTAATAAGATAAGTTCATACTAATGTGTGTGTTGTGCATAATGATAATTTTCAAACTGATGGGTTTTACCTTAGTCTTTACCTAATCTTAGTATTATTGCAGTTGATGGATGTTTGTGTATATACTTAGTTTTACTAGTAAAACGTTAAGAGCTAGGTGCTTGGAAGGTCACTTTGTAAGGTTAAGTTTTTATATTTTTATGAACCGATAACTTAAATCTGTGCATATAATTTTTTTGAGATAAGATAAAGTGTTGATGCTGAGTTGACACCAAGACACAAGAATCCACTTAGTACTGGAAAAGACAGTATTTATGATGTGCACTTCACAGTTCTCAAGAATGTCCGTCTAAGAAAATGTGTTATGTGAGAATCATTTAGTTGTATGTCGTAGTAATTTCATTTTATCCATTATTGTGTTAAGATACGTTTTTAGTAAAAATTTAAAAATATTTAATGACGTTATTGAGAAATATCAAAAATTTTCATACAAAGATCATACATATATCACAATCGTCTACAAATGCTAAAATTTGTCACCAAAAGTGAAATCTTGCTTTGACTTACTGATACTGAAGTTTACATTAACCAGTGCTGTTCCAGCAGCAGTTGAGATTTACTTTGAAACTGTCAGAAACGTCGCTCCAACTACTTCTTGCGTTAAATTTACTGGGATGAGTATTTTAATAGTTGGAAACAGTAGAAATAAACTTATATAAAAACTTCATACAGTACTAAAAAATTTAAAATAAAATAACGTCGGCTTCAAAACATATTCTTTATTTTCAAATTTAATACATTTGCATGTGAATAAGTATTCAGAAAAATATTACCATTTGTTGTAGAATTCAGACAAGTAAAATATTCTATGAATGCTTTACCTAGAGGTTATATCTAATTTCTAAGTTGTTAGTAACAACAAACAGGAAATGAGATTATTGGTGGTTAATGTGAAAATTACTAATTCCACAGGTATCAACATTTATCATCCATTTTATGAATTCCTATAACTTCACATATTTGTAAAATATTTAATTTTGTGCTTAGATCTTGAAGTAACCTATAACTCTTCTCATGTACACGTAGATTGTTTCAAAAATTTTAAGGTGCACAGCAGTTATCGAGGTCAATTGAGTAGTCATATAAAAGATAAAGTGGGCTGGATAGGAGATAACTTTGAAAAATTGATACAAAATTTCATTTTACATTAAATATTTGATTAACAAAAAATTACTCTGGTTTATAAAAATATATTAATAAAGTTATGAACTCCAATAATTAATAGCCCTAACATTGAGTATTATTTAGGTCAAGGCAATTTAAATGTCGCAAATTAATTACACTTCTTGCGAGATGCAAGCACTTCTCTTAGAAACTATCTCTACTGTTTTCAATATAACCTGGTCCTATGCTTGTAAAAGTTAATCACAATGCACACAGAACTAGATTATGCTGGATTTAAAATATATAAATAAAAACATGTATTTATTTATCTAGATAAAAAGTTAAAACATTGTAAAGCAATGTGACTATGGGAAACGCAAATTAAATTTATAAACTTCTATGAAACTGTAAAACTAGTTCTTCACATTCTATTTCTTTTCTTTTTTTTAATATACCTCACCAGCGTAACCTTGAAACATAATTCAGAAGTAATTTGAAAATATTTACATAGAATAATAATTATTAATTAACTAAAACATATTGTTTTTTTAATAAACATTTTTTTTTATTTTCTTAAATAAGGACAGTTTTTAATAAATGCCATTGAAGACAAAATCCCATAAATGGATATAGTTATTAATACATGTTACCAATACATTATTTCGATTTTTTTTTGTTTGCTTTTAGTAAACCAGACATTTTAAATGTAAAATATTTCCTATAAAGTGGTTTTTCTATTTTTAATTTTGTCATTAACGAAAAATTTTATTTTTGCAAAGTATGCTGTTATTATTCTTATGTGTTCTATTTTTCTTTCTTGTAAATAATTTATAATTAAATTAGTTGAAACCGAACCTAGGCATATAATTATAAAAATGAATGAAAAATGTTATTAACAAAAATGTATATTGCATTTCTTTCAGAAAATGTGTACAAAGTTCTATTGCAGTATTGTTGTGATGAGAAAAAGAAAAACTGATAACATATTAACGGATTATAATTGTAGATGGGTATATTGTGTTAATATGCCAAAAGAAACTAGCACTAGCTATCGTATATATTATAGTTTTTTAAATTTTGTTTGGGTTAAGAAAAACAAGAAAATTTTTTGAAAACTCATTTTTTCCAAAAACAGTTCATCATGTGTAGTACTACGTGAGACAGATTGTGAGAAAATTTTAGTTAAAGAATAATGCTCCATTAGACTGCATTTGATGAACTGAACATTTTGCAGCTGAATTATTTGAAAAAAGTTCATTACTAAATGTTTTTTCAGCCTGACAGTCCATACCAAGGTGGAGTATTTTTCCTAACAATTCACTTCCCAACAGACTATCCGTTCAAACCTCCTAAAGTGGCGTTTACAACAAGAATTTATCATCCAAACATAAATAGTAATGGTAGCATTTGTCTTGATATATTACGTTCTCAATGGTCACCAGCTCTTACGATTTCAAAAGGTAAATATGTATACTTTTTTTTTGTGTAGAATGGATACCATAAGTAATTGATATTGTCCATAAATGTTCTTTTACACTGTATTGGCCATTGTATTTAATTACAAACCTATATATTTGATGAGATAATGGATAATCCAAGTTCTAACGATATACTAAGATAGTAATAGTGTATATTCTATGTATCACGATCCTTAAGTGACCAGCACTGTATTTAGAAATATCAAAATTTTACTTTTACTTAAATGGAAATTTATTTTTTGGGAGAAAGATGTAAGTAGTTCTTTTTCTGTGGCCCTTTTCTATTATTATAGAAAACTGTAATACATAACTGATTTCTTTATATAAATAATTGTTTTTAATATATATACAGGGTGATTTTTAAAGTGGGGTAGTAATTTTAGTATCATCAACTTATTCGAAGAACAAGTGATATGCAAAAAATAGCCCAACAAAATGTTCGTATAAAAAATCGTATAAAACTCATCTATTTTCTCATTTTTATTGCGTAAGCCGGCCCTGTACATTCAGTTAGTAAATGTTGAAAATTGAAATAAACAAATCATTGGGCAGAAGCATAAAATTTTTAATCAAATTTGTTGTGCATTTCGTGGAGCAGCGCTAGTTGATTTTTATTAGACTACAGTTTCACAGTATTATAGCACAGTGTCAGCAAATTACAACTGTCACTAAATGACGTGTTACGTTGTATCTAATGGAACTTTAAGGTAAGGAAGCATGACTTTGAACAAAGACTACAGGAGCAACTTATCACATGTCACTTATCGATGACATATTGTGAAATAGTTCTTTGACTTACTAGCGTAGGTTAGGGTTATGCAGAGTCGGCTCCAAATTTGCAATAATTTTAAACTTGATTATCTCGGTTAATAAAAAACATTTACATATTTTGTAAAATATTTTGTTTTAATGCTTACTGTCATCGGTTAAAATTAATACCCCACTTTCAAAATCGCTATAAAAAATTAACATGATTAGAATGTATTCCATAAAGTGTTCAATCGTGTTATTTAATTTCAATTATTTCTAAAAAAAATTCTCGTTTTGTTAAACATTTGATAAATATAAAAATAAGCATTTTCTTCAAGAAAAAAAAACATTGCATTCTTTTCTATTAGGTATCTTAATTAAAAATTATTGGAATTTGAAATACTTTGCTATGAAGGAACAGTGGAAAAAATTGATAACTTATTTTTCAACGGACAGTTCATTGTTAAAGATAATGGAAAGGATGATCGAAATATGTTTTATTGTGAAATAATAATACATTTTTCAATATTTTAATTTCTACAATCTTTTACCAGTCTAGGACAATGCATTTAATAGTCTAAAAACAATTCTGTATAATACTAATGGTACAAAAATGAATGAATCAGTTTTTACTTCAGGTTTGGATTTTGAATAGCCAAGTACGCTATCTTAAATAGTAGTAGCCTAATTATAGATAGTAGGTATACTTTATGAGACACCTAAGAAAACTAAAAATTAATGTAATTTATCTTATCATGTCAGTGTAATCCATTTTAGGGGAAAGTAATTTAATTTGATAAATATAAATGTTATCTATTTAAATTGCAAAGACAGTTTTATTATGAATAATGATTTCTGGGATGTAATAAAATTATCAGTCAATAATTATTAAAAATATGAATATTTATGTTTTTAAGCATTATAACCCAAAGCAGATACCTTTGACATTTTAATTTACTAAAATCAAAACGTTAAAAGTGTAGAAATTGCAGTTAATTATTAGTTTAAATTTACATTTTCAAACTAGAGAAAAACTATGAAATAATTAGTACTAAGAGAACTGACAAAAGTAATGTTTTTGACTACTATCAAATGTAGTTTTCCTTAAAAGTTATATTAATGGATCTCATTGCAATTCTGTTCGATGATTGTCATCAAACTTTCAATTTAATATTATGCAAACATACTACATATTAAGTTTCTTGTAAATTCTTCCGTAGTATGTAGACTATTTGCAATTTATTGTATTAATTAGATAGCCAAGTTCCTGTGACCTTGCAATGACATTGAGTTGATTATCAATGTTTCATATGAAAAATAAATTGAAGTGATATGTATGTTGGTAGTGTTGTGGTTTCTTTGATGATTAATACCTGTGGCAAACAACTAATTCCTATTTCATATATAAAATGTATAGAAAAAAAACAAAATATGAGAATTTTTGACAAACAGCAGAAAAGATTGAAGAAACTTAAACTAAGAGATTCTTGACAGTGAGATATCGGGATCTGTTTAATTCTTGGATGTCTTGAAGAGGGCGCTAGTTACTCACTGTAAACTTTCTAAATTTTTAGTAAATAATTTTATATGTTGATTATTTTTGAAGCAAAAAAAAAAACTAGACATGTTTGGTGTAGGTAATGCCAAAGCATGTTTTTGACCAGTAGTATTATTACGGCACTAACCTAAGTAGATTTTGTCTTGTGAAGCTGATGATAATAAGTACAAAAAGAAATCGTGTTCCTTAATTTAAAAGGTGGGAATTAAAACCCAAATAGGGTTTTGCATAAAAATATTATGATAAATGATAACAATGCCACAGCGTGTAACCTGGCTCTATAAAATATCTAAAAATTAAGTTCAGATTCAGATTTTGCACTATCAAGAATACCTGAATCAAATATACATCATTGTGACAAAAGTGTCTAAATTATGAAATGAATTAGAAATTTAAAATCAAACATTAACACCTTGTATATCGTGAACCGTTAACAATTTCATTCATTATAGACCCATCTGTATAATCAACAATTAATGAATATACTTCATTTTTTATTTCTAACTTTTTACATTCTACAATATATATGTTTTATTTTTATTTTAAAAAGTTCCGTATAGCAGAAAATTATTATGTTTTAAAAATACATTTCTGATAGCTTGAGTATCCAGAATAAACAAAAATAAATGTAATCAGCAAAGTAGTTAGTCACTTTATACTTGTGTCCTATTTTTAGTTACTATTTTTAAAACATAATTTTCAAGAATGTAAGTAGTGGATTTTGAACTGAGCCATATAAAAAAAAATATGCACATCCTTTAAGAAAAATGTAAAATTCTGTGAGACATTATATAGGGCTCGGCTGTTACATAAACATTGTATTCTAAATTTGAAGCAATGTGAACATGCATGCTGAATAAATATGTGTATTATTTTGTTATTCTAATGTTTTTGCAATGAGTTGAAATAAATGGAATGCCAAATTAAGATTAGAATATTAAGGATATTGATCTATTTTAAATAATATAATAGGTAGATTTTAGTAAAATATTAATGAATATTTGTAATTTTCATATTTAAAGAAATTTGTATTAAAGTAATACATATTGAGACAAATAATTTGACATTTTGGTTTAGTAGATGCATGTTAAGACAAATTCAAGGAAAATTTGTATAAAAATGGGAATGGGAATGAAGGACCATTTTGATTCTTGCTTTTATGTGGTTGTCAATAAATTAACAATATTTCATAAACATATCAAATTCTTTTTGTAAATTTATAGTGAAACATGCAACCTACCTATACTGGTTTATTTTTTGTAATAAGTAATCCATACATTAATTTTTCTCCTTTATCCTATAACTGAGTATGAACTTTGTATTGAAATTAGGATGATTCATTGGATATCCCATTCTCTTTTTTTACTTATGCGGGCCGAGTTCTGCTTTTTAATTGTCATGGATTAATATATTGTCAATTTAACAGGAAGCAATAATTATTCTGCCTTCGTAACATTCTTCAGATAGAAAATGGTATGTACACAATAAAAATAAATTAACGTTTTCTATTTATAAGAAGTTTTATATGTTTATTTTCTATTTATTTCAATAAATCATTTGAATTTAGTAACTAGAACAAAAAAGAAGTAATGAAAACAATTTTTAAAATTTAGTGATTTCTGCTTGCTTTTGTTCTTGATCCACTTTAATCAAGAGCACAATAAATCCATTTACATTTAACTACAATGAACATGATTTAGTAATAGCCATTGTTAGAAAATATCACAGAAAAATATACACTGTTTTAAAACATGCATTGTATTCATTTGCTATTAATATTTTTGACAAAGAATAGACAAAAAAAAGTTAAATTCAGCTTCTTGTCAATATAACTTTTATTTTTCATTGTGACAAAATACGAAAAATATTACATTTATTTAAAAATTTGCAATAAAAAAAATTAAAATAAGAGAAATTAAATAAAATAATGAAATATTGATATATAAATACAAGGTGGGCCAATGGAAACTTTCCACCCAATTTTTTTGGTTTAAAATAAAAATCTGGGAAAACGCTCGGATACGTCGACTTTTGATTTGAGGGGGAACTGTTTTTCAGTTTTTTTCATCCCCGTAGCTTTAACTCTCTGACTGGGGAGAGAACAACCCCCAAATTTGAATAGAGGGTAGGAGTCGTGCCATACCTCTTTAAAGGTTTCATCAAGTTCTTTATGACCCTACAATTTCGCCTCATTATTTTTATTCGTTTTTATCTGACAAACTGCTGTGCACAAAATGTTCACCCCGGTTTGTTTAGGAGTTTCGTTAGAAATAATCTAACCGGCAGGAATTATCATTGCCATAGTGTATCCGAATATTGACATAAAAACTACCAACAAAACATCCGTTTTTTTTTACTTCTGGAGAAAAACTTTTTGCAAACTTTGTTAACTAACATTGCCGTACAATTATTTTAAGTTTCAAGATTATTATCGTTAGTTCGATAGATTCTAACTAGATTTAATTATGGTGTACATTATAATTGAGCGGGTTGAATTGGTTTCCATTTACTTCAAAAACAATGACTGTGCAAGACAAACAGCATGACAATTTAATGAAAGACATCAGGATGAAAATGTCTTGCACACTTACGTTAGGCAGCTGATTAAAAAGTTTATGGAAACTGGAACAGTGCAGAATCAGGAAGATAATTCGGTTCGTGTCATTCAGAGTGAAGGTATGCAAATCGCAGCTGTAGGACATATTTCAATGGATAACACATTGAGTACTAGGCAATTGGCCGAAGTCTCCAGCGTATCGCGAACAGGCGTTAGAAGAATTTTGAAGGGTCACAAATATTACCCTTACAAGATACAATTGCTTCACGAACTTAACGAGACTGATTATGACCGAAGATTAAAATTTGTATAAGAAATGAGTGAATGGTATATTGGCAATCCGAATTTCCTGTACAATATCTGCTTTTTAGATGAATGCTCCTTTTTTTCTACATGGGTTGATTAATCGACATAATTCTCGATACTGGAGCGATTCAAATCCTCACTCAACATCCTGAAAAGTTGAATGTCTGGGCAGGTATCTTAGGCAATAACTTAATCGGCGCATTCTTTTTGCAAGGCAATTTGACTGGAGAAATGTATCTTACTTTGCTTCAAGACAGTATTGTTCCTAGAATAAGGTGTTTTTTCAACAAGATGGGGCTCCAGCCCATTATGCAGCTCCCGTTCGGCAATTCCTCAACGAAAATTTTAGAGGTCATTGGATTGGCCGTAGGGGATATTTTGAGTGGCCTGCAAGGTCCCCTGGTCTTTCCCGTCTAGACTTCTTTCTCTGGGGCCATTTGAAGTCTATAGTTTATAAAACACAGCCAGCTTATCTTCAAGTTCTGCAAGAACGGATAACTGTAGAATGCCAAAGGATAACTGCCGATCTGTTGCAGAATGTTAGGGAAGAGATAGAGAATAGATTTTATTATTACATGGATTTTAATGGTGGACATTTTGAACAGTTTGTTAGATAAAGTTCACGTGTAGACCTAATTAATAAATTAGTAAGTATTTTTATTTATTTTTATTTTGACAAGCTGTCATTTCGTTACGGATAAAAATAATGAGGCAAAATTGTAGTGTCATAAAGAACTAGATGAGATCTTTAAAAAGAGGTATGGCACGACCCCTATCCCCTATTCAAATTTGGTTAAAGCTACGGGGACGAAAAAACTGAAAAATAGTTCCCCCTCAAATCAAAGTCGACATGTCCGAGCCTTTTCCCAGATTTTTATTTTAAACCAAAAAAATCGAGGTGGAAAGTTTCCATTGGCCCACCCTGTATATTTAAGCTATACTGTGATTTTGTTTTGTCGTACTTGATATCATTGATAGACTAATATTATAAATGAATTGCTTTGTATTATTTATATAGATATTTTTTGTAAATAATTACAGCTGAACATAGTCAATTTTGTCGATTTTAGTTTTTAATGTAGGCAACATAGGTAAAACACTATGAATCGTCATATTAAAATAATCTATCTCATCATTTGCGTCACACATATTTTAAATTTTCAAAATTTGTGTAATTTATCATTTTTTGGTTTATGCGAATGAAATAGAGAAACGTCAAATTATTAGGCAGACTCAAAATATACTATTGTGCTAAAACTTTTGATAAAAAGTTGACCATTGCATTGATACGCCTAATGTTAATGGTTTTAGTAAATTATTTATAAATTGGTTTTAAAAAGATGTTAATGAAGTGTAAACAGAGAATAAAAGTATATTGTAGTTAATCCAATAAGACTGAAGTGATATGAGGTGTTCCCCAAGGTTGTCATTGCACTTTTTTTATTTATAGAGTAATAATGATTTTTAATGTTACAAAATCTGATTTAGATAATAAAAATTATTTTGTTGACTCTGTAATATGGTTTCGTTTTTAAATATCGTAAAATATATAACAGATTTTTAAGATTTTATTTAAGTTAAATATTTTGATCAAGGGACAATTAATGCTCGACAGCAGCAACTGCCCAAAATTTGTAATTTACTGAAATAGTTACATCATTAATTTATATTTGCTTTAGATATTTAACTTCGTTATTAGTGTGTTTATAGAATATGCACTTGTTTTGTCATTATTGAACAGGAACCAATTTTGATAAAACCATTAGGATTTATTAAGACCGTAGATTCTGTTTTTTTATTATTGATGCTGTTGAAGTCATCACGTTGCATGTTGGTTATCTTCTGAATAATGGGAAGTTTTGTTAAATTGTAACATTTTTATGTAAGGAATCTGTCGGTTTCTTATGTAGCATTAATTAGTACCTAAATATCCTGTATAATAGAAAAATAATAAAATGGGTCAAGCCATTTACAACTATACAGCTATCTGAAACATGGTCGCAATGTTTAAGTGAGACATATTTTGCTTTTTTTTTCTTTGATATATGATGCAAACTACTTTCCAACTTAGTAGTAAGTATGTTATGCTATAATATTGTAAAAGCAGTCAAAGGTGTTTCTGAGACTAAATGTGTTCCTTCAAAGCAAATACATTTTTTTCTATTTCAACAACCTGTGGTCTAAAATGTAAGTGCAAAATATTTTCAATATAAAAAAATTGTCATTTTGAAATGGGCCATATGTAGAGTAAGTATGGCAATATCAAGATTATCACTTCATGACTGTGTTTACTTTGGAACATTTTGTTAGGGTCTCAGAAAGTGTTGAATCATCTCTGAAACTGTAGTTAAAAAATAATAGGAATAAACTGCCTAAAATCCATAGTAGCACTCCACACAGTAGTATTTCATGTAGAATATTTCAAGTACTGCGTCTTGAATTTTCCTCGATATGTAAAATGATTCGTCCTTATTGAACACACAATAGTCTTTCTTTTCCATAGCCTTCATAGACAGGGTGCACTGTATTGGTGTCCCCCAGTCTTTGAAAAGAATTTTGCACTGTTCTAGGATTCGATTGTTATTGTTCAGGTCATAGATTTGCATATAAACAAGTCTAATTAAAATCATATTCACATACATTATGTATTAATACAATATTTGCTAATTCTTGTGTTGAATAAGGCATTTTTAAATGAAAAAAACGTAAATCAACATATAGTCAATTGAGCTAGCACACATTTGTGCTCATTTTTACACACTGAACTTGAGCAAGTTAGTTATTGCATTGTGAACAGCTGACACGTCTGCACCAGCACCATGCGAGACAATAAACTCACCTGTTACTGCATAATAAACACTTACAAAACTTCTTTTTTAATGACTATCACTTGTGTATAAAATTATTAGTTAAATGGGATCATCAGTCATAAAAAAAAACTAAATTAAAACATTTTTTAAATAAGTTTTTTGCATTTTGGACGTTTCGGTATTTTTTTTATTAATAAAACCATTCTCAGTTCTGTCGTAATTTATTGCAGTATGCAATAGATATGTGATAACTTCTCTTATGATATTTATAGTATAAATTTATTCTACTTTTATATCATTCCATCTGCGAATATTCAAAGGTACCAAAGTAAAACAAATATAGGTATAACGACGCAAAGCAGTCTAACCAATAAATTTTTAGGTACAGAAATCTTTCAAAATACATATTTTTTTTAATCAGATGTAGATGCAAATATTGTTTTAACATAAAGTTACATAGTTCTGCATATAAGATTGTTCACTTTTGTTTATAAGTATGAAAATGTTAAAAAATGTGGGGTTAGAATAGCAAAATAATGTGTATCATACAAATGCATTTAAAAAGTTTTTCTATTGTCTGAGAATTTAAATAGTAAAAGTGGATAAACAAAACATCACTTATTTTATTTTTGATATTACTTTTGCTCTACGTGTTTTATTTTTCGAGCACCGCAACTTTGATCATTTTATAATGGGAAATACCTACGGCAACCGTAACACAAAATATTACTGTTTTTATTGAAATTGCAATGTTCTAAAATTATTGACATACATTGAAAAATATTTGTTTTTCATTTATTGAAAAAAATCATGTTATTACCTTAATTAGTAAAAGAATTACAGTTAAATGAAATATGTCCAATATCTCGTTGCAGTGTTCTCTAAACTGTCATATGTGCACATACGGCCTATTTCTTAAGTAGGGCAGTATGAATTGTTTAATATTACTTAGAGATGGGTCACTGATAACTTTTCATATTGGAAAGTGTCCTGTTCAGGATACATTTCCATGAAAGAAGATTTCAGGAGGTTTCCTTATTATTATATATTTCCCCCAAATTCTATCAAGTCTTTTCGATTTTTGTACATCATTTTCACTTCTTTTCTTGTTATGTACAAATAATGTTTTAAAAAATCTGTAATTGGTAGTTACTAAAAAAATTGCTGTAAAATGTAGATACCTGTTGAAACAATTTCCAGATATCAAGTACCTAAATCTGCTATGCCAAAAATAAGTCTATAATATGGACTTGTTTTCAATAAATTATAATTTTTTTGTTTTTGTTTTGAATACTGCCACTATTATTTTGTTATACCTTTGTTACTTTAGAATTTTACAAAAAAAAAAACAGTGCGAGTGGTGGGAAATATTTTTGGGTAACTTCTCTTGGAAATGCTTCCCTGGAAAATTTCCAACGAAATATTCCCTTATTCACGGGAAACGTTTGACAACATTCCCGAAATATAGTTTGGGAATATTTCTGAAAAAATATCTTCCAGGGAATTTCCCATCTCTAATATTACTTAATTTTTGTTTCAGTACTGTTATCAATCTGCTCACTTCTGTGTGATCCAAATCCAGATGATCCATTAGTTCCAGAAATTGCTAGGATATATAAAACTGACCGGGAAAAGTACAACGAGTTAGCGCGCGAGTGGACTCGCAAGTATGCTATGTGATGGCCCGGCCCCCAAATCCCACACTTCACATATTAGATGAAAAAACAAGTTATTTAATTCAACACATTGGAGGGGATTAGCCAGCCTATATTTCATTCATCAACTGTACATTGCTTTGGACTTGGTTCCCTCCTCACCTTCTACCACAATATTGCTAGGTGGTTTTATAAACGTTTCAAACAATTTGTATAACTGTATTTTAGTAGCTCTGAATTTTTCAATTATATTTTAATATATTGTGGTTGTAAGGGTTAGTGTTGGGTTGCGTTTTTTTCCCAATTGCGCCCGACTTCCTTGCTTTGGAGCGGAGAAGATGTTAGTCGTTCTTTTACGTAGCGTAAAATACCCACGTTCATTTTCTCTCTGCTCCGTCCAGTGTCGGGTCCCGGATTTTCAGCCCGTCATGTGGCTGCCACACTCATACTAATATAATTATTGTTAGATAAATTAATATGTAGGTCTTGTGGTTCGACTAGGTGTAATATAATAAATAATTTTTGAATTTTTAAGGTGTTTCCCAATCTCTCTGTCATGAAAATACGTCAGTTTTAGATCTCGATGAATATTTAAAAGCCCGCGTAGACGCAATTGGAAGGATTTCACTGTCAGGCCCCGAGCAAGCAGTCAAGTTACCTGAAATTTTATTCTCGCACTTTATCGACCAATAATACGAGCAAGCAAAACTGCCGCACGTTTTTATTTTTTACGAGCTTGTGTGAAGGTTTTGTTTGCCGGAGTTTCGAGTGTCCACCCGCCGTCATAATATCTTGTTGATAATATTTTATTTTATTAATTCGCTTATGAAATCTAAATAGTTAGGATATAATAATTTATTTTAGACATTTGTGAACATTTTGTTTTCTTTTGCAGACATGACTGTACTATTAACATGTAAAACTTTTTATACATAAATATAATGTGTAAAATACCCGATGTAGTAAATAAGAAATTGCTTCCTCTCCTTTTTTTTTCAAATCTGATTTCCGGGACCCTCGTCAGCAGGGTTGTCTGTCTCCTCCTTATATGCTCTTTTTTTAAACGATCCGTACACATTTTGCTTTTATTTAAATTATTCAGTGTAAAATATCAAATCTATTATTACTTGATAAGGAATCTTAGGATATTTGTTATATATTTTTTCTCGTCATTAAACAGGACATTAAATAATAAAATACAAGGTGTTTTTTCTTTATTAGTGCTTGGTGATTGTGACGGGTCCGTATTTGAATATCTTTTGCACTTCGTAGACTAAAAGTGCTATTTGATCCCCTCGGTGTAGTGACTGAATTATCATTTTTAATCACTGGGATTAAAAATAAAGCGTCTAGCGTACTTGCATGCCGAAACTGCCCCCGATAGGAACGTGTATCGTAACATATGCTATAATGTACGGGAGGAGCAAATTTCGATATTTTTATAGGTTATCTCGTTAACTGTAGGAAAAAAGTTAACCCACCGCTCTCGATCTCTTTTCAAAAGAAAATTAATGGTCAAACCCAAAATGACCTATCGTCTTTTGTTTTCGAGTAATGAACAAAATTTCAAATTTTCCACAAAATTCATTCTTCAGACACTTTTTTTAGTAGTGTCCAGTGGCGTGCATAATTTTTTTGTAACTATTAATCTCTCGGATAACCTAAAGCTTTGTTTTTTTTTTTCTAATACAAACCATAGGTGGCCATGGGCCAGTTGAAATCATTTTTTTCTCTTTCCGTTAATATATAATATGTGTGATTGAATATGATTATTTGTCATTTTATTGTAGCATATTTTGTTTCTTTCATTTTCTTGAAGTAGGTGTGTGTTGAAATAATTGCGTGTTACCATTCTTTGACATTTTCGTTTCGATTATTACATATCGGCAATGTTATTTATCTTTTTCAGTATATTTAATTATGTCTTGGATACATTCTCCACATAATCGTTTTCTCAGAATGATTGTTATTGTGAATATCATTCATTTTAATAATACTATTACTTGTTTAGTAAGTTATTCTGTCATGATGTCTTCGTCGTAAATCGAAATATGCTTTGTATCTGAGATACAGAGTGTTTAAATTTCAATTTTTTATTTATTTTTGTTAATTATTTCAAAGTTTTAATGATATTGACTCGAAATTTGAAACACATTTGGAGGGATAAATGTGCATTTTTTTGGGTGATCCGAATTTTCTACTTGCACCAGTGACGTTCGTGCGAGAATGCCACAACCTTTTTTAATAAAAAAAAAATGGTACTCTACTGACTTTTTCCCCTTTTGATATTTTTTTAGAAGTCTGCCATCAATTCTGAATGAAATTGGTCTCCTCAATTTTTTTCGTAGGATGCACCGTTTTTGAGGAGAAAAATAACACGAGAGAATGGAAATGAGAAATATTCGGATCATCCCAAAAAATGCACATTTATCCCTCCAAAGCGTGTTTCAAATTTCGAGTCAATATCTTTTAAACTATTTGAAATAATTAATAAAAATAAAATGAAAATTGAAATTTAAACACTCTGTATCCCGGAGACAAAACATATTTCGACCTACGTTTATATTAACTTTTTTTCACAAACTTCGGCAACCACCCCCTAAAATATTTTGCACTTATTTACAAACACCCTGTATATTAATGGAAAGGGGAAAAAATAACGATTTCAACTTTCCCGTGGCCACCTATGCTTTGTATGTAAAAAAACACAACTTTAGGTTATAACTCAAAAATTAATGTTAGAAAAAAATTAGGCACTCCACTCAACTCAAAAAAGTGTCTGAAGAATGTAATAATTATTTTTTTATAACTACAAACAACCAATAAGTTACAGACATGCATCTAAAAATGGAAAATTTGAAATTTTATTTATTACTCGAAATCAAAAGACAATAGATCATTTTGGTTTTGACCATTAATTTTCTCCTAAAGAAAGATCGAGAGTGGGGGTGTAATTTTTTTCTATCTCCTCTAGTTACCGATATTATAAAAAACATCGAAATTTGCCCACCTTATACTGACTAATAGTATTTGATACAGAAGATATTACTTCATTATCTTGGTTAATCGTGAAGATATTAAAAAAAAAATAACTTAAAAATAGGAAAATAAAACTAATTGGCAATGTTATGGCAAGATATTCTCTGAAGCTATTTATTTGTAGCATAATTCTAGTTTTTCTTTAATTGGATATTTTGCCACATTTCTGAAAAATTTATAACCCTTAGGGCAAAAGGATCTGTCCGGGATTATTTTTGAACCTGTTTGCTTAACTAAAAAATTTCACTGAAGAAGCAGATAAGTAAAAAAAAATAAGAAAAATCGCATTACTATCGCACACTTCCGTATTTTTTGACGTTTCGGAAAACTCGGATGTATTAATAAAATTTGTTTATTTGCTTCAATACACGTGTTAAATGATTTATATTTTATTGTTACTTCTTGAGACAACTGATGTAGCCAACATTGATCAGTATTTATTGAATAGTTTGGCACACGTATATCCGTTCAACAAAATAATCGGGGCCTCTTTTAATTTTCTCTTTGTTGCATTATCCTTCTCTAAACTTTATTCTGAACCCCATTAAATCAAGTGACCGTTTTCTCAAGCGTGTTTGCAAATTTTTGATTTTTCATATTCCCTTTTTTATATATAATTTTTATTGCACAAGATATGCTGTAGATGCAATTTTTTTCAGTCTCGTCAAATTTGTTACCAATTCTTAATATTTATTTCTTATAAGAATGTATGAAATTTTTATTGTGATTAATTTCTCTTATTTGTCTTAAAGAGTTTGTTTTATCTTTAGTATTTTTGAGTGCTCTATCAACAAAATTTGGAGGATATTCATTATATTTATTGAAATATTTTTAATAAATTTTAACTGGTAAAAATTTCGTTTGATGTAGAAACAAGTGTTTATAGAAAACAAACTGAAACCAAACAGATATTTATATTTTAGGTCTAACCATCAAATTGATATTATGAAAGGTGTTCTTTAATATTTGTATGATAGAGCAAAATTAATTTCATCAAAACTGCCATTTAGTTTTATTTTCCTACCTTTAAAAGTTATTTAGATATATTGCTTTGAAAAAAAGTCATCAACGGACACTTTTTTTAAATATCTCCTTAACCAAGACAGAGAGGTATATTCTTTATCAAATGCTATTAGCCTCCTGTATATTATAGCATAGGTTACGATGTAGGCTCCAATGGCGGCTGGTGAAATTTCAGATATGTCATATCTTCATAACCAGATATGTACTGTGGCTATATATATAGAACTTCAGTAGAAGAAGAACGATTTTGCAGGTTGCGAAAAAAGTTAAAAAAAAACGTGGGCCTCGCCTAAGATTTCCAAATTGGCTTGTTTAAATTTTGAGAAACATTTTTTTTTTTTCATAAACAACATAATTCAACTGATAGGTTTCAGATTTTATTAAAAAATTGTAATTTTTGTTAAAGTTACAGCAGTTTGAAAATTAATATTGTATTTGTGTTACATTATAAAAATTTCAAAATGCTCTAAATTCTAAAAATATAGTTATTTTTTAATAAAACTTGAAACGTATCGGTAAAATTACATCTAGTTTATGAAAAAAAATGATTCTCGAAATTTAATGAAGCCATTTTGAAAATTTGAGGTGAGGCCCACGTTTTTTTCAACTTTTTTTTCGCAAACTGTAAAATCGTTCTTCTTCTACCAAAGTTCTCTATATGACCACAGTACATATACCCTAAAGTTTGGTTTGGGTCCCATGTCTGGATATTGAAATATGCCATACCTGAAATCTCACCAGCCGCCACTGGTAGGTTCCTGCCAGGGACAGTTTCTTCATAGAAGTACAGTTAGAACCTTTAATCCCCCCAGAAATTTTACCCCTTAGATACCACTTCAATGAAAAAATAAGAAGAAAATGATTGTATAAGCAACTATATTTATTAAAATCAACAATGAACATTTGCATATATATTAATATAATTATAAATAAAAAATTTCTTGAGAATTAAAAATGTTACTAACTGATGCAGGATTGATTGATGTATTACTTATATTTCTTGATCCATCTTTTTTGGTTCTCATGTCCAGGAATTTGTCCTGCTATAGATATATTTTTTGTTATTTATTGAACTCTCGCATGTCTCTCAGCTACTGTAGAGAAGTTCCATCCATCATGTCTAGGATGTTAATATTTGCCCTAGAATTAGCTAACGAGAACAGGTGTGTTAAAAACAGTGACCGTTTGAGGTGGAGGGTTCAGGAAATAATAAGGGTGCAATTTTTTGGGGTAACTTCCCAACAGTATTTTTCCCAATGGGCTGTGTTGTACATTTACGGCCTTTGTATTGGACAAAAAATCGTGAGTGGTTTGTGTCAACTTTTTGTAAAACCATGTAGTTTCTACATTGTTTTGTAAAATCGATTGGGTTTTTCAAAGGAACGCATAACTATTTACATTTTGATAAAATAAGGTTTAAGAAAGAATATTGTTGTATGTAAGATGGTTTATTATTTACATTAATTTTTGCTAAAGCACATATTTTTTAAATGGTATTTGAAATAATTAACTTTTAGTCTACGAAAGACAAAAAGTAGCGTATATATCATGGGACTAAAATCATTTAATCTCCTGAGTATAGGTATTACCTTCGGGCAACAAACCATACTCGTGGGGTTAATCGATGCACTTTATTCCCTTGACATATATAATATACTATATCTGTGATTTATGTGGAAAACATTTGCTATTATACAGTATGTTTTTATTTAAATGCGTGCAGAAAAGCTCTTGTACAGCCCTGTAAAATTTTAACAAAACGCGCGATTTGGATTATTTTTTTCAGAACCTGCTGATTTTTTTTATACAGATTTTTAAAAATTTTATATTAGTATTTTTTTATTGGAAATATGACAACGTAGTATTAAGCAATTGTACCCTTTAAAACTCCTATATCAAAAATTTCATAAAATTATGGAAATATCCGAAGCACTTATTGATAATTTAAAAAGACACACGTTTACCTTCATATATTCCTAATTTATTTTCGGATCAACTTAAAATTTGTCAGTTGTACAGTTAATATCGTCCTAATAATGTAATCGATGAAAATATTTTTCCTGGGATAAGGTATATTCATCCATCACAACATACTGTAAACAATTTCAAAAAAACATGCTGTTATACTGAAAAATGTAGAGGGTAATCTGAAAAAAAAACAAATGTATTTATTTGTTTTAAGGAGCAAGTGGACTACTAAAATTTACCAGCTTGTAGAGCCAGCTAAAATGGTACTAAAAATATATTTTTTATTATGAACACCTACTGCAATCCAGAATGTGTTCATGAAGTCTTGCGAGGAGATCAGTTTGTTTTCTGGCTGAAGGGTATATTCCATATTCCAAAGTCGTTCAGATTGTCACATTTGTTTTATTTCAACATCTTTGGCTAGCTCATTTTGCACCTCACGGTTTGATATAGTTTTTCTTATTCAGCAATACATTTTGAACATGTAAGAGGCTTTTGATTCTTTGCAACACGAGATAAATGTACAAAGTTTTGTCGTTTTTATCATACTTGGAGCTGAGAAATAAAAAGTGCAGTTTTTTAGATAATTCTGACGGGATAATTGTATTGTCAAAAATTGTACTGAATACATACATAGTAACGTACTTCAAGGCAATATTTTTAGCCGTTTTATGTGAGTATAGAGATTTACCTTAATTTTTTTTCAAAAATGTACATTCCAGTCAGTGGCGTGCCATGTTTTGAGGGAAACGGGACGCTAAAGTTTTAGGAGAGCTACAGCCATCTGTAGCCTAGTAAAAAGAAAAAGAAAGATTGTATTTGCAGTAGTTCCTCTCGCTCTTTCTACGATACGCCACTGATTCTAGTGATTTTCAACTGATATATTATCTCTTGGGGTCTGCAAAAGTCGTTAGAATTTATAAAATATTTTGACTTGGCATTTCTTCCTTAAATTACACGCTTAGTTTGAGAGACCTGGTAAGGCGAGAGAAATATCTAATTTAATTTCTAATTTTGTTTCATTATTAAGTATAAAAATGCTACACTTACCACTCTGTATCACATTGCTGAAAAGTATTTTTATTTGATCAACTTGCATTATAAATATTGTACTTTTTTAAAAATATAACTAAAACAAATTTAATAAACTAAATATTCTAAATATATATCTAACCAAAAATCCTATAGATATCTGGGTTGCCGTTTTAAAACAATAAAATGTTTAGAATACACTAAGATGAAAATCATTTGATATAAACTTTACGATAACCACTGTATAATTTCTAACAAAGAATATTTTTCAAATATAAGAATTTTTCGGTAAAAATTTGGTACACATGCCAGGAACACATTGTGTGGCTTTCACACAGGAGGTTCAGATTCAAATATCGGAGAATTTTGGTTTTGTTTAGTTCATTCCCGATTGTTTAAATAATAAAAATAAAAATGTCATTATTATCACTAGCGAATAATATAGGGTGACAACGGAAAGTGGGAACACGCTGTAACTTTTTTATGACTGCTGATAAAAATTTGATATTGGGTGGGTTTATACTATTGGTGCCATGAATTCTTTGATGTCATTTCGTATTTCATGACATTTCCAGTTTGACCGTAAAATTATATTTTTAAATGGGACACCTTGCCTTTTTTGACATTTTTTAAATCAGCGGATCATTTTACGTATGGTAGGACCAATTTTCTGACACATTTTCTGGATGGAAGTATTTTTTTTATTTTTAAAAATAAAACTAGAAGGCCGCGACTAGCAAAAATTGTTTTCTTTTTTTTTGTAATTATGGGAAAAATTCTAAATTTGAATATTTTTGTACATTTTTTTAGTTACTACCACTAAAAATTTCGATTTATTGTATTTCCTTAAAAACTCATTTTTTTAAATGTAAAGAGGGTGGGCCCTATTGATTTTTTAATATAGGATTTTTTTCTGAATTTTGTGGTACAACAATTTTTAAAATCCGTAAAAAAAACAATTTCTGACAGTCCCGACTTTCAAGTTTTATTTTTAAAAATTGAAAAAAATTATTTACATCCAGAAAATTGGTCCGACCATACGTAAAATGATCCGATGATTCCATAAATTTCAAAAAAATACAGGGTGTCCTATTTAAAAATATAAAATTCCGGTCAAACCGGAAATGTCATGAAATCCGAAATACGCATCCAATTTCAAATTTTTGTCAGCAATCATAAAAATGTTACAGCGCCTTCCCACTTTCCGTTGTCACCCGGTATGTATTATTATTATTTATTATTATAGTTGTGGAGAACCAGATTTATTTTTATCCTAGGATGTGCTTCTTATTATAATTTACATCAACCACATTCTCTTTCAAACCAGTACCATTATTGTTTACAGGTTGTAATGTGTTAACTCAACATTTAAACTAATAGTAGGTATGCAAGTACAAATTTTGATGCACTTACTTTTTATTTACAAGTCCTAATTGAATTGGATGTATTTTTTCTTTCTAATACGGGAACAAATTACTACTATTATACACTGATGTTTAATAATTTCAAAATAATTGAGATATTCTATTAGTAGTCATTACCTATAAAAACTTATTTATTTAATTTTGCTTCATACCCAATATTCAATATTTGTCCATATTTATAATATCTGTTCTTTTGGACTAAATAGGAAGAAATAATGTCTTTTCCTTTTTGATTTTGAAATATACTTGCAGCAAGAATTCAGACGACTTACGTCATACGAACAAATAATTCATTATATTTTCATCAAAATATTTAAGAAACTGCAACTGAGAGTAATGAAACTCTATACTACACTAAAAGTTTGCATTATATATTGCACTAAATTTCAAAAAATGATTGTTTCAACGCGACAGATATCGAAAATTACGTAGTTGACAATAAAAACAATTGCGTACCGTCAGTCATGACGTTAAGACGCCTGAATTCTTCCGGGACTACAGCAAACCTAGAAATGTGAAGTGATACATTAGAAAAGTAAAAGGTCATTACAGACAGCTTGGAAATCACCTGGTAACTTAACTAAAAGACAAGCAATAGAGACTAAACATTTGTACATATGCTAGATAAAATATTTAAATCTTTTTTAATTATATACATACAGGTACATCTTAGTCGGTGTAATATACATATTTGTTATGCCGAACTTGTAAAGGTTGCTTAGAGTTGCAGTTGTAAGGGAGCAGTTATTAAATATTTTGAAAATATTATATATTATGCATGTATATATGGACTATTTTCTAAAAAAATATATATTTTGGAAAATTTTCCTTCATGCTATTTTATTTGTAGAAAACCTAAATAAAAGTTTAAATTAGATTGATTAGTATTTTTAATTTACAACTCCTTGATTTATTTCAGTGATAAAGAATTAGTCTATAAATAAAACCTCTTCGTCGATAGTTTGCGCATAAATCAGTGGAGGCCTAATAGTAGGTGGTTGAAATGAAAAATGTTTGTACATACCTACAACATTGCTGTACTAAACTTTGGCTGTACTATGTAAGGCACTTTCTAGTTATTTTAGGCGCAATTTCGTAGAAAAAATAGTAAAACTTAATTTTATAGATAAAATGGGTTCTCCTAATTACTTTCTTTATCTTTTTCTATCATATTATGAGTAACTGTCACACTGAAGTCACGTTATGTGTATGTTTTCATTATAATTGGAATATTATTCTTATCTATACAGTAAAATACTTTCATTAGTTTCTTCATTTTTTGGAATAATAGGTAACAATGTTTTTGTTAAGACCCATCAAAAAATAGTTTTTTTTATTCATAATTCCTTAAAAACAATTTCGTTTTATATACAGCATGATTATAAATTACAGTGCCTAATTGAAATAGGAGACATAGGAAGTGTATGTCTGAAAAACCTAAATAAAGATACACTGCCAAAAACATCTTTCTAAAATATACTCTCCAATGGCTTATCGATCGCAATAATATCATGGATGAATGGCATTTTCTTTTTCGTAATATTGAAAATGTAGAGGGTAAATAAATATTTATTTAATAAACAAAAATTATCCGCGGTATTTTCGATAATATTAATTATTTGACACAAAAAAAAAATCGATTTTTGGTTAAATTAAAAATGTCTTGAATGGATTTCAAATTGTGCTACTACAAGCATATATTACATATTCCAATTAAAACATACATGAACATTGCTCATAAAATCTATATATTTTATAAGTACTCATATATGAGTTTTTCTTTACTAGCATTTCAAAAGCTTTAATCACGATATTAATTAATTCCACCAACAATTTTCTTACTAGCTTTCCCTATTTTAAATTGTATAATGCCCGGTCTACATAAGGCTAGTTCTTCAACCCTGGATAGCAAGCTACTGTTAGTAAGTTGGCCACTTCAGCTCCTTGTAAATAGAACTAGCTTGGCTATTATTTGTGCTAGTAACGCCTCCCACCACCGAATTTACTATCTTCTATCTATCTCATTCAGCTATATCTTAATGAATTATGTCTGGAATGGTACTAATTGCCTGTTATAGGGTCAAACAGCCACTTTTCTAATAATTAAACCAATGCAGTTTGACATAATGTCCCAGGTAAATGTTTCAATCTAATAATTGTGTTTCTTCTGCGTAAGTCCTTCATTTTTCTCCACGGTAGACTACATATAACGATACCGCATTGTATGTACCAAGCCAGTCTATTAACACACAATAAAATGTCAGAATACTAGCGCGTTAGCTATCCTAGCTTGTAAAACTAGGCTCGTGTAATCCGGGCATAATGTATCAGTAAACTGTGAAATAGATTAGTAGTTTTTAATTCTCATAATCTCATCATCCAAGTGGATACAATTAAATGTTTATCATTAATTTTATCGATAACGGGGAATATCAATGATATCAGGAAAGAGTATATTATTTGTGTTTTTTAAGAAAAAAATATTTGACGAAAAATGGCACGAATTTTTTTTAAGATAAAATCATTAGTTATCTTCAACATGAGGCAATTGATAATATAAAGATCTGTGTCTAGTGTGGTTTAGATCTGGTCATCCCTTATTTGAAGTTATTTACAAACATATATCTTTGGTAGTGCATCTTTATCATTCTGTAATTACAGGGTCCTCCAATAAGGATGTTCTATTTGTATCTGCGCTTAGTGACCATATTTACAGTGATATTGGTATTATATTTCCCACGTGTTTACAATTAATTATGTCAAATTTCCACAGTTCGTGCAAATTGTTAAAAGTATATTGTGAAAATGCTTTATTTACTAATATTACTAATATTATATAGGATTTTTTTTATTTAGTATGACATTTCTAATTTTGTCTTGATTTAGCAACATAATAAGGCAATATATGCAACATTTATTTTTATACATCTAATATACAGGATGCCTAAATATGTATGAAATAGTGTTTATAACTTTTTGAAAGCATGTGTAAAAATAAAAAATGTTCTGATAATAGTTATTTATTGTATAAGTGTTTTATTTTAGCATTTTATCCACGCAAGAACGTAGTTCGAGTGTTAATATTCTTAAGTAGGATAAAAGGCAATTAAAACATGAGTGCAACGTTTAATGATGCAACGTTTTATCCATAATCACATCAAAATCATATTTGTGGAGTCAGAATTATTGGAATTTAATATCACAATATTTGCACGACTTGATATTTCTTAGTACCTACTCAATCAAACATAGTAGGTTTTGTTATACCTACTGGCTGCTATGCTAAGCTGTTTATTATATTATCATTTATTTAATAAACAGTTCTATCTGAATTTGGTAAAAATGCAAGCAAGTAATTGTCCTGTGACTGTTTTCGAAGAAGCTCAAGAAGCAATTCCATTGTCAGCGAAATCTAGGGAACATTACGAAAAAGTGTTCGCCGAATTTAACGAATGGAGGGAAAAACAAAGAGTAATGCCAATAATCACGCTATCGTATTTTTTAAATTTGAAAAAATAATATGCAATTTCATCTATGTGGTCAAAGTATTCGATATTGAAGGTTACTATAAAGGTCTACAAAAATATAGATATTGGAAAATATAATAAGCTTACTGCTCATTTGAAAAGTGAATCGAAAGGATACAAAGCAAAAAAGATGCAATATTGGAAAGAGCGCATATTGAAGAATTTTCGACTGGGGCTTCCGATAAAGAATATTTAATGATTAATTTGCACTAATAATTGGGGATTTCTGGTGATTGTCAACGATGCGAATTGACAAATTTGAAAATTACTGACGTACAGGACATTGGTAGTTACCTACTTTGTTTCAATACCTGACACCAAGACGGGCAGTTCATGAAAATTTGCAGAAGATATGTTTCTTTACGACTAAGTAACTTAACACAAAACATTACGATTAAGATACATCTTTACTTTTTACATGTGAAGGATTTTGCGTAACTGCTGTTGAATTATGGAGAAAATATATTTCTTTGTGCCCATTTCGCTTAACACAAAACATATTATTTTTAAGATACATAAATCAAAAATGTACTTAGCGTATTGGGATCAACACATTGGCGAAGGTACCCTCAATAGTTTCTTCATTCCTGAATATCGCAAATCCAGAAATATATACTGGCCATTGTACAGGCGTGCTGCAACAACTTTATTGGCCTAGTAAAGGTGCTAATCTTGTAACCATTAAACTGCATGGTGGATGGAAGAGCTCTTCTGTAGCAAAAAGTTATATTGAGGAGTCCTTAAACTTGATATTGTAAGGAAAATCTAAGGAAGATATAGCTGTTCCTTACAAGAAGAGACATCCGTAACTTGTGCAAATTCTTCACAAACTTTGGCACATGTTACGCGTTCTGAAAATAATGGCAATAATGTTACAAGGCTTGTTGTTAACGGAAAGGAAGTTAACTGTGATAAAACAAAAATCGAAATGTCTATTACTATAAATGTAAATGTTAATAGGTAAATAAATTAAATTTGATTTATTATAGATTTATTACTTTTTCATTATTCTACTAGTGAAATAAAGTTACACTATATTCCTCTAGTGGATCTTTATCCACTTTCGACAGTTCATATGTGTGGATAAAAGTGAGTCTGGATAAAAGCGTTTTAATTAAGTTTTTTGCACCTTTTGCCACCATACTGTTTTCTGTCTTTATTTAGAATCAACTCTTTCTTTGCGCACTGACGTGTAAAAATTGTATGTGGTTGCATTACAAAATTTTTTTAAAACAAACTGGCATTTCAATAAAAATGCAAGAATTTGAATTCATGAGCTTTGCCTAGTAATAATTTTGACACTTCCTTGTAAAGTCAACATGTCAACATGACATCAGTCATAATAGAAAAAACAACTGTTGAGTGCTCACAGTGTAAAAAATGGTTCATGGTTTGGTTGGGATAGTTTGTTGAAGAGGTTGGAGCATATTCTGTCGATAATCTATTGGTATATAGCTAGTATACCCAACTATTATTAAAATTTGGATTTTTTCTGTATCTATTAAATGAACCAGTTTTTACATTAGAGACATCCAGTGGGTGTTACAAATATGCTAGATAATAAAGATCCCCAGAAAGAGTTTTTGAGTAAAGCTTGATATATCTACAGTTGGCTAGGATTTTATTCACTATAATTTTTACATTTACTTTCATTTCCAAACCCCAATTACAGTTATTTTTATATGGAGAATATAATAAAAAATATAATTTGCTTTTCGAAAATTATTTTGGAAGATTCCTAATGAATAATAAGCTTAACATCTCACAGTGGTTTTGCATATATTGTACAAATAATATAAATAACAGTACAGAAAATTTAACTAACTATTGAGGTCGTAAGATCATTTCACGGTGTTGTAACAGTGGAGTCCGCGTTGAACACCAATTGGCAGTTAGTTGTGCGGCACCTGTAAAAGAACGCGGTGGTCTCGCGAGTGTTGCACCAACTCGCAAAAGTCTTATAAACTGCTAATTTCACGTGTTTATCTGTTTGGATGTTGATATTTTAGAAGGTAATGCCACTCTTAAATGTTAATAATACAAATATATATTGCACATTGTGTCTGAAACAGAGAGAAAATGTATATTTTTTGAATCCATGTATTACAATAACATTTGTTAGTATCTGTCTACAGCATTTTATGAAATAATGAAATCGGTAATAATAGGTACTTATGATTGTTAAAAAACATAATTATAACTAAAAATTGTTGATTATTTATTCAACTAAAAGGGATTATTCTTGAGGACATTTCTTGTACACTACGGGCCACAGAGAATAAATTTTGTTTAATGCTTTTATCATATAAATTATCATTTGAAGACATATTACACCGAAACTAGAATTTTATTGGACCGGCGATGGTGAGATTGGTTCACCTTTTTCTGTGTTTAAAACCACTTTCCATCTGAAATAGATCCTTAATCACTCATCTACAAGATGTAAGAGAAACGTGCGATCAAACTTTAATGGCGATTTCTACGTCAAAAATCGAAAGGTTCGTATGGGCATGTTCCCACAAACACTTAATTTCAGAGATACGAGGTGTTAAAAATGATAACTGAAAGATATATCCAAAATACAAGAAGCAGATGAACGATACATTCTAACAAAAAGCAGCAGATATATATTTTTATAAAACCTTTGGTGAATAATTAAATTTGAAATATCACGAAAGAAAAAAAATTGGACACGAGAATCATCAATCCAACCCTCAAAAGTGCGCTCCTGTACCTTAGAAATCTGTGTTGTATACAGGGTGTCCAGAATATGAAGGCCGTAATTTTAAAGGTTTATATATCTAAAAGCAGCAAATCTTATAAAACAAATTTCTAAAGCGAATGTCTACAAATATATTTAAAACATAAAAATACAACTGCAATAATATGCAAAACTATATTACGAAATTATAAACTAAGGTATAATTAATGGTTAACTAAAAGCGCCTGTAACATAATTTATTTTTTGGATTAGTTAGCATTAATGAAGCAAACAATTGAAGTTTCCGAGAAACTCATTGAAACTGTAACATATATAACTGTATGTGTCAGGATGCTGCTGATAACCTAAAAAAGTAATAGTACTCATAGTAGTATTGTAGTTAGTGCGTTTAATTTTTCTGTAGTTTTTTTTTGATGCTTGTGAATATAGATAAACAAAAATCCGAGCAAAAATCGTACAATTTATAGTAACTATGACCAGCTGCATTGCATGTTAATTTACGAATCTACAAAAGTCTCTGGCTACGAGACATTTTTAGTGTAAACACTTCTTGCAAGCAACAGAAGTCATTTTGAACACTTGTAACTATTATTCTGTATTGTGAAATGAGCTCTAAAAAACTATTTAAATATATGGCTTTAACATTTTTCTTTATTAAAACGTCAATATTTTAATACCTCTATCCAAACGTTTGAATTGATAACATGTTTTCAGAATAAATATTTATTTAAACATCTCTGTTACAAATTTATAATTTAATATTAGAAAATGTGTTTAGTTCAGCAAGTTTCACTTTAGTAGTGGTCTTGAGCCAAGCAGTAACACACAATATAGTTCAAGGAAATTTAGAGAAATTTAAGAACTTATATTTACCTACATTGCATGATACGTTATGTTAAATACAATTAGATTCTGAAAATTATTCACTTCCAGTCTTCGTCAGAGCATTAACGTAATAGTTGTTTTCAAAATGAGGAAAAGGAACGTAATGCTTAAAAGAAAATTTTATTGTATATACAGCCACATTCACTAAACATTTTACCTCTTTATCTAGTTTATACTGTTATACTTAAAAAAAACATGGAATCACATTTTGGGTAACTTTCTTATCACTTAAAAGTATTAGATAATCGATTTTTATGTTCCACAGAAACACTCATAACCAAAGATTACAAATTATAGTTGCACTCTCTGATTCCTCACCTTATTATCTGGTAGGTGAAGATGTCTACATATCTGTTTGGATAGAACGCTTAAGACCCGTTTTCACAATGGGCTATCATGTCGAGTCACTATAATAGATCATTGAATGCGGCAATCATCACCGGTGTTTGCTGCTGTCCATACGCTGAGCCATCATTCGATATAACCACGCTCGGTGTAGTTATTTCCCTTTGATGTATGCTCACCAAACCGACACCTAGGTCATCGTTGACCATACTCGGCTCACGATGGTTCGTTGGCCAGAACGATGGACGGCCCTTCAGAATTGTAGTGGCAGGTTTCTCTCAAAAGTATGTAAAATATAAAATTTAAAAGCGAAATTTGAGGAAACAACTACTCTGTGTGGTAAGGTCCCGAATGAATAACACCTGAAAAAACTGCAGCAAACAGTGACGGTTAGGTTAGGTTCTTAGCTCTCATCAGTATGCCATATGCCATACAACCTTGGTTGTTCATGCTCTGTCATACCGACAGAATAATATGACATACATCGCGGCATACATCTTGTGGTTACTAAGTATTCAATACTGGGCTCGAACAATCACAAACAGAGAATGACGCAATAGACTATATACAGTATGCGCCAAAAGTATGGAATAAATTCAATAAAAACGAAACAATTATTTTTTGGGAAAAATCCTCGAACAGGTCGATTTTTAATTTAAAAAATACATATTTTAGCGTAAAATGCGATTTTCAAATGTCATTTGTTTTCGAGTAATGATGTCATCGATTTTTTTTTAAATGGCAACACCATATTTTTTCCTTGATTCTGAAAGATCGTTTAATTCTCTATCGGACAGTACTAAAATTTTGCCCTCTTACATAGGAAAGTTTTCGAGTAAATGACGATTGAATGTTAGAAAACGTAAATTTTATCCATAAAAAAGTAACAATTCTAATGTATGTAAAATAAAATACAATTGATTAAATTTTATACTTAAATTAAATGTTCGAATTGCCATCCACCAACTTCTTGACAATGCGCAAGTCTGTGAAGAAATTCTTCTTGCACATTATGAATGATTTCTGGGGTAACTCTGCGTATTTCGTCCCGAATGCGATTTTGAAGCTCTTCTAAATTACGTGGTTTATTAATGTACACTTTTGACTTCAAGTATCCCCATAAAAAATAGTCAAGAGGTGTAAGATCTGGCGATCTTGCAGGCCATTCTATCGGTCCGCGTCTGTCGATCCACCTCCCAGGAAAACAGTTGTCCAAAAAATCTCGTACAGGGCGCGCATATTGCGGATGTGCACCGTCTTGCTGAAACCATATGGTATCGTCAGGAATGGCAGGGTCATTATCGTTAGGAAAAATTACTGCAAGGGCTGGAACAAGGTCATTTTCTATAAACTCTAAATATCTTTGTCCTGTAAGGGTTCCTTCAAAGAAGAAAGGCCCTACTATTCTGTCGCCAACTATTCCAGCCCACACATTTAATTTCTGAGGGTGTTGGGTATGTACCTCTGACATCCAATGAGGATTTTCCCGACTCCAATATCTGCAAGTTTGACGGATTACTGTATTTCCATTCAGACAAAATGTGGCCTCATCTGAAAAAAGTATTTGCCGGTGTAAATTTCTATTTCCTTGACATAAATCCATTATAATTTCGCAAAAGTGTAAGAGGCGATCGGGATCATCTTCATTGAGTTCCTGCACAAGTTGAATTTTGTAGGGATGATATTTTCCTTCCTCAAGATACGTAGCACTGTGCTCTGACTAGTGTCATTGTTTAATGCAACCAATCGTGAAGAATTATGAGGATTATCCACCATACTTATCAAAATGTTCTATTTCTGATTTTCATTAATGCTTGGACGTCCAGGTTTTGGAATATTTACAACATTGCCAGTTTCTCTAAATTTAGACTCTACCTTACTGACTGTTGATTGGCTGATAGGGCGATCTGAATATTTTTCATTAAATAAATCGCAAACTTCCTGCTGAGTTCTAGTCATATTCCCGCATCCGATAAGAATTAAAATTTCAATTCTTTGAGTAACAGTTAAATGTGCCGTAATACTTTAAATTGAATAATAATTTCTATGTCGCTTACAATACTTATTAGAAAGTCGGTGTGACAATGACACTTTGCAAAGGGTTTCACCTACGTGATCCATAAAAGAACTATGGAATTCGAAAAACTAAACTTGATAACGTTTTTGCTTTATTTTAATTGATTTACATTTTCCAAAATTCAATCGTCATTTACTCGAAAACTTTCCTATGTAAGAGGGCAAAATTTTAGTACTGTCTGATAGAGAATTAAACGATCTTTCAGAATCAAGGAAAAAAATATGGTGTTGCCATTAAAAAAAATCGATGACGTCTCGAAAACAAATGACATTTGAAAATCGCATTTTACGCTAAAATATTTATTTTTTAAATTAAAAATCGACCTGTTCGAGGATTTTTCCCAAAAAATAATTGTTTCGTTTTTATTGAATTTATTCCATACTTTTGGCGCATACTGTATAACAAATTCTGTAGGTTTTTCTGTTTCAATTTTTCGCTTTTGCAAATATCTTCATCGCCTTTAGCGATACAGATCAAAGCTTTCAATAGTATCCACATTATATCAGAAGGGATCTTCCAGGAGAACTATACAGAGGTGGTATTTAAATTTTAAACGAGACCTTTTTAATTTAGAAGACGATTCGAGATCAAGTCGATCATCAGGAATCGAAGAGAAAAAAAAACAGAATTTGTGAGTAAACCTACAACAAAACACAGGCGCATCACGTATAAGCAGTTAGAAGGAACTCTAAATATTTCTGAACGAAGAATTGGCAGAATTTTATCAAACGATTTGTCGAATGTCAATAAACTTTGTTCGTTGTGAATACCCAACGATTTGCCTGACATACAGCAGGAGAGATAAATCGTACAACAACTGGTACAAAAGATGCTACAGGAATTCTCATTCAAGTGAAAAAATCACGGTCAGTTGAAAGAAGAATGATTGTGTCTTTTTCGTCAAACTGGTTTAGTAAAACCGTTTGATTCGTGCTTGTGGTAAATACGCCAGAAATTGTTTTGAGAAATAATATAAAGTTTTTTCATATGACAAGACTTCCGTAACCTATTTAAGTACCGAACAATGCACTGCTCGCCCCATTTCTTTTGATCACGTGACAACAAACTCGGAAATTAGTCAATCATAAACAGCCATAAAAGCCAGCAATTAAAAAAAATCAATTGAGACAAACTTATTAACCTACTCGGAATATCTACATAGTAGCTTGCAGTGTAGCTTGACTTTTGTCAAGTGGACGCTATTTACATCGATTTCAGTAAGGCATTAGATAAGATAGATCACAATATTCTTTTACGTAGACTTTCTGATGTCGGTGTGAATGGAACACTTCTGCGATGGATTGAATTCTATATAAAAAATAGATCTCAGTTTGTGGTAGTAAATAATTGCAGGTCTGCATTATTTAGTACGTCCTCAGGTGTCCCGCAGGAATCCCACCTGACGCCATTACTATTTATTATTTACATAAATAATATAAAATTTGTTTTAGGCACTGCAAATTTATGCTGTACGCTGACGATCGAGAATCGAATCTATACATGATTGCCTGCGTTTACAATCCGACATAAATAACCTTTATAGTTAATGTGGGAAGCATTCCTTGTTTTTGATTTTTTCTAAACGTTACACTATTTCGTGTATTCGTGTAGTCATAATATTAACCCTGTTGCGTATGATTGTAATGTTTCTTATTCAAATTTGAATAGCGTCAATACGGTGTGGTCAATCTAGGTGTTCTGTTTGACTCCAAGTCAATTTTTTGTGAATAGATTTCATACTTCGTAAAAAAATTATTTTTATCATACGAGTATTATACCAATGAATGAGTGAATGAATGAATGAATGAATGAATGAATGAATGAATGAAAATTTTGTAATTTTTAAATTAATTCAGGTGAAAATGTTTTAGAATCATCTGGTATCACTTTATTTTCTTTTCAAATTTCTTTTGTAATTAAAATTTTAACTATAGTTATAACTGTAATCACTAATTTAGTTGAAATGAAGAGAAATAAGGAGAAAATCTCTTCAGTCTAATATAATTGTTACATGTCCAGGGTAAATTTCTCTTTAGTTTCGTATGTAACAGAATAATGCAAGATATAATATAATAGTATGTATAATTTTAGTTTACTTTCTTTTCTCCATAGTCACGGTCTTATTAATTTCATTGTCGCAAGAAAGGAAAAATCGCAATGTAATTTAGTTACGTAAACAGGGAGTACCTACCATCATACTGCGTGTGCAGTGTAATGGTAATTCATTAGAATGAATGTAATTTTGTAATAAAATTGAAGGAAAAATATTTATTTGTTTAGTATATAAAAAATAAAATTAAATGATATTTTAAAAGTTGAATGCCTTATATCAGGAAAACTGAGTGCCATAGAGAAAAATGTTATAGGAAAGACAACCATTATTTTTTCATGTTCTATATTTTAAGTTAAGAACGAAACACTGCTCCAACTCATGTGTTTTAAACTATGAAATACACTTTCAATCAGTTTGACAATTTTACACGTTACACTACATAAATCAAACATTTTTGTGGTAGAACATGTGGATAAAGAAAAGATTTTTGAAAATTTTTTGATCAGTTTCTTTTTGAAAAAACTCAGCGATCTGCTTACACTGTTGCCCTATCTAATTCCATGACATATTTTTAGGGTATCAAAATCAAAATCCAAATTATACATATTAAGAAAATGTTATTAGAGAAGTGGCGAGGTTCAACATGATTGTTGCTCTGCCACCTAACCAGTCCCTTTAAAGGATACGATACAAAGTAAAACTATAAGAAAACAGAGAAAGCGCAATTTATACAGGGTGATCCAGAACGATGGTCAAATATTTTACCAGTGTATTCCACAAGCCATTTCAGGGGTGGATCTTCATATGAAATTTTTCAATTTGGGTCCTTCCTGTCGAGATATTCGAGTCTCAAAATGGCAGAAAAAATAGTTTTTTTATTTTTCCTTAAAAACGGTTACACTTAGAAATTTCAATTTTGGTACAGATTATCAGTTAGTCAAAAGCTATTTTGTGGCGGTGTCTATTCCTTAGCTCATGTTTCTGGAGGACTGGAATAAACAACCCCTAGACTTATTTTTTTCCAGAACTTTTTCCTTACTCTAAACATCTTCTTGTCACCGGTTACTGATAACCGCAGTAGGCGATTGCTATGTTGATGTTTCTCTGTTGTCTTGTCAAACAAATCGACATTAGGTCTATAATTGACAGTTTTTGCAAATATTTCTAAACAAAGATATTCACAATCCTGTCGTATGCGTATTCTTTCAATTTATTAGCTAATATTTGCACGGAAGAGTCAGTTGTTTACAAATATTTGCAAAAACTGTCAAGACTGATTTGCAGTAAGGCTTCTGAATTAAATTGGACACATGTTTCTGAAACCTGAGATCAGTATCAAGGTAGATACCTAAATCCCGACAACACGTAGACGAAACTAAAGCTTTACCATTGAGGACAATGTTAAGATTAGAGTAATTAACTATGTCATCCCGACGCGGTCAGAAAATAAGTAATTCAGTTTTTTTATCATTCAAAACTAAACCATGAGCATTGAATACAGTACAATTTAAATCGGAGTTGATGTGCTCCATTGCAAAATCAATTTCCGAGATGGAAAAATTATAAAATATTTGATAATCATCAGAATATTGATGCGACTTGAGTTGGAGGCAAAATAGTGTTATTATTTCATATTTCAATAAAATTATTTAATAAATTTTAGGTCAAAATAAATAAAAAGGTAGAATATTGTTATACTACTTTTGATAGAAAAAGTTATTTATTATAAAACTTATTCTTATAAAAATACTAAAGTAGAAAATCAGATAAATTGTATAAATGAAAGTATAACAATGGCGATTCCTCAAATTTTGAAAGTATAGATATCTTCCGGTGGAAATTACTGATCTAAGAGTCGTCGAATAATATTTATACTTAATTGCTATATGTATTTTGATTTTTTTTGTCTTCACTAACAATATTTTATGTGATTTCAGATACTTAAAATATGACTGTAGCAATTGTAGCAAAACATGAAATATTAGCAACGGACGACAATGGTAACGATACCTGCTGTACAACAGAGGTAAGTAAACGACCTCTTGATACTTTCTTTATTTCCTACTGCAAATAATGAGGAAAGTTGGCGTTATTTAACACTATAGAATCATTAGCATTCCTAATGCTATTGAATATTTATTTAATGTTTATTTTGTTTTTAAAAGATACAATTAAACGATTTTAAAGTTCTCTAAATAGAACACCATGTAACATAAAAATTGTATGACGAGGTGCTATAGAATTTACATGAGATTGCTTTAATTGCATTATAAAAATTCTTTAAGACCTGTGAGGACGTTTATTCAAAAATTCTAGAAGTATTTCCTACAGACCTTACAGAACAGCTTAAAGAACTAAAAAGTTCTATAGAACGGTGCTCATTTTTATAAGTGTTGTAAGAACGTTTTGAAAATGTTATTAGAACAAACATTGCTCTATAAAATTTGATCTGGAAACGTTTTTGCGATTTTTATAGAACAGGAAATTGTTAGCTGGGAAGAAGTTCTTATAACTTCCGGAGTTATTTGGCGACCAGCACGAGTTATTTTATTTTGTAAACCTTCAAGGTCAACTAAGTAGAAAGTCTAAAATTTAATAACTGTCAGTTAAGCACACAAGTACATTGAGCAATTTTTGTTTTGATGTATAATCAATGCCTACCTCTAAAGTTAAGAATATGGAAAATGAATGAATCAGTATTAAACTGATGATATATCGCAAACAGTTAATGCTAGATACAGAAAATGGTTAATAAAATATGTTTAAAAATAAAAGGACAATTCAAAAATTGAAATATATACAGGGTGTTCTATTTAAAAAATTAAAGTTCCATAATATACTTACCGTATTTTTGAAACGCTCTGTATGTTTGAAAGTAAAAAGGTTAAACGCACATTTCTGAACAGCACCGAAATAATGCATGTCAAAATAGCTCTGGAACACCCTGTGTACATAGAAATTTAAGGTATATCAAATGAGATATAAATACAACTTCAAAGTTGGAACTTCAAATACTTTCCTGTAAAGCTTCTTGCATTCTATCATAAATGCATATGCAGATATGTATGACCTCTATTAGATATACAGGTTGGTCCGTTTTTCATTAGTATGAGAACAGTAAAATATACAGGGTAGCTCAAATTGCAACAAACTTTTGTTTTTTGATGGCCATTATGATAAACCAAACGGATCCAAAATATCTGCTACCATTGCTGAAATATTGTAAAAAACCTGAAAATAGCGACTTTAGAAAATGCTATCTAACGCCATTATGTTTCAAAACAAAGTAGCTGAAATTTGGTACAAAGGGTAAAATGGAAAAAATTTCTACGGCTACTAGTTCCAATTAGGCAACAATATTTTATATTTCAGCAACAGCAGCAGATATTTTGGATCTGTTTGGTTTTTCTAATTTGAGTTACCCTGTATATATACGGTATCCGAGATTCCAATTTGCATACAGCGATAATTTGCACACAATTGAATTTTTTTTTTAAATTGAACCATACAATAATACAGATTAATGAATCGAAAGAAATTATAAAACTGGCTGTTTGAAACAACTGTAGGTATTTAAATACCACAACAATCCAAAAAAAATTGCTTTAAAATTTGGAATTTCAAAATGTGACGGGAAGCATAATCTTAAAAATCAAAGTTTGTTTACTAACATAATTTAGTGAAAGTATCTGGTTAATCTATATTGTAACACTAGACTTCTAGATATAGTACCTTCTGAAATATATGCAATAGTTATTTATTTGTAGATTGGTTTACAGATGAATGTGGCAATTGTTAGTGCTTTAACAGCTGGTTGCCATGTCGTTGGTTTAGGCTTCTTGATGGTTCAAGAGACATGCATGTTCTCTTCATAAACAATCTGAAACTAAAGGAGTTAGTCTACTCTGTATTTAACTTTGTTGTGGGTCATTACTTTCAAGTACCTAGCCCATGACGTTACGGTTTTTATTTTTTTATATATAAACAGTCTCCAAATTAAAAGTCCTGAAAAACAGCAACAGTGATAAGTCAAAAGTTGTTGTGGGCCATAAGGCCGATATAGAGCATAGAACAGACCTGGATGCAATTAAAATTCTGATGAGTGAGAGAGAGGGAGATAGAAGATTTTGTCAAAAATGCTAAAGGTAATACAAATCCAAAACAATCAAAATTGTTTCAACTGAGCTAAGGATCATCTCAAGCCTGTAACTTTAAACGATTAACCGAAACATCAAGGGTCAAATTACTTGATTTCCAGTTAATTCTAAGAGAGAAATATATCTCTCCAAACCACAAGAAGCCTAAACCGACGACGCAAATGTAACAGTCTCATAATTACAAATAGTAATAGTATATCATAGTTAAATTACCGTTGTTTTTATGAACTAAATACATATAGTAGTAGTATCCAGGATAGCCAAGATCTTAGTCCATGATACACCCCTTATCTCTTCTCTTTTTAGCTTCTCGACGCCAAAGATCCTATGTCTTAGTCTCCCAAAAGTTGCGCTATCTTCTAGAGAAAGAAACAGAGTGTCCTTTCCTTCTTCACATTCAAGGCATAAAGGATCCTCCTATATCTCTATCAAGATGCTTTATGAATCTGCAGTGACCTGTCAGGACCCCCACCATTTGGTTCAAGGTCCTTCGACTGGGTTCGAGGTTTAGCTGCTACACCGTTCTAGATTTATTGGGTATAGAGAAAAAGTCATGGACCTGTCTATATCCACTATTCCTTCTGCAATTTCATCCTAATATTTGGTAGATCCATTTATTAGGGCGCTATTAATACTACCTCGCACAATTCCAAGTATGAGTTCGGGTCCTTGGTCACACGGCTCATGACTAAGACGAGCTAGCTTGTCAGCCTTCTCGTTACCGGGGATTCCTTTATGGCCCGGAACCCAGACCAACTCCACCTCCCTCTGTCTGGCTAGGGCATCTCTACTAACTCCTGAACGAGGGTAGACCTCATCCTTGAAGAGCTAAGGTCACTGTCAGAACAGATAAATATTTTCTCCACCTTACAATTCATTCTTTCTTCCTTACTTGTTACAATCAAAATAACAGAAACCACTGCCTGGAAGACCATGGCGAATACAGCCAGCGAAAAACTCTGCTGAATACAGGTACATTTCTGCACCCGAATACTCATCTCTTACCCGGTACTAACCCGTGTAGCATACCAGGGGTCCCAGGGGGAACATGTTCTTCACATGCTCTAAACTATATACCTATACTAAGAAGTATTCAGTATTTAATTTAATGTTTAAATTACATTAAGAACAAAATTTCAGTACAAAATATTATAAATAAAGACTAAATAAGATATATTTAATTTTATGATGTTTTGAATCCATGTAGGAATATTTTGTTTAACTTTGATTTTCATATTAATTTGTTTCAGTGTTTCAATGTTTTAGTTATATTTCTTCACACTATTAGATAATTTTGTTATTGACTGTTTTATTTTAGAGTTTCTATAAAAATGCTATAACATCTGCATCGCAAAGTACCTATTAACCATAAGTTATCGAATAAGTCCTTTAAGTGAAAGTGTCCAGTTTCATTTATTCATATGTGAATACATTAATGACTTAATGAATAGATAAGTGCAGTTCTTGGTAAACATATAAATGTTACGACAATATTTCCTTCTTCTTCTACATAGGTACTTAATTATAAACCAATCCATCTGTTCCGCAAAATTTCTCAAATATATCAAATTTAAGCTAATGTTAAATCAACTTTCTTGTACCTGCAGAAATAACTGAAATCTACGGGCAGAAATATAATTTTGTGAATTCATAAATAAGGATAAATACAATTTGGATAAAAACTAAATAATGATATATTGGTATAGAAATTAAAAGATCTAAAATATAAATAACGTTCAAAAGAATTATATAGTCACAATATTAGAAGTATGAAAATTATGGATTGTTAAATAAATTCGTATGGTTATCTTTCACTCAAGTAAGCAAGACTTTCTGCAAAATTATAGTAGTATTAGCAATATTTTTTAAAACAATTACTTTTCAGTTAACATCATACTTTAAATTCAAAACATTTACCAAGAGATAAAATATTTTTTATCGAAGTAGTAAAAAGTGAATTCTACACATCCACTACAAATTTTTATTATTTTTCGTACTAAAGGTTTGACCATGTCTATCACCTTAAATTATTTGTCTTTTTCCTCGATAAACACATTTTATATCGGGATATTCTCTGATAATAACTTTATTCTTATTATTACAATCGGATTGCTAAATCCACTGCTTTCTTTATTTGGAAAGGTTTTAAAAATTTCTAATCCTCTAGGCAATCCGTACAACTTCGAAACAAGGTCGACATGCAGAGTAAAAAATAACAATCTAGTGTATATTTATCGTTATTAGCTGTTTGTATATTTGCCTTAAATAATAATAATTAAAATAATAATACGTTGACTTCGTATACTACATGAAAGACACTTAGTGATCAAATTTAAATTGTCATCCATAAAAATTCCGTTAGTTATAGTAAAAAACTTGCTTTCAAATAAACGGTTTCTCTATAAGAGCGCTAACTGACCATCACTTTCATTTTGCCTTTGTGTGTCAAGTGGAACTGAGGTGAAGAAAGTTTTAAGGCATGTTCCGTTCAAATCAGATATTAGTAGGTTACACTTCTGTATGCTTATAATTCTATCGCCAATTTCTTCCTAACACTGAATATGTAAAATTATGCAGGCAGTAATATCATAGAAATCTGTGGTAACATTTCAAAATTTTTATAATCAAAATTAACTAAATGGAAGATTGTTTCTGTTGATTTAGTATTTTGCCATGATGAAAATTAAAAAAATTAAGAAAAAAAAATTGATTTCTCACATAAATATTGTTTTTATATATTTTTAGGTATTAATAATATTGTGTGAAACTAACTACTCAGTGGACAAAAGCCCCAACCTGCATTGAATTACCCCCATAATATCTACCCATATATTCCTTATTATTAGCTTTTGCAACATTTTTTTACTGTTTTAGAAAGGTATTTTATTTAAGCTAATATAAATCAAATCTCCTACAATTCCTATCAATGACGTCATATGTATGTTCTCTGATACCAAACATCTAGGTATGCTAATGAACAATTCCACAGACAAAGCTCTAATCAATAATTATCTAAAGAAAATAATCAAATTTACTAACTAACTTCACTTTTAATTTATATTAGCTTAAAATACCTTTCTAAAACAGTAAAAAAATGTTACGAAAGCTAATAATAAGGAATATATGGGTAGATATTGTGGGTGTAATTGAACGCAGGTTGGGGCTTTTGTCCACTGAGCAGTTAGTTTCACACAATATTATTAATACTATTTAGGTATTAATAATATATAAAAACATTTACATAAAAGGTGAACATTTTCCAAGTAGGTATTGTCATATTTAATTCATTGACAGGATGTCACTTTTTGTTATTATCGATATTTAACTTCAAATAATTTTAATTTTTATAATAATTTTTATAGTTAGATATTTGATTCAACTTAAAGGAGACCACCTGAAGAAGCGATCCTAAATAGGTTAGATCTCATCTATTGTGGTTGAATTTGTCGTGTTCCCACTGCCAAAAAGTGAAGTTAGATATTTATAGAGTGTTTCATTAGAAGGTTAGTAAATTTGATTATTTTCTTTAGATAATTATTGATTAGAGCTTTGTCTGTGGAATTGTTCATTAGCATACCTAGATGTTTGCTATCAGAGAACATACATATGACTTCATTGATAGGAATTCTAGGAGATTTGATTTATATTAGCTTAAAATACCTTTCTAAAACAGTAAAAAAATAAATATTGTTGTTTTTTACAAACTTAGATTTGCCTGTCTTGGACCTGCTAACAGTGGCGCCTCGTGAACTTAACAATAAGTGAAACGGAAGGATAAGTAATAATTGGTTGTGATTTTTTTTGTTTTATATTAAAAAATATCTAACAAACCCATCAATTTTATAAATATAAAGTCTAATCTTCGATCTTGTAAAACTGTGAATACACTCAGCGGCATAGAATTCGGTCTATCCTAATTTTTTATCAAGTTTGATGTTTGATAATTTTTTTACGCGTAGTCTGATCTGAATGTTTTTTTTTAAATTTGTAGACAAATTCATAAAGATTATTTTGATTCTTGCAGTTAAAAAAATGTCAACATGTTGCCGATATACATTGAGGAAGAAATGTTGTTTTTCTTTCCCTATATTTACAACATCTTGTGCGGGTAAATATACTGGTTGAACTCCTCATCATACTTCCGTATCAATATTTTTCTTCATTTAGGAAACGACAACTGTCACATAATGACTATGATTTGACACTGCTTCAAATGTCATATTGACTTGGGCGCATTATCCCACATGTAATTTTTTTAATTTATTAGCACACTCAGTGCGATAATGACATTGTAAATTAAATTAGACTCAAATCAGACATTTATTGAATAAACAAAATATCTAAGATCATATGAAAAACGAATTTATTAAATACATTGACAGTAAAACCTTTACATTTGTATAAATTAACAGTAGATGTTGGCATGTCTAACGATTTGATTTAATATGTCAATGACTTTGGATGTTGAGCGAACTTTTGTGGTTTCCAAGAGAATATTCTATACTTTTCATAGCCGTTCCTTTCTCGTTTTCAGCTGAAGTAGCCTTCAGCGACAGAATTAGACTTCCCGCCACCATGTCCTTTTATATTCAAAAAATCTGCCCCAGCTAAATAAGAGGTTGAAGTTCGGCGAAAACGGGGTGTCTAGTATACGCATTTGGATTATGCAATTTAAGAAATCGTGTCAGTCAATCAATTTTGGCACACTGCCAATAGTATTTATACCAATAGATTGTTTGATACATTTACCAAGCTTTCTATTGAAGAAACAAGCGAACATGATCATAGTCTTCATTTCTTAATTTGACCTATTTCCAGTTCTACTAAATTCAAGCCTTAATATTTTCAAATGTTATTAAAAAACTCTCTAGACACTTTTGTTTTGGTATAAGGTATCATACACTATACACTGAAGCATAATCCTTTATCTTTCACAGGTTCTACAAGCAGACTTACGAGTTCTTTCTGCCGACATGCACTTGCCAAACCAATAAGCAAAGTGACCTGAAATAAATATTGATTATAAAGCTATGTTTCTACTTATTGTTAGGGTAACTTCTTAATAGACGATTTTGTACTAAGCAATAAAATATTTAATATATAACTTTTCCTTCAATGACAAAATATCCTAGGTTCTTTAAAACTTGTTGAAAATGTTGAGCTGCAACTTTCACTGTGTAGTTTAATATGATTTCAGTACTGTTTCAACATTTTACGCTTTTGTTAATGTAAGTATAATAGGTATCTCTTCCTTGACCTAATGTAAATGTTCCAAATGTGTCAGGCAATACGGTAGAATTTGTATGATACATTAACTAATTAATTTAGCAATTGCACCTTGAATATTTAAAGCAAGTATCTTATTCAAAAATATATTTGTAAATGGTTTCTACATTGTTATACCCAGAAAATGTTTAATTAAATACAAAGTTTGTATGTGGATACTTATGTTTACAAACATTACTGTAATATCTTGAACTAATGTTTTTTTTTTAGAATTTACTTCGATTAAGATTTTTGATATACAGGGTCACTGTCATATTAAATGCAAATAACCGCAAGATATAGAAACATGTTAAATTACGACAAAGTTCCGTGATCTAGTAAACAGTGATTTTTTTAAAAGTAATTGGAATATATCTTTCCAATGTGACGTTTTGCTTTAGCGACCATCATTATAATATTGTAAATACAAACTTGTTGACATCTTTACAATATTAGTTTTGTTCAAAATCTAGTTACAGTTTAGGGGTGGAAAAGTGTAGTTATCGTCAATGTCATTTTTATTGAAATATTATACAGGGTGAGCCAGAAGTAACTGTAAAAAGTTTAACTGAAGATTCTTCTCACCAAAGCAAAGTTTATATTCAAATATTTTTTCCAAATTCATCAAATAACTCTTAGTTCTGAAATGATCTTAATATTAAAAAACAATAGAAAAATAAACATAAAGTATTATCCAAGAATTGTAGCAAATGTTTGAAGTGCCCACCTTCAGGCACAATACAGGCTTGACATCATCGTATTAGCGATGTATACACATGGCGCATATTTAAGTTACCACGAATTTCATTCACAGTCATTGTAATTTGTTATTGCAACTGTTCTGTAATGTTAATTAGTTCACTGTAAATCAGTTGTTTCAAATATCTCCATAAAAAAATATAGCGGGTTTATGTCGGAACTTCTTGGAAGCCAGAACCAAACCGAGCAATCCATCTATCATGATTATTTTTCAGCCACTCTGTCACAAATCTGCCACTATAAGCAGGTGCACTATCTTGTTCGAAGTACTTTGTTGTTTAATCAACGAAATGTCTTCTAGTAGGTAAGCAATACAAATGGTTTTTGAGAAACTATTTGCTTTCATGCGATTAAGTTCTTGCAACTCCAGTAAATGACCATTGAAGATTCCTCTCCAACTATTGATGGAAAATCGGTGCTGAAATCTTGTCTTTTACATCTGTTAGCACGTCGGTTGTTCAAAGAATAATGATATAAATTTTGAAAGTTTGTAACGCCGTCTCTCGTAAAGGCTTCATTTGTCCAAAAACAAACGAAACAAAATAGAGATTATCAGTTATTCTTCTATCGACATATCCAGGATGAAGAGTTGAACACCTGTATAGCTATAAGCCTATATTTATTTGAATAAAAACTTTGATATGGCAAGTATAATCGTCAGTTAAATTTTTATACCTACTTCTGTCTCACCCTGTTCTTTTCATAATGTTATATTTAAATACTTAATATATGAGCAAACAAAACAACGGCAGTTTTAAGGTTTTCATAGTCCTTGCTGTTATTTAAATTACTATGGTTTTTGATGTTGCTATACCACCGCTTCAGAGGAGTCACTTCTGAAGATTACAAAGTGAGGAACGGAGAAACGCAATATTGAATGTTCTCTATTACAGAGGTTACTGTGGGACATCTCAGACGATTACCGTTATTTGTAGTAATCTTCTAATCAATGGTAGGAATTGCCAAGTCAATATATGAGTAGGCCTAGACGTTTAGGTAGCGGTTTTCCTTACCTAAATGCACATTCATTGTGCGACTGGCGGGTTTTAGTTACCTAGATCACGGCATAACAATCCAAGAAACCATATGAAATGTTAATTAGATTATAATTTACACACGAGGGATTATAGACATTTTACATTTCTTTCCAGAAGAAAATAAGTAGTTATTCCACCTCTTCTTAATTTAATATTTATTATTTTTTTCGTTCAGACTGTTTCATTTTTGATTTGACAAAGTCACGGAACTATAATATGTGAAAATGTCATTCTTAGCACCCGCTACATTGTGCAATGTCTTCGTCGAGTGTCATCTCAATTGTAAATTATCTAACATATAAGAGCACTGAATCATATCTATGAATAAAATGTTGTTACTGGTGCTGTACCACGTAACTACATCTATTGGCTACTGCTACTCCGTGCCAGACTGGGCCATTCCAACACTAAACTACCTGTCATACTGCAAGTACCACTGAAAGTCGTCGACCTCTAAGAATTGCTATATTTCTTTCAGGTGTAATAACACTGCTGATCGGGACATTAGCCCACCGAGTAGTTGCTTCCTTAAATTCCGCTAACTTGTTATTATATTATACTTACCCACATTACATTATTAAATGTTTTCTGTTCTAGAAGGATGTAAAAAGTATGCAAAATGATTATCTAAGAGACCAATCAAGTAATCAAATCTGTGAAAGTATTTTACACATTAGTATTTTTAATACAGGTTCCACAAATCGTTAAAACGTTATATTCTAGCACTTAGGTACATCTTGTTGAAATTAATAGTTTGTAAATTTCATACCATCCAGTTTGGATCACAAATAATAATTTATCATTGTCCGACATCTTTTGTCGTTTGTTTTGTTTATTATCACTGAAAAAAATATGTGTTTATATGTATACGTATTATGTATATTATGTAATGCATGCCTGACATACTTGTATCTTAAAATTAGATCTCCGGAGTGGATGGAGTGAAATTTCAATAAGATACAAATTCGTATTCCGTGTATATAATGCTACCAAACATGATATGAATAAATAAAAACGGTTATGCAAATAAGTGGAGGTTAGTACATTGCAACAGATAATATGGTTCAAGGTCTAGTGTCATATTGTTATGGATACGGTTATGCAGTCAATAGATGAAACAATTTCAGAGCGTTTTGAACAAGGTTAATGTCAATTGTGACCTAAAATTCCTCTAGAACTTCTATTATAGAAGAAATGTTTTTATCGAGAAATGTCCAGAATACCCTATTTCTTCCTATAGGACGTGGTAATTATACTTTTATTAAAACAGAGCAAGTATTGTTTTTTGTACGAGCGTATCTGAAAGTTTATTTTCTCGTATACACCTATTTTTTTTTTGAAAAATTTAATTTATTATTTTTTCATTGTCACCGGTTTAACATCCTTCAAAAGTACGTCACAGCAACAATCAAACCAAGTTTTGGTCACAACCAACTGATTTTTTGTTAATTCGGCTGTCATACGTTTGACAAAAGGCTCTCATACGTTTAAAACCGGTACAGTGTGGTTACAAAAATGTTGTTGATATTTTATGCGCTAAAGAAGAATAAGGAGGAACATTACAATAAATTCTTCTGATGAAGAACTTCCAGAGGTAATATGATAGTAAGGCGAATTTGGACTTACCCTATAAATCAAAAGAAAGATATGGGTCAGCAAAAGAAATATATGCATTAAACGGTAATTCTTAAGTTGGTGTAACAAAAAAAGAATTAAAAATATCCGAAGAAGAAGTTTTTTAGCCTATTTTGCCGACCTATGGTCACGTTACTCCATGATGAAAAGTGTAGTAAAAATAAATTAAAATATTGACATAAGTAAATTCTATAAAGTGGCGGCTTTCTTAAAAAAGAAAAATATTGAATGCTATCTACAAAAGCTTAAGTATTTACAAAAGAAGATATATCCAAATATATGATAACAGCACCAGATGAATCGTACCTCATGATGATAGATTTTTCCAAGGCTTTCGACACAGTTAACCATACTATAATGTTATTTCGATTAGCTGAACTTGGGTTATCTAATAATTTCTTACAGTTTTTAACTTATATTTAAACGATCGGTTTTCCAGAGGGAGTGTACAATAAGAGATTTGGGCATTGTATTTGACGCTAAACTAAGTTTTTCAGAACATATTAATCCTCATTTAAGATGCTAGGTTTTATCATAAGAAATTGTAGATCTTTTTCTAATATTAATGCGCTAAAGATGCTCTATTTTTCGTTTGTACGGTCTAAGTTGGAATACTTTGATACTCTATCTATGAAATACATTGTTTGAATATTCAGTCAGTTCAAAGGAAATTTTTAAAGTTTCTTTCATTCAAGTGTGATGGTGTATATACCACTCGAGGCTGCAACCATGAACTATTGCTAGCTTAGATATTCCCTCATTAAAACCAAGACTGGCTAGAAATAGTGTATTATTTTTATACAATTTGTTTAACAACAATGTTGATTATTATATTTTAATATCAGAGTTCCTAATTTTCGTCTTAGGCAAAATTATACTTTTTATTTACCAACAGCCAATACGAAAGTCTCCAGTTTATATCATGTCTCATAATTTTAACATCATATCATTGTGATATAAACTTTTCTTCTATTAAATATATAAATAGAGCTATAGGTTTTTTGTAATTACAGTTACTTTGTTTTGTTTTTCTTTTTATAAAACGTTTACTGTTAATAATTAAGTAATTTTCATTAATGTAAGAATGCGTGCATATTAATTATTTTTTTGCCTTTATATTTTTTATTATTTGTGCATTACTTTTGTATTAATTTTTGTCTTGTAAATGGATATTTTTTCTGTTGGGCAATTAAACATATTTGATTTGATTTATGATCAAAATGGTTACCATTTTTTGGTTTGGTTGAAGTTTGTCGTTGGGCGGAACTTACACAAATATGAGTTGATAACATTGAAGATAACGTACATTTTATAATAGTTAAAATATCGGACTCTAAAAATCATACTGAAAGATCGTTTGTAATATCACAATAAGTAAACAATGGGACAATGCAATACTGAAAGCGTCGGGATCAACAATTTTGGAACAATGCCTTCCGAAAGCAACTTATTATCTTCGAAATCATGGCCATAGTTTCAGGCATTTCTTGGCAACATTCCTTACTTTCCTCTGGGGAGGAAATTAGGAATATAAAACACTTAGAAGGTTGGAAATCGACTATGATAGCTGAGGAATACCTGGATGAATCAGAAAAACAAAAAGAAAACTTGTGCAATAATTTTCTTAGCGCTCCTTCAACTTTAACTGAGCTTTTAAATCAAACTTTGCAGAACAATCAGTTGCGACAACATTCAAGTTATAAATTTACGAAATGCTGTAAATTATTCGTTCGTCATTAATATTAATAATAATAAAACAGATTAAAAGTTTGTTGTTATTAGTTTCAAAGTATATAATTATTTAATGTTCACATATTGGTTACTATAAATAAGAAAATATTTTGTTCCTATCTCGTGCGGAAAGTGTCTTTCTCGCACTGAACATCTGGTGTCGGCGTGCGGGAAAGTATCACTTTCTGCGCCAGTTAGGAAGAAAACTATTTTGAAGACGTGATGAATGATTTTTAGGACAAATTTTGCTAAATTGTGTCAATTTTGTAATAAGCTTGTTTCCGTTTAATATCTTCCTAATTAGAGGTTTGAGTGACTAGATCACAAATAAAAAAACTAAGTATACAAGTTAATTATTTACGTTTTAGAACAACCAAAAATGTATTTTAGAGTATGCGAGTTAGAAATAGATTATCATTCAAAAATCGGCTTCATCAGTTGCGGTTTCATGAGTAAACGAACCGAACAGAATGCTGCATAGTAAAATGTTGAAAGAATTCTATCAGTAGAATAATTAGATAAGCACAGCATACTTATTAAGTGAACTTGGGAACAAAAAAGTGTAATTTTGATGAATTAGACCCAAAAAAGTAAAAAAATGCTAAATTATCATTTAAAGTAATTTAAATAAGAATGGTAGTATTTAAGTTTGACAAAATATTCTGCAATAAATTATTATAGGGCTTTTTGGGGAAATTTTTTTTATCCCGAAATATAGTTTTCCGATTAGTGCCTGAAAAATATTATTTGCATATAATATTAGACTGCAAAGCATAAACCACACTAATTTTTTAAAGTAAATAATGTCACATTATAATCAACATATTGAGAAACACATAATCACATATGAATCAAACAAAAATAGGTTTAATTATCAAGCTATCAAAGAAAAATCATCTGTGTGTATAGGAAGAATCCGATAAGAGATTCAGATTTTACATGGTATTATTTCAATAATAACTCTAAATTGACAAATTACTTATTGTTGCAAATCTACACTGTATAAAATATCCAGAAATATTAAAAAAAAACCTACTTTTACAGTAGGTACCTACAGTAGAAAATGTAAATGATATCTACATTATTGACAGTTAGAATATCATCATAATAGACTCGCGTCTTTGTGAAATGGTGTAATTTTCCGTAATAATTTTACAAAATTATCTGTAAATAGTAAATAATAAATTTTCAGTTTCTATTCATTCTTCCAAGTTTCAACAAATAGTATGCTAAAATGCAAGTCCTCCTTTGTTCTGAATAAACTGAATTTATTTTTTACTGTATTAGAAAGGTATTTTAAACTAATATAAATCAAATCTCCTACAATTCCTATTAATGAAGTCATATGTATGTTCTCTGATACCAAACATCTAGGTATGCTAATGGCCATCTGAAGAAGCAATCCTAAAAATGCAGAAATAGGTCAGATCTCATCTATTGTGGTTGAATTGTCGTGTTCCAACTGCCAAAAGTGAAGTTAGATATTTATAGAGTGTTTTCATTAAAGCAAGGTTAGTAAATTTAGATGGATTAATTTCTTTAGATAATTATTGAATAGAGCTTTGTCTGTGGAATTGTTCATTAGCATACCTAGATGTTTGGTATCAGAGAACATACATATGACTTCATTGATAGGAATTGTAGGAGATTTGATTTGTTTTCGCTTAAAATACCTTTCTAATACAGTAAAAAACGTTACAAAAGCTAATAATAAGGAATATATGGGTGTAATTCAACGCTGGTTGGGACTTTTGTCCACAGAGTAGTTAGTTTCACACAATATTATTAATACCTAAAAATATATAAAAACTGAATTTAGTAACATAAAGCGATTTGTCATGATAGTTTGTTGTTTTTTGAAGTAGGGAAACTGATTGTCAACGAAAAAACAACAAACTATCAAGAGAAATCACTTCCCCGCTCTCCTTGAGTACATACATTCTGTTCAATCATTTGAATCAAAACGGTTTGCTATAACCTAACTTTTTGAAATTGACATTTTAGTTATACCTATATTCTAAAATAGCTTTTAAAATCGCCCTCAGAATACGACACAACAATTCTTTTAAAATAATTTGGTAAGTTGTTTCTTGTTTTTCTACATTTCATATTCACTATCTTTGTCATTAATAATGTTACTACTTGTTGTCTGTCACTGCTACTGCTTTACAGCATAATAGAGGCCTCTTACATTTAAATTCTATTTTCAATCAACCATATGCAAAAATCAACGTAAGGTCAATGTTAACGTCCACTATCAGATATATTTTTTTTTTGTATCACTCTCCCACCACTCAACTGAATTTATCAAATATGTAATCATGTATCATTTTAATCATATAAGTTAAATAAATCTTTTTTTTTTTCAAAAAACATCTGATCTATTAAACTTTTATTAATATGAATTCTTCCGTTTCAAACAAAATGGACATACCTCTTTTTACTAATATGTTTTATAACTTTTATATATAGATAAAACACATCATTCACACATCAGTCGTCTAGACTAAGGAATAAATTGAGTGTAATAATAATAACTGCCTAGTTACAGTTTATTCACCAAACAATTGGTCTATATGTATACTTTTCATTGCTTGAATATCAATGCTTATTCATAATACATACAATAAAGACACACTTTTCTATTGTTTGGTAACAATGAGAGTGCCACAACAAAGGATTCCACTACCAGGCCAACAGAAAATCAAGGGACTTTTTAAAAGTTCGCAACAATAATATGCTTAAACTCCAGTAATGTACGTACACCATGCTTTACAGTTCGAGAATTTATCCAGGAATTTACCTCGCGCTCATGCCTCGCACCTTTGAGATTTTCGGTTATCAGGATAGCATAAAGCCGATGAGAAATTTTAAAATGCATGGAAAGTGGGCAAGTTCAGTTAAATTGTATTAACTGCAGGATAAGTATTTCGAAGCATTAAATTAAATAATAATTCCAGTTGAACCCAAAAATTCAATTTCATAGTGCAAGATACTATAAAAAGATGCGTATTATATTGATTTGTGGTTTTAAGATCGAAATTATTTCTTTTCGATTTGAAGGCGAATACTGCTCTACTCAACTCAAGACTAACTGATCTATTCCAATAATTATGTGTTTAAAAATTACCTATTTGCTGTAAAACAATATAGTATAATATTATTTTTTTATTTTATTCAATAAATTTGACTCGGAATGATAAAACACGAAACAAAATAGTGCCAAAATCAATAAATATATAAAAAAATACTACTGGAAAATCTTTAACAATATCGTTTATAATATAGTCGAAACAAATAAGGAGCCAAGTATAGAGCCTTAAAGTACTCCACCAATTAATTCAGACGAAGCGTAAATATTTAATAATTATTGTTAATTTTCATGCGTATTTATCAGTCATTTGATATCCTTTACCATTCGATTCCAACATAATGTCATGATCAACGTAATTGACAGCCTTTGATAAATCTAGTCGTACAAAAAATAAATAGTAGTATATAGTATATAGTTTATAGTTAACTTTAAGTTGTATGAGTATTGTTTTAAGGTAACTTTGGTTATATGAATTAGTTATGATCTAGTATTTATTATAGCTGTTTCATTATCATTGGTAATTGATAGGTATAGGTATTAGCGGAACATCTACTTCTATATTTTTAGTAATGTAGTGTGCAGGCGTTTGCATTCGTTAAAATTAATTTTGCGATTTCTTTTGAGCTGCTGACGTATTTCCAATGAAATCTGCTTTAAATTGTTAACATTAATTTTAAGTTTCACTCACCGATAAAGATTTAATGAAATTGTTACTCAGAACTTCCAGAAGTCCGAAAACTGTTTTGAAAGAGTGTCATTATTATTGTAAAAACATGTAGATGAATTAAATTATAAGCTGCACTCGATGTGTTGAAGTGTCAAAATATTCTAGATTTGTTTTTTTTTGTTTGTTTACTTCAATAAAAAATAACAATTAAATTAAGATAACTACAGACATTTTTCTAACGTTCTTCATAAATTATTTAAGATTCTTCTCCTGTTTATAGTTGATATACATGTAGTGAATATATTTAGCAGATGATGTCGTGTAAGTGAATATTTTAGCACTAAAACCGATTTATCAGTTTTCTTATTATTGTGGAAGTATGAAAAAACTATTTACTCAATTACTCAGTATTGGCCTAGTTCATTCGATATATTGGAAGTTTATAGGAAGAGTTTTAAATTCTCGAAAGCGTCACATTAGAATGGAACGACTTCCTAATTTGTTCTACATAGCTAAAGCTAAATCAAATGACTTTCTACATAATTAAAGTCAGATTATATTTGAGTAAAATTAAACGTGAAATCGCTGAATGAAAGAATCGTAAGAATGAAATTTTTATTGAAAACCTGAAGCAGCAACGAGTTAAAGACTATGGAAGATATCTAATAAAAGTGTTGGAATCATTCAAGGGCAGATGCATTAAATGCAGTGGTTTGAATTGGCTACAGAAAACAAAAGAGTAGAATGGTATGAAGAAAAAAAGTGAAGTACATGGAACCAGCGACACGATAAGATTAGAAATTATAAACAGATTTTAAAAGTAGGAATTTGGAACGGCATATAAATGTGTGTGCAACCTAAGAGAAGGGTAAACCCTAAACAGCCTTGTGCAAGAATTGCAAGAAACATAGGTAGGATTATAGTACTTAATATCGAACGAATTGAAATAAGTAGCTCAAAGGAATACAGGCGCAGTGAATTGAGAAACTACCTTCAGAACTATACAAGTTGAAGCAGCTAGAAGAAAAATAGGGGTAGAAAGAAATATTAATATAATTAATAATTAAAGAAATATGAATATATTGAACTAATTGAATAGTTTCAACATTCTTCCTAAATATGTTGTACTGACAAACGTAATAATTGACTAGATAATGAGCTTTAAACCTCAGAAGAAATTAGCTATTGATTGACAGTTTTGGTGTCAAAACTACGAGACCAAAGCTACGGAGCTGTACAAATTAGCCTGCGAATTGATGAACATGTGCGGCATCCACGATGTTTCAAACTGAAGTGATCTGCCGCAATTCAAACCGGCTAAACAATATCTTAATATATGATCAGCGGACATAGGCTAAAACGAGGAAAGCTAGACCTGAAGGAGAGACGGACCACTGGCGATCTGTTTTTTCGCTGCAAATATGCCCGATTTGGGTAGGTACATATAGATGTAGCGATCAGTTACACTTGGTGAATGCTACAATTGAGAAATTTAGCGCTATTTTCAGGAGTCATGCGATATAATAATTTGATCAAGTTGAAACTATTTACGGTAAGATTTAGCTGAAGTTTTTGAATTGGTCTGCTACATACATAAACTAAAAACACCTATTTGCAACGTTCTTTTTCGTGAATGTTATCTGGTTCATATTTCCTACCACTTTAGAGATGGACCAAAGATGGTGCACAGTTTATTTTACTTGAAATATCTAAAACACGGTAACACTATCACCAAGTCCACCTGAATAACCCAAAAAAAAACATGAACAGCAAATTACGTTATTTTTTTAAAAAGAGGTAAATAAGAAAAAAAGAAGTCATTAAAAAGTATTAAAGAATCCAAATGTAATTCCTCTTCTTCGAAGTTGGATGATACGGTTTTGAATAACGGATACGAAGGAGATGAATATTTGAGACATTTAGGGAATCAATCTGTATGTGATAAAGGCTAGTCAAACGAAAATATCTAGTTAATATTACATCTACCAATGAGTTTAAATGTTCAACAAGGATTTAACGGTGGATTGTATGAGACAAATTGTCAGAAACCTTTCTATAAATAATATGTCTCAGTAAATTCTTCAAGGAAGTTAGAAAACAAGAAATTTTAATCAAATGTGCATGTAATTCGTTTATGATTGTTCACAAACATATTTGTATCTCAAATATTTTTACACAAAGGATTTTTTTAATCCAAATCCTTTGACATTTGACCCATTATTATATTATTATGAGTACCTACGTATCTACCAAAGACGTATCAAAACTATATTCTTATCCCACAATGTTACAAGATGTTTCATTTCCGAGATACTAAAGTGTTAAATATTTTTTTTAACCTTAACCAGTTTGTGTTTGGCAGAAGAGCATTTGTTTATATTAGAAATTTTTTTGTTAATTTACAGCGTAGATGCTGTCAATAAAGTTTGGCCAATCAATTTAATTAATCAAAGTCAATACAAAATGAGAAATTGAAAGAAAATTTTTACATGTCCAGCGGTTCCGTTATTAATTATAAATAGAATCATTTTGGAACCAGAATATCTCATTTTAGAAACATGAATTAATTATTTACTATTTCTTCACATTCACCACTTTCACTAATGGAAGTCAAGATAACTGGCAGCTCTTCTTTTATTTGTGACCATAAAATATTCAGAAGGAAAATATAAAATTATTTATCCGTCATTAAATAGCGTTAGTTTAAAATTTAACGTAGTATGAAGATTCTACGCGTTCATCTTTAAATGTTCCATTAAGAGTAAAGAATAGTGAAAGCTCATTTTACAAGCAGAAATAATTTATAAGTATCATCCTTGACTGTATCAACATATGACATTCCAGTGTGCGATTGTGCCATCGAGACATCAAGAAATTTTCTAACTGACCCTGACACAAGAACTTCTATCGGGTCTTCATTATTTAGCAATATTTGAACGATCCAAATTTTTAATCAAATGTGGTCGATATACCTTAGGGGGCCGTATTCTTGAAATAGTATTTTCTACAAATACAAATAATTTTAGACATTTAAGAACTGAATAATATAGAGTTTAGCAAATATTACGTACCGTAACGAAGTAAAACGAATATACAAGGAGAGAAAGTAGCCTAACCAATAAATCTTTAGGTACAGAAATCTTTCATAATACTTATTTTTTTAAATTTAACTGTAAATGTAAATATTGTTATAACATAAATTTTATTTTTGATATTACTTTTGTTCCACGTGTTTTATTTTTCGAGATTTCTGTACCTAAAAACACTACAAATTTGATTATTTCTCGCCATAAAATGATCAAATGTGTGTTATTTTTAGGTACAGAAATCTCTAAAATCAAAACTTGTAGAACAAAAGTAATATGAAAAATAAAATTCTTGATATTTTGTTTATTCATTGTTACTATTTAAATTTTTCACAAATAAAATAATAACTTTTAAAGCGTTTGTAAGTCACATATTTCGCTATTATAATCCTACATTTTAACAAGTATTGTCATATAAACAATTCTATATGCAGAACTTAGTAAGTTTATGGTATAACAATATTTACATTTAAAAAATACGTATTTTGCATAGATTTCTGTACCTAAAACTTAGACCGCTTTCTGTCGTATAGGTTTTACTGCGGTATATTTAAATATTCGCAGGTGGCATAAGGCAACATTCCTGTCATTTCCTAGGCTCTATATTATTTCTAAAATTATTTGTATTTGTTTCAAGAATACTGCGCCCTTAAGTCATAATAATGTTATGCATTAAATTGAAGAAAAAAAAAGATTTTACGTATAACATGCACATTTTAACTCGCAGGATATTTAAATGTTCACTTTTTTGATTAAAAGATTCTTTTTATTTTACAAGAAAATTTCTCAATATTTGCTTTTTTCCCCATTTGCAGACTCAATATTTAATTTTGTTTATCAATATGGTTATGGAAAGTTATTTTAAAATTGGATATTATCTAATATATTTTATTTTGGTGTTACCAGAATTATATTTTTTATTCAGAGGTTTAGGAAAATATTTCAAAATCTCGAATGTATTTCTTCTACATTAAATATACTTTTTTCTTTAGTTTTATTGGGTTTTTGCTACACTTCTGAAAAAATAAAGATTAATTAAATAAGCTCTTGCACCAAACGGATCAGTCAAGGGCTATTTTTGAAAATAAGTTTGCCTAACCAAAAAATCTCTAATAAGTAAAAAATAACAAAAATCGCATCACTATCGCGCACTTCCGTATTATTGACGTTTCGAAAAACTCTCTGTTTTTGTTCTCAAAATAGTAGTAAAAATATTAAACGTATGTCAAGTGTGACAGTTTAAAATTTGTTTATCTGCTTCCATAGAGATGTTAAATGATTTTTTTTCTATTGTTACTTACTTCTTATTGATACTTTTTACTTATCTGCTTTTTTCAGTGTGAGATTGTTTGGTTAGGCAAACTTAGTTTCAAAAATAACCCTTGATTGATCCTTTTCGAGCAAGGGCTTATTTAATTAATCTTTATTTTTTCAGAAGTGTGGCAAAAACCCAATAAAACTAAAGAAAATCTAAAATTATGCCACAAATAAATAGCTTCAGACAATATGGTGGCTCTGCAGCAGTTTCGCCACACAATAGCGTCAATATATGGGAAGACACAAAGTTTGTGATATCGATTTCACTCATCGCAGAGCTTAGCAAAAGAACAACAAAGGCAGGTGAAAGATTACCAATCATTTTGTAACTGGCAGTGATCAGTTACCTAAACTGGGAATGCACAACCTGAGGAATTATGGTAAATTAAATTACAATGAAGTATTCATATCAATAGGAAGTTTGAAATGCATTATTATTAGTTTATAACATGTCTATTTCAAATGCGCTGTTATTTATATATAAGCTTATCTAGTATTTTCACTTTAGTTTAGTTGAAGGTTGACTGTAATGTGCTGGTGATTACGTTAAAAGTATCGTTTAAATGTGTCCAAAACTGGTTAGGGGTAGTCGGGTGATTGTGTGAAATATTTTGATCTAGGCTTGAGTCAAGATAATGAAGTATATTTCTACATTCACATTCAATAGTTTAATTTCATTTATACAAAATAAATTATGCTTATTCAGCAGGCGATTATAAATGTTCCAAAATCCGCAATAGAGAAAATTTCAACAGGTTAGTTCTAGAAATACTGACTAGAATATCTAGAGTTGACATGTGGCAGAGAAAATACAAGTTTCTCAATTAATTGAAGACAATTGATACTAGTCGTTTAATTTTATTTATATTTGTACAAAATAAATTAAGCTCCTACAGATGATTATGTGTCACAAATAAATTGCAATAGAAAAAACTTCTACAAAAACAAACAAAGACAAAACAAAAGTTCTAATGAATTGACATGTGGCAGTGAAAATACAAGTATTTCAATTAATTGAGGACTATCGATACTTCTGTTTGTTAATTACTATCAATAGAAAATCTAGTAAGTAAGGATCCTGAGGAATACCAATTGGAGATAATATCTCTCAACTTAGTAAAATATATATTTTAAGAAATATCTTTGTATATTTTCTAAAGAATTTCTATAAGACATATAACCAGGATTCCATATAAGAGATACGTACTCGAATTTTGCACTTTCGGCAAATGCGACGTAAGACGGCGTTGGCCAAACATTTCTGAAAGATCTGAATCAGCTCGCGGCGGCTGTTGGAACAGACCTTATATTATCAAAAGGATGCTTTCATACCAAAATCGCGTGGCATGGATGCGACTTGCTATTCAGAGCATGTCGTATATTTTGCTAGTTTGCCACACATGCTGGTGTGTGCACATTATTAAGCAAACTTATCCTCTCAAAATATTGACATACTCTTTTTCTGATTTATCATTAAATTGGCAAAAACTGAAAGAAATAAACAACAGAATAAGGGAATCTCATACGGCAAATTATTAGCCAATAACTATATTTTTGTGGATAAAATAAGAGTAAATAGTATTTCAATAAAGTCGTACTAAATACTGTTGGGCACTACCTATTAATGGAATTTTCAATAACTTTCTAATAATAATAGGTACTGACGATTTTATTCTAAATTCATCTAGTGGAATGCTCATTAGCGAAAGTAATTGTAATTCATTATTTGCCTAATATATACCTATTAGCAAAAATTAAACTATTTCTATTTTTTTTTATGAAGTAGCTAAAGAAATCAATATTCGGCTACCTGTTTGTTTTTTCTACTTTCATACCTTATTCTTAGTATACAAATATCAGCAGTTTTTTCTCCACAGTAATAGCTCCACAGAAATTCGAATCCTGTAAGTTTCATAAATTCAATAAACTTGTTGAATGTTTCTCTTTCCATTCTATAGAAGTTTTGAATGTGAAATTTTTGAGGATGCATTTGTAGCTGCTGAGAAACAACAAATGCACTGTATCTACATTGTCTCGTAAGTAAGAATGAATCCATAATCTCTTTATTTTCTTTTTCCTCCTTGTAATCGCCGCAGCAATTAAAACGATATCGTCTTCTTCCAACTATTGCAATATCTGAGAGGATTTGGGTGTAGGCAGCATGCTATGCGACATGCGACGCGCTTCTTGTTTCCAAGTAGCAAGCCACATGTAGCATGTAACTTTGGTCAGAAAGTCCACTTAAGAGTTCCTAATAAGAAAACTTAGGTAATAGGTAAGCTTGTCATCGAAGATCCAAGATGCAAGATCTTTAATATATTCTGGACGATGCAGTGCGACATTGTCCAACTTGTATGTAAATAAAAGAGGTGCCTTTTTCTTAGTGTAAGATATTCTATTGCATTTTTCAACGTTAAGGGGTATCGTTAATTTCTCGCCATTTTTAAGTTTTTGACAGATTTATTTGTAGTAGTTGATTGCAGTCCTTTACTGAACGAAATAGCTTTTGAAGAAAGTCAAAAGTGAAGGAGAAAGGTCCAGTCTGTCAAAAGCTTTCGAGAAATCAGTGTAGACAACATCGACCTACACATTGGCATGTCAGTTTTAAGAGGATATATCAAGCAATAACCTGATACTTCCGGTTATGAAAAATTTGTAAAACTATATTAATTATGGTTTATTTTCTGCAGAACGAAAATTATAATGAAATGCGTCAAAATCAGGATGCGCCCATTATAAGCCGCTAGCAAATCAAGAGATAGCGCACTAAAGGAATTTCGAAATTTCTCAGCAAACTGAAAAAAAATAGGTGTACGCGATTAGCTGTTGCGTACCATTACCCGACTTCCCCCAACAGTAATATATCAATGTATTCAATACATTTTGTTCCATATATGTTGTTCCTGCGAATACCAGCAAAATTCGTAAAACGTGCCATTTTATGAAAATATGTCAGTAATGCTTCAACATCTTGATTTGTAGTATGATTTATCAGATTATTGTTGTATAACATACAACCACATCCTTCTCCGGGATTAGTGTACACCTACATTTTCAGATATTTTTCAAAGTCGGAAGTCGAGTTCATTTGAATAAAATTGAATTTTCTTTTTTAGTATGTCTATAAAAATGAAAACATAGTTGCAGAAAAACGTTCTAAAATATTATTATTTATTATTCAGTTATAGGCATTATACAAAAAATTATTAATTTATCTTTTTGGGACAAACGAAAATGGCACTAATTATTTCATATATCTTGAGGAAAAAAAGTTTGTTTTAATTAACCTTGGCAATTAGAAGAAAATATCATGTAACAATTCAAATATTTGAATTGGTTTAGTTTCTAACCTTAATACAAACTATTTTTTTTATAAAATCAAATATCCGCCATAAGAACAATAAAATCTGTGAAATAATTATGTATTTTATTTTTTGCTGTTTACAAGACATTTTGTCTGAAGGTAATTATTAAATAAAGAATTTTATAATTACATTTCATTTTGTAAGCTTTCACATCAGTTGCTTTTCGCTAATAACAATTTACTTAACTTAGTTAATAACAACATAATAATTTTCTTCCAAAGAATTATAAATTTTGATTGATAACTGATATCTGAAATGACGAATCTCAAGGTGTATGCGTATTGTATAGTAAGGAAGTCCTCTCCTAGAGGTTCTCAACCTTGGATATGTTCTGATTGGTCGAACGTTTGTTTACATTAGTTAATGCCACGATGCAACAGCACTGCGCTGTAACAGGAGTCCATATGATTGCGTAGGTGAGGAAAACAATACAATCCTGCTGACTTGCTAGAAAGAATCCTGCAAACTTCGCTACATCAAAGATTTACGTAATAGGACAACATGTTTTAGAAAAGTGTGTATACTTTACATACACGAGTACTTTATGTTGCAATATACGGAAATTTTAAGCTATACAATTTATTTATATTATGACTGAACAGCAGGGCCGTGCCGTGACGTGATGCAGTGAGGCGGTCAAATAAGACAGCACTGTAAGTTGACTGTATAAGAAGCAAAATAAAAATACAATTTGAACCATTCAATAATTAAAAGTTTTTATGCAACTTTTTTCTACATAGGTCTAAGTTATTCTGATATTGATGGTTTTTACAAATTTAAATTAATGAAGCACTACTTAAAAAGTTCAGTAAACCCATAGAATATACAGGGTGATTCAGAACTTATCTAAAAAAAAAATCTGTGTGTGCAGGGGACTCTTACAAATACAATTTTGTAAGGAAAAAATCAAAAAGGGCGTATCGTATCCACTTCGCCTCGGCACTAAAAGAAGTCCAAATGATATAGTCAGGAGATCGTGGCGGCAATGGTATGGGTATCCTCGTCCATGGTACGCATATCGTGTATGATACGTGACACTGCTACAATAGGCCGTGGAAGTCCTATAGCCTGTTTAGAAATGAAAAGTAATAAAAGCTTATTATGTATGCAAATCATAAATAAATGTAGTACTGGTGCTTATATTCAATATTTTTATATTATTTATTATCGGTATAGATGAGGTGTACTTTTAAAAAAAACTTGTGTGATCGAACCGTACTAAATTGTAGCAGGTAGCTAAAATTTAATACCCCACAATCCATTTCTCTTATAAGTAAACGATATAAAAACAGCATTTCAAAACTAGAGGCTACTTTAAGTATCATAACCGGGTTAAGAAGGTTTTTAGTAATTCAAATAAAATTATTCAATATTATTATCAAAATATTTATTTAAATTTAACGAATAGACTTATCGAGTTCCCACATTTTCTAATCTTCTTTTTGTACATGATGTATACATCTTTGCCAGTTATCTGCAGTTACTCGTTCCAAGGAATTTTTTAACAAAATTTTCACGTCACTTAATTTAAATGTCGTATTATTTCGCGCTACATCTCCTTTTACCTGCGACCAAACTAATTCGATTGGGTTAAGTTCACAGTGATAAGGTGGTAACCGTAGTACCGTTATTTGGCGATTTGTTGCCATTTCATCGATAACATATTTTTTCTGATCTTTATTAAGATTGACATGTGTTAAAAGTTCCTTTTTCACCATATTTGTTTCAAAAGAAATTTCGAAGAGATTTTTCTGGATAACCATTGAATTATATCGGCTTTCCTCCAAGCAGTCATAGGCGTCCGCTCGGTCTGCCATGAATGGTAACTGGCATTATCCATGACAATTACAGACCCCGGAGGAATAAGATCCAATATCTATGTAAAATACTCTTCGAAAACATCTGCGTTCATGTCTTCGTGATAGTCACCTGTATTTTTAGATTCAAATAAAAGTAAACCGCCATCTACAAAACCACTGGCACTACCTATATGTGTCACTATTAATCTTCGCCCTTTACCTGAAGGTGCCTTGGACCCTGTTGAAAGTCCATCCAAAAATGCTTGTCGAAAACTTTTTACATTTTTATCTTGCCATACTTTTGTTACAGTATATCCCTCGTTGACCCTCGTCTAGATAATAAATATTCCCCCTTCGTCACGGAATTTTCTAATTGATCTTAAGTAGGATCTTCGCCAACAAATAATTTCATCTTTAATCTTTATCGATAAGAACTGACTTCCTATTCTGCTTTTACCAGCAAAAATTCAACTCTCGTAAGACGGCCCATAATTTGCTTCTACTGATTTTTGGCAAATCGTTGTCCTCTGAAAATTCACTTAAAATTTTGTTTAGCGTTGGTATTTTTTTTTAAAATAAAATGAGTGTACTTTTCTGCGAATGACATTTTTGAAGAAATCATCTATAACGACTTTTGACCTCCCTGTAGATGATTTCGGGAGATTTACAGTATCTTTACAGTATCTCATTTTTTGTTTCCTTTTTTTATATTTATAAATGTATAAATAAATAGTGTTACCGTTTTTTTCTCAAAAGCAGTGGCTCACAACTTTTCTTTGTTTTTTTTTTAATTGGTCGGTTTTCAAGGGTTACTGCAAATCTGTCATAGATAGAGCTACAGGGCGCTTCTAGATTTTTGGATAAACCGACTGGGGCCCTTTTCTCGTCTCCCTTTCAAGATATCTTAAAGCGGGTTCAACATTCTACAGGCATTTGAGTAATGCACCGTTTTTGATTTGTGTTAACACGCTTCTAATAATATTAAATGTCAAACTTTGTTTTCAAAGCCTTCTCAGTTAGAAAACTTGTTATAATTGGCATTTTGAAAATCTTATGTTTTCTCCAATTCTACACAAAGTAGCCCTTGAAACCCGACCAATTTGTACCACCCTATATAAACGGAACACCCTGTATCAATGTTTGTTTCAGTGCATATTCGTAAATAAAGATAAAATAGTTTTCAGAAATAATCTTATTTTTTAGGCACTTAAATCTCATGTGGGCATTGAAAGTGCAGAATGTGTGAATAATACAATCAGAAATAATGTTTTATACAGGGTGTTAATTAAGTATGTGCACAAATTTTAAAAGGTTAATCTATGATTGATTTAAAGACAAAAAGTTCATATAAAGATGGGTCCGCAATGGCCTTGTTTTCCAGATACAGAGTGTTAAAGTAAGAAAAAATAATAAAATTTTTGGATCTCTTTTCTCAGTAGTAAGAGCTGCTTAGTTGAAACTTTACACGCCCTAATAGGTATTTAGAGACTACATTTTGCAGGTATTAAATTATTTAGTTATGGGCGTAGATATGGTTAACCTTCACAGTTTTTTAAGAAAAAAAATGGCACTCTCACGAATTTTTCAAAATTCGAAAGCTCTGTCGATTGAACCAATTAAACTTACACAAAAAATATCGCTTGCTAATTTTTGAAACGATGAACCGTTTTCGAGAAAATTTCTTAATTTCATTCTTATGCACGCAATTTAAGTTAGAGTTAAAATTGGTCACCTCAACGCAAAATTATTGCGAGGTGGGTGAAAATAAATTAAAAATAATGTAATACCCGCAAAATGAAATCTCTAAATACCTATTAAGGTGTGCCAAGATTCAACTCTTACTACTCAGAAAATAGATCCCCCCCTTAAAGTTTGTGCACGTACTTTAACACCCTGTATACAATTCTAGTTGATCCTTTGCAGTAAGTATGACAAAAATCCAAAAAAGGAACAATATGTACTAAGTTTAAAAATGAAGAAATACATATTTTTTTTCTAGTAGAGTTTCTAAACAAGATAAATTGTTTTACTATTTTTTTATTTACTTTTATTCTCCACCAAACATTTAAATCCAGTTACAGAATACATTAGTAAGATATATAATACTAAAAAATACATTACAATATTACTACATTTCAATTATCAACACTCGTAAAATAAATACCATATATTAATGCAGTTACCACGTTTTATATATTTATTTATTTAGAGTACGCCACCCGACAGTCAGTACCTGGGTGGGGAAAAACAGCTAATACTGTTACATATATACATAAAAAAAAACATAAGTACATAAAGATGAAAAGCATCTCTGACTTAGTGACAGGCTAGAATAAAACCCTGAAAAATTATCTTGAAACTTGGCGCGTCGGTTTTTTACCAAGTTCAACATGAACCCGAGCAGGCGCTGTAGCTACAGAAATGTGGCAGGAATGAGATGAGGCGGAGTGAGAAGCTGTCACCTGCAAAAACAGCTGTCAATCTTGTGGCGTCAGCGTCGTTTAGCGCACTAGCTTACTAGGAGAGCAGCAGCTTGAAGAGGTACTATTGCAGGAACGGAACATTCACCAGTAGTTGTCTAACGCGTATTGCCGGTTTTATGCAGAGATAGGAAATAGGAGCACATATTTTATCGTTGCCGTGCATTGCTTACTACTAGTTTGTTTATCGTTTACTTACTTAATTGTTTGAAATAGCTCTGTTTGTATGCAAGGTGATTAAGACATATTAGGAAAAATGGTTACGTATTTACTCATCACTCAACTTGAGAAATCATTTGACAAAAATTGGATATAAATATACAAGTTGATTATGTACCCATTTTTTTCTTAGTATATATTTCTGATTCGCCCTGTATTTTTCTAAATTGCATTTAACCGCTGATACTAGTATTATTATTTTAAAATATCGGTGCAGAATATCTATGTTCGATTTAAATTGGCGAAGCTTAAGCTATTCATATAATTACAGGCAACAAATTTTCAAACTGGTATACATATCTATTAATCAGTGGCGGAAATACTCATCTTTAAGAACTCCATAGTTTCTAAGGCATTGAGTATTTTGTAAATTAAATATACAGGGTGTTCCAGAATGATGGTCAAATATTTTACCAGTGTGTTCCACAAAGTATTTCAGGGGGGCATCTTCATATAAAATTTTTCAATTTGGGTTCTTCCTGTTGAGATATTCGAGTCTCAAAATGGCGAAAAAAATAGTTTTTTTATTTTTCCTTAAAAACGGTGGCACTTAGAAATTTCAATTTTGGTACACATTATCAGCTAGTTAAAAGCTATTTTGTGATGGTGTCTATTCCTTAGCTTATGTTTGTGGAGGGCGGGAATAAGCAACCCTTAGATTTATTTCGTTCAGAACTTTTTCCTGAAATGGCCGATTTCAACAAATACTTCACCTAATTTTACTACTTTTTCCCCTCTTGTAATTTTTTCATACAACCAACAGTTTGCGCGGAAAAAAATAAAAATAATTTTCCTTACTCTAAACATCTTTTTGTCACCAGTTACTGATAACCGCAGTAGGCGGTTGCTATGATGATGTTTCTCTGTTGTCTTATGAAACAAATCAGTCTTGACAGTTTATGCAAATATTTCTAAACAAAGGTATTCTTATAACTGTTGCCAATCCTGCCGTATGCATATTCCATCAATTTATTCGCTAATATTTGTACGGAAGAGTCAGTTGTTTACAAATATTTGCAAAAACTGTCAAGACTGATTTGTTTCATAAGACAACAGAGAAACATCATCATAGCAACCGCCTACTGCGGTTATCAGTAACTGGTGACAAAAAGATGTTTAGAGTAAGGAAAAGAATTTTTATTTTTTTCGCGCAAACTGTTGGTTGTATGAAAAAATTACTAGAGGGAAAAAAGTAGTCAAATTAGGTATAGTATTTGAAAAATAAGTTTTGTTGAAATCTGGTATTGCAGGAAAAAGTTCTGAAAGAAACAAATCTAGGGGTTGTTTATTCCCGTCTTCCAGACACATGAGCCAAAAAGTAGATACCACCACAAAATAGCTTTTGTCTTGCTGATATTGTGTACCAAAGTTAAATTTCTAAGTGGAACCATTTTTAAGAAAAAATAAAAAAACTATTTTTTCCCGCCATTTTAAGACTCGAATATTTCAACAGAAAGGACCCAAATTGAAATATTTCATATGAAGATCCCCCCTAAAATCACTTGTGGAATACACTGGTAAAATATTTGACCATCATTCTGGAACACCCTGTATATCTACGCTTAATTCTTTTATTATTACTATTACTGTTGCTGTTATTGTTACTGTCACGGAGGACATTTGGGTACACTAGCGTTGAAGTTATTTACTTGAGTTTCAGATGAACTTTAAATAACGTTAATCTGTATTTATAGATGTGAAATATCGTTAACCGAACTCTAAAATTTTTATAAATCTATTTGTTAGATATAAACTATTTTCACATTATTTCCAGGCATGCGTAATACACGATCACACCCAGTCACTATTGGAAGATTTGACTCCAGATACTTCCAGCGCTTCAGAATCTTCAGAAGAAGAAGTTTATGAAGACGAAATACTCTGCGAGAAATCGAGGCAGTTGTTTCTCTTTGAAGATGCTCCTGAATATATGAAACACAATGCATATATTTTATCAGGTTATAGAGGAATTATGAATACACATTTATGTGTAGAAAGGTCAGTGGGTAACATTACTATTACTATCGCTATTACTAATTACAAATAGAATAGAACTTGTAGTTATAGTTGTAGTTATCAACATTTTAAAGTAACATAATACTTTATAAATATTCGAATAAAGTTACAATAGAAATTTAAACCAGGATATACAGGATAATTTTTAACCTAAATGCATGGAAAATTATAGCTGACCAGAAACAATGACGAATAGTGAAAGAAAAACTGTTTTTCAGTTACGCAGATACCAGTTTTCTTCAAATAAAAATAAAAGATCGTGAATTTTATAAAACTAAAAATGCATTTAATAAATAAAATACACAGTTGTGCTCGCCGAATCCACCGTAGTTTTTATGTGACCCCAAAAATCAAAGTCAACTCGATTTAGTTCAGGTGATCTAGAGGGCCACCCAATTGGACCACCTCGGCTTATTGATCGTTCGGAAAACACATCCAAATGTCGCACTAGTCGCGCAAAATGTGGTGGAGCACCATCGTGCAGAAACCACATATGCTGACTAACGTTGAGATTAACTTAATGAGTACTCCGTCCACAATTTCAACCCACACATTTACTGAAATTCGTTGTTGAAAGTTTGTTCGCAGAGTGACATGCGGATTCTCCAATGTCTAATAATGTGTCTTGTGAAAATTGTGAATACCATTACGTGTAAAATTTCCTCATCCGTGACTAAAATATTCATGGTAAGGTTTCGGTTTAAGTGTTGCTGATGTAACAACCATATTGCTCAGGTCCAAGTCACAAATTGCCAGTTTCTCCCGCTGAACCACATGTAAAAAGGCTTCATGTTTCGGATGATATCTTTGAAGAAACCTTTGGGCATAAAGATGAGCTGCAGCTAACTGAATTTTGATGTGATTTCCCGCATGCCAGTATCATGATACTGGCACAAATATAAATTCTTCGTTTGACAAATGCGCCATACTTTTATAATCGCGAGAAAATAAACTCTAGTAGTTTTTTTATATTTTTAGGTATTAATAATATTGTGTGAAACTAACTACTCAGTGGACAAAAGCCCCAACCTGCGTTGAATTACACCCACAATATCTACCCATAGATTCCTTATTATTAGCTTTTGTAAAATTTTTTACTGTTTTAGAAAGGTATTTTAAGCTAATATAAATCAAATCTCTTACAATTCCTATCAATGAAGTCATATGTATGTTCTCTGATACCAAACATCTAGGTATGCTAATGAACAATTCCACAGACAAAGCTCTATTCAATAATTATCTAAAGAAAATAATATAATTTACTAACCATCTAATGAAACACTCTATAAATATCTAACTTCACTTTTTGACAGTGGGAACACGACAAATTCAACCACAATAGATGAGATCTGACCTATTTCTGCATTTTTAGGATCGCTTCTTCAGGTGGTCTCCTTTAAGTTGAATCAAATATCTAACTATAAAAATTATTATAAAAATTAAAATTATTTGAAGTTAACTATCGACAATGACAAAAAGTGACATCCTGTCAATGAATTAAATATGACAATACCTACTTGGAAAATGTTCACCTTTTATGTAAAAGTTTTTATATATTATTAATACCTAAATGGTATTAATAATATTGTGTGAAACTAACTGCTCAGTGGACAAAAGCCCCAACCTGCGTTCAATTACACCCACAATATCTACCCATATATTTCTTATTATTAGCTTTTGTAACATTTTTTACTGTTTTAGAAAGGTATTTTAAGCTAATATAAATCAAATCTCCTACAATTCCTATCAATGAAGTCATATGTATGTTCTCTGATACCAAACATCTAGGTATGCTAATGAACAATTCCACAGACAAAGCTCTATTCAATAATTATCTAAAGAAAATAATATAATTTACTAACCTTCTAATGAAACACTCTATAAATATCTAATGTCACACAATATTATTAATACCTAAAAATATAAAAAAACTTTTACATAAAAGGTGAACATTTTTCAAGTAGGTATTGTCATATTTAATTCATTGACAGGTTGTCACTTTTTGTCATTGTCGATATTTAAAACTTCAAATAATTTTAATTTTTATAATAATTTTTATAGTTAGATATTTGATTCAACTTAAAGGAGACCACCTGAAGAAGCAATCCTAAAAATGCAGAAATAGGTCAGATTTCATCTATTGTGGTTGAATTTGTCGTGTTCTCTCTGCCAAAAAGTGAAGTTAGATATTTATAGAGTGTTTCATTAGAAGGTTAGTAAATTATATTATTTTCTTTAGATAATTATTGAATAGAGCTTTGTCTGTGGAATTGTTCATTAGCATACCTAGATGTTTGGTATCAGAGAACATACATTTGACTTCATTGATAGGAATTGTAGGAGATTTGATTTATATTAGCTTAAAATACCTTTCTAAAACAGTAAAAAAACTCTAGTAGGTCCACAACTGATAACAAAGTACTACTACAAATGCCAAACATATCGTCCTGATTTGTTTACGTCTTTGTTTTTATAAACAGAATATTTCACGTGAAACTTCCGAAATTAAAATATTTTACTTTTTTTTCACTATTCGTCAATATTTGTCCTCAGCTCTAATTTTACAATTTTATTATTTTCACAGATTTCTAAAATTATTCAAAATTAGGTATAACTAATTTTAAATATTAGGAGAGACATTTTCATTAAAATATTGTAACCTCTATGTTGGGTTAGCGTAGAAACACGTCACGTAGACAAACAACTTTATTATCACTCTTGATTATACAAGAGTGACAATCAACAAAATCACAACTGTCAAATTCTTTATTTTGACTTTTGTTGCTCGCGTTCGACTGCTCAATATAACCTAACTGTGTCCGCGATACCGATCCGCTTATATAGGATTCTAGGGTTCTAGAAATTTTCGGCGGTCTCGAGAATCAAATAGAATGTGACCGAGAATGTTCCAGAAAACGTCAAAATAAAGGCATCACAAAAATTATCAATTCTAACGCAAACACGAACATAATTAATAAACTAACAAGACAGGTGAGCTTCCGTAACAATATGTATTTATACCAACATCCTGTAACATTTTACTTAACTTATATGTTTAGATAAAAAGAACGCAAGCTTAATTTATTCGATAATATGATTTATTCATATAAGATTAACCGGAAATTATATATTTAGCAAATGTATCCAGTTACTATCACAACTATCTAAGCTTCATAATTATTAAGACAACTTTTACCGTTGAAAAATTTGACCCCAAAAAACACTGTATTCATGAACTAATTAACAAATTGAGGTTAACTTTTAAGAGACTGAAATAATTAATTGGAAATAAAAGACAAAAGTATTATTTAGTGATTTTACTGAAAGTAATAACTTGATTTTATAAAGTAGCGATGTATATATGTATAATAGTTTTAATAGTTTTTTTTTTAATTTTAATATAACTTAATACGGGAAACTAACCTATGCCGGCAGAATAACCGGCATCCTACTACTACAAAAACCAAAAAATAGAAATAAAAATATTTTGATGTATATGGATCCAGACAACTAAATTTTCTGACTAATATTTACTATTTTCAGATTTTTACATTTAGAGAAGTATTAATTAAAAAAAAATAATATTCTTTCTCATATTAATTTGGCACTCAAACTATTTTTACAAAAAAGAAATCACAGAAAATGTTCAATTTTTTTGGACTACTGAAACGCTTGCCTTTTTGAGTTGGGATGTTCTTTTTCTGGATAAACTTCATACTAGTATAATTTATTTATGTTCATCAATAAGATTTTTGTAATTATTTTTAAAAATATACCAATTTTTCAGCATATTTTGGTGGACAAATGAGACAATCAACATATGGTCGCATATTTTTGGATTTGTCCTTTTTGTAACATTAACGATATATGATGTCATTATGGTAAAAGAAGTTCAAGCCCCAATTGGCGACAAATTAATTGTAGGATCAGTACTATTATGTTTTCAGGTAGGTATTTAAAAAGATTTAAATAATATTCCACCTTCGTTTTCGTTAATTTATGAAAATAAATATGATAATTGTCTCAAAACAAGTACGATAATTTAACAAGATGATATGTTCATGAATGAACCTTTATAGTCCGTATATAATTTCGTAAAATTAAAGCCTGTAACAAAACATAACTCATGTTATTTATGCACCTACAAAATAAAGGTTAAAAGAAATGTTTTAAGAGAATTTTACAAATTTTAAAAGTTAAACTGCAATAGAAGATATACAGTATTGCCAAAGTACTTAAAATTGAGTTATATGCAATGCTCCATTGTATGGATAGATTCTCTTCCAGGATTCCAATGAATATTTCTTATTTATCAGTAGTAAGAATTGCATATATTTGCTTCTAGATCTGGACTAAATCACAAAATCTAATGAATTTCGAAGAACATAGACATACACTTATAAATTTATGAACATGGGTTATATTTACGTTTCTGTAATGTGATGTTCAACTGTTTTTGCAATACAATAGATACCTAATCAACAAAATAAAAAATTATCTGAAGTAATATTTCAAGAATTATATCTATTATCTACATTCGTATTAAGTTTAATAAAATGAAACGAAATATTGTATTACCTACTGAAATTGATTATATGTATAAAAAATGTCCTTTGTTTTCAGGTGTGCATGGCTCTCTCTTCCTTGTACCACACTTTTTCCTGCAGATCTGAACAGGATTGCCATGTATTTTTATCATACGACTTATTTGGAATAGCACTCTCTCTCCTAGCTATTTATACTTCAGGAATATACTACGCATTCTGGTGTGATGAGGTATTCTAGTATAAAATTGTTTTCTGCAGCTAAGCAGTGTACTGCAAAACAAAAAAGAATGACATTTAGCAGGTTAATGATTGAACAATTTCATAGCTCGTCGCCATGTCGGTTGAGACTTCTTGACATTTCAAGTAGCACATGAAATTATTTTTATTGCTTTTTGGATTTTTATAACTTATTATTTAGATTTTTTGCCAAAACCTTCTTTCATTCGTTAGAATCTTGCCAAAATCGATTGAGTATGGTATATGTACTTACTTACAGTTTGTTGCAAACAAACTAAATGATAAGTTATGGGTTAATCCTTATCTCCAGCTTTGGCAAATAACTACAATGTAGACATTTCAAAGTCAAAGCGATAGTTTTCAGATGTTGACGATACATTCATCATACAGTTTTACGAATATAACATAGGAAGATTTTTGTACCACATTAATGGAATACATTTTATAATCAGCTTTATGAAGCTGTAAGAAGACAGTCTGTTCCTAGACGTTCTTTGGATAACACCATAGGTCACAATGTATACAAAGAGAATTGAGACTGTTACCACTCATTTACCTTCAATATGTCGAGCACACACAGTGCGTTATTCAGAACGTCTGAACAACATACTACATCTATCCATTTAACTTTCGGAGGAAATAGATATATTAATAGAAATTCTGCATAAAGAGATGAATAAATCTTCAGAAATATTATTGGGAATGGGGTCTAAAGTTAAAGAAAATCAATTTGTTGACAAGTCTACGTTTCAGCGGTTGTATTTAAGCCTTCTTCAAGACAATTCAAGAAGTTTTCCGTGTAAAGTACAGATATATAAAATGAAGAATAAAATAGGTAATATAACATATTATAGAAGACACAGTAGTACATAACTTAACAATGTTCAGAATAATAATATTATTCTAAACATCGCATCACTTTGTATATCTGCCAACAAATTGGTTTTCTTTAACTTTAGACCTCATGCCCCATAATATTTCTGATGATTAAACTATTGGGTCATAAATATACTTACAAAGACGAAGAAATATCTGACGACAACTCATCTACACATCTGTATCATCGATAGACACTGTCTATGATGCTTCAAAGGAACACTGTCGCAGTCTTTCCTAAGACCAATTGTAGGAGCAGTATATTCCCAGGCTCTTATGTATACAATATCTATGTACATGAGGCAAGATATACATTGGACAAACAGCGAAACACAATATTAAACCTGATCAATCAGCACTAACGGAGCAGATAGTGGATACAGGGTTTTGCGTAAACCTGTGCAAAACCAGGGTTCTGATGAGAGCAGAATAATTTGGCTAAGTCTACAGCGAGACAATAGAACTAATTTTAAAAGAGACGAAGGTTTAGAACTACCTAGTATTTGGAAACGACTCATATTATATAAAAAGCTAGGAACGCTTCAGACCGATGACTTCAAATTATGCACCCTAACATCTTGGATCAGTCTGCACATAAACACTGATCAGAAGTTTCCTCTAAAGATAGCGACATGTCTTCTTTAAACATTAAGAAGTCTAAACCAACAACGTGGTAACCAGCTCAGAAACAAGATGTTTCTTTGTAAAATTATTGAACTCTCTTATTGCCCTATGTTACTCTCTACAAACCAATCAGAAATTGTGTCATGAAATTGAAGAACTAATTTGTTCTATTTTGTTTATTACCTTTAGATTTTACCTTTAATGCTTGTAACATAATACAAAATCGGTCACATAAAGATCCGTGCTCACGATCTTCTTAGTCTAGTCAGACAGGCTGGATCTGTCTGTATACAGTATGACATTTGGTGAACATTTCTAAAAATTACCTTACCTTCAAACATGTCTTGAAACTACTCACATTGTGGCACTTGCTACTATTTCTACTACAATATTTTTTGTTACTAATTCATTTTCTTAAATTTTTAGCAGCTGCAAAATTTTTATTTAACAACAATTACCGTCATTTTCCTAATTGCAATGGTTCTGCAAGTACCCAAACTGGATATTCACGCCAACATAAAAATGCTTGTGTTTGTGGCTTGGGCTTGCTATGGAGTTATTCCAACATTACATTGGACTTTCCGCATGGGAGGATTCGAAAATCCCCTTGTTGCAGTAAGTAATGAGTATAGATATAGAAATATACAGAGAAGGAATTCCAAGAAGAAAAAATTCCTAAATTTTGGAAATTGGTTTTACTTTTCCTTAGTTTATTTGAAGAGAGTTTTTAAAACTACACTTCTTTATTGACTTTTTTTCTTCAACATGTCACTATCAACTTTTGAGTTTCATGTCGATTCTTGGGTCATTAACTTAACATATTTTTAAATGCAGACTTAGATGTTCTATTTCAGATTAGGAGCTCTTTTTTTTCTAAAAACAGACATATACGATACTTATGCTACTGAACGTTTCGATGTAAAATTCCAAATCGAACAAAAATTAGATAACTAATAATCAAATGTACTTATGAAACTATAACCATTATATCAATTTGTGTTGACGGTTTTGGTAGTTGTTAAAGATATGTTTTCCGATTTTGCAATCATAAATATGTAACATATGGTTCTATTTAAAAGTTTCTCCTACATGGAGCGAAATATGGAACAAGATCAGGCAAATATAGCGGATACTTTTATATTCACGTTTTTAATTTGATACAATGTCACAGGGACTAACCTGTCCTTGGTGTTAGAGCAATAACTCAGAAGTTTTTTTTTTTTGAACTCTTTTTTATAAATTAGTCCACAGACACTCTGTATTTATATATAAATATTATACCACTGTACTAAATATGATTGCGATGTTGAAACTTTTTTTAAAGGACTTCACACAAACCTTAAGCAATTAAAATTTTGGTCAAATTGCGAGCTGACGTCGAGAAAACTATAACTTGGTCAAAAGTAAGGTCATGTATTATATATATACTAGGTGACCCGGCAAACGTTGTTTTGCAATATGAGTTATTTCTAGTGAATATTTTGGTAGTCGGTTACGTTTTCATCCCTACTCCGTGCTGTTTACTGGGTGAGAAGCACAACCCAAGAAAAAATATAGACTGTGCCAGTGTCATATTGCCGGCGACCGTTAATTCATGGCTGCCCTAAAAGGTCCAGAATCACTAAAACTTGGTTTTTATGCCAATTTACGTTGGTTGTATTGTATCGTGAATCTCATTTGTTTACTGTGATTGATCACATTCATATCACATTCTAATGCCATTTAAAATGACAGTAAGTTAGTTAATTTCATATTGCAATGCAGCCATCATATTTGCACAACCGCCAACATAAAGCAAATAAAATATCAATTTTCTGGACGTTAGGTCCCTAGAAAATGCGGCACCTGTCAGGTGACCTATATCATGAACCGACGCTGTCTATATTTTTTCTAGGTTTGTGGTGAGAAGTGGCACCGGTAGACGCATGGCGGGGATAACTGATCTAGTGATAATCGATCAGTTATCTACCAGGGTTAAAAATGATTAAATTACAAAAATGGCTATTAAAAAATAGGGGTTTGTGATAGAAGGGTAAAAATTAAGAGTTGTATGTATTTGATGTGATTGATAAAGCATTGACGGTATTAAACAAAATGTAGCTTAAAGAAAATGCATCATTAATTTCAACATCAATTATACGTTGCTTCAGAGTTGAGGTAGTAAACAAAAACAGTTTGCAAATGATTCGAAATTATTGTCAAAATCCATTATGTTAATTTTAGTTGATTTAGAATCAAAGCTAGTGAACAAAAAGTAATTTCGAAATGACTTAACGATAATTTCAATATTGATTCTGCATTGATTGGACGACGAATCAGGTTCACGCCAGTATATAAACTGAACGGAAATCTGTCAACTTCGAAGTCAGTAGAATATGTATCAGTTTTTCAATATCTCTTGATTTTGATGAGGAATTGAAGCAATATTCAACACTGCATTCTTGCATGAAGAATAGGAATGTTTAATAGTTAATTATGCAACAAGTACAAAAAGTAAGTGTTTATTGCACGCGACGTGAAATTGTCCAATTGATGAGGAATTGAAGAAATATTCAACACTGCATTCTTGCATGAAGAATAGGAATGTTTAATAGTTATTTATGCAACACGTACAAAAAGTAAGTGTTTATTGCAGACGACGTGAAATTGTCCAACGAGGCCGTCAGGTCGAGTAGGACGACACGTCGAGTGCAATAAACACTTTTTGTACATGTTGCATACAATATTTTTTTTACGTTTTTAGATAACACTAAGTGTAGGAAAATATGACGTCGGTTTGAACGTTTATGTTTGTCATGATGAAAAAACGCTGTAGTAGAATGACAGATGAATGCAATAAACCTTTTATTGCACTAATGCAATAAGGAACCACTTTTTCCACCAAATATAGTTCAATAAAGATTTGTTTTTGCATGAACGTAGAAAAAATACAAGTTGCCATTTATATGATCTTGGAAAATACGTTTAAGATTAAATCGGATATCAGCATTCATTGACACATCTTGTGCTGCACAACATTTGAAAGAATCGTTTTCTCAGTACTTGACAGATACGATAAATTATAAACCTGGAAATGTTGACAAAAAAAAAAACGATTGATATTTTTTATTTGTGACTCTACTTTTGATCAATTTAGAGAGTCTTTTAATACCCATAATAACATTATTTATTCAAGATGTTCACAATTTTATTAAGTAGTTTCGTCCAGTTTGACCAAAAATTCAAATTAAATTAAAATTTGTGCGGGGTCCTTTACCAATGGGTCAATATTTCGCTACAACCCTTTTTTGCTGGAATTGGCCAAACTACTAAATCCATATCTGTTTTAGCTTCTTCTTCCACGAGTATTGGGAATGTACGCTATTAGCGGAACTGCATTTTTGATATACGCCACGAAATTTCCAGAAAGATTTTCAGCTGGAAAATTCGACCTCATTGGACATTCACACCAGTGGTGGCACTTTCTTGTCGTTGTAGCTCTATACTACTGGCATAACACGGGTTTACTCTACATTGAGTACAGGATGAATCACGGTTGTCCGAACATGATGAGGTTCCCATAGTCACTTTAAAAACTGTACCTACTTTAAGTTGGTAATAGGCTTTAATTTGTTTTGGAAATATGTTGAGTTCAAAACAGAGAAAATATTATTTTGGATGATTTTTTGTACAGATGTAACAATTATTCGTGTCGTTATGTTAATTTTATTGTAGCATATGAAAATGATTAAGTATCTTTTGAATTACTTGTCAAGGAATCTGAAATTCTTCAAGTTGTTTAGTAAATTTATTTAGGATCAATTGCAACATAAAACTGTTCAAGAACTGTGGCTCATTATGAATTTAATGTAAGGTAAATAATTACTTTCAAATTGTAAAATTCCGGCTGATTCATAATTAATTAAAAATTTGTGTTTTCGAAGATGAGTCATTATATCTACATAAATTAACAATTTATAATAATTATAATAGAACATTGGGGAAATTGGGATACTTACATGTAACATGAATACATATGTCAGTAATTTCTTATTTTGCCCACAGTTGTTGCTACATACCTTATATAATGCCAGTCCTGTAAAGTATCTAAATAAAAACTTACAGACCATTTGAAAATTGCTTTAATAATTGGCAACATTTTTAGTAAATGCAGTAAATTTAGCACTCTATCTTATATATGCAAATTTAAGTACAATATTTATTTAAATAAATTGGTAATCAATTTTTGATTGAACCATTCCACATAACAGCTTTAAAGAAATTATTAAATAATACCTATTATATACTTTTACTGTGACTTTGACCAGAAAAAAAGTGATTGATTACTGTTACAATGTTTATTACAAATATAAATAACTGTGATACAGTATTATCTACTATTTCAATATAGTGCCAATATGTTAAATATATTCTTTTGTATTATACATATTGTATATAATGTACCAATGTACCTATAATTGACAATAAAAAAATATACTGAAAACGTCAATCATTATTGTATACCTGTCTTCCATTAATATCCTAATGCAAAATTTTATACAGGGGGATCCAAAAAATTATTTTAGATGCTGCTCAGTTAGAAGTTTTATGTCACAGTTGGCAGCACTGCCACTAGTCAAGTGTGTTACATTAGTGCATAAATAAGATGGAGGTTATTGCGATTCCGTCTCGTGGCTCGGTGGCTTTGTGGCCTGGTTCGTTTCGTTAGTATATTTATTCCATACGTTGATATGGGATATGATATATCTAAAGAAATTTATAAGCCTTACGGTCATAACTGAACCTATCAAATTAATGCGTATAATGTATATTTATTTATTTAGACATGGGTAATTTCACAAGCAATTCAATGCCCAATAGCAAAATTACGTAAAATATACAAATTCGTAGTCAGTACTTACATTAATCCTAAAAACAGTGGAAGACAATGAACTCTAATGTAGTAAAGGATTAAACTAGATAATGATAAATTTAAAAGGTCTAAATGAATAAAGTAAACATTATAATTCTACTTCAGCGTACGTATTGGAGAAATTACTTGCATAATTAATTCGACACGATGAAAAATAAAAAAGATTAGCTGAGAATATAAGAAGAATCAGCAATATTGGTAAGTAATTTGTCACTAATGTAATTGAAACAATTATTTTTCTAGAAGGTAGTTTTTAAATGGCATGATTCATAAAATTTCTATTAAACCTATAATTGAGCACATCAACAAATCTTTTCTGAACATGTTCAAGGTTACCTATGTATTTGTAAGACAAAAAGCTCCATAGAGGACTATTCCAATTACTACATTAGGTATATGAAATAATAAATGAAGGATTAGTGAAATGTCTTGTATTACGAACTTATAAAACCTAGAGTTCTCATAGCTTTTTGTGCTATTGTGTCTCAAAAGATAATTGACTATCTAAAATTATACCTAGGTCCGATAACTTTACAAACAACTCTCAAAATATGACCGCCAATGTTGTAATTGTAAGCAACATTAAACTCTGAAAAATGTTTTTCTATAAAGTTTATTAATATTAAGAAAAAATTCATGAAAATTGCAATGTTTATTTAATCTGGAAAGAACTTCCTTGAGTTTAACACAGTCATTCGCAGATTAAACACTGACAATTTGATGTCTTTAACGAATAAATCATCATTTGAATATTTGAAGCAGGAACCAATATCGTTTATAAAATGACAAAAAAGAAGAGGTTCCATTTGATAACCTTGTGGTATTCCAGAGGTTATACTATGGTACTCAGAAAAGTACTCATAATTGTTCAATCTAACACATTGGTTTCTATTAGTGATATAAGCTTCAGCTAATGAAGCAATTCACCATGAATACGAACATTCTCAAGCTTAATTAAGGTAATAACCGTTTTCATGATTTATGCTGTGATCGAGCAGTAATAAAATGTAGTTTTCAGACTTTCACGACCTGTGCTGTTATTTGATCTAGTATAATTTTCTGCGTTGTTATGCCTTGAGCTCTAGGTAACTGATCGCTGACTTTAACATAGTTAATATACCTACACATCCCTAGTTTAGTTGGGAATCTTTGAACTACTCTTGTTCTCAAGTTAATCTGTGGCAGCAAACCCTCTATAAGTAGTTATGCCTAGGTCAGCCCATATACATAGTGATTTCGGTTTCTGCTGTGTAGCTGTTACAGTTGGAGCAGCTCCTCGGACAACGGTAGTCTTTCGAGACGTCCCGTAGTAATATTTGCAACTGATCGTATCCTATACTTTCAAACGTTTCGTCCTTCTTCACTTGTGGCATCTCCAGTTGTACCTAATTCTGCAATAACTTAACACTAATGATAGACTCTAGTTATTAGAGATCACTAGTTAATCTCTGCTAATCGGAATAGTAATTGGTCAGTGCAATTAAGTAAGATCTCAGGTAAATAAAACACAGCTATTATACAGTATGTCTACGGATGGAGTTGACAGGAGGAGAAAGATTCTTGTTTTTGACTTTTACGAAAAATGTCACTCTTTATAAAAAATTCTGCTTTTCGAAAAAATGAAACTATCATAGAGATGTCTTAGATCAGATATACAGGGTGCTCATAAATTAAAAAAGAAACATGAAAATACTCAAGAGAGAAGTATCATTATTTATTATTTTACATTTTTATAAAACAAATCTGTTTATAACCTGAAATAGAGTCCTAATACAAATTTTAAAAACCAAATTTCTTATTCTACATACTTTACGAATAGTTTGTGCGCTCTTTTAATATCATGTGGCAGATCATTTGAATACACCTTTCGTTTAGGAAAAAGTCAAGTGACGTAAGGTCGGGTGGTCTAGCAGGATAATGGGTCAAATCTTCCTTTCCACCTTTCACCATTGTCTGAGCAAGGCTGTAAAATGAGTAGTCAGTCCTGTTGCCAAAACAGGTTATTGCGTACTTCTGGCTCTGAAGTAGGTATTTAAAAATGGTAAACCAAATGTTTCCAAAATGTTTTGGCAACAGGACGGTTGTCCTGCTCAGAGGAAGATTTGGCCTAATCCTAACCTTACACTTCTTGCCTTTTTTCTTTGAGGTGCCCTAAAACAAAACATTTATTCAAATGGTTTGCCACATGATAGGGAAGTATTAAAAGAGCACATACGTCAAGGAATACATGAACTGAATGAGCAGCTAACTATTCGAGAAATTTATTAAGTTGGAAAAATTTGTTGAAGTGAGAGGTAGAGGTAGAGTAAATGTTAAAATTTAAATTTTGATTTTAAAATTTGTATTAGGACTCATTTGAAGTTATAAACAAATTTGTTTTATAAAAATGTTGTATACAATAATAAATAATAGTACTTTTCTCTTGAATATTTTCTCGTTTTCTAAATTTATGAGCACCCTGTATATCTGATCTAAGACGTTTCTATGGCAGTCTCATTTTTTCGAGAAGCAGAACTTTTTATAAGTGACATTTTTGGATAAAGTCAAAAACAAAAGACTTTCTCCTCCTGTGAACTCCATCCGTGGACACATTGTATATATTATATGAGAAAGGATCGGTTAAAAATATATTTTTGATAATAGAAAATAATGTTTTCATGATTTTAGTAATTGTCTATAGTAATACTGCATATATCAATGCATATCACAAAAACAGTGTTCCTGTAGATATAATTTGTTTCTGATGTTAAACATGGAAAAATACGTTAATTTTTATATTTTTGGAGAGCGTATTCAAGTTCATTGTTTGCTCGGTGCTGGAAGTGATATATTTTTTGCTTACCCCAAAAATTTACATGATGAAAGGAATTTAGCATCATGAATAACAATGCTTTATAAACAAATTTATTTTTGTTTATTATAAAGACCAATGTATTTTCGATTATTTTTAAAAATGATGTAACATACATGATGTAAAACATGCTAACCGAGGTGCTAACATACGTTCAATTATCCCAGATAATTTCTTTCCAAAAAGTATATCAAGTTGCTAGTATTTTTAGCCATCTGGTGGCCAAATAACTCAATATAACCATTATGTAACATTATGTGCTACAAAGTTCGTTCGACTTGATCTCTAAATACGTACAAGCTGTAGCCAAAACTCTCTAGATGGCGGTAATAGTATTAACATCAACTGATATATTCGTAACTATACCTATGTAGTGCATGTAGTGAAAAATATATAGAGAATACATACTTCTGTATGTACTGTACTGGTAACTTTCATATCATGTCACCGTCATCCTGATTTTCTGACTATTCAGCCAAAATAAATTAATTAGTGAATGTTAAAATTAGTATTTGTCCTCTTTAGGAGCAACATTTTAGGAAAGCTGTTGTTAAATTATTGTATTAGTGTCAGTGGGTATTTTATATTTCCCAAAAAATTATGTCCATATCCAAAAAAAGTACATACATTACCTGTGGAAATAGCTCATTATCAAAACTGCTTAGAGATGCAAACTTTTGTTTGTCTACTGATATTGAGTAGAAAAAATACATTTTATCCATAAGAAAAACAAACTGCATTTTGAAAAGTAGGAATACATTTAAATATACATCACAATTTTTACTGCGTTTTGAGTACTGATTACAATCTACAACTAAAAATAGTATATGGGACAAATGAATAATCAGACAAAATTAAGTTGCTATGGGATGCGTTTTAATTTAGTTAATGATCTGAGCTACCTCTAACAAAAAGGAAAAGTTGGATAATCTAAAAAGTTATTAATTACATTATCTGGAGAAAAATTGAAATGATGGCAACAGCCTCACAGTTAGACCACAAGTGGATTCTTTTTGCCTCCCCCATCACCTTTCCACTAGCTGTCGCTGGCTCTTTTCAAACCTATTCGACACCCAACGCCAGGATCTTAGTCCATGATCGGTCCCTCCACCATTTGGTTCAGGAACCTTCTACTGAAGTTCAGCAGTCACACCGTCCTAGATTTATTGGGTACATTCAATAAGTGATGGGCTTCTCTACATCCTCTAGTCCTTCTCTAATTCCATGCTCCTAATATTTGGTAGGTATATGTATTACTGACGCTGTTCATATTCTCTCGTGCAGTTCCTAGAACGGAACGGATTTTGCTCTCTGGATCCGAGATGAGCTAGTTGGACAGCCTTCTCGTTGCAGAAGATTCCTTTATGATATGAAGCTCAGACCAACTCTACCTCTCTTTATCGGGCCAGAGACTCTGGGGCATCTCCACTTTCCTAATTAAGAGTGGATCTTGATCTCGCAAAAGCTACCAGTGCTGAATGCAACCTGACTAAAAATATAGATATAGATTTTCTCCTCGGCACAATTCTTTACTTTTTCCTTGCTTGCAATCATCAAAAGTCTCATCTGCCTGAAGGACCATGGCGTATGTATATTCCTCAAAATCTCATCTCCTACTCTCTCTTTTGAAAATATGTAAAATGAAAATACCACTTTGAAACTGAATGTATTATCTAATGATAATGATTATAATCACAAAAACTCGCCCAAGAGACGGGAGACGGTCAGAAACAATTTGGTAAACTTTAAAATCATACTGTACAATTAGAAACAGCTTGGAAATTTCACTAAATAGGAAAATGGTTAAAGGCTTACTGGTATTTCATTTTGGCAAACCAATTTACTCACTGCGACTACACCTGAGCTAAAGGAGAGGAGCATTGAAGCTCCAAATTAAGATAGAAGTTAAAGATGTAGTCGTTTTGAAGATTTCAGGGCTCTTGCTGTTATGTGATCTACGATGGTTTTCTAAGTTGTTATACCATAACACAGGTAGCTAATTCTTTACCAATAACAGAATTAATATGCACATTCCTAGCCTTTGCTGGAAATGTTTGGCATTGTTGTTCTCAAGTAGGTTCCAAGCGGACTAACCGGGTATCAGTTCCCCTAGGTTCAACGCGGTTCCTATATTGTTTACGTAGTAGGCTTTTGAACGTTTTGCCTTCCTTCGCTGATGCCGATAGTGAAGAGCTGTGAAACATGTGAAAACATGATATAATGCGACCAGTTGCACGAGTCTACAGGGCCTAACTCGAAAACAACAAGGCCAGACATTAACTTACCAGCTAAGGCTAGAGATGTCCACATTAATTCTGTTACTGACAGTGGCCAGTTACCTAAGTCGCCGCATAAAAACTCAGAAAACAATAGATCAAACTAGAAAGATTACTCTTGTTGTACAGAGTGTTTAATTGGAAAATGCATTTTGAATAGAGCATAAATAGTAAAGTTTATGCTGAATTTGCTGTAGTTCCACATATATAAATCTTCATGTTTGATTGTTCCATCACATATCTGTCTGTGAGAGATTTTTTCAAGTATAAACTAGTAAACCTACTTTTGTCATCAAATTCACAATTAATTCTAAGTTTAGGCGTAAGACTACCTTTCCACTTCGGGGGAAAAAAATATGAATGACCCCGGCATATGCACATGTTTAGAAAATTGTCGTTCAAATTGTGAATTTGATGATAAAAGTAGAATTACTAGTTTTTACTTGAAGAAATCTGCCACAGACAGATATTTAATCGAAGAATCAAACATGAAAACTACACTAAATTCACCATAAACTCTTCTATTTCTGCTCAAATGTCTGAACAGATTTTTCAATTTGTGAACAAACAAAATATAAAATATTTATGCCACCAGATCTGTATTTCTGTTTCCTTTTAGTGGATTGGATGAAGTAAGTTGATACCCCTACCGAATTTCATTTGATAATACATAGGTGTTTCGTTTATGGCAAGTTAGAAATACCCAACATCGGTAAAATGTCCTGTACCTCGGTAATGACGATGGTTAGACTAAAGTAACGTTCAGATAAACGTTAGTGCAATGGCACTGCAGTTGTAATTGTATGGTGTTAAATATTATTTACTCTGTTTACATAAAATTACTGTAGACTTAAGAAATTGGGGAATTTTTCCGCTGTAAGGCGACATACAAAAACTCAAGATTCTTGACCTTCAGAGAGGTTATGTTTATGTTTTGTCAACTACGTCCCTATCTACGGAAATTGTTGGTTTTTATCATTTGCCGAATAGTAATTAAAAGCCTACCCTAGATAAAATATAAGCCTACAATCTGCAGGAATAGATGGTCTATTTGAATGTTTGGTTAAATCGCAGTATACTAGTATACTGTGGGTTAAATGAGGCCCCACTAATTTCAGTGCCACTGCCACTGTCATTCGGGTGAAATGAAAAAATAATCGGCATTCTCATTTCGCATTTCTTTATATAAATTATAGAAATCACCTTGCATGTGCTATCTGCGGTTAATAGGTCGCACCCTCCATCTCCGAGTTCTTCTTTTTATTTTTTTTTTTGCATTTATAGTTTTTATACATATTGACTCTTCATCCAATTTTTTACAAACAAATCAATTCTAAACTAAATCTCTAAATTAGAATCTAATTAAAAAACTTAACCTGCAAAAATGTGAATCTTCTGTTTACTGTCAAAAAAGCAGTTTTCTGATTGGTCCTTGTATGATTGTTGGAAAAGGATTGGTAAAAGTTAAAATGCTTTTAGCTTCTGCCATACAACTGCAGTACAAAGGCGTTACTGTTAAGTTTATCTGAACGTTACAAAAGTCACCCGTACTTCTCGCCGTTTTACTTCAGTATCTTTGAATATTTGCATGTGGGATGAGTTAACATTCCTATTATTTGCTAAACCGTAGATTATTCAGTTATTAAATGTCTAAAATTATTTGTATTTTAAGAATACGGCGCTCTTTTTAATAACTTTTCTGCAGTTCCAATGCAACCGCACTAATCTTATGTGAATGAAACTTTAGATGACCTGTATTCACTGTTAACGTACGTACATTTCACAATAAAACACCCTGTATAATAAAGACAGTACATGAAATAAATATTTCTTTATTCCGTTTCTACAACAAGGGCTTGATTAAATTTCTATCACATGCAATCATGCCATGTAATTGATTTTAAATATTTTTTTGCTTAGAAATCGTAAATTTTAGGAAAACATTACAAGAGACCTTCCTTGTTTAGAAAGAATTAGGCTATTGAAATGAATTTTATAAATCTTAGGGGTGGCTTTTTCTTCCCCTTGCAATCGTAGGGGAATATCAACACATTGTTTACTCTCGATAGCAGAAAATACTTAATTTCATTTCACTTTTCTGGTATTTCAGAAAAAAATTAAAACTACTTTTTTGGTACTCTCCTAACGGAAGATATCTACCTTATTTTTCCTTTTCCGCATTTATTTACTATACATGTATAAACATTTTCTTCATTCTTATTTATATTTTACTTCTTATTTAAACAAACTTACATACATATTGTTCCTACAATAAATAAAATATATTTACAGCATTTATTCCTCGCTCTAACAAAAAATTCTTCCTTAACTTAAATGTGTTTAGGTTAGAGATGAATTTTCTGTTACTCGAATTTCCTCTAACCAGAACAAATTTTACGGGATTTAGTGGATTTGAATTATACAATATGCGCCAAAAGTATGGAATAATTTCAATAAAAACGAAACAATTATTTTTTGGGAAAAATCCTCGAACAGGTCGATTTTTAATTTAAAAAATACATATTTTAGCATAAAATGCGATTTTCAAATGTCATTTGTTTTCGAGTAATGACGTCATCGATTTTTTTTAAAAGGCAACGTCATATTTTTTTCCTTGATTCTGAAAGATCGTTTAATTCTCTTTCAGACAGTACTAAAATTTTGCCCTCTTACATAGGAAAGTTTTCGAGTAAATGACGATTGAATGTTAGAAAATGTAAATTTTATCCATAAAAAAGTAACAATTCTGAGGTATGTAAAATAAAATACAATTGATTAAATTTTATACTTAAATTAAATGTTCGAATTGCCATCCACCAACTTCTTGACAATGCGCAAGTCTGTGAAGAAATTCTTCTTGCACATTATGAATGATTTCTGGGGTAACTCTGCGTATTTCGTCCCGAATGCGATTTTGAAGTTCTTCTAAATTACGTGGTTTATTAATATACACTTTTGACTTCAAGTATTGCCATAAAAAATAGTCAAGAGGTGTAAGATCTGGCAATCTTGCAGGCCATTCTATCGCTCCGCGTCTACCGATCCACCTCCCAGGAAAACAGTTGTCCAAAAAGAACTATGGAATTCGAAAAACTAAACTTGATAACGTTTTTGCTTTATTTTAATTGATTTACGTTTTCTAACATTCCATCGTCATTTACTCGAAAACTTTCCTATGTAAGAGGGCAAAATTTTAGTACTGTCTGATAGAGAATTAAACGATCTTTCAGAATCAAGGAAAAAAATACGGTGTTGCCATTTAAAAAAAATCGATGACGTCATTACTCGAAAACAAATGACATTTGAAAATCGCATTTTACACTAAAATATGTATTTTTTAAATTAAAAATCGACCTGTTCGAGGATTTTTCTCAAAAAATAATTGTTTCGTTTTTATTGAATTTATTCCATACTTTTGGCGCATTCTGTAGAAGTTTTACTGTAATTTGAATAAGATAAGACAGGTATAACTTTTTCACGTAAAATTAATTTCTCCATCATAATTTTCCGTCAAGCGTATCAGAATAGGACTAACAAAAAAGATACGATAAAAATGAGTCACAAAAAAACTGTCAAGAGAGCCCTCTACGGCACTACTTACTCCTTCGCAATGCTTATACTTATCTAAAATATTACTGTACCAAACTTCAACGTGATAGAACGTTTCATTTCTTAATTATGCCCATAACAAGAAAATCATTGTTTTTCTTTAAAACCCTTTAACTTCTAAACGAGACACGTTTGGACTGAGCTAAGTTTGTCTAAATCGCTTCTATTTGATCACAGGATGGATTGGACTGTAATTGGGTTTTTCCTGTTGGAATAATAATAGTACATTATACTATAAGGGAGAGAAATGCGTTATTTTGGCAGAGGTGCAATTTGAAGCCCGAGGGCTACAATGCACCGAGGACAAAATAGCATCTCTCCCGAATGGTATATACTATTTTTTCCACGGTCTCAACTTAAAAACACATATTTTGTCATTATGAAGTAACTAGCACCAGAATTATTGTATTCGGATTTAAGCATTTATTTAGTAGTCGTTGAGTTATTGTCATAACTACAAAATAAACAAACAAAAAGAATTGTCAAATTAAGGTGCTAGTTTGGTTTAATTTAATGAATAATTGTGAGTCGGAAGAGATTGTGGAGGCTGCAAATATTGCAATAAGCAATTTGCTGCCTACGAAGTCAAGATCTTTATACGATATAGCCTACAATCGGTTCAAAAAGTGGTGCGCCGAGAAAAATGTTCAAGTATACAGTGAGAATGTTTTGTTGGCTTACTTCAGTGAAAATGCAAAGAATTACATGTCTTCCACATTATGGGCGCAATATTCTATGGTTAAGTCATGCTTGATAATTTACGACAACATAGATATAAGCAAATTCCCCAAGTTGATCGCATTTTTGAAAAGAACCGGTGACGGATATCAAGCGAAAAAATCGAAAATATTGACAAAGGGTGAAATCGACCGTTTTCTATCAAGTGCAGATGACAAAGAATTCTTAATAATTAAGGAAAGATTACTTTTGTTGTTAGGTATTTCAATTATTAAGTATTTTGATTTTTTATAGGTTGGATTAATTCTGGGGATTGCCGGAGCTTGTCGAACTGATGAACTAGTCAATTTAACTGTAGATGATATTGAGCATGTAGGCTCTTCCTTGATTGAAAAAATTCCAAACACTAAGACAAAGATTCCACGAACCTTTCTGGTTACCGATGTGGGAAATATGCTTGAATTGTTTCGAAAATACCTGTCCCTTCGTCCTCCCCACGTCAAGCATAAGCGCCTTTTTTATACTACAAAGCAGGAAAATGTAGTTCGCAGCCAGTTGGCAAGAATACCATGGGAAAAATTCCGAGTGTAGTAGCTTCGTATTTAAAATTACATGATGCTGCATGTCACTGCTTACGAACATCTTCAGCGACATTACTGGCAGATGCTGGTGTGGATATCACGACAATAAAGCGTCATGCTGGTTGGAAATCAACGACAGTCGCTGAGGGTTATGTCGAGAACTCTGTTATGCTATGCTATGTTATGCTATGTTATCTTTTTTTTGCATGAAAAACGTTCTCCATAATGTAAACTCCCTTGGGAGCATTATACTCCCTTGGGAATAATCGGCTACTTTTGTTTTAATTTTGATGTCATAGAAACTGATTTCTACTCCCGACCGTGGAAAAATTATATTATTATTTTTTATTATTATAAAATATTTTCGCATTATCATACATAAAACTAATTAATGTTGAAAGCCACTATAATCTAGACTCATTTTGTTGTAATAGTTAATAGCAATAGAGTCGTTTAAATTATTCTGGTATGGAAAATATGATCAAAAGAACTTACTAAAGAACTACTAAATTTTCACGGCTATGTAATGTAAATCGACAGAAAATGTATTCCAAATGGAAAATCTTTTTTTAAATAATATTTATAATGTTATGAAAAAAGACAATTTAAAAAGTATTGCAATTACTAGAAAAAAAATCTAAAGAAACTAAAACTACTATTTTAGACATAAAATCATATATACACTTAAAACCTCCACTATTTCTACTAGTTCTGAATTTGATCCAACACTGTTCTTAAACTGTGCAGTGTTTTCATACGTTTCTGCATATACAATGTTTACTGAATTAGCTGATCTACGATCTACGATATGTCAAAAGATTATGAATTTTAATATTCTTCTGTAATTGAATTTTTTTTCTATCAAATACAATTTTACAAAATATAAATTCTAGTTATCATTAGATACTTTTTCAATTTTGTTATATTTTTTTATAGTAAAACACAAATCCGAGCGCTATGAAGTGATTTTCAATGCACCCTATATTTCGTCTATAAACAATGGAAAAATATCATTTGAAAGTCCATGCAACAGCTCGAGACGTTCAGTAAATTGTATGTACTTAGTATGTGGTGAAACATCTTTGGAATCGCGAGGAATCGGGTAGATGGCAGTCCATCTTGAAACGCAGCCTCCTGAGCCATTGATCCCCAACTTGTGCCGTCAACTCTGACTGGATTTGTTGGCTCATGGGTTTCCTTAATAATTCTTCTTTATTGCCTCACCCGCTGTTCGCCTCAGTAACCTCACCTGTTCACTGCTCCTTTTAATGGGCTCCACGGAACTGAAATATATACGTTTTTCTATTAACCAAATTAAGCACGCTTCCTCTAATGGTATCACATTAAAAAATGCGCATAAAAATTGTTTTCAAATGCACAATATTAATTCATGGGAGAAGCAGTGCTAGTTCATTTTCCTTTCGTGTGGACAAATATTACACATTATTTTAAATTTTATATTTGTTTGTCTTTTAAATAAAATATTGACAAATATGCATTTGAAAATGTTTAATAAAGCCATGATTCGAATAAATAGACAAAATAAAAAATAATAATAATCTAAGTAAAAACGATAACATTTTCAAATGAAACACAATGTATTTATTTATTATGTATGTAGGACGTTTTTCGGGTACAAATGTTTGCCATTCACAGTAAATAAAGTGTTTGAGTGCCACCATAAACTACTTGGACTTATTTTACTGTCTATGCCATTCAAAGTTTTTTGGAGATACATACATCTTACACATTATTATTATTATTACACATTATATAACACATATTTTTTAAAAACAGTATGTAATTAAATTTTTTGAAAGAAACTGAAAAACAAAACTTGCCTTCATTATGAACATTACAAAACAATTTCAGTAAGAATAATAACGGTAGCACCACTGTTAGGGTACAGATAAAGTGGTAGTAAGTAAAGTAGGTTTCCTGCTTACCGGTAACTGGCGCATATTGATGCGGTTTTATCGCGACGAGACCGCACACAGTAAAAGCTGTTTCGGTACTCCTTACTTTCTTGCAAAATGTCATCATCTGACGTTTATTTGATCGTTTTGAATTTTATAATACCTAAGTCACAGAGAAAACAATTGGCCGTACACCCTAATAATCGTAAATTTAAGGAACAACAAGCAAAGATTTTTCCAATATACAAAGATGACATAACCTTTCACTACATTTTAGATAAATTGAAATGCTGTATAATTAAAAATTGATGTAATCTACTTAAGCAACCTATTCTATCGAAATTAAGACTGTTGCTTTGTATTAAGTATTGTATTTTTAAGTATTTTGTTTACTTTAGTTTAAAGGTATCTATTTAAAAGAATTCAAATACATTTTTGCAAGAATACGTACAATAAATATATAAATTATCAATTAATATATCTAAACTTTCTAACGGAGAAGACATATATGGCATAATGAAATTATTAAATGATGGTCACAATTCACTTTTGAACAAAATTATATCAACATACAGTCAATCCGCTACATAATATATCCAGTAACTTTAATAAACATGTTTTTGAAACATACGATGTTTTTAAAATATAGGGTGTCTGAAATATATATGCTGAGACTAAAGGGGCTTGTATATCAGACCAAAAGAAGTAAAAAAATACAACTGCAATAAAATGCAAAACCGTATTATGAAATTACAAACTATGATACAATTAAGGTTAAGTAAAATCTCCTGTATTAATGAAGTAAACAATAGAGGTTTCCCAAGAAATTCTTAAAACTAACGTACTGTAGCGTACGACAACATTGCCTCTATTACCTGCTGCTGTTAATCTCAAATTATTATTAGTATCAGTAGTAGCAGTGCAGATAAGCGATTCGTGTTTGTTTGATATTTGTGTGCATACATAAACAAAAATTGAAAAATTTGTAATGACCATAGACTGCTGCATAAAACGTTAATTTATAACGAATCTGAACAGAACGCTCTACCTGCGACGCTTTTTACAATCAACAACATTCATTTTGAACACACATATAACTATTTTACACACATTTTATTCTGTTTTTTTATATATTTTTAGATATTAACAATATTGCGTGAAACTAACTACTCTGCCGAATAAAGCCCCGACCAGCGTTGAATTACACAATATCTACCCATATATTATTTATTATTAGCTTTTGTAACATTTTTTACTGTGTTAGTATTTTAAGCTAATATATATCAAATCTCCTACAATTCATATCAATGAAGTCATATGTATGTTCTCTGATACGAAACATCTAGGTATGCTAATGAACAATTCCACAGACAAAGCTCTATTCAATAATTATCGAAAAGAAATTAATCTAGCTAAATTTACTAACCTGGTTTAATGAAAATATTATATAAATATCTAAGTTCACTTTTGAAACTGTGGGAACTCGAAAATTCAACCACAATAGATGAGATCTGATGTTTGGTATCAGAGAGCATACATATGACTTGTAGGAGATTTGATATATATTACCTTAAAATAACGTTCTAATACAGTAAAACATGTTACAAAAACTAATAATAAAAAATATATGGGGAGATATCGTGGATCTATTTCGACGCTGGTCGGGGCTTTAGTCCGCAGAGTAGTTAGTTTCACACAATATTGTTAATACCAAAATATTAACCAAATTAAATAATACCAAACGATTATATAAAGGGTAATTTTTTTATTAATTAAATAGGTAATTGGCATGTTTAATTTAAATTTATTGACAGGTTAAAGTCACTTTTGACATTGTCGATATTTAATTTCAAATAATTTTAATTCATTGGTATAATAATTTTTATAGTTAGATATTTGACTCAACTTAAAGGAGGCCATCTGAAGAAGCAATCCTAAAAATGCAGAAATAGGTCAGAATTCATCTCTTGTGGTTGAGTTTTCGAGTTCCCACAGTGTCAAAAGTGAACTTAGATATTTATAGAATGTTTTCATTAAACCAGGTTAGTAAATTTAGTAGATTACTTTTTTTTAGATAATTATTGAATAGAGTTTTGTCTGTGGAATTGTTCATTAGCAAATCTAGATGTTTGGAATCAGACAGCTTACATATGACTTCATTGATAGGAATTGTAGGAGATTTGATATATATTATCTTAAAATACCTTTCTAATATAGTAAAAATATTTTATTCTGTGTCGTAAAAAGAGCTCTAGGGAAACCATTCACAGTAGGTATGTTTATTAGGTGTATTTGTGTTTGTTATGTACAAATCTGACATGATACATGTACGTTGTCGCATATTCAAGACCTGTTTCCTGTCATATTCTATTACCGTTGGTCAAAAAATTGTTAAATATGTTTTGTTTGGTACAATTCATCATACAGCAAAATGGAGGATACCATTTATATTTTAATATTTACTCTCTTCTTTCATTTCTTTACTAACCTCTCTCCAAAACTTGTCTACAATATATCGGTTGCTGTGCATTTGTGTCATTTTTGTCCCATATAGGTCTTCCAAAAACTTATATTACTAGTTCCTTGTCCATTGTTCTACACACGAGCGGTACGAATAAATAAAATTAATTTTCGTTGTGATAAAAGCGGGCGCGCAGATTTTAATGCTTTCACTGTGTACGTGTCCATTTAAAAGTGTGTTATAATTTTCAAGCAGTACTAGTAAACAGAAAACCTGCCTCCACTATGTTCGCTTCAGGCTGCGTTAACCTGCTGTTTTTTATGTCAATTTAAATATACAATTACAATTTTCATAGCCTATAAGACATTTACGCTCATAATTCTCGAAAAAATGTACATTTGTATTGTATTATCCTTTGATCTTTACAAATTTTGACTTTTAACATATTTTTCTTCAATTATACCTCTCACACTACCCTCATCCACGACACTGTTATTGGAAAACCGGTGTGCATGTTGTTCTTAAAACAGTTAATTCGTGTACAAATTTTCACATCTTTTAACTGATAGGGTGAACTTTAAATAAGTACGAATATTTTAATTGCAGGCAAATTTCAAATCTTTGCAAAGATATTAATTTTCTTTTAAATATTCATATTTTGAAGACCGCTGAGCAGATAAAGCGCTTACGAATCTAATAAACCATATGATCTGCTGAAGGCGAGGTTGCCATATCGCCTTTAAAATAAATAATTTTCTTTATTTTAACGTAAATTAAATATTTTAGATTGTTTCAAAAATACTTGTTTTAAGCGATAAAAAAAATTGTATAGATAGTATGCCACGCAGTAATATTAACCCAAATTTAAACTTGTTAATTGACCTTATTACCATAAACAATAAAAAAAAATAGTTTCCGCAAGTTCGATACTATTATGAAAGCTTAAATCTACTTGCTGAAAAACCAAATATTTAAACTAATGTTATCCACATTTTACAAGTACACTATTGTACACTATTAGAAAAAGACACAGATTGTTCCCTTAAGTTATTTCATCATTTGGAGTATAGTAAAAATCGATCATGATCAAATTCTGAATAACTATGAGTAGAGAATCTGTTTTATGTTTTCAATTCAATTTAATGTACATACACAGACATACTTTTTAGTGAGGTATTGAAGGAGGTGGTGAGAAACATTTTTATAAAGATGTTTCAATAATTTTTTGACCTGCTCTAACATTAGCAACGCTGTAAAATACATATCCAATTGCACAATATTGTGACTCATAAAGGCTTAATATTGGAGTGGGTCAGTAGTTCTCAACAAGTTTTCTATTGAAAAATCACGAAATTTATTTAAAATTTGACTTTTGCATTCCCGATTTTTTTTTGTAAAAAAAATTAATTATGTGTTCTACACAGTGACCTGTACTGCTGGTTAAAACATTTCTACTTCACCCTGTATTATGAACCACCCCACTATTTTTCCAAGAGAAACATATTTTGGAGTTCACACAGGACACCCTGTATAACCATTGAAGTTTGTAATACTATTTTTTGATACCGTATACAAAAATATTATTTAGGCATAATTTTCCGTGTATAAAATATTTGCCTGCATATTTCATCGATTTTCGACGAAATTAATTTCAGTTTAGCAGAAATAATAAAGAAATGATGTAAAATAATAAGTAGGGAGAAGCAGTCTTGTTCAATACCTGACATCAAGTTGGGCAGCTCAAGAAAATTTACAATTATAGAAGAAGGATTTTGTCTGAAAGCTGTTGAAATATGTAGAAAATATGTTTCTTTGCACCCAATTCGCTTAAAATAAAACAGATTATTTTTAAGATACATTAGTAAAAAATGTACCTGTTGAAATCAACACACTGGCGAAGGTGACCTTAAGAGTTGCTTCATTCCTGAATATCGCATATACTGACCATTATATGAAGCGCACTTCAATAACTTTATTGATCAAGAAAGATACTGATCTTAATGGCAACCATTAAACCGCATGATGGAAGAGCTCAGTAGCAGAAACAAGAAATACATCTAATGGATTGAGATCCGTAATTTAACTGGCCAAGCAACTGGAGCATCTCCACCAATCGTCTTTTTCCGATATATTTAATCAATTTATCATTACTATTGCTACAAATTTAGAAATAAGTAATGTCAAATTTAATCCTATAATTGTTTGTAGAAGAAGTCAAAATATCTGAAAACAAAACTTCTTAGTGGAGCCTGTAGAGTACCTTTTTCAGAAAATAGTATATAATTTTAATAATTGTACTGAAAAAATACTTTTCACCACTGGCGTAAAAGTTTAGGGTATTCAATGATGAAGAAAACCCATATCCACTAGTTAAAAAAAGTTATTTACCTTAAATTATTAACCTTTGAATTTTCTGGCAGTGCTGCCCTATCAAGTTTCATGACAAATTTTTTGAACATTGAAGTCGGACAAGCAGCTGTAGAGAAAAAAAAATATTTTTCAATAATATCATAAAACCCACATAACTCCCATAAAAAATCTTTCCGAGACAAAACCTTTTGAGAAATTTGAGGTTACATTATTACTGACTTCTACAGAAAATTTTAATTAAATCCGCCAAAGGGCAGCATACACATATGTGACCTGGAATCATGAAACGACCCTTTTGTGAGAAAACAAGTTTTCCAGATAAAGCGTTTAAAGAGGTTGTGGTGAAGTGTTTACATGTTTTCACGGCAACCGCATTTTGAATTATGATCATCTGTTACTCGTCAGGCTTCCCTACACTAAGAAAGATAGAAAACTGCGGTTTGTTTCATTAGAAAGAGCGTTAAATTTCCTATCAGAATCACTCAAAAAGTGAAAAACGGTATTTTCGCACAAAAGAGTCCTTTCATGATTCCAAGTCACATATGCTTATCCTGCTAAGCCCTTTTGCCATCTTTACTTTTAACTGATTTAAAGATAATTAAGAAAAATCGTATTCGTATTATGAACTACTCCCCACTATTTTTCTAAAAGAATCTTTTTTGGAGTGCAAATAGGACACACTGCATAACTATTGAAGTTTGTAACACTATTTTTTGTCATTTTATAAAAAATTAGGAATTGTTTGGGCATCGTTTTTTCGGTGCATAAAATATTTGCCTGCATATTTCACCGATTTTCGACGAAATTAAATTCAGTTTAGCAGAAATAATAAAGAAATGATATAAAATAATAAGTAGGGAGAAGCAGTCAGGTAAAGAGCATCGACAAATAGATCAAACTCCGGCCGATCCGCAATTGAGTAGAAAGCTTTGGTAATGATCTCTTCTGAGCCCTGGATGAGGCAGATATAAATTTGTGGCGCTTTCGCTAACTCCGGAGTCGGGGACAAAATGGCGCTCCCCTACTCGAACGCGTTTCCATGGAGACATCTTCCTTGGCGCTGAGACGGTGACCGGCGCCGCTGGAAATCCGGCCCGAAGACCCATTCTGCGAGGCGTCTCCTGAGGAAATTGGTAAGTGGGATGGGTGAGAGGGAAACGCGAACTCTGGAACCGGTAGGACTAAATTAAGCGAAAAATCTTTTGCGTGCATAATTAGGAGCAACGAGTCGTGTCGGGCTTAGAATATCTTCCCCGTACACCGTTAGGCGTGAGTCTTGTTGTTGCCCTCGGTTGATGTCACAGGGCTGATTTATGAAATTTTACGTCTGACGTAAAGACGCGAGTCATTTTGATAAATTACGCCCCGGACAGTAAAAAAATATTAAAGAGTGCGGCACTGAGACGCAAAAAAAAATCATTTTTATTGTAATTAGCTTGCACAGAAAAATAGCTATTTATGTGTTAAAAGTAAGATTTTCGTTCGTTCGTTCGTTCGTGAAGTTAATCATCTTCACTCACAAAATAAAATCACTTTTAACACGTATATCATACACTATTTTTTCTACAAAACAATCGGAAGAACTTTAAACTCAATAAAAATAAGAAATCAAAAAATACCACACAGATCGCAATGTTTATGAACCAAAATTTTCGTAGCAACCAGTGCTGTTGTTAGTTACGGAAAAACGCAAAAATATTGACAGCATTTTCTAGTAATATTATAAGTATAATGAATAATCTCGATAATGAGCGTAACGAATCCATCCCTGCTGAAATCGAAGAAGTACGAAATAGTACGAAATCGCTTATAGACGCTTTTCGGAATGGTGCAACATTAAAAAGGTCCCTGGGAAATGTAACGAAAGTGTTTTACTGGCATATTTTGAGGAAAAAGCCCAGATATGGAAATCGTCAACGCTGTGGTCAAATTATTCCATGATCAAAACTATGTTAAAAATAAAGCCTGATCAAGACATAAGCAAACATTATAAATTTATTGATTTTTTAAAACGGAAGGGTGAAGGATATTAAGCAAAAAAGTCAAAAGTTTTGACGATGACGCATATCGACAAATTTCTCATAGAAGCAGAAGACGAAAAGTATCTGATGATGAAAGTCGCAGCAATAGTGGGTGTCTTCGGGGCGTATCGCCGGGAGAAATTGTGTCAGATGACCATCGACAATATCGAATATTTGGGCACTTCGGTTGCGGTGACCATACCAGATACTAAAACGAAAGTGCCTCGGACTTTCAGTGTTGTTGGTAAATTCTATTTAAACTTTTTTAGAAAGTATATGGCATTTCGGCCACCCAACGCTGACCATAGACGACTTTTTCTTAAATATATGAAGAATAAATGTGTGAAGAATCCAGTTGGAATTAACATGTTTGGTAAAATGCCTGCCGACATTGCAGAGTTCTTGAATCTACCAAATCCTCAACTCTACACCGGACACTGTTTTCGTCGTTCATCTGCGACATTGTTAGCAGATTCTGGTGCAAATCTTACTACCATCAAGATACATGGAGGATGGAAATCTTCGACGGTAGCTGAAGGCTACATTGAAAATTCACTGGAACAGAAGAAGGAAATTGCGTGCTAAATACTTCCTACTGCTGCAACTACTAGCAAGACCACCAGTACTACCAGTAGTATTTCTACAGAAAATAGATATGTCACACATGTTGATAGTAAAACCAACTTAAGTATGATGACTCCGCAGGGAATTACAATTTCAAATTGTTCTAATTTTACTATAAATGTTAATAGTAATAACTAGTTAAAATGTTGGTTTGTATTTATTTAAAATAAAAAGTTGTTTGTTAAAACGTTTTATTAATTTTCAAAACAAAATTTAAATAAACTCTGATTTACTTACTTTTAACACGCGTGTCAAAAAATTACATTTTTAACATCAAAAATGACAATTAAAAAACCCACTTTTAACAGTTTTGTAGAAAAAATAAATTTTGTTTAATAAATGTGCTTTTTACACAGGGCAGTTTCAAAAAGGCATAGCAATATTGCTAGAGCTGACGAAAAATTGAAAAATAAGTGGGATTTGCTTAATAAACGTCATAATGTCCTAAAGCCACATAGTTTTAAGTGAGCGTAAGATATTTTTAGAAAATAAAATTTTGAGTGTAATTTTTCTGAAAAAACAGGGACAATTACGTCTTTCTGTACAAGTTAGAGGGTGCTAGTTGCTATTACTTCCGCTGACATTTTATTCTGTAACTTTCTGTAACTAAGGGTTTTCTATTTCTAAATTATCTACGTGATATTATACAGGGTGTCTTGCAAGTCGTTACAATAATTTTAGGAGCTGATAAAATACTTGATTTTGAGTCGATTGAAACAAAGATACCTATGTGTTACAATATTTGTGATAATTAATTTTTTAATATTTTTTAATTTAACCGTGCTTTTCTGCAATTATTGAGGTGTAGAAGAAAAACAAATCTTTTTATAACAAATATTTCTAAATTTTTTAAATTAGGAATGAATGGATTATTTAAATTATTTAACTAATAAAATCCAAAGTGGCCTCGTTACTTGCTTAGAACTTCATAAACATGTTTTTTTTTACTTTGTAAAAGCGAAGAGTCAAATTTAAATGTGGATTTTATTTAAACCTTTGAGTGTAGGTTTATCCAGATACTATTAAAAACTTACCTAAGCAATGCTCTTTCAGGTCTTAGGAAAAGTTTCTTGATAAACATTCTAAAAATTAGGGAAATTAATCTTAACCTTTTTAAGTATGTCATTATTAATTATTAATGATGCCATTATCAAAAGTTTTTAAAAAACGTCTAAGAATAGTACACTTGAAATTGAGATGAACTGAGATTCGAAAGTATAGTTTGACAGTTGATCTACATTTACGGTTGCTATGGAAACTAAGAACAATTGTTTCCTCATGGCATACCAAGCTATTTAATAAAAACATTGTTTTTCCTTTTTATGCCGTAACTTTAAATTAGCTATTAAGATTTGAGTAATAGAAATATATATTTAGCGTTTTGAATCCTCTGGTCTTTTAATAACTTAAATATTTTCTAAAGGTTGCGTTCTTGTTAGCAAATGTCTTCGTTTTCTAATTCATTTTTATTATATAGAAAACGGCTGTCCTCTGTTTTGGCAAATGCGCTCCCTGCATACTAGTGTTAAGATTAATTTCCCTAATTTTTAGAATATTTATCAAGAAACTTTTCCTGAAAACTGAAGGAGCATAACTTCTTCGTTTTTATAAAGCAGAAAAACCATGTTTACGAAGCTCTAGGTAAGGAGCGAAACCACTTTGGATTTTATTTGTTAAATCATTTAAATAATCCATTCGTTCCTAATAAAAAACGTATGTGTTATAAAAAGGCTTGTTTTTCTTCTACACTTCAATAATTGCAGAATAGCATGGTTAAATTAAAAAAAAATATTAAAAAATTAAATTATCACAAATATTGTAACACTTGGTATATAGGTATGTTTGTTTCAATCAACTCAAAATCAAGTATTCTATCACCTTCTAAAATTATTGTAACGACTTGCAAGACATCCTGTATACAGGGTGACAACGGAAAGTGGGAACACGCTGTAACTTTTTTTATATGACTGCTGATAAAAATTTGAAATTCGGTGGGTTTATAATAGATGGTGCCATGAATTCTTTGAGGTCATTTCGGATTTCAAGAGATTTCCGGTTTGACCGTAAATGACCGTAAATTTATATTTTTAAATGAAACACCCTGTATTTTTTGACATTTTTGGAATCAGCGGATCATTTTACGTATGGTAGGACCATTTTCTGGATGTAGGTAATTTTTTTTAATTTTTAAAAATAAAACTAGAAGGCCGCTACTGGCAGAAATTGTTTTCTTTTTTGTTTATAATTATGGGAAAAATTCTAAATTTGAATATTTTTGTATATTTTTTTAGTTATTACCACTATTTATTGTATTTCCTTAAAAACTCATTTTATTCAAATGTAAAGAGGGTGGGCCCTATTGATTTTTTAAAAAAGACTTCTTTTCTGAATTTTGTGGTACAACAATTTTTAAAATTCGTAAAAAAAGAAAACAATTTCTGCCAGTCGCGGCCTTCTAGTTTTATTTTTAATTGTCGGTTTATTCCTAATAAAATAAAATGTGTGAAAAACGAATAGTGGTCCATATCTCCGCAACCGTTACTTTGCGGACTCATGTTTATTAAGACTTTTCTACTTATTTTGGTTCATACTTTTACCTCCTCAAATATTTGGACTTTTTTTTAACATTCTGTATTTGCTAGACTTCTTGCCGTAGCTATATATGTTGTCTTGTATCGCAACACTTTTTTTAAATATTGTCTTATCTTGCAATTCGAGCTGTCAAGTCTTGCCTTCTCTTGCGAGACCAATACAAGATCAAGAAAAAGCAAGACAAGATACCAACACTATACACGTGGGGACCCTAATATATAGGTACAGATTGCTGTCAACTGAAATTATTAAAACACTGAAATGGTCAACGAACAGAAGTGTAATTCTTCCATATATCTCTGAAGAAGCAATAAGCTAAGTTGTCGGTCTAGGTACATATATTTAGAAGAGTAATATGCCATGTGAAGTTTACCAAAAAACGATTGCAAATTAATCTTCAACAAATCTTCAAAACTGATTATGATCCATACAGTAATGTCGTTAATAGAAGAATTAACTAGTATTTGTCAATATTTGTCATGTGGGAAATACAGTTTTTTACTTGTACCAACAGTAATTTTGACCTCTAAGAATATTTCTGCAAAGCAATTTGTTAAGCAAAGGTATTATTTCAAAATAGTCAACTTTAAGACAGTCATTTGCATTTTCCTCAAAAAATAGTATGTTGTCAGTTATTGCAACAAGAGTACATTTTTATGTAAACTGAAATTTCCCATTATAATATATTGCAAAAAAACCTAACCCCATTTTTTTTAGAAAACGATAATCTTTTATTAGAAAAATACACTCCCTACAATTCTACAATAATTTACTATTACTTTTCAACAATAAAATTATTATTATATATTATAAATATTATTAAGAAAATTAGTGATAACTTCTACTTTAATTTACCAGTACCACAATTTCCAGGAAATGTGTCAGAAAATTGGTTCTACCATACGTAGAATATTTTACAATTGTGTATTTTTTTGCGAAAGTTATAACAAATCGCCAAAAATAAATGTAACGCAAGAAATAGTAAATTTAAACCATTGGTGTACTTAACGCGAATGAGTGACATTTTTACCGTTACTAATTGTTTGTATATAGGTTTCAACTTTAAAATCAAAATTCTTAAGTATTGGGCGGAATTATAAAATTTAGTCTATTGTAAAGAGAATTGTAAGAGCTTTCAAAATAAATATTACTCAACCCCCAATGTCATTTAAATATTTTGGGGCGATGCTTACTCTTGCTTGGGGGTGAAAATGGCGGAGTCAAAAATACCAGCAAAAAATGTTCCCCTTTAATCTAAAATCGACGGGTCTCGGTGTTTTTCTACAATCTTGACGCAGTTCCTGAAAATGGCTCTGTTTCGTTTTCATCTGACCACCCTGGATAAAACCATATGACTTAAAAGCACTAGACACAACGTGATTAATGTGGTCAATACAAGTAAGCTTACAGTCAAAATAAATACCCAGATCTTTAAATATTTTAACTCTGTTAATAACATAATCACCAATGGAGCAGTTATAAATAGCAACATTAATTTTGCGTATATAAAATCATCAATTATATTTAGAAGTATTGAGCTTTAGACGATTAATTTCGTTCAATGCAGACATTCGATTAATGCATTTTTGTAACTGAGTAATATTTAAAGGAGACTTAATTTCAGAATAGAGCTTAAAATCCTCCTAATGAGAAAATAATAATAATAATAATAGTCTTTTTCTAATTTTGACATATAAAGTGACACTTTTTAAAACTGATTGACATTATGAAACGTCTTACTTTTTGTAACTAGTTGCATAAAGTAAAATTTTATGCAATTGGTGACGAAAAATGTATTTCAAAATTAGTGACAAAAAGAATTATTTTATTTATTAAACTGTTATAATACAAGTTAAAAACATAAATTATAAATTAATTAATTATTATAAATATTGATAACACAATTATTGCAATTATTCAAATTAATTCCCGACGACATATTTTTTTCATTGCTCGAACTTACTGTTATTTGGGAAGCGGCGCACATTGCATTAGATGTTTCACCAAATATTTCTTGCGCTATAAGTTTTTTATTATTCATGAAATTTTCAACATATCCCTCCGCAACAGAGCTAGATTTCCAACCTCCGTGCCTCTTTAATTTTAAAATATCAGCGCCACTGTCTGCTAGGAAAGTGGCAGAGCTTCTTCTGAAGCAGTGGCCAGTATATAGAACAGGATTTGAAAGACCAAGAAATTGTGTAAAAACTTTTGGCATACTGCTAAATGTGTTAATTCCCACAGGATTTCTGGTACATTTTCCATTCGCATATTTTACAAAATATCTGTTGTGTTTAAGAACCTGGGGACGCAACTTAATATATTTTCTTAATATTTCAACAAGATTCATATTTTCAATGTCTCAGTGGTAATTGCAAATTGCCGTATAACTTTTGTTTTTGAAGGTGGGATATCAACACGAAAATGGTTTCCTTCGTCTATAACATTTTCAACTGGAAGAAATGTTAATTCTGATTTTCTGCATGCTCCTGCCATTCCAATTATCATTGCATCCTTAGCCATTAACTATTCTTTGTCATCAGCTTCCACTAAAAATTTGGCAAAATCTTCTTTAATAAAAACTTTTGACTTTTTAGCACTGTACCCGTCCGATTGCCTTTTAATATATGCTACCAGATTTGTATATTTTTTAATATCAATATTCCTTTTCAGATTTAGTTCAGACCTTAACATTGAGTAAAGTGTCCATAATGTGGAAACTTTTAGATCTTTCTTACCCTCAAAATATGCAAGTAAAACTTTCTCATTAACATGTTTAATTTTCTTCTCGTCACACCACTTAAAAATTTTTTCGTATGCCAAATCATAAACTGCCTTTGACTTTTTGGGAATTACTGATAATAGAGCATTACCTGCTGCCTCTTCAATATCGCTTGGTAGCTCTTCAGAACTTGAGTCACTCATTTTTTAAAAATAAAACTAAAAATATATCAATCTCGCTAAAAACCTTCCGTCTAGACTTTTTTACAAAATGTCAAACTGACAACTAACATGAAGTAACAGCAACAAACTAAATTTATGTTTTCCAAATTTTTGTCAATTATATTAAATTTTATTTTTTTATTACTTTCTTCAAAATTAGAAAAAATCTTGTATGCAATACGTTACGAAATGAAATTTTGTGTAACTTGTGAGTTTTTCAATCTCACGCGCTACACAAAATTAGGTATTTCGTAACTGATGGCATAAATAGCTATTAGCAAAGTAAGGTACATAAAGAGTATCTAAGAGTGTAATGAGTTACAATTATGAGTGTTCCGTTAATATTGCGAAAGAATTCAGGGGGACTTTCCATTAACAAATATAAGAAAAAAAGTTCCTATGATCCGGAAATACTGTGTTTCTGATATACAGGATGTTGAAATTTCAAAAAATATAGGCTTTTTATTAATATCTGAAAAACCCCAATTACGATTTTTTTGAAATTTCGTGTATTTGTTTATGAGAACCATAGACATCTTCTTACTTAATTTGATTTATTTTATATACTCCAGTTGCACCCGGTGGATCATTGTTGTTGCCACTGCTTTTTCTAAGGTTTCATATTTTTTTCTAATTGTGCGATTAAAAATTCAACTTTTTTGTCTCTTTACTCTGTTTGGTATTTAGCTTCGTTTTTCAACAAAAAAACTAATAACCCTTTCCACGCACGTTTCCAAAGGAAGTATAAAACAAAAATAGAACAAAGTAAAAAGACAAAAAGTTGTACTTTTTATAGCATAATTAGAACAAGATATGAAACCTAAGTAAACGCAGTGGTGTCTCATATTTTTACGCATTAATATCAACTCCCCGGACGCCACTGGAGAAGATAACCTAAATCAAATTAAGTCAGAATATGTCAATGGTTTTTATAAACAAACATACGAAATTTAAAAAAAACGAATTATATCAGATGTTAATAAAAAAACCTATATTCTTTTCAATTTCAACACCCTGTATCTCCGAAACGAAGCATTTCCGGACACAGGGAACTGTTTTTCTTAGTTTTGTTCAAGGAAACTCACACCCTGATTTATTTTGTAATATTAACGTTACACCCTGTATATAAGCAAGAATATCAAAAAGCTATTGTAAAAGAGGCGGAGTTCAACTGTTCAAGGAATGAGAACAATAAGAGATTTACAGTTAAAATAAGTAAAATACATGTAACACAACACAAATCTTAGCAAATTCACAAAGGTAAAATAATTAACATTCCAATAACAAATATTGTGAAAATAGATTTATTTTATTTATTTATTTCATTTTCGTGCCACATACACCAAGGTGTTTACACACGTCAAAAATAAAAGGAAGAAAATAAATAGGAGCTAATACAAATGAGAAAAAAAAAACAATAAATCTAGACATACTAAAAACATAAAGCAAAATATTACATACATAACAGATATGGTCGGTAATTAAATTAATTAAAATATGTAAAAAGTACAAAAATATAGAATAAAAGGAAAATATAAAAATTCAGTACAACAGATAATAAAATCAATAATAAAATATTAAAGCTAAACATTTTTCAAAAATCGTCAAAATTACTATTAAAATATTCATCAAAACTATAAAAAGCATATTTGCATAAAAAAAATTAATTCTTGCTTTAAGAGCTAATACAAATGAGAAAAAATACAATAAATCTAGACACACTAAAAACATAAAGCAAAATATTACATACATAACAAATATGGTTGGTAATTAAATTAATTAAAATGTGTAAAAGTACAAAGATGTAGAATAAAAGAAAAATATAAAAATTCAAGATAACATATAATAAAATCAATAATAAAATATTAAAGCTAAACATTTAGTAAAAATCGTCAAAATTACTAGTAAAATATTCGTCAAAACTATAAAAAGCACGTTTGCATAAAAAAATTTTAACTCTTGTTTTAAATAACCTTGAGTGCAAAGTGCGTACATTTTGCGGTAACTTATTAAAAAACTGAATTCCAGTATAATCGGTCCCTTTTCTGGTCCGTAGAAGTCTAGAGTAACTATTTTTGAGGTCATTTTTATTTCTAATATTATAGTGGTGGTACTCACTTAGGTTTTGATATTTATGCAAATTATTTTTTATGAAAAGAAAGCAGTGGAATATGTAAGTTGAAGGCACAGTAAGAATATTTAAAAGTGTAAAACAATATCTACAGTCATCCCTGAATCCCAAACCTGAAATAATCCGTATTCCTTTGTAGTGAAAATACATGAGTACTTGTGGGAGCATGTCCCCAAAGCAAAATCGCATATGATATAATTGAATGAATCAAAGAATGATAGGCGGTTTTTAAAGTAGATAGAGACACTTTATGTACCAAACTTCTCAGTAGATATAGATGCTTAGAAATTTTTTTGCAAACATAACTGATATGTTGATTCCAGGATAATTTTGGATCCAAATAAACGCCAAGGAACTTGACACTATCTGGATTATTTATATCATTTGGACAACGAAGACTGAAAATCATTGTCTCAGTCTTAGACAAATTTATTGTAAGTTTATTACTAACAAACCATTCATTTGCAATAGATTGAGATCGAGGCATGATATTAAGTAAGGTGGATAAATTCGGACTGGATATAGATATACTTGTGTCATCTGCAAATAAAATACTCTTTACGTTACTACCGAAAATGTTGGGGAAATCATTAATATATATTAAAAATAGTAAAGGACCCAAGACCGAACCCTGAGGGACTCCATGTTTTATTATCCGTGTTGTAGATGTTGAACAATTATAACTAACATATTGAGATCTATTAACTAAATACGACGATAATAGTGAAACACTCTCAGTAGTGAAACCATAGTAATATAATTTCTTCAACAGAATCTCATGAGAAACACAGTCAGAAGCTTTACTTAGATCTAGGAACTTCGACATTATAAAATTCTTCTTCTCAAAACCGTTTTTTATATAAGAGGTCAAGCAGTCAATAGCCAATTCGGTGGATAAATTTTTACGAAATCCATATTACTGCGAGCTGAACAATTGGTATGTTTCCATAAAATTAGCTATTTGACTCTTGAGCACTCCTTCATAGACTTTTGCGACTTGAGGTATAATAGATATTGGTCGATAATTGGATGGTTCATTTATATTATCTTTTTCGTAAATCGGCACTACCTTAGACATCTTTAAACAGTTTGGAAATATATTATTTGTAATACAAATATTGATTAAGTGGGTAAGTGGTACCAAAATAGGATTCATTATTTTTTTAAGATATTATAGCTGATGTCATAAACATCCATACTTTTTTGTTTTTAAAGCTTATAATTATATGACCGATTTCCCATGGTGATATTTCCAAAAATGTAAAAACGTCCAAAGGAGCCATTTGTTGCAGATAATTAGTAAAATCTGGAGCTACTGGAGGTAGATTACTTAATAGATTATAGGTCACATTAAAACAAAATATTGCCTCCTGTAATTAGCTTACGCACATTAGTTTTGAATGTGGATAATGACAAGGCTTCAAATTCATTAGGCATCAAATTATAATATTTTGTAATTTGATACGAAGAACATCGTTTAAAAAGTGTCGACTTATATAACAGTATAGAGAGGAAAGAAGTATTTCTAGTGTAAACATTATGTATTTCTCCTTGATAGCTAATTTTTGTATATAAATATTCAAGCATTTTATTTTTAACAATATTGTATAAAAACACACAACAAAACAGAATTCTACATTACTTCATGTGAAGCCATTTAATGTTTTTACTAACCGAGATATATTTACCAAACAACATTCTAACAGTTCTGCATCATCTGCATTCTAAAAAAATCAATAAATGTTAAACAAGAATTATACACCGAAATTGAAATATGACATAACATTTTTGTTTTATTTTAAAGTTCAAAACATTTTTGTTGCCGTAAATTATTTTGAAATTGCAAAATTTTTATACACATATTAACTTGCTGTGAAAGCCTTAAGGATGTATCTCTAATAATACTTAAGTTCTTGGCTGAATCATAGATATCTATTCTTGTATTGTCGATACAAATGTTTAGTCCATATTTTACAACTTCCAGTTTATTCTTAGGTCTAAATCGAATAACTTTAGATTTATTTGGATTCAATGTTAAAGAATGACTCTTGGAAGTATTATACGTATATCATTATTTATAACATCACTTGCATTGGATAGCTGTGGCTAATTTAAATGAAAATATGAGTTGTGTGTCATCAGCGTAATTGCATAAGATTAAAAACATCGCTTCTTGAGGTAAGGTGGCAAGCCAACAGGGTCCCCAAATATTAACATTCAGAAAAACAAAAAATTTCGGGTCAAACAAGTTCTCACGTAGGTAAATTGTGTACCCAATTTTTTTCCTAGTATTTCTGAACCACTTTGTATATGACTTTATTAACTGCTTTTATCTGTGCCGTGGTGAGTACTTATTAGATTTAACAAACATATGTTGGAACTTTATGAATGACTGCTGCGCAGGGACCAACAGATTATATTAGATGAGAAAATTAAATTATGACAATCAAATGAATATGATTTAATTAAATGTGGCGATTGATACGTCGACATATGTAATAATTCTCATTCAGCAGTACATATGTTTGACATGCACTTATTTTTTTGTGTTTTCTACCTTTAGTTCAACATATGCGAAAATTTATTAGTCAATATTTTGGTATACATTTTTTTTTCATTTATCGCAGTGTATTCACATGGTTATCAATATTCTTTTTTTAGTGTATAAGCCATGTGTTTTACGTTATCCATAACCCATCGATTAAAGCCAATATTTATTTGCTACTAGAAAATCTATTATAAGTTACCCAAAGTTGATTTATTTGACCGCATCAAATTGAAAAATAATTTTTTTGCGAAATAACTAAACTGCTTCTCGTATATTTTTAATACAGGGTGTCCGGAAATGATGAGCAAGAAATTCAAGGGATAATTCTAGGCAGAAAATAAATGCTACCTCTTTCTATAACATTTTTTCCAAAACTGATTGTTAACGGAGTTACAGGGTGTTAAAGTTAAAATTTTATTTACGATATTTGTAAATAACTTCTTAAGAAATCCAAATATTTACAGAAAATTTGTAAATCGGGGATTTTTGCGGACAAGAAATTCAAATATGTTTCTAATTTTGACGTCACTATACTCTATTTTTAAAAGAGGAGTAAATGAAGAAGTCATATATATATACACAGGAAAAAGTAACTAGAAAATATAACTAGATGATTTTGGCGGTAAATTTGAAAAAAGGGAAAATAGACAAAAAGCAAAACAATTCGTTGCTGAGTTATGAACAGAACTATTTCAATTGATTTAGGATTAACTAGGAGGGAGAATAAACACAAAATAATCAACGAAGTGGCAACGTAAATCTTAGCTAAATATAACTGACATTTTAAACGTTAGTAGCTGACAGTATTGACATTGACAATAAACATGAATTTATGTGAAGCTGTGTAAACTTGGCGACAAATTAACCAATAACAAGCTAGTGTTTAAACGCGAGAAATTTGTGGCACACCATGTTTCTTTTAAATGGCAGAACCTTTTTGCATCTTAATGTATCCATCTGACTATCGAAATAATCGATTCTCCTACCTGTTTTATTTGAAAAAGATATACCTTGCTGAAGTCGGTAGGCGTAACCATTTTTGAAATAATCCTATTTGAAATGCTCAGTGCACTGAGTAAAAACTGTTTTCGTTTCAGGTAAAGTGCCTTTTCTGCTGAAAATACAGCAAAATATTACTTGAAAAAGTTGTTCAGAATCGTAAATTTTGAAGAAGTGCAAAATTTCAAAAAGATCGGCGAGGTTTGATGAAATCATTTTTCAACAAAGCATAAAGATTTTATCAAAGAAAGCCGATATTTTTGAAATTTTTTACATCTCCATAATTTACCGTTTTAAACAACTTTTTCAAGTAACATTTTGCTGTATTTTCAGTACAAAAGGCACTTTAACTGAAACGATAACAGTTTTCAATCGATGCACTGAATATTTCAAATAAGATTATTTCGAAAACTGTTGCTCCTAACGACTTCAATAAAGTTTTATTTTTGTCAAATATAACAGGTAGGAGAATCGATTGCTTCAATAGTCAGATTGATACACTAGACAGCAAAAAAGTTCTGTCATATAAAAGAAACATGATGTGCGCATGTGAAGTGGCGCTCTCTACTAGTTACGTCAAAATTATAAACATATTTGAATTTCTCGTCTGCAAAAACCCCCGATTTACAAATTATATGTAAATATTTGGATTTCTTAGGAAGTTATTTACAAATATCGAAAATAAAATTTTAACTTTAACACTCTGTAACTCCGTTAATAATCAGTTTTGGAAAAAATGTTATAGAAAGAGGTAGCATTTTTCGGTCTAGAATTATCCCCTGAATTTTTTGCTCATCATTTCCGGACACCCTGTATAGTAAAAGCCGTATGGCACTACACAAAATTGTCAGCAATATTCCTTATAAAATTTTATTTGTAGTTAATTTATGAATGATATTATGAAAAAAAATTATAAAATTCACAGTAAAATTCCTTCATGCGCGTGCGTATTAATTGGATTTATGGCACCTTCTGTTGAGAGTGTCTATATTTTGTGAATTCGTTTTCATAAGGTATCTATTATACTAGGAAATTTGCTAATATCAATTAGTATATCTACTAAAGCACTATAGTGTACATAACTGAAAAAAATATTGGCCAGAAGGAACTCGTTATTGGAGATATAACTGTAGTATTTGAAAACACACCTTATAACTATATTCTGACAGCGGCGACCATCTCTTCCACCATAGTAAGGTGGATCAGGGCCACACTATCCCACAATTAAATTTACACCACTCTAGATAGGATCACGATCATTCTGAGTATGTCAGTAGGTTGGAGTTTTTTCTTCGCTTCTGTGGTACCTCGTGCTCGATGATCTTCTTAATCCTGGGCTCAACGAAGGAGGGATTACTGACGATCTTGTTATATCAGAAAAATCACTGGGAGTTATCATTGAGCCCACTCAAAAGGTCCTAAACATCATATATAGCTGGTGCATAGGAAAGGGTTCAGGCAGCCAACTTGTTTCAACTTTAACATTCAGAGGAAACGAATGGTAAAATTTGGATGACAAATTAACCTAGGTATTTCACATTGACAGGCAACTGGCAAAAGACGCTGGCAGGGCAAAGATTATGACAGTGGTCACACCGTGTCCTTAAGTAGCTAATAGATCTGGATGAAATTCTTCGAGCATTCAGCGACAAGATATTCCCTTCTAGTCTGGCTTGCTAATCCTGATGTTCAGGCTTGTCTGGTTCATGGATGGATCCAAGACAGACAATAACGAATTGGGGAATTACACCATGGTCTTTCAGACTGAAGTACTGGCTATCTCTGTCTGCGTTCAAGAGAATATCTGAAGGAAATATGTACAACATATTCAAATATGCACAGGCAGTTTTTGTGTGTTTTTGGAATATATCACAGCTCTTTCCCTCTTGGGAAGAGAACATTATTTTCAGCTGACCTAGGTCCCAAGTCATAGTGTGACAGGTAATGAGAGGGCTGACATGTTGACTAGACAAGGCTCATTGAGTCAAGAGAGACTGGATCAAAAAACGATCAAATGAAGATTAGTTGCATTGATCTGGTCTGCGTCAGGTCAGGCATCTTATAAACGTCCAATGGGTTGACGCAAACCGAAATTTTATTATGATTAGTAGAAGCAACATTAGAATTGTCACTTGTCTTCTAATGAGTCACAGATAATTCAACAAGCATCTTTATAGGATTTACTTAAGCAATGGCGTGAGATGCAGGTCTTGCGATAACAGATGGGAAATTAGTTCACATCCTCTACAACTGTGTCTGTTTAATGGTAAGGAAACACAAATATCTTGAGGCAGCGGTATGCATAATGGGTTTTCAGCCCTGCGTGCTGCAGGTTACCCGCGCCGCTTCTAAACAGCAACAGTAATTGGATCTAAAATATTTCCAACTTGTGTCTTATTTTGGATATAGATAAGTGTATTTAAATCACTTAATTTTCAACTTTAAATTTAGTAATATTTTGTCATTTTTCTAAAAATACTTCATTTGCGGTAATAGTTCATAAAAGGTATACAAATTTAATGCATATAATGAAAGAATTAACGTTACTGACAATATTTTCACTACTAATTACTTTGATTGTTGCAGCTTGGTAACGAGAATGTCCATTTAGTAGCAATTTCATTGTTTGATTTGTATATTAACTAACTAATTTACTTTTATTACCGAAGGATTACTGTAATGTAAATGCATTTACCACATGTAATGTTAGGCCCCGAATGAGCTCTATCAATCACCGACACCCGATTAATTCGACCGACGCCGACGTGCAGCGTCGCATTGCCTTATCTGCTCCCTGGTTTCATCATCATCACAAGAAAATAATGTTTGGGAGGGATGCATTGTTGATACTTATTTATTTTATTACTAGGCAGAGAAATAATTATTTATGATGTAGTTTGATAGTACTTTAATGTTTGTTAAAAGTAGACTATTCTTGAACAGAATGCAAAAAAATAATAATATAGTAAATACAAAAGCCTATTATACAGGATGATTCAGAACTTATGTAAAAGAATTTGGGAATAAATGCGTCATAAAAATTGGAGTCTATATCGTAATTATTTTTTAAATCCTTATAGTTTCCGAGAAATAAATTATTGAAATTCTAGTAGTTTCAACATTTATATCGCTGGGCTACTGTAATCTCTAGCCAGGTGATTTCAACTATCCGATTACTTATCTGATTAACTTTTTTGTGCAAGTAGTTACATTAGTTTTTCAAATATTAAAAATAGCTTACATCTATAGCAAGTTGGAGTTGATGGATATTGCTTTAAGTGAAGTGAAAATGCTTTAGCAGAACGATTTTCAAATACAACTACTTTTACAACGGTGTGCACTGAGTCCAAGTGTTGTGCAAACGCTGGCGTAACACGGGAAATTTGCAATCGAGTCGTGGAAGATATGGAGTTCCAGGGCATCTACGGCGTATTGAAGCAGTGTTGCGTATCATACACGAGGCTCAATTATATCCGTACCATGTACAGTGTGTCCAAGAATTAATACCAAGGGATTGGACGTGGAGGACCGGTACCATGGCAGCCATGATCTCCTGGCTTTAAATCATTTGAACTTATTTTTGAGGGGAATATTTAAAAAATGTAAGTAAATGTAAAGTATATTGTACCCAAGTGGACACGTGATGATTTACGCAAACGTCAATAACTTACAAGTTCAAAATGGACAAGAAGCAGAAACATTTGTGTTAGTTTGTAGAAACTGGGTAAGATGGACCCAAAATTAATTAATTCTATTAATAATTGATAACAATAGCGGCAAAAGCAGTTGAATTTGCTATATAAAAATAGGTTTAAAATGTAATTTATTTCCTTCCTTGGGAACTACTTTCAATTTTTTATCCGGTCACCGATTATACACCTTATCAGATTTTACAGTGAACCAGTTTTCAGTGCTGTACGGAAGTGTATTTTTAAATCATTTTTGAACTGCTCCTTTTGATTTTATTTTTACAAAATTGTATTTGTAAGAGTTCCCTGTACATTCAAAAATGTTTAAATAAGTTCTGAACCACCCTGTATATTAAATATAATAGTCTTAATATACAGAGTTACCTATGACTAAGTACAAAAATGTTCTTCATGTGCTCAGGTAGGCCTAATAGGCAACAAATTTATTTCGGAATTCTATCTCGATGTTTAAAAAAGGGGCAAAATCTTATTTTCCACTCTAGAAAAACAAACAGCACGTAGCTTAATATTGTTGCTATGATTAGTATTAACAGAAATTAAACCAAACAATATAAGAAGTTTAAAAATTTATCGGCGTGAAATACACCTTGCACTAATGTCTTACAGATAGCTACTTCATCAGATTTTGTCAAAAATAAAATAGCGTATACGGTGATTAGTAACACCGTTATAGTAGTTGCTCTTCGCAAATAAATTTTTTTGTGAATTTATGAACATACGACAGTACACAAGTATGACAAGTGCTGTCGCGTGTGACAGCCACAAAGTGTCACAACATAATACCAAAAATGTTTTCCAAGTAGACAAAATATTGTACCAAATCCGCTTTGAAACACATTGAAGAACTGCTGTAATAACTGGGCGGTAAACATGTGGCAGTGTTTTTATGTATTTATGTTTTTTTTGTTACTTTTTGTGGTTTTTACCATCGTAGTCGTCGAGCCGAGTGCTTATTTACTTTTAAACAAAAATAACATTTGAGGGAAGGAAAAGTCTCCAGCAAGCACTCAGCAAGTACAAAAATCTTTGCAACGATAAGTTTTAATGTAAACAAGTAAAAAAAAACAGAAAATGATTCAACATGTTTTATACCCATTCAAATATCAATCCTGGAAATAAATATCAGTAAGATAGGTCCTACCCCCTGTGCCCCCATGTCGTGTTTCTCATTAGGTAAGTAATTTCCATATACTTTAGTTTTTTTCCCCACATAAGGAAAAAGGTCAACAAATATAGGTAAACTTTCCCTATACGGAATAGGTCATGAAAATTGTTTGACTCATTCGGAGGTCAAATAAACGTAATTTTAACCTTAAATGGGTTGACTTACATTTAACACACTTACAATTTTTGAGAACGAAAACAGAGAATTTTTTAAAACGTCAAAAAATACGGAGAAACGCGATATTCATGTGATTTTTGTTATTTTTACTTCAGAAGATACAAAAGTACCTATCTCATACTAACTTTGAATTTACGTGTATTGAAATTATCAACTCCCTTTCTACAAATATTACATGTTTTGTTTCCACTTGTATCTTGCCTTTCCCACAGCTTATTCCTTTGCCCTGGACCAGTGCACCGGTATCAACATAACCTCTTTGTCGACCTCGCTGACTGTGGCTATTAATACCAGAGAATAGGGCTGGTGCCGAACATGTCGCCTACTGCCCGTGACATCTACCTTGCATGTAATTGACACTGTGTGACACTGCATATTTTACTTTGCCTTCTCTCGATATTGAACGCATACAACAAGCTGGTTATATTGTTATTACATGTTTTGTGTTTATTTTTAAAATTTGTTTCACCCACTACGAATCTACAAATAGTTACACTGATACGGTGTTTGAGGTTATGTGGTGAAAATTAACTCTAAGGTGTTGTGTAAAAATCATAATTTTTTTTTTTAATAAAATAATTTAAGGGGATAATTTGTATATCTTTCTAACAGTATACAATGGTATTAACTTGTGAATGTAGATAACTGTTTAAATGGTTGGTTTTTTAGAAGTAGGTAAGCTTTTATGTACACTTATGGATAATTTTTGGGTTCAAAGTAACTTCCAAAGTACTTTAACTGGTAGTAGAAAATTAATTCTTTAATCGTTTATGGTAAGGTCAGTTAAGAAGTTTGGGTAAATATTATTGTGTACCTAGCATACTGCCTACTCAATTGTACTTATTGCTAAAAACAAAGTATTTTTAAATTAGAATCACCCGTAAAAAATTTATTTACATTAAAAAATTATTTATCTTACAGGCAATGTGGCAACTTCGCCATCAGTGAATCATATGGTTTATTAGATTACGTCAGTGATCTATATGGTCAGCGCACTTCAAAATGTGGGTATTTTTAAAAATGACGTTCAATTGATCCATCTACACGACGAACTACACCTGCACTTAAAATATTTGTATTTATTTAAGGTTCACTCTGTATTATTTTTGGACAATATTAATGTTTCTAGAATTTTGATATTATTATGTAACAGTGCAGACTATTTTTATAGCGGAAAGTAGTAAATTAGTAGTAGTCTATTATAAATAAATGTTAGTTGGGTAAACTAAAGAAAAAAAATATACCTTATAACAAGCAGTCGTACAAGTCGTTCCACTAAATAAGCTTAAGAGACACATTACATCTTTTTATAAGGAAATATATTGGGGTAGCCGGTACCCTAACTTAAAAACCTCTATGAATAACCCGGGGGTGCAGACCCGCGCGAGCCCTTAGCGCTGCACAAGGCTCGCACCCATAATGTTTCATTAACTCCCTAACTTAAAATAATAGCCCAGATCATACTCACATATGTACTCATATATCTGTTTCGAAAATCCAATAAAGATGAATATTAGCATAATGGTAATGGCATAACATGACCGTGCACCCCCTCTGGGCGGGGCGGCGTGTCACCAGCCCGCGTAGTCGCGTAGCACCGCAATAAATAACCTCTCCGGCCGGAGCATATTGAGGTTGCATTGATATGTATCAGTGCCGGTTTTATTGCAAGTGTAATCCCGCTATCACGGCTCGATCAGCATAATAATAGTTTAAATGCCGCCCCGGAACATCTGGGTATCCGAGTTATGTTCCGGAGAACGAGGCTGGGTAGGATCAAGATGATGGAATAAGTGCTGGTGTCGGCAGGAATCTTTCTTTTCCGGTCGCACTACGTCCAATTAGTAACCCCACAAAATAAATTGTAAAAAACGTCACGGGTTCAATAAAGAAAGTAACAAAAGATTGCTATAAATAGATAGTATATATTTTTTTTAATTTAAAAAAACTAATTCCAAATTCAAAAAGAAAAAAGTACTATCACTCACAGTCCTTTATCCATTAACGATAACCGGAGTCATACAAGAGATTATAATCAATTTCTCAAAACATACAGGGTTTTAAAAAAAGAGTGTAAAATATTTCTGGAGGTAATAGTATGAACCAAAATAAGCAGAATAGTCTTAAGAAACATGGGTCCGCAAAGTAATGGTTGCGGAAATATACTATTCGTTTTTCAAACATTTTATTTTATTAGGAATAAACCGACAAAGGAAGCTTTTAACACACAAAAGACAAAGTTACAGGAGATGATCAAAGTACCCTCCGTCCATTTCCAAGCAGGCACGACATCTTCGTCTCAACGATATTCGAACTCTTTCGAAAACACCCTCCTTGATTTGGATTTCTTGACACATTTGATTAATCGGTAGCTGCAGCTCTTCCAGGCTATTTACAGGAGTACCCTAAACTATTGTTTTCAAATATCTCCAAACAAAGAAATCTAGAGGGTTCAGATCAGGCGATCTTGGAGGCCATAAAACAGGCACTTCATCCCCATCTATGTGGAAAAGTTTGGTGTAAATGCTCTCTAACGGCCATGGAAAAATGAGCTGGAGCACCATCATGCTGGAACCACATTTGTTGCCTCTGATTCAAAGGAATGTCTTCCAAAAAACTCATACAGTGTTTTTCAGAAAGATGAGGAAAGCAGCGCCTGTTAATCAGTTTGGTAAAACAGCAGGACCTAGAACCTGTCACCTGTCCAGATTCTATTAGAGCATGAGGATTTTCGTCGGCCCAAATATGCGTATTGTGAAAATTAAACACTCCATTTCTTGTGAATCCACCCTCATCAGTAAAAAGAATGTTTGCAAGAAAACGAGGGTCTTCAGCATCATGACGTAAAAACCAGCGGCAAAAAACCAAACGTGCTTAATGATCATTTATTGGATTTAAGGCCTGTACTCGTTGCATATGGTATGGATAAAGCAGTTGCTCGAGAAGGATTCTCCAAACAAGAGGACCACTAATTTCTACGTCGGCTGATATTCTCCGCACACTCGTACCTGGATTCTACTCTACTCTACTCTACTCTACTAGTGCTAGAATTTCTTCTTCTGCTCTAGGAGTGGATACCGACCTTGCTCTTCCGAATAAATGGCACTGTTTGCTCAAGGAACTAGTATCAAGCAATCTTTGGTGAATTCTTCCAAACATGCGTTGTGAAGGAATCTGGCGATTTAGATAAGCGCCAACATAAAGACGTCTGTCTGTTAATTTTGCGTTAGAGTAACCAGCCATAGCGAAAGAAAACTTGAGCACTGAGAACAACGGTAAAATACGTACTGTTTATTTCACTAAACATCAACCAACTATTATAAGAAAATACACAACGTTTTTGCAAAATAAAAAAAAGCGGCTAAAAAACATAAAACATTCCATATCTCCGCAACCGTTACTTTACGAACCCATGTTTATTGAGACTTTTCTGCTTATTTTGGTTCATACTATTACCTCCTTAAATAGTTTACACACTTTTTATAACACCCTGTATAGTCCAGGGCATTTAGATCAAAATCGACCGGACTAGTGAAAATTTTTAGGCACAGCAGATATAGAGACACGATTCTCTGCATTGTGTTCAGGAAGGTCCCAGGAAAAATGTCTATATCGTCTGGTTTAGACATTTTTTTAAAAATGCCTTATGGACCGAAAATGCATTTTCCAATTACATCATTACTTGCACCATTATAGGAACGACTGGAAACTCGGAAAAATCGCTCGGAAATCGTTACTCCGGGGTTTTTGGAACTCGAATTACCCGGGGATGCACGGGGGTGGCTCTGTGGGGTTGTCTGGGGGTGAATTGGGGGAGAAATGGCAGCGTGCATGAAAATCGCTCCACACTCGTTACTCGGGGATATCGGGGATGCCTAATTAAATTCTGGCATTGGAATTAGCCGAGGGCGGCTCTGCGGGGGTATCCGCGGGGTCATCCTGGGGGGAAAATTGCATAGTCCATGGAAGCGCTCCAAACTTGTTACTCGGGGGTTTCCGGGGATGCCGAATTCAATTCTAGCATTAGATTTCCCCGGGGGCGCTCAGGTGTCCTTCTGTGGGGTTGTCTGGGGGTGATGGGGGGGAGTAATAATTCAACATTAATAAAAACTCCTATTTGTTATTTGAATAAAGTATTATTTTCATAATTTGTGATTTTTCACTTTCTCCTTTACCATTTCCCACAGAGCCACTCCCAAGCGCCCCCGGGGAAGTCTAATGCCAGAATTGAATTCGGCATCCCCGAAAAACCCCAACTATCGATTTTGGAGTGATTTTCATGGACGCTACTATTCCCCCCCCCCAATCACCCCCAGACAACCCCACAGAGAGACCCCCGAGCGCCCCCGGAAAAATCTAATGCTAGAATTGAATTCGGCATCCCCGAAAACCCCGATTAACTAGTTTGGAGCGCTTCCCATGGACTATACAATTACACCCCCCCCCCACCCGGGTAATCCAATGCCAGAATTGAATTCGGTATCACCGAAAACCCCCGAGTAACGAGTTTGATGCGATTTTCATGCACGTTGCCATTTCTTCCACAATTTACCCCCAGACAACTCCACAGAGCCACCCCCGTGCATCCCTGGGTAATTCTAATGCCAGAATCGAATTCGGCAGTAATTATGCAATTGGAGAATGCATTTTCCGGCCTAAAAGGCATTTTTCAAAAAATGGCTAGACCAGACGATATAGACTTTTTTTCTGGGAACTTCTTGAACACAATGCAGAAAACCGCATCTCGATATCTGCTGTGCCTAAAAATTTCCGCTATTTTTGCTAACTTCCCTGGACTAATAAACTGTAAACTATACAGGGTGTCCCTAAAGTAAACTACCATACGTTAATCATGAATTCTACATCGAAAAATAACCGTCATTTACTATGCTCAGGTATTACTGGCATCCTTGGAAGGGGTAATTGTACAGCCCAAATAAATGCCCTATATTTAACAGTTCGTCGTTTCCGAAATTCCGAAATTTGTATTATATTTTGTATTTACTTGGAAACCCTTCGTGATAAAACAACAATAGTTCTAGGTTGTAATGGAATACCTTAGGTCTAATTATTCAGTATATTTAACAATTTCCAATGTCGCCAGTGGCGTAGAAACTCTGTGCCACTCTTCATTTACTTAACAATAAAAATTGTACGCCACTCTCTTAATTGTAAAAAACCGTAAGATAGAAGTTTCGATTATTCTAAACAAATAATTATTCTTTGCAATGCGTTGTATTCAAGTAATTGTTAATTTAAAATACATATCTCTGAATTTCGTAGTTGGTGCATATTTGTATCAAAAGCTGAACAAAACATGAAAATCCATTCTTAAAATTTTGCACGTGGCCATAATTTGTCATTGTGAGTAACATTTTGCTGCATTTTCAGCGGAAAAGGCGCTTTTCTTGGTGCATTGAATATTTCGAAAACAATTGCTCTAACGACTTTAACAAGGTATACCTTTTTCACTTAAAGAAGATAGAAGAATCGATTGTTTTAATAGTCGAATGTATACACTAGGTCGCAAAAAAGTTATGCCATTTCAAAGAAGCATGATGTGTCAGATGTGGCGCCCTCTACTAGTAGCATCAAAATTAGAAATAAATTTGAATTTCTCACCTCCAAAAACACCAGATCTCCAAAATGTATCCAAATATTTGGATATTTTAAAATAATATTTACAGACATAAAATAAAATTTTTATTTTGAAACTATCTTTTTAACAATCAGACAAAAGTAAGTTTAGCTATATCGCATTATTTTGTCACCAGGAATTTGCTCTTGCCCTATAGTGTAGTAATTACGGGATACCCTGTAATATTGAAGCATAATAGATCTCACCACGCACAAACTACGAAATGCAGAGATATTTTTAAAGAACAATTACCGAAATACGATGCATTTTAAAGACAATTTTTAAGAATAATTAGGAATTTGTTCAAAATAAGTATCTTACGTGTTTTTTATAATTAAGACAGTGGCGTACCATTTTTATTTCAAATAAAAGAAGAGTGTCACAGAGTTTCTAGGAAATTGGTGACAATGGGGATATTTAATCATACTGAATAATTAGACTAGACATCTCATTACAACAAAGTAAATAAAATTATAATAAAAATTCCGAAATTTTTGATATTCTGTATCTTGGAAACGGTGAACTTTTAGATATAGATATATTTGGCTAAATCTCATTTATTTTGACTGTACAGGGTGACCCAGAACTGATGGTTGGCCGCGGTTACGTAAAAACAGAAAAAGCAATCGAAAAACCGTAAACGTGGGTGTTTATGGTATGATGTAGTGAGTGTTTTCCATAAAATACCATCTTAGTAAATTTAACACCCAATGGACAGTGACGTCATCGAAATCATTTTTTCCAATTTTATACCTATTCTTTACATAATATAAAAGTCCTTATTTTTATCAATAACTTTTTTCCATATCACTTTTCCTGTAAAAGATATAAGACTATATGTATAAAGAAATTAAACAAAGTCTCGATTACGTGTGTTGATGATTTTGACAGCGTTGCCATGGAAAACAAAATTTTCCAACAAAATTATTTATTGTTATGTGTACATATGCCCAAAAAGAGTATAACAAATAAACAAATTTAGTAAGTATTTTTAAGTTTAATTGAAAAAATACAGAAACTAAAATTTTTTTTAAATCGTATGAAGTATTATAATGAAATTTTAGATGTGTCGATAGCTACGAAAGGCGCATACTTTGCAACACAAAATTGATTTTTTAGTGTTACTAGTGGCGCACGTAGCGTAACGTCACTGATTGTTTTGAAGAAGAAAATAGTACGCCGCTGGTTTCTCTTCTCTTTTCTTTTTGAGAAAAATAGCTTCATCAACATTTTATCGTGTTCAAGTAAACTGTTTTAATGCACAGCGCATAGTACTATCAATAAGGTATTTCGATAAGGAAGTATTGTATGGGTGATCATATTTTATTTAAAAATAAAATATGTGCAGATGACGGTAACTATAAATGGAGCAAATCCGAAAATCGAATTTAACCCCATCACCCTAGGTGCAAAGTCATTCCAAGGTCAAAGCGGAAGATAGATATGCATCTAGACCCGACTATCGTACATTTATGTTTTTGGGTTCGCAGAATCTGAATCGAGATTCAGTTAACCCTATCAGGCCTATTTGAAGGTTATTTCAAGGTCGAAATGAAAGTTGGATAAGTGAGCGAAACCATCCTAGAAGGTTTTTGGAGTCGCTGGATCTGAATCTGAGGATTCTGATAGAGTTATATCGATTCAAGGTCGTTTTTAGGTGAAATCGAAAAATAAGTATGCAAATGGGTAAACCATCGTGCGTCTATATTTTTGTGGTCATTGGATCCGAGTTCATTTAACACCATCGGGTCAGTTTAATCTGACAATTTCAAAACTCTAGTATCCAATAATGACTGTAATCCTGTAATCGATGCATAGAAGCGCTAAAAGTTACAACTCTTGAGAATAAGTAATTGTATACAGTAACAGTCGTCGAAGGTTTGAGGGTTTTCCGCCATATAGGCTTTCTTTATGATGTCTACCTCTCATCACATCTATCTTGATTACGTCGCTGTGCATTATTCAGGTCCTGATGAAATATTTCACCTTGTCCTTTACAGAAGGCGCCAAGATTTTGTGGAAAGTAGACAATATGGGAATCAATAAACTGTCATTTCAAATTAATCAAGAAACCCAGTTTGCTATAGTTTTCCATCATTTGCATTACTTTTTCCCTGTAATCAAGACTTTTATGGTTATCCATGTAACTTTTTCGGTTTTTCTCATATTGATGACAAAAAGGTCGTTTCTCATTATTTTATGATTCTGAAATTTTTACTAATCTGAGATCCATTGAAAATTTCTTCCCGCAGTTTTGTATCTGAAATATTGAGAAACATGTTTCATAACATAGATATCCACCTTCGTTATTAAGAGCATTAACATTTTAAGAGGGGCAACTAATGCTTCTCTATTGATGTTCTTAGTACCTGCTTGAAGTAAAGCTTTTCTTGGCCATTATTTTACTACTTAGTGTTTTTTCTATCTCTACTCTCCTATTCAGATAAGAAGCATGTATATTTTGTGAAACCTGATGCATCAATCAACTTTCAGAACTTCGAAAATTTGCCATTTATGTTCGTAGTTAATTTTTTCAAGAACTGACTTCATGTTTGTATATTTACTCTTCTTTCAAGCAACTAAATGCGCTACTAGAATAAAGGGGTATACATTAGTGTTATGAAAAAGGTAGCTTTTAAGCTTTTCTTCGAAGAATCAATGGACAATCTCCATTTATTAAGCTTGTGCCATCCAGGTTTGAGTTTGTTCATTAATCGCTTAATATCACTAGACTAGACTAGTAGTCGAAAGTGCATCGTCTTTCGAAAAATTTTCCAAGAGTTCACTGATTCAGTGATGATAAACGGAAAATTTGATTCTACTCGCATTTTAAGCAGTATTTTTCATCCAGTTTTCTATAAACAAATCTTATTTTCTAACGACTTTCTTCCGTGATTTTCCCTGTTTCTAAATTAAAAAAAATAGGATTTTAAGCAGTTACATGAAGAATCTATTGGTAAAAAACTAGACGCGGTACAAAGTCTTGAGGTAATAGCGCCTGTACACCTTGAAAATGAAACGGTTACCTTCCTTCGTTCCATCACCTTAAATTTTTTAAGTATATGCGATGTTATTTTGTACAGGTTATGCAGAATTTTAACAGAGTTTCTTAAACACAAGGAATTAAGTGTCGCTATAGTTTAAATGTGTTATTTGAATTGTGAAAATGGATGGCTTATTAAATTTACATTTAATTCGCGGTTTTATAAACGCACATCGATCAGTTGCAAAATTTAAATCAAAACATATACCGAAGGATAAAAAATTTAAGTAATCCATTTGATTTGCCCGTTGAAGTTTAAAATAAATTATTTAGATTTAGTTCAAGGCTCAATACGGCAGTTGATTGAGGGACACAATTGCTTTCTGCAAGTTTCTTTAATGCCATTATGCTTAAATGATTGAAATGATGATTTTTAAATATTAATGTATGTATAAATATGATAATTTAATTATGATTAAACTAAAGTTGTTTAAACTAAACTGATCTTGATACAGCTTGCTCAGTTTTTATTATTCCTGAGTTTGTGGATATATCATATATCTCTCTAACAAATGATTGGTAACATAACTGGTTACCTGTGTAACGTAGTTATTAACTGGTTTTTGACAGTCATAAATAAAAATTATCACCACTACATGTCTGGTAACTACTTTTTGTTAAAAATAATAATGTTGCAAATACTAGAACCAGTCTACCTAATTATCAAAAAATAAAATTAGAAAGCAGTAATTTTACCTTTAGCTCTGCCGGAATACTTTATGTTTCTGAGGATCTCCCAAAAATAGTCTTAATTTGTTAATAAATTGCCGTATTGCTTTTTCTAAATGTAAATATTTTTTTTAGTTTTTCATCAGGCAAATCAAATGGATTACTTAAATCTTGTATCGTTCATTGGATGTAAATACTACAACTTACCTTCGATGTGTATTTATAAAACCACGATCTAAATGTAAATTTAATAGTCGTCCTTTTTTACAATTCAAATAACACATATGTTAAACTATAGCGACTCCTTATATTTAAGAAATTCTGTTAAAATTCTACATAACGTGTAAGAAATAACATCGCCGTTATATCTAACTGTTACAGAGAGGTACATATTACAAAAATTTAAGGTAATGAACATTTTACCTTAAAATAACGTAAATGTTAATAACCAAAATGGGATACATACTTGGGCTGAATATCTTCTATCTAATCATGAGTAAAATATTGTGAAAGCACCCGCATCAGACCTTATTATTTCGCTAAAAAATGTAATACAAACTAATTACAAAATAGTAGAGCGTCTAAATAAGAGCAACTAAGCTAGTATACCCCAATTTGTCAAAACGAAGAGAACGTAAACGCCGAGTTTTATTAGTCTAAGTAGAAGACGCTAAGCCGCTGTACGTTATATATCTAATGCATTTTCTTTGTCGCTTAGTTGAATAATAAAACTATTTAATTAGTTAAAAGCATCGTACCGTGTGAGTGACTGGATGGAAGAGAGCAACGGGGCGCGATGTGGTCCCATTGTAAATGTACGAGACATTGGGTGCCTAATCCAAACTTAACGAGTTTCTGCCCCGATTCTGGCTATTGCGTCCCGTGCTCAACGTCTAAGCAATCAACATAAGAATCCCAAATAAGAACCGAAGTTATTTCCTTTTTCACTTATAAAGTCCCCCCATGCAATCAAAGTTGAGATCTTTTCCTCCGGGTGTATAATGCACGTTAATTAAAAAACGCCATTACAAGGATTTTTTTATTTATACTATATACTAACGGAATAGTCTGTAGGAGCGCACATTTTGTAACAAAATAAATACGTAATCTGTATTGCAACTAAAAAGGCAACAATTAAATAACCCAATCGTATTCAATAAAAAATTTAAAATATAGCAATACGAGTATTATATATTTTTAAATTTATGTAGGATATGCAGAAAAGGACAAAAATATGCAGTAATAAAATAGTTAATTTATTTCTTCTTTCAGTTCAATTTCAAACTTTATTACCCAGCAGAAAACTCCATTTACAGAACAAAAATTGCTCCATCTTGCTGGAAAACTAGTTTATTTTCAAGCAAATTTTCGTCACTTTTCAGTAGTTCTGTTATGCGCGGATCAACAGCGATATCAAGAAGTTCAAGGTAAGTAGCGCCAATCAAATTACCGTCAATAAAGAACGGGCCAACGATGTTAAGTCTCTGTGGATATTGGGTATGGGTTTCTCTAAACAAATGCGGATTCGTGTCGGACCGATACCCAATACAGTTATGCCTGTCGACTTCTCTATTAAAAAAAAGAACATACCTACAGTCATTGCTGAAGCAAATATTGTACAAGTTCACGTTATTCAATAGATTATTAGACATAATTTCGCAAAACTGTAGTCTTCGATCATCGTCGTCTTCGTTAGTTCTTGAACAAATTGTGTCTTGTATGGGTGAAATTTGTGCTTTTTTAAAATTCTTCATACACTACTTGTTGAAACCCCTGATGCCAGGGAAAGTTGATTTAAAAACTGATTGTTATCCATTGCAACGTGTCCCAAAACAGCAACTTCAACAGGTTCAGTCCAGTTGTCATAAATTTTTGCATCAACGTTGAAACATATTGATGACCAATTAATTTATTTGGACGCATTGCATTGAAAGCATGCGCTGCAGGTCGTGCGGAGTCGTTATTTTTGAAATAGAAACGCACAATCTGGATTCTTTCGGCAGTCGTGTACACCATTCTGGAATTCTGGAATTAAGGGAAGGTAGCAAAAAGGCTACAGCACTTAGGCCCCATTGGGTCCCTTGTACCTCCATTAGGAGATCAGTCCACCTGAGCCGCCAGCCAGCCTAATAAGGAGAAAAAGGTGGTGACGTTGCTCAGGGGGATCTCTCTAATATAGGCCATAGAAGGCCATCGCTCTCCCAACACGGACTCTCTTATTGACGAGATGGCAGTGCACTCACAGAGTGCATAGAGTATTGTCTCGTCTCCTTGTTCGCAACCCCTACAAAGAGGTTATCACACTTCCTCAAGTAATAGAGGTGCTTTCTTAGCCAGCAATGTCCAGTTTGAATACCTGTCACCAGACGAAGGTTTGTCCTAGACATAGCCAGGTATTTTTTGGCTGTATCCTTGCAGGGGTACTCTAGGAACTCCTTAGCAAAATGACAGCCATTTGTTTCATCCCAACGTTTCATAAACTCTTTGTGGTTATTTTCTTTGATAATTTCAACAAATGCTGACAACGGAAGCATACTGGAGAAACCAGGCCCAAAAATATTCAGACCCGATGCACTCCTAGCCAACTTGTCAGCTACTTTATTGCCATTGCACCGGTCGTGTCCCTTTACCCAGCATACAGATACGCTGTTATTGGCTGAGACCACTACTAGTGCCTGATGGCATTCCCATGCTGATCTAGTTGTTATCTTATGATTACATAAGATCAGTAGTGATTGTCTACTATCTGTGTAGATTCTAATGGTTTTGCCCGTTGTATGTGTACGGGCAATTTCTTTGGCGGCTATGGTTATACCTGCTTATACCTCGTGTACACCATGTTGATACTTTTAATTTAAAACGAACTGGAAGTTGACTGACTGAGGTAAAAACAGAAGGTGGAAAAAATTATCGGTATTGTTATCAGTAGTTTAATCAAAATAAACAGAAAAAGGTTTTTTAATTTTTGTATCTCTCAATTTCACGCGAATATATAAAATGGATAGTAGAATGCATTCCCTATGAAATAACCTTTGCAACGATGTGTCACATATGGTATGGTGCCATTTGAAAATTTAGAGGGGGTGGCTGTGACGGCTAAGGGGTTAGTGGCAGAAATTCGTATTTTATTTAAAAATATATGAAGAACTATATTCCAATTTAGAACGCACTAATGAAATATATAGCGCTGCTAGTGCATCGATATTAGTAAAAATTTACAATTCTTCATAATAAACCCTTTTAAAAGACGATTTCGATACATTTTGCATATGCTTCGAAAAACTCAGATTTGGATGAAACATAATGCCCAAATTTTTTATTAAACGGTCCCTCTCTAAAATAACATTATTTAATGAGTAGTTTTATAATATGTAACGTAAGTTTAAATGTGTCACACCAATTTTCAATAATATTTATTTGGAACTGGAAAAAGTGGCATACGTCAATGTTTCAAAATTTTTTTAAATAGATTTTTAAATCATCAACAGGATTTGTGACACTCAATGGTTTTAGTAGGATCATCGATAAATAACAAAAATATAAGAGGTCCAAAATTGGATCTTTGAGGAACACCAACAGTGACCACAAATTTATAAGATTTAAATCCATTGAAATCAATAGCAGTGCGATCGTCCTTTGAAATAAGTTGATAAGAATTGAATATAATTACAAGGAAATCCATATTGAACTAGCCCCCATAATAGAATAGTATGGTTGATAGATGTATTTAATGAAGGTATTAGTATATAATAAAATGTATGTAACATATGCAAGGGATACTTTACAATATTTTTGAAAAATCATTTCAGTAAAAATGTGAAAATGAAAATTCTCTGCCAAAAAAAGAGGGTTGTAGGTAGTAAAAATTTTGACACTTTTACATGTAAGTAGGTCATATCAGAAAAAAGCAATAACAGTTGAGTGCTCTCAGTCTGAAAAATGGTTCACTTAATAGATCGATACAGAAAAAATCTAAATTTAGTGGATCTACGGGAATAGCAAAAGGACGCAAACTAAAGCCTGTAACCGTTTCTGTAATACGAAATCCTGTACTTTTCTGTGCGAAATGTTAATAAACGCAGCCCACTAAGAAGTCAGGCGAAATGTATGTAGTATGAGAGCGTTTGTTTAGTTATTGTTATCATCACATTCTGTTTTAACTGTATTAAAGAATTATCGAGTTTAATCATTTTATTTATTCTTAATGTCATTTATGCAATTTAAACAATGAACTTTCAATTATTTCCTCCACTAAGTGATTTTTAGGTGGTATTTCTTTCGAGACTCTTTAGAACGATATTGTTTATAACTTATAAACGGTAGTTCGGTAAAGTAATACATAAAAAAAAATTGGGTATGTTTCTGGAAAAAATATAATTGGCGACGTCCTTAGTTGTTTCTGTCAAATCTCAAATTTTATTTAAATGTTTTGTATCATCACAGTGGGCCCATACTATCGAGTTTGAGACACCCTGTACAATTGTCAATTAGTTCTAAGCATTTGCGACACATTTTATTTATTTCGAGCTTACAAACAACATTTTGGCGACTGTGACAGGACTTTATAAGCTACGAAATGGACGTTATCAAGAGGGAACGAGAATTGATGAGAACATATTTCTCGAAAATCTGCAAAGAGTTAGACTATATGTTACTAGGTAAGCTACATCTGATAGCAGTTGCAAGACAATTATAAGACAAAAGCGATATATTGTTCAGAGCAGATGATATCATAAGAACGTCATTACTGTATTCAGAAATCGACGACACACCTTTTGAAGCAGAATACAATCAAGTTGAATTCTACCGGGAAGAATTGACCAAATACAGGTCCAAATGCAAATTCTTCTTCAAGAAAGAAATCGATGACGAACAGTGCAGTTTGTGTCTTTGCAGGGAGCACAAGCGAAAATTCTTTCTTCCAAAATCTAATTCAGAAAGTTTGATGGAAATGGAAGAAACTAGATTGGTTTTTGGGGAGAATTCAAGAAAATCTACGACGATGGAGATATTGAGCTAGAAAATAAGTTTTATTATTTACTTCAGTCAACAAAAAAGAGCTCTGTCGCAAAATAACTGATACTGATACAGAGCTTTCCTCCATCAGGCGCGAACTACAAAATTGCTGGAAGTCAATCAAGACAAAGAAGAACGAGAAGGGAAACAAAATAAAATGAAAGAAACGTATAATAGGCAGGAAGAGAAGACGACTGCATACAAACATGAAGAAGATGCCCAGAGAGTGACAAGGCAGGACGTATAGTCAAAGCACCAAAACGTTATGGTTTTTGAATTTTTTCGGTCAACAATTTCACTATTCAGTCAAATTGAGGGAGGGAATATTATGAATAGTTAATATTTGATTACCCTACGCTAATGTTGTAAATTGTAGATATTATTGTGATGTGAATATAATTGTATTATGTGTGTTATTTTATTTTATATGATTTTAATTTTTTTTTATTGGGCGCCAATGTTTTATTTTATTTTGTTTTTTGTTATTTATTTAATTTGTGTAGAAGTGTATTTATGTTAAATTTGATGTGGGAGTTCTATACGTTTGATCTATTAAGAAATATAATTATTGGGATATTTAAATTTTGATTTTTTATTTAAGATAATATTGCTTTACCTGCTATATCTATACCTGGCTATGTTTTTAACGCTTACCTCAGGAGTGAATTCTAGCAGAGTAACTAACACCCTCTTCTTTATATATACTGTTCTTATATCTGCTACCACTCAGTATACATGAAATAATTTATGAAACTGTACATTAATTTGAAAATTGCCTAGATACTATCATAGATCCTATATAGTTTATTAAATCAAAATAGCCGTCTTAAGTGACTGTGTTATTTCGTGAAATAGTTAATAATTGAAATTTTAAAGTTTAAACTTTTAATATGTTTTTGAATTTTTATAAAGGTAAGTCTTTATATGTTATATTTTACTTTTCATCGTTAGAGAAGTTGAATACTGGTTCTTTTGCATGCCATCTAGCTAGATTTTCATTTTGTGTACACATTAAATTTCTTACTCTTTTTTTTATAGACGATGTCTGTATTACTGATGCCTTGGAGTTGATTCCCTCTCTCTGGTAGTCGTAGAAGTCTCTGGATGCCGTTGATATCCTGGACTGGATATAATGTTCAAATTCTGGAATTTATACCTGTTGATATTCTTGATGTATTTTTGGAAGTTATTTCCCACTGGAAACCTATGCCTTGGACCTTCTGCAAACCCCAGGTCTTGCTATGGAGATGATTTTCACCAAATTTCTTGAATTTTGTCTTTATAGATGTTAAATTTGAGTTACTTTACTTTGAATAATTATGTGAAACTGGCAAGTATGAATTTATACTGTTTAACTAACTTTTTTACTACTTAAAAACTAAATTTTCTCTCTGACCAAACTTTGTACACCTTCTCGTTTCACAGTTTCTTCGTAACTTAGTAAATGAACTTTTGTTTTCCTGTAATTTTACTCTCTTGATTCTTATAGTTTTTATTAAGGTCAATACACATGTTTCATTTTATATTTAAATTATTCTTTTCGTAGCACTTTTCACTTCACTAATTGTCTTGTAACTAAATTGTAACTAAATTTACAAATCTATAACAATTTTTTATTAATTTTTATTGTAAAATATTCCTTAATTAGGTTTTTTCTTGAGTCCTGTCAGATATGTGGATTATGTATTGTATAGCCATCATTACATTTGATAGTTCTATTTGTCATTAATTCTAATATTGGAAATTTTCATTTTATTATACAATTATTTTTATTTATAGGTGTTTTTGTCTAGCGATATGCATATATAATTAATCTTTGATCTTTAAGCTTTTTATTGATGTATCTAGGTCTGGGTTTTTAATTCACTTTCATTATGTACTATTCATTTATATGTTGTCATGTCCAACAAATTTGTTAGAATTTATTAAATAAATTTAATAAATTTGCAAAATTTTGTCTTTAAATATAATAACAAGTTTCTCTAGACATACTTTATACCACATAATATCAAAATTAACATTTTACCTATATTTTACACTAATAATAATAAATATTTCAATAATAATTCTTTTTTAGTAAATTCTATTTTATCGCAATATTTACCCCTATACTGTTTTGTATATATTTATCAGATTTTGAGATATAACAACTCTCGAGTACAATTGTCAATCACTTCTCAGCATTTCCGACGCAGTGTATCCATTTTTGAGCTAACAAACAACAAAATCACACTTTGCTATTTTTTTACACTGCTTGTAGGTATATCAAAATCTAAATTTATATAATCATATTACCATTATTTGAACAAGCATAAATTTTTGTACAGAATCACTTTTTCAAAAAAATTAGACAATAAAAAGTTTTACTTCTCTGGATAGTAATCCATGACCACGCGATATAACAAATATTTCTACGGCTTTATTACAGCAAAATGTACTCTCTTCGGTGTGTATGAATTTGTTTGATGAATAATGCATCTCTCGCGTAACAAAAATTAAAGGGAATCGGGAAAGAGCAGTGTATCTGCTAAATATTGATTTAAACTTCGTATTTCGATAATAATTGGCAGTAAATTATTTAGGATTCCGGTTGAGTTCGCATAAGGCAGTCTGGCGGTGGTCGAAATTCCAGGCAGAAAGGGCCTGGAGCGGCCGCCAGGGCTAAAGTGGGATTAGTAGAGCTCGAGCCAATCAAGGCTGGCGGCGGAGGGTTCGTGTGTTGTGCCCCTGATTATTCTGACAGCAAAGGGAGAAACCGCAAGGAACTTCTGATGCTCTCCTCCTGCTCCGCTTGTTGTTTCTGTATCTTTAAATTATTACATTTATATGCTACGAACATCGGCTGCCGATACCGTATAATCATAAGTTTGTAGGACGTGACTTCATCGTTTCCGTCCGTTATAGGGCGGCTGCGTTCTTAAAATAAATTTATACTTCAACGTACACTTATATGTAAATAGGAACAAGAGCACCACTGCCGAATATATTATTGCGATTTTTTTCTGAATACAGGGTGTTGCAGTTCAAGTAAATCAAACTTTAACCATAGATCAAATTCGATAAATAATTCAGAATTACCTTATAAAGCAAAGGTCTAAATCCCACCGTTTTCACTGTACATCGCTGTATTGGTCGATTTTTAAAATCATATTATTATTTATGAAATCTTTAGTATGCTTATAATAAATTAATTCAAATTTGGAATGTTGTTAAAACTGCGCACGCATGCATAATTTACTGTAAAATTTACAAATTTTCGTAGGTCAGTGGCGTTGAAATGGGTAGGAAAGAGGGTTTTTTACCTCAACGTCTACGCCAATGACCTAATATTCATATGGAATTCATTTTTAGATTCCATGGACAATTCTACACAAAAAAGGTGTACTAATACAACAATAATGCTGTCATGTTTTTCATTTAGTTTCATGACTTACCTCGCAATAATTTTGCGTTGAGTTCTGACCAATTGTAACTCTAACTTAAATTATCGTATCAAAAATTATCAATAGACATTTTTTGTGTAATTATAATTGGTTCAATGGACTGAGGTTTCGAATTTTGAAATAATCATTGGAGGGCCATTTTAATCTTAAAAAACTATGAAGGTTAGCCATATCTGCGCTCATGGCAAAATTAAAAATAATTTAATACCCGCAAAATGTAGTCTCTAAATACCTATTAGGGTGTGCCAAGTTTCAACAAAGTAGCTCTTAATACTCAGAAAATAGATCCACAAATTTGACCCATGTTTATATGAACTTTATGTCTTAAAATCAATAATAGATTAACCCCTTAAAGTTTGTTGCGCACCTTGTATAATGTGGTGAATTCCCTTTAATTTGTGCCATTGTGCAGTAATTATAGGAATCCTTCTGTTTGTTTCAAATGTAATTTCTTTAAAAAACTGCACCTACATATTAATTTTAAATTTGTACTATGAGCCCATTACAGTCTCTGTACACAAAGATTGCCATGAAAAAACTGTTATCAGGAAGTTTTTGTGTACGGATACTGCAATGGTCACGCCCGCCAAGTTAAAAGAGAATGAAAGAGAATATCAGAGAACGTTTCCAAATCGTCGACGTCATACTTCATTTGACGTATTTATAAGGAGATTTAGAATAGAAGACTGCGAGAAACAGGTTCTGTACAGGTAAGAAAAAAAATGAGGTTAGAAGGCGTAATATTCAACACGACGAAAATATTATTATTATTGCTCCCCTTCATGAGGATTTTCAACAACCATTTGTATGTATTGTCCACGGAATCTAAAAATGAATCCCAAATAATTATTAGGTCGTTGGCGTAGAAGTTGGGGAAACAAAAACCCGCTTTTCTACCCATTCCTGCGCCTACAAATTTGTAAATTTTATAGTGTTATGCACATGTGTGAATGTTAACACCATACCAAATTTGAATTAATTTGTTATAAGCATACCAAAGATTTCGTAAATAATATGGTTTTAATAATCGATCAATACGGCCCTGTACAGTGAAAACGATGGGTCTTAGATCCTTGCTTTATAATCGAACACCTCTGTATAGCACAGCAGATATAGATATTTGGGTGGAAATAATTCTCACAAGGAAGGGGTTGTTGGTATCATTTTATTTATATATTAAAAGCAAGTACGCATGCATAATTCGGTGTGTTGGCCGCCGTCTTGAAAAAAAAAAATGAAAACAGTGGCGGCCGGTACGATACGTAAAATTTGCATTGTTATATTTTACTATTTGTGAGATATAGGCGATTATGCGGGTATAATTGTATAAATAAAATTATTTTTTTAATATATAAAACACAAAATTGTAGTCAATTTTTTTTTATAAAAATAAAAATTGATAAACAAAATTGAAATCTTTGTGAAAAATGTACGTTTCAGTTTTCCGATATTTCTAGAGTAGCAGCGCTACAAATCTAACGATCTCTTGTGGTTACCCTGAATATCCAATGTTTTAATTAAAAATAATTAATTAATTACAAATAAATGAATTAAAGCATTTATATAAATTATTTATTCTTCTATTAAAAGCACAGTACGTAATCTTGAAATAGTGTTTTCTGTAAAACAAATTATTTTAAATATCTGCTTATTTAATTGATTAATGTAAGTAGGGTTGCCAAAGAAACACAAACAAATAGCAAAAATGGTAGGACCAACAAAGGTTTAGGTACCGAAATCTATGAAATTATATATTTTTTTAATTTAACCGAAGATGTAAATGTTATAGCATAAACTTAGTTATTATACTTATACAAAATTCTTTTATCTATAAGAAATTAATTGTTAAACTGTCAAAATAGCAACAGAGATGTATTTTGCAAACGTTTTTTAAAAATTATTGTTTGGTTTAAGAAAAATTTAAATAGTAACAATAAACAAAACACGAAGAATTTTATTTTTATGCTTGCTTTAACTTTAAATTGTTGAAGAAATGAGGACAGGCAGGAGATATTCACATACAGGGTGTTAAAAAAAGAGTGTAAAATATTTCAGGAGGTAATAGTATGAACCAAAATAAGCAGAAAAGTATTCATAAACATGGGTCCACAAAGTAACAGCAACCGCAACCGTTACTTTGCGGACCCATGTTTATTGAGACTTTTCTGCTGATTTTGGTTCATACTACTACCTCCTTAAACATTTTACACTCTTTTTTTAACACCCTGTATAACTTCTCAGATAGCGATAACAAAATACTATATAATTTAAAGCATCTTAGAGTAATATATTTAGAATTCAATATATGTTCATCATTGATATATTAAATTGCTATAACAAAATACACATTACAAATAAATATAATTTAAAATTAGACGTGGCGCATTCGCCACAATTTACAACATAATGTGAATGTGATTAAACTTTCAAAGGTATATTGCTACTCATTTATAGAAAACAGAATGTTTCTACTTTCTTTTCAAATTTATTTCGGTCTTAAAATGGCTGATAATGACACTGCAATATTCTAAAAATAAATTTGAGAAACATTTTCTCCTATTACAATACTTGAATTACTCTAAATTTTGTTCACTTTATAAAAAATTCTCTGTAAAATGTGTAGTTTATTTTAAAATACGTCGCCGTTATCGTAGTAAAATGTTTGACTTTTCTAGCAAAAAATTTAAAGTTAAGCTCAGCTCATCATTTTTTTTCAGGTGTGATAGAGACACCACTCATATTACATCCCATCACCGACCGATGTTTAAATCTTGTGTGTGTGTGCATGTTACATAGTTTCAGTAAAAAAATATATCAATAAGTAAACATTAGAAAAATATATAAAATATTTTTATTTGTCTGTAATGATGAATATCTCTAATTATTTTCTGTTTTTATTTAGTTACTTAAATTATAAAGATTATATGAATTTAATTTAAATTAAGAAGAGTTAAGAATTTATATAGACATTATTTTGTCAGAAACTGAAAAATATTCAATATTTTTAGTTGCAAGTAACACTCAGAAAAAGTAAAAATTACTAAAATAGAAATTAGTGATTGGAGGCATCGATGATGTTATGTTCCATTTTTTCTTTAACTTGCTTTTGACCTTAAAACAATCTATATACAGGATGTCCAAAAATAGAAGGCCATACCATTAACCACATATTCTTTGGACAAAAATAATGCGACCTTCATCATGCCATTTTTTATTTGGGCGTCTCTGTTTCAGTATACAAGGTGTTAAAGTTACATTTTAAAAAATTATTTTTGTTAATAATCCCAATTGTTTTGTAAGATACACACTTGAAATTTTGCACGTACTTTTATCTTATTCATACTACAGCAAACTATCAGGTAATTTTGGTGAAAAAAATCGAAAAGCAAATGGAGGTAACTGAGGTATGCAGTAACCTTTATCCCCTCCAATTATTTCTAAGTATACGTATGTTGCTTTTTTTTAAAATATCAAACATAGATTTTTCTTCTGATTATTTTATCTCTCTGGTAAATTTTTGTTTAAATGCTCTTAATAGCCGTGATAGGATTAGAAGAAGCGGTTTTCGATGTCATTTAAAATAAAAAAAAATAATTTTTTAATTATCTTAAAGAATAAAGATTTTACGGATTTATACACAAATAAAAGTAGACACCCTGTATGTTTAGAAGAGCTAATTTGTCGTTTGTGATATTAAGTATTTTTGTGTTAAGACTCGCGTTTCAAATACAATGAATCGTATTTACAGATGCACAAATAGACCACCCAGTTTTGGTGAAGGTTAGTATTAATATAATGCTGAAATTGAATCATATTCTTTTTGGGGGAAAATGCGCTGAAGAACATGAAAACCCGTGAAATGTATCTTATCACTGTGATCCAGACACCGTGAAAAATACTTACTGAATAATTTATGTGTGATAATGTTTGTAATAAACAATTTTTTCAATGTGTAGTTGACCTGTAAAAATTCAGGATATTTTATGATAAAATATATCAGTTAAAAATGATGCCTTTTTTCTTATTCTAAATGACTTGTCAGCCTGGAAAGTATTATACAACCTGGAGAAAAGTTGTATAGTTGTCATAATGAAGAGATATTCTTTCTGACTTACTCAGATTTTTTTAGACTGTCCCAACAAACAGCTATGAAATTCGTTGGAAATTTGCGTATAAAAACGGCTCTCTTAAATAAACAGGTATTATATAAAGTTGCAAAGTAGTAAAATGGGCACAGAAAGTGCATCTCACCGGGCAAATGGAAGAAATATCCATTTATATACGAATACAACATACAACGTCTAATAAAAAATATTTTACCGCGCCAAAAAAATGTGGTATAGGGCGATGAAACGTGATGAAATGAAGCATTGTATTTAATGTAAGTTTAATTGGAAATACAGGTAGGTTTAAGTTCATAAAAAAAATTAAAATGTCCAGTTGTAAAGAATTAAACTTTTTTATTACCAGAATATATACAAGGCATTTAGAAAATCAATGCTATAGCAAATTTTTTCTAATTTATTCTATTCATAACATGTTCTGTATTTGTTCCTACTACTAACATGATGTAAATTGTTATTTGAGGCTTTTTATATATTTTTAGGTATTAATAATATTGTGTGAAACTAACTACTCTGTGGTTTGTGGTCTAACTTTCACTTTTGTGTCAAAAGATATTTAACTCAACATTTGACTCAACTTAAAGGAGGCCACCTGAAGAAGCAATCCTAAAAATGCAGAAATAGATCAGATCTCATGTATTGTGGTTGAATTTTCGAGTTCCCACTGTCAAAAGTGAAAGTTAGATATTTATAGAGTGTTTTCATTAAACCAGGTTAGTAAATTTAGATAGATTAATTTCTTTAGATAATTATTGAATAGAGCTTTGTCTCTGGAATTGTTCATTAGCATACTTAGATGTTTGGTATCAGAGAGCATACATATGACTTCATTGATAGGAGATTTGATTTATATTAGCTTAAAATACCTTTCTAATACAGTAAAAAATGTCACAAAAGCTAATAATAAAGAATATATGGGTAGATATTGTGGGTGTAATTCAACGCGGTTGAGGCTTTAGTCAACTTAAAGGAGGCCACCTGAAGAAGCAATCCTAAAAATGCAGAAATAGATCAGATCTCATGTATTGTGGTTGAATTTTTGAGATCCCACTGTCAAAAGTGAAAGTTAGATATTTATAGAGTGTTCTCATTAAACCAGGTTAGTAAATTTAGATAGATTAATTTCTTTAAATAAATATTGAATAGAGCTTTGTCTGTAGAATTGTTCATTAGCATACATATGACTTCATTGATAGGAATTATAGGATATTTGATTTATATTAGCTTAAAATACTTTTCTAATACAGTAAAAAATGTTAATTGAGGCATTTATAAAATGTTGCACTACATTAAATTAACTGTTTTTTATTCTGAAAACATAGCAAACAAAAGTTTTTTTTTTAATGTTTAAGGGGAAATAAATCAGAAGTATTAAAGCATTAAAAATGTATTAAATTAATTTTAAAAAATAATAAATGTTAAATACCATTATTGTAAATTTATATAGAAGAGTTTCGACAATAAAAAAAAATATTTAGAAATTATCTACATAAAATTATTGCTTAGCTGCAAATAAAATAAAGTTACTCCTTAGTACTTAACACTTTATTTCAGAGAATTAGTTCCAATAATATACTGTTAATGCTATATTGTATTTTAGTAACGAATGAAGGTCTAATTTTTTTTTCAAATAATTACTATTATATATTATTACTATTATATATTATTTTGGTACTTAGCATCTTACAGATATCATCTCTTCAATTGTTTTAAAAATGTAACTTCGCTCGTCTAATGCTTTTCAGAAAAATTTTGCTCAATTTTGAGGTTGTATAAATAAAAACTATCTGTATAGTATTTATTCAAATTATACACATAGGGGTTTTGAAAGCTCCTGATCTACACCACCTTTATCAGATTTTAAATAAAAAAGTTGCTAAGCGTTTACATTGAATTTCGGAGGTATGGAAAAAATTATAGCAAAATTAGGATCGCCATCTTAAAGGCCGTGGTAGAACCAGAAAAAACAGTTTTCGTTGCTATTTAAAGAAAAAAAAATATTTATTTTTTTATCTTGAAGAATAAAGTTTTGACGAGTTTTTGTTCAAATTATACACACAGGGATATTGAGGTATCCTGATTATCAAGTTTTAAATAAAAAAAATCGTTAAACGTTTTTATTGATGGCATTTAAAAGAAAAAAAATATTTGTGGTATTAACTTGATGAATAAAATTTTACAGATTTGCACAGATAACTAGACATACCGTTTGTATGTATGTATGTGAGCTTAGCTATTTAGATACGTATTTTTTATTGTGAAACAGATGAGAAATGAATCAGAAAATCAAAAAGAAAAGATATATCACAGCCAATATTGTCTATAAAGACATGTAAAAGGCCGAGGCAGCATGCAGGGCACAAATTTTCTTGGAGGATCAAATGACTCGGAAGTAAAGCTCCAGGCTTAGTTGAGCCTTACCTTCATATTGGTCTTTACTCTGTCTCACCCAAATCATGCGCCATTTTTCTTCTCGCTTCTATTCCCGTATTGCATGGCAGCTGATGCCAGGTGCCATCCTAAGCTGACTTGATTCTTACGGATTTATCTACTGTCGCTGGAAGATCTGGTCCGTGCCAATTGATTTAGAGCAAATGTAAAAGAACAGCCTGAAATTAGTAGTGGATTAATGACATGTCGATGGAGAGTGTGTCATGAAATAAACGGGCCGATCACTATAATTCTTCCTGTGAGCTTTAAAGTATTATCTGGAGCCGCATTACGCGGTTTGTATTTTAAATCCGGAAGCCTTTTATTTCAATTTTGCACGATTTTAAAGCTTACTCTTAAATTAGCACGGTATTTAGCCTAATGGATTTTCGATACATTCCATTATATCTATATCTAAAATGCATGCGAGGCTCTACAGGTAGCTCGTTTTCACGTTTTATAATTATGTGCTATGCCTCGGTTTTTACACTTCTATTTCCAGATTTACCAAGGCAGGTAACCATAAAAACTGCGCAGAGAGCACTCTGTTACTTAATACATAGAACTAACTAAAATAATGTCCCTCTGAAGGTTTCACATTGGTATCTACATTTTCAATGTCATGCAAAAGCAAATACAAACAAACTGTACGAGAATGATGGTCAACATAAGAGTCGTATAGATGCAAAACCCGCCAAGTCAAGAAAATACAAAAAATGAGTTATTGCCAGCGACTGATTTATTGTGTCTTGCACGTATTCCAATGGCCATTTCTTGGCAGAACCCGCCAAAATCATAGTTATTTTCGCTATAAAGTAACGTTTAAGTTCAAAACCCACCAGCTACAGCAATCATTCAAGTACATATTCCGCCAAGTCAATATTAACCAATCGCGCGTCGGAGAGTATCACGTGACATTTGGGCGGTAGACGAGGATAGATGCATATTATTTGACTTTGCATTTCACTTTTAGCTTTTAGTTTGGTGAAATTTATTTATAGTGCAGACTGTCATTGGTTTTTTAATATTGTAAAGTGCAGAATGGAGTTATATGAAACCAAATTAACGAAAACACCGCCAAATAAAAGCAGAAAAAAAAACAAAAACAGGCAGAAACTCATAAGAGACAACTTCGAAAGAATTTATTGTAAGTTTAGGGTACATGATAATTGTACCTTGTGTTTTTCTTCATATATGGGGCAGAAAACCGCCCAAAAATTCCACATTGCAAACACCAGAATTATTTGGAATGTAAAACTCTAAAAATGTACGACGTAAAGGCGTTACACGATCTATTTTATAAAAAAAAGAACAAATTATATCAAGATACAATAATACATAAGTATTGTACTGCTGACAAACCAAAGCCCAGCTAACAATTTCTTGTTCTGTAAAAATCGTAAGAACGTTTCCAGAACAAATTTTATAGAACAATGTTTGTTCTAAGAACATTTTCAAAACATTCTTACAACACTTATACCATAAAAATGGGCACCGTTCTATAGAACCTTTTAGTTCTTTAAGCGGTTCTGTAAATCTTGCACGAAATACTTATAGAATTGTTGAATAAACGTTTTCACAAGTCTTAAAGAATTTTTATAACGCAGTTACAAAGTAATCTCATAAAAATTCTATAGCACTTCGCTATACAATTTTTTTGTTGCATGGTGTTAAATTTAAAGAACTTTAAAATCGTTTAATTGTATCTTTTAAAAACAAAATGTTTCTGTATCGCACATGTTAGAAATAATATGGACGGGCGAATAAGAACCAATAAGATAGGCCTAATCAGTCTGCATAGGAGTATTTACTTATATCATTACGAATTGCTTAGTTTGTTTGTCCATCAGGGAGCAGTACTTTTTAATGCGGAAAAAGTTTTATCGTAAAATATATGGTACATAATGGTAATTTTTTGACGCGCCCTCAGTTAACCTTATATTTCCTATGATGCTAGAAATTTACTAAAAAGAATTGTTTTCTAAATTGATGAATTTAACAACCATATTTAATATATCCATATTATTGATATCATTTCACCTATTTATATTGTACATATTTTTAATTAAGATTTTTTTTCTTTCTTCACAATATGGCGACAAAAAGAAAGAAAGGCTCCAATGGATTCTCACTAATATGAAATTTTTGTGTCGATTGTGTCGATTTTGTGTCGATTATAGAGCAAATTTGCTTCGTAAGCAACTACTTAATATTCACAGTGTTGTCATATTTTATTGCGGTAATTTCACTTATTTCAATCTTATTTAATAAATCTAATAAAATTCTTTATCTTCAACATCTAGAAGTGCAAATGGAAAAGGTTTGGAATGGTCTAAATTAAATATGTTACTAAATTTCTATAAGAAAATCAATTTCTCTTAGCAATCAAATAAATCTTATCTATAATAATGAAATATTCTTTCTGCAAGCAGATAATAATTTTTACACTTTGATCAAAATATTTCGTAGTATTACAGGCAGGTCTCGCCAGATGGGGCTATCGGAAACCTACATACATAAAAAATGATAGTTCTATAGCGTTTCTTTATGGAACAAAAAGGCTTTTGTTACTTATTTACTCTATAATGATTTTATAACAACTGTATTATTATTCTCTACAACTGCTTTAAAGAGCTTTTTCTCTTAAGTTCGATAGCAGCTTCCATATTTGTAATTTGTTTTCCGCAGCAGAATTGTAACTTAACAATGCCTTATACAATAGTTCTATAATTGAACTATAAGCGACATTACGGAATAATTTTATTAGAGTGTCACAGGAGATGGTATAATTCTATAAAGCAGTATTTTGCATCGGTTTTACAGTAATTTGATTCTATAAGCACCGTTGCTGTAAAATTGTGTTATTGTACACACTTATAGGGCTACATTAGCAGTTATCTTATAAGTGCTCTATAATTTATGCTCTAAGAACGTTCTTGCAACTAATTTAAAAACAATTCAGTTTCTGAAGGCAAAATAGTCTCATGTGTCACATTAATGCAACAATTTAGTATTCTAAATACAACTATAAAATATTAACTAAATTTATAGAACTACTTTGCTAGCTGGAAGAAATCCAGGATTAGAGACAATACCAGAGGGAAGAAATCAATTACAATTAAATATAGCATTCGGAAACCAGATAGAAAAGGGACGAAAGTTTGTCGTCAATTTTTGTTGAGTATTTTAAATATAAAAAAGGACAGAGTCCAGAGAGTAATGCGGCGATTTTTGGCAAACGCCAAAGAAAGTCGTGGTGGTGACAGAATAAAGAGTAAAAATGACGATAAGAAGGGTGCAATATCAACATTCATAGAGAGTCTGACTTGCTCGGAATCTCATTATTGTAGAAGTAAAATAATAGTTATAAAATATTTACCTTGTGAGCTGAATATCCGAAAATTGCACAAGATTTACAATGAGTGGATGGGAAATTACAAGTTAAAGAATGTTTCTTTAGAAATTATGTTAACAGTCAGTACAACGTAGGCTTTGGGACACCTCAGACAGATATGTGCTCAGATTGTCTAAAACAAAAAAAAAAGCTAACGACTGAGGCAAATTCAGACATAAGAAAGGAACTTATGCTGGCTAATAGGGTACATAAGCTAAAGGCACAAGCTTTTTACTGGTAGCTTAAAATTGATGGCAATAATATTCAGTGTTTCTCATTTGATTGCCAGAAAAGTCTATCTCTACCCAAATTAGCCGACCAGTCAGCTTATTTTTCACAACAATTCAATTTGTACAACTTTACATCTACTAAGTTAAATCCTGAAAACGTAACTTCATACTTGTGGACAGATCACCATTTACCAAAAAACTCTAGTGTTATAGCCTTTGCCCTCTTTGAGGTTTTCTCAAAAATTAACTTTTCTGAAAAGATTACCACTGTTCGTCTCTTTGCTGATGGATGCGCTGGGCAAAATAAAAACTCAATTGTTATTGGAATGCTCGCTGCGTGGCTTTATAGAGTTGCTCCAAAACATATTTCAAAAATTGAATTCATTTTTCCCGTGGTCGGACATTCTTATATGCCTCCCGATCGAGTATTTGGGTTAATTGAACGAAAAGTGAAAAACAATCTCATTACAGACCCAGAAGAATATTATAACATAATTAGTAAAGTTTCCAATATTCAGATTCTAGGAAAAGACTGGGATGCTTATAAGTGGAAAGAAGTAACTACTTCAATTATTAAACCTCCAACAAATTGGCATTTTCAGTTTAACTGTGCCAAAAGATTTATTTTGGATAAGATGGACAGCAGTATTAAAGTACGAGGCGAAGTAAATTACAGAAGCGACTGTGGAGTTTCAAAAGGCTTTTTTAAGCGTGGAAAAACAACAATTATGTTAAATCCTGATATTATACAGGTGGGAAGAAGTGTAGATCCTCAGAAAGCGACATCAATAGCCAATTTGATGAGTAAACATGATGGGGATGAGTAGAGACTTTTGCCAAATTTAAGATTCTATAAGGAAATAATTGACCAAGAACCAGTAACCATGCAAATGCCCTTGGAAGATACATATGAAGCAGTGTCAAAATAATAATGCTCTTGGAATAGACATCGATTTAAGGGTTTAGATTAATAAAAAACTTTATGAACGTGTCGTTTCTTTTAAAGGAAAGTTTTTTTTTGTATCTTAAGACATTTTGTAATGTTATTTCCAATATTTGTTTCGTTAATTTAAAAATAAACATACTTTACAAAAAGTGTTCGAATAATTTTCTAACGTTGAAATGCAAAATCCGCCAAATCACTTTTTTAATGTCGTATATTAATACATCTAATGCATCTAGATTTTTAAAAACTACTTTTTTTACTAACAAACTATCCGAGCATCTTATAAAAATACAAGTTATTTAATAAATAGTTTACTTTTTTTCTTGATTATCTAGAAAACGCTTCAAAGTGACTTGGCGGGTTTGGCATCTATACGACTCTAATATGTTGACCATCATTCTCGTACAGTTTGTTTGTATTTGCTTTTGCATGACATTGAAAATGTAGATATCAATGTGAAACCTTTAAGGGACATTATTTAAAAAGATACCTATAGAAAATTAATAGCTATTTCAAGAAAATAATAAATCAAATTTGTGTTACAGAATCTAAGGGTTGGGAAAATTCCGAAATAAAATTAATATTTTTTAACCAGTAACTTCTAAGAAAAAAAAACGCTTAAACACGTATATTGATTTTAAATTTTACTTATTTTATGGCAATAAAATGAAATATTTTGCTTCAACTCTTTAACTGGAAGGCACCTCAATTTTTTTTCAAATAAAAATGATGTGGTGCGTGAGCTCATTGAAAAGTTCACGGAAAAATGACCCAAGCAGCACAGACCGATCGGGTTGACGTCGAGCCAACGTCGGCAGTCTAACCTGAAGCCGACGTCCGCGCCACGGCGTACCGACCAGTTTTTATACGAAAATGGTCACACAAACTCCGGTCGACCCGGCGTCACCCTGTTGACTAATAAAGTCGCTCTTATATTCAAATTATTATAACCATTTCGACCAAATTTTAGGTAAGGCTAATGTTATCCAAAGTGACTTTTAGAATACGCTAATTTAAGTAAGTAGCGTTAGGTGTAAATATTTGTGCTTACTTCCACGTTACATTAGGTAGGACAAATATTACTTAACATAACATTTTCTATAATTTACGTACAAATTTTTCTATATAAATCAGGCAAGTGCTATATTTTTGTTCCGTTTATACTAATTTTGTAACTAATAATACTGCAGCTCATTTTAATAGAAGGTATGCATCTACTCGTATACGATTCAGTATATTAATAAAATATAATTTTAAGGATATAAGTCTCGAGATCTTCAAACACTTAAATTATAAACGCAAGCAATTCTATTGATTATATTGGACAAAATGGACCATTAAAATTAAAGCGCTATTAAATGACATTTTTATCAATATATATTTTTATTTTGTATTTTTTAGAAAATATTTTTTTTTATTATGTTTTATGTATTATGTTTTTATATATTACCTGTGTAATATTATTAGCTGTTTTTCCCCACCCAATAATTAGTACTGACTGTCAGGTGGTCTACTCTAAATAAATAAATAGTTTCGTATTCTTGACAATAAAATCACTGGTGTATTTAAAATATTTGATACATAGTGATTTTCCGGTAACTGTGACCTCGGCTATTCTTAGGCTAGGCTTTGTGGGGATAGACCGTTATCGTGATCTCTGGGCTCGCCCATATATTGCTTTCGGCTCCTATTGTTAATATTACGACTGCTATGGTGAGAATCGTCCTCGGATAATGGTTTCGACTTACTTGAATTTTTCATTATCTGATTTCATAATACTTGACAGTTTTCATTACTTCACTAACAATATAGGTAACATCATGTCAAACGTCAAAATGTTTCAAATACGTGTGGTTGGTGTAGGATAGGTCAAAATATGGTATAAACACCGACGTCGGCTGTACTTACCTCATCCGACATTACAATTAGTATTAAATAATTTGGAGTAGCGACGTCGATGTGGATGACATTAACTGACGTACATCATTGGTTAGAGACAGTTAAAAACACCGACGTCGGCCTATCCGGCTTGTTTTATTATTCATTTATTGTTATTTAAAGCATGGAACAGGTCGAAATATCGACGTCGACATTGCCGACGGCGTTGTGACGTCGGCAAAACTGACGTAAGCGGTTCCTACCAAAATTACTTAAAATTCGGCCATAGACGTAATGCTATACCAATTTTGTAGTCATAATTTGTATAATTTTGGTATAAAACTAGTTGTTAGTTAAATTTGGTGCGGTTTGTGCTGCTTGAGGAGTCTAAGTATACCATTTTCTTTCTTTTATTTATGTAGTTATTACAAAACAAAAAACAACTTTAAAATGCAACATTAGTACTACCTCTACAGGTAATTTAATGTAGCACATGCTGAAAATGTTCTCCACCCTCTACCTGTCATGCTCCCAAGCGATGGTAAAATCCGTCGACGAAATTCCGAATGGCTTCAGTTGGTGTATTATTTGACTTAAATCTTGTTTTTTAGATTTCCAATATTAACGTGTCTATTTTGACAAACCTTATTTTCAAGATATCCCCAAAGAAATTGGGGGAGCGCCGTCCTGTTGAAAACAAACTGTTTTATTGGGTATATCTGGATCTACTTCATTAGGGAAAATAACAGCTAGAGCAGGCATTAAATCAAATGTTAAAAAGTCTTGGGAGCGTTCATCTGTAAGGTTTCTCCAAAAAATAGTGACCCTAAAATCATATGGGCAGATATCGATTGTTAATGATACCTGCCCATACACATACCCATACATATTTACTTTCTGAGGGCACTGCGTACGAACTTCACATATCCAGTGTGGGTTTTCCTGACTCCAGAAACGATAACTGTCAATTAACTATTCTATTTAAATAAAAGGTAGCTTGATCCGAAAAGACAGTGGAAACCCATTACATTCTCATCACATCGTCTCATAATTTCCTCACAAAACTATAAACGCCTTTCATAGTCATGTTCCAAAAACTCATTTTTCTGCAGTGATAATGCCATGTCCAATTTCTGTTCGTCATCTAAAACACGTGATCGGCCATTTCTGGCCAAGTCTTTCACTGTTCCATGTTTCTCAAATTTATGGAATATCTTACTGACAATAGCCTATGAAATGTGATTATCCGGTTTTTTTGCACTAAATAAAGCGCACACTTCACTTTGACTTTTCATTCTGTCTCCACATCCCATCAATATCAAGACTTCGATACGCTGCCTTTCTGACAATACCATTTTTTTTTTACTAAATTGAAATAGAACACTCTGGACTGGCAACATTCATAAAATGGACATTTGAATTCAATTTTACAAGAAACTTCTACAAGTTTTTTTTATTTTATCAATGTAAAATAGAAACTTATTCAAAACTAAAAACAGCATACCGATATTAGGTTTTATTCTACCATCACATGGAAGCACATCAAGTAGAAGGCATAGGGCATTAGATATCACTAACTTTGTATTTGTAATTGTTTTATTTTTCGAAGACTTGTTTTTTTATTTCGTAATAAGTATATAACTAAAAGAATAAAATGGTATGGTTAGATACAATTTTCCGTGAGCTTTTCAACGAGCCCACACACGACGTCATATATTTTCATTTGAAAATAAAGTTAAAGTGGCTTCCAGCTAAGAAATTGAAAAAAAATATATTTCATTTTATTGCTATAAAATACATAAAAAATTATATCGTGTCTATAAATACTGTCAATAAAAAGATAACTAAATAGTTTTTTTGTAGGTATATATACAATTAGACCACAGATTTTTGCGTTATGTAAATACCTATAGTTATATAATTATTTCCCTTTCTACCTACGAAATTTATTCATAAACTAATTAAAATTTAATTAATTATTCTTTAGTTTTATTGGGTTTTTGCCACACTTCTGAAAAAAATAAAGATTAATTAATAAACCCTTGTGCCAAACGACAGTCAAGGGTTATTTTTGAAATTAAGTTTGCCTAACCAAAAAATTTCACACTTAAAAAGCAGATAAGTGAAAAATAACAAAAATCACATCAATATCGCGCACTTCCATATTTTTGACTGTTTAGAAAAACTCTCTGTTTTCGTTTTCAAAATAGTAATAAAAATATTAAATGTATGTCAAGTTTGACAGTTTAAAATTTGTTTATCTATTAGTATTTATTTTAAATGATTTTTATTTTATTGTTACTTACTTCTTCTTGATACAACTGTAGCCAACAATGATCGATGTTTACTGAACAGTTTGATACACACTTATCTCCGTTCAACAAAATAATCTTCCTTCTCTAAAATTTTTGCCGAACCCCATTGAATTAAATGACCGTTTCCCCAAGCATGTTCGCAAATTTTGGATGTTTCAAATTACCATCTTTTTATATAATTTTTATGTTCCTCAACTCTAACATCGATCATTGTTGACTACAGTTGTATCAAGAAGAAGTAAGTAACAATAAAATAAAATTCATTTAACATCTCTATGGAAGCAGATAAACAAATTTTAAACTGTCACACTTGACATACGTTTAATATTTTTACTACTATTATGAGAACGAAAACAGAGTTTTTTGAAACGTCAAAAATACGGAAGTGCGCGATAGTGATGTGATTTTTGTTATATTTTACTTATCTGTTTTTTTCAGTGTGAGATTTTTTGGTTAGGTAAACTTAGTTTCATAAATAACCCTTAACTGATCCGTTTGGCGCAAGGGCTTATTTAATTAATCTTTATTTTTTTCAGAAGTGTTGCAAAAACTCAATGAAACTAAAGAAAAACTAAAATGATGTCACAAATCAATAGCTTCAGACAATATCTTAATTAATTAAACTATAATTAAAGGTTTGTACAAGTTTTATTATCGTTTCATTGTGTCATGTGACTCGTGTGTATGTACTTATTTTGATTATCTGCATTTGTATTTTTTACAGAACAGAGATCAGGTACAAATATAAATGTGAATAAGTTCACACAAAATTTTTATCAAAGTTAAGAAAATATCTAAAAGTGGAAATACTTACCTGAAAACCTATGTATATTTAAAAACATACCTATACGCTTTTCTACGTTTTAAATTTCCCTCAGTGCAGAATTGTTTAATTTACAGACCTTATCTGCTGTATCGACAAAAGTATTATTCTTAGTGGTGTGTTATAGTGTCAGCTTACAGCTATAATGCATATTTTTTAGGAAACGTAGGTAAAATCGTGTATTTACAGATTTGATTTTAATTTTCATTTAAATAAATTCGTTAACATCTGCCCAACGATTGTTGAAAAATGTAAACTTCCTGTTTTATTTCAAAGTCAAAGTTATAACATGTAAGCCTGAACAAGTATTTTTTGGTGAAGTGACGCCAATAATTATATTATTCTGAGACTTAAAACTCCGAGTACATACAACATGATCAGTCAACATTCAAATATAATCGTAATGTGTATTGATTATTGAGATATTGTATCCTTCTATACTTACTTTTATAGTTACTTTACATTTCAAAACAGATCATTTCGTAATAACTTTCGGAATTTTAACCACATTTGAAATAGTTTTGTTTTGTGTAATTACTTTTTAGTCTTTTAATTAACCTTCTTGTTAATAAAAAAGTGAACTACGTGCGACTCTGTTAAATTTACGTGTTCGAATTGTGTTATGAATGAGTTGTGATGTTTTAAAGTTTTTTTGCAAGTCCTACCTATACATCTTACGTACCAATTTAAATTTGGAGTAAAGAAATTATTTCCAGACCATTTTCTATTTTTCTTAATTAATACAAAAATGGGACCAACGTGAAATATCATTAAAAAATGTATTTATCACTTACTCGTGTTTCCTCTAATGAGGAAACAAAAGTTAAGCTATTTTCGACATTATTCTTTAAATTTTCATCTGAAATTGTTATCAAAATTCTAAAGACAAGAAATTAATTATAAAAGAGAGTTAAAAAATGAAGTGATTCTCTTAAAGAATAAAGGAAAAAAATGTTTTACAGCTTATTGAGGTAGGTAATGCTATACCAGTCTTAACCTATAAATATAAATTTTCTCAAAATAATATTAAAATGACAATGTTGGCACACTGTACCAATATCCGTAAAATGTTCATTATTTATAGATTAGATGATATTTATAGTTCTTTTGCAGTCTAGATGACAGTGCCAACAACGGCCAATAGTGCCTAGTTATTTAAATTTCTTTTATTTCAACTAATGCAAGTTCAAAAAAGCGAGTCGTCAAGATGTGCGACAAAGGGCTCGTGAAACATATAACGAAAAATAATTAAAATTAAACCTGAAAATTTCACACTTATACTCTTAAACCAATCAGAGACTCGTTTTTTGTTTGGTTACCATGGACACCAAAATATTTCCGGAAATATTCATCCTCGAGGATACCCTGAACGATATTAATAAGTGGAAATATTTATGTTAAAATAATGACACATGGCATAGACTTGAAATTTCGCTTTAAAAATCTTTCTCTTTGTATTTTGTGGCACTAAATTTTCACTGCTTTTCTAATATTGTCTCGATTTTCTTTTCCAAAATGCAACATTTTTACTTAACACTTCACTCGACTTTATAATGAGAAAAATTAGCGTGGTACAATTGTTGACATTTCAATAAACATTCATGGCCAACTAACCTTACTTTTTCCATGTCTCTAAATAATCTTGTCCAATAAAATTTATTGATTAATTTTTTAGGTGGGAAATTTTCTTATTGAATCCCCTACGTGCTTGAATTAATAATCCCTTGTCTTCGACTCGGGATAATTTTCAAAATATTCGTGAACTCGAAAAAATTTTCGGTAATAATCCAAGCTCTAGGGAGATTACAAGTGAAAATTAGTATCCAATGAAAATAGTGTAATAAATGTGGACATCCGGTTATACACCGGTGTGAAAACAGCAGCCAAAGATAGCAACCTAAACGCACGAAGATACCCGAACGATCAGTAGCGCGCGGTTCTCTCAGGCATACGTTGGGTCCGTTAATAAAAGCGATTAAATTACTCTATCCTAAAATGTCACTGTGGCTCCAGAGATGTACCACATTTTGCAATATGGAATATATTAACAATATCAAGGACGGGTACACTTAAAGTTTCGTGTAAAGAATTGTATTGAGTCAGCGGGTGTGAAAATCGAGAGCATCGATTTATTTATTATAAATAATCACATATCTTGCAAACTATGAGGCGGACCACATTTTGTTTTATAGGGTATATTAACAATGTCTTAATGAGTTTTCACATAAAGTTTCGTTGATTTGTATTGGGTCTCCGGGGGTGAAAATCGAGATACAATTCTTTACACGAAACTTTAAGTGTACCCGTCTTTGATATTGTTAATATATTCTATATTGCAAAATCTGATACATCTCTGGAGCCACAGTGACATTTTAGGATAGAGTAATTTAATCGCATTTATTAGCGGACCCAACGTATGCCTGCGAGAACCGTGCGCTACTGTTCGTTCGGGTATGTTCGTGTGTTTAGGCTGCCATCTTTGGCTGATGTTTTCACACCGGTCGGTTATATCGGAAATTAATGTCAACTTTGAAATTTTGAATGGTACAATATTGCTCAAGCTATTACATACCTTGTCGTTTTCGAGATATTTGACATCTGAAATTTTTGACAAATGTATGACCTTAAAAACATATATTTTAATATTATTATTTACTATTTAGCGATGGTAAGACCGTAAGTGTTTCAACAATTCGCAAAACGAACAAGTGTTTTTAAACAATTAAAACTGCATTTTTTCAATGGGTATATTACAATATTTTTTTCATGAAATGTTAGGGTTAGTTCACATAGGGCCTTCTATATTTTTAAAATCATAGTAATTTGAATCTTTTAAATGTTTTGTAGAAATACCTCAATTAGTTTGACATTTTGACTGCAAAGATTATGGCGAGAAACCCGTTTGCACAGATTTTAATATAGATTGATTTCCGTGATATGTCTAACACGTCCTCATCGTGATACACCCTGTCTGTATGTTTTGTCTTTTTTGCACCATAGAAAATCAAAACACGACAAACTACGTTAAACATTTTAAGCGAGTCTATTGAAAATAATTTCCAAATAAGAGGAAATTACATTGATTTTGATATATTCGGTTGTCACCATGTCACCTTCAAATTGATAAATGGTTTAACATATTTCAATTGTTTATTTCCTCTATAATGATAAATTAGATATTAATTAAGATGACTAGACTAGACTACATTATTAGATTAAAAATAATATCAATTGTACTCTAGCGACTATGGATAATTATGAACCCAAATTATTAGTGAATGATAACCAAAATGACAGGGCAGTTTTTATAAGAACGTGAAATAAATAGTATTATTTTAATTAGCCACAAAGTATACAGATAGTATTAGGTATTAAAATACGTATTACCCGCAATAAGAGAAAAGTAAAATACAAAACCTAAAGTTCATTTTTATTACAAATAAAAATCTAAGTCTAAATCTTTTCTGGATAGATTCGATTCATTTATTATAAACAAAAATCTATAGAAAATATCTAATCACAGTCTGTCATATCAAATACAGCGTAAAATTTAGCCAGTTTTTTTGCGAAACAATTAATTTGAAAATTATTTTTTTTAGCCCTTAGCAACTTAAAGAGCCAAAATTTTTTTATAGGATTAGGTATAGAATCTATTGCAAATTTGTAATCTAGATCTTTTTCTGGATAATGTATGTCGCTGTATGCTGTTTCGTTTGTAGTTAAAAAGAAATTGGGAAAGTAAATTCCACTAGGACAAATAATGGGATTACTTGATACTTTTCACTTAGTAACGCTTCCTAAATACTGTGTTAATGGTATTTCTTTGAAGATGCAGGTATCAACATTTGCTCACGAATTAGTATCAAATGTCTTGAAAAAAAATACATGTAGATCATTTCATTCTCAACAACAATAAAACGTAGTTTAGAAAGAATAATAATTATTAATTAGACAGAAAAAAATATTGACTTTGTTGGTGAAAAAAGGAAAAACTTCCTAAATATTTCAACAGCTCAAAAACTTTAAGAGGTCTTTTTAGGTATCTTGAAACTGGTTTCAAAATAGCTCCCGTAATAATGAATCTATTTTGATGCGGCTTGCACTAATTCTCTTAGAAAACAATTTAGTTCCGAGGATACCTCAAATCATATTTTTTATATGAATAAACTAGAGTTTTATTAATTTATATGCACACTGTTCAAATAATTGATTATAAACTGTAAATGTGGATTTGTGTATTTTAAGTTAAAATAACCGCTTACATTCAAATAGAATCAGGCGTTGAGAGATACGAGGTACGCAAGGATGGAAGATGTAAGTCATGGGTATAGTGTCTTTAGCGAAACGTTAGAGTTGATTCGTTTTTAGCGTGGGCCTTTAACATGAGAAATTATGTTAATAATTACTATGGAATCAGTATAATTCGATGACACCAATCTTAATTATTACAAGAAATAGAAACAAATTTGTGGCATAATGCTGTTGATGTGGCTGTATTCAAAAATGTTGCCTTGGGTCAATGTGAGAGATTGATACCGGTTGACATTTGACCATCCCCCTAATTAATGAGGTTTTCCAGTCGTACCTGAGCGCAAATGCATCCTGCATAATAATAATATGCCGCTCCTACTCCCGCACAAGTCTCCCACTTCTGGGATAATCCCCGTGATTAGAATGAGGGGCATAGATATTATAATAATTATTATAGTTTAAATAAATTGGTTGAGACATTTATTTAGTATGTGCGATAAATTAGTAAAATTATTTTGATAATTTGAGATAATAATTATAATTTATTTTGTCACATTAGATACCGATATACGTAAATATAAATTTGTTATACAGGGTGTTAAAAAAGAGTGTAAAATATTTCAGGAGGTAATAGTATAAACCAAAATAAGCAGACAAGTCTTAATAAACATGGGTCCACAAAGTAACCGTTGCGGAGATATGGACCACTATTCGTTTTTCAAACATTTTATTTTATTATGAATAAACCGACAAAGGAAGCTTTTAACAAACAAAAAACAAAGTTACAGAAGATGTTCAAAGTGCCCTCCGTCCATTTCCAAGCAGGCACGACATCTTTGTCTCAACGATATTCGAATTCTTTTGAAAACACCCTCCTTGGTTTGGATTTCTTGAAAGTTTTGATTAATCCGTAGCTGCAGCTCTTCCAGGCTATTTACAGGAGTACCATACACTAATGTCCTCAAATTTCCCCAAACAAAGAAATCTAGAGGATCAAGCGATCTTGGAGGTCATAAAACAGGTCCGGCCCTTCCTACCCATCTATGTGGCACGTTTTTCATTAAACATTTGAATGGGTATTGTAGGTGACAGGTTTCTAGGTCCTGTTGTTTTACCAAATCCATTAACAGGTGCTGCTTACCTCAACTTTCTGCAGAACACACTGTATGAGTTTTTGGAAGACATTCCTTTGAATCAGAGGCAATAAATGCGGTTCCAGCATGATGGTTCTCCAGCTCATTTTTCCATGGCCGTTAGAGAGCATTTACACCAAACTTTTCCACATAGATGGGTAGGAAGGGCCGGACCTGTTTTATGGCGTCCAAGATCTCCAAATCTGAACCCTCTAGATTTCTTTGTTTGGGGATATTTGAAGACATTAGTGTATGGTACTCCTGTAAATAGCCTGGAAGAGCTGCAGCTACGGATTGATCAATAATGTCAAGAAATCCAAACCAAGGAGGGTGTTTTCGAAAGAGTTCGAATATCGTTGAGACGAAGATGTCGTGTCTGCTTGGTAATGGACGGAGGGCATTTTGAACATCTTCTGTAACTTTGTTTTTTGTTTGTTAAAAGCTTCCGTTGTCGGTTTATTCATAATAAAATAAAATGTTTGAAAAGCAAATACTGGTCCATATCTCCGCAACCGTTACTTTGCGGACCCATATTTATTGAGACTTTTTTGCTTATTTTGGTTCATACTATTAGCTCCTGAAATATTTTACACTCTTTTTTTAACACTTTATTTATAGTGTTTTTTTTCCAAGAAATAATTTCATAGGTTCGTATTCCTCATTCGAAATAAATAAATAATAAAAACTAAAATTCCTTTACTGTGATTGTACAAATATCCCCGAATATTAAATTACGCAATAAATTATAAGATATAAGCAAGATATAAATGGATTTCGCTTTAAAGGCTTCCGCAAATAACTAAATCATACTTTCACTTCGTTACGCGTCGTAATATTTTTATTGTGATGTATTATGATAGAATGCGAAAAGATACTTTGGATTATTAGAAGATTTGCAAAGCTCTGTGCAAATAATTAAGCCATATTTTAACGTTAAAAGCTTAGAGATGAAAATATATATTTTTTGTTAATGAATTATTATAACGGCACACTGATAAGTTCATTGAGATAGTTTTGTCGCTAGTTGTAGATACTGTAATAGAATACTGGCTACTAATTATGTATCATTTAATAGTTTTATTAAGTACTTATAAATATGAAATCAAATAGTAGGATTGAATAAATAAAGTACTACGTAAAGTCTCACACTCTAAGGACATGTTCTTCAATGCAAATATAAAGGTACATTAGTACTATCGGTTCCCACAATGTTACAAATTGTAAATTTATACAGTATTTTTCAAACTAGTTTGGCTGTCAAGTTGAAATTATTAATTTTAAATTAAAAACAGTTTAAAAAAAAAACTTACTGATTTTCAAATATCTTGGAGGTCGTCGTAAAATTATGCTTCAAATACGTCCTCGTTCAAGATGAAAATGTTCAAATGTAATGGATGGTAGATTGTAATTATTTTTCCATTATAAAATTAGAAATTTTTTTCAGTAGTACTTTTTATAACTTAATTTCTAGCTCATCTACGGAATTCACTATTTTGCATATTTAGATATTTTATACATATAGGTATTTAGATAACTTTATTTGATGAAAATAACGGGAAATGTTTAGAATTAAGTTGAATTAGGTTAATATCTTTAAAAGTTTAGTTATTTATTTATATATTTATTAAGAACACAACAGATAAATATTCAATTACAGGACAATAAGACAGAATAACACATGCAAATTGGTAAAACAAAACATAAAAAGAAATACAATGTACAAAGGAAAACCAAACTAGATATAAACAATTAAATCTAATGCATAGTAAGTTTGTAGTTATATTAAATAAAAGTTAATAAAAATGAGTTCTATCTACGTAAAGCCTCAAACTGAATTCAGTATTAAATAAATTATAATCTGTGAAGATATCCAGAAAATAATTGAAGATATTGCTATTTTTTTACATAACATATAATGGAAACTTTACACGACGTTAGCTCTAGCCAAGGGCAAATAAAAAATTCTAAAATCTAAGTTTATGAGGAAGAAACCAGCTGCTAATTTTATTAAGCAAAATGTTGAATAGTAACTTTATAGAAAACATCCTGAGAACAAGGGATGCAGGCTGTTGGAAGGCAGAAGGTCGTGTGGAGGGTCATGCTGCTATAGCCTTAAGGGCGGAGAATGAGATTCCAGTATCTGCTCTGAGGGTTATTGAAGCAAAGGATAAACTAAGGTTGGGAAGGAGGTATACCACTGTTTTCCCCTAGAGAGAGCAGTGGGAGAGGGCAGAAAACATGTTTCCCCCGGGATCTCTGATATGCTATACAGATGGATCTCGGGTAGGGGATGAGTTTTCTGGTGCAGGAATATATCTGGAAAACCTGGACATCCGGCAGAGCTTTTCGCTGGGCACACACCCCACGGTTTTCCAGGCGGAGGTTTTTGCTATTTTGATGGTAGCAGGCAAGGAAGAAGTAAGGAATTGTGTGGAGGAGAAAATCTTCATCTGCTCTGATAGTCAGGCTGCACTCAGGGCACTTAGCTCTCCGGTGACGAGATCTAGTCTTGTTCAAGAGTGTGGCGATGCCCTGGAGTCCCTGGCCAGACAACGGGAGGTGGAGTTGGTCTGGGTTTCTGGGCATAAGGGAATCCCCGGTAATGAGACGGCTGACTTGCTAGCTCGTCTCGGATCTGGGGCACCTTGTCAGGGACCCGAACCCTTTTTGGGAGTTACGCGAGGTAGTATGAATAGTGCCCTTAATAAATGGGCCTATCAAACACTAGGAGGGAATTGGAGAAGGAACGGGGGATGTAGACAGGCCCACGACTTCTTCAATGAGCCTAATAAATTTAGGACGAAGTGGCTGTTGAGCCTTAGTCGAGGATCCCTGAACCAAATGGTGGGGGTCCTGACAGGCCACTGCAGACTCAGGAGGCATTTGAATTTGATAGGCATAGAGGAAAGTCCCTTATGTCCGGAATGTGGAGAGGGGGAGGATACCCCTATCCACTTCCTAGGATATTGTGCGGCTCTTGGAAGACTAAGATATAGGATCTTTGGCACCGAGGAGCTGCAAAGGGAAGAGATGAGGGGCCTACCATGGACTAGGATCCTGGCGTTCATTAGGGCGTCGGGTAGGTTCAAGGAAGGCCGAGGGAGAATAGTGGAGAGGTGATGGGATGTCAGGGTAGGCAAAAAGGGCCCATGTGTGGCCTACTTGCCAGGCTGAGGCCGCCCACACTTACTACTACTACTTATAGAAAACATTGTTCTTCTGCATTCTAACGTCTTAAGATTAAACATACTTAGCAACGCGGTATGACAAAAACATTGTTCAGGGTACTTTACATTAAGTTTTAAATACAAAAAGTTCGCAAATCTGCGCTGAACAGACTCCAATTCCACCTTATGTTTAAGGTAAAAGGGAGACGACGCTAGAAAATTTTAACAGTGATCTTACATAGGCAAAGAACAGCAACTTATGATATTCTACACTGTAAAATTCTTAAAATAAACCCCAAATATTTAGAAGCAGTCCGAACAATACACTATAAAAAATAATTACACATTTTAACACAAAAGAACACAATACTGTGTTAATCGAGGTCCAGAAGGGATTGTGTATATTTTTACATGGCAATTGTGTTAATATAATAAATGTTAGTGCAAATTTTACACATTTCAGTATTATTTGTATCATTAAAGGTGTAAGCTTTACACATTAACATGTTAGTTTTAGTTTATAATAGGTATTGATATGGAAGACTCACCTACCATTTTAGTTTGTTAATTATGTTCCTGTTTGCTTTCGAAATAATTTTTAATGAATATAATTTTTGAAATACTTTTATTTTGAGGTTTTTAGAGGTTTTGCCTGTCGTCGAGAATACATTGAATATAACCTGGAATGTTCTAGAAAACGTCAGAATAACTGTATTAAAAATTAACGGTATAATAGTACATATTCTTATAACGCACTCATAATGTTCTAGTAAATTATAAACAATGAAACAATAGACATTAAACAGGGATGTATTTAGGTACTACATAATAGGAGCTTGCGAAAATTAACTGGTAGTGTTCTGAACATATAATTTTATTTCTCTAAAGTTACAAAAAAATCAGATTACAGAGTAAGCTAAAACGTCAGAGTGAACTCCTAATATTTTTAAAAGTTATATTCCAATAATTAGTTTTAACTTTATTACAATTATCAGTACCTAATATTTATTATAGTTAGGTAAGTACTTACCATTTTCCTTGAATAAACCTCAATTTAAATTTAAATATTCTCCATTTGAACACAGTGAACGAGAGGTACACAACACCGCTACATGTCCAATATGGCGTAGTGACGTGTGTTGGAACAGCTGATATACTGCAGTTGCGCAGTTGTGCTCAACCAGTCAGGAGTAGGGATATAAAACACAATCAAGTTGTGTGCGTGTTAACTTTACACAAAACGGTGTACTTTTAACACACAACTGGTAAATATTATAGAAATTCATCTTATTATACTTAATACTAGTAATACTCGTATTAACACATTTTGTGTAAAACATACAAAAAAGCCATAGTATGTAAAATTGTTAACACAGAAATTTTACACACCCTAAATTGCACACTGGAATATCTTGCTTACGCAGCAACTTTTTTACAGTGTATAACCATACTGAAGGGAGAAAGTGAGTTTATCATCAAATATTACTCCTAGGTTTTAATTTTACTTAGTCTTTCTAAAGCGGTTTCCAGCATGACATAATTGTATACGATAGGATGATTTTTTCTAGAGTAAGTTTGTACGTTACATTCAACATCAGGCTATTACACCGCTGAATCATCACATTTCTATTATTCTGAAGCTTCAGACAGTCATCAACCGATTTTATTTTAGAGAAAATTTTCAAATCATTGGCGTACAAAAGTAATTCTACATCACCCATGGACAGACCCTTGTGGTACTTCCGATGTTGCACGAAACTTATCCACTGATGAACCATACATTCAACATACAGATATCTATTAGAAAATATGACCTAAATAAAAAGGGTTAGTTAAAATATTGTACACTGAAAGAATGATTTATGTAAATTTACTATGATTAGCATTGGCTATTTTATGCCCATAACTATAATAGAAATTTTGCTTACGATTTATAGAACTACCAATACTTTGTAAAATTTCAATTTAATTAAGGACGCCGTATTCATAAAATAGTATTTTCTTCAAATATAAATAACTTCAGCTATTTAAGAACTGAATGATGCAAGTAACAGGAATGTTATATCATGCCATTCAAATTCAATATTCAAATGTACCTAAGTAAAACGAATATACAATGACCAAAAAATTTTTAGGTACAGAAATCTTTCAAAATATGTTTAAAAAATAAAAACTGTAGATATAAATCTTGTTACAACATAAATTTACATAGTTCTGCAAATAATATTGTTACCCGATATAATTTCTACCAAGCAATTTGGTTTTACCGAGGGAAAGTCTACACAGGATGCAATTTTACAATTAATAAATATCATTAGTCAAAATATTAACTCAAGCATACCAACTCTTTGCATTTTTGCCGACCTAAAGAAGGCTTTTGACACAGTCAGTCATACGCAACTTATGGAGGTTTTGGAGGGGATTGGTTTCAGGGGAATCTCATATAAGCTGTTGGAGAGTTATCTAAGTAACAAGAAACAATGTATAAAAATAGATGATACAATGAGTGACTTTCTGACGATCAAATATGGTGTTCCACAAGGGAGAGTACTGGGTCCAGTGCTGCTCAACTTGTATTTAAATGATCTATATCAAATAGAAACAACTGGGAATATAGTAAGCTTTGAGGATGATACTGCAGTTATATATCAAGCAGATAATTGGGACAATCTAAAAAAAAAATGAAAAAATGGATTTCTTAAGTATTATACAATGGTTTGACAGTAGACTGTTAACCGTGAACACTAACAAGACACATTATCTTCCCGTTACCTCTTACTCCCCTAACTTACCTCAATACAAATGTCTTTCCATAGATGTCGATGGAAGAATTGTTGAAATCCACCAAGCATCCACAATAAAATATCTTGAAGTGTACGTTGACCCACATCTAAAATGGGATACACATATAATTAAGGTTAATAAATTTGGGTATTTTGCGTGTGTAACTTTTTCATCTTTAACTTTTTAACAAATTCCGTTTTCCTGAAGTGTTTTACGTTAAAAAGGTACTCTTGTTTCAAATCGTTATTTTTAACGGTTCCTGAGAAAATCGCTCTTGAATTAATCCCACTTTGATCAATCTCATAGTAATTTATACAAAATTATCAAGGTATTTTTATGTCAAAGTATTGTCAACACGATTGCCAATTTAATAGTTCTAAGCGAAAAAAATGGAAGAGTTTACGGGACAAGAGTTAGGTAGTTGATATGGTATTTATTTATGACTTTTGCGATGGTAATGCTGCAGCGGCAGAACACGAGTACGGGAGAAGGTTTCCAAACCGAAGGCTGCCATCAAGGAGGACATTCCCTACGGTATTCCGCAACTTAGCTGCAACCGCCACTTTTCGAAAGACACCGGATCAAGGACGTCCCAGGATTAATAGGGAACCGGAGGTCCTTGACGCTATTGAACAAGATCCTACGACTAGCATACGGAACATTTCAAAGCAAATAAATGTTCCTCGACCAACGGTACTACATATCTTAAAGATTTCCTTAACAGAATTGATTAGATGTGCTATTAACATTTCAGTTTGGAAGAATATTAAAGCGACAAGGTCTACATGCCTATCACTATAGATGTGTACATGGCTTGATACCAGAAGATTTTGCGCCACGTATGCAATTTTGTCGCTGGATTTTGTTACTAGACAACGAGCAAGCTTCCAAAATTTTGTGGTGTGACGAAGCTACTTTTACCCGAAATGGAAAATTAAATTTTCATAATTCTCATTATTGGGAAGAAGAGAACCCACATGTTGTTCGGAGAACAAACTTCCAGCAACAGTGTTCCATAAATTTATGGGCGGGAATAATTCACGACACTTTGATTGGACCTATTGAAATTCCACAACGTCTAAATTCAAATCTTTATTTAAACTTACTTCAAGAAAATCTTCCCCAAATTCTCGATGATCTGCCTCTAAATTTACGACGTAACATGTTTTTTCAACACGATGGAGTCCCGGCACATAGTGGTCGTAATGTTCTAAATTTCCTAAACGAAAATTTCCCTGGATGGTGGATAGGGAGGCACGGACCGGTAGCTTGGCCGCCGCGTTCTCCCGACCTAACCCCGCTGGATTTCTTTTTCTGGGGATATCTAAATAAAAAAATTTACGCCACCGAAGTCGATACCTGTGAGGAATTGCTTCAGCCTATCAATGAAATTCGTCAAAACCGTTTTAGCATCTTAATAGCTTCTAGAAGTGTTACACGTAGGGCAAGACTTTGTATCAAAGAAGGTGGAGGGTTTTTTGAACAATTTTTAAAATAGCTTGTTGTCTGTTATCAAAATTAAGTTTCCATCTTATGATCCCTTCGAAAAGAGACGGTTGCAACTAAATTGCGGAATACAGTGAGGAATGTCCTCCTTGATGTCAGCCTTCTCTTTGGAAACCTTCTGCCGTACTCGTGTTCTGCCGCGCAGCAGTACCATGGCAAAAGCCATAAACAAATCGTCATATCATAATTGTTCTACATCAATAATGTGTATTACTGATTACGTATTAAATTATTATTATTATTTTTTGTTTAAATTACTATGAAATTGACCAAAGTGGGATTAATTCAAGAGCGATTTTCTCAGAAACCGTTGAAGATAACAAGTTGAAACAAGAGTACCTTTTTAACGTAAAACAGTTCGGGAAAACGGAATTTGCTCCCGTACTCGCGTTCTGTCGCTGCAGCATTACCATTGCAAAAGCCATAAATAAATATCATATCAACTAACTCTTGTCCCGTAAACTCTTCCATTTTTTTTCGCTTAGAACTATTAAATTGGCAATCGGGTTGACAATACTTCGACATAAGGATTCCTTGATAATTTTGTTTAAATTACTATAAAATTGACCAAATTATTATTATTATTATTATAAACAAGTTTTGGCGTGTGTGAATATTGTTGTGGCTGCACTGGTTTACTGTTAACCTCTAACTACGGTCTACAATATACCTATGTATTTAAAAAATGTAATGCTGCATGCATTTTCATTTAATTTCAGTGAGCGAATAATACTAGGTAAAATCGGACTTTTTCCAGAACGCATGCGGATATTTAGAATCGACACATCATATCAATTAATACTTAAGTATCTATAATTTGTAAAATTACAGGAGGTAACTATAAAACTATTATAATTATATGGTAAATATTATGTAATTATAAATTTTTTTTTGGAATTTTACACATTTACATCTTTTAGAGCGTACAATATTTAATTTCAACTTTGTTAAGATATCCAATACTCAAATTAAAACTGAACAACATTGTTTGGGGCAAAGTGTGGTGGAAGGCGCAACAAAATTTATGGAAAAGTCAGGCCATGAGAACCCTGAATCACGAAATAAAAAACGGCCTGCTTCGCTTAAATCCTTGCATTTTATTACATATTGACAAATGCGAAATTGTAAATAAAATTTCTGTAAATTCTAAGAAGCAATCCGGAAATAGCATTGAAGAAAGACTGGATCCTCGGGAAAACAAAACGAAATATGTATGGGGGGTTGTGTTAGTTTATTTTATATTCCTATCCAAATGTTGGGAGGGAACTTCGCGAGGCATCCGACATAAAGTTGATCAAGTTCAGGCAGGTGACGTCGGGCCATTTTTCTCTTCGCCCCGGGCATCGAACATTCAGTTGGTTAGCTGGAAACACACCGAGAGAAATAACATGGGATTACCTCAGTGCGTTCCCCATGATTAGATTGTAAAATACTGAAAGTGACGTGTGCAAGGGTGGATAAATAAGACACATAAAACTGAAATGAAACAGATATAAAAATTGGAAAAATACCACCATAAAAGTGTCTGTTATTTTTTTTCTCTTATAGCGTTACAAGTTATTAGCCATTAAATTGAAGAAATAGATAGTTACTTGAAAAATTACAAAGCAGAAAGTGCTTGAAAAACTATGATAATAGTATATTATTGATTTTTTGAGATTCTGTTAGCCACTTAACAACCATATAGTGTATAACGTTTTTCGCACAATCGCATTTATCAAATAAAATAATAAAAACAAATTATTTTGATTGCTGAAATAGCGTGGCCTATCTAGCGTGTTTTAAATTTATTTTGTTGGAAACCAACAACATCAAGTTTGAACAATTTTGTGTTTTGTTATCAAAACTGTGCTTATAATGGTTGATAAAGACGATTCAGAGGTAGATTCGGACATCGTATTAAATAGGTTGTGAGTCATTAATTCCCACAAAATCAAAGGTGAAGTATAAAAAAGTCTATGATGCCTTCAGGAAATGGTTGAATGAGAAGAAATCGGAGATATCTGAGAAAACTTTGCTGGCCTATTTTGTTCAGAGAAATTTAAGATTGAAGTCTCCGGGAAGCTTATGGGCAGAGTACTCTATGCTTAAAAGTACGATCAACTTAAATAATGGTGTAGATATATCGCAATTTAAGAAGTTAGTAGCATTTCTAAAGAAGAAAAATATTGGACATCATGCAAAAAAATCAAAAGTATTTACCAGAGAAGAGATGAACAAATTCCTGCTGAAAGCCCCCGATGAAACCTATATTATGATGAAAGCAGTGATGATAATGGGAGTCGCTGGGGCTCTTAGGCGTGATGAACTTATGAAGATGACAGTTGATGACAGTACGGATGAAGGTTCAGTTGTCATTGTTAAAGTGCCTGATACCAAAACACATATTAGTCGAATTTTCACAATCACTGACAAGGCCAATGAAAAAGTCCCTTTTTTGACGATTTTGTGAAAATATACAGGCTTAAGACCTAAGGAGACTAACTCTCGTCGATTTTTCTACTCAGTTCGTCAGGGAATATGTGTAAATCAACTTGTCAGTATAAATACATTGGGACAAACCACAAAAAATTGCCGAATATTTAAAACTGCAAGATCCAAATTCCTATACTGGACATGCTTTTAGAAAGACGTCGGCGACTTTGTTAGCAAATACTGGAGTTGATGTTATGGCACTCAAACGTCATGGGGGCTGGAGGTTTTAGTGATAACATTAATGTATTATTTGACTAACAGAAAATGTAATTTTAAGACTTCTGGTATCGCTGAAGGATATGTTGCAGAGTCTTTAACAAAGAAAATAGAGTTTGCTGATAAGATTTTACATACCAACAGCGGCTGTGACAATGAATTTGACTCCATTCCAGTGTTTGAAGACAGAACTACTGAAGTTTATTCTAATCCTAACATATCTAACTCAATAAGTAATACAGAAAATTCAATTACTGTAAAAGCAATAGATAAAAACTAGGGAAAAATTATTACGTTTAAGAATGGTACAAATTGTCCCTTTAATTTTTACAATAAATGCCCAGCATTTGTTGGTGAAAAGAATTACTGATTTTTACTTACCGCATTAATGCTGTTATGAACTCAAACAACACTATTATTTTTTTGATTTCTATGGAAACAAACCACAGTGTTGTATATTCTACTTACAGAATGTGTCAACAATGACAGTAAGTGAATATTTCAGATCGATTTTGCGAAAATAATGTATCGAAATTTCTTATTTGTTGGCAGTTAGGAGCTGGAAAATATTAATAACACGTATATCTATGGCATCATTAAACTAACGGCTTACAGTTAAACGAAATATATTTTAAATTGCTATATAAGTGTTATAAAGAAAATATTCTCAACTTGGTTACTTCTGGAAATACCGGAAGTAGTAGTCAATATTGCTTATTTCATATGGGATACCCTAAATTTATTTATTTATTAAAATTATTTGTCAGTGAAATTCACCAATAATAGGATAGAGTACGAGGAGGTTGCATGCATTTTATATTGGTTTGAAATATATTACAGGGTAATCTTTCAAACATATTGAAAGATCAAAAGTGGCACATTTATTAGTTTTTTTATTGTTGCTTCCTACTAATTTAATTTCTTATACACGTGGGAACGGCGTCTGACGTTACAGGCCTACGCTGTGGCAGCGGCCGTTTTAAAGGAGCGTGGCCAGACAAAATTTTTAAATACCGTTTTTAAGCTTATTTTTCCACGAAATTGTCTAGGAAAAACGCCATTTCGATTAAAATATTCTGCACGTATTTGAAGAAATCATGCAATTTCCCCATTGTAATAGTAGAAAAAAAAACAAGAATACAATATGTACATACCTAAATGTAAGACCGGTATAACAAAATAATGAGAAACAAAATAACTACTCCCTATGCTCACATATTGTTTATACCTCTAAAACTAAACACAATTCTTGTATAGTAGAATTAAGGAGATTTGAATCCCACATTAGTGTTAGCAACAAAAATATAACAAGAGGAGTGCAAGGCAAACTGTTAAAAAGTTCAGTTGGTTTAAGATATCGGGACAGTCAATATTAATATGTAATAGAGCATGTAAAAAATTTAAGCTATGGATAATCACACTACAGTACAGGAAATACAGGGCGGCCAAATGAAAACGAAACAGAGCCAGTCAAGATTGTAAAACAACGCTCAAACCCGTCGATTTTAGATTAAAGAGGGACATTTTTTGCTGGTATTTTTGACGTCGCCACTTTCATTCCCAAGCAAGGGTAAGCATCACCCCAAAATATTTAAATGGCATTGGGAGTTGAGTAATATTTATTTTGAAAGCTCTTACAATTATCTTTACAATAGACTTTAAATTTTATAATTCCGCCCAATACTTAATAAGAATTTTGATTTTGAAGTTGAAACTTATGTACAAACAATTAGTAACGGTAAAAATGTCACTCATTCGAGTTAGGTACGCCAATGGTACAAATTTGGTATTTCTGGCGTTACATTGGTTTTTGGCGATATGTTATTACTTTCGTAAAAAAAACACAATTGTAAAAAACAGAAATGAATACTATACATACACAACAAACGTAAAATTAGTGGATTTTAAATTTATTTTCTAGTATTATTTTAGTGGGATTTTCAACAAGTTCTAATGCAATGCCTAATTCTTTTTCTTCATTCAAAGCACGTGACCGTCCAGATTTGGGTAAAGTCTGTACTGTGTCATGTTCCTCAAGTTTGTGAAATATTTTACTAACTGTCCCTTGCGAGATTTGGTTCTCGGGATATTTCGTATTAAATAAATCGCGCACTTCAGCCTGACTTCTTATTTTGTCTCCACATCCAAGCAATATCAAGATTTCGACGCGCTGCCTTTCCGATAATACCACTGCAATTCAGTAAATAACTTTTGACACAATAGTAACGTTTCGAGCCCCAATTCACTACAACTAACGCGAAAAATTAACCAGAAAGCCTGGCAACTAAGTGGTACCAAAAAATTGCAACATAAAAAAGATATCCTTTTTTGCGTTAGTAGTGATAGGTACAGTGTCAAATTATATATTTTATTCTGTGCAAATTCATGAAGGACAACGCTAAAGATAATTAAATGTTACTTCGCTTGTTAAGTAGGTGCTTTATATAACCCTAAAAACCTTGCTATTGAAAACATAAAACTTGTTTAATTTGGTATGGCTGCATTCGGTTTTCTATAAGCTTTTCAATGAGCCCCCTCATGTCTTATGTTTCCATTTGAAAAAGGTAGGGGTAGCTGGGGGTTAAGGGGTTGAAAAAAAATTAATTATTATATAACCGAAAGATGGGAAAAAATCAAGATCAGATAACGTGTTTCAGCGTTTTAAAAGAAAATGACGCATTCAAAAGATATGAATTTTATTCCGTACTTCTCGCTAACCCTGCCCCTGCCCTGTCCATCTGTTTAATGGCAAAAAGGCACAAATATCTTGGGGCGGTTTTTCTGTCTACTCAAGACATTAGAAAGATTCCAGCAGAGCTGGTGGTCGTCTTTTCGCGCAGCACCGGCCTGTTTTCAATTCTATAGTCAGCGGCGTGTACAATGGGTCTTCAGACCTGAGTGCTGCGGGCAATCCGCGCCGCTATTAACAACATCCCTGCATCCCTTATAAAAGAAATGCAATATTTATATTTTCAGCTAATGTTAAATATTACCGTTTCTTATATTTGCAAGACTTTTTGCCATAGCAATATTTCTTGTCTTGTATCGCAAAACTTTTTTAAATTTTGGTTTGTCTTTGAGCTGTTAAGTCTTGTCTTGGATTTGTCTTGTCTTGTCTTGTGAGACCAAGATAAGACAAAACAAAAACAAGACAAGATTTCCAACACTACTCCCAATTTCTATAAAAGTGGTTTTATGGTTTTCATGGTGTCTATTTTTATTTAATATACTATAATTATTCAGATTTTTATCATTGACTTAAGTAACCGCTTGCGCTAGTCACAGAGCTTAGTTTAACTCAGTCAGGGAAAGGCTTTTGCGGAGTCACCACTGAATATGTCGAAGACGAAAGCGACAAAAAAAATTGGAGTTGATACATAACTAACCCTGTTTTCGTGTATCTTCCATTACGTTGTCTCATTCTCAATGAAATATCCTGAATAAGTTATAGGTAATTACAGTACTGCAATTGTATATCGTTGATCTATATTTTCCATTGATATTTTTTCCCACAAAATATTAATACATTAATCATACAAGATTTATAAGTATGTACTTTCTGAAACCAATTTATCTGCTAAAATTTTTGTTTTGCTTCAAATTCCCTGTTGTGGTTTTTTTTGAGTATTTTATTTCAACTTTATTTTTATTGTAATAATCGTTCGCAGATAATTGCAATGTAAATGTTATACAGAGTGCTAAAAAAAGAGTGTAAAATATTTAAGGAGGTAATAATATGAACAAAAAAAAACCAACTGGTAGAGCAGAATCCAGGTACGAGTGTGCGGAGAATATCAGCCGAGGTAGGAATTAGTGGTCCTCTTGTTTGGAGAATCCTTCACGAACAACTGCTTTATCCATACCATGTGCAACGAGTACAGGTCTTAAATCCAATAAATGATCATCAAGCACGTTTGGCTTTTTGCCGCTGGTTTTTACGTCATGATGCTGAAGACCCTCGTTTTTTTGCAAACATTCTTTTTACTGATGAGGCCGGGTTCATAAGAAATGGAGTGTTTAGTTTTCACAATAAGCATATTTGAGTCGACGAAAATCCTCATGCTCTATAGAATCTGGACATCAGGTACGTTTTTCATTAAACATTTGGATGGGTATTGTAGGTGACAGGTTTCTAGGTCCTGTTGTTTTACCAAACCGATTAACAGGGGCTGCTAGCCTCAACTTTCTGCAGAACACACTGTATGAGTTTTTAGAAGACATTCCTTTGAATCAGAGGCAACAAATGTGGTTCCAGCATGATGGTGCTCCAGCTCATTTTTCCATGGCAGTTAGAGAGCATTTACACCAAACTTTTCCACATAGATGGGTAGGAAGGGCCGGACCTGTTTTATGGCCTCCAAGATCGCCTGATCTGAACCCTCTAGATTTCTTTGTTTGGGGATATTTGAAGATATTAATGTATAGTACTTCTGTAAATAGCCTGGAAGAGCTGCAGCTACGAATTAATCAAAAATGTCAAGAAATCGAAACTAAGGAGGGTGTTTTCGAAAGAGTTCGAATATCGTTGAGACGAAGATGTCGTGCCTGCTTGAAAATGGACGAAGGGCACTTTGAACATCTTCTGTAACTTTATTGTTTCAGAAGATGTTGTTATATTTGTTTGTTAAAAGCTTCCTTTGTCGGTTTATTTCTAATAAAATAAAATGTAGTTCATACTATTACCTCTTGAAATATTTTACACTCTTTTTTTAACACCCTATATATGATGAATAATACGGATACCTTTTGCAGTTTTACGTATTGTAGAAACTACCTAATAAAAGTAGAGTCTTACATTCAGTGGCTTCTTGTCTATCTCAAAAATGATAAAAATTAAGCAACTTCAACAATTATTCGGAATTAGCCATCAATTATTTATTTACATGTTAGTATTACTGAGATACAATAGAATAATATAAGATTTTTTTGAAACCAAAAAGTGACATTTTATTTGTTAGAAATTTTATAACTCAAACATGTTTTAACCACGTCTCATTTTTTTACTGTATAGATTTTCAGCTGTGAAGATAATGTAAATATTCTATATTCAAACATGATTTTACTGTACTCTGTTTTACTCTTCTAATTAATTGGACATATTGAGAGCATATTGGGGAAACAGTTACTTAACACGACCGATATAAATTATGTAAGCAAGTTTATCTCTAATGTATCCAAAGGAAATCGTTGGATGCTGACAGTTTTATGGCTTTTCAATCCGATTTATCAATGACTTATCAGGTACGTGGTTAAAACGCGTATGTAGATAGAGCTAGACGGATATAATTTAGGTAAAATTGGATATTTTATATACAGGGTGATTTAGGTTAAACCTTGATAACTTCAGGAATCGATAGAACGGGTTAAAATAATGTTCATTTGTGATATAAACTTATTTCCTAAAACGCATCGTTTCCTAGATAGAGAGCGTTGATTTTTTTCTCGTTTTTCCCTCATAACTTTTGAACCACTTATCCGATTTAAGTGAAATTCGGAACACAGACACTCTTTATAATCTTGCATAAACTACTTAAGTTTGAACTACCTACCCCTCTTAGAAGTGTATTTTGTATGCTACCCCCTCTTACTTTATTTCAAAACTACAAAAAAAAAATAATAATTTCAATAAAACATCTACACACCACTTTGACCTGATTAATTTTGAAACTTTTTCGTCGCCTGTTTTTTTTTTTCGACGTTTGGTTTGGTTTCTGAGATATTCAAAGACATTGGTGACAGTGTAGCGCACCAGCTGCGTAAGTTTCATTTAACGTTATAGCAACCCATGAAAACAAAACCCAGTGATTTGTGTAAACTGACGTTTATGAAAATCATTCTCAAAAGTATTATTTAAAAAGATTTTTTAGTGTAAATGCTGAATATGCCGATATACATTATGTTTATGGTTTTTGTAACGGAAATTCCAACACGTCAGTTCGAGAGTACTGAATACGCTTCCCTAATAGAAGAATTCCAAATGCACAAGTTTTTGTAGATGTACATCGTCGATTTTCAGAATATGATCATAATCGTAATGTACCGCCAAGAAATAATCAGCGAATTCTTAATCTTTTTGATATCGATAGAACTTTAAGCACACTCTGAGCAGCACGGCAACTCCATTTATCTCAATCAAAAGTACTGAGAGCACTCAAACAAGATCATCGAAGGGTTTTCCATCTCCAACCAGTTCAAGGTTTGTTGCCAGGAGATGCTGAAAACGTTTAAATGTTTGTACATGGGTTTTAGATTCAACAGAAATTAATCTACAATTTCTGCATAAGGTTTTATGGGCCTGACGAATCTAATTTCACAAAAGTTGGAATTGTGAATTACCACAACATTCACGTTTGGAGTGAAGTCAATCCTCGATGTGTCAGACAATCTTCATTTCATCAACAGTTTAGTGTAAATGTGTGGATAGGTGTTTTAAGTAATAACCTCTGTGGGCCGCATATTTTGCCTCTTCGTTTAAATGGGGATTTATTTCATGAGTTTCTGCAAAACTATCTCCCCGACGTGCTTGACGATATATCCTTAAATTTACGCCAAGGAAACTGGATGTAGTTGGATGGCGCCCCTGCACATTACGGAAGGCAAGTACGGCGGTGGTAGGATAAGAATTATCTTCGTCGATGGATTGGACGGCAATTCAACAACCACCCAAATATGGATTCCTTGCGAAGGACCAGTGGCTTGGCCTCCGGTCTCGCCAGATCTGAATTCTCTGGATTATTTTATTTGGGGCCATCTAAAAGCAATTGTGTATGATCCAAAGGATAAGACGTGCTTGTGATGACATAAAAAACAATCCTGTTCAAATAGCAGCTGCGGTTAATACACTAGTTCGTCATGCCAAAAATGTATTGAGGCTGGAGAAATGCACTTTGAATAATTATTGTAATTCATTTAGTAGTTGATAAGTTTGTTTAAATAATACTTTTGACAATGATTTTCACAAACGTCAGTTTTTTTTTTAGAGCCGTCCAATAGTGTCCCTGGAAGCACCGCAGCCTAGACTTATTGTGCATCTCTTGATGAGCACCAACATCCATGGTACTACAGTGGGATTCGAGCAGTCGTCTCCCAGCCATCTCAGCCCAAAACGTCAATTTACACAAATCACTGAGTTTTGTTTCCATGGGTTGCTATAACGTTAAATGAAATTTACGCGGCTGGTGCGCTACACTGTCACCAATGTCTTTGAATATCTCAGAAACCAAACCAAACGTCGAAAAAAAAAGGCGACGAAAAAGTTTCAAAATTAATCAGGTCAAAGTGGTGTGTAGATGTTTTATTGAAATTAATTATTTGTAGTTTTGAAATAAAGTAAGAGGGGGGTAGCATGCAAAATACACTTCTAAGAGGGGTAGGTAGTTCGAACTTAAGAAGCCTATGTAAGATCATAAGGAGTGTCTGTGTTCCGAATTTCACTTAAATCGGATAAGTGTTTCAAAAGTTATGAGGGAAAAACTAAAAAAAAAAATCCTACTTCAACGCCCCCTATCTAGGAAACGATGCGTTTTAGGAAATAAGTTTATATCACAAATGAACATTATTTTAACCTGTTCTATCGATTCCTGAAGTTATCAAAATTAAACCTAAATCACCCTGCATATATGTTTCTACGTGAGGGGTAACTCATTCGTGAATTGAAGTGTACATCACAAATTAACTTTCATAACCTAAAGCTTCATTCACATAAGATTAGTGCGGTTGCATTGGTACTGCAGAAAATTTATTAAAAAGGGCGCCGTATTCTTGAAATAGTGTTTTCTACAAAATACAAATAATTTTAGACATTTAATAACTGAATAATCTAGGGTTTAGCAAATAATAGGAATGTTAACTCATCCCACCTGCAAATATTCAAAGATACTGAAGTAAAACGGCGAGAAATACGGGTGACTTTTGTAACGTTCAGATAAACTTAACAGTAACGCCTTTGTACTGCAGTTGTATGGCAGAAGCTAAAAGAATTTTAGCTTTTACCAATCCTTTTTCAACAACCATACAAGGACCAATCAGAAAATTGCTTTTTGACAGTAAACAGAAGATTCACATTTTTGCAGGTTAAGTTTTTAAATTAGATTCTAAGTTAGATATTTAGTTTAGAATTGATTTGTTTCTAAAAAAATGGATGAAGAGGACTGTTTGGTTTAGAAACAGTTACTTTTGCTGCTCTTATTCGCAGCGACGTCAATATGTATAAAAACTATACATTCAAAAAAAATGAAAAGAAGAACTCGGAGATGGTGGGTGCGACCTATTAACCGCAGATAGCACATGCAAGGTGATTTCTACAATTTATATAAAGAAATGCGGAATGAGAATGCCGATTATTTTTTCATTTCACCCGAATGACAATGGCAGTGTTTGATGACTTGCTGAAATTAGTGAGGCCTCATTTAAGGGCGCCTTGTTTTTGAAATAGTGTTCTACAAATACAAGTATTTTTAGAGATTTAAGAACTGAATAATATAGAGTTTAGTAAATAACGAGAATGTTGTCTCATGCCACCTGCGAATATTCAGAGGTACCGAAATAAAATCAATATATAACGTCAGAAAGCGATATTTCCAACAAACTTTTAGGTACTGAAATTTATCACAATATGTGTTTTTTTAAATTCAACTATAGATGTAAACATTGTTATAACATAAACTTACATAGTTCTGCATATAAGATTATTCACTTTTGTTTATAAGTATGTGAAAAGAATTGCTAAAATGAGGGGTTAGAACAGCGAAATAATGTGTCATAGAAATGCATTATAAAAGTTATTATATTGTTTGAGGAGAGTATAATTAGAAAATGTGTATAAATAAAACAATAATTTTATTTTTGATATTACTTTTGCTCTACGTGTTTTATTTTTCGAGATTTCAGTACCTAAAAAACACCACAATTTGATCATTTTACGGCGAGAAATACGGCGACCTTAACCAAACAGTCAAATACACCATCTTTTCCTGCAGATTGTAGGCTTTTAATTATTATTCGGCAAATGATAAAAACCAACAATTTCCGTAGATAGGGACGTAGTTGACAAAAATATAAACATAACCTCTTCATCTGAAGGTCAAGAATCTTGAGTTTTTGCATGTCGCCAACTTACAGCGGAAAAATTCCCCAACTTCTTAAGTCTACAGTAATTTTATGTAAATAGAGTAAATAATATTTAATACCATACAATTACCATGCAACAGTACAACTGCAGTGCCATTGCACTAACGTTTATCTGAACATTACTTAACATTGAACTCGTGTGAATTCATGACAAACTTTTCGTACACAGAATCAAAAACGTTTGATTGAAAGACTGACATACAGTATTGTTTTGCTCCAATCATGCATGCAAGAATTAATAACTTTAATTTGGGCATCATTAAAACAAACAACTATAGGTATACTATACAGGGTGATCCTGTTTCACGACTTTAGGTAACCGTAAAGTATACAGAGTGGCTGAAATTCGAAAAAAGTTGGGCTTTTCCAGGACCACTAAGATAAATCAAAAAATCTGCTACCGTTGCTGAAATATCGTGAAAAAATTAATAATAGCGATTTTAGAAAATGCCATCTAGCGTCATTATTTCACAACAGAAAGAGCTGAAATTTGGTACAGCTAGAGAAGAATATACTGGAAATCGATTTTCGTCGAAAGAAAATATTTACGATCACTTGTTTCGGTTATGCAACATTCAATGGTAATTTTTCTTATGGACGGGGTATTATATCTTGGCAGATGGAGAATAAAATTACAAACACGTCAATATACAATGTATCCCATATAAAACTTTCCACCTGAATATTTCGTTTAATATTAAGTTTTGAAAATATTCCAAAAACACGTTCATTTTTAATTTGAGTGGGACATTACTTATTTTGTAGTTTCCACCTCTTAGTAGATCGAGGTATCAACTTTGAAATTTTTACATTTAAAATTATTTATAATAGATGCTTAAATTATGCACCCAGTTGTTCTTGGCAAATATGGAGCCTGTCTACGAAAAATTTCCTTACATTTGCCAAAAACCTCTGGAGTTAAATTCCGACATTGTTTACAATACGTTGTTTTAAATCTTCAAGATTTTCGGGTTGACTTGTAAAAACCACTGATTTGAGATGTCCCCAAAGAAAAAATCGCAAGATTTTCATTCAGCTGATCATCATTTCTGTAATAATGGGATCTTCCAACAAACGTAAATAGCTGAGTTCAATCAAAGTTTTTATATATTTTTAGGTATTAATAATATTGTGTGAAACTAACTACTCAGTGGACAAAAGCCCCAACCTGCGTTGAATTACACCCACAATATCTACCCATATATTCCTTATTATTACCTTTTATAACATTTTTTACTGTTTTAGAAAGGTATTTTAAGCTAATATAAATCAAATATCCTACAATTCCTATCAATGAAGTCATATGTATGTTCTCTGATACCAAACATCTAGGTATGCTAGTGAACAATTCCACAGACAAAGCTCTATTCAATAATTATCTAAAGAAAATAATCTAATTTACTCACTCTATAAATATCTAACTTCACTTTTTGGCAGTGGGAACATGACAAATTCAACCACAATATATGAGATCTAACCTATTTCTGCATTTTTAGGATTGCTTCTTCAGGTGGTCTCCTTTAAGTTGAATCAAATATCTAACTATAAAAATTATTATAAAAATTAAAATAATTTCAATTTAAATATCGACAAAGACAAAAAGTGACATCCTGTCAATGAATTAAATATGACAATACCTACTTGTAAAATGTTAACCTTTTATGTAAAAGTTTTTGTATATTTTTAGGTATTAATAATATTGTGTGAAAAAGCAATCCTAAAAATGCAGAAATAGGTCAGATCTCATCTATTGTGGTTGAATTTGTCGTGCTCCCACTGCCAAAAAGTGAAGTTAGATATTTATAGAGTGTGTCATTAGAAGGTTAGTAAATTATTTTCTTTAGATAATTATTGAATAGAGCTTTGTCTGTGGAATTGTTCATTAGCATACCTAGATGTTTGGTATCAGAGAACATACATATGACTTCATTGATAGGAATTCTAGGATATTTGATTTATATTGTCTTAAAATACCTTTCTAAAACAGTAAAAAATTCAATCAGAGTCTCATCTAAAAAAAATGCATGAAGTATATGATTACATAATACTCCTGTCTAAACGTTCAGCTATTTTGAATACTGATAGTGCTAATTCCTAACGTATTGATGGTTTTCACCCGAACAATCGAATATTACGCGTATTCACTATTTCATTGAGAAAAAACGTACACTCATCACTGAGGCAGATATTGTAAAGTATATTTTGATTTTCTGTAATTCTGTAAGACATGATTTCACAAAATTCTATTTATCGATACGGATCATCTTCAAAAAATGTATGTATTTTGTACAGATGCCATTTATGTTTTATCAAAATCCGATGAACGTTCGACTTAAGGATTCCTATAGTACACTCTAACGATCGCACGGATTTTGGCAAAATGGTCATCTTTAAAAATTTATTTTTCCTTGCAGATTTTTCCTTTAACGTGCTCTAAAATAATTATCATGCCATCGAATAGGCCAGGAAAAAACTTTAATTCGATAAACGGAACGACAGCTTGTCTGTTAATTCAGTTTTGTTAAAAATGATCAAATCATGTTTGGCTTTCAAAGTACAATGGTATGAAAACAAAACATTATCGGGTCATATTTATGGCTTATCTTCTATTTAATGTTAAAAGATACATTATTATGTAGTAACTATCAATTTTATATAAAGAATGGATATAAATCAATCTGAAAAGGAACGGTCCAGTTAGCAAGAAGATACTTGTACTGTATAGAACTAAGAAAATAAATGAAAGAACATAGTATACTAGACTAGAAAGTAATAAATCTAAATTACACATTTTTTAAGCAAAAAATTGGTTTTCCAAAAATATAGAAATTTGTATATACCTAAAGTAATAATATGCGTTTTCATTAAAAGAGAGTGAGTAATCCCCAATTAATTTAGAGATGATCTTGTTGAAATATACGAAATTATATGAATTTTATGCAGAGAAATTATTGATGTAGGAAATATGGTAATTTCACTGCTAAATATGCCGTAATAATTTCGTCAAATATTCCCATCTAAGATTAGGAAAGTGGACAGTAATTAAGAGACTGGTGTCGATAAATTGCCTAGGCCAAGGCATAATGACTCGGAAAACTATAGTAAATTAAAAAAACATCACAATTCTAAATTTGTTTAAAAGTATAATCTTTGAAAGCTGCTAATTTGTATTGTCACGGAATATGCCCCACTCACACCCAAATCGACGACTGTGGTACCGCTAATTGCTAAGATTGCCCCTACACGATTCTGTTAAACAAACAAAATGCCGTGGATCGAGATGGGACTGGAAAAGTGGGGAATCGACGAGAAGCATTCGAGTCGTTCGGGAAAATGGATCTAGAGATGCTAGAATATACCTGGAATATTCGTTGGGTCTATAAAAGAAGAATAAACTGCCGAGTTAGTGAGTCTTGTATTACAGTCTTGAATTGGAGTGTTTAGAGCGATTTAGATAGCGTTTAAAAGTGAAATAGTGTTTAGTTGAGTTGTAATTAGAACTCAGTAGTGTACCGTGACAGCATGAATATTGTAGAAGTCGAGACATAATTTTAACTGAACATAAAATTTGCATTTCAGAGATGAAAAAATTTAGAGTATGTTCTACTTAAAATCGAGCCACTTTTTCATTGTTTGAATGATTGAACTTTGTTTTAGTCGGACAGATCTCGTGAAAGCGCGTTGGAAATATTTTATAAGTTAAAACTCTGCCAATGTAAATAATAGAAAAAGTATCTCAAATAAAATTTGCACTAATTAATTTCTTCATCTTTTAAAATTAATTGGTTTCGATTATCCAGAATGTTTTTTTCAAATGGAACCCTTTATAGCAGTTATCACATTTTCTTTATTCCCCATAGAATTTTGTATTTTATACTTTAATAAGCAAATGCTATTAGGTCTAGCTTGTACCAGTTTCGTTGAATTCATAACAGTGGAATGGATATCTTAATATCTGCAATAATCATAGAGGGAGCTAGCAAATGCACAACTGTTTGCAGATGCCATTTACGGAAGTAAGACACTTTCAAGAAATAATTGTAGATGGCGCCACTATCGGCTACCTAATGATATCACAATTTCACATCACATTAACTAAATAAAAATATATACAAACCTGTTGCATAAAAACGAAGGTATTAAACCCTATTCTAATACTGATAGTAAATTTGTTCTAGTACTAGAGACTTGAATACTATCTCCTATTAAATCTATCAGTAAATTTACAGTTTCTTTCGTTAAGGTCGCTGTATTTCTCGCCGTAAAATGATCAAATTTGTGGTTTTTTAGGTACTGAAATTTTGAAAAATAAAACGCGTAGAACAAAAGTAATATCAAAAATAAAATTGCTGATGTTTTGTTTATCCACTTTTACTATTTAAACTCTCTTCAAATAATATAATAACTTTTAAAATGCATTTGTATGACCCACATTATTTCGCTATTCTAACCCCACATTTTAACAATTATTTTCACATACTTATAAACAAAAGTGAACAATGTCATATGCAGAAATATGTAAGTTTATGTTATAACAATGTTTACATCTATAGCTGAATTTAATAAAATACGCATTTTGAAAGTTTTCAGTACCTAAAAATTTGCTGGATAAATCGCTTTCTGACGTTATACATTGATTTTATTTCGGTACCTTTGAATATTCGCTGGTGGCATGAGATAACACTATTGTTATTTGCTAACCTCTATATTATTCAGTTCTTAAATGTCTAAAATTACTTGTATTTGTAAAAAACACTATTTCAAGAATACGATGCCCGTAAACCTCTCTCGAAATTCTGTCGCTCTATTTTTCATACTGGTTTTCTCTTTCACGATAACGTCTTGGCGGTTCAAGATATCTGACTATATTTAAATATTCTTCATCTGAAGAAGCAGACGAATCAGAATTTTCCATTGCACAAAGTAATCGTCACGAAAATATCAAAAAAGTTGGGTTAAGCCTTACAATAAAGATGTAAACAAGCAACAGCTAAATCGCTGCGCGCATGCGTTAATGTTTATTGGACAGATATCTTGCCATTTTTCTTTGGATATCTGTTCGATAACTTATGCAATAGATAAGCATTATCGAATGGTTCAGAAACCGAATTCATGGGATATCTCCAGTTTATGGAATCGATACGTTTATTTAATAGATATCTACTAGTTGAGAAACCGGCCATTACTTAAATACAATAAAAACTAGACAATTTTAATAAAATTTCATCTTGGCAGCGTTCCCACCATTTGTCGGTAGAATGATGTTACACTTTCTGGGCTGTTCTGCCGTCGTCGATGGTTAACTGCAGACGTTTCGCCATACTTAACAGATGGCATCTTCACTGCTTCTCGTATCTTGAGGGGTGGCTGAGTGGTTACCGCTGTCTAAGCCGAGCATTTATACTAGTCGATGCATCAAGGTTGGTTAGTTCAGTGTTTAGGTTGACTGGTTCAGGCGTCTTACGGATAATTGATTGAAGTTCGCTCCGGTTCACTTGTTTGTTCTTAAAAGACTAGAAATTGAAACCCAGTGGCTTCTAACAAAGTACTGCAGTATTCGCATAGATGTCGCTACAGAAAATACGTTTATAGTAAAACTACTATTATTTGAATCATGCAAAATTTTAATAGAATCTGAGCAAAAAAGAAAGACACTGCAAGCGAGATGCATGATCTTTCATCTCGCTCGCCGGTCGCATAATTGGATTAAAAGGATAAAAATTCAAAATTATAACCTCTATGTATATATTACATTAGGTTTAAATTGCAATATAACACCTCTGTCTTTTTCATTTCATGACGTCACACTGTCGTCAAAATAAATACTTTCAAATAGGCGTTATATTGTAACTTTTATTTATTTAATTATTACATTTATTTGTTTATTAAACAACACTATTCCATACAAAAATAATTTCTAGCTGTGTACCTGCTCGAATAAATAACATCCAGATACATAAACGTAAAAAAATAAAATGTATTATTACAACTATATTTTCCATTCCACAAGAGACACAACTATTCAGTGTCCGCATTCCCCTAATTTTAGTTTGTGGCTTTATGTAAGATCATATCAACTGAAAAGAAAGTCTTATATATGCAACTAAATAGTTTTGGCATAAGTTACAGATTTTTAAAAATATTAGATGTTTAGTAATTAGAAAAGCCCATTAATGCATTTCTTAAGCATGTGAAGCTATTAGTAAACTAAAATTTGGAATTAAAATATTAATAATATTATTAAATTGTAGCGTATAAGTGAGTTTCACTAGCCTATTTCTATATATTTTTTTTCATATTGAAATTGGTAACTGTATAAATATGGTTCAGCCTTACTCAGACACACTGTATAATTAGAACATCCTTAAATTATTTACAAATTATTCATAAGACCGTTTCTTTGGAAATTGAAATTTTTTTTCTCTGCCACTGTCTTTATTCTCTAGACGTCTTTATAAAAATACCCTGAAGGATTTAGTCAACCACAAAAAATATCTATTAAATTTCAAACTGATACGTCAAAAATTGACGTTATTATGGAAAAACGACACCCTGTATCTTTTAAAGGCGTAGGTAAGTACACTTAAATCGTCATATTTTACAGTAAAAAATACGCAGTTTATGAGATGACTTGTTTTTTTGTTACACCCTGCACATAATATATATATATATATATATATATATATATATATATATATATATATATATATATATATATATACTAATACATATTCGAAAAACCTAAAAAAGCCTTTTTCATATACATTATTTGAACTTTTCGAATTATAATTAGCCCAAGATCCATTAAAATAAGTACATAACATTAAGTAACACCCTGTATATAAAAAAAAATAATTTATAAATTGTTACAAATAAACTACAAATTGCGTATATTTCATAAAATTATCAAGTGCTATGAGTTTGCATTCTTAGTTATACAATTTTGTACGTTTTAATTGAAATAAAAAATAATTTTGCGGTATAAAATTAACATGATTTTGTTTTAAGAAGTCATCAATAAATATTACTATCAATTAATAATTACGTTATACTAAATTAACCGCAATAACTGACAATTCGTGAAAAATCCCGTAGGGCATTTGTGATCAGTTCATTCACAAATTAGATTTCACGTGAGCGACATCTATTTCAAACTAAGCCAACTAAGCGTCAAACAAATTGTAAATTATGAATGAATATTTTGTGATAATTTTATTCCAATATAACTTTTCAATAAGAAGATGCTGGGGAAACTATGAATTAAACTGTGATCAGGTTACTATTTAGAAGACAACGAAGTAAAATATAGCATAATTCCTTAATAATATGAAGAAATAATCGTTTGTTTTTAAAGCACTGAAAAACGTATATGTTTAGAATTTAATATCTCATAAAAGAATTGCATATCTCAAATTATTTTTACTTTGTTGTCTTTGCCTATACTTTGTCAAATGTGGTGTAAAATTTTATTACTTGTTTTCAGTGTTTTAAAAAGATGTATTGGGATAAAGAGAGGTCTGTTTTCTATTAGTTTTCTAGATAAACTAGGCAACCAGCAATTATCGATTTGTGTCCTTAAGCAAAGCCATCCTAGTATGACTAATCTTCATTCCTTCCTCCTTGTTCATACTATTCAGGCATTGTAGAATCTCCTGAGCCTCCTTTTGAGTTAGATTATAATACTCATTGGTACGAAACAGGAGCAGGTCTTCTAGTGTGAGAGTGTGCATGTTCAGCAAAGGCGGATTTTACAGACTGGTGTAACCGTATGCACCTTTCGTGTTCCTTTTTCCTGATTTCCATAGTCATTTGGAAATTTTCATGTACACCAAGTACACACCAACACAGGTTGTAACACACTCAATTGATTTTTCAGGCTGCGAAGTTGCTGTCTTATTTTACATAGTGAAAGTAGCCTGCACTCCTTTTTTGCGATTCTATCAGTCACATTGGAGATCTATGGTAAAGTGGTGGTTGCAGTGCTTCATCCTTGGGCATTGCTGTTTGCCCACGCCGAGCTCTAATGGCTTTATCGATGTCTGTTTTAGAGTATTCATTTACTAGAAACACAGATCGAAGCGAATTTATTTCTTCAAGTAGGGTCCTCATGACCCAGCGTTTTTGTTTCGGATAATGGCTAGAGTTCCCATGGAGATATCTGTTAGTATGTGTCTCCTTCCTGTAGATACAGTGTCCCAAGACGCCAGAGGTCTTCCTTTTTACTAGAATGTCTAGAAACAGTAAGACTTTCTTGCTTCAGTTTCATGATAAAACTAATCTTGTTATTTTGCTGGTTAATATGATCCTCAAATTCTTGTAAGGAGTCTACGCCATGCTACTAAACGGTGAAAGTGTCGCGCTTAGATTTCTTAGAAGCTGATGGAAGCGCTTCTTTTTCAAAGTTTTGCATAAAGAAATTCGCCATTACAGGACCCGTCGCAACATCATCCTTTTGTTGGTAGAATTATCCATTTCAGGCGAAGTATGTTCAAGTCAGGAATAGCATAAATAATACGATAACTTCAGGGATGAAGTGGTTGTCCAACAGTTGCAGGCTGTCCTGGATCGGAACGTTGGTGAAAAGCGACTCCACATCGAAGCTGACCAAGATATCCTGGGGATCCATTGTCATTGGGTTAATGATGACCACGAAATGCACCGAGTGTTTTACATATTTAGATTTTGCTACCAGTGACTTCATTAAGTTAGATTGCTGTCGTGATAGTTTATAGGTGGGGCTTCTAATGATGCTCATAATTTATCAAAGAGGTATATTGTCCTTATGAATCTTCGGTAAACCAAGTTATTTAATTCATTTTTCGTCCCAATTGGTTGCTCTTAAGAGTATTTTTGTTCGACATTCCACGCTTGTGGTAGGGTCTACTTTGCACAGTTTATATGTATCACTGCTGATTAGTGCTGATCTTGTTGTTATAATCCGTGGTGTCCATGATAACCGTAGCGTTGCTTTTGCCTGCTGGTAGTACGATAATGTCTTTGTTGGTACGTAATTCCTCCAATGCATCTCTTACTTTTGTGAGGTTTGGTGGTTTCGCTTGTCGTTGCTGGTACTGTATGAGGTTACTCAGAGCAAACGTGGATTTTTTTCCACCACTGAACCCGCACATTATATGGAAACATCAAAATGTTTCACATGCAACGAAGTTCTGTTCAGAGAGAATTTTTGAGACGTAGTTACGCAGTTACGTGGTTCAGAGATTTGTCATATATTTTGGCTTGAAATATTGTGAAGGTTAGTTTAACTTAGAAGTTATCTAAATATTTGAAATATCTTCATAATAAGTATTTAAAATATATTCAAAGGAAATCGTGTTTGTGAAACTATTATTTCAAACACTTGTATACATACATTATTTCGCAAAATTGGATTCACTAGATTTATAGGGTCGGTTGGGGTAAAAATGAAAAAGTTTCTGAAAGTTTTGGAGTTTCATTATTGAAAAAGTGTAATAAGACTTTCATGTTTATTGCACTGTTCATTGGTACTTAAAAAATGTAAAAATATAAATAGTTTACTAAAAAAAAAATTTAAATTTCACTTTTGACCTGTCGAAAATGTAAAACTTTTTTATATATATTTTTTCAAAGTAAATTAATTAAGTTAATTAAGGAAATGTTAGTGTGTGGTTTATATAGGTAATGGAAAATGTTAGTCAGCAGTTACTTTTACTTATAGGTATTGTAGAAAATCTGTGATTCTTGTTCCTCGTTTTTTGTAATGAAGCAAATATACCTTTTGAAACTTATATGCATTGTTTTTTAGTGGAGTTAGTGCATTTTATTATTATTTCGATTTTATTAGAATCACATAAGTCATACACATATGTATTCTATTTTCTTCCACTGAATAACATCATTCCTTTTTCAAGTTTTAGCAGACCGACTTCCATCTTGCTAACTATATGGTTTAGCTTTTTCGTTTAATAATTACGGTACAGAATACTTAATTCAGAGAAATTGCTTTTAAATTATATTTTACAATTTCCCAAAGGCTGTTTCAAATTTTTCCTACAGCTGTTTCATTATTGCTTAGGTCTTTATCGATACGACTGTATAAATTCATTAGACAGATCCCTTTAAAACTTGGAGGAAGTGAGTTACAAAAAACTTTTAACTTATTTTATTGTACAAACTCCTTTGACATTTGTAACCACATTGCAGAAACATGAAACTGAACACTAGTGCTTTCGAATATTCGGGATGTTTAGGATAAGTAAAGTTGTTAAATCCTGTTTCATTGTTATTCAAATAATCTGATGTTTCACTTTTACCCCGTTTGACCCTATAACAAAATAAAATTTGTTAAAATCCCACCACAATACATAAAAACGTTAGGGCTTGTCCTAGAATAGAATCATATGTCGCGCGGTTTAAGGCACCCGGACTTGAATCGATGTGACTAGACCGTTGTGGGTTCGATCCCCGCATCCGGTAGACCGTATATCAGCTATATTTGTGAAGAGGATTGGCACCTTCTCTGCGGGTATGGTAGGGTGGAAGAATGTTAGCTTGTTAGGCCCTACCAACGTAAGTCGCTCCTGGGCGCAAATGCAGCCTGCTTAATAATTATATGCCGCCCCCCTCTCCCGCACAAGTCTTCGACTTCTGGGCTAATCGTCGTAATTAGAATGAGGGGTAGGGAGAAATATTCTTAAATTTAGACACTTTCAAATAATATTAGAAAATAAATTTGGAAGCCACTCATTTTACGTTGGTTGTGTGTGTATAGTATTCATTTCCGTTTTTTACAATTGTGTTTTTTTTAAGAAAGTGATAACAAATCGTCAAAAACCAATGTAACGCAATAAATACTAAATGAGTGGCATTTTTACTGTTACTAGGTAATTGTTTAAAATTGGTAAAGAGAATTATAAGAGCTTTCAAAATAAATATTACTCAACCCCCAATGCTATTTAAATATTTTGGGGTGATGCTTGTGGGTGAAAGTGGCGGAGTCTAAAATACCTGCAAAGAATGTCCCCCTTTAATCTAAAATCGACGGGTCTGAGAGTTTTTCTACAATCTTGACGCAGTTCCTGAAAATGGCTCTATTTCGTTTTCATTTGGCCGCCCTGTACATTTATTTTCTAAACTTTGATTTCAGTAAGCAGTACATTAATTAAATACATTTATTGTTAACGTATTACAAGGATATACCGCCGCTTTCCCTATGAAACAAATTACGGACAATAGAAACAATTCAACAATGTAAACAGTTCTATATTTGTAATAATTACAAAACACATAATTGTATTCGTAATTATAGTGCAGATACTAATATATTTATTCAAACAACTAGATATTTGATAATCAATAATGCTCACACCTATCTCACTAGTCTAGCAAGGCATTTTCATTGTTTTAGCATATAGTCCCTAACCGTGGGGGACCTATTAATAGTGACGTGTAGTGGCTTCTTGTAATAAATTTAAATAATAATTAGTAGCACATTTATGACATGCACAAATTATGTTGTCACTATCGACGTAAGTAATTTATGGTGATTAATCGCCGCTAATAACATCTTATTTCTTGATTACTGAATTTTAATATTGATAAAACTGTTTGCCTACTTTTAACTTACTGATAAATCGTAATTGTGATAGCGGCTTTTTCGAAAATTCTCTCTAATGTGATTACCTGCTTGATTGATTTATTGCCTATTTTTCATAAAAACCAAATTGGATCGTCTGACTCAATGATATCCACGAGGTTAGAGATAAATACTTTTAACGTATTTTTCTTCCTTTAAGTGTATTCTTTTATTTATAAAATGATGCAGTCAAAACAAAAAAAAATATGTTAATATACATTTAAATGAAACTCATTATTTTTAGTTTTTTTTTGTTAGATTTTATTATAATAACTACTTATCTTAAATGTATATCCAATGTGTCTGGTATAAAGTATATTCTAATACGGAAATTATTTATTTATTCATTTATTTTTCTTTGTGACAATAAAACGTGTGTAGGAATAGTTGAGTTAACTTTTGGCATTGAGTAAAAATACTATTCTTTATTCAATGCTTTTGGAATAATAATTAAAAACTAAAATATTCTCCTAATAAATACATATTTCTTTTAGAAAGTAGCTTAACCTCCTTCTGAACATTGTTTGCATAGTACTCCGCTTTACATTTTTATAGTAAGCTCACACATCTTATTCTACTGTCTTGTATTTATCTTATTAGTTATTTATGTATTTATTTATTTAGAAGTATACCACCTTAGAGCCTAGGCCATTAACAGGGTGCGAAAATACAATACAAAAAGACAAACAAATAAATACAAAATCGCAGTAACTAATACATAACATCAAAAGTGTAACAAATATATTAAATGAATTGCGAATATAAACTGTATACCAAAATGAATGATCTACAAAATCAATCAATAAATATATTAAAAAAACATTATTAATACATTGGAGGGCCAAGGAATGCCTTCTTAACATCACCAGAACTACAAGCAAAAATGCCAGTGCTAGCCTGTGCGAGAGTAAAATCATTTAAAATCTTATGCATCGGACAAAAATCTAAAATGTTAGTATGCGCTAGCGGAAGATAAAACACATTCCTGTCTGCTAATCTCGGAACATGCAAATTAATAAGTGATAGTAGTTGAAGAGAATCAATTATATTATTTAAAATTGTATATAAAAATAAGACTCCCAAATATTTTCGACGTGTTTCCAACAACTGTTCATTAAATTTATTGTTTAACACATCCTGCAAAATACCACGACATGGATAGACACCATCAGCAGAAAACCACAAGTATTTCACAAAACGTCTTTGGACGGACTCAATATTATTTACATATAACATATAGCCAGGGTTCCAAACAATACTGGCATAGCTAGCATAGCTTAGGCCTAACAAAAGCATTAAAAATGAGTTTAACTGAATCCGTCCGTAAAAGCTACCTTGGAGTTCCTTATAACAAAACCTAAAGTTCGAAAAAATTCTGAAACAATCTTATTAATGTAATAAGAGAACGTTAATTTACTATCAAATACTACTCCGAGGTCATTAAATTGGGAACATCTGTTCATGTCATCAATAGTATAGGTAAAATTAGTTAATGTTTTTTTGCATGCAAAATATAAAATATTACATTTATAAATGTTAAGATTTAATAAATTAATATCACGCCAATGAACCAGTTTATTAATATCCTCTTGAAGGATTAAGCAGTCATATAAGGAGGTGATTTCGCGAAACAGTTTGCAATCATCGGCATATAAAAGAACTTCTGAATTCATCCCAAGGCAAAGATCATTCACAAACAAGTTAAAAAGAAGGGGACCTAGAACAGATCCTTGCGGTACCCCAGACTTAGCAATAAAAGTGAGAGACTTGAAACCGTGATATTGAACAAATAATGACCCCTTGAAGAAATATGTTTGAAAAAATAAAACAAAGTTGTTAGATAAACCAAAGTTCGAAAGTTTTCCAAGAAGCAAACTATGGTCAAGTCTGTCAAAAGCTTTAGAAAAATCAGTGCAAACTAGACGTCGTTTGCACTGATTTTTCTTGGGATGATACATCTAAGCAATATATTGCGTGGCACAAGCCAAATTAGAAACAGTTGACCTTCCCTTAAAGAAACCATGCTGGTTTTCAATAATCTGAGATTTAACATGAGAGTAAACCAAATCATTCAATACCACTTCAAACACCTTGCTAAAATTGCACAGAATGACATTTGGTCGATAATTTTCAATTATACTTCTGTCCCGCTTGTTGAAGACAGGGCAGGCCTTTGCTTTTTTCCATATCTCTGGAAAAGACAGCGTTCTGAGTGCTATATTGAAAATAGTCGAAAGCGGAGCAGCAAAAATTGCCGCACAGCCTTTTAACAAAAAAGAAGGAATTCCGTCTGGACCCGTAGTCATTTTAGATTTACATTTTTTCAATGCTTTGAGAACATTGTCTTATGGAAGGGACAGCAAAGAGAGGTGCATTACAATTTCGGGAAAAGGAAAATTCTGTGAAGTCGATAAATACAGATTGGAACTATAGACTTAGGTTCGATTAATGGAGATTCGTTAAATGTAAGAGAGCTAGGCAAAGAAGAATTATTGCGTAAAGTATTTATATAGGCCCAAAACTTAGACGGATCACGACTGAGATTACTCTCAGCATTATTAATATAATTGAAGTGATAAATAGAAATAGCCTTTTTGTTTTAACGGTACAATCCTTTGCGTGATTGTATCGCTCTTGTAACTATGACGAAGCTTAATATTTTCTTCTAAGTCCTTAATGATGTTTGCTGTGAACCAAACTGGATATTTAGAAGATTTAAAAGTAGTTTTAGGCACATGTTTATTAAAAATGTTATTCAATACAAGATAAAAGTCCTTGCAAGCTAAATCAGCAGTAATAATAAAAATAATAATAATTACTATTTAAAACCAAATTATTTTTATTCTTCAAAACATATACACTTGCGAATATGTAAATACAGCGTATTTCATTGATAAATAGCCTCAAAAAACTTGTTGTTGACGGGTCTAATCATTGTCATTACCGGGTGATTATTTTTCATAATTTTTATTTCCATTTGGGAAATAAATATGAATGACAATTTTCCAAATATGTGCATAGATCCGGGTGGGTGACTTGAGTGGCCTTCAAAGTCGCCAGACATCAGTCCTGTTGATTATTACGTATGTGACGATTTAAAATCGAAGGTATATGAAATAATTGAAATTAACAGTCCGAAGCAACTGATTCAGTGAATTAAGTATCTACCTGAAAATAACTAAGAAATAATCCTGATATAACAAGATCTGTAACAGGTATTATAAAAAACATGAAAGTATGTTCAACGTAACAGTGGACACTTTGAGCATTATTGTAGTTGTTTTATTATATTTAAATTGTTTTGGGTTTTTTTTCTTGTCTGATTTTATTGGTATCTGTTATTTAGCATACTGTTTTATTTTTCTCTTTAAATAAATTTCTTCGACTAATATTGACTGAATTAGACAAATTTATATAAACCATTCAAATTTACAACAGAATAATTAATTTTTATTAGTTTTATTATTTTTACACAATCATAAAATACTTCACACTAAAAATTGATAACTAATTAAAATTTGGTAAAAAAGTTTGAATTTTCTGGTGTTTACTGCAGAATTCAATCAATACTCAAAGCTTGATTTCATATACCTTCGATTTTGGCCCTATACTAAGCAAACCTTCTTCCCTTGAGAAGATAATGAATCTCGATCGCAAAAGGAATTTGTTTAATTCAAGATCGTATGCAGTTATTCCAATAAAAGATCCTTTCTGTGCATTTATTATGTAAATTGTTGTTATATTAACTATATTGACTTGAAACCGTTTAGTTTAGTTTTAATTTTTCTTTAGTTTTATTGGGTTTTTGCCACACTTCTGAAAAAATAATAAGGATTAATTAAATAAGCCCTTGCGCCAAACGGATCAGTCAAGGGTTATTTTTTTATGACTAAGTTTGCCTAACCAAAAATTCTCACAGTGAAAAATGCAGATAAGTAAAAAATAACAAAATCACTATCGCGCACTTCAGTATTATTGACGTTTCGAAAAACTCTCTGTTTTCGTTCTCAAAATGTCGTAAGAGTATTAAACGTATGTCAAAAAAAAACCTGTCATACTTGACATACGTTTAATACTTTATCTAAAGCTTTATAATTTTTTTTGTGCCTCAATATATTAAATTTCTAGTAAAAAATTCCTGTTTCTTGAAATCTTTTGTCCAAAAAATGTATAGATACCTAGTAGAAGTCACTTTGAGTAGCCATTTCTGAGATAATCGAATTTAAATGTTACTGGTCCAAGAAATTTAAAGCGTACTTAAGGGCCAACAAGCTAACAAATGTTCATTCAAAATGATATCCGTTTTCATGTAAACAAAAATTTATTCTGAGGAGAAAGTTACATCATCTCTGCGTCTAATAGTAAAATGTTTACTGTTTTCCATAAAAAGTAATTCATATGTATTAAATCCGGCGAGCGGGATGGCCAATGTGCCATTGCCATCCATCGATTTGAAATATTCTCACTTAAATGATTTTAATATGAAGTGTGGAATTACGCTCCTGTGCATGAAATATATATTTTGTGTAGAAGTATGTGGAAAATCATCCAATAAATTTGGTATCAGAGAACATACATATGACTTCATTGATAGGAATTGTAGGAGATTTGATTTATATTAGCTTAAAATACCTTTCTAATACAGTAAAAAATTAGGAATGTTATCTCATGCCACCTGCAAATATTCAAAGATACCGAAGTAAAACAAATAAATAACGGGAGAAAACGGACTAAACAATACATTTTAGGTACAGAAATCTTAAAAAATACGTATTTAAATTTAACCACAGATGTAACCTGTGTGAACGTAAGATATGTGAAAATAGTAGTTTAAATGTGGGATTAGAGTAGCAAAACAATATGTATCTTACATGTGTGTCTTTTAAAAGTTATTATTTTATTTGAGGAAAATTTAAACAGTAACAACGAATAAACAAAATACAAGAATTAATTTTTTTGATATTACTTTTGTTCTCTATGTTTTATTTTTTGACTTTTCTATGCCTAAAGCATCACAAGTTTAATAATTTTACGGCGGGAAATACGGCAACCTTTAAAATCTAATAAGTGAGAGATATCGGATGAAACAAAATTGTATGTAGGAATTAGGGCTAGAGGCCAAAATATGAATGTGTGTATATGTAGTTCATTAACAAAAGTGTTTGTGAGTAGTGTATATCGTGCACAATTCATGGTTGGTATTTTAAAAATTAACTTTCGACAATAAAAAAATTCATGTTGTCATCTCACAAAATGAGACTGCCTAGAATATCTAGAAGAGTGTTTTTGCTAATGATGTGTGACATGAATTTTCGTTTCATAAAACGAAATAGAAAGAGTATGCTGATAGAAAAAGGCGAAATAGTTATATGAAAAATAAACTATTTCTACATTTATTTACTATATTTTAAACAAACATTAGAAGGTCGAAGTCTGAATTGAAGAATATATTCTATATATTTATTAATCATATTTATACAGGGTTAACTATGGCTAAGTACAAAAATTTTAACCACGTGCTCAATAAGGTCTAAAAGACAAAAATTTATTTCGGAATTTTAGCTCGATGTTTAAAAAATGGGGCAAAACCCTCTTTTCCACGGAAAGTCGGCGCCTATGACAATCAATCATCATCCGTCATGGCTAGATATGTCAACTACTGGTCGTTTTTTCAACATTGTCAAGTGTAGAAACGACGAAACGAAACATTTGTATTAATAACAATAATGTCTAAAGTACCTGGTAAATAACAGCTAATCCGGTTAGCTATAGTATTTTGTATTCATTCTTTCGTTGCACACTGCCAAACTACATTTTCACTCCTTGCAGATTCATCATAATTATTCACTAACATATCCGATATAAAATACTTTATTTAAATACTATAACACGTTTAAAATTAGTCACTTAGCTGATTTAAAAGTAACAGTAAGTTCTAGGTTATGCCATACTGCATTGCTAATATATATATATATATATATATATATATATATATATATATATATACAAACTGCTTACAGGCCTTTTAGGCCCAGAGAAATAATTTTTAATAAATATAATTTTTGAAATACTAATATTTTGACATTTTCTAGAGGTTCTGCCTATCGTCGAGAATGCATTGAATATAGCCTGGAATGTTCTATTAAACGGCAGAATATATGTATTAAAAATTATAATTTCAATAGCAAACAGAAACATAATTAACAAGGTAGGTGAGCTTCCGTATCAATACAAAGAATTTTCTGAATTATGGTGTAATTATAAAATAAAAGATATTTTACTTTTTATGATTTATTAAAAAAATTATTTATTAAAAAAATAAAATTTTGTTCAAATGAACAACAACCAAGACTGCTAACCAAATTTGTATGTATTAAAATGATCAGTATAATAGTACATATTTTAATAAGGGACTAATGATGTTCTAATAAATCATAAACAATGAAACAATAAACAAAGATGTATTTAGACACTACATAATAAGAGTTTACTAACTGGTAGTGATCTGAACATATAATTTTCTTTCTCTTAGTTACAAAAAAGTTAGATTACACAGTAATCTAAAACATCAAAGTAAATTCCTAATATCTTTAATAGTTATATTTTAATTAGTTTTAGCTTTATTACAATTATCAGTAATATTTGTTATAGTTACATAAGTACTTACTTAAAATTTTTCGTTGATTAAATCTCAATTTAAATTTAAATAGTCTCCATTTGAAGAGGTAACTGTACACAACACCGCTACATGACCAATATGACGTGTGTTGTATCAGCTGATATACTGCAGCTGCGTAGTTGTGCTCAACCAGTCAGGAGTAGGGATATAGAACACGATTACGTTGTGTGCGTGTTAAGTTTACACAAAATGGTGTACTTTTAACACACAACTGGTAAATATTACACAAATTCAGTATATTTTATTGTAATACTAGTAAATTTAACACATTTTGTGTTGAACGTACAAAAAAACCTTAGTGTGTAAAACTATTAACACGGAATTTTTACATATCCGAAATTACACACTGAAAATTCTCGCTTACACAGCAACTTTTTTTACAGTGAATAAATAAATATTAAAAATCCTATTAAATTCAGTCTTTATTATCTGTGAATTTGAAATACGTTTTCAGTGTTCAGTTTACCAAACCGTTCTCTTTATCTCGACGTTAAATTATTTTATGTAAATAATAGATTTACATATACAAGTAACTACTTAAAAAGAGGAAGAAAAAATTATTGCGTAGCTTATCCCGTGCGCCGTACACCCCAATCCGAAAAAAACCCGGAAAATCCACGTTCACTCCGTATTTCTTCATTTGAAATGTAACGCGTTTTTGATCGAGCCCAGTAAACGACCGCCTGAATCCGACTGCACATTATTCCCATAGTTGGCTTTGCAAAGCTTCCACACGTAGTCCATGTTCTCAAGGCAAAATCCGGGCCACCATAACTCTTCAATTATTCACCCTTTAGTTTTAATATACCGCGCATGTTTTGGCCAAAAAGAAGGATCCTTCCTTCAGTGGTGACTGAATCGCATTTTGTTCCTAGATGAGGAGACCGAAATTTTCTGTTAAATTGACAGCCGGTGAAGATATCTAGTACTAAATAACTAAAAATTATATCGAATGTCTGGGGAAAGTTGAAAATATTTAGTTTTGCGATTTTATCTTTTATAGGTAGGTACACTTAATTTAAATACAATAGATTTTTGCAGACTCTCCGTTGAAAGAACGATTTTAGAATAGTTTCAATTTATAATTATCATAAAGTTTTCAGATAACAAAAAAACAACTCGAAAATAATATTTTTATTGATAAATTAAAAGAGATGTATTGTTTGGAATACAATTAGAAATCAAACGAACGAATAAATTATTCGTGACGTCACAATTCTGGAGCTTTTGGTTATGACGTCTCTCGGTATATTTACGTTTATTAAGTTAAATTATGAGGCCAAACTTCACTAATTGACGTCAATGATTATTTGAGGTATTTAGATATTCCTTAGCCACTTCTGATGTACTCCAATAATCGAACCTTGGTCACTTTTTTATTTTGATTGTTAATGATTTATACAAATCATCAAAATCTAACCACTTATTATTTACTCTCTAATGACTTTAATATGCATTTATTACTGGCAAGAAATAAAAACTTTGATCATGTTCGCTTCTTTCTTCGCTATAGAGCTAGTGCATGTACCAAACTTCGTATTGGTATAAATATTATTAGCATGTACCAAAACTGATTGCACGATTTCTTAAATTACCTAATCTAAATGCGTGTACTGGGCACTGTTTTTGAAGAACTTCAACCTCCCTCTTAGCCGATAGTAGAACAGATTTTTTGACTATAAAAGAACATGGTGGCTAGATGTCTAATTCTGTCGTTGAAGACCACATGGAAACATCTACTACCTATTCAAGCATCATCATGTTAGCATCTGGTATTAATTTATTCAATTGTAGATTTTACTGTAAATGTATTTAATAAATGAGTTTTCATTTTGCTGAGTTAATAAATATCTAATTTAATTTACAATGTCGTTATCACACTGAGTGTGTTAATAAATTTAAAAAAGCTCATGTGGGATAATGCAAGTTATTATGACATTCAAAACAGTATCAAATCATGATTATTTGGTTGAAACCTGGTTAAAAAATGACGTTTCGGCTAATGAAATATTTCCTGCATCTTACACTGTTTTTCGACAAGATAGAGATCTTGAATCGACTAACACTTCCCGTGGCGGTGGTGTTCTTTTGGCTATTAATTCAGAATTCAATGCAACTTTGATATACAATAGTAATATTAATAGTATGTTCCCTTTAATAGATGTGTTAGGTTGTAGAATTAAGTTTGATGGTATGAATCTATATATTTATGTGATATATGTTCCACCTCAAGTTAACAATTTATACCTTGAGGCTTTTCTAGAGATGTTGCAGCTTAGTCTTATTGATGTTAATAAGTGTATTATGGTGGGCGATTTTAACGTTTCTAAATTTGTTGATTTAGATATAACTGATTTCAAAACTAAGACAGTTTTAAACTTTCTGGAGTTTAATAACTTCCAACAATATAACACAATTCTTAATGCTTTTAATAGGATATTAGATTTATGTATTTCTGACATGGAATGTGATGTGTCTCGTGATTCGGTACCTATTGTGAATGAGGATGATTATCACCCGTCGCTATCAATATCAGTCAATTTAAGCAGCAAGTTAAGAAATTTCCCCACAAATATTAATAGCAACAAATCTTATAATTTTAAAAAAGCAAATTTTATTGGTATTTATCAAGCTTTATTTCATACAAACTGGGAATTCTTAAGCAACTTTAACGATATTGAATCTGCCTGTACTGCTTTTTACGAAGTTATTTATAGCATTTTAGATCAATATGTACCTGTATATAAAATGTATAAACGTAGATATCCATCTTGGTACACTGCTGAGATCATTAGCAACATTAAACTAAAAGCTTATTATTATAATAAATATAAAAAATCGCAGAATAATTTATTTTTTCAAGAATACAAGAGACTAAGATCTTATATCAAAAATCAATTATCTAATGCATATAAAAATTATTTGAATTCGATACAAAACAATTTTGTAATTAATCCAAAGAGTTTCTGGTCTTTTATTCAGAATAAAAGACGTACTACACGTATACCATCTAACATGTTCCTAGATGAACAGAATTTTGATAATCCTATTCGAAATTCTATTAAGAGATTGAAAAATAAAATGACTTGCGGCAATGATCTGATCCCTAGTTTTTTAATTAAGGACTGTTCTGGCGTATTTTGTACTCCACTTCTTATTTTATTTAATCTCATGTTGTCAACAGCCACTTTTCCTGCCATGTGGAAAGTGACAAGAGTTTGCCCTGTTTTAAAAAGTGGTAACCCTTCTAACATCAAGAACTATCGACCTATAGCCATTTTGTCAAATGTGTGTTTTTTGAAATGACATTATATGCATATATCTATAACAATGTTAGCACCTGCATTTCTTCTAATCAACATGGGTTCGTTGCACGGCGTTCTACTGTGACTAATCTAGTTGAATTTACTCAGTTTCTTTCAGACCATATTGATAGAAAGTAGATGTAATATATACAGATTTTGAGAAGGCTTTTGACAAGGTAAATCACTCCATATTAATACAGAAATTGAAATCATTTGGTTTTGATGATTCTTTGCTACTACTTACAAAATCTTATCTTGACCGTCGTGAGTTGTATGTGTCATATAATGGATACCGTTCTCATATTTTTTTAGCTCCTTCTGGGGTACCTCAAGGGTCTAACTTGGGACCACTTCTGTTTATTCTTTATATAAATGATTTATCGTCATCTTTGCAGTGTAATCACCTTTTTTTTTTGCAGATGATCTAAAGCTTTATCGTAACATTAACTGTTATGACGATTGTCGTGCATTGCAAGAACTTTTGAATGCAATACAGGTGTGGTGTATAGAAAACATGATTTCCGTTAATATTGATAAATGTAAAGTTTGCTCTTTCAGTTTAAAGAAAAATTTAATTTTATTTGATTACAGTCTTGATTCAAAGCCATTGACACGCAGCTGTAATATTAAAGACTTAGGGGTAATATTTGATGCTAAACTCTCATTTTCTGAACATATTAATACAATCTCAAGCACCGCCTTTAAAACTTTGGGCTTTATTGTCCGTAATTCCACATCGTTCAACAATATTAGTGCTTTGAAATGTTTATACTATTCTTTAGTCCGTTCTAGATTAGAATATGCTAGCCTTGTTTGGTACCCATGCTATCAAGTTAATATTCATCATCTTGAAGGTGTTCAACGTCACTTTTTAAAATTCATGGCATATCGCGTTGATAATATTTATCCTGCTAGAGGATTTGATCATGGCCTCCTGTTGCAGAGATTCGATTTTAAATCGTTGCAGTTGAGGAGAGTTCTCACAAGTCTATCTTTCTTGTTTAAATTATTTCATAACCTCATTGATTCACCAGAAATTTTAAAAATGTTCTACTTACGTGTACCTAGGCCTGAATCTCGTGATGATTACATGTTTTACTCTCGTAATGCTAGAACAAATGTCCTTACGAAATCCCCTGTATACACCATGTCAATTAATTTTGATCAAATTTCTCATTTATGTGACCTAAATTTTGATACACTCAAACAATTATTATCAGTTAGTTCTCAATTTTTTGGAAGCGTTTAACTGGCCTCATCTATATTATGATATAGCTTTCAGACTGATTTAGTTTAGTAAATGTTAAATATTATTAGTAATTAAAATTAAGTACACTGTTACTTCATTACTTTGTTATAACATGTTTTGTCCTGTAATTGGAATGTCTATTCTGTTGGGCAATAAATGCATTATTATTATTATTATTATTATTATTATTATTATTATTATTATTTTTTTTTTTTTTTTTTTCCAGTAACACCTTCCGAAGCTCCGACACATTCGGAGATGTTCTGAAGAGTCAAGCAATGACCACTCTCCACTCCGTGGAGTCAGTAATCATTGCGCCCGTAAATCGTGCGTTCTGAGTAGACGTAGCGAACCAAGGACGATTGCCTTCTGCATTCTGCCGGCTAAGATCTCTGCCGAATTTCGGCAAGCCGGTATGATCTTTAAGTCAGAAAGCAACGTATGTCTCATTCCACCCAGGACGCCTATAATGAGCACCACAATCTTAACAGAGTGGTCTGGATACAGCCTGCGGAGCTCGGAGAGAAGATCTCGATACTTCCTCCGTTTTTCCTCCTCTTTTAGGACGATGTTGTTCTCTGCGGGAGCCGAGAACTCAATCACAAACATCGTCCTAAGTTGGTGGTCGAGGAGGACTACATCAGGCTTATTGGCTTGAATTTGCCTGAGGGTGGGGAATGAATAGTTACAATAAATTCGGCACTTCTCATTCCCCACAACGGATTCTATATCCCCCGGAGCATAAGGCAGCACTGGCGTCTCGTCTATCTCATACGAGTGTCGTAAATGATAATACAACACCCGTAAGGCTGAATCGTGTCTTTGGATATACGCTGTGGCCGCATATACCGGACAGGCCGACAGGAGATGCATAAGCGTCTCCGGCGCCTGGCGGCAGGCCCTGCATCTGGTATCAGGAACCTCGATACCCAAGACACGACTACGATAGACGAGAGTATTAATTACACCATCTTGGCAAGCCATTATAAACCCCTCGGTCTCAGAGTTCAGCCCCGCTGACCTCAAAAAAGCGAAGGTCAGCTTTTCAGATAAGCCAAGCCCCTCTAGATGACGGTAGAAGAGACCATGCATTGGCTTATCCTTATGTAGCTGCAGAAGGTGACGCGTCTCTGCAGCTTTAATTTGGACTTTTAACTGAGCAGGGTCCCACTCGGTGACAGAGTCTGGATTTTCCCGCTCAGTATCGAACACGAGACCAAGTTCATTGGCTGCTCTTCTCGCTGCCTTATATACAAACGCTCCTATCCCTGCTGCTTCATGGTCTTGGACCATGCAGAGAAGGGGATCCGAGCTCCTGATGATTTTACAGGCTTCCTCCAAAACCACTCTGCCCTGGAGACACTCCAAACTCAAGAGTCCACGGCCTCCCCGATTTCTTGGGAAGTATAACCGCGAAACGGACGATCTTGGATGCAAACTCTGATGGAGATGCATCATTTTGCGGGTCCCTACATCGAGTTGCCTCAGCTCTTCTTGTGTCCATTTCACTACTCCAAAGGAGTAGAGAAGGATCGGAACGGCAAGCATATTTGTGGCACTCACCTTGTTCTTACCCGACAGCTCCGAAGACCAGATTTGTCGGAGGCGGTGCCGATACCTGCCGCGGAGAGCGTTTTTCACCGTTGCCACCTCATGAGTGCCCCGCTGTGGGACACCCAAATAGGTGTACGACTCTCCGGCATCTAGATGATGGAAGATGCTTCCGTCTATGAGCTGGGCGTCCTCTCCGTATGCACCGCATCGTCCTCTCTTGAGATGAACCAGTGCACATTTGTCCAGCCCGAACTCCATCCCAACCGCCTGCGTGTACTCCTGTACCACTCTGAGGGACTGATTTAAATCCCTCTCTCCGGAGGCATAGAGTTTAAGGTCATCCATATAGAACAAATGGGTGACCTTATGCCTCCGGTCTCCTGGGGTACCGCAGTTGTAACCCCGGGTACGACGAAGTGCAACGGATAATGGCAGCAGTGAGATGCAAAACAAGAGGGGACTCAGAGAATCTCCCTGGAACACTCCCCTCCTGAACAAAACCGGCTCTGTCTGGACCCTTGCATTAGCCGATGTTATGGTAAAGCGGGTCCTCCAGAGCGGCATGAGTTGTTCAATACACCTCACTATGGGGTCGGCCACCGCAAGGCATTGGAGCAAGTGGATTATTAGCTCATGTGATGTCATATCAAATGCTGTTGAGGCCCACCTCAATTGTTACTTATTTATGTAAAAATATTTATATTTAGTTCATTTATGTACAACCGGCAACAGCGCCAAGAATTAGTACCAAGTTGTAGTTGAGGCCTTTCAAGGGCCAGTCCAGTAGCATCCCTAGCGCTGTTGCAGTAGGATGTGCTCTTTGTATAATCATTCTTGTCCTTCATAAAGTCTACTGTTATACATTGTTCAGTTACTAAATAAAGTTATAAAATAAAATAAACAGAGTCGTGAAATATCTGTCAAAATTTACCAGATAGAATTCATCCTCTACATATGGTCCTTGAGCAGAATTAACCAGTTCCTTGTGGATTTACGACAATACTGTAAAACATTGGAACATTGAGGTAAATTGGAGCGAATAGCTAGTGGCAGTCGAACCAAAGTCGACACCTGCAACATCAAGCGAAACGCCGACGGTGCACGTGTAGAAGTCTGAAGCCGGGTTCCCGATTAGTCGAGAGCATTCCAGAATCAGTCTGCGCGGCAGCCAAGGTCAGCTTATTCCAGTTATTATAAACATTATTTGTTTATCCCAAATTGTTTTGTCTCCATTCCTCATTCATAAATTTAAAAAGTTGATACATAATGGCAAATTCAGAAATTGATAAATTAATTCGTAAACGTGCTGTAATTAAAGGTAATTTAACTAGATTTAAACATTTTGTTGATAATTTAGATAAAGACCAACCTGATTTATTACAGTTAGAACTACGCCTTAACAAGTTAGATTCTTATTGGCAGAGTTTTTCTGATATACAAACCGACATAGAGTTATTAGATAATAACGAACGACAAATTATTGAACGGCAGAATTTTGAGCAAGAATACTTTGAATACGAAACTAAAGCTAATCGTTTATTAAAGTCATGTGTAACACCTATTGTAGGAAATGCAAGCGCGGCTGGTTCACGGACCGGCACAGATGAGTCAAATTTTAAATTGCCAGTCATAAATCTGCCTAGCTTTGACGGCTCGTATAATAATTGGTTATCTTTTAAAGACAGTTTCGAGTCTATGATTCACAATAACAACTCTATACCAGAAATACAGAAGTACCATTATTTGCGTTCTTGTTTAAAAGGGGAAGCCTCAAATATTATTCAATCATTGCGGGTTTCCGCAAATAATTACAATACTGCGTGGCAGCTAATAAATGAAAGATACGAAAATAAAAAATTACTTATTAATAATCATGTTAAGGGACTTTTTAACTTGCCATCAGTTGGTAGGGAGTCACATATAAATATACGGGCGTTGCTTGATAAATTAAATAATCACTTACGTGCTTTGAAGGTACTTAAACAACCTACTGAACAATGGGATCTCCTAATTATACATATGGTGACAAATAAGTTAGATTCGGTCACGCGTAGAGAGTGGGAAAATAAACATAATGACATTGATAATGACGAATTACCTACATTAAATGATTTATTAAAATTCTTAAAGAAAAAATCTAGTCTTTTAGAAACCCTGTCGAATAATACTGAACAGTGCGTAAAAACGAAATCGTTTGTTGTAAATGATAATAATAATCGTTGCAATTTTTGTAATGACAATCATAATATAAATAAATGTACAATGTTGTCAAAATTATCTCCAGAAAAGCGTTATGCAGAAATAAAGGAAAAACGTCTTTGTTCAAATTGCTTACAAAGCGGACATAAAAATAAAACTTGTCCTAGTCAGTCTTCATGCAGGATATGCTCTAAGAGACATCATACCTTACTTCATTTTAATAATAATTCCAATACAAGTAAATCAAGTGATAATTCGAATGTTTTTAACAATAATAAAGAACAAAGTGAACAGAACATCACGGAACATAAAGAAACGACTATTGTAGATAAGTCTGTTAGTAATGGAAATACAGTTTCCGTAAATATGAGTACTGTAGAATTAACAAATAATAAAGTTCAATCAATTACTAAAACTCATTTTAATAACAGTGGCGCACAAACATTACTGTGTACTGTCATACTAAATGTTCAAGATAAATTTGGCAATTACCATTCTTGTAGAGCTGTATTAGATAGTGCATCTGAATCGCATTTTTGTACACAACAAATGGCTGATATGTTGCAAATAAATAAATCTCGTGTTAACATTGCAGTGTCGGGCATAAATAAATCATCAAGTCAAATAACATATTGCGCTAATATTAAAATTAAATCTAATATTAATAACTTTCAAACAAATATTACTTGTTTAATCGTTCCTAGCATAACTGATAATTTACCTTCCACTTCTTTTGATATTAATACATTAAATATACCCGAGGAAATTAATCTAGCCGATCCATCATTCAATGAGTCCAGTAAAATTGATCTGTTAATAGGAGCAAACCTATTTTGGCAGCTAATTAGAGTAGGGCAAATTCTTCTTGGGAAATCTGGTCCCATATTACAAAATACTGTATTGGGGTGGGTAGTATCAGGAGAATTACTGCAAAATAAAATTAAGAAAAATACTGTAAAATGCAATTTTATTTCTACACGTGATCTCGACAATAAATTAACTAAATTTTGGGAATTAGAAGAGAAGGTAATAGACTTGCCTATCTCTCCCGAAGAACAAGCGGTAGAAACTTATTTTAAAGATACTACTCAACGTGGTACCGACGGTAAATTTATAGTACGATTGCCTCTAAATCAATCACCTACTGTTTTAGGTGAGTCGAAAAATATTGCACTTAAACGTTTATACTCGATTGAAACTAAACTAAGAAAAAATGTAAATTTAAATGAACAATATATAAAGTTTATGACAGAATATATCAGGTTAGGGCACATGTCCAAGGTAACAGATTACAATACTGTAAGGCGGTGTTTTATTCCACATCATTTTGTAAAGAGAGACAGTAGTTTAACAACTCAACTCAGAGTGGTCTTCGATGCATCCTGCAAAACTGCAAGTGGTGTATCATTAAATGATATTATGATGGTAGGTGGCAAAATTCAGCAGAATTTATTTTCGATTATTACTCGATTTCGGACACACAAATGGGTTATTACTGGTGATATAAGTAAAATGTACCGTCAAGTGTGGGTGCATCCTGATGATCGAAAATTACAGTGTATATTGTGGCGAACCAATCCATCTGAATCTGTAGAAACATATGAATTAAATACCGTGACCTACGGAACAGCGAGTGCACCATTTTTGGCTGTTCGCTGTTTAAATGAAATTGCTTTTCAACATAATAAAAAATACCCTGAAGCGAGTCATAGAATACTAAATGATTTTTATGTCGACGACATACTAACGGGTAGCGATAACGTTGAAACTCTTGTAAAATTATATCAAGATTTATATCAAATTCTAAAATCATGTGGCTTTACATTAAATAAATGGGTTTCAAACAATCCAGATGTCCTTAAATTTATTTTAAATTCAGATCCTAATTCAATTGTAAACATAGGGAAAAATTATGAAACACATTCGTTAGGTCTATTATGGAAGTCAAATACAGATGTTTTAACTTATAATGCAAATTGCGACAATGCAGTCAAAGTTCATACTAAACGCGTGTTACTTTCGTCAATAGGTCAAATATTTGACCCGCTAGGATTAGTAGGACCTGTAGTAATACTAGCTAAGGTACTAATGCAAAAAATTTGGCAACAAAGAATCGATTGGGACGAGCTGCTCCCTGATGACATCATCAATGATTGGAATTCTTACGCTAATAACTTAAAATCATTAAATGAAATAAATATTCCAAGATTCGTTTTATGTGATAATCAACTTCAAGTGCAGTTGCATGGCTTCGCAGATGCCTCACAATCTGCTTATGGATGTTGTATTTATGTACGTACAGTTGATAAATTTGGAAACTATTCTGTAAATTTGCTTTGTGCAAAATCAAGAGTTGCACCACTAAAATGCATAACTATGCCAAGACTAGAGCTTTGCGCGGCATTATTATTAGCTCAGCTCCTAAATACGGTTCAATCATCTCTTACTCATATTGAAATAAATGATATTTACTTATGGAGCGACTCAACAATTGTCCTGGCATGGATCAAGGCCATACCCACCAACTATAAAATATTTGTTGCAAATCGTATTGCAGAAATTCAGTCATTAACTCGCCCAGAGAATTGGCACTATATTAAACCACGTGAAAACCCTGCTGACATCATCTCGAGGGGTTTAAATCCTCATGATTTGAATAATAATTTTTTGTGGTGGTACGGACCCACTTGGCTAAAACAAGATCAAAGTTCTTGGCCTATCAATTTAAATTCCACAATGGAACCGAAATATTGTGATATCGATAGTGACATTGAACTTAAAAAACAGGCGGTAATTTCAACTGTTGCTGTCATTGACAAATTAAATATATTCGATAAATTTTCAAGCTTCTTAAAGTTACAACGTGTAGTTGCATACATTTTAAGGTTCAAAAACAATTCACTTGCTAAGACACCACGACGGTTCGGAATTCTAACACCGGTAGAATTAGAACTTGCTATAAGTACATTAGTAAAATTAGTCCAGTCTATTGTTTTTCATCGTGAACTTTCTGATTTAAAAACCAAAGGTACTGTTGACAATAAGAGTAACTTATTAAAATTAAATCCATTTTTGGATAATACAGGTATAATTCGTGTAGGTGGAAGAATACGACATTCACAATTTCCTAATTCGAAAAATTCCCTATAATTCTTCCAGAGAAACATTTATTCACTAAATTACTTGTTGAACATGAACACAAAAGACTCTTGCACGCCGGACCACAGTCGGTATTATTTTCATTACGTGAACGGTTTTGGATAATATGTGGTCGCAAACTAGTAAGAAAAATTTTACGTAATTGCATAATTTGTTTTCGTGCAAGACCCAGCAATGATATTGAATATTTGATGGCCGATTTGCCAAGCAAAAGAGTAAACCCGTGTCAACCCTTTATGAATTGTGGTGTTGACTACTGCGGACCGTTTAACTTAAGGGACCGTAAAACTAGAAACTTTAAAATTACCAAGGCTTATGTATGCGTAATAATTTGTTTTGCTACAAAGGCTGCTCATCTTGAGCTGGTCAGTGAACTAAGCTCTGATGCATTCATGGCTTGTCTATACCGATTCATATCAAGACGCGGCAAATGCTTGCACATATACTCAGATAATGGAACCAACTTTGTTGGTGCTAATGCCGAACTTAGAAAATTTCTAGAATCAGTAGAAGGTGAAGTTCTTACTAAACTAGGTCAGGAAGGAATCAATTGGCATTTCGTGCCCCCAAAATCTCCTCACTTTGGCGGATTGTGGGAGGCGGGCGTAAAGTCTGTAAAGTTCCACCTTAAAAGAGTTATTGGTCAATTAAATCTCACATATGAAGAATTTAATACCGTTTTAATACAGGTTGAAGCTTGTTTAAATTCTAGACCTATGTATCAACTTTCTAGTGATCCTACCGATTTACAACCACTAACTCCCGGCCACTTCCTCATTGGTCAACCTTTAACCTCTATCCCCCAACAAGATTTGTCGGAAGTTCGAGAATCCCAGTTGTCTCGTTTTAAACGCTGCCAAAAATACACGCAAGATGTATGGAGGCGCTGGTCAAAGGAGTATGTTTCCGAACTACAAATTAGGTCTAAGTGGAAGAAAAACTTTCCTCAATTATTAACTGTTGATTCCTTAGTGTTGATTAAGGAAGATAAAGCACCAGTGATGACATGGACTCTTGGTCGTGTGTTGGAGCTGCATCCAGGAAACGACGGAATTGTGAGAGTGGTAACGGTCAAAACAGTTTCCGGGGTGTACAAGCGTCCAGTGAGTAAATTGTGTGTGTTACCAATTAGTGATGTACAAAACGATTATTGACATTGACTTATTCCATTTGTTATTGAAACTTCAACTCTTTGTTTAAGTTTGCAAGAGGCGGGAGTATGTTGAGGCCCACCTCAATTGTTACTTATTTATGTAAAAATATTTATATTTAGTTCATTTATGTACAACCGGCAACAGCGCCAAGAATTAGTACCAAGTTGTAGTTGAGGCCTTTCAAGGGCCAGTCCAGTAGCATCCCTAGCGCTGTTGCAGTAGGATGTGCTCTTTGTATAATCATTCTTGTCCTTCATAAAGTCTACTGTTATACATTGTTCAGTTACTAAATAAAGTTATAAAATAAAATAAACAGAGTCGTGAAATATCTGTCAAAATTTACCAGATAGAATTCATCCTCTACATATGGTCCTTGAGCAGAATTAACCAGTTCCTTGTGGATTTACGACAATACTGTAAAACATTGGAACATTGAGGTAAATTGGAGCGAATAGCTAGTGGCAGTCGAACCAAAGTCGACACCTGCAACATCAAGCGAAACGCCGACGGTGCACGTGTAGAAGTCTGAAGCCGGGTTCCCGATTAGTCGAGAGCATTCCAGAATCAGTCTGCGCGGCAGCCAAGGTCAGCTTATTCCAGTTATTATAAACATTATTTGTTTATCCCAAATTGTTTTGTCTCCATTCCTCATTCATAAATTTAAAAAGTTGATACATAATGGCAAATTCAGAAATTGATAAATTAATTCGTAAACGTGCTGTAATTAAAGGTAATTTAACTAGATTTAAACATTTTGTTGATAATTTAGATAAAGACCAACCTGATTTATTACAGTTAGAACTACGCCTTAACAAGTTAGATTCTTATTGGCAGAGTTTTTCTGATATACAAACCGACATAGAGTTATTAGATAATAACGAACGACAAATTATTGAACGGCAGAATTTTGAGCAAGAATACTTTGAATACGAAACTAAAGCTAATCGTTTATTAAAGTCATGTGTAACACCTATTGTAGGAAATGCAAGCGCGGCTGGTTCACGGACCGGCACAGATGAGTCAAATTTTAAATTGCCAGTCATAAATCTGCCTAGCTTTGACGGCTCGTATAATAATTGGTTATCTTTTAAAGACAGTTTCGAGTCTATGATTCACAATAACAACTCTATACCAGAAATACAGAAGTACCATTATTTGCGTTCTTGTTTAAAAGGGGAAGCCTCAAATATTATTCAATCATTGCGGGTTTCCGCAAATAATTACAATACTGCGTGGCAGCTAATAAATGAAAGATACGAAAATAAAAAATTACTTATTAATAATCATGTTAAGGGACTTTTTAACTTGCCATCAGTTGGTAGGGAGTCACATATAAATATACGGGCGTTGCTTGATAAATTAAATAATCACTTACGTGCTTTGAAGGTACTTAAACAACCTACTGAACAATGGGATCTCCTAATTATACATATGGTGACAAATAAGTTAGATTCGGTCACGCGTAGAGAGTGGGAAAATAAACATAATGACATTGATAATGACGAATTACCTACATTAAATGATTTATTAAAATTCTTAAAGAAAAAATCTAGTCTTTTAGAAACCCTGTCGAATAATACTGAACAGTGCGTAAAAACGAAATCGTTTGTTGTAAATGATAATAATAATCGTTGCAATTTTTGTAATGACAATCATAATATAAATAAATGTACAATGTTGTCAAAATTATCTCCAGAAAAGCGTTATGCAGAAATAAAGGAAAAACGTCTTTGTTCAAATTGCTTACAAAGCGGACATAAAAATAAAACTTGTCCTAGTCAGTCTTCATGCAGGATATGCTCTAAGAGACATCATACCTTACTTCATTTTAATAATAATTCCAATACAAGTAAATCAAGTGATAATTCGAATGTTTTTAACAATAATAAAGAACAAAGTGAACAGAACATCACGGAACATAAAGAAACGACTATTGTAGATAAGTCTGTTAGTAATGGAAATACAGTTTCCGTAAATATGAGTACTGTAGAATTAACAAATAATAAAGTTCAATCAATTACTAAAACTCATTTTAATAACAGTGGCGCACAAACATTACTGTGTACTGTCATACTAAATGTTCAAGATAAATTTGGCAATTACCATTCTTGTAGAGCTGTATTAGATAGTGCATCTGAATCGCATTTTTGTACACAACAAATGGCTGATATGTTGCAAATAAATAAATCTCGTGTTAACATTGCAGTGTCGGGCATAAATAAATCATCAAGTCAAATAACATATTGCGCTAATATTAAAATTAAATCTAATATTAATAACTTTCAAACAAATATTACTTGTTTAATCGTTCCTAGCATAACTGATAATTTACCTTCCACTTCTTTTGATATTAATACATTAAATATACCCGAGGAAATTAATCTAGCCGATCCATCATTCAATGAGTCCAGTAAAATTGATCTGTTAATAGGAGCAAACCTATTTTGGCAGCTAATTAGAGTAGGGCAAATTCTTCTTGGGAAATCTGGTCCCATATTACAAAATACTGTATTGGGGTGGGTAGTATCAGGAGAATTACTGCAAAATAAAATTAAGAAAAATACTGTAAAATGCAATTTTATTTCTACACGTGATCTCGACAATAAATTAACTAAATTTTGGGAATTAGAAGAGAAGGTAATAGACTTGCCTATCTCTCCCGAAGAACAAGCGGTAGAAACTTATTTTAAAGATACTACTCAACGTGGTACCGACGGTAAATTTATAGTACGATTGCCTCTAAATCAATCACCTACTGTTTTAGGTGAGTCGAAAAATATTGCACTTAAACGTTTATACTCGATTGAAACTAAACTAAGAAAAAATGTAAATTTAAATGAACAATATATAAAGTTTATGACAGAATATATCAGGTTAGGGCACATGTCCAAGGTAACAGATTACAATACTGTAAGGCGGTGTTTTATTCCACATCATTTTGTAAAGAGAGACAGTAGTTTAACAACTCAACTCAGAGTGGTCTTCGATGCATCCTGCAAAACTGCAAGTGGTGTATCATTAAATGATATTATGATGGTAGGTGGCAAAATTCAGCAGAATTTATTTTCGATTATTACTCGATTTCGGACACACAAATGGGTTATTACTGGTGATATAAGTAAAATGTACCGTCAAGTGTGGGTGCATCCTGATGATCGAAAATTACAGTGTATATTGTGGCGAACCAATCCATCTGAATCTGTAGAAACATATGAATTAAATACCGTGACCTACGGAACAGCGAGTGCACCATTTTTGGCTGTTCGCTGTTTAAATGAAATTGCTTTTCAACATAATAAAAAATACCCTGAAGCGAGTCATAGAATACTAAATGATTTTTATGTCGACGACATACTAACGGGTAGCGATAACGTTGAAACTCTTGTAAAATTATATCAAGATTTATATCAAATTCTAAAATCATGTGGCTTTACATTAAATAAATGGGTTTCAAACAATCCAGATGTCCTTAAATTTATTTTAAATTCAGATCCTAATTCAATTGTAAACATAGGGAAAAATTATGAAACACATTCGTTAGGTCTATTATGGAAGTCAAATACAGATGTTTTAACTTATAATGCAAATTGCGACAATGCAGTCAAAGTTCATACTAAACGCGTGTTACTTTCGTCAATAGGTCAAATATTTGACCCGCTAGGATTAGTAGGACCTGTAGTAATACTAGCTAAGGTACTAATGCAAAAAATTTGGCAACAAAGAATCGATTGGGACGAGCTGCTCCCTGATGACATCATCAATGATTGGAATTCTTACGCTAATAACTTAAAATCATTAAATGAAATAAATATTCCAAGATTCGTTTTATGTGATAATCAACTTCAAGTGCAGTTGCATGGCTTCGCAGATGCCTCACAATCTGCTTATGGATGTTGTATTTATGTACGTACAGTTGATAAATTTGGAAACTATTCTGTAAATTTGCTTTGTGCAAAATCAAGAGTTGCACCACTAAAATGCATAACTATGCCAAGACTAGAGCTTTGCGCGGCATTATTATTAGCTCAGCTCCTAAATACGGTTCAATCATCTCTTACTCATATTGAAATAAATGATATTTACTTATGGAGCGACTCAACAATTGTCCTGGCATGGATCAAGGCCATACCCACCAACTATAAAATATTTGTTGCAAATCGTATTGCAGAAATTCAGTCATTAACTCGCCCAGAGAATTGGCACTATATTAAACCACGTGAAAACCCTGCTGACATCATCTCGAGGGGTTTAAATCCTCATGATTTGAATAATAATTTTTTGTGGTGGTACGGACCCACTTGGCTAAAACAAGATCAAAGTTCTTGGCCTATCAATTTAAATTCCACAATGGAACCGAAATATTGTGATATCGATAGTGACATTGAACTTAAAAAACAGGCGGTAATTTCAACTGTTGCTGTCATTGACAAATTAAATATATTCGATAAATTTTCAAGCTTCTTAAAGTTACAACGTGTAGTTGCATACATTTTAAGGTTCAAAAACAATTCACTTGCTAAGACACCACGACGGTTCGGAATTCTAACACCGGTAGAATTAGAACTTGCTATAAGTACATTAGTAAAATTAGTCCAGTCTATTGTTTTTCATCGTGAACTTTCTGATTTAAAAACCAAAGGTACTGTTGACAATAAGAGTAACTTATTAAAATTAAATCCATTTTTGGATAATACAGGTATAATTCGTGTAGGTGGAAGAATACGACATTCACAATTTCCTAATTCGAAAAATTCCCTATAATTCTTCCAGAGAAACATTTATTCACTAAATTACTTGTTGAACATGAACACAAAAGACTCTTGCACGCCGGACCACAGTCGGTATTATTTTCATTACGTGAACGGTTTTGGATAATATGTGGTCGCAAACTAGTAAGAAAAATTTTACGTAATTGCATAATTTGTTTTCGTGCAAGACCCAGCAATGATATTGAATATTTGATGGCCGATTTGCCAAGCAAAAGAGTAAACCCGTGTCAACCCTTTATGAATTGTGGTGTTGACTACTGCGGACCGTTTAACTTAAGGGACCGTAAAACTAGAAACTTTAAAATTACCAAGGCTTATGTATGCGTAATAATTTGTTTTGCTACAAAGGCTGCTCATCTTGAGCTGGTCAGTGAACTAAGCTCTGATGCATTCATGGCTTGTCTATACCGATTCATATCAAGACGCGGCAAATGCTTGCACATATACTCAGATAATGGAACCAACTTTGTTGGTGCTAATGCCGAACTTAGAAAATTTCTAGAATCAGTAGAAGGTGAAGTTCTTACTAAACTAGGTCAGGAAGGAATCAATTGGCATTTCGTGCCCCCAAAATCTCCTCACTTTGGCGGATTGTGGGAGGCGGGCGTAAAGTCTGTAAAGTTCCACCTTAAAAGAGTTATTGGTCAATTAAATCTCACATATGAAGAATTTAATACCGTTTTAATACAGGTTGAAGCTTGTTTAAATTCTAGACCTATGTATCAACTTTCTAGTGATCCTACCGATTTACAACCACTAACTCCCGGCCACTTCCTCATTGGTCAACCTTTAACCTCTATCCCCCAACAAGATTTGTCGGAAGTTCGAGAATCCCAGTTGTCTCGTTTTAAACGCTGCCAAAAATACACGCAAGATGTATGGAGGCGCTGGTCAAAGGAGTATGTTTCCGAACTACAAATTAGGTCTAAGTGGAAGAAAAACTTTCCTCAATTATTAACTGTTGATTCCTTAGTGTTGATTAAGGAAGATAAAGCACCAGTGATGACATGGACTCTTGGTCGTGTGTTGGAGCTGCATCCAGGAAACGACGGAATTGTGAGAGTGGTAACGGTCAAAACAGTTTCCGGGGTGTACAAGCGTCCAGTGAGTAAATTGTGTGTGTTACCAATTAGTGATGTACAAAACGATTATTGACATTGACTTATTCCATTTGTTATTGAAACTTCAACTCTTTGTTTAAGTTTGCAAGAGGCGGGAGTATGTTGAGGCCCACCTCAATTGTTACTTATTTATGTAAAAATATTTATATTTAGTTCATTTATGTACAACCGGCAACAGCGCCAAGAATTAGTACCAAGTTGTAGTTGAGGCCTTTCAAGGGCCAGTCCAGTAGCATCCCTAGCGCTGTTGCAGTAGGATGTGCTCTTTGTATAATCATTCTTGTCCTTCATAAAGTCTACTGTTATACATTGTTCAGTTACTAAATAAAGTTATAAAATAAAATAAACAGAGTCGTGAAATATCTGTCAAAATTTACCAGATAGAATTCATCCTCTACATATGGTCCTTGAGCAGAATTAACCAGTTCCTTGTGGATTTACGACAATACTGTAAAACATTGGAACATTGAGGTAAATTGGAGCGAATAGCTAGTGGCAGTCGAACCAAAGTCGACACCTGCAACATCAAGCGAAACGCCGACGGTGCACGTGTAGAAGTCTGAAGCCGGGTTCCCGATTAGTCGAGAGCATTCCAGAATCAGTCTGCGCGGCAGCCAAGGTCAGCTTATTCCAGTTATTATAAACATTATTTGTTTATCCCAAATTGTTTTGTCTCCATTCCTCATTCATAAATTTAAAAAGTTGATACATAATGGCAAATTCAGAAATTGATAAATTAATTCGTAAACGTGCTGTAATTAAAGGTAATTTAACTAGATTTAAACATTTTGTTGATAATTTAGATAAAGACCAACCTGATTTATTACAGTTAGAACTACGCCTTAACAAGTTAGATTCTTATTGGCAGAGTTTTTCTGATATACAAACCGACATAGAGTTATTAGATAATAACGAACGACAAATTATTGAACGGCAGAATTTTGAGCAAGAATACTTTGAATACGAAACTAAAGCTAATCGTTTATTAAAGTCATGTGTAACACCTATTGTAGGAAATGCAAGCGCGGCTGGTTCACGGACCGGCACAGATGAGTCAAATTTTAAATTGCCAGTCATAAATCTGCCTAGCTTTGACGGCTCGTATAATAATTGGTTATCTTTTAAAGACAGTTTCGAGTCTATGATTCACAATAACAACTCTATACCAGAAATACAGAAGTACCATTATTTGCGTTCTTGTTTAAAAGGGGAAGCCTCAAATATTATTCAATCATTGCGGGTTTCCGCAAATAATTACAATACTGCGTGGCAGCTAATAAATGAAAGATACGAAAATAAAAAATTACTTATTAATAATCATGTTAAGGGACTTTTTAACTTGCCATCAGTTGGTAGGGAGTCACATATAAATATACGGGCGTTGCTTGATAAATTAAATAATCACTTACGTGCTTTGAAGGTACTTAAACAACCTACTGAACAATGGGATCTCCTAATTATACATATGGTGACAAATAAGTTAGATTCGGTCACGCGTAGAGAGTGGGAAAATAAACATAATGACATTGATAATGACGAATTACCTACATTAAATGATTTATTAAAATTCTTAAAGAAAAAATCTAGTCTTTTAGAAACCCTGTCGAATAATACTGAACAGTGCGTAAAAACGAAATCGTTTGTTGTAAATGATAATAATAATCGTTGCAATTTTTGTAATGACAATCATAATATAAATAAATGTACAATGTTGTCAAAATTATCTCCAGAAAAGCGTTATGCAGAAATAAAGGAAAAACGTCTTTGTTCAAATTGCTTACAAAGCGGACATAAAAATAAAACTTGTCCTAGTCAGTCTTCATGCAGGATATGCTCTAAGAGACATCATACCTTACTTCATTTTAATAATAATTCCAATACAAGTAAATCAAGTGATAATTCGAATGTTTTTAACAATAATAAAGAACAAAGTGAACAGAACATCACGGAACATAAAGAAACGACTATTGTAGATAAGTCTGTTAGTAATGGAAATACAGTTTCCGTAAATATGAGTACTGTAGAATTAACAAATAATAAAGTTCAATCAATTACTAAAACTCATTTTAATAACAGTGGCGCACAAACATTACTGTGTACTGTCATACTAAATGTTCAAGATAAATTTGGCAATTACCATTCTTGTAGAGCTGTATTAGATAGTGCATCTGAATCGCATTTTTGTACACAACAAATGGCTGATATGTTGCAAATAAATAAATCTCGTGTTAACATTGCAGTGTCGGGCATAAATAAATCATCAAGTCAAATAACATATTGCGCTAATATTAAAATTAAATCTAATATTAATAACTTTCAAACAAATATTACTTGTTTAATCGTTCCTAGCATAACTGATAATTTACCTTCCACTTCTTTTGATATTAATACATTAAATATACCCGAGGAAATTAATCTAGCCGATCCATCATTCAATGAGTCCAGTAAAATTGATCTGTTAATAGGAGCAAACCTATTTTGGCAGCTAATTAGAGTAGGGCAAATTCTTCTTGGGAAATCTGGTCCCATATTACAAAATACTGTATTGGGGTGGGTAGTATCAGGAGAATTACTGCAAAATAAAATTAAGAAAAATACTGTAAAATGCAATTTTATTTCTACACGTGATCTCGACAATAAATTAACTAAATTTTGGGAATTAGAAGAGAAGGTAATAGACTTGCCTATCTCTCCCGAAGAACAAGCGGTAGAAACTTATTTTAAAGATACTACTCAACGTGGTACCGACGGTAAATTTATAGTACGATTGCCTCTAAATCAATCACCTACTGTTTTAGGTGAGTCGAAAAATATTGCACTTAAACGTTTATACTCGATTGAAACTAAACTAAGAAAAAATGTAAATTTAAATGAACAATATATAAAGTTTATGACAGAATATATCAGGTTAGGGCACATGTCCAAGGTAACAGATTACAATACTGTAAGGCGGTGTTTTATTCCACATCATTTTGTAAAGAGAGACAGTAGTTTAACAACTCAACTCAGAGTGGTCTTCGATGCATCCTGCAAAACTGCAAGTGGTGTATCATTAAATGATATTATGATGGTAGGTGGCAAAATTCAGCAGAATTTATTTTCGATTATTACTCGATTTCGGACACACAAATGGGTTATTACTGGTGATATAAGTAAAATGTACCGTCAAGTGTGGGTGCATCCTGATGATCGAAAATTACAGTGTATATTGTGGCGAACCAATCCATCTGAATCTGTAGAAACATATGAATTAAATACCGTGACCTACGGAACAGCGAGTGCACCATTTTTGGCTGTTCGCTGTTTAAATGAAATTGCTTTTCAACATAATAAAAAATACCCTGAAGCGAGTCATAGAATACTAAATGATTTTTATGTCGACGACATACTAACGGGTAGCGATAACGTTGAAACTCTTGTAAAATTATATCAAGATTTATATCAAATTCTAAAATCATGTGGCTTTACATTAAATAAATGGGTTTCAAACAATCCAGATGTCCTTAAATTTATTTTAAATTCAGATCCTAATTCAATTGTAAACATAGGGAAAAATTATGAAACACATTCGTTAGGTCTATTATGGAAGTCAAATACAGATGTTTTAACTTATAATGCAAATTGCGACAATGCAGTCAAAGTTCATACTAAACGCGTGTTACTTTCGTCAATAGGTCAAATATTTGACCCGCTAGGATTAGTAGGACCTGTAGTAATACTAGCTAAGGTACTAATGCAAAAAATTTGGCAACAAAGAATCGATTGGGACGAGCTGCTCCCTGATGACATCATCAATGATTGGAATTCTTACGCTAATAACTTAAAATCATTAAATGAAATAAATATTCCAAGATTCGTTTTATGTGATAATCAACTTCAAGTGCAGTTGCATGGCTTCGCAGATGCCTCACAATCTGCTTATGGATGTTGTATTTATGTACGTACAGTTGATAAATTTGGAAACTATTCTGTAAATTTGCTTTGTGCAAAATCAAGAGTTGCACCACTAAAATGCATAACTATGCCAAGACTAGAGCTTTGCGCGGCATTATTATTAGCTCAGCTCCTAAATACGGTTCAATCATCTCTTACTCATATTGAAATAAATGATATTTACTTATGGAGCGACTCAACAATTGTCCTGGCATGGATCAAGGCCATACCCACCAACTATAAAATATTTGTTGCAAATCGTATTGCAGAAATTCAGTCATTAACTCGCCCAGAGAATTGGCACTATATTAAACCACGTGAAAACCCTGCTGACATCATCTCGAGGGGTTTAAATCCTCATGATTTGAATAATAATTTTTTGTGGTGGTACGGACCCACTTGGCTAAAACAAGATCAAAGTTCTTGGCCTATCAATTTAAATTCCACAATGGAACCGAAATATTGTGATATCGATAGTGACATTGAACTTAAAAAACAGGCGGTAATTTCAACTGTTGCTGTCATTGACAAATTAAATATATTCGATAAATTTTCAAGCTTCTTAAAGTTACAACGTGTAGTTGCATACATTTTAAGGTTCAAAAACAATTCACTTGCTAAGACACCACGACGGTTCGGAATTCTAACACCGGTAGAATTAGAACTTGCTATAAGTACATTAGTAAAATTAGTCCAGTCTATTGTTTTTCATCGTGAACTTTCTGATTTAAAAACCAAAGGTACTGTTGACAATAAGAGTAACTTATTAAAATTAAATCCATTTTTGGATAATACAGGTATAATTCGTGTAGGTGGAAGAATACGACATTCACAATTTCCTAATTCGAAAAATTCCCTATAATTCTTCCAGAGAAACATTTATTCACTAAATTACTTGTTGAACATGAACACAAAAGACTCTTGCACGCCGGACCACAGTCGGTATTATTTTCATTACGTGAACGGTTTTGGATAATATGTGGTCGCAAACTAGTAAGAAAAATTTTACGTAATTGCATAATTTGTTTTCGTGCAAGACCCAGCAATGATATTGAATATTTGATGGCCGATTTGCCAAGCAAAAGAGTAAACCCGTGTCAACCCTTTATGAATTGTGGTGTTGACTACTGCGGACCGTTTAACTTAAGGGACCGTAAAACTAGAAACTTTAAAATTACCAAGGCTTATGTATGCGTAATAATTTGTTTTGCTACAAAGGCTGCTCATCTTGAGCTGGTCAGTGAACTAAGCTCTGATGCATTCATGGCTTGTCTATACCGATTCATATCAAGACGCGGCAAATGCTTGCACATATACTCAGATAATGGAACCAACTTTGTTGGTGCTAATGCCGAACTTAGAAAAGTTCTAGAATCAGTAGAAGGTGAAGTTCTTACTAAACTAGGTCAGGAAGGAATCAATTGGCATTTCGTGCCCCCAAAATCTCCTCACTTTGGCGGATTGTGGGAGGCGGGCGTAAAGTCTGTAAAGTTCCACCTTAAAAGAGTTATTGGTCAATTAAATCTCACATATGAAGAATTTAATACCGTTTTAATACAGGTTGAAGCTTGTTTAAATTCTAGACCTATGTATCAACTTTCTAGTGATCCTACCGATTTACAACCACTAACTCCCGGCCACTTCCTCATTGGTCAACCTTTAACCTCTATCCCCCAACAAGATTTGTCGGAAGTTCGAGAATCCCAGTTGTCTCGTTTTAAACGCTGCCAAAAATACACGCAAGATGTATGGAGGCGCTGGTCAAAGGAGTATGTTTCCGAACTACAAATTAGGTCTAAGTGGAAGAAAAACTTTCCTCAATTATTAACTGTTGATTCCTTAGTGTTGATTAAGGAAGATAAAGCACCAGTGATGACATGGACTCTTGGTCGTGTGTTGGAGCTGCATCCAGGAAACGACGGAATTGTGAGAGTGGTAACGGTCAAAACAGTTTCCGGGGTGTACAAGCGTCCAGTGAGTAAATTGTGTGTGTTACCAATTAGTGATGTACAAAACGATTATTGACATTGACTTATTCCATTTGTTATTGAAACTTCAACTCTTTGTTTAAGTTTGCAAGAGGCGGGAGTATGTTGAGGCCCACCTCAATTGTTACTTATTTATGTAAAAATATTTATATTTAGTTCATTTATGTACAACCGGCAACAGCGCCAAGAATTAGTACCAAGTTGTAGTTGAGGCCTTTCAAGGGCCAGTCCAGTAGCATCCCTAGCGCTGTTGCAGTAGGATGTGCTCTTTGTATAATCATTCTTGTCCTTCATAAAGTCTACTGTTATACATTGTTCAGTTACTAAATAAAGTTATAAAATAAAATAAACAGAGTCGTGAAATATCTGTCAAAATTTACCAGATAGAATTCATCCTCTACAAATGCCTTGCGGTAATCTATCCAGGCCATTGAGAGGTTCCGCTTGTACTGCACGGAGTCCTGCGTAATACATCTGTCGATGAGCAGGTTCTCCTTACAGCCAGCCACACCCCTCTTGGACCCTCGCTGCTCGTACATCCGTTGATAAACCGGGTTCACTGCGTGGAGCACACGCGCGTACAAGATGCGAGTAAACACCTTGTAACACGCATTCAGGCAGGTTATTGGACGGTAGTTCTTTGGCTGGGACAAATCTCCGCTCTTAGGGATAAGCACGGTTCTCCCCTCGACAAACCACGCCGGAATTTGCTGCTCTCCATTTAGCCAGAACGTGAATATTCTGGCCAAATGGCGGTGGACACTGGTGAATTTTTTCCACCAGAAGTTGCTGATCCCATCGGGACCAGGAGCAGCGAAGTTCTTCGATCTAATAAATGATCTCCGAACTTCATCCGGGGTTATCGGTGGGCACACCTCTTGTGGCTCTCGAAGCCTTTGACAAAAGGCCTCGAAGTGTGCCAGGGCTGGAGTGTCTCTATCAAGTGGAATCCTGCGGCCATAAAGATCTCTCCAGAAGGCTTCTACCCGATCTACAGTCGGCGGATTGTCCGCAACACGCTGAGGCTGTTCAAAAAGTCGAGAAGGCCTTACACGGAACAAATTATTTTGCTCCAACCTTCTCGACCGCCTCACTAGTGACTTTTTCGCAGCCACTAGCATCCGTATCCTGTCGAGAGAATGCTGCTTGATGGTGAGCAGCACCACCCGATTCAGGGTATGATGGACCCGCCTAAGGGAAGTAGCAATGCGTCTCACCTTAGGTGTGAAAGCCCTATTGGCTTCCACATAGTCCATCACACATTGGATACGGGACGCGTGTTGCCTCGCCGACCGGATCTTAGCCTCCATCTTGTGCACTCGCCGCCGTGCTCTCTCCAGTGGAGAAACGGCATTTTCACGCCCTCTCTCCCTCTTATTATTATTATTATTATTATTATTATTATTATTATTATTATTATTATTATTATTATTATTATTATTATTATTATTATTATTATTATTATTATTATTATTATTATTATTATTATTATTATTATTATTATTATTATTATTATTATTATTATTATTATTATTATTATTATTATTATTATTATTATTATTATTATTATTATTATTATTATTATTATTATTATTATTATTATTATTATTATTATTATTATTATTATTATTATTATTATTATTATTATTATTATTATTATTATTATTATTATTATTATTATTATTATTATTATTATTATTATTATTATTATTATTATTATTATTATTATTATTATTATTATTATTATTATTATTATTATTATTATTATTATTATTATTATTATTATTATTATTATTATTATTATTATTATTATTATTATTATTATTATTATTATTATTATTATTATTATTATTATTATTATTATTATTATTATTATTATTATTATTATTATTATTATTATTATTATTATTATTATTATTATTATTATTATTATTATTATTATTATTATTATTATTATTATTATTATTATTATTATTATTATTATTATTATTATTATTATTATTATTATTATTATTATTATTATTATTATTATTATTATTATTATTATTATTATTATTATTATTATTATTATTATTATTATTATTATTATTATTATTATTATTATTATTATTATTATTATTATTATTATTATTATTATTATTATTATTATTATTATTATTATTATTATTATTATTATTATTATTATTATTATTATTATTATTATTATTATTATTATTATTATTATTATTATTATTATTATTATTATTATTATTATTATTATTATTATTATTATTATTATTATTATTATTATTATTATTATTATTATTATTATTATTATTATTATTATTATTATTATTATTATTATTATTATTATTATTATTATTATTATTATTATTATTATTATTATTATTATTATTATTATTATTATTATTATTATTATTATTATTATTATTATTATTATTATTATTATTATTATTATTATTATTATTATTATTATTATTATTATTATTATTATTATTATTATTATTATTATTATTATTATTATTATTATTATTATTATTATTATTATTATTATTATTATTATTATTATTATTATTATTATTATTATTATTATTATTATTATTATTATTATTATTATTATTATTATTATTATTATTATTATTATTATTATTATTATTATTATTATTATTATTATTATTATTATTATTATTATTATTATTATTATTATTATTATTATTATTATTATTATTATTATTATTATTATTATTATTATTATTATTATTATTATTATTATTATTATTATTATTATTATTATTATTATTATTATTATTATTATTATTATTATTATTATTATTATTATTATTATTATTATTATTATTATTATTATTATTATTATTATTATTATTATTATTATTATTATTATTATTATTATTATTATTATTATTATTATTATTATTATTATTATTATTATTATTATTATTATTATTATTATTATTATTATTATTATTATTATTATTATTATTATTATTATTATTATTATTATTATTATTATTATTATTATTATTATTATTATTATTATTATTATTATTATTATTATTATTATTATTATTATTATTATTATTATTATTATTATTATTATTATTATTATTATTATTATTATTATTATTATTATTATTATTATTATTATTATTATTATTATTATTATTATTATTATTATTATTATTATTATTATTATTATTATTATTATTATTATTATTATTATTATTATTATTATTATTATTATTATTATTATTATTATTATTATTATTATTATTATTATTATTATTATTATTATTATTATTATTATTATTATTATTATTATTATTATTATTATTATTATTATTATTATTATTATTATTATTATTATTATTATTATTATTATTATTATTATTATTATTATTATTATTATTATTATTATTATTATTATTATTATTATTATTATTATTATTATTATTATTATTATTATTATTATTATTATTATTATTATTATTATTATTATTATTATTATTATTATTATTATTATTATTATTATTATTATTATTATTATTATTATTATTATTAGACAGTTGTAGATAAAATTTATTTACAAACATCCACTATATTAAGAGTTTTCCGAGCATTAAAGGCCTTTTAACACACTAGTTGATTAGAAATCATAATACCAGGCTTCGATTGTATAGCATTTTATTTAGAATTATTATTATTAACATTAACATTAAAATTTATCTCAATAATGATCTTGTAATTTTCACCGGGATTATTTAAATTCCCTCCATAAGGAATATCTGAAGGACTGGAGGGGCCCACCAGCCAGGTAGGAGCTGGATTTTATCAGCAATTGCTGCACAGTGAATCTTTATTAACTTTTCTCTACCGTAGTCGATTTCCAACCATCATGACGCCTCACAGTGGTAATATCAACTCCAGCATTGGCCACTATTGTTACCGAAGAACGCCACATTCCATGTCCGGTAAAACTTTCTGGATTAGGCAGCCAAGAAATGCAGTCACTTTTGAACAATTACGAAATTCTGTTGATACCTACATGTTGTGTAATTCATTTTTCAGCCATATATTGCAAGAAAAATCTATCCACCGGCACTTTTAGATAGCAGATTGATGTATTTTCGACACATTTTTACAGCATTGACTGAAAAAGGTTCTTCCATGATCGTGAAATTTCTTAAAATATTTGTTTTTGTATCCCAAATTAATACGTATAGGTAACTGCCTTTGTCTTGGATATGGGTTATTTCCAAAAAGGTGCGACTCCCATTTTTGTTGCAACCTGTAAAATAAAACGCTCAGTGTATAAATGGAAACAGTAAAATCGTGTATTTTCTAGCTTTTCTTGTAAATATTTCTCATTTTCAAAAATTCTTCGATTTGGTTTCTCTCCAGTATATTTGCCTTCTTTGGTTTATAATTTCTTGAGTAAGTTTGATATATTAATACCTTTGTGCTCTTTTAACATTGATTTTAGCATGGAATATTTTGTCCACATCGAAGAGGCAGCAAACCGTTTCTCCACATTGAAAAAATAGAATAATAACACCTCTTCTCTAATTGCTCGTAGATATGACGTTTTTCAAAACCATAATTTTTCACTTGCTGTCACCCGGCTTTCAGTCTTCTAATTTTGGCCGTGATCGTGGATAAAACGATGAGTTACATTCGGGAAATTAACCAGCTTTTAATCCTCTGAAAAAAAATGTAACTCTCGGCTGCGCTTCGAGTGTCAATTTTTTCTCGTGGATTAAATGCTTATATAATTAATAACTATTACGCAAACTCTTAAATACATTAATTCAATGTATAATATACGCCGAAGTTATCATAGCACCATGTTGTATCTCTAAATTTAATATTTTCAAGGCACATCGTCCTGCTTTTCAACTGCAATATCATATCTTACGCCACACAAAAGAAGCAATAAGATGATATCTTTCAAACATACACTTGCGGTCTACTATCACAGAGACATTAGTTTCCATTTTACACTTTCCAGTACTCGAATAATGTCTTGGGCAGTCAATAGAAACGAAAGATTTATTCTTTGCCGCATCGAGGGAAACAAATGGACCAAATAATCGATACTGATATCAGGACAAGGAAAGATTTATTACGCACACATGACTTAGAAGAAGACAAGTGAACCAAAATTAACTCGATGTAGCGATTCCAATTTTTACAAATAGCCTAGAAGTTGGCATTAAAGCGCCAGAATGAAGCAATTAGTAAGGATTAGTGTTCCTAATTTAGATACATATGTGTGGCTGATGATATATTCGCAAAATCATTGCCTGTTAAGAATAAAAAACAACACATATTCACTGTATAATGAACGTGTTAAAAATATAGGATTCTTCTTCTCTTTCTTTGATTAGAGTTCTTATTCTTAAATGGGTGCCTTCAAATGTAATAATTATACGATTATTAAAAAATGATCGTATTGAAGAAATGATTTATGTAAATTCACTATGATTATCCGTGATTTTTTTATGTCCATTATTATCATGGTAATTTTACGGAAAATTACTAATGCTCTATAAAATTTCAATTTAATGAAACAGATAATACATGTAAAAGTTAAATGTATATTTACTGTGGAAATTTCGTAGGTATACATTATCATGTATGTTAATTTACTAATTCTTTGTAAAAGTAGTGTAATTATTCATTTAATTATATATACTCGCGACAAGAATTTAGACTACTTACGTCATGCGAACAAATGAATAATTCATTATATTTTCATCATAATATTAAATAAACTGCAACTGATAGTAATAAAACTATATATTACACTAAAAGTTTGCATTATATATTACACTAAATTGCAAAAAATGATTGTTTTTAACGCGACCAAATATCGAAAATTACGTTGACAATAAAAACAAACGTCAGACGTCTGAATTCTTGACGCCAGTTATATATATTTATCATGGCTGAAAGTACTACTTACCTATACAGGGTGTTTCTTAAGTAGAGGTAAAAATCTAGGGGACAGCTATTGTCCAGCAACAGTGTGTCAAAAATTAAAAAAAAAATCAGTTTTGAATTTCTAAACCGCTTGAGATAATTTAACTAAATTCGGTATGCATCTTTAGTAGGACAGTAGGTATCAAGCAAAAAATTTCCAGGTTTAGAAACTTATCACTGACGGTGGTGTGGGTCTCATAAATCATTATTTGCCAAACAAATATATCACCCTGTATTACAAACAAAATAGATCATCATATGAGCCATTGTATTATCTTCACTTTTTGTTTCTTTACATTTTTTGTATTTATTTGATCAAGTGGATTTTTACGATGATCATTACATAATTTATAGTATTAACAAATTAATAATTTCTTTACTCTGATTTATTATAACAAATGTTGGAAATGGCCACCTTTATCCAAAATACATGCTTCAGGTCTTCTTGAAATTGCACCTCGTACACGTGCAAAAATTCCAGGAGTAGGTATATCACATTACAACCAGTTATAATTTGTTGACATAAGTCCTTAAATTCAATGTGAATTTGTAGAAGGTACCGGTTAAGGTTCTTGGTAAAAAGTAAGGCGTGTGGAATAACTTCTTCCAACGCAGGCGCTATAATATTCACAGGTCTTCCAGGAATTGAACCTTTTTGAAATGAGCCTGACTCCGAACGACGTTGAAAAATATTTCTGAATACTCTTGGATTTGTAGTGGAAATTTGTTCACGTAAATTCGCCTAGCCTCACTACCATTTCCATCTGCAACGCCATACACTGTAAAAAAAGTTGCTCTGTAAGCGAGATTTTCCAGTGTGTAATTTAGGATGTGTAAAAATTCCGTGTTAATAGTTTTACACACTATGGCTTTTTTGTACGTTTTACACAAAATGTGTTAAAATTACTAGTATTATAATAAACTATACTAAATTTGTGTAATATTTACCAGTTGTGTGTTAAAAGTACACCATTTTGTGTAAACATAACACGCACACAAATTAATTATGTTCTATATCCCTACTCCTGACTTTTTGACTACAACTGAGCAGCTGCAGTATATCAGCTGATCCAACACACGTCACTACGCCATATTGGTCATGTAACGGTGTTGTGTACAGTTACCTCTCGTCCACTGTGTTCAAATGGAGAATATTTAAATTTAAATTGAGGTTTTATGAAGGAAAATGGTAAGTACTTACCTAACTATAACAAATATTACTGATAATTGTAATAAAGCTAAAACAAATTAGAATATAATTATTAAAACTATTAGGAGTTTACTCTGACATTGGTTGCTCTGTAATCTAACTTTTTTGTAACTTTAGAGAAAGAAAATTATATGTTCAGATCACTACCAGTTAATTTGCGTAAACTCCTATTATCTAGAACATTATTAGTCCCTTATTAGAATATTATACTGTTAATTTTAATACATACATATTTTCTTAGCAGACTTGGTTGTTGTTCATTTGAACAGAATTTTATTATTTAATAAAATCATAAAAAGTAAAATCTTTGATTTTATAATTACACCATAATTCAGAAAATTCTTTATACTGATACGGAAGCTCACCTACCTTGTTAATTATGTTCCTGTTTCCTTCTGAAATTATAATTTTTAATATATATATATATATATATATATATATATATATATATATATATATATATATATATATATATGTGTCAAAATAAAAGTATTTCAAAAATTATATTTATTAAAAATTATTTCTCTGGGCCTGTAAACAGCTTTATATATATATATATATATATATATATATATATATATATATATATATATATATTATACAAATTATTTGGAAAGTAAACAAGAACATAATTAACAAATTAAAAAGATAAGTGAGTCTTCCAGATCAATACCTATTATACAATAAAATTTACGTGTTAATGTGTAAAGCCTATACCTTCAATGATACAAATAACACAGAAATGTGTAAAAGTTACACATGACATTTGTTATATGGATTGTGTTAAATCTTTAACACACTGCTACATACAGAGAAATGTGTAAAAATATACATAATTCCGTGCGGACCTCGATTAACACAGTATTGCGTTCTTTTGTGTTAAAATGTGTAATTTATTTTTTACAGTGTAAATGTAAACCATTTTAACATTTGAATATGCATAAGCCGTTATTAAAACTTAATCTTTTTAAAAAATAAACTTAATTTGACAATATACAATATTAAGTAAGATGACGGCTTATTATTATTATTATTTTGCATGGCCTCCTTAAGATATGTTTAAATAATTTAAGTAACTGTGTAAAAATGCACTTGATCAAATAAATAAATTTTGTTGTTATTTGGTTTAGGATACAAAAAAGTGTAAAGAAACAAGTAGGTAGGGAAAATAATACATTGGCGCATGTGATAACCTATTTTATTCGTAATATTTTTCGTGATATTTTTTTTTAGCAAATAATGATCGGTGGTACCCTCCACACTTCCGCCAGTGGTAAGTTTGTAAAGCTGGTAATTTTTGGTTTCATATCGACAGTCATATTAAATACTCACACCGAATTTAGTTAAATTATCTTAAAAAGAAGTTTAGAATTTAAAAATTAAAAACTGTTTTTTATTTATTTTTCGCTACTTAAAAGGGCACGTACATGTGTTAATGAGGAGGGTGGGCAAGTAGAACATTTGCTAAATTAGTAGTTTTTTTTTTTAAATCTAGCTTTAACACCCTATATATTGAAACAGGGATACCTAAATAAAAAATAGCATAAGAAAAGTCGCTTTATTTATATCGAAATATGTGGTTAATAGTATGGCCTTCTATTTTGGAATACCCTGTATAGCAGTATCTTATTGATAAACTATTGTTTACTTAGATATTTTTTTATGGGATTTTCCCAAATAATATCTACCAAATTAAAACAAATAAAGCGAATATCATATTTATTTCCAGCGATTAGAAATTAATATCATCAGTATTTTTGTTATTGTGAATAATGCATAAAAATAACAAATCACCCAAAATTTGATGCTCCCGTAGATAGACGCATTATTAAATTAACGTTGATAATTCAGAGGATATTTTATGTATTTATCTCTTAAAGTGGCATAAAAATACCCAATCTGTTTAAAGACGCAGACTGTTTTCTTTGTGAATTTAGAATCCGGAGAGCATCCTAGCGTAAATCACCGCTGTTTGTTCTAGTCAAAATGAGTAATCGTTCAACGGTCGCGTTTTATTGTGGCAATAATATAAAATGATAAATGCTCCCCACATCTCTCTCTCTTTTTGGTAATGAAAAAATAGAAATATGGGGAGTTGGAATATTTAGATTGCTGCTCCATAAAATTTACATTTAGAAACTACACTAAAATAGAACTGAATATGTACCTGACAATTGGTCTATATTTAATAGAAAGACTTTTTATGTATTTTTTATAATTTTAATGAGACATTAGTCACGTAAATATAAATAAAAAAGTTTATACAGGGTGTTTATAAAAATCGCGGACGGAGTTCTAGAATAGAAAGCATATCAGATACAAAACGTGAACAGTAAGGAGAGTTTACCGATCGACGACAATGTTTGGAGGAAATTGGTAAACTTTTTACTGTTCGATATGCTTATACTATTTTGTATACGACCATTATATGAATACAAAGGTGTTAACTAATAAAATATCTCGAAAGTATTAAAAATATTTTTGTCTCGTGTCTCGTATATCCACCAAACTAAGTAAGTTTTGTCGTTACCATGGATACGCTTGTAAATTTATTTTTAAACGTCAGTATATTTATCAGACGAGTGAGTATGAGCATGAATATTCTGTTAATGTGCGTGATATTGACAATAACTCTGTTTTTTTTATTAGTATTAATAATTGTACATTTGATTTTAATATAAATAAATAGATAACATCGTTGTTATTGTTTACTGTGTATTTTTTCGCAACAAATAATATAATTTACTTACCGTTCAATTCTGTCAAAACCAGAACAGTAAGTAATTACTTTACGACTCGTTTTTGCTTGGCAACTAGTAAATATAACTAAGTCTAAAACTAAGTATGGTAAACAATCTCTAATAGGATGGTCGTACAAAAAAGTTTCTTTAAGTTTATTAAATTATGTCAATCTTAAATGCACAGAAATAAATTTGAAAGTCACTTAATTAACTTTGTTTATTTATTAACAGCTGATGTTTCATTTTTATTTTTAATGGCATAAGCCTACTCTGAGAAACTAAAATAAATCCAAATAAAATAGAACCAACAAAATTAATTTAAACCTGTTGTATTTAGAAATGGTTGATTTTATCAAAATTTTCATCAATCAATTTGATAGATAAAAGGTTTACTTTACCTCCGTCTCTACGCCACTGTTGTTCGTAAAATATTGAGTAGCACTTCAAATAATTAGTCTTTAAGTGCCAACTGCAAGTGGCAAATTTGAGATTGAAATATTAAGGCGTTTAAGAATTATCGTATAAATTTAAAGAAACTCTAACGCCCTGTATCTCCTTAAGGAACCATCTGCAACCCTACATTTATTAGGAATTTTTGCTTTAACTTTTAATATACTTTCTGCTCTAGAAGTCTGTCAGTGGTTTTTTAATCGCCCTGTGTATACTCTGATCCACAACGGCAACGTTTCCAAGATATAGACCCTAATGTTTTACGCAAAATACTTAAAACAACACGTAATAGCTTCATTTACAAATTCACATTAATAATTAGACCTGCATTTAAAGCATAAATACTGCTCCTATAAATATTTTTTAAATATCCATCCAAATAGGAATTTCTTAAACTTTATAGAATTAATTGCAGAACACATTCAAGTTCTGCTTCTCGGTGGCTTTCTTTAAAAAGAGAGTATGCGTTTATAAATAAAATAATATAAGGGTAGCCTTTCCTAATAGGACCCCCAAAAGAAATATATACCAAAAATTACTTCTGAAAAAGAGATGTCTATTTAAAATTCAAAAAGTTTCTAACTTTATTTACAACTTGGTTAAATCTAACATGCAATGTTTATAATTTTTTATCTCCTTCTTGATAAATTCTCCGTACATATACAGAGGAACCTTAAATAAGTACAAATATTTTAACTACTCGTCATATAGATGGGTCTAGTGAAAGTCACTTTTAAAAATTTCAAATATTTAAGGAGATATTATTTTTTTAAGATACCCATATTTTGAGGACCGCTGACCAGATAGACCGCTGACGTCACCTAATAAAATAAACCACATAATTTTCCGAAGGCTGAAAGATATATAATTTGTTTATCGTAAATTCAATTTTTGCGGTTCATTGTAATTTAAAAACACTTTTTTTAGCAATTAGTAAAGTAATATCATAAACGATTAAATTATGAATTTCCACAAGTTCGATATTATCAATTAAAGCGTTTTTAGGAAGTTACTTTGCTCAATGATTCCAAAAATTATCCATAAACGTACATAAAAGTTCACCTACTACCTACTGAAAAATCAACTATTTAAACAGTTATCCACATTTTACAAGTTAATACAATTGTGTACACAGAAATTATCACAAATTATCCCCTTACATTATTTTATGAAGAATTACAAAAAAAATATATTATTTTTGCCACATAACCTCAAACAACTTGTCAGTGCTAATCATTTGGTACTTCGTAGCTTCGTAGTGGGTGACACAGATTTTAAAAATAAACACAAAATATGGAATAACAAAATAACTAGCTTGATGTATGTGTTCAATTTCAAGAGAAAGTAAAGTAAGATATTTAAAAGCAATGTCAATCGCATGCAAAAAATAAGCTATTGTCGTAAGCACAGGTAACAGGTAGGTGTCACAGACAGTAGGCGATATGTCCCACACCAGCCCCATCCTCTCCTCTAGGATGTATAGTCGACGAAGAGGTTACATTGATATCGGTCTCGTCCAAGGCAAAGGAATAAGCTGTGGCAAGGAGAAGGTGCAAGTAGAAACAAAACATGTAATATTTGTAAAAATGGATTTGATAATTTAATACACGTATAAAGTTAATATGAAATTTTTCATGTTATGAAATTGAACTAAGCTAATGGTTTCTTTAAGTAATGCACTACTTGACGTATCTGTTGCGGCTGTAACGTATAAAACGTATTTAAATCGTTTTTCTTATTTTCACGGGCAGTGTTTTTTCTTGTGCGTCTTGTGTATTTAAGTAATATTCTTGGTGTGTATTCCAAGACATTAGTATAACACTGGCAACGCTGTGTGACACACATCCACTATAACTCTTAATTGACTTGATCCTTAGCAAGTTTTCTATTGAAAAATAACGAAATTTATTTAAAATTTGGCTTTTTTGTTTCTGATCTTTTTGTAAAAAAAAAACTATTAATTGTGTGTTCTACACAGTGAACTGTACTGCTGGTTAAAATATTTATACTTATTTAAGGTTCACCCTGTATAAAGCAGCTTACTATCTGCTAAAGGTCAGTTTCCATAAAAGTCCCCTGATTTGTTTCAAAATGTTACGGTTATGTTACGGTTCAAAATATTCGACAAATTAGGTTATTGCAAATGTGCAAAGTGTGCAAATAAAGGACTCGTTCTGGTAATTCTAGAGATATTATCATAAAAAAGCCATACCTTATTGACAATTCTAAAGTCAACAGTTTGCGAGAAAATCGCCCTTTCAGTTAGAGTTGTAGGTGAGACCAAGTAATTCTAACTCTTTGAAGGAGGCTTTTTAGGCTTTGCTTGCGAATGCACATAAATAAAGCAAATGTATACAATGGATTCAAGCCTTCCATATAATCGGGCGTCATCGATGAGAGCTCGGCTCATAGGGTAATATTCTTCAATATACAGTATGCGTCAAAAGTATGGAATAAATTCAATAAAAACGAAACAATTATTTTTTGGGAAAAATCCTCGAACAGGTCGATTTTTAATTTAAAAAACACATATTTTAGCGTAAAATGCGATTTTCAAATGTAATTTTTTTCGAGTAATGACGTCATCGATTTTTTTTTAAATGGCAACACCATATTTTTTTCCTTGATTCTGAAAGATCGTTTAATTCTCTATCAGACAATACTAAAATTTTGCCCTCTTACATAGGAAAGTTTTTGAGTAAATGACGATTGAATGTTAGAATACGTAAATCAATTAAAATAAAGCAAAAACGTTATCAAGTTTAGTTTTTCGAGTTCCATAGTTCTTTTATGGATAACGTAGGTGAAAATCTTTGCAAAGTGTCATTGTCACACCGACTTTCTAATAAGTATTGTAAGCGACATAGAAATTATTATTCAATTTAAAGTATTATGGCACATTTAACTGTTACTCAAAGAATTGAAATTTTAATACTTATCGGATGCGGGAATATGACTAGAACTCAGCAGGAAGTTTGCGATTTATTTAATGAAAAATATCCAGATCGCCCTATCAGCCAATCAGCAGTCAGTAAGGTAGAGTCTAAATTTAGAGAAACTGGCAATGTTGTAAATATTCCAAAACCTGGACGTCCAGGCATTAATGAAAATCAGAAACAGAACATTTTGATAAGTATGGTGGATAATCCTCATAATTCTTCACGATTGGTTGCATTAAACAATGACACTAGTCAGAGCACAGTGCTACGTATCTTGAGGAAGGAAAAATATCATCCCTACAAAATTCAACTTGTGCAGGAACTCAATGAAGATGATTCCGATCGCCGCTTACACTTTTGCGAAATTCTAATGGATTTATGTCAAGGAAATAGAAATTTACACCGGCAAATACTTTTTTCAGATGAGGCCACATTTTGTCTGAATGGTACAGTCAAACAAAAACCGTCAAACTTGCAGATATTTGAGTCGGGAAAATCCTCATTGGATGGAAGAGGCACATACCCAACACCCTCCGAAATTAAATGTGTGAGCTGGAATAGTTGACGACAGAATAGTAGGGCCTTTCTTTTTTAAAGGAACCCTTACAGGACAAAGATATTTAGAGTTTCTAGAAAATGACCTTGTTCCAGCCCTTGCAGTAATTTTTCCTAACGATAATGACCCTGACATTCCTGACGATACCATATGGTTTCAGCAAGACGGTGCACCTCCGCACTATGCGCGCCCTGTACGAGATTTTTTGGACAACTGTTTTCCTGGGAGGTGGATCAGCCGACGCGGACCGATAGAATGGCCTGCAAGATCGCCAGATCTTACACCTCTTGACTATTTTTTATGGGGATACTTGAAGTCAAAAGTGTACATTAATAAACCACGTAATTTAGAAGAACTTCAAAATTGCATTCGGGACGAAATACGCAGAGTTACCCCAGAAATCATTCATAATAACTATGCAAAAAGAATTTCTTCACAGACTTGCGCATTGTCAAGAAGTTGGTGGATGGCAATTCGAACATTTAGTTTAAGTATAAAATTTAATCAATTGTATTTTATTTTACATACCTCAGAATTGTTACTTTTTTATGGATAAAATTTACGTTTTCTAACATTCAATCGTCATTTACTCGAAAACTTTCCTAAGTAAGAGGGCAAAATTTTAGTACTGTCTGATAGAGAATTAAATGATCTTTCAGAATCAAGGAAAAAAATATGGTGTTACCATTTAAAAAAAATCGATGACGTCATTACTCGAAAACAAATGACATTTGAAAATCGCATTTTACGCTAAAATATGTATTTTTTAAATTAAAAATCGACCTGTTCGAGGATTTTTCCCAAAAAATAATTGTTTCGTTTTTATTGAATTTATTCCATACTTTTGGCGCATACTGTATGTATTTACATAAATATTGAAAAAGGTGATGCTTTCAACCTTAAATACTGAATAAACTGCCGTTGTGTCTTTTTAGGTATACGTGAGTATACAGAATATACCTAATTTTTGTTAATAAACGATGCTGAGACATAACTTATTTTCCATTAACAAATTGACTGATGATTGCGATCTATTAACAAGACAATTTTATACACGCAGCAGCTAGAACGTACGCTACTTCCTGCCCAAATCTTAGACAAGCAGGTGGGCGATTATATTCTAGATTATGAGCAAGGAAACTGGTAGCGTTCATCCTAAAAATCATCATGGTCGTTAGCCATACTGTTGAGCAAGAAGAAGTAATTTTAAATTTGATTGAAACTGATTCCCCTTAATATTCGTGGCACGAGTTATCCAGAATGACTGCTGGCTATTTGACATATGGTACTGTCTATTGACTAAAATTACCACAACGGGCATTACTTGCACACTTTGATTCACAAAGAAAAACATAGCGTCGGATTGACACAGGAGACTATTTGTATAAAAACAGTTTAAATGAAATAAAAACAAAAGTTCAATTCTGTTCTTATCGTCTTAACATTTTACTGATTTGTTCTGCTAGAATTTCCCCCATTTTCGTGCAGCGTCTGAATATAGGGAGCAGCAGCCACTAGGATTTACGCATCCGAATAATTCGATTAGTATGTCTTGCGTAATAATTGAAATATCGTAGACATTATTCCGAGGGCAATTCGTGTGTTTAGATAAACTTGTTTCAGATTATTGGAACCTTAGGGAAATTAATAGGAAATAGTGTGATGAAATTTCAACATCTCAAACTGTTATTACCAATAGTATGTAGGTAGCTATAGTAGATACAGCAGCCAAAGTGGATTACAATGATAATTGCTTGGTAATAGTGTTAAGTAATAGAAAAATAAGTAGTAAAGTTGATCTTTCTTCTACTCCACTTCTAAATCTCCAAGTAATTTAATAACAAAAAAAATATTTATACATGAATAAATTCCTGCAGAGTGTATTAGCTGAAAGTTTAAATTAAATTTTTTTCATGCTTATATAAAAGTATATATATCCAACATTACTGATAACACTTTTTTCAGAAATTCACATTATTCCTTAATTCAATATTTTCATTCAGTTGTAGGGCATTACTCCATAACTACGTTGTTGGATTCGAGCAGATTTCTGCAGCTATTATACTCAGCAGGTTGCATGTTTACAGCAAAGTCCATTGAATTAAATCGAGATAATTAGAAGGTCAGTTCATTCGCTGAATCTTTGAATATACTTTAAGCTGCAACAATTGGAAATGATAAACTATCCTCTTTAATGAAAACAACATCAAAATTGATCAGTCGGTGTTAATGCATCTTGATTCATACACTTGATTGTGGTAGCTATAAAGCCAAAAGCTATGCCTATAGACCAGAACATAGAACTTTTCTTCACATGCTGCGATTTGTCTACATTTATCCCATTTCATACCTCACAAAATTATATTTAGTATTTTATTTCATACTGATGCACAGTAAAGTTTTTCATGTGCCATAAACTATAAAATTAAACTATTTTACTGATAAATCTTCATCATAAGTAAAAGGAATATTTTTTTTAGTAAAACTGTTTTGCCCATGTAGGTAGTGTCTAGAAAAATGATTTCCGAAGTAGTGTATATCGCCCCTAGGGGTCGACTCTCAACTGCAAGAGCTCCATGTTAGCGAAAACAAAAATTGGGGGTCCATGAGATGTAGACGAAATTTTGACTCCATAAATGTTATAATACAATTAGCATCTTTGTACTTAAATAATAGATATCTACTGTCTTATAATAAACTAAATTGCCTATAAAGTAAAATTATAACTCCATGCCTTAATCATCACCAAAACAGAAGAAATTGGCACATCGTCTAGAGACAAAAATGTTTGCGGACTAATGGTCTACAAGGAAATGACATAAGGTAAGACCGGTAAAGACAGTGAAGAGGTGGTTGATTCAATTTAATTTTTTGGAGGAGTTGATAAACATTGAAAAATACGTTAAATACGGTATCAGAAATGTGCACTATTTATAGTTTAATGTAATATATCATTATATCTTAGCTTGCACATGCAGAACACTAGTTATGCAGATATTCTAACCTAAAAAATGCCTGAGATATTTCTATTTTTTTCCAAAAAAAAAAAAAACAGAACTAAAGCGTTGTAACTTTCTCTTTTCAGTGTAGGAGAACGCCGTTTAGTTTACTTTTACGATATCTTTAACCGTTCAAGAACTACAACCGATCGTCGTCGGCAGACCAGTTTATAAAAATTTTCTCAGAAACTGTGTGATTCCTGAAGGCAAATTGTCAGTAATACCGGTAGATACAAAGTATGTCAATAGTGTTAATACAGGTAAAATAAATACCTGCAGTTTAGTCAGGTGCAATCAAAGTTTAATTTTTTTACTGTTTTAGAAAGGTATTTTAAGCTAATATAAATCAAATCTCCTACAATTCCTATCAATGAAGTCATATGAATATATGGGTAGATATTGTGGGTGTAATAACTTTCATATTCTTTGACGTAGAGGGACGCTATATAGTTCAACGGATAGCTCGACCAACTATAGGTGTCATGGGATCGGGAATGAATCTCTGGTACATAGTAGTCTTGTTTATCATTGTACTATCTAGTATTCAATAGATTGTTTAAGTTGTATTTAATTAATCCTTTAGATATTTGTTCTTACTGACACAAAAAAAAATAGAATCACAAAGAAGCTAACTGAAATGAAGAATAATAAAGACACAGACAAAGTTGCTGAAGAAAAATGGAAAGCCTCTAGTAAATGAAGAACAAGAAAGCAAAAAAGGGACCATCTGGTCTTTGTTTCCTGTTCGCAAATAAAAACTGAACCGAACTACAATAGAAATGCGATCACTGGCACCGGAGGTACAGAATGCTTGAATTTAAATTTAATTTAATAAATAAAACAAACTTGACCTCAATATAATGTATATGTATATTTTATTTTACGACATTTTAAAGTGTCCTCACCTTCTACAAAACTAGTCCTGTAGTTGCATGATAAAAAATAATTATCTTTGTTAATTTTTATTCATATAAGCATAGTATAACTGTAACACTTTGTAACTAAAGATTATATAAGGGAGTAAATGTACAACATCCATAATTTCCACAACAGAAGTCAGTACCACCATTATATTAGAAATAAAAATGACTTTAATTGTATTTTTTATATATTTTTAGGTATTAACAATATTGTGTGAAACTAACTACTCTGTGGACTAAAGCCTCAACCAGCGTTGAATTACATCCACAATATCTACCCATATATTTTTTATTATTAGCTTTTGTAACATTTTTTACTATATTAGAAAGGTATTTTAAGCTAATATTGTAGGAGATTTGATATACAGGGTGGGCCAATAGTGTGGACGGAAGATTACGGTTATACTGATATATATTTTTAAAATCTGCTGTTGGTGGGGGGTGGGGGGTAGTAAGAGCTAGAGTATATTTAAATGTAAATTACATCAGTTATATCACTAGCCTGGCAGGCATTACCTTTGGTTCCTGGATTGTGTAAAAAATAAATAACTTACCTGATATTGCTTATAGTAGCTGCAAATCGCTGTTTCCACATGATACAAAACCATCCTCATATCAAACAAATCGTTACACTACCAATGTACTGTTATTACTAGTACATGTCTTTAAACCATTGGCTTTTTATGCTTTAAAATTTAAAGGGAAGGTAAACATTAAAAGATTTATATTGATATGGATACTTTTATTGTGACTAGATGGCTGAAAATGTTTGAACAATTACAAACGATATGCAGAGTATAATTGAAGTAAATAGGTACAATAGTTTTAGGTATCACTATACATTCTATTTAGATATCTTATAAATTATTAAGTAACAGTTTCTCTCATTCGACTCTCCACGATATAATATTACATTGCACTTTGCAGCCTTTGTATTAGCGACCTACAAAAATGGCCCTATCTCATTTAACCTGCGTTTAAAATTTTCATCTAAATCGAAAACAAACATTGTAAAACTATAACTATAAAATAAAATCTTTGGACAAATTGAAATATTTGGCACAATAACAATGGTTATCCTTTTTTGTACTTTATCAAGGTAGTGCAAAAAAATTATTAGTTAATATAACTAATACCAGGCCCAACAGAGATTTTTGCATTACCTTAAATTATAGAACTAATTTGAGCAAATATAATAAATGGACGTAAGAAAAAATCATTTATCTAAACTTAAGTTATGGCACTATGGAACCGGGAACATTGTACTGGGCAATAATTCACCGTAATTAAAAAACTAAGGGGTCGTTTATTCAGTTAAATCATACTTCTACATTTTTTATTGATGGCCTAGATCCACCCCAAGTAACATCATAATTTATCATCTACTATACAAGTCGACATCAAACTACAATTTATTTACATTTATGATTTACATACAGTCAGACCAAGATATTGCTATTCATTTTAAATAAAAATATGTTCAAGTTTTCTTTTTTTTCTATAGGTTAAATCTTGAGATGAAGTAACGAAAAAGCAAAAAAATTACATAACTGCATATTAAGTAATTCTGCAATAAAACAAAATACTAGTGGCGGCTCGTCGTATGAAGCATCTGAGGCCGGCCCTCACTGTAAAATTTGGCTATCACACTGTATATTTTAGTACTTCATAATTTCCAATTACTGTTCCTCATTCTGTTTCCCGAAAAGTTAGACGACGTAATGTGTGTAACGCGATTAACCGATTGTTTGAGTGTTAATATTTTTGATTGTGTTTTGAATTTCCAATGGTTGATTAATTGCTATACTCGCGACAAGAATTCAGACAACTTACGTCATACGAACAAATGAATAATTTACTAAATTTTCATCAAAATATTTAAGAAACTGCACCTGATAGTAATAAAACTATATCCTACACTAAAAGTTTGCATTATATATTGCACTAAATTCCAAAAAAATATTGTTTTTAACGCGACCAAATATCGAAAATTACGTTGGCAATAAAAACAAATGTGTAACGTCAGCTGTGACGTAAGACGTCTGAATTCTTGACGCGAGTATATTACTGAATGTTATTTTTTAGATATTCTCAAATTAGGTGGCAAGGTTTTTAGGGACAAGGCAGGTATTAATATACCTAATATAAATATATGGTATTATCGATAGGTAATAATGAATCTTTCTCACGATATTTAGATTTTTAAAACAATTTCAAGACATTGAATTTGCAATTTGACCAAGATATTTTAGGGGGCGCAGATTTACTTTTCCAAATTAAACACTTAAATATAAAGTACTGCCCTAAAGAAATTAAAATCGCTAATCAAACAATTTCTGAATTAAGAGACGAAGGAGAATTTACAAATAATTTTAATGATGCGAAAAATATTACTGAATTCGGTACCAATGAGGTCAAAGTTGCGATAAATTAGAAATAATTTCGAGGTATAAAATGCTATACTACAAAATTATTGATTGCATTTCCCTTCAACTAACTACTCATTTTGGAAATTTACACAATTTAAATTTCCTTGATTCCGATTATGCAAAATTGTTTGAATGTTTACTACAAATGTATCCAAACGTTTTTGACATAGATAAATTGAAAAACGTACTTTATATTTTGTACAGAGACGAACAATTTCGTAATTTAGAAATTCAAAAAACAGTAGAAATATGCAAGAAATTTGAAATGGTATTTTCGAAAACATACAAATTGTTTTGCTTAGTTTTAATAATTCCTGCAACAAGTGTTTCAATCTTATTACATATGAATTGCAAATTTAAAAGATAGACGAGTAGACCTGTTTTAAAAATATTTTGATAAAAGTGGAGGCAAACCAAAACAAAAATTTGGCGGCCTTGGTTTATATGTAGCAATAGATAAGTAGGCTGGCTACCTTGAAAATTAGTTTTTAGATTTTTTCATATTTTTTAGTGTTCTCAAATGAAGCAGGAACTTTTTTTTAATTATTAGATCAATATATTTTTTCTATTGTAAATTAAATTCTAAGTGCTGTTATTTAATTTATGGTTATAATAGTGCTATTGGCGAAGATAAAAAACGATCAACGCGTCAAGGAATATTACCTCAGGAGTAACGTGAACATTTATTTCTATTTATTATTTAAAAATGGGTTGGGCCTCACCTCTAGCAGCTACCACGAGTCGCCACTGCAGAATACCTACATTTCGATCTGTTAATGTTGCTGTATAATAAAATAATTTTTGTACTCTCTCAATTTGTTAATCGCTATCTATCATCCAGATTCCATGTTGCTAAAAATACTTAAAAATCTCGAGATAAACTTGTTGATCATATTTTTACAATCAAAATAGTGGAAACCTCGCAGCCATTTTGATAACCTTATCACTATGATTTGATTGGAGATTGGGGTATTTGCGTTTGCGAAATTCCGTTATCTTATCAATCGTCTTGGTCTTCGTGTTTTAACTGGGCCCCTAGGGGCTCATCGTGTTCTCAGCCAGGCCTCTCGCCGACTCCTATGCCGCTACCTGCATACTGGCAGGCGGACAAGCCGGCCGAGCTAGATCTAACTGGGCTAACGCTCGAATAGCCCACGAATCCAGTGTGCTGCTTGGCCTTTAACCTAAGAGAGGCTATACTAGACGACATTGCGGTGCAAGGCTCTGTAGCCGCTCTATGGTGGTACATAGAGTAGGGGTTAGCCGGGGTGGTGTAGGGGCAAGGTTGGGCAGAGACGGCGCCTGGAGTGCTGGTCATCACGGTGCCCATGGCGCCTGGAAGCATGGAACTAACAGCACCTGTCATCGATGCTCCAGCCACCGACGTGGCCGCGTTGAAACAATTGACGGGGCTTTGGTGGTGATTGGAAGGAACTACCGGCCAGAAAGGTTTCGTTCCTAGAGGACTAGGGACTTTTGTCGCCCAGTTATTGTACGTGGAATAGGAATAAAAACTATCGTCGCTGATGGCGGGCATTAGTCCGTTGAACTGGGTTCCGAACCCGGTTTTAAATTCGGCAGCTGCGTTCATAGCATTCATGGCGTTCCGTTCTCGCTTTCTCCATTTTGCTCGTCTGTTTTTGAACCATACCTGGAACAAAGAGAGATACGTTAATACAGAAGTAATTTCAACCAAATATTAAGTTAAAATAAAACGATATAAATTAAGGATAGGTAGATAGTTATTGTTTCAAAATCGTTGACTTTGGTGAAGAATATTTACAGTAATAAGTTCCTAGGAACTAGAAACGAAATAGGTTGTCTTAAGAATTGTAAGTGTAAAGAATCTATTTAGATCAAGACCGAGAATACATACAATTTAAATTTCTAAATATAAAAGAATTTACAATGTGAACATTTATGAATATTTTAACATATACACAGACAATCAGTCATGGTATGAAACAAAATTCTTTAACTATAACACACTTACTAAACTCCAACAGTCAGTTAATATGTACTTGGAAGAAGAACCCATTTTTTATTAAATATATATTACATCACATATACTCGCGACAAGAATTCAGACGACTTACGTCATACGAACAAATGAATAATTCATTATATTTTCAACAAAATATTTAAGAAACTCCAACTGATAGTAATAAAACTATATACTACACTAAAAGCTTGCATATATTGCACTAAATTCGAAAAAATTATTTTTTTTAACGCGACCAAATATCGAAAATTACGTTGACAATAAAAACAAACGTGTAACATCAGCCGTGACGTAAGACGTCTGAATTCTTGACGCGAGTATATTAAAAATTTAATATCTAGCAACTGTGCATACTTTTAACAAAAATGAAATATCATCCTGACGGTATTTTTAAATTTATTTTAGCTTACACTACTCAACAGAATGCAAATCCAATTACTGAGTAGACTAAACAAAAATTTCTTAACATATACAAGAAATATATCAAAATTTTTAATTATGCTAGACTGCAGGAAAATAAATCGATATAACTATATATTTATTAGCAGTATGACACATTCTAAATAGAGATGAAAATTGCTAACTATAGATACAGTGATTTTGAGAGGCATGCATAATTATAGGTTAGGTTAGGTTGTTTTTGTCTAAGCACATGTGGGGGAGAAGAGGTTAAGCTGTCATAATTTAAATACAATGTGCTGATTCGGTCTGTACGTTAATTTTAGAAATAAACTGTTAGATTGAAGTAGTGTGTTTTGAGGTTAGCCTGAAGTCGCGAAAATTGTAACTCGAGTAAAAATCATGAAAACCCGAAAGTTTTAAAGTGATTTAATAGCGTTTAAATAAGTTATAAATGTAATGAAAATTTCTTTAAGGTGCTTTTAAAGCTTTCATTAAATCGATAATATGGATGCTGAAAGAGAATTTAATGACAAATGTAAATCCCAATGATCAGTATTGTTCAAATTTTCTTAATGTCACTACATTGTATTAGCAGTGTTGGTACTGGACATCCAAAGAAAATTTACTAAAAAACATGTGTCGAATAGGAATGTGTCCTATCAATGAAGTCTCATATGTGCTCTCTGATATCAAACATATACATATGCTGCATATGCCTTTACAATACAGTAAACAAAATTACAAATAAAGGGTATATGGGTAGATATTGCGGGTCTAATTCAACTCTGGTCGGGGCTTTAGTCCGCAAGTCCGCAGAGTAATTAGTTTCACACAATATTGTTAATACCTGTATATATATATATATATATATATATATATATATATATATATATGTTATATTACCGATTATAACAAAGATACATTTTTTAGATAAGTAAGTAAATGTCATGTCTAATTTAAAATTTCTTGCCAGGTCAACATCACTTTTGACATTGTCGATATTTAATTTAAAATAATAATATTAAATTTCAATTTATATGTATAATAATTTTTATAGTTAGATATTTGATTCAACTTAAAGGAGGTCACCTAAAGAAGCATTCCTAAAAATAAGGAAATAGATCATCTATTGTGGTTGAATTTTCGAGTTTCCACAGTTTCAGAAGTGAACTTATTGATTATTTATAGAATATTTTCATTACCAGGATAATAAATTTAGTTAGATTAATTTTTATTTTAGATAATTATTGAACAGTTTTATCTATGGAATTGTTCATTAGCATACCTAGATGTTTGGTATCAGAGAGAAAAGAGAATATATATGACTTCATTCATAAGAATTGTAGGAGAATTGATTTAAATACCTTTACAATATAGTAAAGTTAAAGGCGTCAGTACTTGAATCGATGTGATCAGACCGTTGTGGAATCGAATCCCGCGGCCGGTAGACCGTATATCAAGCTACATTCGTGGAACGAATTGGCACCCTCTCTGCGGGTATGGTAGGGTGGAAGAATGTTGGCTTGGGTCAATATGAGAGATTGATACCAGTCGACGTTTGACCACGCTCATAATTAAAGACTTTCCAGGTTTCCCTCACCCCTGCACTGAATGATGGTTAGGTTAGATTACCTTAACTGACTGAATATTTCTAACAGTTCGCTTCTAATGACTGTAGGAATGAATATTAAATAAACATAATGAGACATTAATGAAAATGACTAAAATCAAGATGGTCTTACTAACATTTGGTTTACAAATCATAAACAAACAGTTAAAAAATGTTGTTGTTAAAGTATTATTGTTACTTTATATCCTTTTTCCAGTCAAGAAAAATAAAATATGGAAAAGCAGGTGGTTTTTAAGAAGCTGCAATATTATTCCAAGGGCTCCTCTGATACTGACTGAAGCCTTGATATTTTCATGCTAACTACCAGCGTATAAAAAATATTAAAACGTCATGGGAACAAGGGTCTAAAACGGAATGAAATTTTCCGCTCTAACAACTCAATCAGCGCGTAAAAACACATAACCGGCATATTTGGAAAATTACTTTTTAATGCGCGCATCGGCACGCGTTCGCGGCCCTCCTAACAATTCAAAGCGTGTTAATCGTATTAGCCATGCCACACATTCTCACGCCTCATCTACCGACGATTATGCCAGCTTCCCTCCTCAGTCTCATTACTTATTTCATACGGCCGTCGTTGGCCATAGAAGTACGCCACCATTTTCCACGAGGGTAGAAGAAGGAATAATATACCTAATTGATTCATTAATATGTGACATCATTGTCAACTATATTTTGTGGTTTTTAGCATTTTGCCTTTTTTGCTAATCTGTTAATTTTACTTTTGTCGAAATTTACATTTCTTTTTAAAATCAGCTTAAAAAAAGATATCAAAATCGTCATTAAAATACAAAAAATAGTATATTAAATGTTACTTTTATTAATTAGGTACACACTGCATAAAAAATGTCAGATAATGACAAAGATGAAATAATATGTATGCTGTCAGATTTAAGACAAGCGGTAAATTTGTTGCCAAAAGTCCGTCGATCTACACTGCAAAAATTATATATGAATATATTGTAATTTACTATACAAATACAAAAATAATTGAAAACGCGTTTTTGTACTTTTACTACTTTTTGTAAGTAACCATTGTATTTTTACAATGTCAACGCAAAAATATTTGTAGATTTTCAATAAAGACGTGAAACTATAATAAGGAGGTGTGATTTATGTGTGGATTTACGAAACACATTAAAAATAAACCAATAGACGTTAGACTTATTATCACGTGACGTACATCTTTAAACAATATTTGTGAAATTACTAGTAAAATAAAGGGTAATATACCCCTTATTTTACAAGTAAAATTTGAAATTAATATTTTCAGTATTTGGTAAAATCCCAAATCTAATTTGCACTTATTTGAAAATACCAAATATAAATACGTACACGGGTCATGCATTTGGAAAAACCTCTACGTCTCTCTTAGACAACAATGGTTCGGATATTCTAATTATGAAACAACACGGGGAGTGGAAGAGTAAGACTGAAGGATATGTAGAGTCATCTTCAACTTGGAGGCAAGAGATCGCGACAAGGATATTCCAAGGATAATGCGAGCCAACAGCATCAAGTTCGTCATTAACAACTGACTTTGTTGTTAATTGAAACTGACTGCAACTCGTTAATATAATGAAAAATAGTTATTTGTTTAACTAGGCAGTAAAGTACAATATTTAATGCAGCGGCTGGTATTTAATAGACGAAGCGCAGCCGGGTCTTTTGAAGCAGCCAAGACATTAAATCTACCTTAGTGCCAAGTTAAATACATAATTTTAGCCGATCAATTTTAATTTTATCATAATAGCATACTAAGCTATTTATCTTATATTATTAAAATTGTATGATACTTCTTTCGTGAAAAATAATAATTTCATCAGGTAGTCTGTGGTTGCTACGAAACGAGCGTTATTAAGGAAATAACTTGAGTGCGTTTAAATTTCCATTTGAATCCATAAAAAGTAACTATTTATTATTTGATATACAATAATTCATAGTAACTCCGCCAGAAACTGTTGAATCAGTAAATCAAATAGAGTGTAATTTATTAACAAAAAAATTGAAGGAGATATATCCACTAAATCCACTTGGAATACTTTGAGATCTCTTGATATTCTTCCTGATTCTCGATCATTCGACTTTCCCATCAACATGAAGGATCCTAATGCCAATAAATTATTTAATAGTATTTCACCACTATTGCCTTCACTTGAGCAGAGTCAGGTTCTGGAAAAACATCATTCGGCTTCACCTTTTAGTAATAATATCTTTGGTTTCCATACCATTAGTATCGAGGATGTTATAAAATACATTAGTATGATCAAAAGTCCACTGGTTCTGATCACATTTACTTGAATATGCTCAAACTGCTGGAAAAATGCTAATGTCCTTTATCTAAATTATCTAATCCAACGGAACTAGGCCATTTTCGCCCTATAAGCTTTTGCCCACCATTTCAAAAGTGATAGAATTAGCGTTAAAATCACAATTATTTATTTTGGATTTGACATCACTGCTTCTTCCTATATTCGGATCTACTTAACTGGGCGATCACAACAGGTTATTGTAAATTCAAATTTGTCTGACACCTTGCCGGTAACTCAAGGGGTACCTCAGGGGTCTATTTTGGGGCCTCTGCTTCCATATACATTGCTGACTTTTATGAATATTTAAACAAATGTAGAGTGCATCATTATGCAGATGATTCTCAAGTTTACTTCCAGTTTTCCGTAATTTTTTGGTTTCGCTTTATTGGTTTTTCATGCATTCAGTTTATGATTATTTTGTATCTATGAATCTGTTAGGACGTTGGATTGGATCTGTATTTTTTCATGTACTTCGGCTGACACTTCGCCCCTTCCTCATATGTATTTGCTATTCATTATATCTTGTACAAATAATGTATGAATATATGAGGACTCAATAAAGAGAATTTATTATTATTATTATATACCACACATAAAAAAATTATTAATTACCGGGCACTATGTCTTTTTCAGAAAATGTACTATTGGTATATTTTTTTGAATTAAGCAAAAGTGTGAAATTTTCTTCATTATGGTCAATATATGCGATGCCCAGAGCTATTTTGAATGTCTACAACGACATATATTGAAAAGTATCTAAAATTAAAAGCATTCTTGAAACGGTAATCGGATGGATATTTTGCTTATAAACAAAAAATTTATGTAAACGAAGAATTATTTGGGGCGTGTTGATATGATGAATTAATTCAAATGAAAATTGAAGGTATTGAAGATCTGGAATACAGATTGCTGATAATTTATTGTAAGCGAATATTTAGAAATATAGTACCGCAAGACCTACACGAATAGACAGATACATATTTTTTAAATTTTTGAATGGTACAGCTTATAACCAATTAGTAGTGATTCATACATTTTGGAAAATGTCAAAACAAGTTGCCTCGTTTCTCAAATTGAAGGACGCTTACAAATATACCGGAAATTGTTTCCGTAGAACTTCAGCTACACTATTAATAAATTCAGAAGCTGATATCACAACTTTATAAATGCTGGTGGGTGGAAATATAGCTGAAGATTACATTGAGGAGTCCATAACCACTTTGAAGAATTCAGTAGTACATAAATGAAGTAAATGTTTTAATATAAACATGACAAGGGATGTCCCATACAAATTATTCTAATTTCACTTATGTGTTTACAAAAATAAAATTACTATCGCTAATAAAAAAAAATAATTTTTAATTTAGTGGCAATAAAAATGATTCAAATTCCTAGGCTGTAAATGTGACACTTTAGTACCTCGCCTTTAATGTCGATGAAAATAAAAATTGTACTATCACCATTAATGTTGATAAATAAATATGTAATTGTTTAAATATTAAAGTAAATTATTATTTTTTTAATTTTGCCATTTGTCGATTTCAAAAAATATATAATATGCACCTCAATCCTAAAGTTCCTTTTTCTCATGTGGAAGTTAAGCCCCATATTCATGATAAAAAGTTGAACTTTAATGCTTAGGTACACAAAACTATTAGCTTCCGTCAGATATCACAATTTTAATGTAAGAGGTTGTATAAACATTAGAATATCAGCACCAAGATGAAACAAGTTCCACTGGAAATTCACTTCATTCAAAAAACTAAGTCTTAAAACTGATATTGATGATTTGCTGAGGCTGGCTAATATGATGTATATTACGTAAGTTTTTTTAGTTGACAGTTGACATTAATGCTTGGTCCAAAAGACGATATATAGAAGTATTAGTCGTAGGACTACTATTTTTCACGACATCACATCATAGAATTTTTAAAATTATCATAAATATTATTTGCTTTTCATTTTATTCAATTACTGTGACCCTCGCGGGTGGCACTGACTTTATCGACAGGGTCGCAAAACGTAACGTATGTGTTTGGATATAATATGTGAGAAGTAATCATTCTAGGAGAAATAGAGTAATCAAGGGTGGCGGGGTCGTTTATTTGCCATTTGGTCATGTTTGCCGTGATTGAACGGTCAAGCGTACCAACCAATGAGCCGCACTTAACAGAATATAAATTAAGATATTTGTCATGCTAGTTGCGGTCCCCATAATATATCGTCCTTCGGATTCAGAAAATTAATGAGACGACACCGTACATTTTGTTTCACTGAAACGTTTTAAATTTTGTACATTGACTAATGAAATCTCTCTTACAAGTTAATTCAGCTAATGGGTAAACAAATGTTATTAGTACAAAGAACAAAAATAATCGCTTATTTAATGATACTTACAAGATACAAGGTGCACCTAAATCTGACTACCAAAAGACTACAAACAGTATTTTCATCAAGATTAATAATAAAAAAGTTCCTTAGGAAGATATATTTGAAGAAACTTGTTGAGAAATAATTAAGAATGATCACTTATCGTATTAACTTTTTTGTTATACAAGTATTTAAATTAGTTTTTCAAGTATCAAAAATGATTTACCTATATAGCAACTGACAGTTAATAGATATCGTGTTAGTTTATGGTGAAGTGAAAATGCTTTAGCAGAACGATTTCTCGGTAAACATGTGCCAAATGCAGCTACTTTTACAACGGCCTGCAATGAGTGCAAACGCAGGCGTTAATTCATAATGGAATTGTGGAAAAGATGGAGGTCCAGGGCGTCCACGGCGTATTACAGCAGTGTGTCGTATCACATACGAGGTTCAATTATATCCGTACCATGTACAGAGTGTCCAAGCATTAATACCAAGGGATTAGACGAGGAGCACCGGTACCATGATCACCACGATCTTCTGACCTTAAATCATTTGGACTTATTTTTGTGGGGATATTTAAAAATTAAGTATATTACACCGAAGTGTCCACTATTGATGATTTACGCAAACGCATCATAGCTGCTGCCAATAGCGTACAAGTTCAAAACGTACAAGAAGCAGAGACATTTGTGCTAGTTTGTAGAAACTGGGTAAGACGGCTCAAAACTTGCCAGGTATGTCGAACTTCTTTGTAATTAAAACCATAAATTAATTCTATTAATAATTAATAATAATAATAATAACAATAACGGTAAAGGCAGTTGAATTTGCTGTACAAAAATAAGTGTTATAAATTTGTTTCTTTCCTTTGGATTTCTTATTTGTCCGGTCGCTGATTATACGCCTTATCAATTAGATTTTACAGTGGATCAGTTTCCAGTGCTGTGCGGAAGTGTATTTTTAAATCATTTTTGAACTCGTCTTTTTTATTTTATTTTTAGAAAATTGTATTTGTGTATAAAATATTTTGGCATTTGGTCATAAAAAAACATTGTTTAAAATACTATGCCAATGATAGAATCATTCTCTTCTTCATCATCTTCATTCTTCTGCCTCTGACCTTGTTGGTAACAACTGGTTCTGATTTTAACAAAAATGTAAAAATAAAAATTTTATATATCTCGACAAGTCATGTCTTTTAACCAATTGGACTAAATTATTAATACAAACATGTAAACAAAAATATTTTGAGAAAAATTTCTATTATCTGAAGATGGGTGTTAACCCGAAACGATCGTAATAAATTTCTATGATGGAAATATTTTATGCATTGTTATGTCATGGTCAGTAAATTGAATATTTTTATGAAAACTGTATTTGTAAGAGAGTACATTCATTCATTCAATTTTTTTTTTAGATAAGTTCAGAATCGCCCTGTATCGGTTGCTTTCAACGAATTGTCGGTCAAAGTCATTCAACGAGTTGGTCGGCCCAATCAACTGAAAATATTGGTTAAATTTTAAAATGTGATTACTGTGGTCAAGAATGGTCAGCGAAGAAATCGAAGCACCGACAGTTTACTATAACACACATTGTTCAGTCATTCATTGTTCAGTTATACGGATAGGGTGGTCATGATTCATTTCATATTCGTTTCTCATTTTCCAGTTTTGGTTTTCTTTTCTAAATACGCACCGTAAGAAGTACCTACACTAAAATAAATTGGGTTAATAGATTACAAGTATTTATAAAATAGAAGAATTTCTTCAGCTAGTTGAAACTGCTCTACTAGAATGCATATTATTGATTTAATTGAACTCACAAATCATAGAATGTTGTTCAATCATAGAATTTTCAATGTATTACTGATTTACTTTTACAAGTCATGTAAAATAACTTTAAGTGTATATAAAAACCAATAAAGCAAACCATTACATTATTTTTTACATTTAAATTTAGGTTAGGAAACAACAGACACGCAAGAGTTAATGAAATAATTCAGCGAATTACTAGACAAAAAAGTTTGACGGAGCTCAACTATTCGCTGAACGTAGTAGGCTGTAGTTGGCTTAGTAATAAAGATGTTACTTTAAGTAACCTGAGATGCTGTAGAAGGCAACTAAATACATTTTAAGCATGGTATGTATAAGTGTGATCTACTATGAGCAAAACTAATCGCATTTTATTGACTCTTTAGTAGATGAGGAGATACACATAAAGAAATTAGCGGTATATTAAAATACTGCCAAATATACGGAAATTTGGACAAAATATTCCGAAAGAAATTATGGAAATTATTAGTTAAAATTATATTGATGACAAAGCAAAAGGAATTCACAGGCTATTTATGAACTACGTAATAATAACAGAAAATCAGAAACCTTTAAAATAAAAGAAGGATTGAGGCATGGAGGTGGAGTCACCGAGATTTTACCTACTATTTTTGTGAATGATAAAATAAAGTCAGTACTTGAACATATCTTTGCCACAGCCATGAGTTCGATTTCTGCGGCCGGTAAATGATGGACCAGCTATACTTGCAAAGAGGATTTGCACCCGTTTTACGAGTGTGATAGGATGAAGTGACGTTGGTTTGGGTTAATGTAAAAGATTGATACTGGTCGGCGTTCGTTTGACTATTAATAAAGTTTTTCAGATTTCCCATATTTCTGCAATAAATGATGGTTAGAGTTTGCCAACCTAAGCAGTTCTTTGGCGCAAATGTAGTCCTTAGGTCAATATGCCGCCCCCTCTCCCGCACAAAGCTCCGTCTTGTAGGCTAGTCTTTACTATTAGAACAAGGGGTAGAGATATTATTATTCATTATAAATCAGAAAAACATAAACCCTTAACAACTTACATAAACTTGAGTGAATATTAATGTCAGAAAGAGAATTTGGTTTTGTTTTTATCTTGACAGTATGAAAAGGATATACAAGAAAAAAAAACTTACCAAAAAATAGGATAATACTAAATAAAAGTAAGACTACAGTAGGTACCTAATTATAGTATGATAACATGAAGAAATTAATATAAAAAACAAAAATGTTAAAATTAACATTAACAAATTTCAATATCTGGAAGCGGAAATAGAAAGAGGGAGAAATTTAAATTAATATCCGAAAGAAATACTATAAACTTGTATTATGCAACTAACAATAAAATTATAAATAAAGAGAAATATTTGAAAATACCAAAATATTCAAATAGATTTATAGTAAAAAGTAACGTTTGGATCTAAATCATAAGTACTCACATATACGGACAGCAGAAGTGAAACATGTTGGAAAATATAGAGGAATTACAGAGACATAGGTATTGATAAATACAGAAATAGTTTAGGCAGACGAGAATAAAAGCAGTTAAGTTGGTAGAATCATCACGATGGATGGTTTGGTAATATATCCTGCTACTCTTCTATCTAGTAAAAGGAATTCCGCTTGTACTTATTACATTATAGTATAATACAATATAATGCAAATGTCGAAGGCAGATTTTATAGCATATACCAAATCCATATTTTATTTTTAATATTATATCTATTATTTATATTAATTCTATGAAACAACGTGTCAGTGCTAACCATTTCGTAATGGGTGAAACATTTTAAAAATAAACACAAAACATGGAATAACAAAATAACTAGCTTGATATATGCGTTCAATATTAAGAGAACGCAAAGTAAAATATTTAAAAGCAGTCAATCACATGCAAATAAGAAACTGATGTTATAGGCACAGGTAACAGGTAGGTGTCACGAGCAGTAGGCAAAATGTCCCAGCCCCATCTTCTAGGAAGAGGTTATGTTGATACTAGTGCACTAGTATGGTTCAGTAGCAGTAGGCGAAATGTCCCAGCCCCATCTTCTAGGAAGAGGTTATGTTGATACTAGTGCACTAGTATGGTTCAGAACAAAGAAATAAGCTGTGGCAAAGTGTGGAAATAAAACATGTAATATTTGTGGAAAGGGATTTGAGATTTTCAATACACGTAAATTGAAAGTTAATATGAGATACTTTTGCATCTCCTGAAATCGAACTGTGGGTTTCTTTAAGTAATGCACTGCTTGACGTATCTATTTTAAGAGTTGCGGCATTAACGTGTAAAACGTATTTCAATCGTCTTATTATTTTCACGGGCAGTGTTTTTCTTTCAAGTGTCTTTTTTCGTGAAATACAGTGTGATTAAATAAAATATGGCGCATTATTCAAACAGTGAAAAGGTTGACAGTGATAGAGAAAACGATAAAGTATTGTGATAAAGCAGTTGGAATGTAGTAAAAATGGATAATGACTAAATTCTGGATAACTATGATTGTGAGTAGAGAGTCTGGTTTATATGTTTAATTTATTGGTGAGGTATAGGAATGGCAAAGGGGCGGAGATGGCCATTAATATTTTCATAAATAAACATATTTCAATGTTTCTTTGATATGTCCTAAAATTTTAGTTACACTGGCTACTCTGACACACCATGACTTCTAAAATATTAGTATGGGAGTCGGATCAGCGCACCTCAATTGGTTTTCTATTGAAAAATCAAGAAATTTATTTAAAATTTGACGTTTTTATTTCTGATTTCTTTTATAGAAAAACTAATAATTATGTGTTCTACACAATTAACTGTACTGCTGGTTAAAATATTCCATAGATAGTCACATTTTATCTGCTTAAGAAAATTAAACGCAGTCTAAAACATATTAAATAACTATTAAAAAGTAAACATGGAAATAAGATATTAATGAAGTCAATAAAAGAATGAGAGTATTGAAATAATAAAATTTTAATTTACTTTCTGTATTACAGTCAAGGTACGTGGCGCAGCCTCTGCCGAAATAAACCCGCGTTCCGCTGATAAAACGACAAACTCTCGAGCAGTCTTTTGTTTTGCAGATATATGGATCGTACTCGGTAAATTGGTCCTTATAAAAAGACCTACCATTTTCGCCGTCATCTTCTATTACGCCCGTCTTCCATCTGCAGCGGGGTCGGTCCCGGGGGTAGCTCGCCCCCGCCGGTGGCCAACGACCCATCTAATTGCGGCGGCGGAATGAAGATCGACGAGGAGCGCTATTGGCCGCGACGGCGCGAAGTTATGTCGGGGGAAGCGTTGGAACGGATGCGGCGAACGCGCCGGCCGGGGGACAACCCTGTTTCTCTTATTTCACGAAAGGAAACGGATAATTGTACACTGGGTGTTCCAACTGCTGCTCTTCAAATGAGCCCACAATTAAAATCAATTGCGTTGTTCTGCACTATAATAGCTATTTATGATATACGTGTTAAAAGTAAGATTTTATTTTGTGAGTGAAGATGATTAAAAAACTTCACGAACAAAATAAAATCACTTTTAACACGTATATCACACACTATTTTTTCTACAAAACAATCGGAAGAACTTTAAACTCAATAAAAATAAGAAATCAAAAAATACCACACAGATCGCAATGTTTATGAACCAAAATTTTCGTAGCAACCAGTGCTGTTGTTAGTTACGGAAAAAACGCAAAAATATTGACAGTGTTTTCTAGTAATATTATAAGTATAATGAATAATCTCGATGATGAGCGTAACGAATCCATCCCTGCTGAAATCGAAGAAGCCGCCAGTCGAGCAACATTGGAATTATTGCCGGCGAAATCAAAGGAACAGTACGAAATCGCTTATAGACGCTTTTCGGAATGGTGCAACATTAAAAAGGTCCCTGGGAAATGTAACGAAAGTGTTTTACTGGCATGTTTTGAGGAAAAAGCCAATATATGGAAATCATCAACGCTGTGGTCAAATTATTCCATGATCAAAACTATGTTAAAAATAAAGCAAGATCAAGATATAAGCAAACATTATAAACTTATTGCTTTTTTAAAACGGAAGGGTGAAGGATATCAAGCAAAAAAGACGAAGACGCATATCGATAACACAGCAGAAGCAGAAGACGAAAAGTATCTGATGATGAAAGTCGCAGCAATAGTGGGTGTCTTCGGGGCGTGTTGCCGGGTGGAATTGTGTCAGATGACCATCGACAATATCGAATATTTGGGCACTTCGGTTGTTGTGACCATACCAGATACTAAAACGAAAGTGCCTAGGACTTTCAGTGTTGTTGGTGAATTCTATTTAAACTTTTTTAGAAAGTATATGGCACTCCGGCCACCCAACGCTGACCATAGACGACTTTTTCTTAAATATATGAAGAATAAATGTGTGGAATTAACATGTTTGGTAAAATGTCTGCCGACATTTCAGAGTTCTTGAATCTACCAAATCCTCAACTCTACACCGGACACTGTTTTCGTCGTTCATCGGCGACATTGTTAGCAGATTCTGGTGCAAATCTTACTACCATCAAGAGACATGGAGGATGGAAATCTTCGACGGTAGCTGAAGGCTACATTGAAAATTCACTGAAACAGAAGAAGGAACTTGCGTGCCAAATACTTCCTACTGCTGCAACTACTAGCAAGACCACCAGTACTACCAGTAGTATTTCTACAGAAAATAGATGTGACAGTAAAACACACATGTTGACAGTAAAACCAACTTAAGTATGATGACTCCGCAGGGAATTACAATTTCAAATTGTTCTAATTTTACTATAAATGTTAATAGTAATAACTAGTTAAAATGTTGGTTTGTACTTATTTAAAATAAAAAGTTGTTCATGTGTTTGTTAAAACGTTTTATTAATTTTCAAAACAAAATTTAAATAAACTTTGATTTACTTTTAACACTAGTGTTAAACTACTAAACTTACTTTTAACACGCGTGTCAAAAAATTACATTTTTAACATCAAAAATGACAATTAAAAAGCCCACTTTTAACAGTTTTGTAGAAAAAAATTATTTTTGTAAATTTACATGTAAACATATATACTAACATAAAGGTAATACTGTCTTACATCAACACATAACAATTATACATTACACATTATGTAAATTTAATTGAGAATAAATTTACATTTAACAAGCAGTAATTTACATACAAAATGACTCGATATTAAATTTACAGACATTTACAGTATTAATTACACAATTTTACATGTACCTACTTCATTTAGAGTAATTTTACTTGGCAGTTATATTATGAATACTTAGTTTTCTGTGTAACAAATAACAGTTGCCATGTACTTGTACCAAGTGATTATTGCTCGAGAGTGAGAGTTACTTCGAGAGTAGTAATGTCACTTTTTGCTCGGAATGCATACAAAGTTTTATCTACAACCACTCAACAAAATAAAACTTTTCAATTATTAACTGTATTACAACCAAAACATTATAATCATTTGTTAGCATTCGTAGTTTGGATGACGAAAGAACAGTATTTACAATCTTTAATAAGAATTCCTGATCCAGAAGGCATATTAAGGCTATATTCTGATATGGTAAAATTTTCATCAATGCGATTGCTACATTCAATTACTTATACATTGTTTGATGCCCTAGTTAAAATGTTCTTACTTGTTTCAATTTTTCCATTGATGTTATTATCTTTGTATCCTTCTGCAACTGTAGAACTCTTCCATCCTCCGTATCGCTCCTATTGTATAATATTACCTTCATCATAGACCATTAAAGTAACCAACGTTCGGCGAAAGCAATGCAACTCCATTTGGTATTGTAGCAGTAACATTCATTCTTACCACTTGCCTTTATCAAATTTTAAGAATAATCGTGCTGGTATGTTTTCGTCTCTAGGTCTTAAGGCTTCCTATAGAATGACACTAAGTTCATATAATTATCTTGAATGTTATCTGGACAGTAAAAATTCGACTTATTTTTGTCTGAATGAGGAATAGTAACTATCAAAATGAATTCTTTACGTTTGTAGGCATCTAAAATTCTATTAATTAGAACAATCTATATTAAGATATTTCTATTAAGCTATAGAATATGTGCAGAATTTACCTTTCTTTCTTAGGTTTATATCCAATTCCTTACTTCTTTAAAAATGCCGTCAGCTTTTTGAACTTGCTTAAGTCAATACCGTTCTTGGTAGATAATGTGGATTTTAGCATCGAATTAATCGACCGTAATGATGACGATTTTAGTGTATTTGTTTGCTCACAAAAATACGCGAGTATATTTAAGTTTCCTTCGGCTTACAACATGTCACACATAGTTAATATTACTTCTCGTATAACTTCTTTGATTTTTCTGGTAACAAATCTAAAGTTACAATTTCTGCAGTATTTCTAATCTCCGGAGGTGTATTCAGGATATCACTGTCACTATTATCAATTTTCATTATTTTTTCAACTAAAATTATCTCAATTAAACTGCGTAAATTTTACAAAATTTGGTAATTGTTAAATTTACGTATTTATTTATATACTAACGTATCAGAAGATATAAGCTTTACAGAAGAGGGCAATGTTTCATATTTTAGATAAAAATTAATAGAACTTCTTGTTCTTTTTTTGAGCTGTTCCATGGCAGCGTATAATGTGCAGTGGGACTGAAATGACTTGTATGAATTAATTATTTCACATTTTTCACGCCCATGCAACGAAAATGGCTACCGATGGTACGATGGTTATATTAGCATACCTAATTCATATTTACGTACTGTAACAAATCTAGTAAAGCAAAGGGAACACTTTAATGTCATTAGTATAGACGTACTACTTGCCTGTGCAATGGTAAATGGAACAGCTAATCACAACTCATAGCACTTTTGAAAAATCAGAAAGCTGAAGCTAGCAAGCACGTGTAGTTCAGAGTGTGTTATCATCATTTATTCTAACACGAATGTGAACAGTCGTTAACGATTTGCACGTTTTTCGGATTGAAACGGTACTTTATTTAAAGTTTCATTTTACAATGCAAGATACCTAAAACTTGAACCAAATCAACCATCTTTTGCTTTTTATTTTTTGAATATAATACAAAAATTTTAAGTTAACAATGATAACTAATGAACACTATATACAATATAGGCACTAGCATTACATATTCTCCTGAATCATATCAGGTACGTATGTTTTGGCGATGAAACGGATGTAATATTTCTCTGTTGAATACACGCCTTACAAAATTCGATAATTTACGTATTTACTTGCTATACACACTTGCGAACACTAATTGAACAGTTGTCAATGACAACATTTACTATATCTTCTTCACTTTGAACATTCACTTCAGTGGGACGAATGTTTTTTTTTTGGAGTTGAGTTACCTTGTTGATGTCTATTTGGGTATCTTCATCGGTATTCTCAGGCTGCTTGTATGGCGTTTCCAATGGAATACTCACATGCAAAGACAATATCTGCATATTCTTCAGTTGCATTTAGCACTTTAACACTAAAGGGTCAAATGAATTAAAAACATGACATGAGATAAATAATAATTATTGTTATAGCGACTATCATTTATCAGGCTACTTTCATTAAAATATAAAATTATATGTTTTAAAATACTTGTAGTTTCTAAACAAAATATATCAAAATAGTCATTCACTATGTACTTATGCCTGCTATGATTCTTTTATACCCTCGAAATTCAATAAAAACATTTACTGATTTTTTTATTTAAAATCTGATAAGGGTGTTAAGCAAGACCCTTCAAAACCCCTAGGTGTGAAATTTGAATAAAAACTTTGCAGAGTGTTTTCTTCTACACATTCTTGAAGTTTCATTTTTGTAAAAATTCGTAAAAACTTTATTTTTCAAATTAACGCTATAGCTAGGTATATTGTATCTATTACTTGTTCATACCCATTTTGAACACTTACTTGTTCATACCCATTACAAACACTTCTCTATCTTTTATTTTTAATAATAGCTAAACCTACATTTTGCATGCCGTATTAAAACGGCTCTTAAAATATTAAACTGCAGTGTTTAGTTTAAACTACAGACTAGTTTTGCCTATATTTCTTCTACTTCTTAGTTTATTGAAATGTTACATTATTTTGGCCTTAGCGTGCATTTTTTAGAGGACGCATTTTTATTGTTTAGATGTGAGGGGGGGTCAAAAAAAGCTTAACTTGAAGTTTGTGGGGTTGCAACTCTCCAACTTCGGCCGCCATCTTGGAAAAAGGGGGTTAATTGTTTTCAGCATTTATCAGGTAAACTATTGGTCATACAAAAAATTTTTAAAAACATTTTTTATTGCAAATTGAATCCTCTACAATTTTAGTCTAGTCAAAAATAACAGAGATATTAAAGAAAAACAATCCAAATTTATTTATTTTTTATTAAAAAAAAAATGACATCAGAGCATACCAATATTGAAATGTCTATAATAAAAAATATTATTATAAAAATAATTAAAAACTATGCCATATCATTGATATAAATTTATACTTATCAGTAAAATTCTTTGTTGAAAACCACTCTACAAAAATGCTCTGATGTCATTTTTTTATAAATAAAAAATAAACAAATTATGGCGTGCAATAGAAAATTTGTCCAAAAATTTTGATTGTTTTTCTGTAATATCTTTGTTATTTTTGATTTTGCAACAAAAAGTTACTACTTTAAAATTGTAGAGGATTCAATTTGCAATAAAAAATGTTTTCAAAAAAATTTTGTATGAACAATAGTTTACCTGATAAATGCTAAAAACAATTTAACCCCTTTTTTCCAAGATGTCGGCCGAAGTTGGAGGGTTGCGTCCCCATAAACTTCAAGTTAAGTTTTTTTTGACCACCCACCTCACATATAAACAATAAAATTGTGTGCTCTAAAAAATGCAACCCCAAATGTAACTTTTCAATGGACTATAGGGAAAATTAGTGTTCACTTCACAGCGCTGTAAAACCCAAACTAATGAATATAATAAAAAAAGTATATAATACGAACAAATTCTTTGTTGAAAACCACTCCATAAAAATGTTCTGATGTCATTTTTTTCTAAATAAAAAAATAAATAAATTATGGCGTCCAAAAGAAAATTTGTCCAAAAATTTTGATGGTTGTTCTTTAATATCTTTGTTATTTTTGATTTTACAACAAAAAGTTACTGGACTAAAATTGTAGAGGATTCAATTTGAAATAAAAAATGTTTTAAAAAAAAAATGGTATAACCAATAGTTTACCTGATAAATGCTGAAAACAATTTAATCCCCTATTCCAAGATGGCGGCCGAAGCTGGAGAGTTGTGACCCTACAAACTTCAAGTTAAGCTTTTTTTGACTCCCCCCCTCACATCTAAACAATAAAATTGCGTCCTCTAAAAAATTCAACCTCAAATGTAACTTTTCAATGGACTATCTATCATTTCTCTTCCTTTACATACATATTTTTTTGTTTTTTTGTACTCATATTTTAATAACATTTAGTCTGTTCGAGGTATAATATCGTACCAAAGACCTGCGATCGCTTCATCCGATCTGCAACTAACACTTTTTTAATTAAAGCCGGCCTCAACGTGTAAATACACGTGCCAGATCGGAATTAAATCAGTGTAATATCGTTTCCCTCTTGACAGCAGTGGTAAATCAGCATGTAAAGTGATTTACGAGGTACTGCTAAGCCCAATGACTGTATAAACGGCGTAATGCATGCGGCAGGGCTCTCGCCCCGTCCACGGCGGTGTCCGTCCAGTTATTGCTCGTCGCGGGGTGCCGCAATATATGAGCCACCCCGGCGAGCGCGCCTCTACATGTATGACTTGTTAATCAGCCTAAATAAAGGCCACAGTTAGGTTTTGCCGCCGTCCCTTAACGATCTTGCTTCGTTTATTAAATCCCCATTTGATCTGATATTGTTTCATTGTTTTGTAACACTGTCTGAAGATATCAGATATCGTTTACATACCGAAAAAAAATTTGGTGCCTGTAATAAAATTTTGTTTCATGGAAATGAATTATTTATTTGTATAAGGCCAAACCAATATTTATTTCTTGATACCAAATTTTTTTTTTTTTTTTTTGAAAAAGCAAAAATACAGCTATTTTGTGTAAAGATAGCATTAAAAAATATTATTTCCTTTTATGATAAAACATTATTTCACAGAATTTTTTTTCCAATTACACCAAAAACTTCACCAATAAGATGCCTTTATTTTGACTCGTTACCATGGCAACCAGAAAAATTTCCGGAAAATTTTTTCTAGAGAAAGCGATAATTAAGTGGACATTTTTTGTATAGTAGTATATGCGAAATATGGTGGATATAAAAATGTAAAAAATATGTTTCTACTACCTTTAGTGACTTAAAGACCAAAGAACTATAGATTGAACTACTACCCATCTGAATTTTATTTAGCATTTGATGTAGCTAAAGTTGGTAATTTTTTTATTGATGGATATACCTACCTGCACAATTCAACAAATTGTTTAAATACATTTGCTTTTGATTTTCTAGTGTTATCTGGTATTAGGCTTTGAATTTCTTGTCTAATAACTTGATTTTCTTCATCAAATCGCAACATTTCAGTTGCAACCAGTAATTGGCATCTACTGTGAACCGTTTAAATAAAAATAACACATCAACATATGTCAACAACAACAATACCTTGGCCGAGTCAAATTAATTTAAAATGGCAGGTTTGATTTATACTTGGGGTGTGAAATTTTCTTACCGAATATCACACGGGCGTAAATTATTCTTGGAAATTTTTTAAACTCTAGTGATATTATAAGTAATTTTTTTTGTTTTTCAGCAAACAATTCGATTTATTTAAATATAATTGGTAACAAATCTTTATTGTGTAATGCTCATTTTTTTGTCAAAAATAAATTGATTTATTTGGTAAAAAAATATATTTTTTTACTAGTATTTGTTTAAATGAATTTTTATTCAAAAATACATATTTTTAATTGAGGAATGTGGGAAAGGAAAATATGTAATTTTTTAATTTTTTGTTGTTTTTAAATGAAGTTTTATTAAGTTATCTTTCTTTTGAAAAAATCGTAAATTAAAAAAAACTCAATGTCCTAATATAGACGTATCGACGAAAAGAGTATATGTTTCAAAAGAAAAATTCGAATTGTTTCCTATAAACAAAAAAATAATTCTCAGTAGGAGGTTACTAGATGTCGCTGAGCCATATTTTCGCTTACTCAGGTATGTCGGGTTTGAGACTTTAACAGCCAGAGCTAGTCGTCAGTTAACTCACAACTCACCTGTGGCGTACTGATGAAAGCGAATAAGTTCGAAACCGGTATATGTTGACTATTATCTATAATGAATAACAAAAAATACTTAAATTTGATTGCATTCCTAAGAACATCAGAAGGAATAAACCTAAAAAATCTAAGGTATTAAGAAAGAAAGGTGATAAATTTCTGCTCATGAAGGTATATCACAAATATGTTTTTTAGTAAAAAAAGTTTTATAACCAATACTTATTTTAGGTTATTTTAATTATTGATTTGGACGAATGTCGGCTTGAAGAACTCATCAATCTGCTTGTAGAACATGTGAAAGATGAAGAACTGTGCTTCCAAGTTATGGTATACAATACCAAAACAAAAGTATCTAGAGAATATCTAGAAAAATTAATGACTTGAATTTAGTAGAACTTAAAATAAAATACGTCAAATTAAGAAATGAAAACTGTGTAGTTTCTTTCTTTGATATAAATCTGGTAAATGTATCAAACAACCATAGTATAAATACTATTGGCAATGTACCAAAACTATTGCAGGATTTCTTAAACAGTCTAATACAGATACGTATAATGGGCACTGTTTTTAGAGATATTCACAACCTCTCTTTTTGCCGATTGTGGTGCGGATCTTTTAAATATGAAAATACATGGTGGCTGGAAGTCAATTATGTCGCTGAAGACTACATCGAAACTTTTACTGAAAACAAGAAACGAACGGCTATGTTGCATTGATACTGGGGCTTGCAGGTGTACTGAAGTGACAAATCTGCACCTACAAAATGTTAAAGATGAAGAATAATGTATTCATATTATTATTCCGTTTATGAAAATAAAGATATCACAAGATTTTTATTATCACAATCGAAACTATTGAAGGAATAAATATGGTGGAAATGGTTCGAAAATATATAGAGATGAGGCCAAGCATCACATATCATACTTGATTTTTTGTGGGGTACAGAAATGGAAAATGCATCAAGCTGTCAGTTGGCATTAATACTTTTGGGAAAACGTCGTGTAATATAGCGTTGTTTCTGGGTCTTTCAAATCCTCAACAATATACTGGACATTGTTTTTGTACATTATCTACACCGTTGCTTTCAGATTCAGGAGCCGATTTGTTGGTGGTTGGCGCTCTAACATAGTGGCTGAAAGCAGTATAGAATAGTCCAAAGAATATAAGAAGAAAGTGGCCTTTAGTATTTTGGGTAAAGTTTCCTTGATGGCCCTTCAACAAATTCAAGAACTTGGGAAATAAAATTACTTTTTAAAAATACAGCCCACTTATCATTTGCTGAAATTAATTTAATAAATTGTTCAGAAGTTTGTAATAAATTTTTACAATAAATGAATATTGTTCATTTTGTTATAGTTAGTAATAACCAGTAAAAGGCTGACTAACTTTGATTTTGTATAACTTTTACATTAAAATATATTAATATATATAAATATGCCATAGTGACATCGTCATAGATTATATAAGGCAATTAACAAGCCTTTAATCCACTAGAAAGAATAGACATTCTAGGCGCAGCCTAGGATTAAAAGCTGGTTAATTTCCCGAATGTAATTCAACATTTTAACCACGCCCACGGCCAAAACCGGCCAATTAGGGAAGTGCAAACCGTGTGAGAGCAGGTGAAAAATTATGGTTTTGAAAAAACGTCATATTTGACAGATTTATTTTAATCAAGAATTTTGATTGTCAGCTGAATACTAGAAAGTCTTGGAATCGTTTATATGGCTATAAAATCGAAGCGTGGTATTATGAATTCTAATCCACTAGTGTGTTAATAGTTATTTATGCAACAAGTACAAAAAGTAAGTGTTTATTTCATGCGACGTGAAATTGTCCAACGGAGCCGTCAGGCTGGATAGGACAACACGTCAAATGTACGAGTTGCATACAACCAGGATTATTTTTTGACGTTTCTTAAAACCAATGAAATGCTTCTTTATTTGTCACAAGGGTAAGTATCAACCAATTATGTCATTATTATAGTGGGAATAAATCTCTTGTGATTGTTCTCGGGAATAATCACTGTGGCTTTTATTTGCCTAGCAAGTGTCAGATAGTTGTCAATATAATTACCTAATTGTGTCAACGCTATATATAAAATGGGTCAAAATCATCGGTTTAGTACCTTTTCTGATGCAGAAATAACAAAAAAAATTTTAGAAACTACTTCGAAAAATACTCTAATAAGTAATCAGTCTATATGGAGACAATTTAAGACCTTCACCAAAGAAAGAAATTATATTCTGGATCAATCTACTACAACAGCTACTCTGGCATTGATTTTGAAAGATAACATGAAAAGAAAAGACGAAAATGATTATAAAGAAGCAGTAATAAAGACAATGTGGAATAAAACGGCAAAATTAGTTCAAGAACTTTAATAAGTATAACAGGTCCTTTGATCCTTTCCATGATATAGAATTCAAAAATGCTCGAAATGCAAGAGATGTAAAAAAAAAATTTAACAAAAACATCCTGAAAAGCACAAACAAAGTTCTGTGGCACTTTCTAATACAGAATTGTTGCAAATTTTTAGCTATTGGGACGAAGATACACCTTGTGGATTGCAAAGAAAGTTTTTTCACGTTGCATCGTATGAACTAGCTTGGAGGGGAGGAGAAGCTACGAAATGTTTAGTTCATTATTTTAAAAAAGAAACCGACATAATAAGGTTAAACACTGGCCGCATTGAATACAATCCCATCTTTACAAAAACTGCACAGGGTGGAGCACAAAGGTGCGCTAATAGTAAATGGTTGACTCCAAACATAAATAGCCCAGATATTTGCCCTGTTCGTCTTTTTGAAAAACTAATGGGTAAACGTGAAGAAAATATTAAAACCGAACGCTTGTTTCTTACTCCAGATCCGGCTTGGCAAACTCATGGTTCTTGGTATAAAAACGTTCCTGTGGGAATAAATTCCATTTCAAAATGGATGAAAGAATCCGCAGAAAAAGTAGGTCTAGACACAGTTACTAAAAAAATAACTAACCATTCTGCCAGATCAAGTGCAGTAAGTTTTTAAAAGCTGGTGTAGGAGAACAAGAACTAATCAAGGTCACTGGTCATAATTCTGCAAGTTCGATTAAACCATACTTACAATTGAACCAAGAACATCATTCAAATATAATAAATAATCTTAGAGAAAATACGCAGGAGGAAACACTTAATATAACAAGCAATTCCAAATCCTCAATAAATAATGAGTCTCGAAATGTGTCAACGATATTTTCGTATATTGTAATAATTAATTAAATTAAATTTTTCAATAGTTTTATGATAGTTTTATTGATCTTTTTTATTGTAAAAATTTGTGAATCAAAAAATAATCTAGTCAAATATAACTCGCGAGTTCCATAAATTAGAAAATAATTTGACAGATTTTGTTCAAACTTATTGCCACTGGCAACAAGTTTTAAAAAAATCTGTCAAATTATTTTCAATTTATTCTCACTCTCTTGTTATATTATTACTGAAAATATGACGCCGATTTAAACGTTTATGTTTGTCATGATGACAAAAGGCTGTAGAGTAGAATAACAGATGAATACAATAAACATTTTATTGAACTAGTGCAATAAAGAACGACTGTTTCCACTAAATATAGTGGAATAAAAATAAAGTTAAATAGGTAAAATAATAAAGTTTTGTTTTTTGCATGAACGTAGAAGAAAGGCGTTTAATCTACGCAAAACAGACCTATTAAACCTACTTAATATAGTGGTCGTTGATAACTAAATTTAAAGAAGCACATGTGGGATAATGTGTCATTATAACATTTGAAACAGTGTCAAATGATAGTCATTATGTGACAGTTGTAGATAAAATAGTTTAAAGATTATACTTGTACAATTTTACATTTTTAATGATTAATATGAATTTTGTATAGTCAACGTTGAGAAAAATACCATTCGAATTTGTAGTTACTAATAAAGTTCTTGAATGCAGCTTTATATCCATCCCTATATAGGAGCTAAATCGTACTTTGAAACAATTCCGTGTTCGGCATAGCGTATGAAGTAACCGCACTTCATTAAAAATAAATTCCGGTGAAGAGAGTGGAGGCCGTTAACGGAGGCCTCGGATCTACTAGGATTTCCCGGATCTACCGAGTAACGCCCGGAGCCCCGGAGTATCGCATTCAGCTCTAAGATGTGCTCCTCCTAATATGCCCGTCGTTCTTTGCTACAAATCAGCCGTACGGGGCTGCAGGCTAAAATTTATTTATTACTCACATAAATTATAGACACCAAAAGTGTAAAAGTTATTTATTGCCCTTACTCGTTGTTTTGCCATGTGTGTGCATATGTGGTGCATGCAGTAGCGCCACCTAGCTTTGATGTGGGTGGAAAAACTGACAGAGACAATTTCTATTATAGTACTGTTGACTTTTAAAAGTGTAACAGCAGTAACACTTTATTCAGTTGGTAACTAATTTTTGATTATCTCTTTCCAATATATGTAAATTTTAATTGTACAATATTAAAAATAATGATTTGTTCAAATATGAGATTGAAAGTAGAAATAAGTTTAAATCTTTCCATTTTTAACTTACAAATTTTCTAACTTCCTTTATTTTATTAAAAATTTCAGGTAGTAATTAATTTTTATGATTAACTCTGCTAGATTTAGAATTCCTCTGTAGGTCTACCATTTCCTTAATCCAAGATGCTCATATACGTTATGTAGAAAAGAAGCAGGCAGATAATCTTTAAATATTTATGAATTAAATTCTACATTCTTTAATTTTTGTTGGAATGTTCTGTTCTATTGTATTTCATAATATTGTATAAATAAGGTTTGAGGTACATTTTTTATTATTATTACAGATGTAATTTGAAAAAAAATTGTAAAAAATAGTAGGTATTACGTTTTTATCCAACAAATAATTTCATTTTTGCTGTTTATTGATCCACATACTTCAGTAATAAAAACAAAGACAAAACCTTAAAATTGTGACACGTAACCAATTTTCCTTATTTTCGCTGATGTTCAGTTCGTGGCCAAGCAGTTTAAGGCGTTAATACTTAAATCGAGGTAGCCATTCTGCCGGTAGATTTGAATCCTGAGGTATGTCGACTGTAGGCCACCTATATTTGCGGAGAGGATTGGCACCCTTTCTGTGAGTATGGTAGAATGCAAAATGTTAACTTAGGCTAATCAGAGAGATTGATACCGGTCAACATTTGACTATCCCTCTAATTAATGGTGTTTTCCAGATTTCCCTCATTTCCTGGGCGCAAATGTGGCTTGCATAATAATATGCCGCCCCCTCTTCCGCTCAAGTTCCCGTTTTCTGGGCTTATCCTCGTGATTAGAATGTAGAGATATTATTATTACTATCATAACCTCGTACAAACAGCTGAGCATAGATAAAGTTACCTCAAAATTCAAAAACAAATTATTGACATTCAAAAAATCTTTTATCATTCTATTGTGCCTCAAAATTCAATAATTTCCTATGTATTTGTGTCTACTTTGTTATAAAATGTGAATATTTTTTCATATTTGTACAATTCAGTTATAATATAATACCAACAGAACAAAGTTTATTTATTGTAGTTATAAATCATAACTGTAAAAGTGTAGAAGTTATTTATTACTAATAAGTTTTTATTTCAACACTTGTGCGAATGCATCCAATTTAGGTTCCAATATACGTTCTAAATAATTAATGATACTGCAAATTGATAATAAAATATATTTATCTACATTGTGTTTTTTTTATAAATTACCTAGTGTACTGTGTTTTCAGAAATGCAAAATTATGATATAAAATTTACCCTAGAGATATTTTATTGTGTAATATAGAAACTTAATAATATCTATTAAATATAGTATCTTTGCAGAATACACTACACTTGTTACAGTACACTCATAAAAATTTATAGTTGAAGCATTTTTTATTCTAAGAATTTTTAATTTTATCTTGTTACAAAATTATCAGACATGGAAACTGGTTTATAGGTACAGGGTGATCAATTTAACTGAAGCAATGAGTTTTTCCTGTAAATGAAGCAAAGTGAGCATTACGGAACAAAGTTTTTTTGGGCTGACTAAAACTTGAAGTTAAAGTAGATAACAAAACCATAACTAAACGACGCTGGGCATCCTGACACTCCATTTTTTTCAGAAGTATACCAATGCTTTTACGGATATTTTGAAAGAACTTTTCATTTGTATTTTTTCCAAAATTTTTTTTGTGTTTATAACAATTCAAAAAATACAGATCAGTTATTGTGTAACTAGAATTTTTCGTTTAGCACATCAATCGTCAATTTAGATCAGTTGGGTCTTGCGATAACAGTAGGTAGTGTTTTAATTTTGTTTTCTTTTAATCCTAATTATATATAAAGTAACCTTTGAAGAAAAAAAATGCGGTAACTTGCCATTTTTTGCGTCGTGTGTTTATATATAATTATATTGGTGCTAAAACTTATGGTGGTGGATTTACTGATTTACTATAATAGTTTCAATGAATTTATAATAAAAAAACAGTTTATAGTCTATATAAAATTTATAAGAAGTTGAACGACTTGGTGAACTTATAATTAGTAATCATTGAACAATATTGAGACAAAAGTAGCATCAACCGCAGTACTTTAGGAGAATTTCAAACATGCATTGTCTATCCTTATTTTTACAAATACATATATATATATATATATATATATATATATATATATATATATATATATATATATATATATATATATATATATATATAAACTTATATAAGTATAAATTTATGTGTTTTGGTGGTTGTCAAATATCAATTCATGAATTAGTGCTAATGGAATACTTTGATGAATGAATGATGAATTTCGAACATTCAGAACTCAGTAAACTTTTTAAAATTTGTAGTTGAACTGTAGTTCAGTTTATCTGTTTCTTAAGTCTGGTCTACAAGTATTGTATTGTCGTCAGTCTTAACTATCAGTCCACACGAGAGGTTAACTGCTACGTTTAGATTTTTAGCGACTAGCAGGAGCTGCAAGGATCTTGAATATACAAGATAAACAAGCATTGAGCTGCATTATACCAGAAACCTATATACAAAGTTCTGAAAAAGGAATATTTAATAATGTCGTTAAATCTGAAACTATTTCCTACACGCACCTAAAGTACCAGCTGCAACCTCCAGCGTGGTTAAGAACAAACTGGCAGGAGAGCAAAGTTCGACAGATAAGACTTACTCTTGCTTGTAAATGCTTCAGCCCACCCGTCTTTTACGAGTTTAATAAAGTTCATGCAAAACGTCCTTGTTTGGCCATCTACACGTATCGTTTTGTTGACAAATCTGACATGATCATGCAAGACGACAGAAGTTAGACCAAACATTATTTATCATTATTATTACAAAAGATGAAGTGCTAATGTAAGCCTATAAGCACAATATGAAATAAGAAGTGATACACTGTTATTGTGAAATAAATACAATAGCAAAAATAGTAACAAAAATCCATGAAAAAGAGAAAAAATATGTTAAACTAAAATTAACGTGAAATTAGTTTTGCGATAAACATAAATCAACACGATGCTTAAAACTTGAAAGAGTTGGTACATAAACTAAGTCTTCGGGAAGGGAATTCCATGTGTCGAATATTCTGTTGCTGACAAAATGCAATCGGTTCTGAGCTGCTCTTTTTTAAGCTTATACAGATGACCCCGAAGGTGGCTGTCGTGATTGATGTCAACCATGGAAGATGCGAAAGGAAAATCGTAGTGGGTGAAACTATACATTTGTATCAAGTCTCCACGTAGTCGCCTTTCTTGGAGAGTAGGTAGTCGAAGAACCTTCAACCGTTGTTCATAACGAAGGCGACGTATTTGCCTGAGTCAACGGGTAGTACTACGTTGCATTCTTTCCTACAATGAGCAGTCTCTGACAAGCCCAATAAGGAGCCCAAGACTGAAAATTCTAACAACGGTCTGACATAGTGAACATACAACTTGCTAGCTAACTATGGATTTGCGTCTATACAAGTTTTTTTTAAGTAGATACATCACAGAATTGGGTTTACAATATTAGAAACATGCGAGGACCAACTTAAGTCTCTTGTAACTGTCACACCTAGGTGTATCTACGAGCATACGCGGAAAGTTCTGTATTGTTTATATGACAAGAAATGCAGGAATTGTTTTTCCCATATGAAGTACCGAACACATCACTATTCAATGGAATCAGCCAATCCTGGCACCAGTTGTAGACCAGAAGGTCATGCTCAAGAGATGCAGAATTGGGTTCTCAAAAAGTTTGCTGTCATCAGCATATGCACATACATAAGAGCGAAAAATAGGTCACTGGTGTATATTAAAAATAGAACCGGACCCAGCACTGATCCTTGCGGAACTCCACTAGTGGCAGTACATTTCTTGCACTGTTCTTTTTTAGTTTGTGAAAAACCTACATTGACAATGGTTAACCAAGACACCACCAACGTGAGATTTTTTCTTAATCAGCGGTTCACGTTCATGTTATACAGTTTTTACTTTTATCGTAGTAGTTGTGGCATTTAACAGAGAATTATTCTTCTATGTTCTCTTTTGTCTTGAAAATCCCGTCTTCTCATTTGAAACTACATAGTAGTTCATTATTTTAAGTTTAGTTAATTAATACTAACATCAACATGTCACTGAGCAAATGGCCTTGTCGCCTTAGCCATTTCTAGAGTTAGCTAGTTAAGTTTAGTTACCTTCGGAAAATTTGAATATTGAACTTGTTCATATACTAAATATGTTTTTATATTATTCAATAGATATTCTCGGTAAATTGCTCTTAAATTATTGCCACTATACATGTTACAACCTGTATAAAACCTAAAGTCTTCAGAAGCATTGATCAAGTTCCCACGATTATATAAAATCATAAACACCAAATAATACTCAATTCATTAAGAACACACAACCGTGGCAATAAATCGTATAATGACAACAAAATTTATTATGATCTGTGGCAGGACTAAATCTCCGGTATTGTTCCTCTAATTCTACATTACATATTTGAATAATGCTTTGGATATCACCGAATACAGTAAATCGAAAGATAAACACGGAATCCCTCTAACTACCATTTCCAATTGGTTTACGATATGAACCATAAATGTATCATCAGATTATTGTTACTTGTGCTCCAGGTTCTCGTTTTACACGCTATATAACTTCATAAACCAACATATCGCATAATTTATCCTAGAGAGGATATTAGTAATCGCATTTAAGTCCGAACAATAAAAGTTTATATGCATATAAGGTGTGGAATTTGTTTTTTATTTTAATGTGCTCTTTTAGTCCAGTAGCCATGTACATCAGATCTTATGTCAGATTCGGTAGCTCTGATTTTTTGCAGAGTTGTTTATAATGTTGGCCCAGTGAATAAACCAAGTTTTCAACTTCGAGCGCCGAACGCAACGTTGTCAGAAATCCAAAAAACCACGAAAATTTCTACCTTTCTTCAGTTTTTGGCGTTTTTAAAGCTGAAGCACTAGTTTTCGATTATATGTTTTCCAAGTACAATAAATTTGCTATAATTTGAGTCCACCTTTTGTCAACTCAATTGTTTCCGAAATACAGCATTTCAAAATTTATGAATTTTGTCAAATTCGGAAATTTTAAGCTAATAAGTTTTAGCTGCATGAATTTCGATGCTGTAGGGCCATTTACTTTAGGAAATTATAATTATGACTACGTACAAATATTTTAAGAGGGGATAGAGGAAAATAAAAATGAACGAAATCGCTCTTTAAAGAATGTCTATATATACAGTATGCGCCAAAAGTATGGAATAAATTCAATAAAAACGAAACAATTATTTTTTGGGAAAAATCCTCGAACAGGTCGATTTTTAATTTAAAAAATACATATTTTAGCGTAAAATGTGATTTTCAAATGTCATTTGTTTTCGAGTAATGACGTCATCGATTTTTTTTTAAATGGCAACACCATATTTTTTTCCTTGATTCTGAAATATCGTTTAATTCTCTATCAGACAGTACTAAAATTTTGCCCTCTTACATAGGAAAGTTTTCGAGTAAATGACGATTGAATGTTAGAAAACGTAAATCAATTAAAATAAAGCAAAAACGTTTTCAAGTTTAGTTTTTCGAATTCCATAGTTCTTTTATGGATCATGTAGTTGAAAATCTTTGTAAAGTGTCATTGTCACACCGACTTTCTAATAAGTATTGTAAGCGACATAGAAATTATTATTCAATTTAAAGTATTATGGCATATTTAACTGTTACTCAAAGAATTGAAATTTTAATTCTTATCGGATGCGGGAATATAACTAGAACTCAGCAGGAAGTTTGAGATTTATTTAATGAAAAATATCCAGATCGCCCTATCAGCCAATCAACAGTCAGTAAGGTAGAGTCTAAATTTAGAGAAACTGGCAATGTTGTAAATATTCCAAAACCTGGACGTCCAAGCATTAATGAAAATCAGAAACAGAACATTTTGATAAGTATGGTGGATAATCCTCATAATTCTTCACGATTGGTTGCATTAAACAATGACACTAGTCAGAGCACAGTGCTACGTATCTTGAGGAAGGAAAAATATCATCCCTACAAAATTCAACTTGTGCAGGAACTCAATGAAGATGATCCCGATCGCCGCTTACACTTTCGCGAAATTCTAATGGATTTATGTCAAGAAAATAGAAATTTACACCGGCAAATACTTTTTTCAGATGAGGCCACATTTTGTCTGAATAGTACAGTAAACCGTCAAACTTGCAGATATTGGAGTCGGGAAAATCCTCATTGGATGGCAGAGGCACATATCCAACACCCTCAGAAATTAAATGTGTGGGCTGGAATAGTTGACGACAGAATAGTAGGACCTTTCTTCTTTGAAGGAACCCTTACATCTGGCAATCTTGCAGGCCATTCTATCGGTCCGCGTCTGCCAATCCACCTCCCAGGAAAACAGTTGTACAAAAAATCTCGTACAGGGCGCGCAGAGTACGGAGGTGCACCGTCTTGCTGAAACCATATGGTATCGTCAGGAATGTCAGGGTCATTATTGTTAGGAAAAATTACTGCAAGGGCTGGAACAAGGTTAATTTTTTAGAAACTCCAAATATCTTTGTCCTGTAAGGGTTCTTTCAAAGAAGAAAGGCCCTACTATTCTGTCGTCAACTATTCCTGTCGTCCTGTTGGGTATGTGCCTCTGCCATCCAATGAGGATTTTCCCGACTCCAATATCTGCAAGTTTGACTGTACCATTCAGACAAAATGTGGCCTCATCTTCATTGAGTTCCTGCATAAGTTGAATTTTGTAGGGACGATATTTTTCCTTCCTCAAGATACGTAGTACTGTGCTCTGACTAGTGTCATTGTTTAATGCAACCAATCGTGAAGAATTATGAGGATTATCCACCATACTTATCAAAATGTTCTGTTTCTGATTTTCATTAATGCTTGGACGTCCAGGTTTTGGAATATTTACAACATTGCCAGTTTCTCTAAATTTAGAATCTACCTTACTGACTGTTGATTGGCTGATAGGGCGATCTGGATATTTTTCATTAAATAAATCTCAAACTTCCTGCTGAGTTCTAGTCATATTCCCGCATCCGATAAGAATTAAAATTCTTTGAGTAACAGTTAAATGTGCCATAATACTTTAAATTGAATAATAATTTCTATGTCGCTTACAATACTTATTAGAAAGTCGGTGTGACAATGACACTTTGCAAAGATTTTCACCTACGTGATCCATAAAAGAACTATGGAATTCGAAAAACTAAACTTGATAACGTTTTTGCTTTATTTTAATTGATTTACGTTTTCTAACATTCAATCGTCATTTACTCGAAAACTTTCCTATGTAAGAGGGCAAAATTTTAGTACTGTCTGATAGAGAATTAAACGATCTTTCAGAATCAAGGAAAAAAATATGGTGTTGCTATTTAAAAAAAATCGATGACGTCATTTCTCGAAAACAAATGACATTTGAAAATCGCATTTTACGCTAAAATATGTATTTTTTAAATTAAAAATCGACCTGTTCGAGGATTTTTCCCAAAAAATAATTGTTTCGTTTTTATTGAATTTATTCCATACTTTTGGCGCATACTGTATATCATGATATGCATATATTTAATACGCATGAATATTTTATGACAATAGAACTTTGTTAGATTCTTTAAATATGTTCTTTCACTTCATGAAAACTGTGTAATAATTATTTTTTGTATACTTAGTGGGATCCATGAAGAACAATTTGGAAAGATAAAGATTTAGAACGCGAAATTAGTTATGCGATGATAGCTGAATTGTATGTCTTAAAATGTTATATGTGTTGTTACTATTTTAAATGTCCTCTTATATTTAATTTCAATTTTATGTTAAATGTCCAGTCGTTATTGTGTAATATGCATATCCGTATATATTAAATTTAATAGACAATAAGTACCAAAAGCAAATACGATTCAATTTTCATTAGTGTTGCGTTATACTTTCCATTGTTTACTTTTAGCTGTTGATATAATAATATATAGTACTTGACACATATTTTCTTCAAATAAATCAATTTTATGAGAATTATCTGCTCTTTAAGATTTTGCCGCTCGTAAATTGACACAAATATTTAACTTATTTACTTTCGTGCAATGGTAAATAACAAGAAATAATTTGAGCAAAAATTTATTATCATTTCTAGTTACGCAGGAAGTAACTCTTTGAGTAAATGATACCTAATGCTTATATAAAAATGCAATTAGGTACTTCATTTTCGAAGTGCAGAGTGTCAAAAACTGACGTAAAGTATGGTATAGCGTATTTTACTCATTATTATTCAGAGACTACCTACTTTATTATTTTAAGAATCAAGTGCAACAAGTCATTCATTATTATAATAGATAAATTGCTTTCACCTGTATCTTCGATCGTGTAAATTCTCTTAAAAGTGAAAAATTTTTCATGAATATTTGTAACTGCTAGTGTTATTGCATCTCTCAGATAATGACAGAGCAACTATTAACATAGTGTCTACTACATCGAGAAATTAGGAATTATTTAGAATTCTAACTGAAAATTGTGCTAATAGCAAAGCTGATATACACATTATTAAATTTTTGTAATAAATTTATGAATTTTACAATGGAAAGTATGCAAAATGCTGTCACTTTTAACACAATTGTAGATAATAGTCTTTTATTGTAAAAGTGTTTTAGACAGAGGTTTATTCACGCAAGAATGTTTAATTTTCTTAAGCGGATCAAATGCGACTAAAGCGCAAATGCAATACAACGTTTGATCCACAATCGCAAGCTCAAGTTAGTCGTGTGTAAGTAAAAGAAACTGATATTTTTAAACGCCAACAAGAGTGTTCATTCAAAAACTCGGGGCGGCATAAATGTCATGACGAGATGTGTTGGTTGATATAGTGAAATTGTGAAATAAAGTCAATTTTATTCATCTAGTGAAGTGAAAGTGTAGATTTTTAGAGCTCCAATGCGTGAATAAAATGACAATTAAAGGGTTATGACATTTGAAACAGTGTCAAATCATATGTGACAGAAAGTAACTATTTTTTTACACTAAAATGAATGTCAAAAAGTTGTCATTATTGTTATAATTATTGGAGAAAAATATATTATTATACAATTACAAATTATTGTTTCTAAATTGTCTTAACGAAATATGTCATTAATACTATTATTTTGGAAATGTGCAATTTTCTGAAAATTTATTTATATTTCTGAATCAGAAAAGAGATATAAAATCATGCATTCCGTAAGAAGTTGCAACGTAAATATAACGTGGATTTCTCAAACAATCCAAACGTGAGCTTACAAAGCTCTGAAACGGCCATCGTCTCCTCCACTAGACCAAGCTAGATCCACTGGTCAGTAGATTTATGATGCTTTCTACGGTTTCCCTTTTTCATGCGATGCGAACTTTAACATAAAACTCCCCTAAAGCACACACATTTTAATATACAAGTACGAGTAAAAGTAGCTGAATATTTCACATAGATAGAACAATGGGGAAGTTGCATGAATGTTATATTGGTTTGAATTGTATTACAGGGAAATCTTTTAAACATATTGAAAAGTCAGAATATGCCTGATGGCAATAATTACATAATTAAAATATTAACATTAATAAATTGCCATAGAATGTAAATAAAACCACGTGGTTGAAAACGCGGTATCATTGGTTACACGCCGTTCAGCGTGATATAAACAGGCGTTTGTTTCTTGTATTTTTGAGTTTTTGTGGCATTTGTGGCATACATACATAATGCAAATACTGTGTAGATAATGCCATAATTATTAGTGGTGATGTGGTGAACTTAAGATATTGTTAAATGTAACTTATTACTTTGTTTGCAATGTAGATCCGCTCGTGGCAATTACCGCGATAATTCCGTTGGTTACCAGATAGATGTAAATAGTAAATAAAAGTAATGAATTAATGATATTTAACATTTACTAATTTTTTAAAATTAATTTAATAAATTTTTAGTGCTATTTACTACTGATTTAATTTCTCCTTAAACATTTGTTAAAAAATCTTATTTATTACTTTTGTTTATTATATTTTCAGAATAAAACAGGTAATTTAATGTAGTGAAGTCAGATAGTCAAATTTATAAATGCCTTAAATGACAAATTACATCACGTAAATGGTAGGAGCAAATACAAAACACGTTATTTGGAATCAGAAGCTCTACAATAAATGAAACAAAATTTAAATTTTACTTTACCACTGATTTTGTAAACACCCTGTATACACTCTGGTAGTTTAATAGTTTAATTGATTATTTACAATTTTACATTTTATTTTTTTTCGATGAACTTGAACCTACTGAACTTAATGAAACTTACATTAAAATGCATTAAGAATACAAACAAACAATGTTGCAATGCTTCCTTTCGTAGCGCTTAATCATTCTGCACCACATTTTTTTGGCGCCTTTTTAATTTATGCTTACTTTCAATTCAACAAAAGAAGTGCCAGTTTAAAAAATTATACGCTATATATTCATGTTTCAAGAATATGCATTTTTTTGCAAAATTTTCAAATGTAAGTGTTTATAACATATTTAATTTTATACTTTCGTTTGACAAATCATATAATTTTAATTTACACAGTAAAAAATATCATTGAGTACCTTCAAACTTATGAGTAAAATTATTTTGGTTTGAATTTTGAATAATTAAACATTTTAACAAAGAGATTAAGTTATCAACACAATTTTTTTATTAGAGATGGTTTGTGAAATAAACAACAAAATATATTAGTAATATAACTCAATTTTTGTTTGTAGTAACACATAGTTCAGTAAAGTAACTCAAAATTTACTCAATATTACTCATAAAAGATTTGTTTAGCTAACAAAGTAACTGAGTGAACATAAAACAAATTGTGGTATTATTTCAACACAATCTGGTGTGGACTCACTTTAACAACCAATTGTGTTGATTTTGAATGAAATTTTACTCAAAAAAAAGAAAATCTGTCCTAATTTCAAACTTCCAGCTGTCTTATAAAATGTTTTATTAAATAATGTAGACTGAAATGGACAAACTAGTCAAAACAATAAAAAGACAAAATACAAATATCCAAAAAATCTGTTTCGGGTTTATTTTTATAACCCCCATCTTCAGAAACACTATAAAAAATAACAACAATAGTATAAATTTAAAAACAAAACTGAGAAAATTAATACATGAAAAATGAATAAAAGAAATTACTTTTCAAAAAGAAATTTCCTTCTTTTCCAAAAAATATTCTGAATTATGATGAAGAACCAATTCTAATTTTTAAGAGGAAACAGATAATTAACAGTGTTTAATTCTTTTAGAAATAAATATTTATTAACCTCATTGACGTTTTGTTATCATTGCGTATCGTATTCTTGTATCCAGTGTGGATTTTCTTGAGACCAATAATGGGTGTTTTGCCGATTAACATGTTACCTTATCGTAAATAAAACAGCGGGGTGGGGTGGTGGTCAAAGTTCACTATAAACGTAGTTTATAGGTTTATTCATTTGCAAATAACTTTTGCTATTGTTGTCCACCCTGTACCAATTTGAAATAACTTGAGATACATGTTTGGAATCAGCTCAGCAAGGGAAAAATGGAAATGGCAAAATAATGGAGTGTTCCATTTAAAAATATCGGTGAAGAAGTCATTACTCGAAGTTAGGTCACCCTCTATATTAAATTATTATTTGAAAAAACAGTAAATTAAAATAAAAAATTGACCCATTTCGGGAATGTTTAATAATATTATTTATTTAGCTAATAATGTATGCGTTACTTTATGGACACTCTGTATGAGCACTAAAATGTAGTTATTAAAATGAAAGTGGCTTGAGGTAATAAATATTGATAGTTAAATTCTACACCGCATTCCCCAATTTTGTTTCTCTTATTTTTTAAAAAGCAAGCTATATTTTTCTTCAGCATAATGACGGCAACAGCTGTGGAAGGAGAACTAGAAGTTACTTTTAACTTTCCCGAATGTTATTCTTATGAAGAAACGAAACATGTTCTAAAATGCGAGACATATCTTTTGGGTTTATATCCAATCTGAATATCAAAGGTGTCTTTTAAACGTAGACAAATGAAGAATTTGTAAAATATGGGACATGAGTAAAAATAGAGAGTTTCATGTAGGTTGTGTTCATCAGTGATTTGTTAAACAGTGTTCTTCGATGTAATTTCTGTGTAGATTTTTGTAAGTATATATAAATTTTAAGGTGACAAATGGGTTTATAAAAATGTATCAAAACAAGAAAATTAAAATTAATGGAATTTATGATTTCGTTGAAATATAAAATATATATAATAATAATAACGTTTATTTATTATAATTTTTTTTATTGTAAATAAACAAAGTACTATCACTGCTTGTAAGTGTTTATACATTTACATACAAATACATTTTAGAATACGTAGTTATAAAATCACAATAACTCATAAAAACATGTATATAAAATTATAAAAATACAGGGTAAGTATTTCATATAAGTATAGGTAACTTTCTTATAAAATTTGTAAGTATATCATATTCAGATAAGTGTATCTTTGATTTATTACATTGTCTATAGCTTGTCTAGGTGTTTGAAGAATCCATGTTTTAACCTGATTTTTAAAGTTTACAAATTTTGTAATATTTTGAACGTTAGTCGGCAATAAATTATACAATTTGGGCGCGATATATGGCATACTTCTCTACCCAACCGTTTTCAAACAAAAGGGAGAGCGATACTCATCCCTATAAAGTGTTTCGTAGCTATGATATATTTTTTCTAATATTGTTTTATTTTTAAAATATATTTTAAAATTCTTAAGGAGAAAAGTTGCCTTACATTGCATATGCCACTTTCTTTATACAATTCATTACTTGGATAATTTCTCTCTTTTCCGTAAATTAATTTAAGTATCCATTTCCATGTTTTATTAATGTTTAATGTAAGAGTATTATACTGAAGCCATTTTTTATGATTTTAAATTCTCTTTCAGCAATTTCATTCACTCCAAGATTCTGCTTCGAACAATATCACCGTATCGTCAGCAAAACTAATAATATATATATAGATATCATTCTGTTTTCGATTTTGCAAAAATGTAGCTCCAATAAAACAAAATTAGAAAATTGAACTTGTTATGCAGAGCATAATATATAATACATATATGTTACTTTAATGTCCCAATAAAGATATTCAGTTTATAATTATATGGTCAGAAAATTGATGGTTGTTTAATCATTTAATTAAGTCAAAATAAATACGTGATAAACCATCAATATGTCACTGTTATTGTTCAATCAAATTTTAATTTTTTTATATGCATCATTTCAAGAATACATCTTTTTTCATAATTACTTCCATTATAAAGAATTTTGATATTATTAAAATCGAAGTTATGATTATTTTCTATGGCGTGTCTTGTTAAGGCAGTACCATTTATATTTTCAGTTTTACTACTATATTTATGACTATAAATCCTCTTATGTAAATATTATTTTGTTTGGCCAATATATAGACAGAGAGAGAAAAATAATGGTATTAATTTTCTTGATTGAACTATTTCTTATAATAATGAGGATATAATAATTAACAAATTGGTTTACAAAAAAAAATTGATCAAAAATGATATATAAATTTTAATTTATTTTCACTGTTATACAGGGTCAACTATGACTAAGTACAAAAAAATTAACCACGTGCTCAGGGAGGCCTAAAAGACAATAACAAAATTATTCCAGAATTTTAGCTCGATATTTAAAAAATGGGGCAATACTTTTTTCCTGCGGAAAGTCTGCCCCTATGATAAGAACCGACTGAGATGACTTAGATCCATTGATAAAACTTACATCTGTCAACAATATCTACTACCATCGTCGTTTTTTTGCAGCATTTCTAAATGTAGAAACGAAAATTAACATTCTTATTGGTAATAATACCTGATAGATAGATAACAGTTAATTCACTTAGCTCCAGTATTTTGCCTTCGTTTTCCATTATTTCGTTATAAACTGGTAGAACTACATATTCGCTCATTACAGCCACTCACTACCGATAAAAGACACTTCCCGTAGGTACAATTAGATAGATTAGATACCTATTTATTATAACAAAATCAAACGAAAGGAATAGATAATAGACGTTTTAATGTAACCGCGGCAGTCTTGTCCCATAACCTAGAAAACCAAACCGGCGAACTATATTGTGGGGAAGTATCTGCACCCAACAAAAATGTCACAAATTTAATAACTATAAAATGTTTAAAAATTAAAAAAGGCACTAAAAACTAAAGAAGAACACAAAATTACAACGTAAACACAGGAATTCAATTATGACATGACAGCGATACCGACTGTTGCATGCTTGTAGAGTATGCAACCAACAAGCAAGTTAACATTGGCGGCGTTAAATAAGGATTTAAAATAATATCGAAAAAAATTTTTTTTGGCTTTATAAATATGTTTGGAACTTTTTTGAAGGGTGATTCCGTTAATTCTTATTTTTCCCTATCCCCTCTTAAAATATTTCTACTAAGTCATAGTTAACCCTGTATACAATGTGTTCCACTTTTCATGGAGCCACCCTGGTATCTCGCTCACTTGATATCCGAATATTTTGAAATTTTGGTGGTGAATATATACCTATAAAGTGAGTCTTTAGACGTAGCCATCCGATTCTAAGATGGAGAAAGTGGATCGATTTTTCAAAAAAAGTATTAGCGATTTTTTTAGAAGAAAACTAGTAAGATATTCTTAATCAGCACCTTTAGAAACCCCCTTGTAAAACGGGCTCTCAAATGAAAAAAAGTATTCTTTATTTTTTATTCAGAATAATGGTATGAAATGATTCTACAACAAAATTATAATACAAACTCTTGTTTTCATGACTTACTTAGATTTTTATTGACGATTATTTGTTGGAAAAATGGTAAGTTTGTACCCACGTATACAAATTAGATTTTTTATCTTATTAAAAAAATATTATTTTCTTGTAACACTTGGCATATAGGTATGTTTGTTTCAATCGACTCAAAGTCAAGTATTCTATCACCTCCTAAAATTATTATAACGACTTGCAAGACAATAAACTGCCATTATTTTTTTAAAGTTCTACTTACGATCGAAGTTTATTCATTAAAAACTGAATCATCCTGTATAAAACTTGTTAATTGCATACTTGACAGACCTTTAATCTGCACATGAAAAAGAAAATGTAAGATTTTCGTACTTTCGCAATTTTAGAAACAATGCAAATTTTCTGTATTTTTTATTAGTTTGCACTTGGAATGGAGGTTACATGTGAATAAATATTTATAGTTTCAAGGAGAAGTGAGGAGTAGCCTGTTTTGTAGATCGATTGATTGATTGCATCCGCGGCATTCATCAAGACGTTCCACTCGAATACAATACATGTATTTTTTGTAAAAGTATAATGTAAGTGCGTGTTTCCTTATCTGCTGACAAGAAAACCAACACGAGGGTGAACAACCACTAGTTATCTAGTTAACACATGTTTACACATGTTCATCTGTGTTCTTTTCTTTCATATAAGCCGCTTCTTGAGTTGACTACCTGAACAAACACAGTCCTACAAATACTACACAACTACAACCATGCTCTCTATTCACAGATAATTGTTGGAATTATGTTTTTCGTTTCGATAAGTGAGACAGTGATTCAGTGTAACAAATTTACGTGCACTTGAAGACATGCATAACGTCTTGAATAAAAATGATGCAAAGGATATTGTTAAGGTATGTCTTATCCAAACAAAACTCAGTTGAAAATGGACACTAGTCCTCTAATGCTTATCATTTTTATATTAGTGCCTGGCACAATATAAAATGGAATGTGAACCAGAGCTAAAACATTAATTTATATTTGTCTTAAATATAGGGAGTATAGCTGGCTGGTTTTTAATATTATGATTTATCTTCTAAAATGAGATTTTTTATTTATTGATGAGATCTACACCTTAAGGGTATTTTTGTAATTGATACAAGATGAACTAGGTAATAATGATTTTACTTACTTACTTGGTGGTGCCTAAAAATGCGTTACATCGAAACAAAAGTTTTTTCAAAAAGAAATTAAATTTATTGAAACATAATTCATTCTCGGGAAACAAATATTTTTTGGTATAATGATGAATGTGTTAATTTAATTCAAAAATGCATATTTTTAATTCAGGATTGGAAAAGGAAAATATGTAAATTTTTCAATTATTTTTATAGTTTAAAAATGAAGTTTTATTAGGTTATATATGTATATAATATTTTAAGAAACTGTAAATTAACTCAATTTCCAAATATAATCGCATCGCCGAAAAAATTATTTGTTTAAAAGGAAAAATTTGACTTGTTTCCTAAATAAAAAAATAATTGTCAATAGATGGCCGCTACATGTAGCTGTGCTATATTTCGCGTACTCAGGTATGTCGAATTTGAGATACATGAATAGCCAGTATTAGTCGTCAGTTAACTCACCAGTCACCTGTGGCGTACTGATGAGAGCTAATAAACTCGAAACCGGTATGTTGACTATTTGCTGTAGATTTTTCAGATGTAATTCTATGCTGATTGGCGCATTACCCCCAGTTGTTTCCTGAAATTCCTAAGCAGTAAGTTGTTGACCTAAATAAGATGTTGTTAATTGGAAAATAATTCTTTACAACGTACAAAATAAATATGGTTTTACCATAGAATATAATTAAATCATCAGAAAATGTGTCATTGAAATGGAAATAATGTTTTCTAATGGAAACAAATGCTTTGTTTACACAAAATAACTGTATTTTTGCTTTTTCAAAAAAATTATTTGGTATCAAGAAATAAATATTTGTTTGGCTCTATACAAACAAATAATTTATTTTCATGAAACAAATTTTTTTCATATTTATAAAATTCCAAATTTTCAGCTTATAATACAATCATTTTCTGAAAAATTCTGTAAAAATATATACTTTATAAGTACTTAAAATGTGATCACAAGTTTTGATTTCAAATTAAGATATTATTCTTTTTCGTGAAAGGGAATGTTTTATTCAGTTCCAACAGTTTTAGATAATTTAATAGTATATTAAATTCATTTCAATAGTTGAAATATGGAGAGTATTATACAATAAAAATCATATTTTTTTAATAATCTTTAGAGATTACTGAATCATGGAGTTTTGACAATTGTTATGTAAATAGTCTTATAGGTAATAAAATGACACTTTACCTTTAGGTTCTCATATAAGCAATTATTTCTGTATTCCAAAAATATTTTCCGAAAGCTTTCTTACTCACCAAGCATTATATTTATTTATTTCTTATAGAATAGATAGCTACTTCTAAAGGGATATAGACTCATACTCTTCAAAATCAGCATGTGAGTAAAAATTACATATGTTTTTGGTTATTTAAACAATAATGAAACATTAAGATTAAGATTTTTATTATTTCCCTATTGTACTAAAATTGGAAACTGCATATATAAATAAAGGACAAGCAAACATTTGAGAAGATCAATGAATATCATTAGCTAAAAAATCAAAAAGAAAGCTGAGCTGAATCTGCAACACAGTAATGGGAAGTGAAGTTAAAATACAAATTTATGAGCAAATAATAATATAATAAATGGAAAAATTAAGGACCCTGACGGTATGTGGAGAAAGAATAAGAAAGAAATGGTGCTCTACGAACAGCTTATAATGGAAGTGAAAAATGCCTGAAGAAGAAATAAGCATGCTAATCAAGTGTTTTGGAAACTGAAATGGTAACGTAGATAGTCACCAAAAGTGAACAAATGCACCTCAAATAACTGTAGACGAATAATAATAAAAGCATCTCAACTTCTCGCTTTAGTCAAATGCTATAGATTGTACTTATACAAAATAAATACAACCATATCATTAACATACTCTGTTTCATTTTATTGAAAGACCATTTAAAAACGTAATGGACTTGAAAAGAAAAATAGAACAATGTAGCATGGACAAATGATTGAATGAAATAGTTGGAAAAGAATAACTAAGGATAGAAAAGTGTGGAACACATTTACATTGATCAGTAAGATCAGTGACTCAAGAAAATATGAGAGGTTATATATCAAATAATACCATCTCAAATTTGTAGTACGAGTAAATAGAAACCAAAATTCCTTCCTGTTATCCAAATCAATTACAATTTAACCACATATAAATCAGTTCATTAGGATATTGGTACACAAAATTTTCTTCTGCCTCAGATCCGGCAATAACTCATTTAGCAACAACAGCATGCAGCAACGTGTCACTATATCATAGTATATTAATGAGATATGCATTCGGGCAGCTGTGATATAGTGGCCATAATTCAGTAGGGCCAACTAGCCAGGTACACAGAGGCTGAACGTGACGGTAATCCCTGTATGATTAACACCATAAATCTGCCGTGGATTAACGCAATCGCCATCGCGGACTGCCGTGTACACTTGCTATGAACTATCGCGTCTGGCTGTGCCCGAACGACCAACTATGCATATCGGTGGCCCTCTAAAATGCATATACACCATGCACTCATTACATGCCTCCTTGATTTATGACTTACCGTGATATTATGGATAACGCGATATATGTATATGGCCGAAATTAATACAGGTAGCAATACTTGGCAATTATTTGGAAGGTTGTATTTGGATGTTAGTTAATTTGCTTTCATATATAATTATTCGAGCGGTGGGAATTTATTGCCCAATTATTCCAATCTATTACCGCGTAGATCTTGATATCGAAATTGATTGGATGCCGCAATAAATATATTGATAACGCGTTGGCTCATTAGATACAACGTTTTAATTAAAATAGGGGGAATGGAGAATGTAGCGCGATTCGCTGATTTGGGAATGAATTCTTTGTTGATAGATATTGTTAAATTAGTGCAACTAAAATCAAGGCCATATAAAAAATTATTAGTAAATAGTTAAATGATTTGGCTAGTTGAATTCGATCAGAATGTATACGTCGTTGTCATTGAGTGTAATGCATCATTTCCCTGAAAACCTGTCATTGTTCATGATGCCGGCAAAGGCTATAATCAAATGAATATTTGCAAACACCGAATTCCAGAAAACAACTACTCTGCGGGCTAATGCCCCGACCAGCATTAAATTACACCTGAAAAGCCTATATCAAATAGCTAAAGCCACTCGTCAATAGCCCACCAGACATATACCGGTTTCGAGCTTGCAGTGATCCAGATTTATTTTTAAATTTATTGCTGTATTTTCTATCTTTGTGTTATTTTTATTTCTATATTTTTTCTTTTGTCATTTTTATCTCTTATTCCTGTAAATTTCAGTTATATAATTCAGATTTGTACATTGGTATCTTACTAAATCAAGGAATAGGTTTGTACTTAAATTACAACTCGATTTATGGTAAATATGAGAAATTTATTTATTTATTTCAGTAACTATCCAACGGGAACCAGTCCCAATTAGATGATAGAAAAAAAAGAATTATGATGCAGAAACAAACAGAAAAAGTTAAATAAAATTTAAAATACACTTTAACACTTTAGAATATATGGTTAAAAATAAAGATTGACAAATTACAGTATTAAAAAAAAACAACAGTACCATAGACGAATGCAAAAGAGCCAACACAATAAAATCAAAAATAAAAAAACATATGTATACATAATATATACACATTCATATATACATACCCACACATACTCATACATTGCAACCATAAATACAAAAAAAAATAACGAGACAGTCTAAAAAATAAGTGTTCGTGATAAGCAAATTTTCCTAATTTGTGATATTAACAGTAAATTTGTCTATCACGTCTCTAACATTATCGTAACTTCTACACATTTTATATAGAGGAGAAAAATACGGTAAATTGCTATTGGTAGTTTACCATGTTACAGGTATTCTAATATTCAATCTGTGCAGTATTTGAGGTACATCAAAAACAAAATTAATTACATTAGATAAAAAGATCAACAACTGTAAGTCACGACAAACAATGAGTGAATGAAACTAAATTTATTTAGGAGTAGCTGAATAACCAATTGGGGAATACATGCGGTGCTAAAAACTTTAATACTCTTCGCTGTATCCTCTCTAACTTCGATATATTTAATATAATAATTAAAAACCATTGCTACTGTTTGTATATCACAAAACTCTCGCGAATTCCGGAACGCAAATCCCAAGTTTTTGTTACCTTGTAAAATTATTGTATCAAAGTGGTTGGCAAACGTTAGTTTGGGGTCAAAATATACGCCTAGATCCCTTATAGATATATTTAGAATGTTATTGCAGACACTATACGGGAATTTGAACACTTCCTTTTTCTGTGTGTAAGATATAATGACACATATATTTATATTTAAAGGAAGTCTTTTCTCCTGACACCACAAGTTCAGATTTTCTTGCAATATCCGACAGTCGTTAATACTCCTTAAAAAAATCATATCGTCCGCATATAACAGATGTAGAGCTGACAAAAGTTTTGTTGGATCATCAATATATTAAATAATAACGGGCCAAATATTGAACTTTGTGGTACACCAGAAAGATTTCAAATTTATTAGACAATGCCTCCTTGTATGATACATATTGAATAGGATCACACAGATAGGAGTAAAAGATTATCAAACCAGTTTTGTAAAAAAACGAATTAGTGATAGGTAACCAGTTTAGCGACAATAAATCTAAACATTAACTTGGATTAAAAGATGTAATCTTAGATATAGATACCGAATGCAATTTGAACACAGTAGTTAATACATACCCTAACTCGAGCCTCTGTCAGGTTCGTCCACATGGCAATTTCCTCCCTGGTACTCATGTCGGGGTAACGATTCCTAGCAAAGGTGGCCTCCAGTTCTTGTAATTGTTGACTAGTAAAATGAGTACGTTGTCTCCGTTGTCTTTTGTTTTTCTTGTCATTTTTTCCGTCATCTCCTTCGGATGACTCTACGCCTACGCCAGATTCGGTTTTTATTGGATCTGACAACGACCTACTCGCTGAAACAAAGAAAAATTTATTATTAACCGGCAAATTAAAATTATTTCCAAATATAAATAAAACGTCATTGTAAATTCTACCAAAATAAAATTTACATTAGATGAAAAGCCTAAAGGCCATTAGCACTGTATTCTTCCTAAACTAATTCTTATATCTAATATTCTGATCTTAGAACATCTTAAAATAAAACGGGAACATTTTAAAATAAACAAAATATATAGACAATTACGTTACAAAAATTATTAATGCAAATATAACAAATGTGTTTTAGGTGTATTTGTTAGAGATGAGACAAATAGAATCCACTAAGTAGTTATCTTTACATAAACACTGTATTTAATTTAAACGCGCCGGATACGGTTACGTATTTATTTATTTATTTGTCGGTCAGTGGTTGCGCGGTTTAAGGCGTCAGTACTTGAATCTATGTGGCCAGATCGGTGTGGGTTCGAGACCCGGAGCCGGTAGACTATATATGACCTATATTCCCGGAGAGGATTGGTACTCTCTCTGCGGGTATGGTAGGGTGGAAAAATGTTAGCTTGGGTCAATGTGAGAGATTGATACCGGTCGACATTTGACGACCCCTCTAATTAATTAAGTTTTCCAGGTTTTCCTGCACTGAATTGTGGTTAAGGCCTACCGACGTAAGTCGTTCCTGGGCATTATTATTTATTTATTTCAAACGTTGCCTAATTACAAGACATAATAACATAATTTAGAATTAAAGAAATGCCTGACTGAATTACAAGAACAGACAAACTATAAATGTAATAAATCAATAAAAAATAGACATAGAAAATTATAACAATTTATAATGATTTGCAGAGGTGTAGCCAACGTAAAGGTATACAAAAATAAAGGCATATGTAGCCTTCTCAACAATAAATATTACGTATAATTTTTGAAAACAAATTGTATGAACCAAAAAAATTAACGTTATTATTATGAAAGACCTGATTTAACAATCTTAATATCAGTTCCATAGGAGTTCATGTATTCTCGCATGTCTAGAAGGAATTTTGAAACATACTTGAGGTAATAAATAAGAAACATTGATCAAAAAGTTCAGCACCTTAAATCCAAATAATAATAAAGTCCGCTGATTATATAACAAGATAACTTTAAATTCCCTGTATAAATCATTAGTGCGAATATTATTGTAATATGGGCGTCTGTTACATTATCTATCTTAAACATTTTTTAAAGTTTGTCTATATTATCTACATACGTGTTAGGTTGACAATGCCATAGCAATGAGCCGAATTCTAATGTTGACCTAACTAGTGCGCTGTATAACGTTATAGCAGGTTCGATAGTACAAATATTTTTGGACTCTCTTATTACAAAATCTAATGATCTATGAGTAGAAGCACACACTTTCTCAATATGAAACCTGTAAGATAGTTGGAAGTCAATTTCCTCGTATAGATCCTTCACATTATTGACTTACATAAGTGCCAAGTTGTTCATTTGATAATTGTACATTAGCTGCTTATTTCTAGTGAAAGTAGGTATTCTATTACATTTTGTGATGTTAAAGGCGACTTTGTTTGCTATGCTCTTTTCATAAGTCGAATTAATATGGCGTTGTAATAGCAATGCATCATATACACATCTTATAAGTTTATATAATTTGAGATCCTCAGGAAACATTAAAGAATTTATGTTACGCAGTATATCAGGTAAGATGTTAATGAAAAATAAAAACAAAAGCGGTCCTAGATTTAAGCCTTGAGGCACTTCCTCATATTTCTTCATATTTTACAATAAATATTCGATCCTGGAGCTAAGACATTAATATCTTTATTAACATATCGGCCACACCATACTCATAAAGTTTTCTTATCAAGATGTCATGATCTACAGAGTCGAATGCTTTTTTAAAATCCGTATAAACAGTATTCACCTGCACACCTGTTTCAAATGCAGCTAATATATTGCGTAAACGTCAACAGATTAGTGCTTATTGAACGTTTCGGAACGAAACCATGTTGATTGCTAACTATATTACTAAAATGACTCCATAATAATGAGTACAGTATTTGTTCAAAGATCTTGGCGGGCACTGGCAGTACAGCAATTGGACGGTAATTCTCAATATTGGTCTTTTCTCCTTATTTAGGTAACAGAGTAATTAGTGATATTTTCCATAACCTAGGGAACGTGCTATGTTTCAAAATCAAGTTATATATACGTAACAAAGATTGTTTATTGTAGGAAGGAAAACTAAATCAGTACATCAATTAACGAAATAAAAAAAAATCTGAAAGTGGAATCTTCTGTAGTCAATGCTATCTATATGACCGACTAAAAGAATGTAATATGTATATATCTAAGTCTAAAGTTACTTATTACTTATATGAATTCTTCAAAACAGATCACTGTATCCCAGATGAGTAAATAATGAAAGATCATGATAATAATAATGACTAAATAGAAATTACTATACCTATAAAATAAAAAAAAAGTTGTTAGTCGAAGAGTGATAAAGAAAAGGTCTTAGGAAATAAATAATTAGAAGAGGAAAGCACCAACCTCTAAATTTAACAAACACAACTGAGAAATTAATCAAATTGCAAAAGATATTTTAATGTTTCAGATTAATGTCACTTGTATTTTACCTATTAGGATACTAAAATACTGATCTCTACTGAAAATTAACTGACTCCACAACAGATAAACTCCTCAATATGTATTTCTACAGTAAATTAATTATTTTAATATATGAAAAGTAATGACATAGTTTCACTTAAAAAATATAAACGTTCTACATTTAATTTTAGTAACTAGCTATACAAAATGTTCAAATATACAGGGTGTTTAGAAAATACTGCCAAGACTGATAGAAAATTAAACAATAACTGGGGTATGCTTAATAAACGTATGACCTAGAGCCAATCATTTTTGAGATACGGGTCGTGCAAAATAATTTTCGAAAATCAAAAATTTAATTTTGTGAATTACCAACAGATTTAATTATAATTTGTCACAGGTACATTTTTGATGATGCCGAACATGCTGGTGTTATTTTTTTTTTGTACAATTTAGAAGGCGCTAGTTACAAAAATTTCTGATAACATTTTATCGTTTTTTTTAAGTCGGGTTTTCCCATTTTATGTTATGTTATATTACGTAAAATGTTATTTTATACGAAAAAGTTGCTCTTAGTAAATTTATAAATAATCCACCATTTTCGAGAAAAATGCAAAAAACATGTGGTAAAGTCAACAAGGAAATCTCTGTAATAGTACTTATTTATCAAGTGTGTATGTGTTAAATCTAAAACCCTTCCACTAATTTTTCAAATTTACTATTGCTACATAATAATAATGGAAACTTATACCAACAGTGAAGATGTGTAAATATTGACTTTTTGAGGAATGTTTTAAGAGTACTGTAGCAGTTAGATGCTATTTGGAAAAAAATTCTGAGAGATGCAGCTACGTAATAGAAAAACATTTTTGGCAGTAAAAAGACGTTGTCGAGAAAGTAGTGATGTTAAACTTCAACAAAATAATAATCAACTAGAACTGATAAAAAAGATCAACATATTATAGATCTTCGAAGATCCAAGCATTAGTGTAAGAAAAAATTCCTTACAAATAGCTATGACATCTTTTAGTATATGAAGAATACCAAAAGACAAAAAATGCATTCAATGCATTACAGAAAATTATTAAAATTTTTACTAACATCTAACTGCAATCGCCATCTATTGTACTATAGTCTTCTGCATTTTCTTCGAAAACAATACATTTTTAACAAATTTATAAAGAGCACCTTTAACTGAAAATTTAAATTAAATTTTACACAATATAACAAAGCCTATAATTTAACTTAAAAAAGTTAGGAAATAAATTGTCAGCGCAAATTCTTGAAACTAGAGTCCTATACTTTGTACTAAAGAAATAATAACACCGATGTGTGCAACATTATTAGCAATGTGCAACATTCTTAGTAGTTTATTATTTAATTAATTTGCACTAGTTTAAAAACTCGTTATATATAAAAAATAATTTTTAAGACGTAACATCAAACTCAAAGAAGGAAGACACTTGGATTTTACCTTTCAATTAATTTGACTTCAACTTGCACTAATCCTCACATGTCACCCTAATTATTTAAAGCCAGAACCGAAATAGTACCTCTTTTACTATTAAAGCGCTGAGGATTAGCTTTATAGCATCTGTAACTTTTTCAGTGTTAGTACTACACTCGCCCCATCCGTTTACAAATAAGTTACGATATGTGCAATAAGAACTAATGCAACTAGATTAGCGTGGTTTAAAATTAGTTCTCAGTAGAGTAATAAAAGTCACGCCTTGGCATTTGATTGAATAGGACATAGCTCTATATGAGGTCAGTCAATGTCAAATGTAATATGTATTACCTATTATTTACTAACAGACTGAAGGAATGAATTTGTTGTTAAACACAATACTCCCATCGAATTTGTTGTAGGTATGTACATATATTATTATGGAAGGTCACATATATTTTGTAGTATGTGCATATATTATTATGGAAGGTCATATATATTTTGTAGTTTGTTAATTATTTTACTGTTTGCGTTTGAATTTATAATTTTTTCACTACCTTTATTTTGACATTCTCTTGAACATTCCAGGCCATATTCAATGTAGTTCCCGACACGTTCTCGATACCGCGGAACGAGAAGCGGATCGGTTTCGCCGCTACAGTTCAGTTCTAAGTTCAGTTGCTATGTAATCAAATAGTGACCATAAAGTTTGTTTTTCTATGTGTCGTATTTCAAGTCAACGTAAAGGTTACAATATTATACTTTTAATATTATTGATATATAGTCAATTGTCAATACTTCTTCCTTTTATGGATTTTTTTAAACTTCTCATTAGTAACTTTGTGAAATGTCAGATAAATATATAGCAAAAAAAGTGCCGCCTAACTCAGCGCGGTATGTGGTAAATACAAAATTAAGATAATGAATGTTTCATGCATATTCGATAATGGAAAGACACTAGTCATCAAGACAGAATTGTCTACTCTGACTATACTGTAATTTGTCTACTCTGGACATAATAGACCAGTATTACAATTTCTAAATATTGAACAATGATTGTTCTCCATAAAAAGAAATATAACGGATTTAAGTCGGGACTTCTTGGACGCCACCTCACAAACCCAAACTGACCAATCCATCTATCATGAAAATTATTATCCAGCCACCCTGTCACAAATCTGTCATTATTAGGAGGTGCACCATCTTATTGGAAGTACATTTGTTGTCTAATATATTCAAGCGAATGTCTTCCTGTACCTAAGTCATACAAATAGTTTTCGAGAAACTCCCTATCACTATTTGCGTTCATGTTCTTCCCAAATATTGATAGAAAATCGGATGGTATCTTCTACTTCTCTTAACATGTGGGTTGTTCAATGCATAATGATGGAAGTTTCTAAAATTTGTAATGCCGTCCGTCGCAAAAATTGATACATTTGTCCATAGAACAGACGAAACAAAATAGGGATTATCATTTATTCTTCTATTAAACCACTGATAAAACGTATGTTGTTTGGTATCTCCAGGATGAAAAGGAGTGTAATAGCTCCAGCCCTTTCAGCCTTTAAAATTTCTTATTCACTCAATCTTCGGAAGAAAAAACTGATAATTTGCAGTTCTTCTATTATAAAACCTGCGGTGGTATTCTCTTACGGCTGTCAGGCCATTGCCATTACCAGAACCATATATATAAACGATGTTAGCGATTTCTTGTGTCATAAAGTCATCTATCCAAAAATGTGAGGACGTAAAAAGACGTAATCGGATTTTCAAACAATTATTTACTAAATTTAACAAATAATAACTTTAACGACAGCAATAGCTTTGATTTATTGTATATTTAATTCAGTTAATGAAAATACAGACTTATGTGCATATTTTCATAAAAAGTTGATTTACTCCAAAATGGAGCTATTTACTGAAATTATGTAAGAATACTTTTTTTTTGTAATATGGCTTAATCTAATAAATCGATTAGTTTTGATATTAGACAGTGGCGCAACATAGTTTTTTTTTAAGTTTCACCATTAGTGATCATTCCATTTTCCTAAATTTCAACACTGTATTCTCTGTATTTGTAAGGAGACATGTTAGAATAAAAATTTTGTTGAGTAAAAACTTTATTTTAGTGAGAAAAATCTTCAGTTAAATTTTGTGCAACTATTTCTGACTCAACCTGTTCTATAAGAAAAAATAGAGCAATTGTACTGCAATAGCTTCCCTTACTTGCAACAACAATGTAAAGATGCCATTTAATAGCAAAATGTGGATCGCACACTCCTTAAAATAACTTGCTTAATTCAAAACAATCTGGATCAATGTGGTGTGCTCTACCTTGGGATTTTTTACAGCAAGACAATGCGCTGGAGCCTTTATAATAGGTATCTATTTTCAGCACACCGCATTCAGTTTTTTGACATGAACACTAATACTTTAAAACTATTTATTCTATTGATTATGTATGCAACATCAATAGAAGATTGACAAATTTATCACATCTCTTTATGACATTGGCAACATATTGTCATGAGGTGCCAACAGGACATTACTAACATGCATTACACATTAGGTGATCAAAGTGTAGACCATCTTACGCGTTATTTGATGGTGACTGATTGAAAATTTTAATCTGTAACTCACAAGTCTTCTGATTAATATCGCAAAAAATATTATAATAAAATTAGAAATATTGTTCTATGTTAGTATATTTTGATTTGCTGTCTAGACGAAATTTTATCTCTAACGCTTTATAGATGAAAATTCAAGCACCTCCCACTAGAAATCCATTAATCCCTTTGTCGATAAGGATGCATGGTGAATTACCAATGATTTGCAATCAGCAAATCCCTTGACTACCAATTTTTATTGATGGACGTGATTATGGAAGTGCAGATCACGCTACTGCAAAGTTGAATATAGGTAATGAATAAATGTATGGATAGGGCAAATAATTTTGATCATGTTAATTAAAATACCATTTTCGATATTCTGGAAAATTGAAGAAATATAGCCATATTTAATACAATTTTAAAAATTGTATTAACAAGTTAAATAAGGCATACATTTGCAGAACATACAATTAGTTATGGTATACGTTACAAAAAGAAACAATTTCCTGGTTACTTGCAGCAAGCCCTTGCACTTGCAATTCCTTTACCAAAACTCTGACTTGCAATTTGTTTTACAGTCATCAATTTTCAATTGCAATGAAAGTGGCACTTTAAACCGAATACACACTAAACATCCTCTAGCACTAAACAAACATAACCTACAAAACAAAGGTTTTAGTCTTTACTCTTGTGTATGTTTTTAGTCATTTGTGGTTTCAGTCATATTACCGATTGTAGTTGTTTTATATTTAATACTGTTCGAGTTCAGTAATTAAAACTATGATAAAGTCAAAGCGGCTTCTATAATATACATGCTTATTGTTGCTACTATGTTGGAAGATAAAAATGTACGTAATATATGAAGATGGTGGGTAAGACCATGGCTTAACCAGAGTAGAGGCAACATTCGTCTCATTGATGAATGGTTGCCACGTCCTCTGTTTAGATTCCTTGACGTTTCCTTGTCGCTCTCATTTTCAGAAGTGATTCTCAAAACTCTGCACTACAGATATACTCTGTAAATGAATTAAATGTACCTACTGAATCTTCTAGGATATTTTGAGGAACAATTTTGGTATTGCGTTAACCAAATATTTATAAATAATTTAATTATACTTGAACACGTTGAAAATATAACGTTATCGGAGCGGCAACAATTGTCAGTAATCAAACAAAACATTATCAGTTATGGAATACCTATATTAACTTATATCGAAACGTCTAAATATCCATCCAGATAAATTTGATTCGACACGATAGAAGGCAGGAGTTGAAAAACATAATGGACCACTTTATAATATCTGACAGGTGAAGATGTCGGCGAAACGCCAATCGGCATCACTGTCATATAAGAGATGATTGATGGAGGCGGCGCGATCTCAAAGAAAATTTATCACGGTCGCGTTTTTGCCTTATCTTTAATGGTTGCTTACTAATCAAACAATATTGGTGTTGCTCATTCCGCGACCCTCCTGGAATCCATATTTCGAGATTATACATCGTCACCAGCTTATATCGTAGCCAATCGCCAGTTATCTATTGAAGAGCATATTTTTTCAATGCTACGAATTCCACTGAAATCATTAGATGCGTTGTTGATTTCTGTTACAATAAAAATATAAATTATTTATTATCTATTGACAGATATTAAAAAAGTAGTAGTACATGTAGGCTAATAACAAGTAAGTGAAATATTATTTTCTTCCTAACACAAGTCAGTCATAAAGACATTTTAAAAATGAAGGGATATTTCATTAGGAACAAACATATGATCACCGTTATATCAAAAACAAAATAAATAGGACGGGTTTATTAGAATGCAAAAATATGCTCATCTTGCAAAAATATGCTCATCTTGCAAAAATATGAAATAATGTGTTATTTAATTTTCACTTAACTTAATGAAACTGTATTCTGAATATTGATTAAAATATATAAAGGACCGTCTTAATGCACATTTGTTTTTCAATAATTGGCAAAAAGTGCAAAGGTAGTGTTGCAGTGTTTAAATTGTTATGACTGTGACAGTTTTTGATTAGAATTAGAAGTCGGTTCGTGTACCGCTATCAGAAGTAAGAGCATCAACAATGAAACATGTTTACGCTATTAAAATACTGTTCAAAGTTTTGATTTCCAGACTATACTGAGAAATAAATGAAGTTACATTTGCTTTAGTCGATACAAGTCAAAATGCTTTTGGATTTCTAGAAAGTGTCTGAATCTTGAACTGTTTTAAAAGTAGTAATAAAGCAGCTACAGTATGTGATAAAAATGTGCTCAACAATCATTCATTATAAAACTGAAGGCATTATTTTCTCATGTCGCGCAATCTTTCCCACAAAAATATAAAATACTTTTTTCAAAGAAAAAGAAGAAAAAGTAGAAGATAAAGTATTTTTTATTTGTTATTAACAATATTGTGTGAAACTATATACTCCCGGACTGCAGTCCCGTTAATATAATAAAAAAGATAAAGTTTATTGACAATTGTGTCATCTACATGCTTTATCTATTATTTATTTATTGACTAAAAGAAAAATATTCGTTACAGAAAGTGAATGTAATAGTAAAATTTAATAAGTGTGTAAAATATATTAAAATACTATAACAACAAAATACCTTTCAGCAATAAATATTGCAAAGCGGATCAATTTGAATCAATTTCACAAGTTTATGGACTGAATAATGATCTTATTTCCATTATAATTTAAGCGATCCAGTAAAATGTACTTGTTAAATTTAAAATTTTGTTTAAACCTTAAAAATCGAGACAACATTATGACTGTTGTATTTATAGGTATGTTCAAGCGAGGAATCCGGAATGATTTCAAACTATCAGAAATATTCGACCAGTAAAGTTAAAAATTTGTTTTCAGTAAACATCGTACAAGAAGTAGTTGGACGAACATTTTTGACAGTTTGGAATCGGTCTGGATTCCTTGCTTGAACAGACCTAATATTTCGTCGTTAATATGTCACTATCAGCTATTCATTGCAATCAGATAAACCACAGAATTTTATTCCAGTTTCATTATAGTTTAAAAAATATGTGTGCAATCATATTCCTGTTTTCATACTTTGGGATAAATGATTACTTATTTTTATTGAAACCACGATTTGTGTTGGTGACATATCATTTTTAAAATACAGAAATAAATAGCTTCAGACAATATATTAAAAAATCAATTTTAAAAACTTTGCCACCTTTACCACCTTCCTCAAAATATCAATATCTATGTAAGTGATACTCAGAATCGACAAAATATTAACCATTCTGTCGTCAATGGAATAGTCTCTACAGATATAGAAATATTCAATTTTGAGAAGTTAAAAATCTTCATTAACGCGAGAATAGCATTTTCAACATGAGTTTAAAATTAATCTTTGGTATGGGATCATTGGCGACTATTTTGTAGACCCATCGTACTATTTTGGAATAAAAAATGCAGTATATCTTCCATGAACCATCACCCATCCTGTATAACTAAACTGCGTTTTACAAAATACCTAGTAAACCTCGTGTTGAATCGTTATTACGACTGAAGGAAAAGCAATTCACTCAGGTAGTAAGGTATCTGCTTTTTTAATTTGTTTGAATTAATTATAGATTCCGGGAGGTAATTTTTGTAGAAAATCTGTTTCCGTTTTTAACCGAGCGGATTTAACGCGGCTCTCAATGAATTCCATCCACGTCGCGTAAAAAGGGAAGAAAAACTCCACGAGTTCGTGTGTAGTTACGTCTGCACTGAATCTACATGTTGAATGAAAAGAAGGAAAAATAATTGCAAAATCTTCCGATCAGGTTTCCTGGCACTTTCCGAGGCTTAGCGGCTGAATTTTTAATCAGTTTCTCAAACACGGAGCGCTTTAGGTGGCTGTGTATAATGTCGCGGATGTTTTTATCCCTTTATTTTTAAAGCTCAGCTCTTCAATTTTTAGGTTTATTTAATTTAAGTACGGCGGATTATAGCTTATTATATGAATTGTAAATCACGCTTATGAATTTTTAATTACTTTTTTAAAATATATTCTGACCTGTATTTATTCAATTTTAAACAGAAAATAATATTATGTATACAGGGTGTCCCCGAGTGAAAGTTACATGTATGCGGTCAAAATCTGACTAAAAGAAGAAAATTTAGATAATTAAAAATAAAAAATAAACTTTTCAAGAAATCAAAATAATTTTTAGGAGATGTGAATACCTGTAGAGAATGTTTACAAATATGCGGCTACTGGTTTAGTTAGATATCGGAGGAGACCTTGTTTGGCTTATCTTGAAAATTACTCCTTGCTAACTTTTTCGAATTTTGTTCTAATGAATATTTAATTATTCGAGGGCAAATGCATTTATGTAAAATCGGGCTTACAAATTTTGGAATTTGCAGTCTTCCGTTGGGTGCTGACGGTACACTGTTTATAAAATTTAAAAAAAAATGGATAAACTATGTTGACGAAACAAATCTGAAAAATACAATTTTTAAAAAGTAGAATCCGTCAGATTTAATATGGTAATGATCATTAATACTTATAATTCTAATATTGAAACACAGTTATTAAAATTGTGACAGGAACTGGAGAAAAGAAATGAGTAATTAACCTGAACAATCGGAATAAACCTTTGGAAGTTACTAATGCCAAACTCTTCAACCAGATAAAATTAATTCATGATCACATGAAAGGAAACAAAGCTCAGTGAGTTAAAGAAAAAAAGAGGAACTGTCGAAAAACTTAAAACATAAAGATCAGTTGCTGTGGAAGTTAAATACCGATAAAAACAAGTTGAAAACCCGGTTGAAGGACATAGTGGAAGAAAGATTACAAAACAGCATAGTAACTTTAACAACTGAACTGAGTGAAACGAGAGAAAAGACAAAGAACTAAGTTGAAGAGCCCGAAAGGATGGAATAGTAGAACTTTTGCTGAAGAACAGAGTGAAGATTCAGACTTGGAAGCTTACCAGTTGAAGGTTAAACACTTGGATAGACTTAACTACAGTGACATTTCTAACAACTCTACTGGACACTATGGAATTCGTTAGTAATACAGAATGGCATATTAAAAGGAGTACTGGAGAGTCCTAATGGCAAAAAAAATATATCAAACAGTGCCACCATTGTGATATATTTGCTTCCAGTAAAAGACCCAGGACTCGAAGTCGAGGAGAGATGAATGAATGAATTTATGAAGTCCCTAGGAAAATCCATTCCTACCAAGAACGGAATTTCGAATCTGAACGTTTGTGGACTGCTAGGTATCCACAAAACCAGGACTCCTTTCACCCGCAGTCAGATGGAATGGTGGCAAGATTCATTCGTACAATTTAAAACTTACTGCGAAGCAATTCATGAGACCACAGGTAAAATACCAGTCAGAGTGACTTTTGGCACAGAATTGCGGCTACCAATAGAACAGACTGCAACGCAAGGAAAACTTAGATGATTATCTCAGTCATCTGAAAGATGGTACATGAAGAAGTACGAGAGAAGCTAAAAATTTAAAGCGACAGAATGAAGATCAGATGCGACAGCGGATTTCAAAACAATGAGCAAGTCTGGCTCTTTAACGCAAAAAGAAGTAAGGATAAATCTTCGAAGCTGTAGAAATCGTGGGACCCTTATATCATCGTGTCAAGATTGAATGACGTAGTTTATAGGATCCTGAAGAATCCCTAAGCCAAGATGGAGATTGTCGACATCGATTGACACATTAGTGATAATAAAGTTTTTTTTACGTGACGTATTTCAAGGCAACGTAGAGGTTACAATGTTTTATTTTTCGAGATTTCGGTACCTGAAGCACCTTGATCATTTCATAGTGAGAAATACAGCGACGTTAGAGGAGTAAACTAGTACCAACTAACTAGATTATTTTTTATCTTTATTTTAGGTAAGCATTATTTTTTCCAACGAGTGTGAGCGTATAATGCCATGGAAATAATTACATTTACAAAATTGCAGTGTTACAAAACCTAACAATGAAATAAATTTTTAATGAAAATATGTGTTTAAATAATTTTATTTAATGTCGTAAAAGAAGAAAATGTATTTGTATTGAAGAATAAATATAATTTCTAGAAAACAATAACAAAATTTTTTGTAATTATGCAAAAATTTTTTCTCTATTTTTTAAATTTTGCAAGAAAAATTCAAAAATTATTAAATACAAATGTTTCTAATCTTTTATTTTCCATCAAGACAACCAAATATCAAATTAAACATAGTTATGCACTTTCTATCCATCCATATTTTGTGAAACATGTCTGCTAGGTCTAGGAACTTTTAACATTTCTGCTTCACTGCACATGGATATATTTACAAACACCGAGTGCAATATAATTTAATTTATCCCCTTGGCATATGTTCCATCTATAAATTAAATTCATAAGCGTCTTTTAAGCTGCAGGAATAAAAATAATCTTTGTTTATCTTATGTTTGTAAAAAGGATTTGGCGGTCAGATAAATCTGCTTTTGGAATGTTAGTACAATTTACACAGTTACTAAATTTATTGAAAATACAATTTTTCCTATGATATATGCTTTCTACTGAACCATATTGTAATAGTATATTTTTTTGTTGTTTCTATATATTAGCAAATTTTGGTATTAAGGTTTAAATGTCCTGGATAAAATATCCCATTTATAAAGAAGATAATACCAAAGATATAAGCGGAATAGTATTTGTACTACACATTCAATATTTAATAAGATAAACAGGAAAGAATAAAGTTATTGCGAACATTTTATTTTAATATTTCCTAGTAAGAAGTACTCTTATTATAAGCATTTGAAATTGCATTTAAACAAGAAATAAAATCCAACGAGTTCTAGGAAATAGTAAATTTGGAAAAATTATTTTGACGGACAATAATTATCGAAAATCGATAGTATCCTATCCATTATACAGCTCCATTGTATGGGTCATGTTACCAATATTTTATTTGTGAATTTCAATAATAATTATAAATACAGAAATCTATTGGATTCTGATCTTATTGAAATTGTATTTTTACAATTCTATGCTTAAATTGTTATTTTTGTGACACATTCTATACGGTATGAAACATTCTGGAATATTTTTTAATTAAGTAAACTTTTTCTTCACATTTTTCTTTCTTTTATATGTACATAATTGGCTTATATATTCCATATATACGTTTCATAGAATTTTGCTATATTCTCATTCGGCAGAATTTTTAAGTTTATTGTGCTTCAATTTGATCTTATAACATATACAGGGTGTATCATTAATACTTTGGCAGGCCATATTATATAGAAAAGTGGCAAGAAAGGTGCGTTTAACCATTTTATTTGGATACATTCACCCCACTCTGTCCCACTTACATAAGCATGTTTCATATCAACTAATGGATGCATAGTGGATGCAGCTTCCAAAATAATATTATTGATTTTATTAACGATACATTACTGGACTAATAACTATATTTTGTATACTTCCAAGAATAGGTCCCAACTACCCAACTCGTCCCAACTAGTGCTACCAATGGGGAAATTGCATGATTTTTCTAAATACACGCAAAAGAAAGAATATATTGTTTTACTCAAAATGACTTCAAATAACATATTCTGTATTTGTTCCTAACATTTACGTAATGTAGAATGTTATTTGAGGCATTTACAAAATTTTGCTGTCTGACTTCACTACATTAAATTACCTGTTTCATTTAAACATAAATATTAAATATCACTATTCAGTACTTTTACTTATTATTTTTCAAATTAAAAAAAGTAGTTTAATGTGAAATTAGATGGCATAATTTTATAAATACCTCAAGTAAAACCAACCCAACAGCATTGTCGCTGTAATTATCAGAAACGGATCTATACAGGGTGGACCTTAAATAAGTACAAATATTTTAACCAGCAGTATAGTTCTTTGTGTAGAGCACAAAATTAATAGTTTATTTACAAAAAAATCAGAAATAAATAAGTCAAATTTTAAATAAATTTCGTGATTTTTCAATAAAAAAAGTTGTTGAGGACTGCTGACCGGACGATGTTTCTGAGTCACAAGTGTTGCAGATTGCACGCGTGGTTTACAGCGTTGCCAGTATTACACTAATGTCTTGGCTTCAAGAAAGTTGTAACCTCTATGTATACATCACATTAGTAAAGTTGCAATACCTATAACTACCTATAGAGGTTAGAATTAAAAAAAAAAGATAAATAATTGAGACGGAAATTTTACTTTAATGTATTGTGTGAAAACTATAGTTTTTCGTTATCCTTTATGCATGTTTATGGATAATTTTTTTAATCTATGAGCAAAATACTTTAAAAAAAACAATGTCTCCATAAATATTAGAAATTTGTAAAAATGACTTTCACTAGACTATACGTCTATATGACGAACTACACCTGTAGTTAAAATATTTGTACTTATTTATGATTCACCCTGTATAGTAGACAAAGGAATAAGTTACGTTTAGCAATACCGTAAGTTTATGACATCACCATTAATAATTATCGCGTTACCTACACAAGTGCCACAAGAATACAAGAAATAAACACCTGTTTACACCAACACTGTAACCTGCACCTGTATCCACGGAAACAAACCTCGCTGAACGGCGTGTAACGTCACACCAATGATATAGCGTTTTCGGCCTCGTGGTTTGGTTTACATTCCATGACAATTTATTAATGATAATATTTCAATTATTATGTGATTATTGCTGAAAGACACATGTTCTGACTTTTGAATATGTTTGAAAGATTACCCTGCAATACATTTCAAGCCAATATACATTCATGCAACTTCCCCATTGAATGGAAATGGGTAACACTTTGTTGATAGTGACTAGGTTGGTTCATCCATGAGAATGTATGGAATATATGTATTAAAAATGTATTATAAATTTACCTTTTCGATCTCGTGTTCGACTTCTAACGGCAGCAGGGAAAGGCAGCTGGGGGTGGTCCATCGTAGTGGAGCCAGACATCCCGGAGTGAGCATCCCGGAAATCTCCGGTCTCTGCCCAAACTGCAATACAATGTCAAGTTGCTCGTCGTTTTTCAACAAACTTATCTTAACATTCAACTAACGTAACAATCAAAATATAAATACACAGCCTTTCCATGCCACATTAGAATTCTTAACGAAAATATTGCCAAACTCTTTTAATAAGGGTGTACCCATCTAGCCTTTAACAACTATATTTTTCCACGACACAGGCACTATAATGGTAACAGTTCATGAACTTATAAAACATATCAATAAATATTCTATTTCTGCACGAGTCGTTTCACTAACAATAGATCAGATCAGAGCTTCTGAGAGTTTGAACTGATGCTCCTTTTTATCTAACTAAATACATGGTGTCAAAGTTAAAACTATAATTATTCATTTGTTCGTATGACGTAACTCGTCGGAATTCTTACCGCAACTGTATAATATGGCAATTGTCAAATCTGATCACTAAAATCGACATTTACCAGGGTCCCCCAATTTTATAGGTCAATACATTAATAACGTGAGTCTTAAAGTTAATTGGTTTTGAAACAAAGGGCGTTGAACTTTCCAACAAAAACATTATTTTCTAAACAGATATTTGAAAGATGTTAAATTGTGAATATTGCTCACAGCCAACTTAGATTTAAGTCATATTTGCAAAAATACTAAATGAAAGAAGTCAAGTTTAAAATAAAGCGATGACATATAAAACGTTGTTTGTTTGTGATACCTACTCAGTATGTGATAGCATGATACACAGTTCAAATCTTAATGTGGAATGAACAAAGCTGTAACAAGTGTTAAAAAGAAATAAGCAATAATAAAAGAAGAAAAGTTAGTAAAATATTTTTTCGAAATTGTCGGAAAAACATAATGTTGATTTGGCCATCCAGCGCCATTAGATTGCTATTTATTTGGATTCTACAACATTCTGAATGATAAAACTTTCGCCAATATTCATGCCAGTAGCTGAAAAACATATCCGTAATTTGCAAACACGGATTTCCAGGAAACAACTACTCTGCTGGCTAATGCCCCAAGCAACATTGAATTATACCTGGAAAACTTATAGCAAACAGCTAGAGTCACTCGTCAGTAATCCACCAGACATATACCGCTTTCGAGCTTATTAGCTTTCATCAGTACGCCATAGGTGAGGTATTTGATAAATAATCCTAGCTGTTTTAGTCTGTCTAACCCTACAGAAGGGACCATGAGGACGCGGTGTAGAACAAATTACATCTATCGGCCATTCGCTACTCCATGCCAGATTGAAAATGCCACAGACACGAATCTACATGCAGTAGAAACAACAACAAAGAAACAACATTTTATTAGTACATGTTTGACTTTCATTCTAGCCAATGTTCAATCTGAGAAATATGCTAGTAAACTATGTCCAATTCTTGATTTCTTGATACCTGCTGTAGTAAAATCTAAACAAATTCTGATTACAAACACATTGTCTTAGACCTTCAATACTAATTTTAAATTTGATAATAGCATCACTGCTTGGCGGTGAACAGACTTTCATATAAATTATTAGCATTAGTAAATAAACACTTTTAAAACAATTTAACGATACCAATATGTTAATTCAATACTGGCAATTTCTGCTTTAGTACTATTAGTACTTTCAGACAGATTATAACACATTCCATACATATCGAAACTTTACTTGGAAGTATACAAATTTGATTTTAATTACTTTTAACTTATATTTATTCTTCGATCTGGAGGATAATGAAAAAAAAATAACAGTGAACCAATGTCATTTTGATGTTAGTTTAATAGAAACTACAAAATTAAAGCAAAATCAAGAAAAAAGGAGTCATTCAAGAATTCTGGAATTAAGGGAGGGTAGCAAAAAGGCTACAGCACTTAGGCCCCATTGGGCCCCTTGTACCTCCTCCCGTTAGGAGATCAGTTCATCTGAGCCGCCAGCCAGCCTAATAAGGAGAAAAAGGTGGTGACGTTGCTCAGGGGGATCTTTCTAATGTAGATCATAGAAGGCCATCGCTCTCCCAACACGGATCCTCTTATTGACGAGATGGCAGTGCACTCACAGAGTGCGTGGAATATTGTCTCGTCTTCCTGTTCGCAACACCTACAAAGAGGTGTATCACACTTCCTCATGTAATAGAGGTGCTTAGCCAGCAATGTCCAGTTTGAATACCTGTCACCAGACGAAGGTTTGTCCTAGACATAGCCAGGTACTTTTTGGCTGTATCCTTGCAGGGGTACTCTAGGAATTTCTTAGCAAAATGACAGCTATTTGTTTCATTCCAACGTTTCATAAACTCTTTGTGGGTGTCTTTGATAATTTCAACAAATACTGACAACGGAAGCATACTGGAGGCTTGTCAGCTACTTTATTGCCATTGCACCGGTCGTGTCCCTTTACCCACCATACACATACGCTGTTATTAGCTGAGGCCACTGCTAGTGCCTGATGACATTCCCATGCTGATCTAGTTGTTTTCTTATGATTACGTAAGATCAGTAGTGATTGTCTACTATATGTGTAGATTCTAATAATTTTGCCCGTTGTATGTCTACGGGCAATTTCTTTGGCGGCTATGGTTATACCTGATAATTCCGTTTGTACTACGGTAGCATGCCTATCTATTGCCGACTGATAACGAATATGCAAGGATCTGGAATAAATCCCACATCCTGCACCTTCCTTCTTGTTTGATCCGTCTGTGTAGATGTTGATAACATCTTCACTGGTGGTCTCTTCATTCCTGATAAGTACTGTGTAGGATCTGTCAAACACAAACTTGGAAGAAATGCTGTCAGTGTCTGCCTGCAAAAGGGGCATCTTTCTGACTACTCCACTCCACAGGCGACTCCTAGCTTCTCCACATCCTACATCAGGTGTAATACCAGTATTTTTGAGGCGAAGCATAGTTTTCGCAGCAACTTCTTTTAGATAAATATCCAGAGGTGGTAGACATAGCATCACCTCCATTGCTATGGTTGGTGTCGTACGCATAGCTCCAGTTATGCTTAGGCAGGCAATCCTTTGTACCTGGCTGAGCTTTTGTTTAGCTGTCGTCTGTTGGAAGGGGTCATTCATTAAATTAACATGTAAGTATAAAACCAGCAGTAAAACTACGATTTGATGCCATTTTTATTATATGGTCAGTATCAATTACAGTAAGCGTCAATTATGATGAAACTGGACGTTGTATGTTTATGTATGCCTTAAATACTGCTCTTTGCCTTTTGCAAAATTCATAAATTGCACTACGGAGTCTAACTTCACTTTAGTCATTGAGGTAGGCCACTACCCTATAATAATAATTGTATGTTATTCAGAGGTGTATTCTTATCTGCGCTAGAAACCTCATTATAAATGATATTGTTATAATTATTTGTAACTCTGTTTTTTGCTTCTTTCGGTGATCGTCACTAAAACCAGTATAAAATTTGTTAAATTTTTATCATGGTCGTGAAGAGAAGTTACTCTATACTACTTATACTCGCTGCTAGATTTTTTTAAATGATTTTACATAGTCACCTGTCCCGTTCAATGTATTTTTCAAGTTTATTTTAAAAGTATTTAGAGAAACGAAAACATCTGAAGCAAAACCGGAGACATATATGAAAGATCTAATTATTGTATCATTACTTCTTATTAAATCCACATGACTAATTTGATGTCTCGATAAATAAATAACATCGCTTTGTGCACCAAGTTAATGACTTCATCCTTTATTGTTTTACTCAAAATTAGTATTTGAATGCAAAATATTTATTACACTACGATAAGGTAACATAAAAGCAATAAAACAATAAGATATATTTTATTTTGTTTGATCATAGATAGTACGTACTATTTTCCGATAAGTAAATACCCATAAAAAATTATAACGAAACCACCTTGGTATTAGTGAAACTACCACAATTACGAAATGATCTTGAAACCACAAATATATTATTCTGTAAAATAATAATAATTATTTATTGTATAAATGATCTAAGTAGCATTTTATCATTAAATATTTTTAAATTGATAAAACGCAATTAAAACACGAATTCAATACAACGTTTTATACATAATCACATCACAATCATATTTGTGATCGGAATTATTGGAATTTAATAAAAAAATATTCGCACGACTTGATATTTCTTACTACTCAATGAAACACAAATTTGAAATTGCAAGGAAAATCCAAGGAAAATATAACTGTTCCTTACAAGAAGAGACAGTAAGTTTTCTTTAATTGGCGGTCTTGCTTAGTTATTCAAGTGGTTTTTTTAGTGGGATAAAGACCAAAAATAGAAGAACATTATATTTATTTCATTGCCAACGTTTCGGTGTTATTTTTACACCATCTTCAGGGCTCTACAATATAAAAGTACAAAAATGTTTTTTAAATAAATTAATTAAACAGTTAAAATATAAAATAAAAGTTTTGCCAATAAACACAATTCAATTTTTAAAAAATTTAAACATTTCAAAATAAATACATATAAAATATTTAGTCCTGATCCTGTCACAATTACAATAAAAAAAACAGATTAAAAGACAAGGAGAAATTATAATAACAAAGAAAAAAAAACCTGCAATCACTAAGTGGCAGCAAAATGTTTAATTATATGTCATATAAATAACTTTTATTTTTTTTTCACTCACCGAAATTTGAAATGTCCTTTGTCCAAAAATGTATTGTCAACCATCAATAAGATAACATCTATTACATTTGTAAGTATCTTTTAACTTAAATACGAGTATAGGCAAAAGGCCTATTTTGACCAACCTGAACTATTCTGAATTTCCCCATATTTGATTCACTCCTATACAGGGTGCTGCATAACTGTATACAAATAGTAAACCAGAAAAGTAGCAAATATGCCAGTAAAATGTAAATTTATGCCTGCTAAAATCAGTTTGTTTATATTCAACTATTTTCGAGGAAAACCAGATTTGACCCACCTTCTTTTAGGGACCGCATGTAACTTTTTAGAGGAGGCTTCAATTAAATAAAAAAAATTATATGAAAGACCCTCTTTAAAATTTGCCAAGCTATCACTGAACTTTTTGTATACATTTATGCAATACATTTTATAAATGATAAGGCCGTACCGAATGAATGTACAAACGTTTGCAATAATTATGACACTTTGAAATCTACTTTCAACTTTTAACATTAGTCTTTAGTTTCACTCTCAATAGAGATTTCTACTCAGAACTTCCAGAAGTTCAAACATTGTTTTGAGGGAGTGTCTTACTATTGCAAAAGCATGTACGTTCACCAGATTTGTCTCAGTTCCACTTTTTCCTGGTATTTCATTTAAAGACAAAAATTGATGCCATAAATACGATATATTACAATATATCAAACACGAGGTGTAACCTTATTATTACTTCAAACATGCTTCATATGTCAGAGAACATTTTTAGCAATACCTCCTATATGGATGGTGATAATTTACATTCTCAGCATGTAACAAATTAGTGATAAATTTGATGATTCGAAATTTTCGCTTTTAATTTCTCGGCAACTGGTTATATAAAATTAAAAGGCTATATGGCATTGCCACAATACCACTTTCCATTCCACATTTTAAGGAGAATGGGTACATCCGTAAGGTACGTCTTCCTCACAATGAAAGTTGACGGGTCCAAATGTTTTTTTAATTTTTACATAAAAACGAGGAAAACTTGGATGGCAAGTGGCCTACACTGCATGTACCTCAGTGTACTGCACCTACATAAAGATTAGTAAATTTGGATTAAATAAATTTCTCTTCTACTTGGTTGATGAATATTTTAATCATTATTCTTGAAATAAACACACACACAATCCAAAACATAAAGCAAAACGTTTCTTACACTTGGCAGTATGTATAAGGTACGAAACACTTTCACTGATCTTTCAGAGTGAAATATAAGACTCAATATTTTACCGAGCATAACATTTTGTGTACAGGTCAACTACAACAATTGTTTTAAAAATGTAAAAATAATTTATATTTATAAATTCAGATTTATTAAATTCATTACATTTAGATAAATGTGTGTCATTGTTATAGTTATTGTGTCTCCTACATTAATTTGTATGGCTATCGGTCTCCTTAAATTAGTTCAGTACCGATGTTAAAAGAAAAATATGTCAAAAATTGTGGTTATCAGCCAGCTATTTGTGTGTTCGTCATAAATCAGGCTCGTAAAGCCGTCACATAGCAGAAGGTAGCCGATGTATCTTGTAGCATGTGTTAACTTTAGAACGTTTAAGAAAACTGTTGTCTAGTGACAGAATAGTTAGCACCAATTAATGTGGGAGGAGCTGACAGAGAATTATTGCCACCAATAATTTTCCTGCTTAAATAAACACTACCACATTTTACTCCGTATAAAAAATAGTAGTGACTACGTTTTAATGTAGTGGTAGATATGTAGGTCTGTAATCTACAGGGCGATTCACAACTTATCTTAAAAAAATATTGTCAATATTGTTAAAAAAAATTGTAAAATCTTTATAGTTTCCGAGTAATAAATAATTGAAATTGTATTTTCAACCTATATATCGCTGGACTACTGTAGTATTTAGCCAGACGATTCGGAATATTGAAATCCGATTAATTATAGTACGTATTAACGTTTTTGTGATGCGAGTATTTTAAGTGTCAAGAATGGCTTACTCGAAGTTGATGGATATTGCTGTAATTTATGGTGAAGTCAAAATGCTATAGCAGAACGATTTGCTGATAAACATGTGGTAAATGAAGCTAATTTTAGCACGGTGTATAGTGAGTGCATGTGTAGGCAACGTGAGCATGACACGGGAAATTTGAATGAGATGTAGATCGAAGGCGTCCAAAGCGTATTGCAGCAGTGTGGCGTATCCTATACAGGCGATCAATTATATCCGTATCATGTACAGAGTGTCCAAGCATTAATGCCAAGGGATTGGACGAGGAGGACCCGTATCATGGCCGCCACGAACTCCTGACTTAAAATCATTTGGATTTCTTTCTGTGGTGATATTAAAAAATGAAGTACCTATATTGCACCGAAGTGAACACTATTGATGATTTACGTAAACTAGTCTAAAATCCCACTATAAAACGACCTTCACCGAGCTGGTTAATGGATGAAAATTATTTTATATCCAATTAAATATGTCAATAAATATATTGCAAATGGGTTGTCTAAAAAAATTCAGTCCAGAATATGATTAATTAACAATTAAAAATTATTATTTTTTTAAACATTTCAATTCCGGTTGTCGAGTTTTAAAAAGTGAAATATTCCCCAGCGAACCATTCCATGCGATAGAAGAGTACACAACATTGCAACTGTGTGTAGTTCGTTCATATAGTAATAGAACATATGTGGTACTTCTTCTCTCTTGAAAAATGTTCGTTGGATAAGGTATTCTGAGACAAAAAATAATAAAACAATGAGTAAATTGTTGAAGTAGATTATGTGTTTAAAAAAAACATTAATTAAGCATATGTGAAAAGTAACCGCCATTTTACCGAATACACGAATTCAGACATTTGCAAAAATGAAATTACTCAGTCTAAGGCCTCAGGGCTAAATAAAAAGGTTCCCTGCATTTAAATTACTCGTCAATATTTCATAATCTGTTTATCGGAGTCTTGTAAACTATTGCCAGCACACCACAAAAACAAGTCACACATATTTTAAATCTGGAGAACGTGGTGTCCATCCTACGGGTACGCCTCTTCTGATCCATTAGTTAGCATATTGACCCTGGAAATATTGTGGAGCAGCAAAACATATCTCAGTATCTAATAAATGCATATTTTGTACAATAATTTGTTGCCTATATATAACTAATTCTCAGTAAAACAAAATATGGTTTCAGCATTTGATTTAAATTATTGATAATTATATAATACATTAACTTAACTGTTCAAAAAATAAGTAAGTAGTTATTTAGAATTATTTTAGGGAGACCTTTATAAAATCCTGATTCCAAGCAACCAACAAATAAAACTCTATCGCTTTTTTTAGAGGAAGTGAAATAAATACCGTTAATGTTAAATCAATATTACATTAATAGAGCATAAGATTCCATTTTACTAGCCATATAAACAATGTAGGATATTATTTATTTACTTATAGAATCATTGCTATATGTAAGGATTAGTTGCGATTAACTCGTGATTGTTTTAGCTTAACAGTAACGCTACTTTATACATAACTTATTATACTGTTGTAAAATTGGCTCGATTCTTAGATTTCTCTAGGCTTCTTGGCTTTTGTGTTTTCATTCCAAGTGTATTTTCCAACTTCCTCATGCTTAATGTATGTAGTGATTTACTATTTAATATAGATACATACACATTTTTACTATTAATGGAACTTAAAAAACTCTGATGCTCCAAAAAGATTCCGTTGCTGTCAAAATAAAAACAGTTTTGTTAAAGGAACCTATACCTACTAGTGCCTAAACAGTTTTTTTAACTCATTACAGCAGCTTTTGTAATTTCTTACCCTAACACAAATTTATATTGAGATTGCTAGGATAACTAGTTCTATAGCAATACAAGTGAATATACAGGATGTCCGAAATATGAGTGTCTTTATTTTGATGTATGATAAATTGCATCAAACAAGATAGAATCTATTTAGGTAACAATATCTTTTCTCTGGCCAACTGTAACAAAATTAAGACAGCAAACAATTCTTGAATATGTGACAACGTCGCGCTCTCATATCATGTCGGCATTTTCACGTATTTGTACATAATAATTACAAATACATCTAAACATACCGTAAATAGTTTTCTTAGAGCTCTTTTCACAACACATAATATAATGCGAAAAGTGTTTACTGTATAAACGTCTCGTAGCCAAAGAGTTTTGCTTAGATTCGCCATAAATTAATATGTCATGCAGCTGATTATGATAACTATGAATTGTTCTATTTTTGTTCTCTCATATACCAAATAAGCACTAGAGAAAAATGAAACGCAAATAATAGGTAAAAGGTTTCAAATAGGCTGCAAGGTTTAGAATACATAGGCACAAGGATAAATAAGATTGTTTTTAGATATTTTTTCAACGATATACAGTATGTCTGCGTTAAATGGACATAAAGGCATAGAGAGTAAATCTTTTGTTGCTTTAAAAAACATTACAAGCTTGGATATTAGTCAGTTATGAATGCAAAACCTTCTGAGATTATTTTTGTACCCACAACATTAGAGGAACCATTATGTAGATCATAGCATGAACAAATCAAATTTGAATTTCACCAAATTGAATATTTGGCACAAATTAGGTACTAATTAACTACTTCTAAACCAGAAATTATTATAAAATTTAAAGTATGACATTTATAAATCGAAATATCTCTGACACTGCATTTAATTTTATAAAATATGTATGTTCTTGTAGTCTATTTACAAATATTTATTTTCGACGGTGAAAAGTCAAATTTTGATTTGAACATGTAAAGTAACGTTCAGATAAACGTTAGTGCAATGGCACTGCAGTTGTACTGTTGTATTGTAATTGTATGGTGTTAAATATTATTTACTCTGTTTACATAAAATTACTGTAGACTTAAGAAGTTGGGGAATTTATTCGCTGTAAGTTGGCGACATGCAAAAACTCAAGATTATTGACCTTCAGAGAGGTTATGTTTTTGTTTTGTCAACTACGTCCCTATCTACGGAAATTGTTGGTTTTTAGCATTTGCCAAAAAGTAATTAAAAGCCTACCCTAGATAAAATATAAGCCTACAATCTGGAGGAATAGATGGTCCATTTGAATGTTTGGTTAAATCACAGTATACTAGTATACTGTGGGTTAAATGAGGCCCCACTAATTTCAGCAAATCATCAAACACTGCCACTGTCATTCGGGTGAAATGAAAAAATAATCGGCATTCTCATTTCGCATTTCTTTATATAAATTATAGAAATCACCTTGTATGTGCTATCTGCGGTTAATAGGTCGCACTCATCATCTCGGAGTTCTTCTTTTCATTTTTTTTGCATGTATCGTTTTTATACATATTGACGTCGCTGCCAATAAGAGCAGCAAAAGTAACTGTTTCCAAACCAAACAGTCCTCTTCATCCATTTTTTTAAGAAACAAATCAATTCTAAACTAAATATTTAAATTAGAATCTAATTTTAAAACTTAACCTGTAAAAATGTGAATCTTCTGTTTACTGTCAAAAAGCAGTTTTCTGACTGGTCCCTGTATGATTGTTGGAAAAGGATTGGTAAAAGCTAAAATGCTTTTAACTTCTGCCATACAACAGCAGTACAAAGGAGTTACTGTTAAGTTTATCTGAACGTTACAAAAGTCACCCGTATTTCTCGCCGTTTTACTTCAGTATCTTTGAATATTTGCAGGTGGGATGAGTTAACATTCCTATTATTTGCTAAACCCTAGATTATTCAGTTATTAAATGTCTAAAATTATTTGTATTTTGTAGAAAATACTATTTCAAGAATACGGCGCCATTTTTAATAACTTTTCTGCAGCACCAATGCAACCGCACTAATCTTATGTGAATGAAGCTTTAGACAGTTTATGTAACCAATTTATTTAATAACAATTGTAGCCTACCTAATTATCTACCTATTTTACCAACATCTAAATAGCAAAAAATTGTTAGAATAAAAAAATTCCATTTTACTGTATTTACTGTAGTATTAAGATCTACATTGTTTTCAAGGGTGAAAACAAGTAACTGCTTTATGTAAGTATAAAATAAAAACTAACACATTAAGTGCAAACAAAACAATTAAATCCTTATGCAAATCTGCAATAGCTGATAATAATCCTTTGTGTTCTTAAATAAAAAAATAAGTAGTTTCCACCCAAATTATATAAGAATCTTATAATATTTTTTTTGTAAAAGGACCGCGAACTCTAAGAACTTTGTCATTAATAATTTTTCTCTAAATTTTATGGAATAGTGGTGAATAATGTATATCCCTTTCACCTTTTCTAATTAAAACTGATTTAGTTAAGATAGAGTTCAAGTAAGTAGTTATCTAGCCAGTAGAAATGGTTAGAAAACAATATTTAATAATTAGAAGCTGGAAATATTGCGACAACTTCTATTTAAATGCTTTATCAGAATTGTTGTAAATATTACACAGTACCATGTCATCCTAATTTGAATGCCGTCATAGAGCAAATAGTAAGTATAATATTTACTATCTTTAGTATAACTTGAAGTGCATAAAACTTCATATTTCTTTACACACAGGTAAATCTAGACAAAATTTTTATTCATCCAAGTTCTTAAATAAAGATTTACGTAGGAATTAAAATAGTCATAGTCATTTGAAACAGAACTGTATTCTGGAATTTGGAATTGGGGGAGAATAGCTTAAAGGGCTGTAGCATTGCATAAAAGTTGTTACAGATACTAGTTTACTCAGTAATTAGTGTTGAAAGCCTCACCTTTTTGAATCTATGTAATTACAAATATTGCCCAATGAATTTATTACTTTCAATGCAAACTAAAAATATCACTATTATATTTTTTAAAACGCTCGCGCTAGTGACCGCCACATCTAACTAATTCTAACATACATGAATTGCTATCTCCGAACTCTCGTCGATAACGCCCGATCATACCAAAAACTTTTGTCCGTTGTTTGATATTTTGTTTTGTTTAACCGTATTTGCAAACAATACCTGAAAGCCTTCTTGTAGGGATGAGAATTTGTTGGAGGCCGCTAACAGTGCCTGGTGGCATTCACATTTTGATCTAGTCGTTATTTTATGATTACGTAAAATCAGCAGCTATTGTCTACAAGACGAACTGTGTTATACAGTGTGTTTCTGAACAAGAGATCACATGTATATCCCCACTCCTATTACTCTCACCAAAATAATTAGTAGTTTTCAACTTTTGTCAATGGGATTTTCTATTTTTTTATTCAAATTTTAGATTTTCTTCTAATTATTATATACGTGTTTTTCCACAGTAACAACTATTAAAAAACAGTTTTGTTGTTTATGTTGTTGTATAATATTGGTTGTATTTATTTACTTGTAAATACAAAGTCCCATTGAATGCGATAATTTAATTCAAACTGGAATTTATAAATACAGTTTTATAGTAATCGTGATATTTACATTTAAATAATACTTATTCTTATATGTTTATCATGAACCATTTGTCTGCATTATGTTAAACTTACATATCGGTCTCAACATAGAAGAGTAAAGAAAAATGTGTAATAGAAGTTTCATGCGAAGGAATGCTGTTTAAAAACGAAGTTTAGCGTTGTTATGTTAGTGGTTAGACACATTCACCTAGTTAAATCAGTATAGTTATTACAAAATAACATATATGTATGCCAATAATGACTTGATATTAGTTATCTGCTATTAATATCAGCAAAGTATTACAGTGGCATCCTTTCGTTGTGAAATATTTGGATATGGTAATTTCTAACATAAAAGAAAACTCCACTCTCAATATAACTAATTAACATACAGGTTCGGAAGATATAAACATTTCCTCTGGCCTACAATAAGATATAGAGAAATAAACTCTTCTGTTGAAGCAGTGGAACAGAGAAATTTACATTTCTATCGTTGCCAGACTTTGAGAATGTCTGTTTGCTTAATGTTATGTAGACTCAATTGTTCCCACTACAAATGGCCAGAATTAGATCGTGATTAGTAAAAACAATGGAAAGCCATCAACCCTGCGGTACTGTACCTATATTTAATGAAATGCATTTTAATAAACACTAATATTATTAAATATATTAAACACAATTTTTATTATTATTAAAATATAATATTATTCTATTTATGTATTTAACTCAGACGTTATAGATATATGGTACCGTGTCGATAAAAATCATCTGGATCAACCTTTATAGTTTATTTACAAAGCTCTCATCGCTTCATTGTTCTACATTATCCTAAACTGTAAACGAAAGTGACAACATTCTGGCTTGTGTTTTGAAAATCATGCCATTAGTTAAGTGACTTTGCACAAAATTCAATTTTATCTCGAAAAAATTTTTGAAATAAAAGTGTTATTGAAGATATAAAAGCAAACAGAATTTCAATTTTATAGTGAGGGCAATAAAAGCGTTATTTATATAACAATACTCGGGTTTGTAGACAGTATTATTTTACAATGTTTATTAAAAAGAACAAACAAGGAGTATTTGAGGAAAATGTTATATTCCTCCAAATTTATATTTATTTAGATCCATTTAGTGAAGCAAATATCTGGCAACAATACATCCTCGTGCTCTTAGTGTACACATTGTTAAAGTTACGAACATTTAAATAAACAACTATTATCGTGATACATTTGTTTCTTCGTTTAAATATGTAATTAGGGTTTACACAACGTTTTATTGTTGTTTATTTACAACAAATCTTTTGCAAAATGACAGGCAGCAATAACTTTTATTAAAATCCCACGTCACGCAGTTATCACGAAATTAGGCACGACTATATTATTTGAAAAACCGTCGGCCACTTCGTGTTTTAGGTAATAAAGTTTTTTTTCTTAACTTAAGATAGAACGGAATTTAAATAATTGACAATATAGGTAGTATTGAAGATAAGATATACGGCTATGATGATTTTTAAGAAAATTCTCCTCAGTTTTAACTATCGCAAGCAACTCTCTTCTGGTTACGCAGTAGTTTACTTCTTGTTTAGAAAGGACTTTTCTATCCAATTTCTTTATTACGACTGGCATGAGTATCTACGATGAACTTTTTTCAAAGCTTATCTCAACCTCTCAAAATCATGTTAACAGATAAATGGCTGACTATTTTTAGTGAATCGATGTAAATGTTTCACAAATTTGCAATAATAAGTGCAAAAGAATCTCCTTAATTCATATTTGTCGTTTGGTCCTGGTCATTTCCAGATGTTTTCAGTTTTCTCTGGGTCAGTCTTCACTCCATCAGGAAATGAAGAATAACCAGGAAGGAATTAAGGGAAGGTGAATGACAATTCGTACTAATTCCACCGTATTTAGTGGGCGGAAATCCAATGCTGGAAATGAGGAACTGAAGGATCTTAAAAATCGATAACCTATAATCACATCGAGTCTGAAACAGAAAAACGGTAACTTGTTAGCTTTGGGGTTCAAAAGCTGACTAGGTGCTGGTAAGATCCACTGAATGTTAAGATAAAGGTCGAAACTTGTATGCAAAATAATGCAACAAGTTTGGTAGTCTGGAATCTGGAATTTGGAATTGTGTGGAGGACAGCTTAAGAAGCTACAGCACTTGGACCCCTTGCCTCCCATTAGTAGATTAATCCACATGAGCCGCTAACCAGCCTAATAAAGAGAAAACGGTGGTAACGTTGCTCATGAAGATCTCTCTAATGTAGGCCATATAAGGCCATCGCTCTCCCAACATGGATTCTCATATTGACGGGATGACAGTCAATAACTTTTAAACAGAATAAAGTGCGTAGATGAGATGTTATAATTCAATGCTGGTCGGGGTATTTGTCCACAGAGTAGGTAGTTATTTCCTCAATATCATTAGTACATGTACCTCATGTATATATACTTGTATTTTTTTTAATCGATGGCTGAAAGGACTATAATAGAACAATATTAATCTGAATAAACTGTCGTCAAACTGTTGATATTATTATTAGCAATTTTATTTTTCAAGTATTTTTTAATTCCCACAGAATAATTATAATCAAATATAAACTATGCAGGGTGTTCCTAAGTGAATGTGCAAAAATTTACCAGGTTTACTGAGATATACAATGTTAAATTTTTAAAAATAACTGTTTTTGGTCATATCTATGAAATCCTTCAAGGGTTCAAATTGATTTTTGGCCGAGATCGATCGATCGATTCTGATTCAGGGATCAATTTTCAAGAACTATGTGCTCTTGTTTCATTGCCGTAAAAAAATGTTCAAAATTTGTACTAAATACTGATCGTATGAAGATAATATGAAGGTATGAAATAAAAAATAATTAGTTTATAATCATTTTTAATTATTGAGACGAACAGTAACAGGATAAAATTACTCGGCAAGTATTAAAAAATGTTTGAAGAGGAAACTTTATTGTTATTGTTGAAAAACAAGGCTTCCTTTGAAATTATAACATATGGCATATGATTATAATAGCATTGAAGTGGTATACACTTGTCAAAAATTAATTTGATGGTCTAAAGAATTTTAAAAATGTGGCTAAAGACAGTCATCATTTCGTTAAATTTAACACCCTGTATCTCAGCACGTGCGAAATATAAAAAAAATATTATTATTATTATTATTTTAACACTTTATGTTTGGATTTATCACCTAATATACAGGGTATATGTAAATAAGTACCAAATATTTTAGAGGGTGGTTGCCGAAATTATGTTGTGAAAAAAAGTTCATATAAACGTAAGTCGAAATATGCTTCGTTCCCGAGATACAGAGTGTTTAAATTTAAATTTTTATTAATTATTTTAATGAGTTTTAAAGATATTGATTCGAAATTTGAAACACGCTTTGAAGGGATAAATGTACATGTTTGAGATGATCCGAATATTTCTACTTGCATCAGTGACGTTCATGCGAGAATGCCACAACCTTTTTTAATAACAAAAAATGGTACGCCACTGACTTTTTCTCATTTTGATATTTTTTTAGAAATCCGCTATCAATTCTGAACGAAATTGGTTTCTTCAATTTTTTTCGTAGGATGTGCCGTTTCTGAGGAAAAATTAAAACATATATACTAAATATTTCGCACTTATTTGCAAACACCATGTATTTTTTAATCTCTTTCAGGGGTTTTTGACGGGACAAATTATCGAGAATTATATTGACAATAAAAACAATTGCGTAACGTCAGCCATGATGTAAGTCGTCTACAGCAGCTATACTGTGCAGTAGGTGTACTGTCTTTGTTGTGATACGAACGATTTTAATCATGAAGTAAAAAATACAGTATGCGCCAAAAGTATGGAATAAATTCAATAAAAACGAAACAATTATCTTTTGGGAAAAATCCTAGAACAGGTCGATTTTTAATTTAAAAAATACATATTTTAGCGTAAAATGCGATTTTCAAATGTCATTTGTTTTCGAGTAATGACGTCATCGATTTTTTTTTAAATGGCAACACCATATTTTTTTCCTTGATTCTGAAAGATCGTTTAATTCTCTATCAGACAGTACTAAAATTTTGCCCTGAGTAAATGATGATTGAATGTTAGAAAACGTAAATCAATTAAAATAAAGCAAAAACGTTATCAAGTTTACTTTTTCGAATTCCATAGTTCTTTTATGGATCACGTAAGTGAAAATCTTTGCAAAGTGTCATTGTCACACCGACTTTCTAATAAGTATTGTAAGCGACATAGAAATTATTATTCAATTTAAAGTATTATGGCACATTTAACTGTTACTCAAAAAATTGAAATTTTAATTCTTATCGGATGCGGGAATATGACTAGCACTCAGCAGGAAGTTTGCAATTTATTTAATGAAAAACATCCAGATCGCCCTATCAGCCAATCAACAGTCAGTAAGGTAGAGTCTAAATTTAGAGAAACTGGCAATGTTGTAAATATTCCAAAACCTGGACGTCCAAGCATTAATGAAAATCAGAAACAGAACATTTTGATAAGTATGGTGGATAATCCTCATAATTCTTCACGATTGGTTGCATTAAACAATGACACTAGTCAGAGCACAGTGCTACGTATCTTGAGGAAGGAAAAATATCATCCCTACAAAATTCAACTTGTGCAGGAATTCAATGAAGATGATCCCGATCGCCGCTTACACTTTTGCGAAATTCTAATAGATTTATGACAAGGAAATAGAAATTTACACCGGCAAATACTTTTTTCAGATGAGGCCACATTTTGTCTGTATGGTACAGTAAACCGTCAAACTTGTAGATAATGGAGTCGGGAAAATCCTCATTGGATGGCAGAGGCACATACCCAACACCCTCAGAAATTAAATGTGTGAGCTGGAATAGTTGACGACAGAATAGTAGGGCCTTTATTCTTTGAAGGAACTCTTACAGGACAAAGATATGTAGAGTTTCTAGAAAATGACCTTGTTCCAGCTCTTGCAGTAATTTTTCCTAACGATAATGACCCTGACATTCCTGACGATACCATATCGATAGGATCGGCAGACGCGGACCGATAGTATGGCCTGCAAGATCGCCAGATCTTACACTTCTTGACTATTTTTTATGGGGATACTTGAAGTCAAAAGTGTATATTAATAAACCACGTAATTTAGAAGAACTTCAAAATCGCATTTGGGACGAATCGAATACGCAGAGTTACTCCAGAAATTATTCATAATGTGCAAGAAGAATTTCTTCACAGACTTGCGTATTGTCAAGAAGTTGGTGGATGGCAATTCGAACATTTAATTTAAGTATAAAATTTAATCAATTGTATTTTATTTTACATACCTTAGAATTGTTACTTTTTTATGGATAAAATTTACGTTTTCTAACATTCAATCGTCATTTACTCGAAAACTTTCCTATGTAAGAGGGCAAAATTTTAGTACTGTCTGATAGAGAATTAAACGATCTTTCAGAATCAAGGAAAAAAATATGGTGTTGCCATTTAAAATAAAATCGATGACGTCATTACTCAAAAACAAATGACATTTGAAAATCGCATTTTACGCTAAAATATGTATTTTGTTAAATTAAAAATCGACCTGTTCGAGGATTTTTCCCAAAAAATAATTGTTTCGTTTTTATTGAATTTATTCCATTCTTTTGGCGCACAGTGTATATAAATATGAAGATATATAATAATTAACGTACATAGTTTTATATTTGATTTGGAGAACAAGTTTCTTTAAATTTATACCTAGTTATACTATAATTTCTTAATGGACTATAGGTTCTTATTAAATATTTGTTATTTACCGTCTACAACAACCCTTAAGCAATAAAAGAGCTTTCCCGCCGTAAATGTGTGGCTACATTCGAGTTGTGCAAACAACAGCACGAGACAAGAAACAGTCGGGAAGAATTAGTCGACAAAGTAAGACAAATTCATTGTGTTAACAGCGCAACAGAATCCCGTCTATTTTGTATAGAATTGTCACAAAGTAGATAGTAAACACTTCATAATCTCGTCGTTAATCCCGAGATCCCGTTCTGAAGTGTTAGTTTATGGGCGTGCCACCTGGCGGTCTAATATGTGACTGATAAATGACTTCCTAAAATCCTAAAGGAAGGCCAGATTAAGGGCTTAGTGGACGTGTCGCGGGACTGACGGCGAGAATCATCCCCCGACTCCCACCACGGTGACTGCAATCAACCCCGACGTCGGGAATGGTGTCAGGTGCGCCGACATCGCCTCCGAAACGTGACGTTATTAGTGTTTTAAAGCCCCTGCATGCGAGTGTTTAACAATCCCTAAAAAATGAAAAGATGCATGATGGCAAATTCGGAGGGCGGCGAGGTTTTTTTATTTTTCCTCTCCACCCCAAAAAGATTTTTTTGCTTTAGGTATTACTTCCAGAACAGATGTGGGGATACATGAAATAATGTTGGCAATCAATTAATTATTATTTTAAGCTTAAGAGACCGTAATAGAGTTGCGGCAAGAATTCAAATGACTTACGTCACAGTAGACGTTACGTAATTGTTATTATTGTCAACATGATTTTCGATAGTTTGTCGCATTAAAAACAATTATTTGTTGTAATTTAGTGTAATATATAATGTAAACATTTAGCTAGTATATAGTTTTATTTTTCTCAGTTGCAGTTTCTTAAATATTTTGATGAAAATTTCACATCTATACTCTCAAGCCAATCAGAGACTCGTTTTTTGTTTGGTTACCATGGCCACCAAAATATTTCCAGAAATATTCATCCTTCAAAGTACCCTGAACTATATTAATAAGTGAAAATAATGACACATGGCATAAAGTTTCGTATTTTGTGGCACTAAATTTTCAACTGCTTTTCTAATATTGTCTTGATTTTCTTTTCCAAAACGCGACATTTGTACTTAACACTTCTCTCGACTTTATAATGAGAACAATTAGCGTGTGCAAATGTTGACATTTCAATAAACATTCATGGCCAACTAACCTTACATTTTCCATGTCTCTAAATAATCTTATTGTCAAATAAAATTTATTTATTAATTTTTTATGTTTGAAATTTTGTTACTGAATTTCACACCCAAGTAAGTAAGTAAGTAATAATCTAAGCACTAGGGAGATTACAAGTGAAAATTTCACGCCTCTACTTTAAAACCAATAAGATGCCTTTATTTTGCCTCGTTACCATGGCAACCATACATCTTTCCTGAAATTTTTTCGTGGCGAGGCGATAATTAAGTGGGAATTTTTGGACAGTTGAAAAGGTAAACATATATGATCTACACATTGGCATCTTATCTATATACGAAATATGGTGAATATACCTACATATGAATTTCTTTGAAATTGCGTCGTGTTACTTGCAAAAAATATATTTCTATCATATTTAGTGACCTAAAATTGCCAAAGAACGATAGATTGAACTACTACCCATCTGAGTTTTAGCATTTGATGATAAGTTTTTTATTTAACGAAATATGGTGGATATGTAAAATTCAACAAATTGTTTCCATACGCTTGCTTTTGATTTTCTAGTTTTATCTGGTATTAGGTTTTGAATTTTTTGTCTAATAACTTGTTGATTTTCTTTATCAAATCGCAACATTTCACTATACATTTATTAAACTCAACGTACATATGCTTCGAACTAGTAATTGACATCTATCGACAACAATACCTTGTCCGAGTCAAATTAATTTAAAATGTCAGGTTTGATTTATACTTGGGGTGTGAAATTTTCTTACCGAATACCACACCAGCGTAAATTATTCTTGGAAATTTTTTAAGCTCTTTTTCACACCTATATTTCCGGAAATTTTTATCCTACAGAGTACTCTGGACGATGTTAATAAGTGGAAATAATTACACATGGGATAGACTTAAAATTTTGCTTTAAAAATGAAAATAGGAATGTAATGCTTTCGATAATTTGTATCTTGAAATTTGTTCTAGGTCATAGCTTGATTAATCAAAATTGTTAGGTAGTTTTCACGGTCTCTATTATTTCCTCGTTAAAGGCACGCACTTAGTTTAGAAACTCCCTGTATAATATGAATAGAATTACTAATTGAAATAATAGGAGAAGCGGAACAATAGCAACAACTGTGTATATCTATACATAAGTACCTGTATGAAATAATTATTGATCATTAAAATTAAGTATAAGTTAGACACTAACTTCCATTGTACTTATTCATTGTTTATATGTAATATGGTGGTCTGGCACGTCTTTGGAGAATAGTTGAACTAGTGGTATGGTGGAGAGATAGATTTACATTTTTATGCAATAAAAAATATCATTTAAAAAAAAAGATAAAAGATCTATAAACCTCGATTTGTAGTAAATTTCTTCAAATAACATTATTGTTAATGATATAGCTACTATAGCGCACACAAAAGTGTCAAGTGACTTGTTTTTGAAGTATTTAAGTTAGCTTCGTTTACAAAATAAGAAAATATGGTGAATTATTCCTTTGAAGAGTTGGACGACATACTTTTTATATATGGAAAAGCGAACGTAAATTCGAGTGAGGCAAGGCGTCTCTATGAAGATGCATTCTTCCATATCTACTTATTTTGTAAAAAAAAATATTAAAAACTAACTTAAACACTTCAAAAACAAGTCATTCGACACTTTGTGTTATCTTTTTTTGTTTAAGTATAACATGGACAAACTGACACATGCTATTATTTTTAATTAACATTCCAAAGTTTATTGTAATGACTTTTTTTGCTAAACATGAGTATTTAACGACACGAGCGCCACTGATGATAATAAAGAGAAATCTAAACAGGTAAAAGTAGCCCTTTACTATACACTGTTGTGTATCAAATCTCATCTCAATATCTCGATCGGTTTTAGAGAAATCAGATTACAGTATTTAAGACAGAAAATTTTAAACATAGAACCTGCTCCTAGATTTTCTTAACCATAATCATTTTGTAACACCCTGCATATTTTTTAAGGAAGGGATGTACCAGATATAAAAGTAAAGATGTAATTAAGAAAATAAATGTAGAAATGACAGTCGTTTCACCCCCGAATTTATCTATCGGAAAATCGCAACAAATGACTAAAAAATGCATGAGAATTTGAGCAAGTGTCGATCTGTAGAACCCGTGTTCAGTTATGACAGCGCCCCTGTGGTAGATTAGCGAATTATTCCGACTCGCTGAGGCTATTACAAAAGCTTTCCCCAAACTACGGGCAGGCGCATCATTCGTCATCACTTTTTACGTTGCTGGCACATTGAATACTTGATTGATCGACAACACATATAAAAGAGCCATCAGAGTATTGAATGTTTTGTATGTAACACGCATGAATTAGCTGCCAAAAGGGCCTCGGGGTATCATCAATATGGTATTAGAAATTAATACGCTTTGTTTAGATTCGCTCATGGGGTGGGAATTGGCGGTAGACGTAATAAAAGATAATTATGTCACTTATATCCTACGTAGGAAATTATGCATAATACTGAAATGAAATACTACAAACATTATGTGTGTGAACTTAACCCGCCATTTTTTAATAAAGTAGAAAATAAAGATTGTACTGAATTGTGCCGGATTGGTGCTACATTGTGCCGTAAAAATTTAAGAAAAAAGTAGTATTAATTTTCATAGAAAATAAAAACTTGTTTCCCACGGAGTCCCTATTTAGCGAAACTCAGTTTTGTGTTTAATGTGCTATATTGTGCTAGCTGCACCGAACATTGCGCCGTTTCAAGAAATTTGACATCTGCCTACGTTCTCTGGAAAATGCAAAAACACTGGAATTTTCTAGCCACCCTTTTGCCAAATTCCATTTTTTTCGATGTGCTGAATTGTACTAGCTGTCCTTAACATTGTGCCGTTTAAAAAAAATGTCTACCTTCGTTCTCCTGAAAATGCAAAAACATCAAAAATGTTGTCGTGGCCTTACTAAGCCCCAAGTTTGTCTGAAAAATAAACGTGGTTGTGAATTTTGCTAGTGGTTCCTAACGTTTTGCCTTAAAAAAATATATTTGCTTCCGTTCTCTAAAAAAATCAGAACTATTTGTATGACTTTACTGAGCTCCCCATCTTGCTCGAAAATTAAATAATGCTGAATTGTGGTACTTGTTCCAGACATTGTGTCATTTAAAGAAATTTGATAGTTGCCTACGGTCTCTGGAAAATCCGAAAATTTTACTCTAAAATTAAAAAACACAATTGTGCTGAATTGTGCTAATTGTTCCAAAACGTTGTGCCATTTAAAGACATTTGATATATGTATACAGATTTTCTGGAAAACAGAGGCAAATACAATTTTTTTTAACGGGGTAATGTTAGAAACAATTAGTGCAATTTAGCACATTGATAAAAATTGGACGTTTTATTAGGGAGGGATTCATTTTTTTTTTCATATTCCAGAGAACAGAGACAGGTACCAATTTTTGGAATAACTACCACAATTCAGCACACCAAAAATAAATCGGATTTTGACAAAATGTTTTTTTTTCATATTATCTGGGGAACTGAGGTAGATATCAAATTTCTTTCAACGGCACAATGTATTGCACATTAAAAAAAGACTAGTTTTGCGAAGTGGGGACTACGTGGGATTCACAATATTTTAGTTTCCAAGGAATATTACTATTATTTTTCTTTATTTTTTTTGCGTCACAATGTAGCAGATATCCAGCACAATTCAGCACAATCTTCAGTTTGGGAGAGGGGGTGAGCTAAGTAAACGCACTGTGCAATATTAGCAGAAAATGAAACAAAATCTAAGTCGTAGATACAATTTTATATATAATTAGAATGTAAACATTGTATTTCCATGCTTTCGAACAAGATTTGACACAATTATAAACACGATTTATTGAATTCATGTATAAGCTTTATAAAACTTGAAAATGATAGTAAATTAAATTTTGGATGTACTTTTTTAAAACAGATTTCATCAAATTCTGACAGATACGTTTTTGGTTTTTTGTTTTTAAATGTAGAATATGCTAGCATTTCCACTTACATTTGACCCTGCATTTATGTTTTGCCCATTCTAACAAACAAAGAACATAATAGTAGAATAATAATAATAATAATAAATGCCTTTTTTTCAAAGTTACAAAAATATATAACAGAATACAAAAGTAGAAAATATGTAATATGAATGTGAATTTTGAAATCACAAGGTGAAGTTCACACTCAGTGTGCTCTACCACTTAACCCTTGCTAAATAAAAATGTAAATTATGCATTAAACCGAACGGAATAATATACAATATAAACTAAATATATAAATACATTATAGTATTGCCACAAATTAAACAAGCAATGAAAGGTTGATATATAATTATTGCTTGGACACACAAACGTCCAATAATCACAAATTCTGTTTCATTAGAAGTTCACGTTTTGCAAAACCTTTAAATTTAACCATATTATATAACTTAACGGCAGGAGACACATTATTATAGAGTTTGTATATATTATGTTTAAAGCTTCTTTCAAAAAAGGTAGTTCTATGTGAAGGAGGAGTTAGCAATCCTTTTGTTCTAATGTTCAGAGTATGTACATCACTCCTAAATGAAATTTTCTCATAAAGATAAGGAGGGGTTTTTGTCTGTAACAATTTGTGAAAAATACATGTAGTTTGAAGACGTCTTCGATTTGCCATATTGAGCCAGTTCAGATCTACCAGTTTATATGAAACATGTTCGTATTTCCTGATACCATATATAAAGCGAATACACGAATTTTGAACGCGCTGAATGCGATCGCTACAACTTTGATCCAAACAAGGCCCATAGACAGAGACACAATAGTTAAAATCACTTAAGACTAGAGTTTCACATAAGATTTTTTTAGTATTGTAACTGAGATAATCTCTGTGAGGATATAAACGTCGCAATGCCATGTATGATTTTTGAATAAATTTACTTATTTGTTCTTTAAATCTCAATGATCTATCTAAAATTATACCAAGGTTTTTAGCACTTTCAGATATAGGTAAATTTGTACCCATCACTTCGATGTTCATAGTATGTTTTAGATTTTTAACATTGTTTTTATTTCCAAATAAAATAGCAGCCGACTTTGTCGGATTTAGAACCAAAGAATGCTTTTTAGATATGTCATGAATTTTATGTAGATCACTGTTAATTTTATCACTAGCTGCGACATAATCTTTAACATTAAATGAATAATAAAGCTGGGTGTCATCAGCATACATATGAATAGAAGCGTGTTTTATATATTTGACAAACTGACTGGTGTAAATGCTAAATAGAACAGGCCCTAATATGGAGCCTTGGGGGACACCTGAGCATATCGCTCTAGGCTTAGATAGTTTATCAGATAGTTTGACTATTTGAGAGCGATCTTGTAAATATGACTGAACAAGTAAAAGAGCTTCAGTTGTAAAACCACGGGATTTCAGGATGGCTAAGATAATATGGAAATTAATGGTGTCAAAAGCCTTACTATAGTCCAAAAGTACCATTGCCGTAACTTTATTATCATCAATTGCTTGTATTATATCATCAGTTATATGCATTAAAGCAGTTGCACAGCTATAACCTTGACGAAAACCAGATTGTGTATACGGAAGTATATCGTTAAGTTCCAAGTAATCACGAATTTGAACTTCCGTAATCTTTTCAGCAATCTTGGATAAACAGGGCAATATACTAATTGGTCTAAGATCAGACATTTGCTTTGGGTCACTATTTTTTGGTATCGGAGTTATTGCAGCTGTTTTCCAACTATCGGGAAATCGGCATTCAATAAACATAGTATTTAAAGTACTTTGAAATATAAGGACAGCAAATTTTAATAAGATTAATACTCAAGGAGTCAATGCCCGGTGAAGAACTTTTTAAATTCATAATTATTCTATTTATTTGCTCCACAGTTACAAGACTAAAATTTTATTGTCAATGTAATGTTGAGCTATTGTGTGTGTCAATGGTACAATTAAAGTCCAAACCCTCAGTATAAACTATATTTTCATACTATTTCCGACTAATTTAAATAAATAAGGAGGAAAAGTCAAAGTTAAGTGAAGAGCACTAATAATTAAGTTTAAATTTAAGTTATACATAAATCAATTCTGAATTGTATATCTCAAATACATTAAGTGCAAATTTATGATTGGCCAACAGTGGACTGAAGCAAATCAATACTGAGTTTCTTCAATCCACTGATTTCCAGTATTTGGAATTGATGTATGTATAACTTAAGTGTAAACTAAATTATTAGTATTCTTCATATTTAAATTTGACTTGTTCCCGAAGATGGCTCGAAAATAGCCGAAATAATGGAAAATAATTTATACTGAGGATTTGGACTCTAATTGCACCCTTCTACTGTATTTTCTTCAGTATTCTCATGCATTTTCGTCAAAAAAAGAACATAATCACTAATAGAACAAATTACTGTCAAACCAGAGAATAACTAAAATATCGTTAAGTTGTGTTATACTAAATGTGATTTCAATAATACTAAAAGACTTTAGCTATCATATACTCGTATGATATATGATTGTATATATAATATATGTAGAATATATTTTTCCAAAATTAAATACCAAATATCTATAACACAGACTTTAAAAACAAAAGCCAGGAAAATTACTTTAAGGTCAAAGAGATACGAATGTTTACAATAAAACACAAGTCATCTGGAACAAAATCAGTTCCGGGTGTTTAAAATCTAGGAAATGTGATACTTCTTTACAGAATTTATGGCATTTCTTGTCCAATTTCGCATATGCCACGACCAATAAATTAGAAATCGACGAAAATAAATGCGCTGCATATATGTTTGCGGTAGCCCTAAAGACACCGGGCTTAAAAGTATCTTGTTTCAAAATTTGTCAGTGATTACAAGAACGGTGAAAGGGCGGTGACCGATTTGTTTCATTGGCATTTTTGGAATAAGGTCAGAAACAGCAGCAAGTTTAATTTATTGTTGCAATAACAAGAACTTATACCTGTCAAAATATTAAAGACAGGAAGTGCTGTTATAAAGAAAGGAATAAGAACAAATATATTATTTTTCTATTAATTGCGTTTATATTTCCTCTATATAAAGCAGATGATTACGGTTAATGTTTGGAACAAAAACATCCTTATCATTTTTATTTTCATTACACCTAATAAAACTGTGCAATTACCAAAGCATCAAGTTTCTGGATAACACAGAACTTTAAATTGATTATTAGACTCATAACTTATAAACAAATTCATGATTAATAACACCACCAAATAGATTTAGATTTTTTAGTGACAATTGAGGAAGTACCTAAATTAAATAATAAATATTATTAAAATTCAAACTAAATACCGTTAATCTAAAACTTCTTAATAAGTTATTCCGCACTTAACACTACATTACATTTATTTATTATCAATATTTATTGTTTAAAATGATGGTATTGGTAACATAAAACTTCTACCTAAAACCGAAAATTTTCTTTTCTCAAAATTTCGTCCAACTGTATCCTAAAAATTCTTAACAATGTTACAAACCTTGAAAAGCTCCAAAGCCACTATATTTTGCATGTATTATACAGTATGCGCCAAAAGTATGGAATAAATTCGATAAAAACGAAACAATTATTTTTTGGGAAAAATCCTCGAACAGGTCGATTTTTAATTTAAAAAATACATATTTTGCATCAAATGTGATTTTCAAATGTCATTTGTTTTCGAGTAATGACGTAATCGATTTTTTTTTAAATGGCAACACCATATTTTTTCCTTGATTCTGAAAGATCGTTTAATTCTCTATCAGACAGTACTAAAATTTTGCCTTCTTACATAGGAAAGTTTTCGAGTAAATGACGATTGAATGTTAGAAAACGTAAATCAATTAAAATAAAGTAAAAACGTTATCAAGTTAGTTTTTCAAATTCCATAGTTCTTTTATGGATCACGTAGGTGAAAATCTTTGCAAAGTGTCATTGTCACACCGACTTTCTAATAAGTATTGTAAGCGACATAGAAATTATTATTCAATTTAAAGTATTATGGCACATTTAACTATTACTCAAAGAATTGAAATTTTAATTCTTATCGAATGCGGGAATATGACTAGAACTCAGCAGGAAGTTTGCGATTTATTTAATGAAAAATATCCAGATCGCCCTATCAGCTAATCAACAGTCAGTAAGGTAGAGTCTAAATTTAGAGAAACTGGCAATGTTGTAAATATTCCAAAACCTGAACGTCCAAGCATTAATGAAAATCAGAAACAGAACATTTTGATAAGTATGGTGAATAATCTTCATAATTCTTCACGATTGGTTATATTAAACAATGACACTAGTCAGAGCACAGTGCTACGTATCTTGAAGAAGAAAAAATATCATCCCTACAAAATTCAACTTGTGCAGGAACTCAATGAAGATGATCCCGATCGCCGCTTACACTTTTGCGAAATTCTGATGGATTTATGTCAAGGTAATAGAAATTTACACCGGCAAATACTTTTTTCAGATGAGGCCACATTTTGTCTGAATGGTACAGTAAACCGTCAAACTTGCAGATATTGGAGTCGGGAAAATCCTCATTGAATGGCAGAGGCACATACCCAACACCCTCAGAAATTAAATGTGTGGGCTGGAATAGTTGACGACATAATAGTAGGGCCTTTCTTCTTTGAAGGAACGCTTACAGGACAAAGATATTTAGAGTTTCTAGAAAAAGACCTTGTTCCAGCCCTTGCAGTAATATTTCCTAACAATAATGACCCTGACATTCCTGACGATACCATATGGTTTCAGCAAAACGGTGCACCTCCGCACTATGCGCGCCCTGTACGAGATTTTTTGGACAACTGTTTTCCTGGGAGGTGGATCGGCAGACGCGGACCGATAGAATGGCCTGCAAGATCGCCAGATCTTACATCTCTTGACTATTTTTTATGGGGATACTTGAAGTCAAAAGTGTACGTTAATAAACCACGTAATTTAGAAGAACTTCAAAATCGCATTCGGGACGAAATACGCAGAGTTACCCCAGAAATCATTCATAATGTGCAAGAAGAATTTCTTCACAGACTTGCGCAATGTCAAGAAGTTGGTGGATGGCAATTCGAACATTTAATTTAAGTATAAAATTTAATCAATTGTATTTTATTTTACATACCTCAGAATTGTTACTTTTTTATGGATAAAATTTACGTTTTCTAACATTCAATCGTCATTTACTCGAAAACTTTCCTATGTAAGAGGGCAAAATTTTAGTACTGTCTGATAGAGAATTAAACGATCTTTCAGAATCAAGGAAAAAAAAAAGGGTGTTGCCATTTAAAAAAAATCGATGACGTCATTACTCGAAAACAAATGACATTTGAAAATCGCATTTTACGCTAAAATATGTATTTTTTAAATTAAAAATCGACATGTTCTAGGATTTTTCCCAAAAAATAATTGTTTCGTTTTTATTGAATTTATTCCATACTTTTGGCGCATACTGTATACATAAAACCTTTCTTTCAAAGAAAGAAATTTTATAGACAGTCAAGTTTTAGAGGAAAACACAATATTACCACTGTATTCCTTCGCATAACTCATAAAGCTGTTAGGTACTACAAGTGATATAACTTTAACACATGCTAAATTGTCATATTATGTTTATAAATTCAGTGATGTTGATCTAAGATCCAATCCATGCGTGAAAAGTTCGTTTAATGAATGAATGCAGAATACATTAGCAACTAGCGCCCTCTACTTTGTGCGACCACCAAAAATGTACCTGTGACAAATTTGGATGAAATATGTTGTATTTTTAAAAAATTACATCTACAATTTGATTTTCTAAAATTATTTTACACTCCCTGTATCTCAAAAATGAATGGATATGTTTACTAAGCAAACTCATTAGCTCGAGTGATATTGTTGTCTTTTTTAAACACTCCGTATTTATTGTTATCCAGTAGTATTGACAATTCTCCTTTATTATTTTAAAGAATCATTTACTAAATACAAAAGAATATCGAAAATTTAATCTGTGCAAAATATCCAATGTAAAATCAAAGTGGACAAATAATCTTGATATATCTCCTATGACGTAACAGCGCATCACTGTCAGTAAAAGTACCACAATTTGATGTATAGGTAGCATCAAAACAACAACAAATACCGCTGTTATGATTTGGATATTTGATTGTATTTTGATAAGATCATTATTTTAAACTTAATACCAATTACTACAATTTAAGAAACCAGTAAGTACTAGAATTGGATTTTAGGGATTACATTGGGCTTATTGGTATATCTGAATCTCAGTGAAGTTTTAAATGATTTAAAGTAACTTATTTTCTTCTTATGCTGAGTATTTCAAAATAAGTTATTGATAATAATTCAAAGCTGGAAAGACAACTGAAAATTCTGTTTAAGTAGAACTTTTAATTGTCTTTGTTTAATTTACTTAATAGTAGTACCTTTTCATATGCTCATGTAAAGACATTGCTACCTTTTTAAATTCTCAAGTAAGGACATTCTTCGCTTTGTCGAAATTTTAAAATGATTTTAACCATTTCCTCTCAGTAAGAACATTTCCAGTAAAAATAAAGACAAAAGGATACAGAGCTGAAGTAACTGTCCTTTCCAAGTAAGGGCAGGTGACAACCCTACTTAATAGTATATTCAATAATAAGGAAATTAAAGATAGTACTTAATTTGAAACACCCTGTATAATATGGAAATAATTTACTGAAACAGCAGTTAAATTTTTTGTTCATTGTATCTAAATTTGTTGAATTAGTTTCAATTAATTTTTAGTGTTTTTCTGTATTTTGCGTTTGGACCCGACGGACGGATTACTCAGCAACAGTACATTCCGGGTATTAAGTATGTCTAAATTGAATTCTTAAAGAAGCATTAGACCACAAATAAAATTTACTATTTCTATTAAAAACATATATCGAACATGCTACAAGTTTGATCAAATATAATTTGCCACAATTTTATTCATTAACAGTGTTTAATGCAGCAATAATAAACACAAAAGGCCTTAACAATGGCCCATGTATAATCTATTGCAATAATAATGGCACATAACTGTAAAGTAAACAGAAGTAATTCGAAATATGTAGCAGTGATTAACTAACTAACTATTTGTGAATGAAGTTATTTATACAACAAAATAACAAATTTGGTGGCAGATATGTAATAGTTACTCTTCGAAGGTTCCAGTCTCAGTTACTGTTACTTTGGTGTTCGTTGGGAAGCGCCTCACTATACTGAGGATATTATTGAAAACCCAGTCCTGTATCGCCATCAGCGATTACAGTATTTAAAAACATCGTGGTTGTTTGTGTGTATAACATTGTTTAGGCATAAGTTCAATTCCAAGTCTGAATCCATAGATTAAAATTTTAAGTTGGAATTCAGAGATTAAAGTGTGAATTTAAAAACATTATAGAAATGGTCCTTTCATGGCTTCGTAAGTTACAAACAAAATATTTTCAAAAAGTTAGTAGGTATAATAATAACCGCAAAATAAAGTAATAAACCCAATTAATTGACCTATCGCTGGGATTTGTTGCTATTCCTGATGAATATACCACGCGTGCAATTACTTTGTGGGTGCTTAACGCTAAATCACTAATTACCTTCCAGGGAATACATCCAAAATAGCATTACAAAGACACCGTTTACCCCGCTGCTAAACTCTACACGAGGAGAATCCCCTTGCTGCTTCACTCCGTCTAACCTCAAATATAAAACTGGAAAAGAGAGAGAGTGGAAACTGCGCTGTTCATTTCGGAGATGCAACCCTTGCTTTATCGCGTCTCGGTAATACCATTCCGAATTCACTCGCATATGGCCTGGTTAGCCTGGATAATCCTCACTTCCTTATCCCTGGAGAGGTCCTTTTGTAGTTACACATAACTTATTTTTAATAGAATTGGCTTCTGTAAATCAGTTGTGGGGAGCGGAGGATTAAATCATATTCGGAAGAGAATGTTTAATTAACACACGTAAATGGTTGTCTCTTAAAAATATGTATTTTCAATTATTAGCTCTTGTACGTTATTTTGAAGGTAGTAATTAATTCTTATTCATTACAAAATTTTTCCAAAATTCTTATCAAACGATGTAATACGAGTATAGGTATTATTTTATATAAAATATTTAAATAAGGAAGAAATATCGTCACAGATAAATACTTTATTAACTTTCAAAAAGCACAGGATTGAGAGTGAATTTATACGTAGAAACGATAGATCAATTTGTGGTTTTTAAAGGAAAAAAAAAAAAGAAATTATAACAATGGCTTGGTAATGTGTTATGTCCATGAGGGTGTAGTTGTGGTGGCAGTAGATAGTTTTTACATCAGTTATCGCAAAGTGAAAAAAACATTTTGCAGGCACATTTTTTGAAATACATGTCTCACAAACTCGTCAAGAAGCAGCACGTACTTGATTCAACTAAATTTTGTGCATATTCTTATGTTCTGTGTAAGTCCGCGGTTTTGAAATCACCCATATTTCTCTCAATAGTCGGATTAATCGTTCCAACGACTTGACTGAAGTGAAAACTTTGCTTCAGTTATATCGCAAGACATAGAAGAATTCGTCTTATTGATATGATGACAATCCTTGGATACGATTGGTAACTATGTTGAGAATATCTAAAACTGTTATTACGTTCGTGTGTATTATTTTGATTTAAGCTTTTCTTCTAACGTGTGACCTATTAAGGATGAGGATACCATTCTAAAAAAAATTTTGAGACATGCGATTTTAAAATGTACTTGTCGAATCTATTCCGATGATCCAGCAGCTAGTCCACAATCTACTATATATGTTTTTTTGCTATCGGCATTTTCAAAAACTACTTTAGCCACTTAAAACCTCTGTGGCCCAAATTTCATCAATTTGTATCGAATATTAATTTTCTTATAGAGGCTTAAAAGTTTTAAGTTGTTTGAATTTGTATCTCCATCAAAAAAATGTAAAATGCATTGGACATGTCTGAAAATCTTGGTTATATTCTTCAGAATCTAATTTTGCTGTCCATAAAAAAAATCTTCATATTTCCAAAACATCAAAGACATTTGAACGAATGAATTGTATTAAGTAGGTGCCATAATAGATATTATTTAAAAGAAAAACAATTTACAAAGTCTCACAACCTTCTTATTTAGTGACTATTTTGTATCATTTTCTGATACAGTAAACACAGACATATTACACAAATTTTGTTTAGTGCTTTATATGCTTGACATTTCTAAGAAATAAAATAAACATAAATTACAATGCTCTATAAATTAGAAGGATTAATTTCGCCCAAAGTATGTTTCACATCATTTTTTATACTGATTGGAGAACTTCGTTTTGCCGATAAGATTATAATGCAAATAGTCAGTGAAGGTTTTCTATCTCAACTGAATATAAGCATTCAATAATTCATATATAGCATTTAATATAAGCATTCCAAATGCATTGAATCTAATTCGATTTTTCAAAAGGTACTGCTAAAGAGTTATTTCTATGAAAAGCACTTCTTTATAAGGAACCCTGAAACTAAAGATGACACTCTGTATATGGTATTTGTCTTTGATCTACATACTGATTCATAACATATTGTTCCATAAATAAATGTGTGGTTTTAGCAAAATAAGATATATTTAAAAAACATAAGCATTAATGCTCTAATTATCATTAAGCGTATATGAATTAGGTCATTTGGTCATACTATTTGTCGAATTTGTTCTGGTGGTTGATCTGGTAAGTAATTTTCGAAATTTACAAGGTCAAATTGAAATTAAATATTTGCCAGGCGTGACATCATTGTCTTTTACAGCTTCTCGGTACTCCTCCACTTTTAATTCGTCAAGAGTCATACTGTATTAAAATAAAACAGGTTAGAAAAGCTAATTAATTTTAAAATTCACAACATGCTTTTAAAACACATAATTGTCTAATATACCGATGGTAGATTTAATTATGATAATGGACTATTTTAATACAAATTAACAATTTGTAAGTGCTGCAATGAGTGGTGTAAAAATGTAACGGTAAACCAAAACCGTTATCGTAAAAAATATGTATTTATTATGTTGCAAAATTAGTAATAAAGTGGAACGTTTTGGTTTCTAAAAAGAAAACATTTGATTTCTTATATACCGTATTACTTATTTTAGTTAAATTAGAGCTTAGCTACTAATACTACAAGGTATGTAACAAACCTCCAAGTTTATTTATTTTTTACTTTAAATATTTAAAATTTTATATAAAAATATGAAATCAAAAAAAAATTATTCTATTTTAGGTCATCATGAGAAAACTAAGAGGACGATGCAGTGCAGCTCATGTTTAAATTAAAAGATAATTTTACACGCATCTTCTAACTAAACTAAAACACCAAATTCACATAATAACTATAAAAATAATTAAGTAGATGTTTAGTTTGTTCTTTTCTAAGGCGTTTGTTATACAAATTTGAATTGCATACTAATTTTGGTATAAAAATTAAGTAGTTTGATTTCTTTTATTGGGTCATCTTATAAAACCAAAATTTAAGCTTGATATTAAAAAGACTAATAAGTTATTTACTTAATACGTAGGTATGTTGTTCAATTTTAAAGGTATATGCACCTAATGATTTTAATTTAACTAAGCTAAAAATCTAGATCAGTATATTTTAATTTGTTATTAAACTGATCTTATTATAAATTGTATTATACTTAAAACAACATAATATTTATTTGTTTCGGGTCGAAGAAATATACTTATTGGGATTCCAGGAAAAACTAATAAATAATTTATCTAGGCATTTTATCATTGTCCTGAGACATTTCGGCGCAATACAATATCTATTGTTTAATTCTTTTATTTTAGTGTTTCTAATAACACTTTCAGTATTTCAATTTTCCATAATTGGGAAAGCAACTCCGTATGCTGTAAGAGGCAATGACGTCACACAGCGATTTACGCGAAGCCATATTCTCAAATTATTTTAAAACCTTTAGAGGCGTCAGAAAATTATAATTATTTCCAGATAGCACTAAAATTACCCCTTAAAGTTTGGATTCTCTTGCAGGTCACTCTGTATACTAACTGATAATTTTCAAAATCTCAATTTTTTTGTACAACAATTTTTGGCAAAAATCATCCTGTAGTTAAATTTGGATTACATTAACGGTATAACAAAACATTAAAAAGAATTAAATTGTTTTGCTCGGTATCAAAACAAATTAGATTTAGTCACAAATGTCATAACATAATGTCAATAATCCATAAAAATAGTTTAAAAATCGTAAATAAATTTTATAGTGAGTAAATATAACATTAGATTCAAAATATCCAATACAATAAATAAATAGCGCAAAGGAAACCGCGTACAAATAGTAGAATATAAAAATAAATTAGGAGCACTTCCTTAAAACATGCTGATCCTGGATAATCTTCGATGCGCTATCAAGTTTTATACCATAATTCCCAAGCATAATTTTAATGATCCCTTTAATCCAAAGTATTACACTTGTAAGCTCAATCTAAGAGGAATTAATGTCTGGCAAATTTCTTGTCATGTCTTCAAAACATTGTCGCTTAATAACTTTGTTATACGTAAGGTAAGTTTTGCTTGTTTATTTTTCTCATGGGATGCATATTTGTGTAATACGTGAGCACATATAAACTATATCAATCGATATATTCAATCAAGTCTTTCAAGCGTGTTCCGTGTTATATAAAATAATTCATTTAAAACTCACTGTGGAGTCGTAGATCACTGGCATTGATAAAATATTTTTAAATCTAAATTTACCTATTTTTCTTTGCTCAAACAGACAACAAATATTTTAGGATTATTGAAACAAGCAACCAAAGCTACCGCAATAATTTTATTTGGATAGCTTTATTTTCTCTTGTTTTATAAATGAAACTTCAACTAATATACCATTTTCTGAAAATATAGAATTTTTTATTTATATTATATATTATAGAAAAATCAAGTATATGTGTTTTTACGTAACAAAATTAGGACATTTCAGGAACAATATACTATTTACTTTTATTCGATTTATTATAAAATTTTACAGAATTTTTCAAGTGATTTCTGTTGCATATGTGTAAAGGCACATCAATCCAACTTCTAACCTAATACGTTTTGTTAAGGTATACAAACATGTACATTTCATTAATAAGGACTTTTTGTAGGATATTCCGTAAAGAGTAAGCATAAGATTATAATTTGTTAGTGTGCACTTGCAACTTATGCCATTTTAAATGTTATACAATTCATGAATATAATAGAAAGTGAAACGATACGTTGTTTAGATGCTTGCTTTGCGACTATAAGAATAGCTACAGTTTACAACATATATTATCATTAGCTGTAGCTACGTTAATTGTAAATTTACAGTAACTAAAAATCAAGCTAAAAATATGTATTTTCACAAACCAAGAAATATACAGGGTGAATCTTAAATAAGTACAAATATTTTAACCAGCAGTATAGTTTTGTGTGTAGAACACATAATTAATAGTTTTTTTACAAAAAAATCAGAAATAAAAAAGTGAAATTTTAAATAAATTTCGTAATTTTTCAGCAGAAAACTTGTTGAGGACCGCTGGCCTAGACAGACCCTTCATACTTTTATGAGTCATAGTGCTGCAGACTGAACGTGTGGTTCACAGTGTTGCCAGTATTACACAAATGTCTTTGCTTCAAGGAAGAAAAAATCTCAACTTTTAGCGAATTTTGTCAAGTGTAACATTTTATATTATTTTTTATTATCAAACTGTCATTGACTGTCATGACAGATTATCGGAAGCCCAAGTCAAACTTGTTAACCCCACATAATGCATGAAAATAGCAATAAAATTTGCTAAAAGTTGACATTTTTTCCATTTTAAATAAAAAACGCGTGCATAGTTTTTCGTTATTCTTCATAAAATAACTTAAGGCTTACGGTGAGCGCTCTATCAAACGATATATAAGATCTGTTCCAACAACCGTCGAGAACTGGTTCAGTACCGTGAGAAATGTTTGACCAACACCGTCTTACGTCGCATTCGCCGAGAGTACATTAACAACTGCACTGACTGACTAATTCTGGACGGTTCGGAATCGATTCTTGCTGTGTTGGAACAAACCCATAGTTTTCGCTCAGTAACTCCTTAACGGATAATGATAAAAATATGCTTTTTTTTTATAGACTATAAATATTATTTTACGTCGACGCTGTATTTTGAAATTTTGTAAAAGTATAAAATTAGTTTTTTTTTAATGAATTTTGCTTATTTCAAAACACAGCGTCGACGTAAAATAATATTTGTAGTCTATTAAAAAAACCGCATATTTTACTGAGCGAAAACTGTATCCCTTTGAATCGAGCGCTCACCGTAAGCCTTAAGGAAATTGTGTTTTGTGTCCCTTTCTAACAGTGTACAATGATATTTAACTTGTGAAATGTGGATTACTGATTAAATAGTTAATTTTTTAACAAACAGGTAAGCTTGTGTGCACGTTTATGTATAATTTTTGAACATTGGACATAGTAATATCACGTAATATCTTCCTAAATATTTTACGGTAGTATTGAACTTGCGGAAATTCATTTTTAATCGTTGAAGTATAGTAAGGTTAGTTCAGATGTTAAAATTTATGTTAATATTGCTACGTATCATACTACATACCCAATTTTACTGTACTTATGCTTAAAACAAGTATTTTTAAAATAGAACTATTACGTTAAAGGAAACGTAATATTTATATTGGAGGAGATATGGCAACCTCGCAACAAATCATATGTTTCATTACGTTGTTGGATGAAAAATCAACCAGCGGTCCTCAAAATGTGGGTATTTTTAAAAAAAATTAATATCTCCGTAAATATTAGAAATTTTTAAAAATGGCTTTCACTAGACTGATTTAAATGACGAACTACACCAGCAGTTAAAATATTTGTACTTATTTAAGATTCACCCTGTATATTGTTTCAATAATAAGATGTCATTTTCAATGAAAAACATTTCAACACATTTTCTAATGAATATGTGTAATGAAATACATCGCAATACATTTTTAGATGATGGCTTAACATATTATACACTTTTAGAAAAAGGGATGGATGATAATTCTCATTTAGAGATTGGAAGGACAAATTCCACTAAAAAAATTTTCCTACACAGAATTTATTTTTACTCCTCAACTATTTAGAAAGAAATATGTAACTGTTTCTTAACTTGCGTGGTGTATTTATTGAATTTGAATAACAATTAAAATATATAATGTTGACTCACTCGGCCTGTATTTTTGTACGTTTTAAGAGTTTTGTTTAACCTGAACAACTTTTTCCATGGCATTAAAAGTAATAAGTTTTCCCTCTTTTCAACTTTATCTTTCGACATACTCTTTATATGGCAACAAAAATAATATTGATACATTTTTAAATTGACTTCTGCTACACTACTGAGGTTAAACAAAATAGTAATATTTGAAATAGTGATGAACTCTTTGATATATATCTATTTTTTTGTGTGTGCTTATTATTCATTATTTATTTTTTGTACATACCGATATTCATATATGTAAAATAATGTTAGTTATTGGGAAAGTTTTCTCTATGTATATTTTTCAGTATTGGAATATTTAAATTACCCATAAAATTACATATTATACTTATTTTACAATTCCTAAAAAAATACAATGTACAAATCAATATAAATTATAGTGTCGTAAATTTACGATGGAATTTAGCATAATATGATATGGAATTTTATTTATTTTAATAATTTATATTATTTCTGTAATATTACAGTATACTTATTTCATTTAAAAAAGTATTATGTAATTTTACATAACTTTATGCTGGTCATAATCTGCCAACGTAAAGTTTCTTGAAATTACAGGCAAATTTTTGTCAGTGTGGATACGTTATGACTTTTAATAAGATGATCAAAGAAAATATATTGCTCAATATTGGTATCTTTTAAAGAGGCTTAATGATTTTAAATAGTCCACAATCATTTTTCTATTTCTAAAAAATAATTAGGTTAGAAATGCGTAAGAGTATGCACTTAATTTTAAATTATAAATAGCATCCATAGCTTACAGTTTTATCAGAAAAAAATACTTGATTATTTTAAGCTTTAAATAAGTATGCGTACTTTTATGTTCTCAAAGAGTACGCATATGTGGCTTTAAGAGTAGGCAACAATTAATTAAGTAGCATGACAAGTGATAAACATGCTTAATGGAATAGATCTTCAGTAAATTTTAGTTGTCTTTCTTTTATATTTTCCTATTGTAATTAACCATAACTTAACATAACTAAGTACACGGGGTTATTAGAATTGTAATCTGAAATTAAGACATTCTTTGTTGCTTTGTTGAATACACCATATTATATAATTTTTTTTTATTGCATTTAAATATATTTTTTGAATAGTTAGTTACTTTGCATTCTAATGATTAATATGTGATGTATGTACTCAACCAAATAAGAACATTTCTAGTGAAAGTAAGAATGAGGAATACAGAGGCCTGCTCTTCCAAAATAAAGACAAGTGACAAAACTAGTACTTACCAAATACTACGAGGGGTACCAAAGTGAACGCATGCGTACTCTTTGAGTGCGTACTCTCACAGAACTAAACCATAAAATAAATAACAAACCTATGTTGCAGTCATTACATAGCTCTAATACATGATTTGAAAGGCTAATATAGGGATCTTAGTTACATACCACATTATATATTGAACAGCAACAAAGTAATTGTAACAGTCAAAAATATTATAATATTTGGACTAAAAATAAACTTTATGATGCCATTTCGGATAGCAACTCCCATAATCATAACAATAAAAACATCAAATCAAGTTTTTGACAACTACTGAAAATAACAAATGCGTACTCCTAAGGGATGTGTAATCTTAGGCGTTCGTACCTTAGTCTTTAAGCTGATATATTTACCACCATTTTTTTTATTTTGAAATGTCAAATATTGATATAATTTGGCACCTTTCTTGATTTATTTGATCAACATTTCTTAAATAATTTTATTTCCGAAATCCTAAACCCACTGTAATAACTTTTAGATGTACGAGTACATAAACACAATAAAAGGAATCGAATCAAGACTATACGCAATGGGCTTCATTGCTTATTCTGATGCACATATTTGTGTACACGGAATCTGACTTCTGGACAGCCTACATCATTAATTTTACTTCCAGTATACAAATAGCTTAATAGTGGTCAACCTCTTTCTGACTATTATGATTCCTCTCCCCATAAATAAGTCACATCTGTCGATGTACATTTCACTTAATCCCTTACCAAAATACGTGCGGGGTAAAAGCATTTAATAGTTGTACACAACTGAAATGAAATATGATAAAACAAGTATCCGGTCTTACTTCCGTGAAAACTGAAATATAATGTTCAGAAAACCTTATACAAACTTCACAAAATGAAAAATTACTTGACGTGATTTTGTTCATAATTTTATTTACCTTTTTATTCTATCTTTAAATATATTAGATTTATTTTTCATATATCATTTAGTTTTATAGACTGGAATTACACTAATTTTAGAGGTTAAAAGAAAAAAAAATCATTTTTTCCAAAAACACAAAAACAAATTTAGTATGAATACTAGAATCAAAGGAACATGAATACAACACAACGTTTTATTCACAACTCAAATTAGTCAAGTTTAATTAAAAGAAAATGACATTTTTTAAGCGTCAACAAGTATAATCTTTTAAAAAGTCAATAACAATAAGAATATCATGGTGAGACACGCGCTGGTTTCTATGGTTCACTTTTAGTGACAGTGAAATATGATTTCTTTCGTCAATTGTCAATGACGTTAATTTCAATTCCCTAACTGAATAATTCATAATTGAAATGCGCAGCACATATTCCTATAGGCATAGGCGCCTCTGCAGGTGTCAGTTTGGCAAATGTATACTTTCCAGTAAGCCTAAACTATCTTCCCATTGCTGACACTTTGAAAATGTATACGTATAATTTAAGTTATAAGGCATTATAAACATTTTAACACAACCCAACATTGTATTACCTTTCAGGAACCTTGGGGAAGTGAAAAAACAAAATATCATCCACGCACTAACTTTACTATCATTGACTAGACAGTAAGAACCATGACTAGCCATCATTATTGATCAATAAAATTAACTCGAAATTTATTCCATTTCACAAAACACTGGGTATCAAACAGACCCAATAAATAGCCGATGATCGGTCATCGATGTTCAGTTGGTGGAGCAGGGGAAGTGGATTGGTAGAAGGGAGAACGAGTGGTGCGGAATGTAGAGAAATCCAACTGTTAGTATATTTAAACTGTGATCTGTGTGATTAGACGCTATCATGTTGTCATTAAATGTTTCTTGATATTTGAACATCATTTGTACTCAAAAAAAGCTGAGATTGTAAGTAGTGAAACATCAACGAAAATTAAATGGAGCAGCATCTAGAAGAACAAACTTCAACAAAGATCCATCTCAACCCATATGGTTAAAGGATATGGTGTCTAGAATATTTCAAATACATTTATGTCTTAATAACACAAACAATGTTAAAGAAATTTATAAAAAAATATTATTATTAAACGATAAAGTTGTTGAAGAGGTTGTTATCTTTAAATTTTAATGTCAACCATATTCGTTGCCATTTCAAAAATGATGCAGCTTGATTAATTCTGAATTGTTATGAAATCTCTGTAATGCAATACACTTAATACCTAAATCTCTGTTTAAATTTTAGTAGTTAGATTACAATATATCTAAAAAGTAAAAGTATCGTGTCGGTAGTTAATGTCACAAGATACCAGTGAATTTAGTTACTGATAAGATAAAAATGAACTGCAAAAATTTATATAAAGTGGCCATAAAAATCAGATAAACAGTTTTATCTCTTGTGCAATAACGTGATAAGAAAAAATATATCACATTATTTCTATTTGTGGAAATCTATCAATAAAACGATTGCTACATAATTCCCAAATTCGAAAATTTAATTCACTTCTAGCAACATAGATAAAAATCAATTCAACATTTTGGCAATATGTGTAGCAAAAATAAACGAAATAAATTAGGACGATTTTGTATAGGAAAATTAACATAATTGCGAAGTAATATTTTAATGGTTTCCACTTCAAACCCTACGGAACAGATGAGTACCCACGTATATAGATAACATTTTGAAAAAATATATCGGAAAATCTAACCAATTACGTTAGGGGATTGACGATAAATTGCAGACAGATAAGAAAGTCACACCCAAATGTGAAATATTACAAGGGATAATGACAGTATCGACTTGTATACATGTACCGAAAAAGTAAATATTGTGCGATACCTAGGGTCTATTTATTGAGGAATTGATCATATCGGAGTCCGATGTTTGTTTTGGTTCTGGATAGAACGTTGTTCTTTTTGTGTTTAATATTTTGAAGAAACTTGAACAGAAGTGAATTGAGTTATAGTCATGATGGTTTTAAAGCTCGCCAATTAAATTATTTCTTCCGCTTATACAGGGTGTAATTGAAATATTGAGAAATCTCTTGAGAAAACGAGGCAACTTGCAAAAGAAAGTTCCTAAAATCCATTATTGGAGACAGTAACAGTAAAAAATATGGATAAAATGAAGTTTGTTCATGACTATTGGTGTTCATTTGTGACGGTGATCAGAATGACAAATTCACAATAGTGGTATTTACACATTGATAACTCTTTTCTAAATGATTATTGTAATGGATATTTCAGTTCTACATTTTCAAACTGTAATTTCATTATTGAATCTACTTCTATAGCATTCACCTTCTATCAGTTGAAAATTAATAGTTCACTGCAACAACTTTCTGCATAAATTAGATTAACTCAAATATTTCAAAATGAGTAAATATATTTTTTTCTTTAGTTTGATTGGGTTTTTGCCATACTTCTGAAAAAAATAAAGATTAATTAAATAAGACCTTGCGCCAAACGGATCAGTCAAGGGTTATTTTTGAAACTAAGTTTGCCTAACCTAAAATCTCACACTGAAAAAAACAGATAAGTAAAAAATAACAAAAATTACATCACTATCGCGCACTTCCGTATTTTTGACGTTTCGAAAAACTCTCTGTTTTCGTTCTCAAAATAGCAAATGTATTAAAAGTATGTTAAGTTTGACAGTTTAAAATCAAATTTAGTTTAAAAATAACCCTTGACTGATCCGTTTGGCGCAAGGGCTTATTTAATTAATCTTTATTTTTTCAGAAGTGTGGCAAAAACCCAATCAAACTTAAGAAAAACTAAAATTATGCCACAAATAAATACCTTCAGATAATATAAGTAAGTACATATTATGTTCCATAGTCCCTTGGCTTCATTTTGTATTATATGCAAGAAAATATTACAATTTTTTGGACACGATTACAAAATTATAATTAAGAAACCTAAGGTGTTCTAAATCATTTGATCTAGGTAACTGATCACTGCCAGTAACAGAATTAAAGTGCACATTCGCACATTCGTACCCATAGTTGAGATTCTTTGACCTGCCTTTGTTGTTCTCCGGCTAAGTTGGCTTCCAAGGCAAATAGTCGTATCTGTAACTGGTTGCATCCCATGGTTCAAAATGTTTCGCCGCTTTTCATTATCGGCATCTTCAATGGTGATCCGAAAAGACCCTTCATGGCAACTGAGGCTAAAGTTCAGACGCGCCGTATTTTTTATATAGTCACCACTTACAATGCCACAGTGAAGAGCGACGAAACGTTTGGAAGCATGGGATAAGACCAGTTGCAGTCGGAACGTCTCGCTAGACACCGTTATCCGAGGATTGCGATCGTAGCAACCGTAGTACCAGCAATAGGAACCGAAAACAATAAAACAATATATAGACGAATCCGTGAGTACTGAGAGTACCAGAAGTACTGATTACGAATCCGCCACACAGAGCCTAGTTCAAGATCAACAAGTACAGGTCAAAGAACCGCTTCTAAGGCCAGCAAACAGAAAAACTACTATTGCATATCACCGTTTGCAAAAGCGTCAAAACCATTGTGTCATAAATTAGTCAATATTTTAGTAAATGAATGGGAGCTAATTAAATTAACTGTCGTATTTTTTTTTGGTATTATAAAGAATAAAGAAAGAGGTCTATAAGTACTTGTCAAAAAAAAAACTTATTTTTTACAATATAAAACTTTCATAGCTTCTATTAGATACTAATATGTTAACGATATTAATGTTATGTTATGATATTAATATGTTACAACGCATATATTCCATACTTAGATTTTTCAAAAAGCCATATTTTACTAAAAATATATATGTCATTTGGAGTTCCACAAGGACGATTCTTAGAACGTGTCTTATTCAACATTGATCGTAATGATATAGTAGATGCTCTATAGTTGCATGTTTATTCTCAACATAATTTTCGATAGTTTGTCGCATTAAAAACAATTATTTTTTATAATCCAGTGTAATATATAGTGCAAAGATATAGTATAGTATATAGTTTTATTATTCTCAATTGCAGTTTCTGAAATAATTTGATGAAACTATAATGAATTATTCATTTGTTCGTATGACGTAAGTCGTCTGAATTCTTGCCGCGACTATATCTGTTAATATTTGGCTGTACATTGATGACGTGTCACTTTATTTTGGAACATAATATGAAATAATAACGAAATCTTAAATGTTTCTAGATGTAACATATTTTTCAATAATAATTGAATATGTTATTTCATGAAAGTAATCATATAAAAGATTTTATTACATTATATTATTAAAACTAAATGTTATGGCAATGTTGGCGGATAGTCAGATTTATTTAAGTAGTTATTAATTTGATTGTTCTACCATTTTCTACTTAATTTTTCACTTTATATTTTTCAATACTTAAGTTATTTATTGTATTTTATAAACTTTGTATTTTCCTAAATTATAATTACTTTAAAAAATCTGTTGGATCCTGTAGATATTATAAAATAAATAAAATTACATTTCTAAAAGCTATATTATAATAGCATCTGTAAAATAATAAAATACATGGACTTCGTTGACGAAAATCAATTTGCCAGATATTTGACAGTTAAAAACTCTGTACAACTTAATTTTTAAACCATTCCTTATATTTCGACGAATAATTATATTAATAATAGCTATACAATTACAATATGTATTTATTTTATTGAATTTACACAATTGCGCTTGAAAAGCGAGATGTTCTCTACTATAAATTAACGTAGTAACTTAATTTGGAATCGCGGAGCAGGCGAATATCCATTACGATCCCCGGCCAGCCGTTTGCCGTCGGCAGACGAGCGCGATGGATCCGGCAAAAACGAAAAGCAAGCCGCGGCCCGAGACGCGAACAAACGACGCCTCAGGAGCACCAACCGGCATCGGCGTCGTTTGGCGACGGCCTCCTTTATAATTCGCATTAGGTGGCCATTACCTCGATACCCGGATCAGCCGGTATTACCGGTAAGCCCGCAGTTAATGAATCAGACACCTTCGCTTCCTCATCTAACATGTTTACAGATTTATCCCCAAGTACAACTTCGAGGAAAATAGAGAGAACGAAGGTGTAAGTTCAGATATGCCAGTGGACATTTTCTTATCTATCTCCGAAACCATTTCCCAGGTTTTCTTATAAGGTAAATAATATATTCATTTCAAGATTATCGAAGAGATATGGACCTAATGACCTGTATAATTTCCAGCTAAATAGTATATTGCATCTATAATTTAAGCATTTATCGCAAAATTTCCTGGCATTATATTTTAAAGTATTCATATTAATAGTATGTTTATTGAATGTAGATTTCCTAAAACTTGGAGAACGGCTCTAATAACCCCAATACTAAAAAATAGTGACCCAAAGCAAATGCCTGATCTTAGATCAATTTGCATATTGCTCTGCTTATCCAAGATTGTTGAAAAGATCATGGAACTTAAAATTCGTGATTACTTGGAACTTAACAACATACTTTAATACACATCACTGATGATATAATAATGCAAGCAATTCATGAACATAAAGTTACGACAATGGTAGTTTTGAACTATAGCAAAGTTTTTGACATCATTAATTTCCATATTATTTTAACTATCCTGAAATCCTGTGGGTTAACAGCTCTTTCACTTATTCAGTATTTTATCAAAGCCCAGAGCGATATTCTCAGGTGTTCCCCAAGGTGCTATTTAGCATGTAAAACAGTCAATTTGATAAATACGCATCTGTTCATATATATTCTTATGCACCCAGCTTTACTATTCCTTTAATGTTAAAGATTATGTCGTAGTTAATGATAAAATTAATATTCACGATATTTATAAAAATCATTATTATTTGGTCCTAAATCCGACAAATCAGCTGCAATTTTATTTGGAAATAAAAACAATATTGAAAATCTAAAACATACTATGAACATCGATTTAATGGAAACAAATTTACCTATATCTAAAACGCCAAAATCCTCGGCATAATTTTAGACAGATCATTGAGATTTAGGAGGCAAACAAATTTATTAAAAAATCATAACACAATACCTGTGAAACTCATTACATATATACGTAACATTATAATTGATAATAACAAGAAATTCTCTTATATTGACATCACTATAAGTTAGGTATTTCCATAGTATAATTTGTAGGTAGATACTATTCAATTTGTCTTTGGATCAAAACAAAATCTTAGTGAAACTCATAGCATTTAAGTTGTACCTAACATGATAGCTCAAAATAACTAGAAATATTGACACTACTGTGAGTTAGATATTTTCGGTATGTCTATTTTTATGTAAAATATGAAGTATGCAAATGTTTCAATAGATGTACTTATGTACAAGGTATCCATCCAGAAAATAATGTATAATATATTTCAAGAGCAGCCGCTTAAGTCGAAATATACCGATTTAGATCAAGTTATAGATATATTTACAATTTTTCTTAGTAAAAAAGTTACCTGCTAAGATATAGGTGCATATTTTTTTAATTTGTTCATTTTTCACTTCAAATATAGAAGTTGCTAAAGCACCTTAAACAGACTTTTGCTTTTTGTTATATATTTTTATTGGTAAAGATTTTGAAAATATGTAGGTTTTGAAACGCCATTTTACTTACTGAAGAAAGATGTACAGACTTGTTGCATATCGTTTAAATGAGAAAAATCGAATTTAATTTTTTATATTACAGTTATCCAGTTATGGATAATCAAACATTTGGAATATAATATATTCTGCGACCTATTTTTTTGACTAATTTTATAGCTAAATAATTTTTTACGCCAGTTCACTGCCAACAACTATCACTGAAGGAGCTTAAGCATATTGGATGCTTTGAAGGATAGTTCTATGTGCTTTCTGTTCATGTAACATCGGAATATTATGCTATTTTTTATTTACAATAGGTTTTAGTCGACCCAAAGAATCATAGCGTCAAGATTGTGACAAACGCCATGTCACCTATCTGGGAACGCTCTGTTTCAAAATCAAGTTTTCTACCACCTGCTTCAGTTAGATTAGAACTGCAACACCCTATTAATAACTAACGCAAGTCAATACATACATGCATACTTCATATATCTATTAATTGCACATCTAGCAACTTCTGTCAGTTATTACCTTTATTTCATTTTGAAACAGAAGACAATCTATTATTTTTAATTAAATTTTACTATTTTTCCGCAAAAAGGACAATTCTACCAATCTTATAGTGAATTAAGGGAGCATCCTGTTAGATTTTTTAGATATAGGATGAGCGTAAATAGTTTTGATGAATTACTAAAAATAATAAAACCCAAAATAACATATCAAGACGACTAAATTATTTTAGCTATTTATTATAAAGAACAGTTGTGTCTTCTATCATAATATTAGTTTTTCTGTATCCAACACATTAAACACCAATTATCCTGTAGGAGATTCTGCCTAAGACATTATTACAAAATTTGATTAAACACTATAGTCCCTTCTTTTTACATAAAAGATCATGCACGTTATGCCTGCACAGCGCAACTTAACTGGTCAAATATTTTGAACAGTTTGAAACCAGTCCCCGACTTTTATGGGAACAAACCTTACGTCAGACTAGCACGGCCAGGCATAGATATTTCAGGTCACCGACACGACCTTCACTGAGGGTCGTTGCGGGTGACGGTACGTGCATGTGCTGGTCCAGTGTGAGTTGTACATTAAGTAACATGGGTACCTTCATAAGCAGGTTTTGCAGGTTCGTGTTGTGTAGGTTCGTCCAGGCATAATGTGCGAGATATTTAAGATTTCAAAACGATTTCATAATCGCAAATGCGCGAAGATTCATACTTGTGTGTAATTCATTTTAAATCGCTATACAATTGTGCCACAGAAAAAATTGAACTGTTGCATCTTTTTAACCGCTATGAATATTTAGTAACATTTGCGCATGCTTGCATGAAGTGCTGTGTGTCTTATTTTTACAACTAAGCAATCATGCTACAGAAAATCGCATGTGCGCACCTAATCTTAGAATCGCAGTCGCTCTATGTGATATAATAATTATTATGGTACAGAAAATTTAAATCTTCAGGTATTATACCTTTATCCGGTATCAGTTTTATCAATATTTTATATTGAATCCAATTTACTATTATAGTTTTGGCTATATTAATCATTTTTAAAAAGCTTCCTTTGCAAAAAAACAATTTAAAAAATATATATTTGTATCTTGGTAATGAGTAGTTCAACAAACAAACTGTGCATTTATATCTGTATTACTTTATGAATTTATACTTTACCTATATATAATTTAATTATATCTACATTTTTATAAGTCAATAAAAGTAAAAATACCTGTTCCCCACATGTATCCTACGCTATTTAATTTCTATAAGGGCTATTATAAGAAATATTTGCCAAAGAAACTTATTACAGCCATAAAATAAAAATCCACATCGTTACCGTCTCCTATAAAATTTATCATCTGATAAAATATAATCCCATAATTGATAATTTTTTATCGGCAATTAGAATCCATAAATTTTCGTTAGACGTATAAAATTGAAGGTAATGTTATAAAATTTATAGCCTCTTTAAAATGATATATTTATTGCATTTTCATTGATTACACGGAGAAGCTTTTTCAATTGGTCGAAATAAAATTATGAAAATTTTTATATAACAATCTCAACAAAGAGCTTGCTTTTTATATTAATTAAATGAAACTGAGTTAAAAGATAGTTTAAAATTAATTTCATTCTATTTAAGAAGTAGTACTTATTTGTACTATGAAGTGATTTGAACAGTGAATTGCCTATTACATTACTACAATAACATATGAAAACACCAGGTTGCCCCAGGTTTAAAGTGACAAATTTTAATGGGAAATAGAACACTGTCAGCTGATTATCATCTAATATAGATGTTGGTTTAAACTTTGACACAATAAATTGTGTATAGACATAACTTTAGCTCAATCAGCTTTTGCGGCTAAGAATTTTATCTTTTAAGTCAATTCATTAACCACTTGCTTACTGATTATCTAAACATATTTATTTATCATAAAAAAAAACTAAATTTGACGAATTTCAAATTAATGTTTCCAAAATGCGCCTCTCTTGATATCAACTTTTAGATTAAAGTAGCTTTCGGTAAAGGTACTAACATTCAATTATATTATTATTTCTGGAAGATTATTCTGTATATTTTTTTATTTATTGTTCTATATTTATGTAACACAATAAGATTTTTTTAGATTTTCTCTAAATAATAATAAAACCGATGACAAAGACCTATAGATATTAAGTTATTATATAAATAAGATTAAAGCATAATTACCATTAATTAAATGATTTTTTTGATGAAAATCCATTAGAATACTAAGTACAGTAGAAATGTACAATTAGAGTCTTACAAAGCTCCTAGCTCCTAGGTTTTGGCTAATATATTGAGCCTTTTTCAGGGGAAGGTCGAAGTTACATATCAAGAGCACTAATAAAAATAACATTAAACGTGGCTGGTCCTGGAATATTTTCATAGTAGGTATATTACATTTCTAATTGGGCCAAAGTGGTACACATGTACCTATAAGATTGTATTCAAATACGTAAGGGTTCCAATCTTATACCTTATTACAGTTTCAATTCCATATCTCAGAAACAGTTAATGTAAAAGGTAAATATGAGAGCATTCAGTCACACAAGTGATTACCTTCCTTTAAGATTTGTAATTTTAAACCTGGGACACCCTGTAACATAACAGTAAGTTCAGAACTAAATTAAGCAACTGTTTATCAGCAAGAAGAAATTATAGTTCAATTAAAATCTTAGTCTTTAAAATATTTGCCAAGTAGTTTAGTTATTAGTTATATGCAAACAATTTCTTATCTATTATATCTAAATATCCTTGCAAGTTCTTCTAATGCATTAAATACCATTAGCGGTTATGGCTGAATGACTAAAGTAGCAGTGACATGAAATCATTAAAATTACGCTTTGGGATTAAATTATCAGGTATAGGTTTTACTAGAAAGGATTGATATATTTTTTATCAGAAGTCATTGTGTGGTCAGTTTTAATACAATAATTTCTAAATGACTTGAAGTTGTTTTAATGTCAAAATAAGATCTATTATTATTTATTATATAATACTGTTCTGAAACATAAAAAACTTATGCAGGTACAGTTTCTACTTTTAAGATGTTTACTATTGAATGATTTTTATAAAGCTGTAATTTTACAAAATATACCCAACAGCAATATCGCACAAAAATTCAAGGCAAATTCCTTTCGTCAAAACAGGCGAAGAAAACCAATAGTAACGATTATTCTAGATATTGAAGACTATAATTCTTCAAACAAATATAATTTTTTATCAATTATTCAAAAACTGTTGAAGTTATAGACTATTAATTTCGTACAGTCTATTTTTTTTGTAGTAGTTACCCATATATGTAAAAATTTGATGTAACCATACTGAAATATTTGAAAATTTTGGTTGCTAAAAGGTTGTAACTAAAGAGCTAACAGTCTTAGAACTGAATAACTAAATATAATACTATAATCCAAATATTAATGACACAAATATACATATTTATATAATACGTTTAGCACACAAAATACCTCTTAGTATAGCTTTTCCGTTTATCAAATCCAAACTTTAAAAACTACTATTACAATTTATGACAATCAATATAATACACTATTTTATAAATCTGATAGCGTACTCAAAATCACTATCTTGTGCTTTTTAATTTTTCAACAAGTTCCTACTATTTAAATAAAATCAAAAACCCATTAAATGAAGAATTTTCAAACTGAAAATTATCACATCATTAAACAAAACACGCGAAGCTATTACTATTACAATTTATAAGATATTTTTAAGAAATTCTTTGTATCTCAGAGAATAGCGGAGATATCGGAATCATGAAAATTACTTCGGATAAAGTTTTTATGTGGAGTTCACTGGCGCACTTGAAATTCCTCTACAGGGTGTCTGTTTTACAATATGACCCAATCATAATTTTTTTAAAATGGAACATCCTGTATATTTTTATGCCATTCAATTAAATTATGTTTTCCTTCATAATGATATTTTATGGCTGCCTACTTTATATTTTAGAAATTGTCAAAAAACATTAAATTGATAAAACTAATGTAGTAATTGATAAATACCTACTTATTTTTAACTGAATAACATTTGAAAATAAACTGAAAAAAAATTAATAAAAAGAAAATTAATCGTCAATGTCATTTAAAAAATTGTTGAAAATTATATAATATTGAAAAAATATTAGAATATAGAAACTGTTTAAATTTTGTGTCAATGTCATTACAGAAACTGTTGAAAACTATGTAATATTAAAAAAATATTAGAATATAGTAACTTTTTAAATTTTCTCTCTGTTGACGATTTTAAATAAAATTATGAAAATAGCAAATTACATGGGATAAACAGAAGTATGATTTTTTCCATATTAATGAATATTATTCTTAACACACATTGTATTATTATACAGGGTGTTCCATAATTATGTGCGCTCCTTTGCAGAGTGTGTACCTTTAGTTATTTTAGGGGGGGGGGTGTATTTTCTATAAAATTTTTCGATTTGAGCCCTCCCTTACGAGATAATGGCTTCTAAAAAATTGAAATAATTTCGGTTTTCATTTTGTTTTTCAAAAACGGTTAAACTAACAAATCTGAAAATCGGTGAATACATTTAGTTAATTAAGTGACATTGTTGAATGCGATTTTTATTTTTACCAAATGTCTACAAGGGTGGTAACGACCAACCTCTTAAAAAAATATATTTATATAAAGAATCCCCCCTAAAATGACCCAAGGAACACACCCTCCAAAGGAGCACACATCATTATGGAACACCCTTTATAGTATTATTAATTATGGTGCTAAAGATCCATTAGATGTGGCATAAAAATATTGTCTATATATTGTTAGGTAACTTAACAGTTTTTTAAGATTTCTGTACCCGAAAATTTGTTGGTTAGACCATTTTTTGTTGTTACATATTCATTTTACTTCGGTACCTTTGAATATTTACAGGTAGCATTCCATTCCTGCTATTTGCTAACCTCTATATTATTCAGTCCTTAAATGTTTAAAATTTTTTATAATTCTAGAAAACACTATTTGAACAATACGGCGCCCTGGTTATAAAATCCAATAAAACATTTAGTTAATCCCTAAGATTTTAACCTGCGCACTGCCGATAGTTAATAAAAACCATTCCGCAATAGATTTCGTATATTGTTCAATTAATATAACAGAGTACGTACCTCATTCTAATTAGATTTATAAATGCGTGAATAGTTCTTGTTCGATGGAATTTGAGGTTATCTTCACGCAGTTTCTTTACAAGTAGAGTTTCAAAGAGTGAAATAAGAGGGAGACCATTATCAAGTCTGTGACCGTGCCCTTTCATAAACACCTTTTACAACTGTTATCATATCGAACAAAGATTAAGCGTAATCTACGATGCTTATTTACTTTAAACGGATTAACAGCAACGTTCTGTACAAAAGCCAAATCTTATAGTAATAAACGAACTCACCACGTTTCAGTTTCTCCAGGGGTTCGTGGTGGAGCGAGGGGGTGTGGGGGACGACACCGTGATGATGGGGTGGCTCGTGTGACGTCACGTGGTGACCCAGTACCGATGACGAACTTCCGCTCATTATGCCGGAAATCGCGGAACTCACAGAGACGGCGGCATCATGGAGGTGGTGGTGGCCGTGGATGTCTGAGTTCGCCGAAGACGTCGTGACGCCCGTCACCAAGTCCTGAAGGCATAGGGCTGGGTCTGATAAAGAGGACTCTAAACGTTCCATGTTGGAATCTAAATCTACTTCGGAAGAATAAACGCTTGTTCAGTTCTTTTTTATTGACTGCAGGTTGGTACTTCCGGCGTCATGCCAGTCCTGGAAGAATACAGTTATCATTAAGAAACTATCGGATTAAAGATTAGTATATGTGTACGTATGCAAAAGGTTATCAGGTGGGCCGTATCGACTGTTTTAGATAAATTTATTTATCTTTGCGATATCGATCGACTGGATTGGATTGTTTCGCTATCTATATATGGAAAACCAGAGCAGTTAAATATAATTTTAGCCATTTCTATTTATACTTCTTTGGTTTTAATCAGAAATCAATCAGTTATCACAAAAATAACCACATATTTAAAGAACTTCAACTTCCTTATTCGTAATATGAAGAATACAGGCACTTAATTACTGCATAAGTAATTTCTCAATTAATATAGTTACATAATTTTACTATAAATAAATAAATTGATTCCGTGAAAATACACCGGAAAAAATTGTTTGTCAGCAAACAATTCAATTTATTTGAATATCTCGGAAAACCATTTTTTTTTTGTTGTAATGCCCTTTTTTTTGCCACAAGTAAATTGATTTATTTGGAAGAAATTTAATTTATTTAAACAAATGTTTAAATGAAACAAATAGTTATTCCGTTTGAACATCTTATAAAAAATTTATGAAATTTAAAACATGATTTTCAAATAAATATATTTTTTTCATCTAACTAAACAATTTGTTCAAACCTGTATGAAAATAACGTTTTGAAATAAAAAAAATGATTTTTAATTGAAATGTAGGTGCATTTTGAATCAAATAATGTGTTTATTTAAATCAAAAATGCATATTTTTTATTGAGGAATGTGAAAAAGAAAAATATGTAATCTTTTCATTATTTTTAGTTTAGAAGTTTTTAAATTAAGTTTTATTAGGTTGTATAATCTTTAGAAAAACCATAAATTAAAAAAACTCAATTTTCTAATGTAGTCGTACCGCCGAAAAAAGTTTTTGTTTGAAAAAAAAAATTCGAATTGTTTCCTATAAACAATATACATAAAACAACATATACTTATACACAAAATAATTTTATTTTTGTGCTTTTGTCCAATAAAATGATTTGGTATCAGGTTATAAATATTGGTATGACTACAGAAACAAATAATTTATTTCCATGAAACAAAATTTATTTACAGGCATTGAATTCTTCTTCGGTGTACTATACAATTTTTTTAGTTATATGTACAGAACATGACTTAAATAGTTTAAGGTATCAAATTTGAGATTTTTTCAATAATTTACTTACAGATTAAGCTGAATTTGAAAATTAGTTAAAACTTTAATATTAAGGAAATCTAAATAATTTATCAATTAAAATATTTGATATCGGCAAGAAAAGATTCAAGTTTTGTCAAATATAATCCATTGTCTGCCACTTAATTTTTAATTGAAGATTTCTATGTTATTTATAATTACTTGCGATAAAAGAAATTCGACGATTCATAAGAGTGTGATAATACTACAGTGTTATCAAAAATGTATCCTCACATATTATCAAGTAGACACAATTAAAATTATTAGAGAATAGTGTTAACAAAACAATTGAAGCACTAAATACATATTTCAATTGTGCACTGTTACTGAAGAATTTCAATTTTCATGTTTCAATCATTGAATATCTTAAAGTAAATTGTGAAATAAACTGAACATCTTCATTAAAAGAAGTAATCAAGAATTGAGTTAATTCAAGTTAATTCATTAAGTTAGATTAGGTACACTGAAAATAAATAAGGAGTCTAAAATTCTGGATAAAAAAGGAATAAAGCATTACAGAAAAACTAAAGTGATTATATTTTCTTTCATTTGCTTTTAAGTATGATTGTCCTTAAGATATAAATATATCATTGATTTATTTTGCTAATTAAACGGATTTGTTATTAAGTATTATTTTGACATCGGTCAAAATACGAAAGCGACATATGATAAAAACTTCTTTGAAGAATAACAAAATACCAAAAAGACTGAATAGATACTACGAAATACATGTTAGATATACACAAGTTCTTAATCCAAGATGCGACGGTAAAATACCTAAGTAACATCTAAATATATTCATTATTTGTAATAAAAATATTTCACTAGCTTTCTTATATTCTCATGAGAACACTATTTTTCAAAATTATTTTCTTATGTTGATTGTGCCTATAATATACAATATATAAGAAAATTAAGTGCATATAGGCGCATAATGGAAACCTTGCGTTTTTCAGTCCATATTCGATTTCCCTGTGGTCTGACGACACTCATCCTTTCAAAAAACAGAAAGTATAAATAGAAAAGTATTAATCCTGACTATACATTATGGAGAGGCAGTTAAGCTTTAACACTTCAGCATTTGTTGCATCTGTCGGTTATCACCTAAACCAAGTGTATATTTTATTCTTAGCTTTACACGTTTATCAACGTCGATAACGTATCACAGCGATAAAAAGTAAAAACGAGTACCTACATTTTCGATTCATTGGCACAACGAGTTACATTTTTATTAATTACAGATACTTTTACTACAATAATTTTAATGCATGTACGCATCTAGATAAAGAAATTAAAATAGTAGGTACTTTCATTTATATACATCAACAAATACTTAGTGGATCTAGTGATGGATGATTTCATTTTACTATTTTTACTATTTTGTAACTGTAAACGACCACATTTGATCGTCAAACAGTTAATATATATAAAGGATTTCACACATGATATTATCTATAAAATCAATAGAAACTAAGATTATGAGAATGAAACATTTAGGTGTATCTTTTTTACTCTGTTGATATATGTAACAATTTACAAATTTGACAGTTATTATAGGAACATGAGAAATGCATAGCTTTAAAAACAAGTAGCGAGTCCTTTGCTTCGTTGCATTTTGCATTGTAAGCTTTAGAACAATACCAAAAAGTTGAATTACAGTTTACGGTTCATATTGGGAACGTTGTTTTTATCGAGCAAATGCTTACCTAAACCGTAGTACGAAACATCTATAACCGCGTAAATTCGGGGAGGTCACTTTTTGCAGTGGGAAAAGAAAGAATTAATTTTCCGAAATCCGGATAAAGAATGCACAAATCAGTTACAAAATCACTCAGTGGCGGGATCACTTAAAAGGTCGTAAGTAAATCCAGGTGCGACGTGAACAAAGACCAAAAGTCGGTTAAGTCCATGAAAAAAGGTACGGAGCTTAAAAACAGCTTTGGCCAGGTTTAGACCGGATCAAGAGAACGTCGCGACGGAGCCAGCGTCGGTCTGAGAGCTTTGCGAATACTAAGCCGGTGCTTCCATCCCCTCTCCTGCACCGCACCATGCCACCCCACTAATTTGATACTAGAACAAGCTCCAATCACTTGACGGTATTTATTTTATCATTAGCGGCCGTAATTGACCTGCACCGAAAGTGGAAGAAGCTCCATTGCCGTCGTAGTAAACCGAGTCTTAAAGGTTATGGAAAAATTTAATCACGGCCATTCGGAAAATTGATTCCGCTTGGTTCAAACTGTAATGGCACAATACTTCGCGACTGAGTAACCCAACCACACATATAAATTTCCTACTGTAAAAAATATATTTAATGGCGTACTTATAATATTATACAGTTATTCATAATATTTATCGTTATTATTAGAGATACAAAATTAAATTTTGATTAAAATTTGTAAGCTTTAATTAAACCCTTAATAAGTTTACAGTGACGTGCCTTCTGCACTTCTTGAGAGGTACAAAAGCAATAATATATTTTTTAATGGAAAGTCATAGAAAATTTTTATTTTTTTCTGATTTCAAAAATATGGCATGGCTTTCCTATGTCCAGCGTTTTCAAGTTATTGGAAATTGAAAATTAATAAGTTATTTAGAAAACTGCAAAATTTATTTCAGTTTCAATTATTTCGATTAAATAAATGTCATATAACAAGAGAATACTTGTCATTTTCATACACTGCTTTAATAATTGTAATTTTCATTCGTAGTAAATAGTTTAAATCTGATTTGCAATGTTCAGTAATTTGAAAACGGCGCCCATGGGTCCATTGAAAAATATATTATTGTTTCTTGCACCCCTCAATTTCTGCACGCCTCTGTGCTTCCATTAACATACTAAAATGCGTTCAATTATAGCCCTATAACTTTTATTCGAAGCTTTATTTTATACCTTTAATAATAACAATAAAAAAGAGTGGCCTAATTATAATGAATAACAGCTCTACAAAAAGAAAATTTTATCAGATCTGGAGGCTAGACCCTTTTTACTTCATAGTTTTGGGATCGCTGAATCTGAATCTGGGGTCCGTTTAACCCCATCATAACCTCAAAAAAAACCTATAATTTAGCCTTTTAAGCACTATTAACCACATATAACCCTATAACTCAATCTTTAAACACAAAACCCAAGCCCCAAACCCCACATAACTAATAAACCTATTAACCGCGTTACTCAGTACGGTTTATGGGTTTGTATGTTAACAGCTTGGGTTTTGTGTTGAAAGTTTGAGTTATAGGGTTATATGCGTTTAATAGTGCTGAAAAGCCTAAATTATTGATGTTTTTGAGGTTATGGCAAATGTAATATGCATGAGTGTAATTATTTTGGTGTTGAATTTTGAGTAATTAAACATTTTAACAAAGAAATGAATTTATCAAAACAATTTTTGGTCTGAGAGACGATTTGTGGAAAAAACAACATATATTGTTAATATAACTCAATTTTGTGTTTGTAGTAACACATTGTTAATTAAAGATTTATTTAGTTAACAAATAAGCATCTCAGTTATTTATAATTGCTTTCATTCTGTGGTAAAAATCAAAGGTTCAGCTGTTCTTCAGAAATAATATTGTATTATTGCAACGCAAATTTTAAGACAATACTGCCAACATTTTACTAAATGAGCAAAAAAATTGTTATCGAGAATGTGAAAAAAATATTTGAACTATGTGTGCGTATTGTTAGGACAAACAGCATTTGGACGGTTACCTATTTAATTTTGTTTGCAATATTCATATTATTATCACCATTAAACTTCTTAAAATTCTTTCATAATTTATAATTACAAAAAACTTTATCATATGATAGTTTTGTGTATCTTTTAACCATCATGTACAATCTAAAAATAAATTTATAATATGGCAATCCAATTATTTTGATAAGGTAATTTTTTATGAAGAATAAATTTTTCAAAAAATTTAAAAAATATAAGAACAATAGAGTATAAGAAATGTGGTGTAAAATATATGTTAAATATTAAAATAGGTAAACTATTTTATGTCAGTTAACATAAAACTTTTTATAACAGTAATCTAAAAGCACTTTAACTTGACATAGGTAATTATGTCAAATAATCGTATAGTGATTCAATTACTGTACCGTTTGCAATAAACATTGTAAACTTGTGTAAAATTTACATTATACTACTCCTTCGTGATTTTAAGATATTGAGCAATTGTAATAATCATGAAGTTTATTAGATAATGAGTTGACTTATGTATTTTACTATCGTAATCTAACAAAACGTAACCTTTTTTTCTAATTTAGTCAATTTTAGATTGTTTTATAGCTGGTTATAAACCAAGCACTACTTTATAAATGAGAAACCTTGTCATTTCTGGAAATTTATTGTTAATGAGATAGGTAGGTATGTATTTCCTGAAAATTCTTAAAATAAAAATATTATTTAAATAATGTGGTCAGCAGTTTATTTCTAAAACCTTATACCACAGCTATAGACTTAATTTGATAGGTAATTTTTCTAAATGAAACTAAATAATTAAATTTATTATCTATCATTATTGGGTACCTTATTAATTAAAAAGAGATATAACAATTTCAAGAGTGCCTATTTCGAGTAACGAGAAACGATATAAACAAATTAATGACAAAATTTGTGTTCGATATTTGTTTATATTTGCTGTTTATACGGTACTATTTATGTTAATGAAGAATATTGAATGGAATAGGTAATCATATGGCAAGATTTATGACAAAATTAAATCATTTTTGCATATATAATAATAACTGTTATAATCATTTTATATTTCTTTGTAGATTTACTATCAAATTTAATAGGAAAATATTGAGATATATTTAAAGTTATGTATTAAGAATATTATAGTAAAGTAATAGTAGATAAGTAGTATAAAGTAATTTTTTTATTGTCTTAGTAACTATATCAACTGTATTAATCAGCAGAAGCAACGTATCTAACAATAAATACTAAAGTCTTCTATAAATCTGCTTTGACTTTTAAATTGCAAAATTATTTCATAGCATTTTCTAAACAATAACATACTTTGCGTTGCGTATCTAGAAATTATATAGGTATCTACATATCCAATTTTTTATAAGTTCTTACATGCATTTCATTTTTTTACAATATTTAACCATAAAAATATGTCTTTATTTTCAAATCTGTGAAAACATAATCTAATAGAATTTTAACTGAAAAGGATAGCCGTACAAAATATAATACAAAATCCAGAATATTAATTTTGTATAGGAATTCCATATTTATTGGTATTTTGCGTGTGTGTCATATTTGACTTTTTAACAAATTGGGCAGCAAATTCCGTTTTCTCGAACTGTTTTGTGTTAAAAAGGTACTCTTGTTTCAAATCGTTATCTTTAACGGTTTCTGAGAAAATCGCTCTTGAATTAATCCCACTTTGGTCAATTTCATAGTGATTTAAACAAAATTATCAAGGTATTCTTATGTCAAAGTAGTCAACCCGATTACCAATTTAATAGTTCTAAGCGAAAAAAATGGAAGAGTTTACGGGACAAGAGTTCATTGATATGATATTTATTTATGGCTTTTGCGATGGTAATGCTGCAGCGGCAGAACGCGAGTACGGGAGCAAATTCCGTATGGTAGACGTCAAACTATCAATTTTTAACTAATCAACCTTAACGAAATATGTAGAAAGAAACAGTGAATGATACACAGTTTTACAATTTCATAGTGCGTGAAAATTGTTGAGTGAGAGATATTTGAGATGAGGTTTAATTGTGATGCAGCTCATAGAGGGCACTACATTTGGCGTTAGTATATAGTCATTGTTTCACCCCTAACTATGGTAAATTTTCCATATTGAAGTTGTTTTACAATTTTCTATTCTAAAGTAACTTTCATCCACTATTTTCACCAAAGAATTATAAAAAAAATCAAACTATTTTAAATTATATACCCTGTACCCTGTATCTTTGTATCGCATCACTAGCAAAATAATTTAAATATCACTGATATTATCCTGAGTAAAGTACTTCATTTTAATTTTAGTCATTCTGCATATAAAAAAGAAGCATCAGAAAGCCAACAAATCAATATTTTCAAATCCAGCAAACATTTTATATGTATATGTATCTTTTTATATTTAAACGCAAACTAGGTAATCTAATACTTGTTCAGTAATTTTCTCTTACAAATATCGCAATCAAAATATGCTAGTTGTAGCCATAAGTATTATAAAAATTCTAATATATTTTAACATTGATATTCTGTAATTTTGTATCTGTTGCAATGATAAGCAAAGTGTTGAACCTTGCTTTTGATTTTTTATATAACTCTTTCATTATTTATATAGACTGTTCAGGCATTGATGATGGAGAAACGCCCTACAGAATTTATACCAACGCATTGTCATTTTCCATTCCTATATCCTATGAAGAATCTTGAATGCTCAATTGGTGGCGGACGAAGAGAGGAAAATTTTTAAACAATTCGGTAAGATTGACTCCTTTGATATATTGGGAATCTCTATCAATATATATTTTCCCATATCTTTTATATGTTCAAGCTGAAGAAATGTTAGTTCTTCATGACGGCATGCTCCACTGGTACCAATAATCAAACTGTCTAAAATAAGAAACAATTTCAATATTTGGAGATAAGTGTGAAAATTACACTTTACCTTCATCATCAAGTGGGTTTTATCATCAGCTCCTTTCAAAAATTTCTCAACTTCCAATTTTCTTAAAACACCAGACTTCTAGGATCTATGTCCTACTATATATTCCGAGAGTCCAGTAGCAGTATTTTGTGATCTAAGCAAGGCTTTCGACTGCGTTAATCATGATAAGTTAATCAACATTCTTGACATGTATGGTATTAGTGGTGTTATCTTGAATTTGTTGACTTCATTTTTAAGAAATCTGCAGCAATACGTTTCTCTTTCTGTTACACGAAATAATCAACTAATAAATTGTCAATCTGCTTTTTAAGTGTTAATTTAGGAGTGTTACAGGGTTCCATTTTGGGTCCGATTTTGTTTATCTATATATAAATCAAATTAATTCTGTTATATCGGGTTGTCATTTCATTGCTTATGCCGATGATGTATCTCTAATTATATCTGATATACATATTAACAACTCACAAATGTTCTGATATTTTGAATAATATTGCCCACTATTTTAATTATTATAATATATTTTTTAACAGTGAAAAAACTGAAATTTTGCGCATTCACCCGTATGAACAGGATATTGAGGATATACTTATATGTGAACATTTATAATTTACATGGTAGTATACGATTTTTAGGACTTTGTTTGGACGAAATCTTGAATTGGAAGCCAAATTGTGAAAAATTTCACCCGTATGAACAGGATATTGACGATATATATTTGAACATTTATAATACGTCTTTATGTAATTTACATGGTAGTATACGATTTTTAGGACTTTGTTTGGACGAAATCTTGAATTGGAAGCCCCATTGTGAAAAATTTATTTCTAAACTAAACATTTTAAGCTTTCTTTTTTTAAACTTATGATCTGTACTCACCATAAACCAATTGATAAATGTGTAATATGCAAAAGTGGAGTCGATGTTAAGATATGGTGTGTGTTTTTGGGCTAACTCGACTAATAGTCCTAAAGTATTCTTAGCACAAAAACGAATTATTCGGTGTATAGCTAATACATCCTTAAAAGAATGTAATAATTTATTTAAAGAATTCCGTATTAACCTCCTTGTATATTTTTGAAATGGCTACTTATGTATTTAACAATTCTAACATATTTAATTTAAATGAAAATATTCACTTTTATAATACACATCAAAAACATCATTTTCACATGGCGTTTGCTAGAATAAATTTAATAAAAAACTCTGCTCAATACCTTGAATTAGATATATATAACAGGCTTCCTGAATACATAAAATCTTGCCACAATATAACAAAATTCAGGATTTTTTTAAAACAGTACTTGCTGGATAAGTCTTTTTACACTTTATGTGACTATATGTAATATTTGTAATACATATAGCTATTTTTATATATTGTTCGTTGAGATATAAGTGATTTGCTTACTTCCTGCTCGGCCTAAGCGGCTCGACTTACAGGAAGCGACCTACATTGCAGCAGGTACTTAACGCAGACCTCTCGCCCTGGGCGACGAGTCTTTAAATCTGTAAATGATACTGCAGGAAACAACTATTCCGCGAACAAATGCCCCGACCGGCATTGAATTACTTCTGTAGAATCTGTGTGAACAGCCAAGAACCCTTGACGGACACACCACCAGACACAGGCCGGTTTCGGGCTTGTTAGCCCTCATCAGTATGCCATAGGTGAGACAATTGAACTGGCTGTTCCTTCATATGTATGTTCACATATAAATTGTTCGTTAATGTTATATTTATAAAATGGTTATATTTACTTGTAAATTGTATGTACCTAGTGTTGTTTTCTGTGTGTAATTTTGACTGTTTCTATACAATAATTGTTATATTGTCTTAGAGGAAAATAAATATTATTATTATTATTATCATTAAGTAAAGACTCTACAGCGTAAAACTCTGGTATACTATGGATTTTTGTTGAAAATAGGCTTGTGGAACTGCCTCAGTGATAACAGTTACCCTCTTTTGATGACTCCAATCTTCAAATAAGCGATGCGCTTTTTCATATTTATCTTTGGATTTTGTGGGCAATAATGACTGAATAATGACTGATATTGATGATTCTTCTATATCACATATTTTTAACAAATCATGTGTGCAACTCATAAGAAAAGTGTCTTTTATCTCGGTTGGCGCCTCGATCAAATTGCACAAATTTCTATTGTGTTCTTTTAAATCTTCTTTATTGAAATACCAACTAACTAATGTTATGAATTGATAAAATTTTGTTAACCAAAAATTTTTTCAAATAAAATATTAGAATGCCTGGGCAAAGACTGATTATAATCATTTTCTAAAACTACTACAGTGACTTAGGTCACACTACTATTTTTTGAAGGCGTATTTGAAACTATTACTGCAGGTAGAATGGTTTTTAAAACTTATTTGTAATTTTCAGTGCTGATATAGATTCTGAGTACTTAGTATTATTAGTATTATATGAAATATTATAACAATTAGAGTTTCCGAGATATAACAGATTGATTCTTTGTTATTAACTTATATGCGGAAAACGGATAATGATTTTTTCGTTATTGCTATCTTGCAGGAGTTTGATTGTTTAAAACCGAAACAATCTATATACAAGTTTCGCAACAATATTCCTAAGAAAATTGGAAATAATCGTCAGTAAATACATTAAATTTGAAATGACAAAATAATATTAAGTACCTGCCTTTTTTTATTTGAATAATATTTAATAAGATTAACGGATACAATATCAAATTAGCTCTCGAAACCCTTTAACTGTCACCATGCCGCCCTAAGCAGGAGTAGTTTATTAGTTTATTATTATTATTAACCGCCTGAGGGCCAACTTAAGTCCTGGGGTGTTAAGCTAAGTCTTTCAGCTTTGCGATGAGGCCGACAGATCGACCCGGATTTCTCGACTTACCGTTTGCTTTTCTACATATCCCGGCAGATTTTACAGCTTTGGTCATCGGTTTAACAAACCAGTTTAAAGCTTCATTGTTTTAAATGCTTGTTTTTATTGTGCCGTTACGTTAATTGCACTTGCGTTAAACTTTCATGTTTATTTCTGCTGTGCTCTTTACTTTTAACTGGCTGATCGTTCGCTACGATAGTTTCAGGACATTACTTACTGTAGCGTTTATTCGCAGCGTTTTATCACAGAATGATTAATAATAAAATATAATTTTTGATTGAAGCACATTTTGTTTAATAAAATTAAAACTAGGTATACACAAAATGTTTCTAAAATAAATATTCAAAATTTTAGTTACACATATACAAAATTATTACTATATTAGGTGCATTTCCCTTATTTTTGTGTGTACTTAGTTACATATTAATAATATTATATGAAAAACAATTGTTAACATGGAAACATACGTTTGTAATTTTTTAATCTGACTTTCTGAATGGATAAGTTTTATTTAAGAAAAGCTGTAAGTTTTTGGGCTCCCCAATATCGGATACTCTATCCGATATTAGGCTATCATTTATTTAACTGACAAATTTGCCATTTTTTAGTTTTTATTTTTCATATATACCTAAATTTTCTGTGCAAAAATTATGTGAAGATATAGACCAATGTGGTCATACCAAAGTTTTGTTACATTGCACAACACCACAATAATTTTTTTTTTTCATGAGATTTGGAGCTCAGACCATGTTTATTATATGTTTTGGGTTGCTGATTCCATTTAATCCCATCAAGTTACAGTTTTGCCATAACATTAAAAAACCCAATAATTTAGGCTTTTTGCATTATTAAACGCATATAACTTTATAACTCAAACTTTAAACATAAAACCCAAACTGTTAACCCCCAAACTCATAAACCCATCATCCCATAACCTCATAACTTCACAATCCCATCACTAATAAATCCAATAACCACGTTACTCAGTACTTGAACTTATTTTACATCACACGACTTGTCAGTGCCCAGCTAGCAAAGTAGTTCTATAAATTAAGAGTAATAGGAGTTTTATATTCTGTTAATATTTTACAGTTGTATTTAGAATACTAAATTGTTGCATTAATGTGTCACATGAGACTATTTTGCTTTCAGAAATTGAATTGTTTTTTAAATTTGTTGCAAGAACGTTCTTAGAGCATAATTTATAGAGCATTTATAATATAACTTCTAATGTAGCCCTATAAGGGTGTACAATAACACAAATTTACAGCAACGGTGCTTATAGAATCAAATTACTGTAAAACCGATGCAAAATACTGCTTTATAGAATTATACCATCTCCTGTGACACTCTTATAAAATTATTCCGTAATGTCGCTTATAGTTTAATTATAGAACTATTGTATAAGGCATTGTTAAGATACAATTCTGCTGCGGAAAACAAATTACAAATATGGAAGCTGCTATCGAACTTAAGAGAAAAAGCTCTTTAAAGCAGTTATAGAGAGTAATAATACAGTACTCATAAAATCATTATAGAGTAAATAAGTAACAAAAGCCTTTTTGTTTCATAAAGAAACGCTATAGAACTATCATTTATATAAGTAGGTTTCCCATACCCCCATCTGACGAGACCTGCCTGTAAAAGAACGAAATATTTTGATCAAAGTATAATGGGGAAATTTGTATAACACATCGTGACTTGTAAAAATTATTATCTGCTTGCAGAAAGGAAATTTCATTACGATAGATAAGATTTATTTGATTGCTAATAGAAACTGATTTTCTTATAGAAATTTAGTAACATATTTAATTTGGACCATTCCAAACCTTACCCATTTGCACTTCTAGATGTTGAAGTTAAAGAATTTTATTAGATTTATTAAATAAGATTGAAATACTATAATAAAATATGACAACACTGTGGATATTAAGTGGCATAGATCTGCTATAGTAGTTGCTTACCAAGCATATTTGCTCCATAATCATTGCAATCGACACAAAAATGTCATATTAGTGAGAATCCATTGGAAGTACAAGATAATGCCTTTCTTTCTGTTGTCATATTGTGAAGAAAGAAAAAAAATCTTAATTAAAAATATATACAATATAAATAGGTGAAATGAACAGTAATATGGATATACTTACTGTCTGACAATTTTATATACAGTTGGTTGTTACATTCATCAATATAGAAAACATTTTTTTAAAATAAATTTCCAGCAGCATAGGAAATATAAGGTTAACTGAGGGCGCGTCAAAAAATTACCATTATGTATATTTCACGATAAAACTTTTCCGCATTAAAATGTACTGCTTCCTGATGGACAAACCAGCTAAGAAATTCGTAATGTGAGTACTCTTATGCAGGCTGATTAGGTCCATCTTATTAGTTCTTATTGACCCATCCATATTATTTCTAACATGTGCGATACAGAAACATTTTGTTTTTAGAAGATACAACTAAACGATTTTAAAGTTCCCTAAATAAAACACCATGCAACACAAAAATTGTATAACGAAGTGCTACAGAATTTTTATGATATTGCTTTGTAACTGTGTTATACAAATTCTTTAAGACCTGTGAAAACGTGTATTCGACAATTCTATAAGTATTTCCTGCAAACTTTACAGAACCACTTAAAGAACTAAAAGGTTCTATAGAACCGCCATTTTTATGGTATAAGTGTTTTACAAACGTTTTGAAAATGTTCTTAGATCAAACACTGTTCTATAAAATTTGCTCTGAAAACGTTCTTACGATTTTTATAGAACAGGAAATTGTTAGCTGGGTGCTCTTTAAACAAAACATATCCTACGCCTCAAACATGTAACTCAATAACCCAAGAACTCCATAGCCCCACAACTCCATAACCCCTTAAACAATAACAGTTGTATTTCTTTGCTCGCGCAATCTCCTCATGGTATACATTGGGTAACTCTAATGCCGACGGTCCATTTCGTTTTTGGGGAAAATACAACTGCTATTGTTTACGAGGTTCTAGGATTGTGGAGTTATTGGGTTATAAGTTTGCAGGGTAGGATATGGTTTGTTTAAAGATCACTGACAAATCGCGTGATGTGAGCTAAGTTCAAGTACTGAGTAACGCGGTTATTGGATTTATTGGTTATAGAATTGTGGAGTTATCGGGTGTTTAGTTTACGTGTTTAGGGGTTAACAGCTTGGGTTTTGTGTTTAAAGTTTGAGGCATAGGGTTATGTGTTTAATAGTGATGGGGTTAAATGAATACCAAATTCTGATTCAGCGACCCCAAAAACACATAGTAAAAAAAGTCTGACCACCAGGTCTCAGAAAAAAAATGGTGGGGTTGTGTTATGTTTAATTACGCATTACTATAAACTCTGCTACAGTTTTTTCTCACATCCTCTAAGGGAACTACCTCCCCCGAAAAGAGTGGCCTCAAAATTATGATTTTCTGAATGAATTTTCTTAATTTCTGAATGAAAATATGAAAACTTGATGATTATTAAATACAAAAGGTACACTTTTCTCGAGAAGCAATTTTATAACATGCTTTAAAACACAATTCCCATTGGTAACTTGAAAATTTAACAATAATTTAAACTGCTATTTAATGCATTTTAGAACACTTTATAAAATATTCATATCGATTTTTTTTTGTCTTTATCCTCAGAAACATCATATCGATGTTACTCGAGAACAATGCATCCTATCAATATTTCTTAAAAGTACCTTTATATATGAAAAAACATCAAGTTTTAATATTTTTCATTCAGAAATTAGATAAATTCACACATAAAGAGATTAAAGTAAACTTTATCCTCGATCAAGCTATCTTCTCGCATACCTGGTATAAATTTTGAAATGTTTTCTATTGCATATTATTAAGTACAAAAAGTTCAGTAATTAACCGGAATTTTATGGTAGGTATATTATAATATCGATTTTAAGTTATTTATAACAATCATTTTTGGGATCACCCCTTTTGGGAGCGGTATCTCCCTTAGAAACTGTCTGAGAAAGAAGTATTCTAAAGGTTTCGTCATATTTTAACTCTTTCTACATGCAGTGAAATTTGAATACTCATTTTAGGACACCTTGTAGGTATACTCGCGTCAAGAATTCAGACGTCTTACGTCACGACTGACGTTACACATTTGTTTTTATTGCCAACGTAATTTTCGATATTTGGTCGCGTTAAAAACAATCATTTTTTGCAATTTAGTGCAATATATAATGCAAACTTTTAGTGCAATATATAGTTTTATTACTATCAGTTGCAGTTTCTTAAATATTTTGATGAAAATATAATGAATTATTCATCTGTTTGTATGACGTAAGTCGTCTGAATTCTTGTCGCGAGTATATATATGTTATTGTTATATGACACCATTTAATTAGTTTTAGATTTACTCATATTTTCTGAAAACAAGGTAAACTAAATAGCCAAATTTTAGTTTTATTGACAGATTACAAGTTAGTAATACTTATTTAGCTGAAATAAATTATATGTTAGCTATAAAGAAGTAATTTTCTTTCTATTACTATGTATTTAAAGTACAAGTTAATAACCTATCAGAATTAGGTATAAGCTCTATAGGCATACTGTCTCACGCAGTAATCTTCAAATCATGTTTATATATTACATTATTTTTTTGCATGACGTGTAGAAAACAATGTCTTTTGATAAGATAAATATCTCAAAATATAATATGTCTAGATATAATTACTAATAAAGGTTATATTAAGTTCAGAACTATTTTTTGTAACTTATTGGAACAAGCAATAACTTTTTACGAATGGTCAGCCTCAATCCTGAAGTGTTAAGAAACGAGGCGTTGTTATACATATGCGGGTATCGATACATTTTATTTATTAATTTACTATGCCCTTTAAACTTGACCAAACATTTCTGTTACACCCCACACGATACTGCAAATTTTGCTTTAAAAATAAATTATTTAAAATTTGATAAAGTGAAAAGTAAAATTTTACTCGCTAGTGTAACTAAGGTAAGTACTGTAAAACATAAAAAAATTTAAGTATCGGAAAATAGCACTCATCGTGTGAATTGTACGTACATAGATACATAGTGATTTTTCGGGTTGTTGTGCTGTGACCTCGGTAACTGGTCGTAGCTGTCAGAAACAGAGTTAAAATTCACATCCCTAGCAGAGCCTAGCCCGAGAATAACCAGGACAGGTAAAAGAATCCCGGCTAGTGCTAGGGATGTGTATTTTAACTCTGTTTCTGACAGAGCATTAAAAAAAGGTAGATGATTATTTCACTGGTATAGTTATAAAAGAACAAGAAATGGCAACAAATAAAATATTTCCTATGTACTAAATGTATACATTTCTGCAAATCTCAAACTTGATAAATTTGTGAAAATAGAAGAAAGGAATTGAGAAAATTTTACAATTTACCTACATCTGCAGATTCAATAGAATTATCGTTTTCACGGTTAGTTACTATAATTCTCAGATATTTAAGCAAATTTTTCTCAATTTTGAAACAGATAAACTTGAAAAAAATTAGGAATTTTTTTGACAGATTTTATAGGAATTTGCTGAATTTAAGTTTTCACATCTTAAATTATTCATTTTTGTTTGTATTAACATTTTAAAAATGTATAATCGTTAAAGGAACATTTTTGTAAATATTAATTACAACTTTATTAAAATTTTCAAACAATTTGTAATAATTTATAATTTTTTACTAGCGGTTGGAATATGTACCTACTACCACCAATTTTTTTTTATTAATTAGATGTTTTGCTACAAGCAGAACCTGTTTTTGTAAAATATACTTAAGAAAGCAAGTAAATAAGTCGTTATCAGTACCACTTCGTTTATATTTAATAAAAGTTGTTTTAAGCATCACAAATAATGTGGTGTTGTATTTACCTACATCTACCTACCTACAATTGGCTACTAACTAATTATGACTATGACTAATTTATTGTAAAAAATTTTATTACTGGTAGATATAAATATATTTTAAAATTCTTACCTACTGAAACGGAATATTTTGTAATTTCGGAAATAACTCGTAAAAAAGAAAATGATAGCTACATTTGTAGGGAACATAAAAATTCTAGTACAGTATTTTGCTCTTGAAATAACATTTTTGTGAAAATTAGATATTTATATACATGTAGGACATATATTGTACATTATATTGTACAGAATCGTGTGCATCGAGTCAAATTATAATTGCCAATTATATTCAAATGAAACATGGTTGAATAAATATTACCAGACGAGATAAGTTGTCAATAAACAGAACGGAATACCTGTACGCCAAATTTTATGGCACATGTGGCTCCTAGATAACAAATGATTTACAATTGTCTGTTTAACAGAAATAATTTACAGCGCCCTAATTTTCGTTTAATTTTTCTGCATTACTCCACGCTATTATAGTTGGTACCTACATACACAGTTAGATAGTTCTGTAAATATTTTCCTAATTATTATTACATTACTGTGTCATAAGGCAGATACATTTTCAGGCTGAAAGGACGATAACGTATCGAAATTTTACTAGATAAAATAAAAATGTTCCCACGTTCAAGATTATTCATGCAGGTAGTTGGAGGATCCGTCGGAATCGAGATTTTGGTGAATGCGCCCGGAATTGTGACGGAAAGCGAATTAGAATTTTTTAAATTTTTGCTTGAATAAAAAATATTTTATTGATTTGATTTTAATCTTACATTCAGTTATTGGATTGTACATGTAAAAAAGATTTAATGCAATACCTACTAGTATAGAAAAAATGAACACTAGGACTGTGTGTATCAAATAAAGTCGAAAGTATAATATAGTGTAGTAGTGGGCATTTAGACATAATTATTTTGAAAAGCAAATTATAACTTTTAAAATGTTTGCTTGAATAAAAAATGTTTGGTTGATAACACAATGCTTTAATCCTATATACAAAGTTAGGGTATTTTTTATTTTTTTGGATAATGTAAAAAGTAAAATGTATTCAAGTGCATGCAAAAAGGACTTAATGCAATACTATGGTAGAAAAAATAAACACTAGGACTGTGTAGATCAAATAAAGTGCAAGTTATAATAAATCAAATAGTTAAGCAACTTTATAGGGGACATTTAGACAGTCAACATAGAAAGCAGAATATATATGTTCACAAACCTGTTAGAATGTTGAAAACTCAAAAGAGATCGCTTCTTACGATACAGCTTTAAATCACAAAGTCTATCACAGTCTTTACACTACAAGAGGCCGATTCACGAAATCCCAGTAAGTCGCCGAAAAAAAAACAAATGAATCCCGAATCATCCAGTCGAGGTCCTTGTCATGAAAATCTGTCTGTCCGCGGCGCGGTTAATATCTTACAAATCACTGCCAGTCGCAAACTGCAGCGGTTTTCACAAAATCCTATGAAAGTATTAAAAAGTCTTAAGCGCTTAGCGTTCGTACAGATATCGGGTTAGGACTTGATGCTGTAAAGTCTCTGTAATCTGGGCCACTTCCCAACGCGGTTTAACTATAAGTCGACTACTCTATATATCATCATAGGGCTATGCTGAACCTTTGCCGAGTGAGCTCCCGATCGGCAATATTCGGCCACTTTCTCGCTGGCCGTCTCTGTCGGGGACGGCCCGCGCGCCATGTTCCGTCCTTGTCGGACTTTTATCTGAAACAACTGAAAGTTTGGAAGCTCTGTCACGCCCCCGCGTGTAATTCAAAGAGCATGCGTGCATATGTCATGTTTTTGGGCTGGCTGTCTCTGTTTAATGCGTCTGACAGGTTATTTTGCATCGCTTATAACTTTATTGATGGGAGGCGGGGACTAAAAGGCGCTAAGTCAAGAGAATCACGAAACAGAACAGTTCGTCTGTTTTATATTGATATAGGATTAGTTTTATTTATTCGCAATATATGGTTTCTTAATTTTATGTTTCTATGATTTACTTTACGTTGTCTTTTGATTTATGTGGAAGAAGATTTTGCAACAAAGTTGTTTTCAATTATTTCTATTTTGTTAGATAGATCTGCCTTCTACATACATAATTAGTACTTTTAAATACCTACCTAATTATTGACAATCATGATAAAAGGAATGGCTATGGTAAAATTGCGGCAACTAAAATATGATGTCTCGATATCAAATTTTAGTCGAACTTACAGAGAAGACACACCAAATATGTAATATCATTTAGTATAGGTAATAAAATAGTTTTTGACAATAGAATTGATTATTATTTTTTAATAAATAGGTTATTGCTTGCTCTATTATGCTACTGAATTAGAAATTAATGAGTTTTAAAATTTCTTTTAATGAAAAATTGTAAAAAATTACATTTTTTACTAAATATGGAATAAATACCTAATAAAAAATATGATATATTCCATTCCATGCAACATGGCAGAAGTGAAATATATGAAGAAGATAATTAACAAATTTATTAAAATTAACTTTAAAAAGATGAAAAAAAACAAAAGCATAACTTCTTTTTGAATGTTGTAGGTAACATACAATATTTAATGTTTTTTACATTTTTTCAAAGAAAGACAATTAAATTTATTTTCAATATTTGCAGATTAAAGAGAGTAGAGAAAATTCATAAATTTAGTAAATAATAATTAATAAATTTAATAATAAGTAATAAATAATCAATATGGAAACTCCAAATTGCAAACAAGTATACTATGGCAGCTTATATCCTGCAGAAACACATTTTAAAATGGAATTTTTTGCGTTAGTTCTAGAGGAAAATATAAGTCTCGTGGTAATCAATGCAAAAAAAATGATTTTTTAGGTTAAAACTTTTTATCACATAAAATATATTAGAGAGATGTTGGGGAAAAATAAACCATTTTTAATAGAGACAGATAATCTTTGCAATTCCGGTCATAAAATAAATGATACACTAAACTTTCAGGAAAATTTTAATATGTCGTAAATTTTAATTAATTGTCCACCATTCTTACACAATCTTTCTGAGAAACATTTTTAATAAACAGATAATCTTTGCAATTCCGAGAATAAAACAAATTATAGATATTAGTATGAATTGCAATTTTTCAACAACTAATTCTGCAAAAAACAAGTACCTATTAATGCATATAACATGAATTCTTATATAGCGTGTGCAGTTACTGTAAATAATGTGATAAGGAATCAGAGAATTACAGGGTAGATGATATAAAAATTACATTAAATTTTCAGAAAAATTTTAATTTGTCGTAAATTTTAATTAATGATCATTGTTCTTGTAGAATCTTTCCGAGAAACATATTGGCTAAATGTATTTACAGAACTCCTGGAAAATGTTCATGAATTTCTATTATAAACATTTAGTTTAAAGTGTTCTAAACGGAAAATAGTTTTAAATTATAATATTAGAACAAGTTATTATAAGAATTTATAAAGTATGTAGGCAGATAACTATTTTAAATTAGAGTACTTTGTAGGTGATATGAATTGTGAGAAAATTAAATCCCGTTACCTATTGTAGACGTTAATCTAAATTGTTATGAGCGTCTAATATTTATTTTAAGGAAAATAATTAATTACCTTAATTTGCTTGGAGACAGTGCCCTTATAAATATTATTTTCATGCCAGTTATTACTACTCTGGAGTCTGTGCGACAAATATGTTAGAAAATATGAGTGCATTCAAAATGTAAGGGGAATTTTCTAATTTCGCAAATTATATCAGTCCAATTGGCGTGATTTTTCGTTGTTATGTTGTTAATCATGTCTGAACAGTACAGTATATAGTAATAAATTTATATTTTATTTAATAGTTTTCCTAATATATATGCTCCATATAGGAAGCAGTGTCGGTAACATAAAGAATTTTTTATTTTTTTATAGTTATCATCCATACACATTCAGATATTGTTAAAGTTAGCACCTCCTATGCAAATAATAAATGAATAGTGTGATTTTAGTAACTGGTAATGAAAGTAACTCTTATATCTTATGATGTATCGATATTGGTATTTAATATCCTCACTAAAAAAATACATTTACAATAAAACAAGAATTTTACACTTTCTAATAATCGGCACACGGTGTTGTTATTGGTATATTATTATTAGTGACAAGAATTTGCCCTGTTTTAAAAAGTGGTAACCTTTCTAACATCAAGAATTGTCGACCTATAGCCATTTTGTCAAATTTTGCTAAGGTTTTTGAAATGACATTATATGCATATATCTATAACAATGTTAGCACCTGCATTTCTTCTAATCAACATGGGTTCGTTGCACGGCGTTCTACTGTGACTAATCTAGTTGAATTTACTCAGTTTGTTTCAGACCATATTGATAGAAAAGGCCAAGTAGATGTAATATATACAGATTTCGAGAAGGCTTTTGACAAGGTAAATCACTCTATATTAACACAGAAATTGAAATCATTTGGTTTTGATGATTCTTTGCTACTACTCACAAAATCTTATCTTGACCGTCGTGAGTTGTAAGTGTCATATAATGGATACCGTTCTCATATTTTTTTAGCTCGTTCTGAGGTACCTCAAGGGTCTAACTTGGGACCACTTCTGTTTATTCTTTATATAAATGATTTATCGTCATCTTTGCAGTGTAATCACCTTTTTTTTGCAGATGATGTAAAGCTTTATCGTAACATTAACTGTTATGATGATTGTCGAGCATTGCAAGAACTTTTGAATGCAATACAGGTATGGTGTATAGAAAACATGGTTTTCGTAAATATTGATAAATGTAAAGTTTGCTCTTTCACTTTAAAGAAAAATTTAATTTTATTTGATTACAGTCTTGATTCAAAGCCATTGACACGCAGCAGTAATATTAAAGATTAGGGTTAATATTTGATGCTAAACTCTCATTTTCTGAACATATTAATACAATCTCAAGCACCGCCTTTAAAATTTTGGGCTTTATTGTCCGTAATTCCACATCATTTAACAATATTAGTGCTTTGAAATGTTTATACTATTATTTAGTCCGTTCTAGATTAGAATATGCTAGCCTTGTTTGGGACCCATGCTATCAAGTTAATATTCATCATCTTGAAGGTGTTCAACGTCGCTTTTTAAAATTCATGGCATATCGCGTTGATAATATTTATCCTGCTAGAGGATTTGATCATGGCCTCCTGTTGCAGAGATTCGATATTAAATCGTTGCAGTTGAGGAGAGTTCTCACAAGTCTATCTTTCTTGTTTAAAATATTTCATAACCTCATTGATTCACCAGAAATTTCTACTTACGTGTACCTAGGCCTGAATCTCGTGATGATTGCATGTTTTACTGTCGTAATGCTAAAACAAATGTCCTTACGAAATCCCCTGTATACACCATGTCAATTAATTTTGATCAATTTTCTCATTTATGTGACCTAAATTTTGATACACTCAAACAATTATTATCAGTTGGTTCTCAATTTTTTGGAAGCGTTTAGCTGGCCTCATCTATATTATGATATAGCTTTCAGACTGATTTAGTTTAGTAAATGTTAAATATTAGTCATTTAGAATAAAAAAAAGTACAACTTTCACATGTTATGTTTTATAATAAAATCTCCTGAATTTTACAAGTCAACTGTACATTGAGAAAATTATATACGATATTATATATATTATCACATCCCGTAGATTCATTTTAAAAAAACTAGTAATATTTGATTTCATGTAAATTATTAAGTATTTTTCACGGAGTATGGAAAATAAAAGTAAATGGTACAGTTTCTGCATTATATTTGAGTACTCCGCTAATGAGAACCTCTACTTATTGGGTGGATATTTTGTACATTTTTATATACGATTTATCGTCCTTGAAACGCCAGCCTTACATTCGTTTCATAAATAACTGACAGCTTGCTAAAAAGTATTTGTTTAAGGCTGTATATTAGCTTTCAATAAAGCAAAATGAATTTATTCACCAGTTAGAGTCGTCATGAAAGGAAAGTACAGAATAATGATGTGTGTTCATGACAATATCAAAAACTCACTATTTTGCTCCCATTATTAAAGCTGAAGAAGTAGTGGCACTACATAACAACTTATAATTGCAGGATGCAATTTGCTGGTTTCTTCCTTTGGAGTCACACATTATTAAAATAGTAGTAGTTTCAAAATTGATTTTACTTTGCATCTGTTAAAGAAACTATCGTTTGAAATTTCCATTGTTGGTAAAATACAAAATTGATGCATAATATTGTAGCATTTTATTGAATCTACCTATTTCATTTAAATAAACCAAATACGACTAATGAAGCAAATACATGAGTCAAGGATATATTCTTCCATAGGTTGACTCTCAACAATCTAACAGTTTTTATGTTCCATTACTGAAAAAATTCTATTGCTTGGAAATGAAGAATTCACTAAACCAAGCAGACGTCGTCGAAGGTTGTTCCGTAAAAAGCAGAAGATAATAGAAATATGCATCATTCAAAAGCTATAATTTCTGATATAAACCCTTAAGCTAGTATAACAGCATTCAGAGGGCTATATCACATTAGTACTAACTTTTGAGGGTGGTGTTTAGACAGACCAAAGCATATACCAACACTGTTTTTGCCGCCTATTGTGTCATTGCTCAGTGCAAAATCATCTAGTCTGTGCCACAAATAATTAGTTACCTATTATTGTTCAACATATTTCGCTGTTGTGTACATTCTATGGGATCATAGCCAACTATCATCCCATCATCACCGTAAATATATGGTTATAGACACAGAAAATAGAACATCATTGGAGATATCTTTAAATATTTGTCATTTTCTACTCTTTACCTTTTTCTTGTTCGTCTTTGTGTTCAATAGTTATTAAAGAAGCCAAATATTATTTAGTTTTAACAGAATTAAAGAAATAATTATATTGTTGGCGGAAACAAGTCGAATTTCAGCAAATAGTTTTAGATAGTAAGGGCAGATTAGTGTGAAATATTGAGACAGATATTTTGATATGACTTAAGTCAGCAAATATGCTTAACTTTTCTTTAGGCTAATGACTTATAGGTAGATACAATTTATTGTTCTAGTACCAGATACGTACCTAATAACATATGTTTTCATCTTTATATGCCATATATATGGGTATCGTTCTTAATTTCTGTAATCTTAAGGCTATTAGGATGTATCCTGCTTTTTATTTTAAGGATCGGAATTACCCATAGGTACAGTTAATTAATATTTGCCTAGCTTTCTTTATTGTCAAACTGAACTACGCAATATTACTGGACTAATATATGATCTACGTAGCCGACGGTTCCAAGCATTACCAAATATTGTTAGTGTTGACTCTATGGAACCATATATTGCAACCATATATTTTATCAATTTATATATATACCAAAAATTAAAGTTATCTATTACCCTAAGCCGTTTCTAAGTAGGTACCTGGAATTAACTAAATAGCTATATCATTTCTCAGAAGATTTATATTTTTGCGAAATTATTTATTATGTCCTTGATTTCTGGTATATTTTAGTGAAGAAGAGAAATATTTTTAACTTTCGTAGCAACGAACAATAAAATTTAATGTTTATTGCATAGGAAATGCTAAATTTCCATTATCAAATAACACAATAAAATATGGCCTGTACTATATTTCTCAAAATAGTTTTGTCATAACAGTTTTTCATGTCATAAAAATATACAAACAAATTTGATTAATTGATATTCTAAACTCTCTATGAAGACAAAAAACTCGTAGTTGTAAAACATTTCATATTTTTCGACAGATATCAACAATAATGACTTAAGTCAATATTCATATTCTTCTTACCTGGCAATTATTAAATTAATACCCAGTCAGTGTTGACTGTCGATTGTAACATATTGTGATTGATATGTGAATACATACGAATTACTGATAAACATTGGTTTTCTTCATTATCGAAATTGTTATCAACTGAAATGATTCGAATACTGGCCAGGAAAACGTCAATACTTCTTTCAAGATACTCCAAACGAAATTGCCACTAATGCAACAATTAGAAAATTAACACAATTAAAAAGTGGTAGAACAGTAAAAATGATTACAGTAAACACAACAAAGTATTCAATAAAGAAAATGTGAAATATTCATTTAAAATACTCAATAGTATTCATTTGAGAAATAATAAAAAATATTTTATTTACACTTGCCTACTGATGTACTAATTGGTAAAAGAAGTCTGTATATAAATTCACCAAAAGTATACATGATAGAAGTTATTGGTGTTTTTAAATTAATTATTTGATCAATCTGATGAGCCATCAATCCACCACAAAACAAATGTGATGTATGTTGTTAGATGGTCGGATAATTATGACAGTTGACAGTAAATAGAAATTTTTAACTATTTTATGTATTAATACGGTCTTTTCACAAAAGATGAGTAATACAATTTACAGGATTTTGTTTTTTTATTAATAAATAAAATAAAAAACAAATTTCACATATAGCATTATATTATATCGCTTTAATTGAACTATTTTACTTTGAAAATTATACACACTGCTAACAGTCTACTGATAAAAATATTAATAAAATTAACAAATGTGACGTTTCTGGGCTATCTGTAAATCCATCAAATTTTTATGTCACCACTTTTCACAAATCCAATCATCACACCAATCACCAGAATGATGACACCTCAAGAAATTGTTTGATTCACGAACACACGGTTATTATGAAATCAGATTGGTATCATCTTATTCAACAGAAAACATTGTCTTGGACATTCACTGATATGTTATATTCTACTTTGATTTGACACTTATCAGTAGCACTGTTCCATGGCACCTGTCAGTAGCTAAATATGTTCGGGTTTGTTGCCAGTTATCAATTTAAACTTCTTGGCGTTGCCAAGAGACATATCGTCGTCTTATCACCACGAACTCTGAAAATTTCATATACCGACAAGAGGACTTAAGAAGAGAATGCACTATGCGGTCGCGGTGTAGGCGCATCGTAGACCGTTTTGTATCGAGCTAATCACGGCCTTTTACAAGATCCGTTGCATCTGGCTTCCTCTATGCGCTGACTTGTTTTACTCTAATTACTATTTAGGTAACAAAATATGTTCTATGAAAGACAGAAAGAGGTCGCCGCTCGTCTAAAACAAGCCTCGTTCTGGCTTTTTCTTTTTTCTAAATGCAGCGTCTCTTCGCAACGTGTCGTTTCTCTTCAGTTGGAGAACGTCCAGTTTCAGAGCTTGTTCTAAAGGAGAGAGCGATTTCTCACTCGAAACGTGAAAAACTTTAAACCGACGATGTTGCAATGTATAACTGTATAATATTCAATTTTAATTACAAATTCAATTAGTATTCTTTTGGTTTGTATTTATCTTCCATTTGGTTGAAATAGGATAACAATTAAAAATGTAATTTTAAAATTTAGTCGATGTTTCGTATTTTATTTAAAAACTTCTTCAGGACTAATTTTACACATTCTACATGCAAACACATGTTTTCTATCAATTCAATGATTTAGTGTTTTAGAATTGACAGGAAACATGTGTTTTGCAAGTAGGAAAGTTAGTTCTGAAGATGTTTTTAAATAAAAAACGGAACGTCGACTAAATTTTAAAAATCCATTTTTAATTGTTTTCCTATACCGACTAAATTGAAGATAAATTCAATTTTAATTATGTTAATCTCACTTATACAGGGTGTTTTTGAAACATGTGCATTACTTGAAAGAGGCAATAGTGAACATGAAAACAACAATTATGATTAAGAACATCATATTTTGAAAATAAAAAATTGAAGTCATATGTATGGAGCCAATATCGTAAAAAAATTGTAAAATACTTATAATATATGAGTAAAAGATTATTGAATTAGTATTTTCAACCTTAACATCGCCGGGCTACTCTAGTCTGTAAACAAGCGATTCCAAATATTGAAATCCGATTCCTTTTGTTATAAAATCAGGTATGTCAAACTATTTAATTAATTGAAACCACAAATTAATTCTATTAATAATTAATAACAATAGCGGTAAATGCTGCTAAATTTGCTGTATAAAATGTGTGTTAAAATGTTATTTATTTCTTTTCTTGGGAATTTCTTTCCATTTTTTGCTCGGTCACCAATTACATGCTTTGCCACTTTATCAGGTTTTACAGAAGACTAGTTTCCAGTGTGCAGATGTGTATTTTTAAATCATTTTAAAATTTTTTACATAATTGTATTTGTAAGAGTCCCCTGTACGTCCAAAATTTTAATTTAGATAAATTCTGAAATTGGATTCAATAAATAGCCTAAATAAAAATGTATTTGCTAATTTACTAACAAAAAAAACAAACCTTACTTAATGAAATCATTCAATGATTAAAAACGCGCAAAATCAGGTAGAACACCACACTAAAAATTATTTTTTATAAAGGATTTAAAGAATATAATTGAAATTTATTATAAAGGGCCAGCTTACGAAATTTTGAAAATAGTATCTATATTTGGATAGGAGTGAAGTATATAAATATGAATTACATTTTTCAGCTTTTTTTTACTACGGAAACAGAAAATATAAAAAAATAATTTGTATGATATTTAATTTGCAATGTGGTAAATTGATTTGAATGTTATTTTGCACTATTGAACTTTGGCGGTATCATCATTGCCAATTTATTCGTCATAGCTGTCATCTGTCACTTAATAGCTGTTACACTGAAATTCGATATACCTATAAATATTAGGTACTTTTCTGTTTAGTAAAGTTTTTTATCTTTCCCCCTCTTTCTCTTTTCGTCAATGGAAAATGGCATGTAATAAGTGCTAGTTACAAGTAGGAAGTTATTCAAAATTTAGGTCCCATTTTACTTAAAAGAAGAATTGATTACGCAGAAATTGAGAAACAAAGATTTAACTCAAATATTACATAACTACAGAGGTCTCTTTCTTTTTAGTCAGGGCTTGCCATGGCAGCTAAAAGTTAAGAACTTATTGCCGCTTAAACCAATATTTGCGGATGAAACACAAAATTGGATAAAGTAAATATCTGGAGCGCTATATTTCCCTTTTCTTGGGTTACTGAATGATAAGTTAATTCCATGATCAATACGACGAATATAATATAAACAAATATATTTTATCGTTATTTTACGTAAGCTTGTTAACGGTAGATTAAGTGAGGACAGAGAGTGTAAACTGGAGTACATTAAACGTTTTTACTTTTCAATTTTTATATTTACAGTATATACCAGTGAGAAAAAAATTTGTGAAATATCTTAAAATATACTTGCGAAATTACATTATTTGCTGTAAATAAATATGTTTACAAATAGACAATATATCTAAATATAGGTAGGTATGTAAATATGAGTAATACCTTCACATAAAACGTACAAAATGCAGAACTGAAAATGGTACATCGATGGACGCCCGCAAAGAGGCTAGTAGGGACTGCGGAATTTACATCTTGCCATTTTCCGTTGCTGCTATTAAAATATTGCTCATATATGCACGTTTTCCATTTTGCCCCCCATTGAGAATTTTTTGTGAGTGTCCATGGATACGAAAAATACGTATTTTATATTTCACTTCCTTGTAATTTATAATAATTAGGTATACCTAGGTTACGAGATATATAAACACAAAATGGATCTTTTCACGCCCGCCGTATGAAGTAAAATAATAAAACATTGTATGCACCCCGGAAGGTACTAGGATGATTATGCCCTTAGGCGACTTGTTGAGGAGTTATTGGTCTCTAAGGTGGGGGCCTCAAATTTCGGAAAAAGAAAATATATTTGCAACCTTTTACCATAGAAGAACCAAATTTGATACATAATTTATGATTATTACTGTTAATCTTTGATTGAGTTACAATTGGTTGAAGCACTGCAAAGTGTCAATTGGGAGTCACTCACCCCTAAAATTGCATCGAACTTTTTTCTAACCAATTTTTAAAATAATATCCTTTGTAGAATTTTATTAAAGCAACCTGTTGCCTGCGGGCATAATAATTATTCCTGTATCTCCTTTGGTCCATAAATAACTATTCCTGTGAGAAATATAATATACTAATTAAATCAGTAGGGAAACTCGGCTTTCCCGCGTCTTCCAAAAACCCGCCATTTTGTTTGTGACTGACAGTTATTACTATAATTTCTGTGTGTCAGTTATGTTTTTTGAATTTTTTATATTATTACATGGTGATCCACTCGTTATCGATGTTGTACTTTTATTCCAGCTTTGTATGTCGTGTTGAGTGTTTAGTAACCAAACTACAAGAAAAAAAAGGGAGACCGAGGAAGCGATAAAGAGAGGCAGTGGCAATAGATTTAAGGGAGAAAAATGTAATGTATTGGAAAAGAAAGACGAAAAACAGAATGAAGTGGAGGAGAATAACGCAGCTCTGGGCCTAAAAGGCCTGTATACAACTTTGTATATATTGACACAACATTCATGGCATATTAAACCTCGTTTAATTCTTAACTCGCCTTTCTACAGCCCGCCTTGAGCAGTAGAAGACCGACAAGGAGAATTTGGAAGTTGAAAGTTGTGGCCAAAAAGATGAGAGGGAGACCAAGTTAGACGTGAGATCTTAAATCAGAAAATCCTAAAGAAGAATTAAAACATGAAAGGAAGCAAAGGATTTAACTCAAAAGAGACTGCTTTCATAGATAAATGAAAGAAACTACTCCATATACCTAATAGAGTAACAGGGGTTTTTGGTTATGTTACCTATACAGAGTGTCCGGAAATTATGCATCATCCTACCAGGAGGTGATTCCTCACAAGAAATTAGGGTCACGAAGTCCTATAACAATTTTTCGAAAACTCAATATTAACGGAGATACAGGGTGTTAAAGTTAAAATTTTATTTTCGATATTTGTAAATAACTTCTTAAGAAATCCAAATATTTAGATAAAATTTGTAAATAGAGGGTAGTAGAGGGAATTTTGACCTCACTAGTAGAAGGTGCCACTTATGGCACATCATGTTTCTTTCAAATGACAGATTTTTTTTGCTGCTTAGTGTATCCATCTGACTATTGAAACAATCGATTCTTCTACCTGTTATATCTGAAAAAGGTATACCTTATTGAGGTCGTTAGGAGTAACAGTTTTCGAAATAATCTTATTTGACATATTCAGTGCACCGAGTAAAACTGTTTTGGTTTCAGTTAGTGCCTTTTCTACTGAAAATACAGCAAAATATTACTTGAATTCAGAATCGTATCTGGGTAGTATTGGGATTGGCTCATTCAGATCTAACCAGTTCCCGTTTATCATTATTATTTTTATTGCTATATCATAACAGTTTAAGTAACAAATTATAAATTACCTCTGTACATGCTTAGATACCTATGACATGATGATTGTAGTACCCTATGTTCGCAGATTTCTAATGGTATCATAAAACTGTTATTTTAATATTGCCTTTAACATATTTTAACATATGTGTGGCCTACTGATTTTTATTTATAGATCATTATATTATATTCATACAATTAATTAAAATAGTTAAATTGGACAGTATCATATATGCTAAGGTGCAACATAGGTAATTTCGTTTTTTAAATATCCTAGGAATTTGCTGTCTTGCCCTTTGGCAGTTTAGTAGGTTCTTCTATTAATATCACTACAGTTAGCAAAAAATAGTAGGTACCTACTATAGTTAAGTTGCAAAGTGCCATTCTATGCTAAGACCCAAATGTAAGATAGTTCAGAAAACATTCTTTTGTATATACTCTATATGGATTTATCGGATTTTTCTATTATTATCAACACAATTAGCTAAATGGTTAGTTGAGTTGGAGAGTATATTCTATGCAACATATAGGTTCTTTGACAAACAAATTTTTAAAAATATGAAGCAATTGCTATAGGATATTTATACTGTCGCTGTGATAATAAAAAGGTTCAGAATAATTTATAAACTTCTGAAGTTTTGTTTAATAAGATTTCTGGGTCACATTAATAGGGTACATAAAATTGGAACAAAACAGTTTCCTTCTGATCCTGGATGACCTGTAAAGAACAAATAAATGACACATTAGGACACAAAACCTACTAATTCTGATAGGCATTTAACATCAATACCTGAATCAACCAACATCATTTATTACGAGCTCTTAAAGGAACAACAACAAAAATTGAACAAACCATCAGAAAATTACCCAATAGCAACGAAAGCAATCAATGGCCATTTATGTACCTTAAAACCGCCGCCTCTTAAAAAATCAGAATACCATTTATACCTTTTCAATAATGGTAGAAGCAGTTCCAAGAACAATACTCCAAGTTCCTGGCGTATACTGTATACAGCATCCTTACATATGAGACAAACAACCGTAAAATTGAAATCCACTTTAAGTACAACAGCAGTCAGAAGTCAGCAATTACAATAGAACTAGAATAAAGAAAACATTCTGACCGAAGCTCTATAAATAAGCAAAAAAAGTCTCTACCAAGATGAAGATATAGAACTGCCTGGAATTTGTTAACAATTTAGGTACACCTACGTAAAAATGAGATCAAAATATTAGATTATTAGTTAATGCAAACTAAGTACTTCAACGTCATGGACCAATTCAAATGTGAATACCGACTGAAGAATTTTTTTAGACTTAGAAATTGTTGTACCATTGAGAAATAAATGTCAAACTTCATACTTCTTTTTGAGGAGTGATTCGAGAAGGATGGATATTTTCTAGAATTTTAATTAAACTTATTTAGAAACATTAATATCATAATTTTATATTCGTGTTTGAAATATTTAGATCCTTCACCTTCTTTTGGAATCTTGTAAAACATGTATGTGATTACTTTTATTCAATTGCAAAAACTTGATTTTACCTTATTTTTCTTATTTGAATATTTACTGTTATGTATTTTTGTACATATACGTTCTATAATCTTTTTTATATATGGTATGAATTATTATCAACTGAAAAAATGACCAGTGTATTCTTCTTGTTTAGTTTAATAGAAACTTTGGCTATGATTTGGAAATCCATTGAATACTTGGAACGTTCATCATAACTTATGCAAGGATGATGAAAATTTAATCTAGGTAGTCTCAAAGCCATATATCTTCCTACGTTATTTCTAATGTTCCTTTCGAATATCATTTCTGGATTATTGCTATTTCCTTTATGTACTACACTAATGTAAAGTTTCAAATTGTAAAATTCTTTTTAGTGACACATGTCTGAAACATCAAATACTAATGCAACAACCAATAGTATTTAACTCAAACATCAAAAAGTTTTAATAAAAAACTAGGTTATTCATTAAGTTGTATTAAGTTTATTAATTTTTCTGAATCAAAGTAGAATGGTTTACAAATTGTCCACTTATCATATGAATCTTAGAAGATCTTACTTTTCTACTACTAATTTTCCACTTTCTGATTATAAATTTTATGTTGGAAAAGATGTTTTCGTGCTTCCTAGCATTAAGTTCATTATAAGGAATAAGTTTCGCGTGCTGATGTAACGTTCTTCTTGGAGTAACCTAAAAAGGTTCAATCCTATTCCAGATCTGCCCTGGCAAAAAGTATTTGATTGCAAATCACACAATTCCAGTTGAAGGTCTGCTCTCTATATTTTCTCAACAGAAATAGTAAAAGGCTGAGTAAGAAACTACATTTCTCCTTCGATTTTCTTAAAGTCACTAAATCGGTTTTCAAATTATTCTGCAATTAATTATGCCCATGTATTTTATGAGTTAAATATGAAACTTTCTCAAAATCCTGCATTTCTTCAAAATGATTCTTACAGTTTGAAAAAAATGAGAAGTAATGTGTCTTCTTGAGAAGTGAAGACTTGAAAATCTTAATTTTATTTTTTATTCCTATGTGACCATATAAATTGGCAATATTCTGGTACGTTCCTTGTAGCTTCAGATTCAATGCATTAAGGTAAGATATAAGGTCAGAAATTTTGCATCTACAATTTGATTTTACAGTTGAATATATACGTTTATTTGTAGAAAAATTGTCATTTTGAAATACACATTTATTATTTATTTAAACTAGTCAACTTACCCCACTCTCCCCCAGATGTTGACTATTTGCTGTAGATTTTTCAATTGTAATTCTATGCTGGTTTTGGCATTAGCCTGCAGTTATTTCATGAAATTCCTGAGTAATAAGTCGTTAACTTATAACCAGTTGTTTAATTGGTAAAAAGTTCTATTCCTACTATAATATATTGTTTTATCATAGATCATGATCTACAGGATCAGGATACTCAGGAATATCATGAAATAACTGCAGGCTTATGCCAAAACCAGCATAGAATTACAATTGAAAAATCTACAAATCTACTATAATTAAATCAACATCAGAAGTGTATCATTGAAGACAATAATGTTTTTTAATGGAAATGCTTTCTTCATACAAAAAAATTATATTTTTGCTTTTTCAAAAAAATGATTTGGTATCAAATAAATATTTGTTTAACTCTATACAAACAAAAAAACAATTTATTTCTGTGAAACAAATTTTTTTACAGACAGCAATTTTTTTTCGCTTCAAATATGAGCGGCGGTCGAAGAAAAATAGAAATAACTAAAGATAGGTACTAAATACACCTATGCCATACGACAAACCGTTCACATTTTTTGATTTAAAAAGTCAACTTTAGAAAAGAGTAGTGCAAGCTATTGGGTAAAACTAAACTACTCCCTTCATCATTGTGAACTAAATCCAATCTGATATGGGTGCAAGTAAAAGGAGACATGATCAAAGAGAATAGGACATTTAAATTGGACGATATAGAAATAATAATTGAAAGGGCAATTGCAATTGTAAGTGGAGAAGACTGGCAAAAATGTATGCCATGTCCAAAAAGAAGAACAGGATATAGATCTTTAAATTGATCATATAACAATTGATCCAATTATAATCCATATTGGAAAGAGTGATATAGTGATAGTGGTTATGACAGTGACTGCTAATACCCTGGTTATGTTATTTACATGTTGAAAAGTGTTTATTTATTTGTCTTTTTAATTGTTATGTTTTATTTTTACTTGAATAAGTAATTTTGTTAATATTTTCATTACCTACCCTGTTTAATTTTTTGTATTTTGTTATCTCTTGATTTTGGAGGTATTTATTTTAATTTTTGCGAAAAAATAAGGCTGCTGTATTTTACTATGGGAAATAAGGCTACTAACCGCACATTGAAAACTGGTAACGCGCCATAATACTTCAGGAGTGACGTGAAAATTTGCTTATACCCAACAACAAAGCTTTGTGAAAGCATAAACCTGCTATGTTTATTTACATTACAGCAAAAAAAAACATATTATATATTAATGCTACACTGTAAAAAATAATTACAGTTAAAATAGATGGCAATTTATTTACCACTCATTATTGCTGTAATTTTCTTATCGATTGTGACTTTACAAATAAAATGTAAAATTACGTTGTAAATTTATTTTGTGGTGTAATTTTAGGTTTTGCAATTGTAATATTACTTTGTGATTTTACAATACGAAAAGTATTTTTACAATGTAACTTCCACAATTACTTGTAAAATTGCAAAGTAACTTTACAGGCAGTTGTATAGTTACATTGTAATAATACATTTTATATTATGACTACAACGTATTTTTTTTTTATTTATGGTACAGGATGGTCCAATTTGGGCACTTAGGTATAGAAGGTTTCTCTATTTTCCGAAAAGTTAGAAAAAAGTAGCCAAGATATTTGGAGCCTAATATTTGAGAAAAGTTGAATAGCGAGAATCACATTTCGATAATTTGATTTGTTTAAGAGATACCTACATGATATTTTTAAATTTTGGTCGTTTTCTACTTATTATATTAATATTTATACATTGTAAAGACATTTTTTCTCTATGTGTAGTATTTAGTGGCTTGAGGAATATTTTTTTTATAACTTCTAGTTTTCCGCTGCTATAACAAACATATATATGTTTTAATGAAACATCATACGTATGTAATATGGGGCATCACAGAAAAGGCCAAAAATAAAAAAAATGCTATGTCAAAACTAATCAAGATATCGAAATGAAATTTTCGTTATTCAATTTTTCTCAAAAATATTCCCGTGACATTTGGACTATCTTTTCGGAGAATAAAAGAAACCTAAAAGTGTCGAAACTGACCTAACCCGTACACAAGACATCTTGTTTACAATTCACTAACAGTGCATTGACATAGATACCTAAAAAAACTGAATAGTAATTCATTTATACCAAATAGATTAATATGCCTACATGAGAAAAATTAAAATATCGTAAGAAATTAACGATTGTTACTTACCTTAAGTAACATATCAGGCTTTTCCGTGAGTTTCTCAAAAGCATCACTGCATCAGAATGTTATTTCAAAAGAAAAATGTACTTATATTAAGTAACCTAATTAACATGAATGCCAATTGCTTCTAATGTTAACAAACAGCCTTAATAGTAATACTGAATTTTTGATATGATATCCCCAGAGAAGTCAAACATTTTCGAAGCAATAGATTCGTTTTCTATATGCTTTTCAGATTTATATACAAACTTATTTCTATTATAGCCCCCATGTATACCTTAAAATCAGCAGAATAATCCTTTTTAAATTTATAATTAAAATTTTTGGACAAATTGTGTGAAAAACATTTGTTACAAAAAACGTACTTTAACTAACTGATTATATATATAGCTATTTTGTACTCCGATTACGGTTCAGTTAGCTAATTAGTAGTTACAGCTTTATTATATCTTCAATATATTCACTGCCCTTTGCTTATTTCTTTAGCTAAGAAATACATGTACATACAGGTACTGAAGTAATAAAATATTATGGTTTTACGGAAATTTTTTATTAAAATTTGGTACCTGCACATTTAGGTTATTTATACAAAACAGAACACTTAACGTTATACAAAACATATAACAATGTAAAAATATATTCATAGAAATAAAGTTAACATTTTATAATATTTAAACGAAATCTATGATCTTATAGTAACTATTACAAAGTAATATTAATTATATAAATGTGCATAGATAAGTAGGTACCCAGAAGTCCCTGCTCTTCAAATAGGTATAAAATATAGTTCCAATAGAAAATAATATATTTTTATATATTATGTAAGATGAACAAAACAACAGTGAGGTACCTGATTTTTGTAGATGCAATGTTTCTTTGTTTCAATAATTATGTATAACTTACATATCTATTACCACAGCTATTACTTATTAATGTCATTGAGGTTATGTTTAAACAAGCACTAGACAAAACTATTTATAGTACTAAAAACACTCACTTGTCACTCTAGATAGTTTATATTGCTAGTCACTACTCACGAAATTAATTATGTAAGTACCTAGGTCCTAGGTACACGCTGCATTCATCGAAATGAAGCAAGAAATAATGAAGGCGTCACCACACAACGCTCTCAACAGTTAGTGGTATAGTGCATTTGAAAATTAGTAGTACCTTCACACACACATTAGGCATATTTTTACACTCAATTATATAGTAAATTTGGTATGTTCAGTAATTTTACAATGTAAAAATGGATTTCACATTGTTAATTGTAAATACATTACAATTTATTCTATAAATGTACAAATTATATTATAATTACATAGTAAGTTCACGGTTTGCTTGTAAAATTACAAGTGTCAGTGTAATATCATCATTATTTTTAGAATTATTTTAAGACAATTATAAGGATATTCTTACAAAGTAAATTTGTATTGTTACTGGCCTTTTTTTCAGTGTAATTAAACTTTATTAAAATATCCCCATTCAAGCCTATTTTTACTTATATTTACTTATTATTTGTAACCTTTCGAGAAATGCACCACGTACTCCTATGCTTTAGAGTACATACTTTATATTTGTAGTTTATTCAACTGTCAATAATTTTTGTAGGTAGGTAATATTAATGATCTAATAGTATTGCTTTCATTTCGAAAGACTAAGGACTCAGTTTATTAAATTTGACAAGAAAATATTTCAGCGATAGGTAGGTAGGTATTAAAATCAAGAATATAACTTTGTGTTAACATCATTAAAGTATTTTTGCACCTAAAATCATCTGTTTTCCCCGTAATTTCATTTTATTTATCAAAGGCCCTTTTTAATGGTCCCATCCGAAGACTGTCATATAGTTGGGACTGGAGGCAATAAGAAAGTATAGAGACTACCAAAATAAAACAGTGAACAAGTGCACTCTTATCAAACCCGCATGTCAATCAAGCCGAACACAACACCGCTTTGCTCCGCCCACCGAGATAACTCTGTATCAGCCACTAGACAGACATAGGAGGGGCCGCCGTCCAACATGGCGCTTCGCGACGCTTCCCGTCGCACACTGATGCCAACATTCATCGAGCGATCAGCCGTCGCACCGTTCACCCTGTTCCTAGTAGAAATGCTCGTTTATTATGTGACTGTGCCCGAAATATTTTTATTTTGTAATAATTAAACCCTTGTGTTTCTCTGAAATTGTTCAGGTAACAGTGCAGTGATTCCTTGCATTGGCTGTCTTTCTGTATTTCTGTATCTGATTGTGGAGATGCTGTGAGAATCACAAGTTCTTCAATATTCAAGATAAATTATATTTACAAATTCAATTACCTCATTAATAATCATAAAATATATTATAAATCTAATGTAGTCACTTAACAAACCAAATTTTAGTATTCAAATTAGAGTTACTAGTCACTTCAATTAAATATTTATTTATTAAATATCATTTTTTTCCTTAGACTTTTTTATATATGCACGAGTAATTTAGTCTTCTACTAATCTTTAGAACTCTTTCTACCGACGTGCCTGTTTTTTATGTAAGTACTTGAAAGAAAATCAATTTGTACTTACTAGTTTTTCATTTGATCAGTGAAGAAAGTTTGAAAGATAGACATGGAAAGGTAGGCAATGATTTTATTGATAGACAATGATTATTGCTTTAACTATTGAAATAAATACTTAAAATGCACGTCAAAATTTTTTTATATATTAACGTAAGTATGATAATATAGTTTAATTTTCATTACCATATTACCTAAGTTCATAGTACAAGATCAGAACTAAGGTCGTCCTGTACCCATCTGCTTACCGAATGAAAAGTTAGGTTGCCTACTCTTTACTGGTAACTATTATTGGGTTGTCCATTATAAAGAGGTGAGGTGATACCTACTATCAATTTGTACTTATATGCGTGCTCAATGAAATATACATTAAAAAATTATATATATTAAAAATTGTTCATGAATCACGGTTGTCATGCTTTGAACTATACAAATTGAAGCAAACATAGAAGCATTGCACGTACTGAAATGATAGTGTACTTATAGCTACTTTCAATATAAAAATGTCTTTTAAATATATGATATTAACATATAAAAACATCTATCAAAATAATAATGTTAGTGATATATACCTACTCGTTTAAAAATGTTATCTAATTTAAGAAAATAGCAACAGAAAGCAAATAAAAATATTTTTTTAAGAAAACGTTGATTCAGTAACAAGCCTCCCGTAAAAAAACTATTATTAAACAATCGAAATACAAAAAAATTATTTGACAATTTTTTAATTACTAAATTCAGAATCCGATTCATTAGTTAGATGATTATCTTCAAATTCTGAGGTATTGTCATCATCATCATCTCTTTCATGTTATAAGTAAAAATATTGTGTAATGCTTTCACTCGGGTGATTTACAGCCATCGTTATCATCGTTGAATAATGCAGGGTGTTCCAAAATTAGAAGGCAATATTTCTCCAGAGTGTCCTGTCGAAAAAGATTATTTTTCTCTATATAAACAAAAATTATTTTTTAAGGAAATTATAGCCAGTTAAAGGAGTCACCCTGATGATGATTTTTTCGATTTTTTCCAAATATATTGAAGATATAGGTATTTATGAAATTTGGTAACTGTCTTATACCTTATGATGTCTGTCCGCTGCTATAAACAAAATTTGCAAATATTTATCACATACGTCTCGACCTGGGGGATAGTTTTTACCATAACTTTTTTGCTGCTTTGACATTTCTACTTCTGACTGAAAAATAAAACATTTTAGAGCTTTTTAGTAAAAAAGGCACTCTTAGTTCATATTGATTGATTGTTATATTTTTGAGTAAAATCTGTTTAAAAATAGTGTTACATGAGTTAAAATAGCAGATTGTAAAAAACAAAACGTTCAGTTATTGACTTTTTGCAAATTGTTATGAGTAGTGTGCGTAAATGATCTCTACTGTGCAAAACTGCGCCCTGAAACTGCGATTGGTTTTTAGACGGTTATTTAAAACCAACAGACTTTATCGGAGACCAGACGCCTTTAAAAGTAGACGTTTATAATTATCTGAAAAAGAAGATGATGACAATTCCTCAGAATTTGAAAATAATCATCTAACTGTTGAATCGGATTCTGATTTCAGTAATTAAAAAATGTTCAAATATTTTTTTTTGTATTTCGATTGTTTAATAACAATAACGATTTTTTATACGAGACTAATGTGCTAATAACTTTTCAATGTTTTCTAAAAAAAATTATTATTTGTTTGTTGTTGTTCTCTTCCTAAATTAGATAAAATGTTTAAGATGAGTATATATCACTACCTTATTATTGTTTTGACAGATGTTTTTATATGTTAATATCTTATATTTATAAGACATTTTTATATTCAAAGTAATTATAAGTATACCATCATTACAGTACATGCAATGCTTCTCCGCTTGCTCCAATTTTTAAATTTCCAAGCCTGGCAACCGCGATTCATGAACAATTTTTCGCAAACAACCTTATACCACCGTGTTCGCCATAAAATTATCTTTATTTTAATGTATATTTCAATGAGCAAGCAGATGAGTACAAATTGCTATTATCATCTCTCCTCTTTATAATGGACAACCCTGTAATAGTGACCAGTAAAAAGTAGGCAACCTAACTTTTTCACATTTATCATGCTTTGTACTTTCGATTAGTGTTAAATTCGTTTGATAAGCAAGTGAGCACAATGTTGAAAAAAAAAAGAATTACAGTATCTTTAATTAAGAGTAGTCATGAACATATTTCATTAGGCAACTCATTTGCGATATATTTGTTTACATATTATGTTTGATAAAAAATACTTTTGATCCGGTAAGCAGATGGACGCAGGACGATCTTAATTCGGATCTTAGACTATAATGTTTAATTTGCCATATTCTACCTCATGTAGGTATCAATAGGTATACTTTAATGAAAAATTAAGTAAAATTTTAGAAACTGTAGCTTTAATTACTGAAAGTTATACATTTTTTATTAGCTACTTAAATACTTCAGATACCTACTGTGGGAAACATCTATATACCTACTTTGCGGACTATAATGTCAGGATCAGCATTGAATTACACCCACAAGATCTGACCTACATATTTTTATTATCAACTGCTGTACTTTTTACTTCATTTTAAACTTATTAACTAATCCAAATCAATTTTCTCACAATTCTATTAGCATTAAAATATTCTGTCAGATATTTTAAATTAGTTGCCAAATAAGTAGGTACACAGTAGAAAATAACATTTGGTAACCCTAAATTCATTTATAAGTAATATTACGTTGGTATTTAATTTTGAGTAATTCGACATTTTAACAAAAGAATGAGTTTATCAATACAATGCTTGGTCAAAGAGATGGTTTGTAAAGAAAACAACGAAATATGTTGATAATATAACACAATTTTATGTTTGTAATAAAACATAGTTCAGTAAGTTAACTCAAAACTTATTCAATGTTACTCATAAAAGATTTATTTAGCTAACAAATAACTGAGTGAATATTACTCAATCAATTGTATTATTATTTTAACACAATCAATTGTGGATTCGTTTTAACAACCAATTGCATTGAATAATTACTAAAATAAAAATAATCTAAGTAAAACGCTAATTAAAAAACACATAGGTATCTGCCATACTGGAATTCTGCGTATTATATTTTACATATATAAGAATGCAATCAACCGCAATCATCTATTTATGTATATCAAGGATTAAAGTATCCATTTTTCAAAATCTAAGATGCTTACGAATTTATTACTATACTTAACTAATTATTCATAAATCATTTTTTTTAAATATAATTTGTTCAATGTGGATTTATCAATCTCTAGTCAAAATGTATTTAATTCAATACAAGGCTTTATCTCTTGGATATGTTTATATATGCAGGACTGTTCCCTTTTATAAAACTTTAGGAACATTTTCCACTATTGTGACTAATTGATATATGAAGGAAAATCAATGTATACTTACTTATTTTTCAGTTGTTTAACGCAGAAAGTTCCATAGAATTAGTTTTTCTAACGAATCGTAATGACGTAGGCAATAATTATTTTCTATTCAGATAGATACTTTAAATATTTATTAATATTAAGATGCTAATGAAAGCTTTAATATTTGTTTGAAATTATCACTTTAAGTCAATCTAAGCTAATATTATATGAGTTATAAAGTAGATACTAATACAGTAGTAGTGCCTTGTAAGATATGGATATCTAAAAGAGGTACCTATATTATCATAAGTATGCTACATTCTAGGAGTTGTAGCTTCAATAACTGAAACATTTTGGTATTTCATTAGTTGTATTATTTATTATATTATGGAAAAAGTATGCTTGGAGAAGCTGTTTCACATCCTGCAGAAATAATAATGCAGTTCTTATAGAGTAATGTTGTTTTATGAGTGGCAGTGGATAACTTGAGTGGTACAATCAATATATTTTGTTGTTTCTTTTCACTATTAATCCTCACCCACACATATTTTGGCTTCACGAACCAAAAATTGTGTTGATGAGCTCAAATCCTTTAAATCAAAATATACTCAATATTCTACATCGAACGGAATGAGTCTGAATTTACATAATGTTATTTTTTACTATACACTTTGGCTACTGATTCCTTCACCAGCATTGAATTGCACCCATAATAGTTCACTTACATATCCAGTACACAAATCCTACTTTTTATTATTTTGTGCTTTTGTACTTTTACCTTTATTTTAAATATAGTAAGCTACTTCAAATCAATTTTCCTACAATTCATATTACATAGTGTTATGTATTTTTGATACCTTCTAAAGAAATAACTCGTTGGTGATGTTGGAATCAATAATTTACTAAGTAAAGCGAACATAATGTAACTAAATATTATTAATGTTTAAACATATTTCGCATATTGAAATATTTAAATAATCATTAAAATGCTTTTTTGTCATACCTACATTTGCATACAATCAATCTCTGAGAGATTGTTTCTTGAGGTTTGTTATTTATGATTAATTAATTATACAAGTATAAGGAATAATTAAATCAAATTTTAGTATTCAAATTGCATTTGCCAGTCACTAGCTCAAGGTATTTCATTATTGCAGAGAAAGTTCTGTCCCTTGTATGTTTCAATACACACATATTCTTATTTACACATGTTGTGTGTGTCTCTTTACTTCATACTTGACAGGAAATTAAAGAAAATTTATTTTTAAGTATTAATTTTTCAGTTGTTTACTGTAGAAATTACAAAAAATTACTTTTTCTAACGAATCGTGTGGGCAATGATTTTTTTCATTTAAAATTATTGTTTTAATGATTTGAATTTATAAAAGATATTAAAAATAGCTGTAATATATATTTTTTATATATTAACGTACGCTTATATTTACTATTTACTATTTAAATAATATTTTTGTTTTCGTGTACACTTTTCTTTGAATATGACAAATACACTTGTCTATCAGACCTTATGTTGTCGTAATAAACAGGATAAGACAAAGTCATAAGAGAGAGTCAATAGATCAGGCATTATATACTACAAAAGACATCAGTATCTACCATTTGCAGATGATCGTGTAGTGCTAAAAAGAAGTAGAACAGAACTGAAAGAGAATAGATGAACAGTCAATTAAAAGGGGGCAATATAAGCGTATTAATGAGGAAAATATTAAGTACATGGAACGGACGGAAAAAGATTATGAAAAAGACAATTCGGGGGAAAATATACAGGTTTGAATAGAACAATTCACATATTTAAGAACTATATTTGCCAGATAACTAAAAATATGAGAACAAATTGAAGCCAGAATAATTTAAGGAAATAAATGTGTAGAACTGCAGAGAATACTGAGAAATAAAAATATTTCAAGGCTATACAAGACAGTAGTAAGAACAGTAGTGACATATTACAGTGACTGGAAGTTTGAGAGAGGAAAATATTGATGAAAATATTTGGAGGAAGAAGAATAAAGAGGCCAGCATAGGAAGCGTGGTAGGAAGCACAATGTTTAAGATGGCTAGGGCATATTGAGACTATGGTGGAGATAACAATGCCAAAAATGATAATGACATGAACAATTGAGGGAAAGAAGAGGAGAGACTGGAACAAACAACTAATGTTGAAAGTACATTTCATTAGGAATACCTCAGCAGAATGAAACAAATCGATACATCCGTGTTAAATATTGATGCAATAGACTGTACATTCCAAATTTTCTAAATAACGAATCATCCTTCTAATTATATTAGATTAAATAAAACTATAAATTTAAATATGAAAGAAAATTAAACTTCAAATGGCAATCAAGATTTTACAATGTTTTTAAATTAGAAGTTAAAAATGAAAATTAAAAATTAAAAAAGACAAAAAAAATATATAGAGTACTTGCCTATTTATTAATAAATAAAATACGAGAAATTTGTATACAGTGCGGCGATAAAGTATTGAACCCTCTTGAAACTGGTAAACGGTTGGTGGTAGGATGTCTTTGGGGAAAAACAGGTACATTTTTATTTTCGAAATAACCTCCTTTTAAGTTATCAATATTTATGTGGTACTTTTGGTTTTCATGGAAATGGCGTCACCTCTGTTTTTTAAGTGGAATACTAATATTTTTGTTAGAGATATCAGATGATATGGCACAATGCCTGTCAAACTTTGACAGATCGTTCACAGACGAAGAAAAACCAATCAGACTGAATAAAATAGGTAACAATACGTGTTATTTAATTTTTCTTTAATAATAATAATACTAATTTAATGGAGTAAATGTAATGGAGTAAATGGAGTAAATGTTCGAAATGTGCTAAACCTTCTGACAAAAATAAAATCTGCTTTTGCATTCCACACGCACGATAAAGTTTTCTCCTCTTAATGGAACCCCAGGAGTCAATATAACTGTACGGTTTCTTAAATACAGTATGCGCCAAAAGTATGGAATAAATTCAATAAAAACGAAACAATTATTTTTTGGGGAAAATCCTCGAACAGGTCGATTTTTAATTTAAAAAATACATATTTTAGCGTAAAATGCGATTTTCAAATGTCATTATTTGTTTTCGAGTAATGACGTCATCGATTTTTTTTTAAATGGCAACACCTTATTTTTTTCCTTGATTCTGAAAGATCGTTTAATTCTCTATCAGACAGTACTAAAATTTTGCCCTCATACATAGGAAAGTTTTCGAGTAAATGACGATTGAATGTTAGAAAACGTAAATTTTATCCATAAAAAAGTAACAATTCTGAGGTATGTAAAATAAAATACAATTGATTAAATTTTATACTTAAATTAAATGTTTGAATTGCCATCCACCAACTTCTTGACAATGCGCAAGTCTGTGAAGAAATTCTTCTTGCACATTATAAATGATTTCTGGGGTACCTCTGCGTATTTCGTCCCGAATGCGATTTTGAAGTTCTTCTAAATTACGTGGTTTATTAATGTACACTTTTGACTTCAAGTATCTCCATAAAAAATAGTCAAGAGGTGTAAGATCTGGCGATCTTGTAGGCTATTCTATCGGTCCGCGTCTGCCGATCCACCTCCCAGGAAAACAGTTGTCCAAAAAATCTCGTACAGGGCGCGCATAGTGCGGAGGTGCACCGTATTGCTGAAACCATATGGTATCGTCAAAAATGTCAGGGTCATTATCGTTAGGAAAAATTACTGCAAGGGCTGGAACAAGGTCATTTTCTAGAAACTCTAAATATCTTTGTCCTGCAAGGGTTCCTTCAAAGAAGAAAGGCCCTACTATTCTGTCGTCAACTATTCCAGTCCCCACATTTAATTTCTGAGGGTGCTGGGTATGTGCCTCTGCCATCCAATGAGGATTTTTCCGACTCCAATATCTGCAAGTTTGACGGTTTGACGGTTTACTGTACCATTCAGACAAAATGTGGCATCATCTGAAAAAAGTATTTGCCGGTGTAAATTTCTATTTCCTTGACATAAATCCATTAGAATTTCGCAAAAGTGTAAGCGGCGATCGGGATCATCTTCATTGAGTTCCTGCACAAGTTGAATTTTGTAGGGATGATATTTTTCCTTCCTCAAGATACGTAGCACTGTGCTCTGACTAATGTCATTGTTTAATGCAACCAATCGTGAAGAATTATGAGGATTATCTACCATACTTATCAAAATGTTCTGTTTCTGATTTTCATTAATGCTTGGACGTCCAGGTTTTGGAATATTTACAACATTGCCAGTTTCTCTAAATTTAGACTCTACCTTACTGACTGTTGATTGGCTGATAGGGCGATCTGGATATTTTTCATTAAATAAATCGCAAACTTCCTGCTGAGTTCTAGTCATATTCCCGCATCCGATAAGAATTAAAATTTCAATTCTTTGAGTAACAGTAAAATGTGCCATAATACTTTAAATTGAATAATAATTTCTATGTCGCTTACAATACTTATTAGAAAGTCGGTATGACAATGACACTTTGCAAAGATTTTCACCTACGTGATCCATAAAAGAACCATGGAATTCGAAAAACTAAACTTGATAACGTTTTTGCTTTATTTTAATTGATTTACGTTTTCTAACATTCAATCGTCATTTACTCGAAAACTTTCCTATGTAAGAGGGCAAAATTTTAGTACTGTCTGATAGAGAATTAAACGATCTTTCAGAATCAAGGAAAAAAATATGGTTTTGCCATTTAAAAAATTGATGACGTCATTACTCGAAAACAAATGGCATTTGAAAATCGCATTTTACGCTAAAATATGTATTTTTTAAATTAAAAATCGACTTGTTCGAGGATTTTTCCCAAAAAATAATTGTTTCGTTTTTATTGAATTTATTCCATACTTTTAGCGCATACTGTATAATGTTATATTTGTCTACTGGTTACTTTTTTTACCTTAGATGCCAAACGAGTGTGCTCTAAGAAAAATAAATAATTGTTTCGGTAAGAATTACTTAATATTTTAAAGCTAAACGTGACAATATAAGGTGTTTGAAACGATATGTTGACTATTGGGAAAAATATCATAACTATATATGTATTTAGCACTGTTTATACATTATTAATTATTATAATAATCGATCGGAGTATGTTCTATACAGATAGAGAAAATATTTAACCGATCATAGGGAGATTCTATTACATACATTTCAAATGCATGGGGTATTGGTGGGAAGATGACGCACGGCAGGGCAGGCTTAGTCAGTACTCCCCTACTCTCCTACGCCCACGGCCGAACGCCAAACGAATAGTGTGCTATACGAATACTGGTTTAGTCCGCCAAAATAGGGGAGGACGCGTCAAGCTTGGACGGCGAGCAGTGGAAGGGATTATTCTTATCATCTCATATGATCGGTTAAATATTTTTCCTATCTGTATATTATACCTACATATAAAGTTATGTTATATTAGAATATCACAATACTTCTGTTTTGAAGAATTTGTTTACGTGATATTGAACAGTTAAAGAATATTCTATTCATTTATTATATTGCATGACATAATCTAGTTATATGGCTACAATTTGCATCATATATCTCTGAAATAAATATTGAATTTCATAATCACTGAATTACTAATAAAAATGGATAGACGTTATTCTTCTTTCAAAAACACAAAGTTCTACAACAACATTTGAGTAATTAAACAAATCTCTAAAATAATAACGAACTTTATAGATTTATAGATGAGAAAAGAATCAATACACCTAAAAATACCATAGATATGAATAGTATTTTAAACTAAAAATCACTATTTAAACGTGAATTTAAAAAATATTTTCACATAAAAAAGCAAATTTATGTACCTCAACCTTATGACTGAGTTCTGATATATATGACTATAACCATCTTTGTGATTTTCCGAAAATCTAGTGCCTGTTAGTCGTCAATCGCCATAAAAAAATTTAAAAAATTCCTGTTTTGTGCATGGTACAGAATTTCATGTGTATCGGCACATATTACTATTTTTTATATCAAATCATCTCTGAGTCAAGCTCAGATTAATAACATACATTGATTTATAACATCATAAATAATTTTATTAATAAAAAAAAAACGATAAACAGGATGTGATCTGCACATTGAAACATAGAATATAATAAATAATTCAATCAATCATGAAAATGATTGTTTGTAAGAGTACCTACTTAAAAATCCAAATTTTTATGATTTATAGGTAGTACCAAATGAATAGATTGGTACGTAGAAATATATAAGACTGACATGACATGAAATATTTTTGAAATCAAATTTATAACATGTCATTATACAAGGCGTTAAAAAAGAGTGTAAAATATTTAAGGAGGTAATAGTATTAATCAAAATAAGCACAAAAGTCTCAATAAACATGGGTCCGCAAAGTAACGGTTGCGGAGATATGTTTTATGTTTTTTATCCTCTTTTTTTATTTTGCAAAAACGTTGTGTATTTTCTTATAATATATGGTTAATGTTTAGTGAAATAAACAGTACGTATTTGACAGTTGTTCTCAGTGCACAAGTTTTCTTTCGCTATGGCTGGTTACTCTAATGTAGAATTGACATGCATTTCATGCATGGTCGTGCTAATGGGAACAATACCGAAGCGCGTTATGTTGACGCTTATCCAAATCGCCAGATTCTTTCACAACGCATGTTTAGAAGAATTTACCAAAGATTGCGTGATACCGGTTCCTTGAGCAAACAGTGCCATTTATCCGGAAGACCAAGGTCGGTATCCACTTCTAGAGCAGAAGAAGAAATTCTAGCACTGGTAGAGCAGAATCAGGTACGAGTGTGCAGAGAATATCAGCCGAGGGAGGAATTAGTGGTCCTCTTGTTTGGAGAATCCTTCACGAGCAACTGCTTTATTCATACCATGCGCAATGAGTACAGGCCTTAGATCCAATAAATGATCATCAAGCACGTTTAGTTTTTTCCCGTTGGTTTCTACGTCATGTTGCTGAAGACCCTCGTTTTCTTGCAAACATTCTTTTTACTGATGAGGCCGGATCCACAAGAAATGGAGTGTTTAATTTTCACAATACGCATATTTGGGCCGACGAAAATCCTCATGCTCTAATAGAATCTGGACATCAGGAACGTTTTTCATTAAACATTTGGATGGGTATTGTAGGTGGCAGGTTTCTAGGCCCTATTGTTTTACCAAACCGATTAACAGGCGCTGCTTACCTCAACTTTCTGCAGAACACACTGTATGAGTTTTTGGAAGACATTCCTTTGAATCAGAGGCATCAAATGTGGTTCCAGCATGATGGTGCTCCAGTTCATTTTTCCATAGCCGTTAGAGAGCATTTACACCAAACTTTTCCACATATATTGGTAGGAAGGGCCGGATCTGTTTTATGGCCTCCAATATCGCCTGATCTGAACCCTCTAGATTTCTTTGTTTGGGGATATTTGAAGACATTAGTGTATGGTACTCCTGTAAATAGCCTGGAAGAGCTGCAGCTACGGATTAATCAAAAGTGTCAAGAAATCCAAACCAAGGAGAGTGTTTTCGGAAGAGTTCGAATTTCGTTGAGACGAAGATGTCGTGCTGCTTGGAAATGAACGGAGGGCACTTTGAACATCTTCTATAACTTTGTTTTTTGTTTGTTAAAAGCTTCCTTTGTCGGTTTATTCCTATTAAAATAAAATGTTTGAAAAACGAAAAGTGGTCCATATCTCCGCAACCATTGCGGACCCATATTTATTAAGACTTTTCTGCTTATTTTGGTTCATACTACTACCTCTTGAAATATTTTACACTCTTTTTTTCACACCCTGTATTATCATACATTTATATAGTTGAATTTTTTTGAAATTTTTTTCCATGTTCGTAGATAATTATAAATCTATCTAGGGAGGGCCTTCAAATATTTAATTTCTCAAATTATTTGAAGTATTGAGCCTGACCTACTATACTTTAATACAGTTGTTTTGTTGTGAAGTTACAAGGTATTGCACCGGAAATTAAAAAATAACATTTTTTTCCATATTGCTGAAATCAATGAATGCATTTGTTTAAATCTAGCACAGTATTATTACTCTTTTTCATATGCAAATCCAGTGGCGTTAGTTTTAGTGATATTTTCAATGCATTTAATAAAAACAAACTTTTAAAATGTTACTCATGAAAGACACAGTTTATCCAAATGTCGAAATTTTCAAAATGATGTGCCGGTAAGAAAATCGATTAAAATAAAACTCCGATGCTACAACATAAATTAACTTTTCATGAGGTAAATTCAGTAAAAATGTTTTCAAAATGTGTCTGCTGTACGTATGTGTATTTTTAGAAATACATTCTGAATATTCATGATATCATATCTAAAAAATTCGTCGTCCATAGTGGCGATAGTCGTAGAATGTACCCCACTTATAAGTATCCCTATAAAAAAATCGAAGGGTGTCAAATTTGGTGCTGCACCGTTATAACTATATCTTCTAAAGGAAAACGTTATAGATTTAAAAATTAAAAATACTCATATCTTGAAAAGGTCACTGATGATGTGAATATTCGACAAAAAATTGATATTATTTACGGTACCATTCAACCATTCCACAAAAAGATGTTCTGTAGATTATTATGCGCCAAAATCTGAGCATCTGAATGGGAAAATAAATAATGTATCATCATACAATTTTGTTTGTGTGAGATGGCGTACAAACTTTATGATAGAACAGGTGAAAATATGTTTTTTTGCTTGCATATGCTAATTATTGACCTCTGCAAGCAGCCTTATCAGGGTACCAATTTGCTGGTATAGTCCATTGAAATGTTACATTATTTTGGCTTTAGTGTGCATTCTTTAGAGGACGCAATTTTATTGTTTGGATGTGAGAGGGAGTCAAAAAAAGCTTAACTTGAAGTTTGTGGGGTCACAACCCTCGAGGTTTGGCCGCCATCTTGGAAAAGGGGGTTAAATTGTTTTTAGCATTTATCAGGTAAACTATTGGTCATACAAAAATTTTGTAAAGACATTTTTTATTGCAAATTGAATCTACAATTTTAGTCCAGTAACTTTTTGTTGTAAAATCAAAAATAACAAAGATATTAAAGAAAAACCATCAAAATTTTTGGACAAAAAAAACAAAAATTTTCTTTTGAACGCCATAACTTGTTTATTTTTTTATTTAGGAAAAAATTACATCAGAGCATTTTTGTAGAGTGGTTTTCAACGAAGAATTTTTATTATATTCATTAGTTTGGGTTTTACAGCGCTGTGAAGTGAACACTAATTTTTTCTATAGTCCATTGAAACGTTACATTTGGGGTTGCATTTTTTTAGAGGGCGCAATTTTATTGTTTAGATGTGAGAGGGGGGTCAAAAAAAGCTTAACTTGAAGTTTGTGGGGTCGCAACCCTTCAACTTCGGCCGCCATCTTGGAAAAAGAGAGTTAATTGTTTTTAGCATTTATCAGATAAACTATTGGACATACAAATTTTTTTAAAAACATTTTTTATTGCAAATTGAATCCTCTACAATTTTAATCTAGTACCTTTTTGTTGTAAAATAACAAAGATATTAAAAAAAACAATCAAAATTCTGATTTATATTTTATTTAAAAAAATGACATTAGAGCATAACAATATTGAAATGTATATAATAAAAAACATTATTATAAAAATAATTAAAAACGATGCCATATCATTGATATAAATGTATACTTATCAGTAGGGAAAATTAGTGTTCATTTCACAGCGCTGTAAAACCCAAACTAATGAATATAATAAAAAAAGTATATAATAAAAATTCTTCATTGAAATTCACTCTACAAAAATGGTCTGATGTCATTTTTTTTTAAATAAGAAATAAATAAATTATGACGTCCAAAAGAAAATTTGTCCAAAAATTTTAATTGTTTTTCTTTAATATCTTTGTTATTTTTGTACTAAAATTGTAGAGGATGCAATTTGCAATAAAAAATGTTTTTAAAAAAATTTTGTATCACCATTTTGTTTACCTGATAAATGCTAAAAACTATTTAACCCCCTTTTTCCAAGATGGCGGCCAAAGTTGGAGGGTTGCGACCCCACAAACTTCAAGTTAAGCTTTTTTTGATCCCCCCCTCACATCTAAACAATAAAACTGCGTTCTCTAAAAAATGCAACCCCAAATGTAACTTTTCAATGGACTAGTAAGCCTGTGCAGAAGGGTGAAGTAAAAATATGAATTATTTTTCGGACTTTAATTTTTGCTCTTATATAAAACTATCTCTGTTAAAAAAAACCACATAGTTAAAGATGCTTCACTTACTGTTTTCACACATCTTTCCACAGCTTGAATGTGACAAGGGAATCGTTCTGCAGCGATATATATTTTTGATTTCCATGGCATTAACATATTTAACACATAAGGAAGAAATTTTGTGGAAAGATAAGCCTACAAACGGTATTTGGAAATTTAGCTTGACCACGTCCCAACAAAACGGTCATAGAGCAGTGTGGTTGAGTTCATATCTGTATACGATTTCCATGCTTTTCGACAACGCAGTTCATACGTTTAGAAGAGTTAATTTGTCATTTGTGATATTAGAATATAATAGAATAGAATAGTGTTTATTAACAACATTATGTTTTACATAAACATTTGAAGTAGGTTACAATTTTAATGTTAAAAACTACAGAAAACACTGAATTTGTAAAAGTAATAATAATTAGAAACATAAATATAAGTGTAAATATACGCATACAGCACAAAGAAAATGTAACAAACAATTTAAAAAAAGTTGTCAATGCGTAGTAACACAATGCATACGATTAAATAAATGTCAAGGTATTGTATACAGGTGAATTTATATGTACATGTCAACACACAGTAACTTAAGTAAGTGGCACTTCCAGAAACTCTTTTATAAAGTAGGAACAATATTTGAGAAGAAGTTTCTTAATCGCATTTTTAACAATACCGAGTTTAACAGCCTTAGCTCATAAGGTAAGTGATGGAACAAATTAAAATTAAGGGAATTTTTTACACTCAGAGTTAAATTGTTACGCGATATTCTAAGAGAGTTTTCTGTACGAGTATTATATTGGTAAATATCAGCTTGAATAGCAAGACTCACTGCACTCCTATGGATTCCAAACCAATGACGGAAGAGACATTGTGCCCAGTTATTTAAATATAGGTTGACAGTGGGTTCTGTAATTAGCAGAAATTATTCTAACAGCCTTTTTCTGCAACCGAAATTATTTAATTGCATGTTGTGAATTTCCTCATATCACAGTAGCGTACGCAAGATGGGAAGGAAACAGTGAGAAGTAAGCTAATCTCAGTGTACTAAGGTCTAAAATATTTCTTAGCCTTCTAAGCAAGAAGAGGGAGCTTGCTAACCTAGAGTTTAAATGGTCAACATGAGACGCTCAGTTTAATCTGTCATCAAGGTATATACCCAAAATTTTTACATTATTCGACGATATTTTGTTAAATACACATTGGTATTGAATAAAGTTGCAAAATAGACTCGTAAGAACACAGAAAGTGCATCTCACCGGGCAGATGGAAGTAGTATTGCATTATGAAATTATGTACGAATACAGCCTAATAGTTCACCGTGCCAAAGAAAATGAAAAGAAAAATGGTGCAGGGCGATGAAGCGCAACGAAAGGAAGCATTGCAACATTGTTTGTGAGAATCATTTTCATGTGAGTTTAATTGGAAATACAGGTTTAACTTCATCGAAACAATTAAAAATGTAAAGTTGTAAAGAATCAAGTCAGTGGTAAAACAAACTCACATTTTTTCATATTTATTGTTTTTAGCGCTTCATTCCGATTCCAAATAACATGTGTGCGTATTTTCTCCTACTATTTACGTGATGTAGAATGTTAATTGAGGCATTTACACTTCACTACATTAAATTACATGTTTTATTTTGAAAACATAATAAACAAAAGTAATAAATAAGGCTTTTTTAAAAATATTTAAGGAGAAATTAAATCAGTAGTAAATAGGAATAATGCATTAAAATAATTTTAAAAAATTAATTTAACATCATTATTTAATACTTTTACTTATTGTTTTTCAAATTAAATCAAGTAGTTTAATGTGAAATCAGATGGCATAATTTTATAAATATCTCAAGTAAAATAATTTATCTAGTACTTATCCAACAGCATTGTAGCTGTTACGATCTGATCTATATTACAATCAAAAGAATAAGTTACGTTTAACAATAACGTAAGTTCACCACATCACCACTAATAATTATGGCATTACCTACACAGTATTTACACTATGTATCTATGACTCACAAATGCCACTAAAATGCAAAAGTACATGCAACAAACGCCTGTTTACATCAGTAACACCGTAACTTGCATCTGTATCCACGGAAACAAACCGCGCTGAAGGTCCTGTAACGCCATATCAGAGATATTCCGTTTTCGGCCTCGTGGTTTTGTTTACATTCTATAACAATTTATTATTGTTAATACGTATTTTAACTATTATGTGATTATTGTCGCCAGACACATGTTGTGACTTTTCAATATGTTTGAAAGATTACCCTGGAATACATTTCACCTTATTATAAAATTCATGCAACTTCGTCATTTCAGAACTTTAGTCATCCATTAGCAGAATTAAATAATATGTTTTACCAATATTTTAAAACAATACTAATATACTAGGCGAGAGTGCTAAATCCACACCCAGTGAATTTAATTTAAAGAAACAAATATTAGTTTTGTTAAAACTATATTGTAATTTAAAAACATTTTCATTCATACTGTGGCAGGATCAAATATCAATAGTTTTCTCTGGTTTCTTAACACAATGTTATTAACGCACTAGAGAAATTGTGTCTTTATTTTTTAACCAAAATAGTAAAGCTAATTTAAATCACTACAAATCCCAGCCTTTTTCAAAAAGCACCCTACAGTGAACGTCAGCACTCCAAAACGATCTATTAGGTCTATTGACTGGACTCCCCGTGGATCCAAAGATGAATTGCTGCCCAAATGGTTCTACTTGTATTCACCTGACTTACCCTTAGTTTATTTTTTTTTATCAATTGACACATACTGAGGGATAAAATATATTTATATTTAATAACACTAGGGAATGAGTTTTCATAAAATTTTAAAATGTGGTGTTTCATTATTTAGTACTTAGCCTTTTTAGTATAAAGAATCACTAACAAAAATAATACATGCATAATTAATTACGGTGACATGTTTTAAAAATTAGTTCGTACTATAATATTGCTACGGGAACTCACCTATACTCGGGTCAAGAATTCAGACGTCTTACGTTACCCCTGACGTTACACATTTGTTTTAACTGTCAACGTAATTTTCGATATTTGGTCGCGTTAAAAACAATAATTTCTTGCAATTTAGTGCAGTATATAATGCAAACTTTTAGTGTAGTCTATAGTTTTATTACTATCAGTTGCAGTTTCTTAAATATGTTGATGAAATTATAATGAATTATTCATTTGTTCGTATGACGTAAGTCGTCTGAATTCTTGTCGCGAGTATACCTTTGTAGTTTGTTAATTATGTTCCTGTTTGACTTTTTGATTTATATTTTTTGTGTTTATTTTGACGTCTTCTAGAACATTCAAGAAACGATTAAATATATATAAGCGGATCGGTTTCTACTCCTCGGTTTAGGTAGGTCAGTTTATGTTCAGGAGTCAAGTTTATAAATAAAAATATATATATTTCACTAATGCAATTAAAGAAGAATTGTATGTATGTTCTACCATTATTGTATATGCAGAAGTAAGGATAGAGTTTGAAAACAGTACAGTGATGTATGCAAAAATATTTCTCTAATATAAAATAATGTTCTGTATTTACACTCTGTGATTACTACTTTTTTAATATCAGGTATTATCATTTTGTACAATATTTTTTTATTTGTACTTAATAAAATATACATTAATAAACATTTTTACCTAGTAACCTTTCAGTTTCTTAAATTAAATTAATTTAAAATTTGGGATACTGACTGGACACTATACAACTAAATAATTCATTGCAATCACTAAATACTTTGTCTACAATTTAAATTTTTCCTCATTTGAAAAACTTAATTTCTGAAATCATAGTAGTGAGCAGTAACTACTGTATGTATTTAAATATTATTCAGCATCGTGAATAATATTTAAATGCTGATACAAGTATTATTGGTTTAAAGTTTTTGAATGTAACTGTTAAAATATAAAGTATTGTTAATTTTTTGACACATTCATTAGATCGATACCAGGTGACGTTCGACCAGAATCCCAGTATATGAAGTTTTGAAGGTCAACGAATCGCTTACAAATTCTGACTTACAGCTTACAAATACTTATCCCATGTTATTTAATGGAGCATCGCAGACTATACCAGCACCAGCATGTACTATGACCTGCAACTACCGACACTGTAGGTCGTGTCGATGACCTGCAATGTCTGTGCAAAGCCGCGCTATTCCGACGTAAGTTCTGTGCCCACAAGTCAGGGATTGGTTTCAACCTGTTAGAAATATTCGATATTAACTAACTTACTTAACCCTAAACAAACTGCAAGTCTTTTGGCTAATGGCACTGCTCTACCGAAAGTGTTTTGGTGCTGTAGACGAAAGGACTCGACAAATTTCGTTGAAGTTTGCAGGTGCTGGTTCGTACTACTCTCTGCAGGTATAATGTGCGCAATTTTTTACAGCTGCAGGTAATGGATTGCAAGTTTGTCGTATGTTACAGTATGTTACAGTTTGCACGATTTTTAAGAAATAGTCTATAGTTTACTTCATAAATTCTGACAAAAAACGATTTGCAAACAAATTACGTTGGTTTTGAAATGTGTAGAAAAACTATTACCAACTCTTAGACATCATTATCATAATAGATTATTATTGCCTTTAGTTAGATATAGAAGACCTATTAACATTTGCACTCATATTCCGTATACCCTGTAAATATATACTATGAAAAAGTTGAAGTTTATTATTTTTCTGTTTTCACGCATTTATTAGTAAAATCAAATAGTGACAAAGAAATATACTGTTACGGAAGCTCACCTACCTTTTTAGTTTGTTAATTATGCTCCTGTTTACGTTAGAATTTATAATTGTTGTGATACCTTTATTTTGACGTTTTCTGGAACATTCCCAGCCACATTCTATTTTATTCTCAAAACCGTGGAAAACTTCTAAAACTCCAAGAACCTATATAAGCGGATCGGTTTTGCTGACGCAGATCAATTTATATTGAGCAGTCAAATGCGTATGACTGAAACGTCAGAGTAAAGAGTCTGAAAATTGTGAATTTGTTGAAGTTCTTGAAGCTCTTCATAGTGGTAAAGGTGGCATGCATTTAGGAAAATATAAAACTTTGAATAAAGTAAAGAAGGTTATGCAGTGAAGTAACCAGATCGGGACGATGAGTTTTAAGAGGGGAGCAATGTAACGGAAGCTCACCTACCTTTTTAGATTGTTAATTATGTTCCTGTTTACGTTGGAATTTATAATTTTTGTTATACCTTTATTTTGACGTTTTCTGGAACATTCCCGGTCACATTCTATTTGGTTCTCAAAACCGTGGAAAACTTCTAGTACACCAAAAACCTATATAAGCGGATCGGTTTCGCTGACGCAGGTCAATTTATATTGAGCAGTCAAATGCGTATGCCTGAAACGTCATAGTAAAGAGTCTGAAAATTGTGAATTTGTACGTACATTTTCTTGTGTAATCAAGAGTGACAATAATGTTTGTTTATCTACGTGACGTGTTTCCACTCTGACCCAACATAGAGGTTACAATACTTATTGTATAATTATAATTAACTCACATTATGTAAACTGTATTATAACTGTAATGAAATTTAAAATTGCGTACCTACCTATTATACATATGTTTAGGTATGCTATATGCATTTCAATCATCTTCTACAAAAATCTGAATCTTTTCCTTTATTAAAGTGATAAAAATACTGTTCTCACAATCCATAAATTCATATTAACACGTTTTATCAATGGCTGGCCTACAAAAATAAACAATAAAAAGCAACGAAGAAGTTATATGCGTCTGTAAAGGGATTTAGATAATCTGCTTTAGCTTCTATTTGGATAACGAAAGTGTGTGTCGGTGTCGGCCAAATGACTTTAATAGATATTTCTACACAACCCTTCTTTCACTTCGTATGCTCTTTTGAGGCAATTGCCGATAAATGTAAACTGATATAGACCTTTTATAAATAACAGGAGATAATAAATAAGTTACAGAAGCAGTTGGGTAACGGCACTTTATTACAGTGCATATTAGTTCGTTCTCTATACATATTAGTTAATATAAAATAACTAAAGATTTTGTTTTTATTAATTCTTAATTACAAGTACCCGCCATGCTAAACTGAGTAGCTCTACCTGATTTATAGACTTATGGAATAAAGTTTTGAAATATTGACGATTTACTATTTTTTTAACGTACATATTAAATTAAACTGAAGATATACATTAATTTGCGATTTATGCAACCAGGAAAGTTTTTATGTAGAGAAGTCACACAAGGACTACAAAATATATCATAAATTTTGTCAGGTGTGACCTTTCAACGTATTACAGCAGTACTGAATTTAGTCAATGTTTGATCAGCAACGATAAAGTAAATAATTCCTTAAGGGCCCCCGTATTCTTAAAGTGGTGTTTTCTATAAATTCAAATAATTTCAGACATTTAATAACTGAATAATATAGAGCTTAACAAGTAACAAGAATGTTATCTGATGCCATCTGCGAATATTCAAAGGTACTGAAGTAAAACGAATTTTATAACGACAGAAAGCGGCCTAAACAACAAATTAACAACAAAAGGAAGAAATCTTTCAAAATACGTATTGTTTTAAACTTAACTGTATACGTAAATATTGTTATAACATAAGCTTACATAGTTCTGTATATAAGATTGTCCGCTTTTGTTTATAAGTATGCGAAAATAATTGTTAAAATGTGTGGCTAGAATAGCAAAATAATGTGTGTCTTACAAACGCTTTTTAAAAGTTATAATTTTATTTGAATTTAAATAGTAAAATCGGATAAACAAAAAATCAAGAATTTTGTTTTTGATATTATCTACTTTATTCTATGTGTTTTATTTTTAGAGATTTCTGTACCTAAAAACTACAAATTTGATCATTTTATGACGACAAATACGGTGACTTTAAATAAATTCGTACGATCTGTTGCCTAATATTTACTACAAAGCTAACTTTGATTTACAAATTTTGCCCCGTAAACAACACGTACCTAATTATTGCAATTTGAATTAAATTAGTATCAATTTCTGTTTAAGTTTAAAATTTTCAGTAGGTATATATTCAGCGATATAAAGATATTTAATTTTGTAATGTCAATCTGAGTGACATTCTTTCAAATAATATTTAGGCACTTAAGAATATTGTTCTAAATGTTTTTCTTTTTTTTTCAAAAATAAAACCCGTTTTGTACTTTTATCCATTTTTTTCTGTTTTAATTTGGGCACATTTGTGAATAACGAATTTTCATAGTATCGAAACATGTCCAACTTAGGTGACTGTTGTCATTTTAAAAAGTTTAGACGTTCAACTTTAAAATATATATATTTTTTTCTGTTATTATACCTACTAAGCAAATAAATATTTTTCAGTCAAACTTGATATCTAATAAACAATTCATAATAAAAGGTTAATATTTTGAGTGAATTACTTTTTTCAACAACAATAACGTAAGTACGGGGTTTTCTTCTCCCTTGAAACCCCCTCAGTTCAGTACAAATATTAAAATTTTATTCTATTTTCTGACAAAAGCGCTCTTGGAAATTCAATAGGAAGCTTTGTTTTTTAAATATTTTTACTTCCTCTAATCTATCTTTCAAATGAAATTATTGAAAGGATGTAAATTGTTTTTCCACCATAAAATTGTCTAAACATTTTTTTTTCTCAAACGGCGAAAAATTTTATTATACGCATAAGTCAATATTTAACACAGATACTCTTTATGCACCTATGACTATTTATATGCATGAGATTATTTTCAGAGACTAGACAGCTCAGTTTAAAATTTAATTGATATATCTTGAACAGTTTTAAAAATACCTATCTGGAAAACTTACATTCAAGAGGGCCTTATTTAAGGGGTCGTAGCTCCGTAGGGGCAGTTTCAAGGTCTACAACACTTTTTTTAATTTTAATCATGACAAATTTACACTGAAAAAATCAATATGTTTAATAATATTCCTATTTCATTTTCTACAATATGATTGAACTCAGACTTAACCATGATTTTTAAGAATGGAATTTGCTTCTAAAATGATCCGCTTTCTCCAAAGTGTCATTGTCATTCCAACTTTTAAATCATAGGCTTGTTCTGGTTCTGCATTCGAATGGTTCTAGAAAGATTCAAAATAGTTACTCAGTGCCATTTTCAAGTTATTGTCGCTTGGTAATTCTTCAGTTATTCTGAATAGCTCTAGAACCGTTCACTATAGGAATCAAAACAAGCCTCATTATGGACTGTCATTTACGTCACTGTGCAAAAAAAGGACTTTTAAATATCTGTATTAAATATTCTAAAATACAATCGCTATTTTTTGAAGATTACATAAAGCATGAAGATAGTTACAATTTCTTACCCAACAATTTTCAAGAATAAATTCCATTTATTCAATTGTGTAATTTTTCTCAAACTATTTTAAATGAAAAATATTTAATTATATACAGATTACCAACACTTTTGACATTGTCGTTTCAAAATTTAATTTTTCCAATAATTTAAATTTTTGTAGAAAAATTTCTCCTGAAGAAGTAATCCTAGAAATGCAGAAACAGGGCAGATGGCTGAATTTACACGTTTCGTAATGTTCAAAAGTTAAGTTAAGTTTTGAAAGTTATTAGCTAATTTAATTAGAGCAAGTATGTATTTTTGTTAGAAAATACAGCTAGATATAGAATGTATACCTAGATATTTGGTATCAAAGAACATACATATGACATCATGAATAGGAATTGTAGGAAAATTGAGTTATTCTAGCTGAAATACCTTTACAATATAAGTAAAAAATCCACAAAAGCAAATAATAATGAATATATGGGTATACTTGCGGCAAGAATTCAGACGACTTACGTCATACGAACAAATACATAATTATATTTTCATCAAAATAAAATTAAAAAACTGCAACTGAAAATAATAAAACTATACAGGGTGAATCTTAAATAAGTACAAATATTTTAACCAGCAGTATAGTTTTCTGTGTAGAACACATAATTAATAGTTTTTTTACAAAAAAAACAGAAATAAAAAAGTGAAATTTTAAATAAATTTCGTAATTTTTCAGTAGAAAACTTGTTGAGGACCGCTGGCCTAGACCGACCCTTCATACTTTTATGAGTCATAGTGCTGCAGACTGAACGTGTGGTTCACAGTGTTGCCAGTATTACACAAATGTCTTTGCTTCAAGGAAGAAAAAATCTCAACTTTTAGCGAATTTTGTCAAGTGTAACATTTTATATTATTTTTTATTATCAAACTGTCATTGACTGTCATGACAGATTATCGGAAGACCAAGTCAAACTTGTTAACCCCACATAATGCATGAAAATAGCAATAAAATTTGCTAAAAGTTGACATTTTTTCCATTTTAAATAAAAAACGCGTGCATAGTTTTTCGTTATTCTTCATAAAATAACTTAAGGAAATTGTTTTGTGTCCCTTTCTAACAGTGTACAATGACATTTAACTTGTGAAATGTGGATTACTGATTAAATAGTTAATTTTTTAACAAACAGGTAAGCTTGTGTGCACGTTTATGTATAATTTTTGAACATTGGACATAGTAATATCACGTAATATCTTCCTAAATATTTTACGGTAGTATTGAACTTGCGGAAATTCATTTTTAATCGTTAAAGTATAGTAAGGTTAGTTCAGATGTTAAAATTTATGTTAATATTGCTGCGTATCATACTACATACCCAATTTTACTGTAGTTATGCTTAAAACAAGTATTTTTAAAATAGAACTATTACGTTAAAGGAAACGTAATATTTATATTGGAGGAGATATGGCAACCTCGCAACAAATCATATGTTTCATTACGTTGTTGGATGAAAAATCAGCCAGCGGTCCTCAAAATGTGGGTATTTTTAAAAAAAATTAATATCTCCGTAAATATTAGAAATTTTTAAAAATGGCTTTCACTAGACTGATTTAAATGACGAACTACACCAGCAGTTAAAATATTTGTACTTATTTAAGATTCACCCTGTATAGTACACTAAATGCTTGCGCCAGATATTGCACTAAATTCCAAAAAATTATTATTTTTAACGGGACCCAATATCGAAAATTATGTTGACAATGAAAACAACTTACTATTCTTTCTTTATATCACATAATAGTTTGAAAACAAGTATCTAGTATAAGAGTTTACCTGATTTTTCAAATACTTAAAATATAGCTATGTGATTTGAGACCACTAATTCTGCATTTGAAATTGATTTAATTTCAGATCAAGTAGCTTGAACACGCGTACTTGCAAAAGTTTAAATTAAACTTTAGCTTAAACTTTCAAGACGTTGTCTATATTTTTGCAGCAGCGAGTTCGTAGAGTGTATAACAAAATACAGTAAAAAAATTGAATCAAAACGTGTCTGAAATTAAGGAAATACTTATCTTTTAACAGAAAAGATGGAATTACACCTAGAATTATTGAATATAAAATGCAAAGACTATAAAAAGTGAATAAAAACACAGGTATGAAAATTAATTGAACTCTTTCAAACAAAAGAAAATGAAGTATGTACAAAAAAACTGTACTGACATTCTCAAAACATTCTTAATTGTTCTGGAACTTCAATATTAAATTCTTACAACAATGTCTCGTTCTCTTCTAAATTACTTCTTCTACTACTACCATTTTTTTACCTACGTTTTCTTCAAGCAGCTAAGGTTGCCAAGTGTTCTCCTTTCGGGAGAATAGTCCTTGGTTAAGACATTGAGTTTGCATTAAATTAATAAATATATAAATAATGTATAAATAATAAATATATAAATAAATTATTAAACCATATTGCCACTTTGAATACTGAAAACATAGTTTATGTTGATTTTATTTTTTTAGTTTTATTTTATTTAAAATTGCAATACATAATATATTTATGTTTCATGTTCATTTTTTTTACTCCTATCATAGCAGGCATCATTGCTACAAGTTCATAGCTAGTGGACACGAAACTTTAAAGTAGGTACATATAAACTTCCCCCCAATTATATAACTACCATTACTTAAGAAATTTCTAAATATTGAATACAACTTTAAACGGAATTGTCAAATATTTATTAATTCATATATTGAAAAGGTAAATAGGTAGATACTTCTATTTCCACAATTTATATGAAGTTCGATCTGTCAATATATTTATCAAATTACACTTTATACATATTTTCTCTTTAAATTATAAACATATTCGATTTCCTAGTTGAATTTCCACCAACACTTCTACTGTATCTTTTTACCTGATCTAATGTTAGATCTAATTCAAGATTGAGATGTTTGTTGCTTTTTGTTTTTTTTTTAGTTGATTTATTAAGCTTCCTGTTTTGTCTACGTATATGCTGAAACCATATAAAATTCCCTGAGCCCAATCAAATGCAAAGTATATATTTTAAACGCACAATTTTATAATAGCAGTTCTTAAATACAATAGTTAATAATAAAATGCGCGTTATTTGTTCTTATTATATAATTCTGAAGTTCTAATAATGCAGTTTACGTTCACACACGATCAATCTTATCATTTATATGATGTATCTGACAAATCTTTGACAAATTTATAGTTGTGATTATTTGATTTATAACCTCAATCATACATTTTTATGACATGTGCTATTCATGTGGCAAAATGAATTATTGACCTGCTACTGATACTAATTTTCTGACATAAGAAATGAGAAATCGATTAAAAACGTACCATCTCTTTTTCAATATCGATAAATATCTTGGAAGATTATTCTGGTTATATCTGGTAAAATATTGTTTACTTATTTTACAGGGTGTTCTAATTTTATGCAATCGCTTGAATCATCTGCAAAAATGGTACATGAAGATCAACTTCTGAAATGAGACTAAAATAGTTGCTGATTGCACATAACATTCAATATTCCACATTTTAGGGTATCGCACGAAAGATCTCGTTTTATATTAATAAAACAATCAAAAGCTAAGCTAAGCTTTTTAGCTTAAATGAACTACGAGACAAGTACATTTATGTCACAGCAAAAGTAAAAAATTGCAATAGGTAATAATTAAATGAAAATAAAAACTAATTACAAAATGAAAAAGACATGGCACGAAAATAAAAAATATATACAAGTGTAAATAAATTATAGACTTAGACAAGTAGAAAAACTCATAAATAAATGTGTACAATTTTGGAACAAACGCATTGATAATTTCCAGATTTTCATAAATGAAAGAAAATTTATTGAATACCTAATATTATGCCTATCTTGATAATTTGAGTTAGGTATACCGAATGAATCAAATTCAAATAGTCAAACTTAAGGAATAGATTCTTTACTAAATTTTAGGAAAAAATGTAGATACAACATACTTTTACACGTTGATCAAGTTTAAGCAAAGAATTACAACCTTCTACTGCAAACATTATTTGGCACATGTAACAACGATTTTTCTTTGACATTAGGCTGTAGTTGTTCGCCTGCTGGCATACTTTATGTGCACATTTTTTACATTTAACGTACAGTTCTCATAAAACTATTTCTACGAGAAAACGCGTGACGCTTATTTTTTCGTTTTATCTAGTAAAAAGATTGGAGATTCATAAAATCACATGTTTTCTTTTACCTTGTTCAGTGGCGTACCAAATATTTTTCTCTAACGGTGTTGTAGACAACAGCAGATATCGAGATCCGCATCTCGATATCTGCTGTGTCTAAAAATTTCCGCTATTACGGTTGATTTTGATCTAAATGCCCTGGACTAAGATCCATCTTTGGCTGCATTGTGTTCAGGAAGGTCCCAGGAAAAAAGTCTATATCATCTGGTTTAGCCATTTTTTGAAAAATGCCTTCTGGGCCGGAAAAAACATTTTCCGATTGTATCATTATAGGAACGACTGGGGGGGGGGCTGCCGAACTCGATTCTAATTAGTTATTATATTAGTAATAGTAATTCTAATGCCAGAATCGAGTTCGGCGGCCCCAAAAACCTCCGAGTAACGATATCCGATCGATTTTTCCGAGTTTCCAGTCGTTCTTATAATGGTGCAAGTAATGATGGATTGGAAAATGCATTTTCCGGCCCAGAAGGCATTTTTCAAAAAATGCCGAAACCAGACGATATAGACTTTTTCCTGGGACCGTCCTGAAAACAATGCAGAAAACCGCATCTTGAGATCTGAAAAATCTAATCTAATTTAAAAATTTTCGCTATTTTTCCTAACTTCCCTGGATTAATCTCTGCAATTAAAAGCGACGATTTAACATCCTCCAGACTAAGAAACGAAAGAGTTTGTAATAAGCATTCCTTAACTTAAGTACGGAGTAGATAGATTTTGAATAAGAAAATGAGTAGGTACTATATTCATCTGACCGTTTTAAAATAAACTCTTTAAATCTTTTACTATAGTCAACCTGCATTATGAAATAACTTTATTATTTCACAATAAATAAAAATACAATATAAACATCCACGAAACACTCTACACAATTTAAAAAACTGAGAAACAATCGTAGCAAGACCAACAGACAGAAATGTCATCAACTGTTAATGTCCTCAGCGTCATATTGAATGGTCTGGATTGCCTAATTGTTTCTAAATGGCTTAAAACGACAAGCAAGGTTGAGATGTACTGCAGTAGCTTATAAAATCAATTGCTAAGAAACCAATGGTTGAAAGACTAACGTTGATAAAACAATGCAATTTTGTCAATAGGATAGAAAAAATAAAACAACGTTAAGAAATAGACACTTTGTATGAATTTATCTATAATGCATGTGTAATTAAAAAATAATGAAATAACATATTAAGTTGAATTTAATAAAAAATTAAATGCTAATGTTAAATTTTGAATAATTTTAGCCATCTGTTACGGAGATCCCTCCAATTTACATTCATTTAAATGCACGCATCGATTTCAAAGGACCTGTATGTTTTGTGACTTTAAAATCCCGTTCAGGCGTTGTCAGCAGATATGATAGATTGTTGATGTGGCAATTAAAAGGGGATTATAAAAATGAAGCTAGCAATTCTATTAGTTCTCTTTGAATCGCGTATTGTATACTTATCATTTCATACGTGCACTAATCCATAATTGTGAGTAAACAACAAAACACTTCCAGGATTTAATTAATTAGTAATATTTTCGTAAATAATAATAAAGCGTAGTAAATAATATATAAATATGCATTTATTTCTCCGTCGTCAACAGTTTTGTAGTTTTTACATCATGGTAAGAGTCTAATATGGTAACTAGGTATCTTATTATTATAGTGGACAGTGCATTATTACCAAAGGACGCCGCAATAATCTTATGGAAATTGGGTTTCTGTCAAATTGTCTGAATTTTTGATATGTTGTAGATTTTGTCATCCTGAACAAAAGTCTCCATGGGCACAAAGTGCCAAAATGAACATTTTGGCAGCTACGGAGCTGCCAAAGCTCCCCTGACCCGTTGCAAAACTGTTCATTTTCAATACTATTTACAGATGTCAAAAGCATATTTTAATTATTCTAATATATAGGGTAATGTTTTTGAGGTCACTGGATTCAACTCTCATGTCAGATTGGACAAATTGACCGTTGACAGCTGTCAATACACTGTCAACGAAGAATAGAAAAATAAATATTCTCTTTTCACATTGAGAGTTTGGGCTTTTGAGGGAGCTGAATTCAATTCTCATGCCAGATTGGCAAAATTGACAGTTGACAGCTGTCAATTGACTGTCAATATGCTTTTGACATCTGTAAATAGTATTGAAAATGAATAGTTTTGCAACGGGTCAGGGGAGCTTTGGCAGCTCCGTAGCTGCCAAAATGTTCATTTTGGCACTTTGTGCCCACAGAGACTTTTGTTCAGGATGACAAAATCTACAACATATCAAAAATTCAGACAATTTGATAGAAATTATCCCATCCCATAAGATTATTGCGGGGTTCTTTGTATTCGAAATTCACTCTTTAAATAAGGTTAATATTACTTTATCTTTCTCTGCAAATTTTTAGAACAAGCTTAAAAAATAGAGCGGTAATGTAATGGTGTACAAAGTGATTCAAATTTGCATGTTTTTGGGAGTTACGGATAGTTCTGTCATAGAGCAATTTATTTTTTTTGAAAAAGAGCCCAGGACTCGTCCGTCAGATTTGCTCTATATATGACAGAACTACCCTTATCTCCCCTCAGAAATATACAATTTTGAACTATTTGTAAATGAATGAGCCGGTGGACTATTAATAAAAATCTTGGAAAACATCAATGATTGGGTTGTGTCAATGCGTGCCGATCATGATGTTTTTGCCTAAGCACAAAATATGATACTGATTCAGGCTGGAAATCTTCATGTTGCAGCTAGTGTACATAGTTAATATTTTTAAAACTAGCTGAAACCTATTTTCCTACACTTCCCATTACATGAAGTTGCATGTATGTTAGCAATAAATATTCAGCAGCTGCACATACAAGATTAGAATCAATAATTATCTAAAATAAAAATAATCTAATTAAATACTACTAACAAAAAAAACATACCTGGCATATTGAAACAATTGTTAAATATTTTTTACTGTATTAGAAACGTATTTTAAGCTAATATAAATCAAATCTCCTACAATTACAATCAGTGAAGTCATATGTATGCTCTCTGATACCAAACAATTGTTAAATATGTTTCCAACATTCACTGTAGGCATAATGTGCCAATAGTGAATTATAATATTATTAGCATGCTATTAACAACAATGGATAATGTTGGACCTATTTCCTATATTTCAAGGATTATTTCTTCAGATGCAGGATAAAACAAAGGCGTGTCTTGCAAACGCTATTTAAAAATTATTGTTTTATTTGAGGACGATTTAAATAGTAACAATAATAAATAACATATCAATGTTATTTTTGTGCCTAATTTTATTCTACGTGTTTTGTTTTTCGAGTATTTGGTGACTAAAGACCAGAAATTTGATCATTTCATAGCTAAGAATACGACGACCTTAAAAAGTGGTATTATACCCAGAATGCTCGACCCACATTTTTATTATTATTAGTTTTATTAAATTAATTAATTAAATCTCCTAAATTATCAGGTTTTTCTCTATATACCTACCGGTTTTTCAGAATTTCTCACAGAGGAGTCAAATCAGAACTTAAAATGTTTAATTTTATCTGCAACAACGGAAGAGATTTTATAAAAAAAAATGTTGAAGTACTAAAAAACAAATATTGTTAAAAACAACCCCTGACTATTTCAAGACTATATTTGCTATTATTTAAGTGGCAAAATATTCAAAATAGAGAAGCTGTTTAAGAACTGCCATAAATAAATACAAAGGACAATGTTAAAAACAGCCGATTTTTGGCTTATTCGGGGGAACGCATAAATCATAAAAAAATCAATTGATTATCATTAGAAATGGCCCAGAAATACGTCAGATAGCTGGGGAAATGTCGCTACTACCCCTAAACCTATATAAACTACCCTTAAATAGTTTTAAATGGATAATCATTAATTATTGTTATAAAATTCGTGTAAAATGAAAAAAATGCTTGAAAATGATTTGAACAGACAGTATGTCAATATAAAAAGTGATAAATAACTGTAAAAATGTCCATTTCACCCCTAAAAATTAAAAAAACGACTTTCAAGAGATAATGGTGAGCTTACTTCGACATCAAAAATAGATAATGCTTAAATGTTCAAGGGAACGCCTATTGCTAGAAAAAAATATAGATTACTGTCAAAAAATGCAAAAACTGATACTAGAGTACATTAAGTAAGTGGGGAAATATTAATTGCACCCCTAAATCTATATAAACTGCCTTTAAATAGCTTAAAATAGATAATCATTATTTGTTGTAAAATTCGTTTACAATGAAAAAAATGCTTAAATCACTTTTAAGGTTCATTTATACTATTGCGACCTAAAAAATGGGCGCAAGGATAAATTGCCATTTTTTCAGTACGCGCTCGCAAAGTGAGAACAATTGGCGCTATTTCGTCATTGAATGGGCACTTTTACAGTCATTTATCACTTTTTATTGACATACTGTCTGTTCAAATCATTTTCAAGCATTTTTTTCATTTTACACGAATTTTATAACAATAATGAATGATTATCCATTTAAAGTTATTTAAGGGTAGTTTATATAGGTTTAGGGATAGTAGCGACATTTCCCCAGCTATCTGACGTATTTCTGGGCCATTTCTAATGTTAATTAACAATAATCAATTCATTTTTTTATGATTTACGCGTTCCTCCGGATAAGCCAAAAATCGGCTATTTTTAACATTGTCCTTTCCTTGGAGAATATGGTGTTTGGCTAACAAGATGAAAATATTATAGAAAACCTGTAACAGTGTCACATTTTTCTCGTAACCTTTGCTGTTTATTTAGCATATTTAATACCAGAAGAACATATTACTTTCGAATCGAAGTGGTGCAATAAAGGTAAGTGCGGTTTTTTTATTCTAAAATAAGATGTAACAAGTATCCCAAAGCGCTTCATTTTCGATATATATATATATATATAAAGCGCTACCCTCTTGTTTTACCCGCTTCTGGACAAACTATGTTCATTTCTTTTTATATTTTCGAAAAAGTTATGGGATTGTGCCAAATTTCAGTAATTTATCTCTACACGTTTGAGAAATACTAATTAAAACTTACCACCAGCAACTAATCTTTCACACCCTGTATGTCGAAAACGAAGCGTTTTAGAATACATATTTATATAGACTTTTCGTCTTATTTCTAGAAAACGCAGTAAAATTTATGGTACTTATTTTAGAATCACTTTGTATAACATAGTACATATTACTTAAAATGGAAAAATGACATTCCAAAAACAAGCAATATACAGGATGTATCCCAGTTGATTTTAATTTATTGCTAAATTGAACTTAATTTCCACTTAATTTTTATATAGATCTGCAGAGAAGATGAAAGGAATATATGTTTTGATACTAGGTACTCCTACACAACACAAAGTGTTCAGAACTGATCTTTTTCACAATTTTTTTCGATCATAATCCATTCAAGTTTATAAAAATTTATTGTTAAGAAAACAATACAAGACAAACATTGTAAAATATATTAAGTAAACAAATTTACAGTAATAAAAATATTTTTTTAATTAAAAATGAATTTAAAAAAAAGTGTTTCCGCCCGGGATCGAACCGGGGACCTTCCGCGTGTTAGGCGGATGTGATAACCACTACACCACGGAAACTTGATAAAGCAATTTCTAAATGAAATATATAATAGTATTTATATTTGTTACTTTTTGTCTCGAAATACAAAAAATTTGGTTATAGTTGGTACACAGGTTGGTACCTTAGTAAAATATATTTAAATTGAAAACAACCTACAACTACGGTTAAAGCATCTTTTGTTATTATTACCTATCTCGAAAATATACTTAGCTATATATAGTAATCTAAATATTATATTGATTTATTATTTATTAACTATATAATTATTTTTCCAGAAAGCAGCATTACACTTTCGCATAAACTTTTGAAGAACCGCGTGTATAACAGACAGCATAAAACGAAATGAAAAAAATTGTCCATAAGTATTTTACAAAACTTTTGAAATAAAAAAATAAAGAAAAAAAGACAGGTTCCACCGAGATTTGAACTCGGATCGCTGGATTCAAAGTCCAGAGTGCTAACCATTACACCATGGAACCTTGTATCAACGTTTTTAAGAATATGCTAATAACACGCGTCATTCGGGAACTATTTTATATTCACAATAAAATATTTGAAACAGCAATTTACACATTATCCTTTATTTCAAGTTTAATAGTGTAGAAATACTAAACTAATTTATTTCTAAACTCGAAAATATAAATACTAACACTACCTAAGTTGAATTTTCTAGTATCCAGTAATATATAATTCTTTTCAGTAACTTTAACAGGGTTTAAAATCCCTAACTTTAAAGTTACATCGACATTTCACTATTTTGGACCACAAACATGACCACCTTAAACTAGATTATATGTAGTTTCGCCATGGGTAGAGTAGGTATTCTATTCTTCTAGATCTGAAGCAGATCATCCATTAATAACCTGTGGTGTTCGATTAAATGCTTCACTTTCAGGTAAAGATGTAGTAGGCGATTTTTGTTAACTTATTTAAAAGTCTACATTTCAAGTTCTCATAATACAGCGCAATAAATTTATAATGTCCTTGCAAACCGCAATGTTCTATAAGAAACCCATTACTATGCATACCAGTTCTTCAATTTTCTATTCGATGGGAGTCTTCTAAACAAGTTTTAAGCATGTTTTTCTTGCCGATTGTTGACCCAGTGCTTAGGTTCTTTTAAATAAAATACAATTTCAAGAAATTATTACACAGATTTATTTGTTTTTTAAGTAGATCACACCAGAAACTAAGATTTATTATAACAAATGTTGGAAATGGCTACCTTCATCTAAAATACATGCTTCAGATCTTCTTGAAGTTGCAGTTCGAACACGAGCAAAAATTCCGGGCGTACCTCTTATCCTCCCTTCCTTCCTTCTTCTTCTAGTTCTTGGGTGCCTCGTCCAATCGCGTTATTATCGAATCTCATCTAAAAATTCACAGTTAAACTAAAATGCCCCGTCGTGCTTATGCACGACCACATTCTTTGCCTACATCGTCTAGTAATTCAGGTAAAACGATTTCAAGAAAATGTCTGTAGGAAGCACCGGTTAAAGTTCTTGGTAAAAAGTAAGGCCCAACAATAAAATTTCCATTTCCAATAATATATAATACATTAAAAAAAACTGATGTTGAAATCGAGATTCCATTATGGCATTAGGGATTTTATTAGACCAAATAAGTTTATTGTGGAAGTTCATTATAGCCTCTCTGGAAAAATTAGCTTCATCGGTAAAAAATATGCTGATGTTGAAATCGAGATTCCATTATAGCATTAGCAGGATAATCTTACAGCAGTAACCCTTGAACCCTTTGTATGTGATACGAGTATAACTATTGATGCTTTAGAATGGACCAAACTAATTTATGATTCACATTAAGATTTTCAACGATTTTCCTAGTACTAGTATTTGGATCTTCTTCATTTTCGTATAGAATAGCTTCTTCCAACTCGGGCGTTCTAACACTCAAAGGTCTTTCAGGAATTGGACCTTTCTGAAATAAGCCGGACTCCGAAAAACATTATACACACCGAATGTGGTTAAATTGTCTCAAGCGGTTTAAAAATTAAAAATTAAAAACTGTATTTTTTTATTTTTGACTGTTCTAAGACACATTTGTATAACAAAAAAAAAAACCTTATTTTTAGCCATAGAATATGCTCCTGAATTTTCGACGTCTACTTCCTCTGTACTCCTCCTCTCTGTATTTTAATATATTTTTAGTATAGTATTTGTTTACAGTAGGTGAGGCATCTATGCCAAAGGATTTAGTAAAGATACCCCTACTTATAATAGACTAAAATTATCTGCATGTTGCAGTCTTAAAATGTCTTTCTTTATGTTAAATATAAAGTATAGAAAATAAACTTATCAAACTCAAACTCAATAAATAAAGAAATAGTCATATGCAATATTTCACAGTTCTTCATCTTTCACAGATGACAGAGATATACAAAAAAGTGCAAATAATAGAATTCGGATGAAGTGCGTTATTCTCAATGATAAAGTAAAGAATAAATTAAAAGGAAAAAGTAAATGATAAAGTGAAACAGGAAAATGTTTTAAATTTAGAGAAAAAGTGAAGTTATTACTTTGTTATTAAGAGAGGCAAGAATAATGTAAAAGAAAAACTAATTCTTAGCACTGCTAGAAAACTGGAACTTCACAAATCTTAATAAATAAAATTTCCACCTGTTTGCATTAGGAACTAAACAACATTCAGTAGCAACCCTTCTTTGTGTCACCACTGTTTGTGTAGTTTTATATTTAGTTTCATAACCACTCTATACAGAGACAGAAGTCATTGGGGGCATATTCATATTTCACGCCACATTTGCTCTGAAAGAATGATATTTACGATAGCATCTGTTTAGAGTTATAGATATGGGGTGAATTGTCTTTACCCCTTCACGTTATCCTTTTCCACAATGCAACTTTTATTGTCGCCTGCATCAACACATCAGCTGTGACTTAGATGATGTGTAAGTGGCATCTAGGAATCTTCCAAAGACAAGAAACAGTTAATTATAAATATTTAGTTATTTTTATAACTGATCAGTTCTGTATCTTGTAAGTGTATATTGCGATATACTTTTGATGATCTCAAATAGTTCATTCGTATTGATCAATTATTAATGGCCACGCCAATATTAATCCCGTTAAAATAAAGACAGTATTTGAATAACTTATACACTTCTTCAAAACCGTTCATTGAATAAGGAATGCTGCTTCATATTGCGAACATATTAAAGATGCAAAAGTTACTAAGTAACAATTTTCAATATTGTCGGTGGTGGAACGATTTAAGGCGTCACTGTACTCCGGCCGCGAGTTAAATTACCACGGCTGGTAGGTCGTAGATTAGCTGTACTTGAAGAGAGGATTGGCACCCTCTCAACAGAATGGAAAAACGTTGGCTTGGGTCATTGTGAGATTTTAATACCGGTCGGCGTTTGACCATCCCCTTAATTAATGAGGTTTTCCAGGTTTATCTTATTCCTGCATTGAATGCTGGTTAGAACCCAAGATACCTAAACAGAGTAGGTTGCCTACAAACTACTGATTCTCTTCGCTTCACCCGTCCACAAACTCATGAGTGACGTCACTGGTATTTGAATAAAAAATTACAGATATTGCTTGCTAATAAATTTCGGCTTTTAATTGAATTTTTGTGTTACTGGAATGATTGTGTTTTGGCGTAATAATTGTTGTTCTGGAATTTGTCACCGTTACGTTTTGGTTGTTATCTAAGTGCTGTCGGGAATATATACTTTTACCTCAAATTATGTTGCGTTATAATGCTGAGGACACAATTTATATTGTGGCTACTTGGAACAAACAAAATGGAAACTGGCAAATGTATTACCTACCAAAAGGGTTCCAGAAGAATTTTAATTAAGAAAAGAATAAAATAGAAGATGCTAAAGTGTAATCGAAAATATTTTTTTTGTCAGATAACCAAAGACTTTGCAATAAGCATTTTCATTCAGAAGAATTTAAAGATATTATGTTATGTATAGAAGAAAATAGAACGTAGCTTCAAAGTAATTATAACTTTCAGGTATAAATTTGTGTAATGTGCTGTATACAGCTATTACATTAGAACAATAATTTTTTACAATTTTGTGCTAGTCTACAGCATGAAATTACTCTTTGAAGACCATTCCATCAAGTACTAGTACCAGTGCGCAACTTTTCCAAAACGCCATGCAAAAATAATAAAGATACTTAGTAGATGATTTCTTGAGTCAAAAGCCAACTATGGCCATTAGAAATTCCAGTGTAATTTTAAATTATTTAATCAAATAGGATAAACGTATACACAATCGTACAGATAAGTAAGTAGGTATGTACCTACAACTGAACAGTAACTGAGACTATGAGGTAAGTTTACATTTAAAAACCTACGTTTCCAAAAGTTCTCAACCTTTAATTTTCAAAACCAAGCGTAATGTAGATGTATCCATATATTATGAAGGAGTTTTTAAAATATTTTTTTACATCATCAAAATTTCGATCTAGATAAAAAATAAAATTAGCAGAAGCGTGTTACTAAAATTTGTAAGGTTAAAAATTTTTATGATGTTTTACCGCTTAGATAACAAAAATATATGGTATTTTACTATATATACCGTATTTCACGTATACATACTTGTATGTGGGTATACTAATGTGCTGATGCATATTCATTCGATGAACATATTTTTTTAGTTATTATTAATATGAGTTCACCAAAGCTTGACATCAGAGGTTAGGTCAAAAGAAATGTCATATAACTTGAAGCAGTAGGTATACACCTAAGCCAAAAATCATTTTAATCCCTTGAATATCTTCAAAAATAAGATTAAAAACAATATATATATTTTTTTAATTTAACATCCTGTAGAAGGGTTTTATAATTTTATCCAGATCCATAATCTGTAAAATTTTTCTACATTCACACCAGGACATCCTGTATAGCTTGCAATCTTTATCTATCCAGTTTGTTTGAACAAGAGAAAACTGATAGATGTATTGTACTACATGTCGTCCTTCGAATGGATGTCAGGGTCACTTTTAGAGCCTTTGAATAAGACAATGCTACAACATTTTTGATGCCCTATCTTTCTCAATTTTTTTTACATAAGTTGTGAGTTACCATTTAGTAAAAGAACAGAAATGTACATTGTTTTGAAACAATATCTTTTGAAAAATGAAGTACCAGTGTAATGCACGTCATTTGCTTAACAATAAATGTGTAATATGTAATATATTCAATTACCTAACTGTAGGAAGGAAAATCCCGTTGCACACAGGCAACACTATATTGCATATTGCAACGCAGAAAATGGACTTAGCAAAATCAATATGTGGTTACAAATTCATAAGCTCTCTCTAAACATGGATGCCATATAATTTATTGCTTTGGCTGATGTTCTAAAATTAGTAGAATTAATAGTACCGTATCGACAAATGATTCGCAAAGAAGCATGTAATTCGGTGTAGTGGAAATAAACATAATAAATACCAACCACATGAGATTAAATAAAATTTTCAAATATTGTTATCTTCCCCTCTAATTTTTTTATAATCCTGAAAATATGATAATGTATAGCTAAACACGTTATTGACTTGGAGGCTATAGTTTTAAAAATAAACAGTTCTATTATGACGATTTTTTAATTATATAAGGGAATTAACAATCAACTAGAAATAATGGACCCTTGAGGCGCAGTCGAGAGTTAGATTTTTTCGAGGGGAATATATAATATATAATATATAATATATAATATATAATATATAATATATAATATATAATATATAATATATAATATATAATATATAATATATAATATATAATATATAATATATAATATATAATATATAATATATATAGCACATATAAGTATATGTAATGAATATCATATAACCCATTTCTGAAACTCTGCAGACAAGCAGTTTCAGGTTGATGTCGTATACAGTATACACTGACATTTTTTATATATTTTTAGGTATTAATAATATTGTGTGAAACTAACTACTCAGTGGACAAAAGCCCCAACCTGCGTTGAATTACACCCACAATATCTACCCATATATTCCTTATTATTAGCTTTTGTAACATTTTTTTTACTGTTTTAGAAAGGTATTTTAAGATAATATAAATCAAATATCTTACAATTCCTATCAATGAAGTCATATGTATGTTCTCTGATACCAAACATCTAGGTATGCTAATGAACAATTCCACAGACAAAGCTCTATTCAATAATTATTTTAAAAAAATAATCTAATTTACTAACCTGCTAATGAAACACTATATAAATATCTAACTTTTGTCCACTGAGTAGTTAGTTTCACACAATATTATTAATCCCTAAAAATATATAAAAACTTTTACATAAAAGGTGAACATTTTTCAAGTAGGTATTGTCATATTTAATTCATTGACAGGATGTCACTTTTTGCCATTGTCGATATTTAACTTAACAAATAATTTTAATTTTTATAATAATTTTGATAGTTAGATATTTGATTCAACTTAAAGGAGACCACCTGAAGAAGCAATCCTAAAAATGCAGAAATAGGTCAGATCTCATCTATTGTGGTTGAATTTGTCGTGTTCCCACTGCCAAAAAGTGAAGTTACATATTTATAGAGTGTTTCATTAGCAGGTTAGTAAATTAGATTTTTTTTTTAAATAATTATTGAATAGGGCTTTGTCTGTGGAATTGTTCATTAGCATACCTAGATGTTTGGTATCAGAGAACATACATATGACTTCATTGATAGGAATTGTAGGAGATTTGATTTATATTAGCTTAAAATACCTTTCTAAATCAGTAAAAAAAATACACTGACATGTCGAAGTCATTTGCAGATTGGATCATTGTGTTCTGTTATATTATGATAATTTGAAATGCTTTGAAAAATAGTTCACTCAAAAAAGATCCAATGAGTTATGATTATAGAGTAAATAATATTATTATTCAAAGACCAGAAATCAAATCTGATTTAGGAGTAACATTTGTTTAGCATCTGTCCTTCAAAGTGCATATAGGTAACATTGGTACTAATTTTAATTGTATGTATGGATTTATACCTAATAACAAAATCGCGAAGGATCAAGTAGATTCCTTTGTGAACACATTAAAAATAAAAGAATATATTTTTTTGAAAACTTCTTTATAAGTCGTCCTAATATTGGGGAATGCAGATGCATGCCGTCCGATAAATTTGTCAATTTAACAAATAGTAATGTAAAAAGTGAAATTTGCCTTAATTATAAAAAATCTCAATACCAAAACCAAAAGAACATGTTCTTTTACTGTACTGGGAGACAATTATTCAAGTTTTATAGAACAACGATTATTTCTCAGATATGTTAGTATGTGTTGTCATCGAATGGTGGTCGATATTCATAAAATCAGTGCCGTGTCGCAAGAAGTGGCAACATTTTTGAAGCTGGACAACTGGAAAGAGTACAGTAGATTTGATATCGAGCACTGTGTCGGTATGCTACATTGAAGACCCACTTTTGAATAAAGAAAATATTGGGAATCTAGCACCGTTGTCATTTCTGATTGCGCAACATCTGAAAATAGTATAATTATTAATGAAAACGTGTTAAACTGCTGTGAGAATTGCTCTAAGAATGAGGGTAGTGGCAGTTTCAGTGGTTATGTAATTTTAATACTTGTTCAAATTGTGTATTTAATTAATACGGACAAACAAAAATTATTGTAAATATTGTTGAATAAACTATTACAAATTAAAACTTGATTAAACTTTTAATCTAAGGATGAAATCATTTTTCATTCTCAGTAAAGAAAATGTCAATCTTAGAAACTTCTGACAGCCAAAAAATGTCATAGTTGATGGTTGAAGAACAACATATTTGTTAGATTATCTTGAAGAATAATGTTTTGGACACAAATAAAAGTAGACACACTGTATCCAATCTTGTTAAATGATGTTCATTTAGTTCGTATTCAACAAGAGTTTAATGTAAAATATAATTCTGCATTGTCGAGCATTTTATTGAAAATATAAACAATAATACAGTCACACAAAGATATATTAAGACTGATTTCTATCGTCGATATCTGCTCGTTTATTTTTATCGGCCCCGAATTCATTTTTGGCAATATTTACATTTCACATTGAGATTCACCCCATTGGTTTCCGCTTATATGGCAATAATAGTGTGTTTGGATCGAGTCGATGGGGAGACATGTTTTATTTTACAATCATTTATCTTAACCTCGCAACAATGAGCTGTCAGAAAAGGGATGACACGGACACCTCAACCCCTGTACGCCCCAAAAGTCGATCGCGCTTTAGGGGAGAGAAACATTTTCGTCGTGCACAATTGTCAAAAGTTTAATAGAAGTTTAATTCGTATTTAGGGTTTCATTTACACTCGAATTTAATTGTTATCTAATCAACACAGGTGTTAAAGGTAGTTGCTGACCATGCAAGAGAATATGAAACTTCAACAACTGTTTTTGGAAACAAGATACAACTGAGATTAGAGCCTATGAAAAGCACATCTTGCTAAGGCGATTAGTGCACATATTGGGTAAATACATATACAGATCAGCTAAGTTTTTATCCCATATAAAGAAAGCTTCTTAGTAGTAAATACTGAGTAATGAGTATTGGCGGTAACTTAAAATTCCAGAGATGTACAGTACTTATGTAAAATACTTATACAATAAATTCAGAAATGTAATAACTGTTGCAGAAAAATATCTAAAACAGTTAAACTATTGATTTTAGTGGCGTTTAATTTGATTTATTTTACATACCTGTGATATCACCAGATTTTGGGTTATGATGCATATGTTGTATTTTTAAGTGAACGGTACCTATATTTTTAAAAGTCTTTTCGAGAAACCTGCACTTTCTTTATTTCATACAGTTCGGTAATTATGCATTTTTTAAATCATTTTTAGAATGAAGTGACGATAAAGTAAAGCAAAATAAAAGTCCTGGTATCAAAATCAAATTAGGTGGCCACAAGAAAATCAAAAGTTGGCTATGAAAATTTGAACATATAGTGGGCGTAAAATTATTTTTCCACCTCCGTTGGAAAGCTCATGTCGAAAAATATAAACGTACCACATTTCATAGCCGTTACTTTAAAAATAAAAAAGTTATGAAAGGGAACAGAAAATGCACTTTTTCAGTTTTCAGTCGATATTTCAATTACACAAAATATCTCATATTTCTTTTCAGATTATTGAAAGGCATAAAAATGTGCAACTTTTTCCTAATTCAAGCCACTCTGTATATATTACCGTTTCCGAAATCCGTGTACTAGGTGTCACAAACGTGACCACCCTGAATAATGAGACTGTCTTTTTAGATAATCTTATTAGGCAAATATACCTTCTGAGAGATGAATGTCACTAGTTTCAATTTTAGGGAATTTATATCGAAATCTTGAAGCTCCATAGATCCTAATGACATATGGTTGTAATAGGATGAAGCACTACCTCATTAAGCTGATCCAGTTCGCGATTATTTAGAAATATTTTTTCCTAACCAATAGATTGAAAGACTAGTTTTTCTGGAATTGCCAAATTGGATCGCCAAATTTAACCCGAATTTATCTATTTCTTTAAGGTAATTTAAAAAATATAGTATTTACAACGAAGCCTAATGGTACTATTAAATAAATATTTAAAATCACCAAATTTTACTAATAAACTGACACCTACCTATATTATCTTCAATTTTGTCAGTAAAGTTATCAAATTGACCATAATTTATGCAAGACCAATATAATTTGACAAATTTATTGAATCAAATAATAGTAAGTGCACCTAAACATGTTACAGACAACAACAAAAAATTACAGACATTTCTGCTTCTATAATGTTCACATAAGACATAAAAATCTTTAACTGCGTAAAGATATGTTAAAAGGCAGATCTGCATAAACCGTTACCAAACCTTATATGTACCTTTAGTATTAAAGACCTAAGAAATTGTAACAATCTTAAGAGTTTTGTTCATAGTTACCTACTAACATGCTTCTTACATTGCCATGATTTTGAAATTTTACTCATTAATTTAAAAAAAAAAACTTTGTTATTTTGCTTATTTAAAGCGCGCCTTGGAGCCAAAGATACCGCAAATGGCTACCAGCTTAAAAAATTAATACGTAATGTACGGTGCATCTGTGAAAAACTTCCGTCGTCTTCCTTGAATACATATGCCTTCTTGGCTACATCATTCTTGCTAATTACCCTCATGAATGCATACTTTTTCACAAATGATTTTAAATCAACCTCTTTGTTTATCCTCAACATACTTGCAATTTATTTTAAATCAACCTCTTTGTTTATCCTCAACATACTTTACAATTTTTCGAAGGTAAGGAAGCACAACTCGTTCATGTATTTGTTATTTTTTGCTCTTCTATCCATTTGGTAAACTTGTCACATTCTTTTTTATAAGTATTTTCCGATTTATGCGGTATTAATCGCGATTTAGCTTTACTATTTAAGTAATCAAATTTTTAAACAATATTAAAACTAATTAAAACTGTCGTGAAAATTAATTTTTGTTTTCCTCATTTTCATGGCAACAAAAGGTATACTGAAGTCATATAATGAATTCAACTATTTTACATTATTAGTTCTTATTTCCATTTTTTGTAGGATTAAAACCAGTAATATTACCGTATTACGTGTTAGTTTGTAGTTGTCAACTGTGACTGTTCCTATATAAATGTTTTTTTTTTATCTATGGGAAAATAAAATTATTATTGTTATTATTATTATACACTCTCTGAATTTCTTTGTTGTACTAAATGACTTTTTTTATATGTTTTTTATGTGTAGTTTTTTTTTTACAGTTTCTTTAGTTTTTAAGTTTATTCTGACTATTGCAATACATTCAATGTGTAATGTCTGACTGCAAAATAAAGATTATTATTATTATTATTATTTATGATTTCAAACTGTACCAATAAAAAAAATAACGTAAAGCATTTGTGGATAACTGGTCTTTAAAACTCTTGCTCTATTAAATTCGAAACTGGTATATGTCTAGGAGCGAATTGCTGACAAGTGACTTTAGTTGTTTGCTATAGTTTGTTCAGGTGTAAATCAATGCTGGTTGGGGCATTAGCCTGCAGAGTAGTTTCCTAGAATTCCGCGTGGCCAACGAGAGCAGCGAAATACAGTTTTCTTGAAGTCAAGAAAAATATAATCAGCTTTCGGAAAAAGTTGCTAATTTCATTCAAAACTCTGAGGCTCAAAAGGAAAGAACTAATAAATAACTAATTAAATAATTGTTCAATCATTTTGCCCGATCTCGTGTATAAAAAATATTATATCATCTTACCTTAATTTCATTCCGTAATTGTTTTATTCTCACTCAAGCAGACGAATGCAAAATAAGTATTCCACAAAATATCCGGGAAACGATACTCGAGTCTCAGTATTTAATAAACCATATGATAGACCAATATATCAATGTAGCCGTCGGTAGCATCAAGAACCGGGTTGATCCAGAGATGCATATAGGGATCCAGCGGATTCCGCATAATCCTCATCTAAGTGAACAGAGCACGAGCCGTGCCTTAGTCGTGTGAGCGAGGTGTTTGCATCATGCACTTTACTGTTTATTGACAAATGTATCCTGCAAGCTTAGAAAATAATAGGTATGTAGACGCCTGCTCCCTAATACACATACCGTGTAGATCCTGAATGCAAGAATGTCTACCCTTCATCGTGATGATTCGGAGATTAAGCTGACACACTAGAGCAAGAACCAGTTTACAGAAGTAGAACTCATTGATTTTCGCGACACTTCAACTTGCTTTAATTAGAAAACTTAAAATAAAAAAATACAATATAAATATTTGTTTCATTCTACAATTCTCTTTCGCAATTCATGAATTAAAAATAAAAATATCAATTTCAACTGTGTAGGGAGTGAGAGAAGACTTATTGTGAGACATGAGACTGGCTTCGTTCTCATCCCTATTCCGTGCTGTTTACTGGGTGAGAAATGACACCGGAAGATGCCTGGTGGGGATAACTGATCTAGTGATAATCGATTAGTTATCGACCAGGGTTAAAAATGATTAAATTACTAAAATAGTTATTAAAAAATAGGGGCTTGTGATAGAAGGATGAAAATTAAGGGTTTTATGTATTTTTTAATGCCACATCATAAAAAAAATAAAAATAAAAAATTTTGTCCAAAAAATAAAAAAAAATTGTTTGGGGTGGACCACCCCTACCACTTAGGGGTATGAAAAATAGATTACGACCGATTCTCAGACCTACCGATTATACATATAAAATTTCATAAAAATCGGTAAAGCCGTTTCCGAGGAGTATGGCGTCTAAAACTGTGACACGAGAATTTTATATATCAGATATATGAAAACCTCGATGAAAACATTAGATAAATTAAATACAAAATCGATAAAACGTCCGTAGAAAAATAGTACTGGTTGGCAATACTCATTGAAGTAGTCAAATTACACACAATTATATCACAACAGTCAGTCAAATTATTAAAATAATTTTATCCATAATCACATTATATTCGGATTTTTATCCGCACATATAAACCGTGTAAAGTGATACTTTATCCACTAGTAGGATGAAGTAACTTTATTTCACTAGTAGAATAATGAAAAAATAATAAACCTATAATAAATCAAATTTAATTTATTTACTTATTAACATTTACATTTATAGTTATACACATTTCGTTTATTGTTGTCACATTTAACTTCTTTTCCATTAATAGCAACCATTGTAGCATTGTTGCCATAATTTTTGGATCATACAACATCTGTCGAAGTTTGTGAAGAATTTGCGCAAGTTATGAATGTCTCTTTCTGTAAAGAACAGCTATATTTTCCTTGGATTTTCTTGCAATATCAAGTTTGTTAGATATGGACCCCTCGAAATAACTTTCTGCGACATAGGAGCTCTCCCATACCTTGCATGCTTTCATGCCGTTTAATGGTTGAAATTAACACTTTTATTGGTCAGTAAAGTAGCTGAAGTGCGCCTTATACAATGGCCAGTATATGCTTCTGGATTTGCGATATTCAGGAATGAAGTAACTATTGAGAGTACCTTCGCCAATGTGTTGGTTCCAATAGGTTAAGAAGTACATTTTTAATTGATGTAGGTATCTTAAAAAGAATTTGTCTTGTTTTAAGCGAATTGAGCGCAGAGAAATATATTTTCTGCATATTTCAAAAAATAATTCAAAGTTCATTATATACCTAACAATAAGTAAAAGGTAAAGAGATATTACCTTAATCTTTAAATATTCTTTTTCGGAACCCTCAGTCAAACATTCTTCAATATGTGTTCTTTCCAATACTGCAGCCTTTTTGCTTTGTATCCTCTCGATTAACTTTTCAAATAAGCAGTAAACTTGTTATATATTCCAATATCTATATTTTTGAAGACCTTTATAGTCATCATGGAGTATTTCGACCATGTAGATGAAATTGCATCTTTTTTCTTCTAATTTAAAAAATACAATAACATGACTTTTTCATTTATTGTTATTACTCTCCAATAACATATGACTAATGTTGTTAAACTAGAAAAAAATAAATTTAATATTGAGTGGTTTTATGACCGGTGCTGTTATTTGATATATAGTGATTTAACGGATTGTTATGCCGTGATCTCGGTAACTGGTCGCTGCCAGTAACAGAATTAAAGTGCACATCCCTAGCTTTAACTGGGATTATTTGCCTGCCCTGCCAACATTATCCGAGGAACGGTTCCGTCTGTAGCAGTCGTAATACCAACAACAGGAGCCAAAATCAAGGTGTGTGCCGGTGCAGAGGTATCGATAGCAGGTCTGCTCCCACAGAGCCTAGCCCGAGGACAACCAGGGCAGGTCAAAAAATTCCAGCTGAAGATAAGGATGTGCACTTTAATTCTGTTACTGGCAGCAACCAGTTACCGATATCACAGTATAACAACCCGAAAAATCACTATATATCTTAATATTAATTTTTTCTTTCAGTTTAACAACATTAGCTATATGTCAAATTTGTAAAATAATAGCAACTTTGCAAGTTGCAGTTGCAGTTAATGTGGAGGTAAACCCAAAAGGTCATAAAAGAACTTTATAAAATCCAACCCCAAATTCCACGTTGTACGTAATTTATGTATTTATTTTACCATATTTACGACAGTAAAGGCAAAGATAATATTCAAATATTCTATGGGAGCTAATTTCCAGTTACATATTCATTAAAAATCGTTGAATTGTAAATAATCTGAATTGCATTAATTTTTTGTGGATATTAAAAATCAGTGAAGTTGGTTTGAAATTGATTTTAAATAGGAGGATTATTGCCTGTAATGGGATTCGAAAGCTGAGCTTTACGAGCCGTGGCTTTTTAATCTGTTCCGTATTTAGTTAATCAGATCGGAATTCCATTGTTAAACTGCGTGGTTCCATAATACCAATGAAATCATTATTCGTTGCATTATAATAATCGATTCGTATTGTACCAAACATGTAACTTTTTATTAATATTTTAATTTTTTTTAAACATGTGCAGATAATATATCTATCTCATTTAGGTACCATTAAAAATTCATTCAAATAATAATAGTAAGTATCCAGTTAATAAAATTATAAGAAAACTGCACCTAAAATCACAAAGCTTCCATGTAATGCCTATCTCCTCAATTTGCTATCTGGAAAGACAAATACTTGAATATGGGAAGTCAAGAAACTAGTAATGCAAAACGATAAGGCGTAAAAGAAGCAACAATAATCATCCTGCCAATATTTCTGCGTCTTTGATAGCTCTTCAACGTTCAGCTTGTCAAGATTGGCTTTTAAGTCCCAGATTGTTACTGGTGACAAGAAAAGTATCTTTACGTGAACATCAAGAACACAAAAGCTATTTCCTAAGAAAAAGATGGTACCAATGACATTGTGGATAGAGTAGGATGAAGAAGGCATGGTACTGCTATAAATTGTTTCCAAAAAATATAACCATTACTAATGAGGTTTATTGTCAGCCTGCTTCGTCATTTTGAGATCATAATTGGGTAACAAAGACTTGAGAAATATCGTCAAGTGATTACACAGCACGATAATGCTACTGCTATCCACTCTCATCTTTTTCGTCTCTTTAACAAACAACTTTTGAGAAACTGACTTAACGAATTTTTCACATGAAATGGAAAAACTGCCAAATCTTGGAGGCCATCACCAATCGAAAACAATGGAGGAAAAGATAAATTTGATTAGTTCATGAATATTATGTACTAGTTCCCGTATTTTATTGGACTTTATTTCGAATTCAATAATAACCCTAAGCTACTTATGCAACTAACTAATATTTTTAAAAACATAAATTATTATTGAAAATTAAACAATTTTTTAACAAAATACAGCTGCCACCTAATCGTTGAACCAAGTTTGGGGTCAAAATTTCATTTAAATTTATTAAACGTAATTGTTTCCAAAGAAAAAAGTGATAGAATAATTGTAATTATATTATCTCTCCCGTGTTTTTAAGTGTGTCAAAACAAAAGCATTTTGCACTGCTCCATTATTTCTCCTTATTTTTTTATATATTTTTAGGTATTAATAATATTGTGTGAAACTAACTACTCAGTGGACAAAAGCCCCAACCTGCATTGAATTACACCCACAATATCTACCCATATATTCCTTATTATTAGCTTTTGTAACATATTTTTACTGTTTTAAGGTAATATAAATCAAATCTCCTACAGTTCCTATCAATGAAGTCATATGTATGTTCTCTGATACCAAACATCTAGGTATGCTAATGAACAATTCCACAGACAAAGCTCTATTCAATAATTATCTAAAGAAAATAATCTAATTTACTAACCTGCTAATGAAACACTCTATAAATATCTAACTTCACTTTTTGGCAGTGGGAACACGACAAATTCAACCACAATAGATGAGATCTGACCGATTTCTGCATTTTTAGGATTGCTTCTTCAGGTGATCTCCTTTAAGTTGAATCAAATATCTAACTATAAAAATTATTATAAAAATTAAAATTTTTGAAGTTAAATATCGACAATGACAAAAAGTGACATCCTGTCAATGAATTAAATATGACAATACCTACTTGAAATATTGTGTGAAACTAACTACTCAGTGGACAAAAGCCTCAACCTGCATTGAATTACACCCACAGTAGTTAGTAGTAATTTCTCCTTATGTGAATTAAAAGCAGAAACTAATTTTGATTTTCTTAATTTTGGGGTATTCTGACGGAGTTAGATAGTTAGTCACAACAAAACAGAAAGCCAAATGATAAAATTTTCAATTTTCTTCATTAATAGGCCTATAGTACGGGAGCGGTAAACTAATTAATATACCCAAGTAAAAACTTAGACAATTTTAATGTAAGTCACGTACATAGATAGAAATTACCTTGCGGTCAGGAGGGTCGTCCTCTCAGGTAGCAGCAGCGGAGCTCCTAAACAAATCCTGGTAATCCTGGCCGGCAATTTACTTCAGCCAAGGCTTTGTCCGGTGAGGCTTAAGCACTGAGTTTTATTATCTTAGCGGGCTGTGTGCTGGACACTGCACAAACTTGCCATCGCCATCTACAACTACCTCTGTGGGCTACTAAAGCTGTCCACTAACTTTATTATGGAATTTACTCTTTGAAATATCCAGGGACCTCAGCTGAAATTCATTCCCCGCGCCGTTATGAATTATATTGGGGCTAAAAGAGTAAAAGATAAATGATACGCAGTATCGCTCTCGAGAGAATAAGAAACATCTAATAAGGATTTCATTTCTGATGTTACATGTCAATTTATGGATAGTTGCTGTAATGACTTTGGATTATATTTCTTAAACGCACACTTTTGAATGCGTAAGTGAATTTGAAGCTATCATTATATTTTTATAGGGAAAACAATTCTTTAAACTTAGTATTATAATTAATTTTTAACTTTAATTCTACTGAGTTGGTCCATGAGTTTGTAGCGATTTTATTGCATTAAGTTTATCTAGAATACACAAAGTACATAAACAAACAAAATACTTGAACTAATCAAGAATCTTTTCTCTACCACTTATCTGGAAGTGAAGAGTTTACCAAACCGATTTAAAAAAGCAAGATTGTCATTGAAGGAAACTCGTCTTAGATTACATATTTGATATTAGAATAGACGAATGAAGAAAGATAGAAAGAAAATCAATTAATAATGTCATTATTGTCTTTTTTAGTTACATCCTCAAGATGATGAAATTGTTAGCGATAAACCTGAGACGTGTATTAGTTACATTCCATAGCACAAATTTGGAGTAGACGAGATGTCTTCTTTGTACCAACGGATGCATAGAAGCAATTTGTGTGAATCGAAACCAGCTCGTGTTACGGTTAGGACTAAACCATTCTTTTCATCTTTTCAGGTCTTAGCATTGACGTAAAGGTGTCATTTTTATTACCTGTTCTGATCCTTTCCTGGTCTTTTATTAGTACCTTGGCAACGCTTGGGACAGCACTAGGTGTTGTGACTTCAACCGCTTCTCCAATTTCCCAGATTTCCTTTTCTGTACCCAAGACTCACTCCCAAAATGGAAAAAATCAAAAAACAACCACCAAAGGCAAACCCCAATAACTTCTCTTAACAACTATTTTTCTAACAAGATTCTTACAAACGAGCAAAACTATAATCAACAAAATTTTGTGATATGAATACATCATGTGAAGCAAAAAAATGTTAAGCATATAAGATTAGAAAATAATAAATGCATGATGCATATTAGAGAGTATTGATACTGTCCAAACTGTTGGTATCTTATATTTCATTTGCAATAGTTTAATGAACGTTGAATAGTAAAATGAACGTTTAAAGATAAATTTCAAATCATTGAACTAATTTAAGTGCAATCACAAGTGTAATGGCAAGAAAATAATTTAATACTGACTATAAAATCACTTGAAATAAACAGAAATATTTACTATGCAACTTGTCATTCTAGGAGGAAAGCCTAGCAGTCTCAATATAAATTATTGCTAGAGTGAAAACTACTGGACTACTGGACTACTTTAATTAGAAAGTGGGAATGAAATATATTATCACAAGTTAAAAACAAACTTTTCAATCGCTAATAGTTCCTTTAGCAAATTTGTTTTTATTATAACAGCAACGTAATCTTTCTCGGGCGTATTTAATACAGATATTTTTCAGGGAAGAATCAATAACTACTAATGAGCAAAAGATATTCACTCAATGTAGTTTACTTCCAATGTGTTTCATATAACCAATTCCACCAAGTATACAGAGCGTTCTACAAGCTATTTACCAGAACTTTGACAGATGGTAACTGGGTTAATTTCAAACATTTTTTTTTATATGAGCTGATAACTGAATATGATGGTTTCTATAACAATAATTATTACTTTTGTCTAAACTGAAGAGTATGCAGATATTGTTTTGTGTATATGGGTATTCCAACGGGAACGCCAGACAAGCAGCCCGAGAATACCGACGAAGTTACCCAAATAGATATCAACTTGCCCACACAGTCGTTGTGCATCATTTCGTAGTTTTTGAGAAGAAGGTAACCCCGCTCCAAGAAAGGCCAATCGTTCTACTAAAGGAAATGTACAAAGATAAAATAGATGTTGTCATTGATAACTCTTCAGTGAGTGTTCAGCGTGTTACATGCTGGAGCTACTCCTCCTCGATTAGATTTTTGCCGCTGGTTCCTTCAACAACATGTACAAAATTTTTTTTACTTGTCATGTGGTGCGATGAAGCGTGTTTTACTAGCGACGGCATAAATCATAAGGAACATATCTGGGCGTTACAAAATCCGCTGTTCTCTGATACCAAACATCTAGGTATGCTAATGAACAATTCCACAGACAAAGCTCTATTCAATAATTATCTAAAGAAATTAATCTAATTTACTAACCTGCTATAATGAAACACTCTAGAAATATCTAACTTCACTTTTTGGCAGTGGCCTCCTTTAAATTGAATCAAATATCTAACTATAAAAATTATTATAAAAATTAAAATTATGTGAAGTTAAATATCGACAATGACGAAAAGTGACAGCCTGTCAATGAATTAAATGTGACAATACCTACTTGAATAACGTTCACCTTTTATGCAAAAGTTTTTATATATTTTTAGGTATTAATAATATTGTGTGAAACTAACTACTCAGTGGACAAAAGTCCCAACCTGCGTTGAATTACACTCACAATATCTACCCATATATTCCTTATTATTAGCTTTTGTAACATTTTTTACTGTATTAGAACGGTTTTTTAAGCTAATATAAATCAAATATGCTACAATTCCTATCAATAAAGTCATATGTATGTTCTCTGATACCAAACATCTAGACAAAGCTCTATTCAATAATTATCTAAAGAAATTAATCTAATTTACTAACCTGCTTTAATGAAATATATGCTATAAATATCTAACTTCACTTTTTGGCAGTGGGAACACGACAATTCAACATACACATTATTCAAGTAGGTATTGTCATATTTAATTCATTGACAGGCTGTCATTATTTGTCATTGTCGATATTTAACTTCAAATAATTTTAATTTTTATAATAATTTTTATAGTTAGATATTTGATTCAATTTAAAGGAGGCCACCTGAAGAAGCAATCCTAAAAATGCAGAAATAGGTCAGATGTCATCTATTGTGGTTGAATTGTCGTGTTTCCACTGCCAAAAAGTGAAGTTAGATATTTATAGAGTGTTTCATTAAAGCAGGTTAGTAAATTAGATTAATTTCTTTAGATAATTATTGAATAGAGCTTTGTCTGTGGAATTGTTCATTAGCATACCTAGATGTTTGGTATCAGAGAACATACATATGACTTCATTGATAGGAATTGTAGGATATTTGATTTGTATTAGCTTAAAATACCTTTCTAATACAGTAAAAAACAGATAAGCAATGATCCAAATCTCATCAGCCAAGTGACGGAATCTTTAGTTCGCTGATGTGAGGCTTGCATTAGAGTCGAGGATGAACATGTAGAACAATTTTAGTCAATGTTTGTCATTAACCCAGCTACCACCATCTGTCAAAGTTTGTCATAGAGCTTGTAGAACACATTAGGTCTAAAATATTTGTAATAAAGACTCTACTACTGAATTAAATTCCATGTATGTAAAGTTCCATTTATAGTTAATTATCATTTCAATGGTAACAAGATAATAAATTTAACAAATTTATGTAAATAAAAAACCTGTTAACAACATGAAAAGCATATTAGTGTAGTTGTATTTTAGAGGAAAATTATCATTTTCTCATATACCTACAGATACTAAAAATGCGAATTAATATTATATAAATCGTACTCTTATTTCGCATGCTGTACTCGTATACTAGATAGTATTATGTAAAAATAAAGACGGGTACATTTAATACAATTAGATGATATATTCAAAAAACAAACATTACAGAAAATTGTAGATATTTATAAACTTTAAAACTATTGCTCAACTGTCTATATTTACTAATGGATGTACTTTTATTTTACTTGGTGCCTGATTTATTGCCCATCAGTTGGCTGATCATAAATATACAGGAACCAAAATTGACAAAAAAATATCAACTAGAACTGATTTCTTAGAAATGATATATCAAAATAGGTCAATCATAGCTCATTATTAATTGTCAGATTCATTTTATATCCCCTGGATTGTAAATGATCTACACATTTATTTAGTTATCTAAAAAAGAAATTACTTATTGTTTAGAAAGAAAATAAAAGGAATAGATTGTAAAATTATTTTACACTAAATGATCCGCATAAATTTTATAGGCATATTTTTATTATTATGGAAGGACTGTTTTAAGATGACTTTAAAAAATAAGAAAGATAATATTTTGGTATTGTCGACCTAAATTAAAAGAGTTAGGATTTGAACTCTAAAAAATATACCCAAACATTAACTAATCATTTTACGGGCTAAAATATATTATAACTAAAAAAAAAATCTAAAAAGCGTGTACCTTTCGGAGCATCTGCTATGCCCGAGGATAATTAGAACCAATTTTTCTGTTCACTCTCGTGCTCTGATATCACTTAAAATGTGTATTCAAGAACTTCTGGTCTTCGTTTTCGGGATAATATAAGTTGATAAATCCTTTCTTTGCCATTAGGACTCTCCACTATTATTTTCAATACATTTGTCCTGTATTGCTAAGGAATTTCATAGGTTTTGTAACATTTTTTTACTGTTTTAGAAAGGTATTTTAAACTAATATAAATCAAATCTTCTACAATTCCTATCAATGAAGTCATATGTATGTTCTCTGATACCAAACATCTAGGTATGCTAATGAACAATTCCACAGACAAAGTGCTATTCATAGGGTCCAATAAATTTTAAAATACAAAGATTTATTAGATAGTCATTCCAGTTAGATCTATTCAAGTTTTTAATATTCCACTGGAAAATAGAGGCAAAATTTGGATCTTTGCTCTGTTGTCTAGCAAAAAACCTATTTATCAGTACCTACTCTACAAAATAATTTTTAGCACAAACATTTGTCTTATTTTTTTACTTCATTCACTTCTTTTTCTGTGATATTTTGTAGTTGTTCTTAGACTTATGAACGCAGTAGCTCATCTTTACTCTTCAAGTTTTTCAACAGTTCCTCTTTTTCTTTAGCCCACTGTACTTCTCTTTGTTTCATTTGATCCTGAATTAATTTTATTGGGTTGATGAATTCGGCATTAGTAATATCCAAAGTTTTATTTTGGTTGTTCCGATCAATTGCAGATTTCTTCTCAATTTTCAGTTCCTGATTCAATTTTAATAATTAGTTCTTCTGAGTATCACTATTAGAACTCTGTTCTGACTGAATTCTTTTTTTGCTTGTTCACCAGTCTTCAAACTTTTTCTGATCTTGATTGAACGTATTAATAGGAGATTGATTGCTTTACAACTCCAATACTGGATGGATCTCCGTCTCCTGTATATAGTGAAATCATCATAATCCTGTTCTTTATGATAATTATCTAGCAAATCTTCTACATTCTTTTGAATTTTTTGTTCTCCAGTCTGAAGCATAATTTGCCTTGTCCTAACTTAAGCGCTTCTAGATAAGCGGCTATGATTTCCAGCTCGAGAGTTAGAGCTTCGAATATATTTCTATGTCTGGCTAATCTTAATGCTTCACTGATCTCAAAGTCTTGTAGGCGATTGATGAAGCTGCTCACTGTTAACAGTTATTGGAACTCTGCTGGTGCGGTGGGGTAGGCTTCACCACACGTGCTATATCCTCCAATTGCTCCAATTTTCCTCGAAGCTTTTTTTCGATTTTTTAATTGTGCTTGGTAAACGCGTTGTAGATGAGCTTCACCATATCTCATTTCCGAAGCAGTAGGTACATAAGTTTCCATAACAATGGAATGCGTGTTAGAACATTTGGTTCAGACCTCATAATACGCGTTTAAGCTTCAAGCAGTAGCAAGATCAGAAGAATACAGTGGATAATCAGCCTACAATGTCATTATGACTATTTTTAATTACATCGCCAAGATGACAAAATTATTAGCGATAAAGCTCAGACGTATTAGCTATATTCTTTAGTAGAAATTTGGAGTAGACATTGTCTTCATTGTCCCACCAGATGCACAGAAGCAACAGAGACCAGCTCGTGTTTCGGTTAGGGCTAAGCCATTCTTTTCAGTTCTTGCCATTGACGTAAAGATACCATTTTTTAACATCAATATCACCTATTTTGATCCTTTCATTCTTCTAGCAATGTTACTTGGACCTCTGCTTGTCCCACCGTGCTTGCCAAACAAGCAGTCCAAGAATACCGACAAAGATACCCAAATAGACATCAACCTGCCCACGCAGTTTTAAGCGCATCATTTCAACTTCGAGAAGAAGGTAACCTCGTTCCAAAGAAGGCCATTCGACCTACTGAAATGCATATACAGAATGAAGAAGATATAATAGATGCTGTCACTAACAACTCTTCAGATAGTGTCCGGCATATAACAAGGAATCTTCATGTATCACCGAATTTTGTATGAAGTGTATTAAACTAAGAAATGTTACATCCGTTTCATCGCCAAAATAGCGTTACTTGCAGGAGATGTTCCTCCTCGATTAGAATTTTGTCCCTGGTTATGTCAACAACTTGCAGAAAATGATAGATTCATTTTGCTTATCTTGATGAAGAGATGGCATAAATAATAATCATAATGAACAAACCTGGGCGTTACAAAATTCACATGTAATTAAATCAAGACGCTTTCAGCAATGATTCAGTGTCAACGTTTGGGGTTTTTGAGTTTCAACAAAATGCAAAACCATTTTAGATGAAATAGTCATCAATCTTACTTACATCTTTATTTTTATAATTCGTAATGTTTAGTTTAGCGTTAAAGGAGGAATCGATTGTTTGCCGTGGATACGACAACAATAGGAAGTACACTTCGGAGTGGTCTTTTTTCAAAGCAGAGGTCTGGTATAGGTCTAAGGACACGTGTAGCACAAAAGGCACGTGCCCGCGGCCCATGTTTCAACGCCCTTCTGTTTGTTTTACGCATCACGCCGCTCATTGAATTAACTGGATCATAGTAAACGTGCTTGTCCGGCGGAATATTCATCTAATCTATCATTTATCCCCTGATTGATCCTGTAATTCTTTGAAAAGGTATTAAATAACGCACCTAATTGATTCTCATAAAGAATTCTGTATGTTTAAAAGAAAGTAACTCTACAATTTTTTATGATATATTTAGGTAAATATTACGAAGTAACCAAAAATCTCTGACATATTCAAACTGTAAGCTCATTACATACCTATATACAAAGTTACATACAGGCAGAGTTACAGGCCTTCAAACTAGGACCAACTATTTCGAAAAGAATTAATAATTCTGAATTACTTTAATTTGAAAAACTTTTTTCCATTGATCAAATTTAAAAAGGATGTTAAAATCACACGCAGAATTTAATTTAATATGTATTTTTCTACGTTCATGCAAAAATCAAAAGTTTATTGAACTCTATTTAGTGGAAAAAGCGGTTATTTATTGCACTAGTGCAATAAAACGTTTATTGCATTCATCTGTCATTCTACTACAGCGTTTTGTCATCATGACAAACATAAACGTTCAAATCGATGTCATATTTCCTAGAGATAGTGTCATCTACATAAAACATTTTTTGGTTTTTGCATGAACGTAGAAAAAATATTGTACGCAACTCGTACAAAAAATGTTTATTGCACGCGAGGCCTTCAGGCCGAGTAGGACAACACTTTTTGTACTTGTTGCATAAATAACTATTATGCAACAAGTACAAAAAGTAAGTGTTTATTGCACACGTCGAGTGCAATAAGCACTTTTTGTACGAGTTGCATACAATATTTTTTCTACGTTCATGCAAAAACCAAAAAATGTTTTATTTAGATAACACAAGTCTAGGAAAATATGAGGTCGATTTGAACAAAACGTTGTAGTAGAATGACAGGAATGCAATAAATATTTTATTGCATTAGTGCAATAAAGAACCACTTTTTCCACTAAATATAGTTCAATAATGTTTTGTTTTTGTATGAACGTAGAAAAAGCACTTTTTACTCTTGTTACATTTTAAAAAACTTTAGGAAAAAATGCATAAATTAAAAAAATAGTTTAATAGTGTTTATTAGAAGAAATCAAAGTCAGTAGTAGTTTTTGTCTTTAAACTTTGACAGTAATAAAACTATAAATAAAAAAAAATAAAACTAAAGAAATTGTTCAAAATGGGCACCATTTCCTCTGAAACATAAATTTACTTTTCACCAAAAATTTAAATTTACTCTGTCTAATAAATGATAATCGTTTCTCATAACGTTACATTTATTTGCAATACAATTCCACAAATCTTCTCGGGATTCTATTGGTAAGAAAGAAACAAAATGCTTCAATGTTCCCCAAAGACAATAATCACATTTGTTGAGGTCTGGCGATCGTGGTGGCCAATTTTGACGTCAGTTAGTTCCTAGTCCTAAACATTTATTTGGAAACTCAAAACACTGCTAGAGAGATTCAAAATGTTTCTAACAGTAACACTAAAATGAGACCTTGTCCTGGCATGCATAAACCAAAACTCTAGTTTAACTTGCAACTGTCAATCTTCTATTAAATCAGGGACAGTATTTTGCAGAAATTCCAAATATCTTCCGCCATTTAATCGATTTGGAAAAATAACTGGTCCAATCAAATAACGATCAATAATACCGGCTCAAACATTTATTTTAAATTCGCGTTGAAAATGTTTAGCAGTTGTTGCATAGGGTCTTACATCGGAATATTCATGCAAGTTTTAAACATTTGTAATTCCTCTACGAGTGAAACACGTATTGTCAGTAAAAACAATTTTCTTGTGAAAATTAATATACTGATGCAAGATAAACTTGCAAAAGGTCACTCGCCGATCCAAAGCTTGAGGCAATAGCTCTTTGCACTTTTTCAATTTGATATGGATTTAGCAGATTACGTTCAAGAATTCAGTGTTTACAGAAGTTCTTGATAATCCAGTTTCTCGAGATAAACGTTTAGTACTTATATGCGGTTCATCTTCAACTGTTTGCAAAATATTTTCTTCATCTTGTACTCTTATTACACTAGGACGTCCTGGGATATTATTGAAAAACTCTCTATTCTCTTGAATCCGTCTTTCAACAATAGAAAATATTTCTCTATGAGAAATCACTGGATATAGAAATCTCCTACGGCATTCTTCCACAGTTCTTCTAGAGTTTCTTTCACAGAAACCAAGCAGGTAACATGTCAAAATGTTTCCGGAATGTATATTTTCCATCCATTTTCAACAATAAGCAGCAGTAGAAATAGCTTTATTACTATCAAATTTTAAAGCCAAAGCCTACTACTGATTTTTTGATTTCTTCTAATAAACACTATTAAAATCTTGTTTTAATTAATGCATTTTTTCTTAAAAACCTTGAAGTTTTTTTAAATTTAACAAGAGTAAAAAAATCAATTTTTCAACAAAGTAGGTAACCTACAAAGATTTTATCAAAGCAGACCGATCTTTTTAAAATTTTGCACGTCTCCATAATTTACCATTCTGAACTTTTTCAAGTAACATTTTGCTATATTTTCAGCAGAAAAGGCACTTTACCTAAAACCAAAACAGTTTTTACTCGGTGCACTGAGCATTTCAAATAGGATTATTTCAGGTTACTCCTACCGACTTCCAACTTGTAATTATTATTCAGTCTAGGTCTGACTACAAAAGACGTTTAAAATTGTCGTCATTGTTTTAGTTCACAACAAATTGGCGCTTGTGTTATTTACGACACCGTAGATGCTCTTAGAAGATATCTTTTTTCGTGAATTACTTCTTCAATGATTTATACTCGTTCACACAACTCTTCCACTATTTGATACATAGTGATTTTCCAGATTGTTGTGTCATGACCTCGGTAACTGGTAGCTGCCAGAAACAGAGTTAAAATGCACATCCCTAGCATTACCCGGGACTATTTTGCCTGCCCTGGTTGTTCTCGAGCTAAGCGCTGTGGGGGACAGACCTACAATCGGTGTCTCTGGGCCCGTCCATATATTGATTTCGGTTCCTATTGTTGGTCTTCCACTATGTTAATATCAGTCATAAACGTCAAACATTTCATATAACCTTACAGATAAAGTTACATGGGTTAAGGTCTGGCGATCACACAGACCTTCTTATTGGACCTTTGCGACCTATTTATGTGGTGTAAGAACCACATGGATTGTTTAGCATTTAAGAGCACATTCTCATATTATGTTCCAAAAAATGGAAATAGTTTATACCAGTTATTTGGTGTGGAATAAAAAAGGTCCAATAATACGTTTATTGGACGTTAAAACTACCGACACGAACATTTGGGTCTGTAAAACACTCTAGCGAAAGTGTACGATAAAATCTGACAAAAAATATAGTAAATTTACACGTTATTCACCGTACAAGAAACTCCAGGTAAATATGGTAGAATTACGTCTTTCATGTCAAATGATATAATTTTTAAGAAAAGTACGTAACGATGTTGAAAAATTGCGTTTCATGTACACTAAATTGCGGTTACTCTCCGAAGAAATACATATGCACAATCACATGGTTTGTATTTACATAATGTATTGTGAATTTTCAAACACGATGTAATATCGTCCAGTAAAATTGTTTGCACCATACGGAAGCATACTTGTGATTGTTTTTTTGTGCTGTTGTGTTATATAGTGTGTTCTGAAAGCCCATCAGGAGACTCCGGAAGGATATTGTTTCTCTTTTCAATAATGTTTAAATTTCTGTGATGTCTGCAAGAGAAAAAAGTTATGAATAAAACTAATTCTTAGTTCTAGGTAAACTGCCCCCTAGCAGTGCATAATAAAACTCTTCTCTGACAGGTCCAATAGAGCTTGATCTACTTAGTGGATGTGCCTAATGAGAGAATAATCAAACTTGAATTTAATCAGTTGTTTAAAAAAAATAGAAAAAATAAATTTTGACAAGCTGTAACTTCAAGCTTGTAACAGTAGGTATGTACAATGGTCAGCTTGAAGTCACCACTTGCATGTTTTGTTCTTTTCTAACACCATATATATGAAATGGCACTACAAAAGACGGAATAATAGTACATTATACTATAAGGGAGAGAAATGCGTTATTTTGGCAGAGGTGCAATTTGAAGCCCGAGGACTACAATGCACCGAGGACAAAATAGCATATCTCCCAAATGGTATATACTATTTTTTCCACGGTTTCATTAACTTAAAAACACATATTTTGTCATTATGAAGTAAGTAGCACCAGAATTACTGTATTCGGATTTGAGCATTTATTTAGTAGTCGTTGAGTTATTGTCATAACTACAAAATAAACAAGCAAAAAGAATTGTCAAATTAATGTGCTAGTTTGGTTTAGTTTAAAGTTTGTTTAGTGCACAATGAATAATTGTGAGTCGGAAGAGATTGTGGAGGCTGCAAATATTGCAATAAGCAATTTGCTGCCTACGAAGTCAAGATCTTTATACGATATAGCCTACAATCGGTTCAAAAAGTGGTGCACCGAGAAAAATGTTCAAGTATACAGCGAGAATGTTTTGTTGGCATACTTCAGAGAAAATGCAAAGAATTACAAGTCTTCCACATTATGGGCGCAATATTCTATGGTTAAGTCATGCTTGATAATTTACGACAACATAGATATAAGCAAATTCCCCAAGCTGATCGCATTTTTGGAAAGAACCGGTGACGGATATCAAGCGAAAAAATCGAAAATATTGACAAAGAGTGAAATCGACCGTTTTCTATGACAAAGAATTCTTAATGATTAGGGTAAGATTACTTTTGTAGGTATTTCAATTATTAAGTATTTTGATTTTTTATGGATTGGATTAATTCTGGGGATTGCCAGAGCTTATTGAACTAATGAACTAGTCAATTTAACTGTAGATGATGATGATATTGAGGATGTAGGCTCTTCCTTGATTGTAAAAATTCCAAAAACTAAGACAAAGGTTCCACAAACCTTTCTGGTTAGCGATGTGGGAAATATGCTTGAATTGTTTCGAAATTACCTGTCCCTTTGTTCTCCCCACGTCAAGCACAAGCGCCTTTTTTGTATTACAAAGCAGGAACATGTAGTTCGCAGCCAGTTGGCAAGAATACCATGGAAAAAATTCCGAGTGTAGTAGCTTCGTATTTAAAATTACCTGATGCTGCATGTTATACTGGTCACTGCTTACGAAGATCTTCAGCGACATTACTGGCAGATGCTGGTGTGGATATCACGACAATAAAGCGTCATGCTGGTTGGAAATCAACGACAGTCGCTGAGGGTTATGTCGAGAACTCCATTGAAAATAAGACCAAAATTGCTAATGAGGTTTTAGTAGGTACCACTACTAGCGCAATCACAAAAACTGTAAATGTAAGCGAAAGTAATATTCCTTCTAATATTGAAAATTGTACAAATGTAGCATTTAATTTAATTGTCAATAATTGGGAATAATCGACTACTTCTGTTTTAATTTTGATGTCATAGAAACTGATTTCTACTCCCGACCGTGGAAAAATATTATTTTATATACCTATATTCGGGTCCGTCAGTGGTCGCGCGGTTTAAAGCGTCAGTACTTGAATCGAGGTAACTAGATCGGTGTTGGTTCGAGCCCAGCTGCCGGTAGACCGTATATAAGCCATATTCGTAGAGAGGTTTGGCGCCCTCTCTGCGGGTATGGTAGGGTGGAAGAATGTTTACTTGGGTCAATGTGAGAGATTGATACCGATTAATATTTGACTACCCCCCTCCCCCCTAATTAATGAGGTTTTCCAGGTTTCCCTCATTCCTGCACTGAATAGTGGTTAGGGCCTACCAACGTAAGTCGTTCCTGGGCGCAAATGCGGCCTGCTTAATAATAATAGGCCGCCCCCTCTCCCGCACAAGTCTCTGACTTCAGGGCTAATCCCTGTGATTAGAATGAGGGGTAGAGATACTATTATTATTATTATTATTATATACTTACTTATTTATTATTATACTTGTAGAAAACTAGTTTTGAGAAATACATAGAAATAAACAACGTTGCAGCATGTAATAGCGTCTCAGAGAGACAACAGTATTATTTGGCTTTAATTTTATGTTGAATTTAATATTTCCAGATGAGGTAGCAGTAACACTGGAAATGGTACGTTTCTATTCAAATTCGAAATTTTTTGATTTTGAATGTTCTGAAATTGTATCTCAACGTTAGACTAATAGTAGATCTAATGAAAAAGATAGAAGTTACGCTGTTTTTTCAGTGAGCATACAATACCATGATTTATATAGTAAATATCAATGTACCAATTATATTGCATAGAACTACACATTGTAAAATGTACTCCTTCTGACGCCGCTGTCTCACAGTTGATATAACTAATAATCTGAACAAAAATGGAAAAAATTGCTTGGAAAGTGGAGATATGCCTGATAATGGTTTTAAATGTTTTAAATGTAGCACCCTTTAGCTAGGAAACCGTTTTATTTGAACTACTCAGTTAATTTTCATAGCAGAACATTGTTGAATAAACAACTTTTTTTCTCAAAAAGGTGTGATAACCTTATTTAGACTTTCAGGAAATTTTTCTGATATTATTTATTTTTGGCATTACTTTAGTTTTTCGTTTGCTTATTTCTGTATCCCCGATTTTGAAAAATAAATAAAGTAAATTATTATATACAATATATTATTCTGCTGTGTTCATCTCAATTTTTCAATTATAAAAAAGTATCCCGGGCCACTCTAATTTAAAAAAGACTGCTGTGGGTAACTTAAAATAACAAGGGATTTAAAATTCTATTATGACGATGTATAAGGACAACTCGAAAAAGCATATGCCCCGTGTCTTGTTTCGAAACACTCTTGACAACTGAATATCTAATTTCGAAACAGTGATTTAAAAAGTTTGAAACATTTCACACGAGTCCAACCCAAACACAAGTAAACCCTTTATTTACTTTAATAAAACGAGGAATAAAATGTTTATGCTAATGAAAACGTGTCGATCCCAGCCCGGATTATGCACTTTAATTTGTTTTTTAAAATACAATAAAGGGAAAAATTGGACACGTGCCGATGCATCCATCAGTGTTTACGTAATTGTTTTAATTTTAATATTTCCCAGACTTCTATTTACATTATTAAACAGCCAATGGATGAACTGATCAGTCTCATAAATTTGAAAATACTCTTCTCTAGAAAGACCTGCCGTTAATGAAAACTGGAAATGGCTTTTGAGTCTATATTTAATAGACGAGGTGCAGCAGAGTCCATTACAGCACCCAAGGCATTAAATCTACTTTACTGCTAAGGTAAACACATACTTTTTTGGCTGATCAATTTTAATTCATAATAGCAAACACAGCTATTTATTTTATAATATTAAACTTGTATGAATCTTATTTCATGAATAATAATAATTTTATCAGGTTGTATGTAGTTGCTATAAGACGAGCATTATTAAGTAAATAACTTAGGTACGCAGTAATCGCCATATTGTTCCTCTTTAAAACCATAAAAATAACCATTTATTATTTGAGATGGAAGAATTTACATTAACTCCACCAGAAATTATTGAAAGCAAAGCAAATAGAGTAGTGTAATTTATTACCAGAAAAATTGAAGAAGATACATCAGCAAACATACAAAAATTATATATTACCGGGCTGATAATAACATTAGGTTTTTTTTCAGAAAAAAAGTATGAAATCTTCATTATGGTCAATATATGTGATGCTTAAAGCTACTTTTAATGTTTACAACATCGATAGATAGACACCAGATAGATATCGGGCTAAAAAAACGTTATTTAACCATTTAAAAAAATCTAATGGAAGCCTCTAATGATACGTATTTAGGTACGAAAGTAATTATAAAGAAAATAGTTTTGTAAACGAAGAATTCTGACTATTATTATTTTAGGTGGCAATGATTTTTTCCATATCTCGAGCGTGTCGACGTGATGAATTATTTCAAATAAAAATTGAGTATGGGAAATAGATTGCTGATCACTCTGCCAGCGACAAAAACAAAGAAAAAAGTTTCTTTATTGTAAGCGAATATTCAGACATATATCGGAAATAAAGTACCGCAAGACAAATACATAGTAACAGATTTTTTTTTAATATTCAAATGGTAAAGTATATGACCAATTAATAGGAATGGGACATTTGGGAAAATGCCAAAACAAGTTGCGCTGCGTTTCTCATATTGAAGGATGCTAACGAATATACCGGATATTGTTTTTGTATAACTTCAGCTACACTATTAATAAATTCAGGAGCTAATATCAAAACTTCAAAAATGCACGGTGGATGGAAATCTTCAATAAGTAGCTCTTAAACCAGTTTTTAGCAAAAAAATCCCTATTGTAAGTACATCAAGTGCTAGAAACGATTATTTAAATAATTTAACCACTTTGGAGGATTCAATAGTTATTTTTTTACTGTACTAGAAAGGTTTTTTAAGCTAATATAAATCAATCCTACAATTCCTATCAATGAAGTCATATGTACGCTCTTTGATACCAAACATCTAGGTATGCTAATGAACAATTCCGCAGATGAAGCTCTATTCAATAATTATCTAAAATAAAATTAATCTAGCTAAATTTACTAACCTGGTTTAATGAAAACATTCTATAAATATCTAAGTTCACTTTTGAAACTGTGGGAACTCGAAAATTCGACCACAATAGATGAGATCACACCTATTTCCGCATTTTTAAGACTGCTTCTTCAATTTGATTTATATTAGCTTCAAATACCTTTCTAACATAGTAAAAAATAAAACAAAAGCTAATAATAAAGAATATATGGGTAGATACTGTGGGTGTAATTCAACGCTGGTCAGGGCTTTAGTCCGCAGAGTAGTTAGTTTCACACAATATTGCTAATACCTTAAAATATATATAAAAAAGATTCAATTATTTACTATTGAGAACATTTCAACCTACATAGACGAAGTAAATGTTTCAAAAACAACCAGGACAAGGTTTATCCCTTACAGGCAGCTCTTATTTCACTATAATAATAATAATATAATAATAATAATACTTTTGCTTCTCATTCTAATAACGAGGATTGACCCAGAAGTCGGAGACTTGTTCAGGAGAGGGGGCGGCATATTCATATTAAGCAGGCCATATTTGCACTCAGCAACGTCTGACGTTGGTAGGCCCTAACCACCATTCAGTGCAATAAATGAGAGAAACCTGGAAAACTTCAGGGGGTGATCAAACGTCAACCGGTATCAATCGCTCACATTGACCCAAGCCAACATTCTTACCTGTGCCATACCCACAGAGAGGCTGCCAATCCTCTCTACGAATATAGGTGATATACGGTCTACCGGCAGCGAGATTCGATTCCACAACGGCCTGGTCACATCGATTCAAGTACTGACGCCTTAAACAGCTCGACCACTGACCGACCAAATAAATACATTGCAATAAATAAAATTACATTTGTTAAAGAACAAATTTTAATTTTTAATTTAGCGGTATTAAAAATGATTATAATGTCTAGGCAGTAAATGTGACACTTTAGTAACTGACAGCTGTCAATAAATCAACACCTAATGTCGATCGGCGAAAATAAATATTACATTTTAATTGTAGGTATATATTTTATTTAAAGCAGATTCAACATATAAAATTATTTCTAAAATCAAAGTTTATTGAGCCTAGATCTAGTTCTGCTGAACTAGAACTAATTATAAACTCACTGCTACTTGACTGAAAGAGTTTCTTTTCTGTTTCGCTTGTATCATTTATTGTTCGAGAGTAACCACCATTGTTACTAAATTCGTTATAAAGTTCTATATTCCTCATTTGTATGCAGGAGTCTCACAACAATGATGCCAGTGTCTTGCAAAATTACAAGACACGATGTTGTAAGTTCAGGCATGAACAAGACTTCTAAAGAAACTCTTGATTTGTTTTGTGCGACAAGATAAGACAAGATTCTTTCAAATTTTTAGTGTCGACTGAAACAAGATTTCTTGCCAATTTCCACTTTTTATTGTAAAAATTTTCTTTCTGCCAAGCTGGACACTGTTAGGTATGCATAACGATGATACGTTAGAACTACAAGTTTGGATAGTAAAACAGCCCGATTAAATCATCCCCAGGTTCCTCTACACTACACTGAGGAAATAGTTTACGATATTCTTTTTTTCTTTTTTTTTTTTTTCTTTATTACACTATTCTACAGGAAAAACCCAATTACAGAATAGGAATACAACACAAATCTTATAACCGAATATTCACAATTACTAAAATACACTAAAAACCAAAAACATAAATATAAAAAATTATGTTAAATCTTAATCTAACATAAATATATTAGAATATATATCGAAGGAAAAAATTAACTATAAGTAGTATTTTTAATATCATTAATATTGCAGCTGAAAATGTCCAAATTATGAGTTTCATTGTACCAGTTTCACATATTGTAAAGTGGAGAGAACAGTCTAATATTTGTTCTAGGTGTGGCAAGGTAAAACAGCTTTGATTGACGTGATACCGGTCTATTTGTATGAAAATTGAGCAATTGCAAAATCTGACTACAGTCAACTGTGTTATGCACTAGCTTGTGAAGAAAAACTAGGTAGGAAACTTTGCGATGATCATTTAAAGACTTAATTGAAAATCGTGAAAGGAGTTCACTATGAGGGAAACCAATAGCAGGATAAGCACCATCTGTTTTAAGCAACGAATTTCAGAAAACGACATTGAATCCATTCAAGACTGTCAATATGGATTCTATAGTGCGGGCACCAAATGATGGAAGCATATTCTAAACTAGAACGGACAAAAGCAAAATATAGTAACTTCATTGTATCATAATTCATCAAGTTCTTTGAATTTCGTATTATAAATCCAAGATTTTTATATGCTCTAGATGTTATGTAATTAATATGAGGTATGAAGGATAATTTTCTATCAAAGTAAACGCCCAAATCACAAAACGTCTCCGGACTAGATAGAATAGAATCTTTAAGTTTATAATTATAGGATAGTAAGTCACGTTTTGTGGATATTGCTATATTTAAATTTAATTTATTTTCTATACACCAATTGTTGATAATATCCAAATTATGATGTAAAATTATACAATCTGATAGATGTGATATTGTTGAGAATATTTTCAGATCATCAGCATATAAAAGGCAACTTACGGTGAGATCATTTACTATGTCATTAATGAAAATATTAAACAGTAACGGGCCCAAGTTTGAATCCTGGGGAACACCTGACGTAGGATTTGTGATCTGTTACTTAAATATGATTTAAAAAATTCAATAAGTTCTCTACAGAGTCCAAAATTAACTAGTTTGTGTAGTAAAATGTTGTGGTCCAGTCTGTCGAAAGCTTTGGAAAAGTCTGTATAAATGATATCCGTTTGCATACTTGTATCAATATCCTCAGATATATAATTCGTAACACAGAACAAATTAGTGGTGGTAGATCTGCCTTGTAGAAACCATGTTGCACTGGACTTATTTGATTTTTCACAAATGGAAATATATCGTCATAGAGAAGTATTTCAAAAACTTTTGCAAAATTGCTAATTAGAACGATTGATCGGTAGTTTGTTATATCGTCTTTTGCTTCTTTTTTGTGAATAGGTATAATCTTGGAGTGTTTCCACATGGACGGAAATCTAGATGACCTTAAGGACATATTAAATAATACTGTTAATGGTTTAGCAAGAACTGGACAGTTCCGTAAAACAAAAGATGGAATATTATCGGGCCCGCTTGTTAATTTAGGTTATAATTTTTTGAGTGCTATGGTTACCTGAGCCTCGGGAAAACTATGGATGCTTAAGCAAGAATTACTGTTAACCCCACACTCAAGATCGTCATACTCGTATGTAGGATCAATTACGTTGTACGATTTTTGGAAGAAACTAGTAAAAAAATTGTTTATAATTTGTGGATCAGACACTAATTCACCATCTACAACCATAGCTTTATTGGGAACATTCATTTGCCTTTTAATATTTACGTAACGCCAGAATGCAGTGGGATGGCGACAAATTGACAATTCTAAAGATGTAGTGTACTCTTTATGAGCCCTCTCAGAATCAGTTTTAACTTTTTGACGCAAGTATTTAAATTTATTGTAAGATTGAGCGTCCCCTGCATTTTTGTAGGCTTTCCAAGCTTTATGTTTTAACTTAATGTTCCTAATCAATTCATTGTCGAACCAAGGCGGATAGATGTTTTTCGGACATATACTTTTTGGGACGCAATGGTCTATAATTGAGTTAATTTTTGAGTAGAACCTATCACAAGCTTCGTCTACATCTCGGGATTGCGACAAGAACTTCCAATCGACCTCAAGAAGCATTTGATATAATAGAGGGAAGTTTGCTTTTCTAAAATTATATGTATGAGCTAACTTATTTTGTACTTTATAGTTTCTCTGCTTGTCAAGAATATTTACAGAAATGTCCAATGCTGGGTGATGAGAATCTTCATTTACAAGAATATCGACTGCTCTTTGCACATCACATTGTTTATTAGACAGAACAAAGTCAAGAATACGATTATTCAAGTTTTTTATATAGTTATGTTGACCAAGATTCAAAAACTGTTGAAAGTTTAATAATGTGTGCACATTTTGCAAAGCAGTGTTTATATCGGAGACGTAGTCAGGCATAGTAAAATCTCCCAAAATTAATATATTTGAACTAAAAACAAAATTCAGTGAACAAAATGCATCAAATATAGAGTAGTACTGTTGATTAGATATGTTAGGAGGAATATATATCGTAAATACATAGAAAAACGAATATTTACCACACATAATATATTTTCATTGATCACGTTGCATTTTCGACTGATCGCAATTCGCAAATAATCAGTAATTGAACTGTCAAAGTGTCAATGCAAATGACATCAAATGCATTTTTTTCACAACCTGCTACAACAGAAAATATTCGTACATATGTTTTAAACGGATTTTACTCAAAATTGAAGCATTCACTCAATATAAACGAAGAGTCCCTTTATTTATAAAAAATTCATATATTTTACTCAAAAGTCAAAGTTATAGCAAATTTTACCCTCTCACTCAGATTGAAACATTTGTGATAAACATTTGTAAATTTTGTTTACAGTGGTGAGTGAACTGAACACAAGAGTTAAGTTACTTATCGAATTATATAAATTTATCTCAATTAGTTTCGGAGTTGTTTAAAAAAAAATTATCATTAGAGAGATCCATTAATGGCTATAATTTGTTTAGGAAGAATTGTTGGACCAATGTTTATATGAAGAAAAAGTAGTCTTTTTGACATCAAACATACTGGAAAACATTCTAAAAACTTATAGACCCAAGAAAGTATTTAAAACTTGTACAAAGGTAAGTTAACTTAGATCACCTTATTTTCGCCCAAAAAAGCTAGCCTTAAAGTATGGCCCATTCTTTAATGAACACACTGTATTTCACGCCTTCGATATTTCTTTCTTTTGCTTACTCTACCGTTTAATATTTTAAACTAGATTGCAGCTAATCGCATCACGTGAAATATGAATTAATTGTCATTGTTACAGAATTAATCGCTGCCACAGTGTCTCTTCGATGGTTACATAGATATTTCATGGAAATTAATAGCTGCCATTTTTAAAAAGATCTCAAATGAAATACAACGCGTACAGAAGTGGACGTAATTTGTCATTTTAATTTATCGCTTTCAATTCATTCAAATCAACAATAAATAGTAGTGATCACGACAGTGTCGAATAGGTTGTTCATTTATCAGGATTTCAAAATTTAATTGACTCCGCATCGCAAAAATGTACTGCGTCATATAAATGGACAACATTTAAAAACGAATATTTTGAGTGTAAAATAGGAATGTCTGGTGTTTTTCTATACATATTTCATAATTATGAATGGGTACAAAATATCCGGAAACAAACAACTCCTAGCCTGATACACCGAAAAAAAAGTAGTATATACCTAACGCTAATACAATTGTAGACTTATTTACTACAATTTGCTATAATTATAGCTCCAAATACAATTTGTAGCATTATTTCAGATGCTATTATGCTTACAATTTTGTAGTACAACATATGTTACCAAATACTACATATATTGTACTATTTACTAAAAATTTTGTTACAGTGGAAAGTGAAAAACATGGACAGACCCAAATGATAGAATATTTCTGATAAATCTAAAGAGCTTATGGGCACTATGGAATTATTTAGTCATCGAGAATGGTTTGTTAAAAAGAGCCTGGTAGAATCCCGATAGTAAAGAAAAGATTTATCAACCAGTACTGCCTCAGAAAAGAATTTCCTAAGTTCTTCAAGCACTTCATAGTGAGGTCGGTGGTGGACACACACACATGGAATAAAGAAAACTTTGACTAAAGTTAGGCAGCGATTCTACTGGTTTGGCAGTCGGTCCGATGTGGAAGAATGGGCCGACCTTGTGGTACCTGCATTTTTAGTAAGGAACCCAGGACTCGAAGTCGGGGACAGATGAAATAGTACAATGCTGGAGCTCGATTCGAAAGAATAGCTATTGACATAGCTGGTTACTTGTTGTAACAGTGAAAATTGCTATATTTTAGTAGTTATGGACTACTTCAGTAAGTGGCCAATCAATATCCCTTGCCCAATCAAGAAGCAGTTACTGTTACCGAAATTTTATATCAGAATTGCATATACCGCTATGGGGTTCCTAGGGAAAGCCATTCCGACCAACGACAGAATGTTGAATCCGAAGTATTTCAATATGTTTGTGGACTGCTAGGCGTCCACAAAACCAGGACTACACCTCTTCACACACAGTCAGATGGAATGGTGGAGAGACTCAATCGCACCATTGAAAACTTCCTGAGAGCGACTGCCGACAAGAAACAAACCAATTCCCTCCATTTTTATTAGCTTATCGAGCAGCAATTCATGAGACCACGGGTAAAACACCCGCCAGCGTGATTTTTGACACGGTATTGCAGCTACCAGAAAATCCAATTATGAACCGACCACAACGCGAGGAAAACTAAGATGAAAGGTCGAATAAAGACGATACATGAAGAAGTACGAGAGAAACTAAAAATTCATTATTTTGATGTTTTCTAAAACATTCCATTCGATTTGTTCTCGAGACCGCAGAAACGAGAATTCTAAAAATATATATAAGCGGTTCGGTTTCGCCGTCACAGTTCAGTTTATGTTCAGAAGTCGAACACGAATAACAGAAACGTCAAAGTAAAGATTGACAGTTGTGAATTTGTTCGAAGTACAGTTGCTGAGTAATGAAATAGTGAGAATAAAGTTTGTTTTTCTACGTGACGTATTTCAAGGCTAAGTCGACATAGAGGTTACAATATCATCAATTTCCAATTGAACGAGTACTAGTTTTTGACATGCCTGAGCCAAACCAAAAATTAGCTCAACCTATTTCATTAAATTTAAATTAAAGGTGTATACACAGTGCAACACTTTATTATACCTTATTCATTAAATATATTTCATCGGGCTTGATACAGAAAAGATAGTAACTACCTACTATCTTCAGCATCGAATAATAGGATCATATTGATGAGGGCTTCCTTTCCTTCAACAAATACCAAAAGTAAACCAGAAGACTTTTTTCGAAATGATAATTTTAGACCATATTGTTCCTTACGTTACCATTTGATATATTCAAAGTTTTCTCGTATAAAGCTTTTGATTTTTCCTGAAGCACGCCGCAATTTTTCACCTTTTCAGTGGCTTCCTCAATTTCATTCACCTTAGTTCTGAAAGATCCAAGTTTATCGCATTTAAAATTGACTGCCGAACCATCAACTGAATTATGAATAGGTCTGTTCCTACAATAGTTAGGGATTGGTTTCAAACTGTTAGAAATATTCGACCAGTTAAATTGTGAATGTGTTTTTAGAGCATCTAACTTATGAGTATCTCAATGAACATTTCTGACAGTTTCAAACTAGTCCTTGACTTTTGTGAAAGCAAACCTAAAATGTCATACCTGGTATTGTAGCCATTTTCATGATAACATGCTAATACATAGGGTCGAGGCACCTGTTTTAGCCTTTACCCAGTTATAGCCATTTCCGCCTTTGTTGGGCTTTAATAAGGCAAATAAAGTACAATCGGTCAAATAACTTTTAAATTTGTCGCCAAATATTACTTTCAGCTTAAAGTAAAACGCGCATACGGCTCTTTCCTTAACTCATATAGACAAAAAGGCGGGAAGAGTCTATGCTAGTAATGATTTCTGTCGTTAGTTAGTGACTTTGTTAAGAAACCCACTAGTTAACTGTGACCGTAATATCAGTACAGGGCAGCTACTCTGCGTAATTTTGATTGTACCTCACAAGTAAGTTCATATTCTTAGATATTATTCGTAAATTTACATGAATTTCTAATTCTAACCTAGAAATATTAAGGTGGCTATAACTGGTTTCGTGAAAAAGCGCTATTCCTATTTTTAGTCATTAATGTGACTAAAACTGGATCACTGCTTTTGCCAGTTATAGCCATTCCATAATATTCAGTTAGTATTAAGGTATGGGGGCAGTAATATAGAATGATGTGATGTAATTGGGGTTTTCAGGTAAAATCTGGTACATATGCCACCAACAAGGAATAGATTAAAAATGGCTAATTCCCATCCCACTAAAAAGTCAGAAGTAAATCGAAGAAATAAGGGTCCAATTCATCAGTATTCACAGGAACAACTTACCAGAGCTTTAACTGAAATAAGGGAAAATGGAATAAAAGTTGCCACAGCAAGTAAAAAATATAATATTCCTAGAACAACTTTACTGGCAGGAAAAACATCTGATAGAATGAGTACAGTTGGTCCTGAAGCTGTGTTGGGTGTTGAAACAGAAGCAGAATTAGTAGCTTGGATAACATCAAATGCAGCAAGAGGATTTCCAATTAATAGGGAAGGTCTTTTATATTCCGTCCAACACATAGTTCTGAAAACAAATAAGCAGACGCCATTTATTGATAGTAAACCTGTTAAAAAGTGGTTTTATTCTTTTCTCCGACGACATCCTACCATCAGTCAAAAGCACGCTGAATATTTAAGCAAAGCACGCGCCTGTAACACAATATTCGCCGTTGGTTTACCGAAACCAGAGAACTTCTTGGTGAAGATGTGAAGCTATGGAAAAAAGTGGTATAAATTGGAAATGGCCCTGTAGATCCGATATCATCTAGTATTCTTTGCAAGATAACTTGCAAAAAATATCACCTCCAAAAGTTTTAAATTCTAGAGGCATATACACCATACCAGAAATGGAGCATTACCTACCTACTACCCATTAATTCTTGACATGTACGAATAATGAACCTATTTTTGATGTGCATAATATATATTTCAGAATATTTAATACATGTTATTTGATATAATTTTATTATTTTTTATCCTAATTTATATAATTTACAGTAAGAGCTTTCGACACACATCGTCAACTGATGGCTATATCTGGTGCTTTCATATGGCGATAAGTGGAGCAAAATGGTTAAAACCAGTAGAAATAGTAATTGTGAACGTATTTATTTTTTTTCTTCGCTTCAAGATCTCGCATCTCTTTCTTTCTTATGATTTAAAGTAACTTAATGTGTCTCTTATCTCTGTCTATTTTACGTGAAGAAAATAACATATAGATACGTATGATGTCTTTTGGTAAACATTGGGCTATAATTGGTGCCTCTACCCTACCCATATCTTAGAAATGTATTTCTTTTAAAAACAATAATAGTTATAATTTATGTTAAATATATAATATAATCGTAGTTTTGTATGCATTGCTGGCATAACTGATTTTTATACGGCGAAATAGCGCCATAAATAACTATAATAACATGAAAACTGCTAAAGGATATAGTAATTAAATCAGTAATTACATCCTAAAATCTACAGGGTGTATTACCCTGTAGATTTTAGTATAAAACCACAATTTATTAATTAATTTCAAGAAATTCATAAAATGAGTTCTAGAAAATATAAAACAATGAATACCTAAATTAATTTAATTTTTAGTATTAACATATACCTACAATTTTATTTTTTGTCAGGCAAATGAGGAAGAGAGGCTAACTGCGTTAATACCGGTGATTAAACTAAAGAGATTACTCAGCTCCAATCAGTTAATAAACTGCCTGGAACACGTATTTTACATATTTTACAAAGTAATTTATTTAATGGTTATTAATACGAACACAATAACACAAAGACATGGCGATAGTAAAAGGAACAATAGTGGAGAAGTTATAAACAGTGGTAATCCTGGGCGTTACGCGGACAATGCGAAGATCCTTTCACTATCCTAGTATATTCTGGTCCATGCCCACATTTCCATTACAATACAGTCCTTTGTGCGGTTCACAGCGCTACCTCATACAATTCACATTGGGTGATAATATATTGTATTTGAAGTTACAGTTACGAACTTCATGGAGCATATAATGCCCGTTTTGCGTTATAATGTAAATAAACATGCCAGCGGTATTCCGCCCATGTACGCGAAAAAATATGATTTGTTGGCTCGTCAGACAAAAGTAACAATTACGTGTTTGTCCGAGGTTTGTCCTGTAAAGCGGAAGGCTGGTGAATAAATTCTACCCCAATTTAACGTTCATCCTTCAGCAAGGATATTACAATGCTTAATAAAATTAAGTCTCTATCTATTTTCTAAAAATCTATTTCCCCAAATTATGCTCTTAAATTAATACATTATTTAATACCAAAGTGTACATTGTGTGCCATTTCTCAGGTTAACACCTCTAGAAATGTGAGAAGGCTGTGGAATTTTCACAGGCCAATTTTTTATCATTAGTACCCTAAAGCACAGTATACTAAGCAATCAGTAGGGAAACTCAGCTTTCCCGCGTCTTCCAAAAATCCGCCATCTTGTTGGCGACTGACAGTTATTACTATAATTTCTGTGTGTCAGTTAGGTTTTTTGAATTTTTGACATTATTACATGGTTATCCACTCGTTATCTTTATTGTACTTATATTTCTGCTTTGTATGTCGTGTTGAATGTTTAGTTATTTGTGTTTTTATATTAGTGATTATTTATTAGTGGAACTATACCCAGTAAATAATAAATAAACTATGGGAGGTAATAAATGTGTTGTAAAAAACTAACGCATAACGCAGCTCTGGTCGTAAAAGGCCTGCTATATACGGGAGACCAAGTTAGACGTGATAGCTTAATTGAGAAAATCCTAAAGAAGAATTAAAACATGAAAGGGGGCAATATATATATATATATATATATATATATATATATTGTAAACCTCAAAATAAATTGTACCTAATATTCACGTTTTAATTTCATTTCGTACTTTCCTAGAAAAAAATTAGTAAAAATATAAAAATTACACTGGGCTTAAATTTGATAATCTGTTAACAAAATAAGGTAAACGTATACAACTTGACATAAAGGCAAAAGTACTACAAAATATAAAATAAAACTACACTACTAGTTGCCCTAGTTTCCATGTTTTAGCAAATTTTTAAAATAAATTTATATTCATACCGGTTTTATAATCAAATTCAAATTATATCTGCTAGAAACCTAAATTAAGACAAAATGTGACCAAAACCTCAATTTACATGAAACTACACTGGATTACAACAGTTAATTAAGAATTAATGCAAAAGTATTAAAACTACGAACAACTTTGGTTATGTTTACGCCAAATTATTAGCTATTTTTTCATATGTTCTCTGGGATCCGCCATATTCTTGGCGACTTTTTCTAGAGTGGGAGTATTTAAAAACTGCCAGACGTATTTCATTCATAAATTGTCGAAGATTCCGTACTGATTGCTTAGTATACTGTGCCCTAAAGGGACGTTATATTCTACTAACCATTTTATTGATGTGACGCCTACTACGATTTTTTAAAAGAGTCGTTATTGCACAAAGTGGCTTTAGGCATTTTTTTATCAATAATATTACCAGGCTATTCACCACCTATCAAAATATACATATACCAAATTTGATTAGAAAATATCTATTGTACGTTTTTTATGGGGTGCCAAATTTCGAAAAATTAAACAACTATTTTAAATTTAAGAAGGCGATTGGGAAAATGTGTCCGCCTGGAGGGAGATATGGTGGAGAAAACTAAAATTTAATTTAGTTTTCTCAAGTTTAGTTTGTATTTCTTTTAACAATTATTATTATTATCATAATTTATTACATTGTATGTTCATTATTTTTACTGTGGTCACAATTAAAAGTGCACTTGTAGTGTAAGTGTTTTTTCTTTGTCCGATTGATATTTGTTAATAATTTTTACTGTGGCTGTAATTTAAAGTGTTAAACTAGTGTATGTGTTCTTTCTTCGATTGATATTTGTTTTCAATTTTATGGCAGTCTTTGATCTGCTTGTTATAATTTTTAGTTATCTGATTTTTCAAAGTTTAGCACTGCATAAAAGGCACTCAATATACATTTGTCGATCAAATTTGGTATATGGGTATTTTGATGGGTACTGAATCGCCTGGTGATATTATATTTTTGATAAAATAATGATATCACTTTCTGGGAAAACGACTCTTTTAAAAAATCGTAGTAGGCCAGACTTTTTTCAAATCAATGAAATGGTTAGTAGAATATAACCTCCCTGCCACTAATTGTAAAAAATTTGCTTGCTGAAATTACACAGCGTTCTTACATTTCCAAAGGTTATTTGAAAAATTAAAAAACGGGACACACTGTATGTATTGAAACGAGTATTCCTAAAATCATTGGGAATATACATGAGCGATTTTAAACGAGGGAAATCGACTAATAGTAAGGAAGGTTTTAAATTATTTATCTAAGATTTTGCTGACTTCACTCGACATTTTGCTAAATAACAGTAGAACACCTTTGGATGCATTTTTATATTATTTTTTCTACTAAAGATAGCCAGATAACTTATTGCATAGTTAACTAATATTAGTAAGAAACTGCGCTAAATAATAACAATTTTATAACAGTATCTAGATATTTGGTTACCGAGTACTACTCGCTGCTTATATGCTTATTATGGCTATGTACAGGGTGATCACGCAGAATCGTTAGATTTAACTGTAACTTTGTTATTTTAGAAGATATCAGAAAAATGAAATCTACATTTATTGACTAATTTTGCACAACGATTTTAATTTTTTATCAAAAAAACAATCTAATATTGCACTACTGATAAATTAATATCAACTTGGTTTGGTCTTATGAAATATCCTGCATATTATTACATCTGTGGATTCTCCACTTTTTCCTGTTGTGGTTATTAAAGCTGTGATAAAGATGGCAAATTCCCCAATATATTTTTTTAAAAACAGGAATCTCTCTCTTACCGCCGAATCATATTTTTATAGGAAAATTGAATCGACCAACGCTATTTAGATCTATTGGATCAAAAAGTAAATGATCTTATTACCCAATTTTATACGTTGGCGGGATAATATGGCAGCAAGATGGAGCTCCACCATACAATGTAAGATAAATTATAGAATATTTGAATAATATTTATATAGAATAGTTAGGACATATGGCACCATACGATGGCTGGCGAATAGTCCAGACTTGACACTACCAGATACATTTTTGTAGGGCTATTTAAAGAATAGTATTTATAAAAATAGACTAACCAGTATTTTAGAAGTTTAAGATAGAATACAAGAAGTTATATATTACATATGGATAAACAGTAGGTTTCTAAAGCTATGTTTACTGTGATGCTACTTTTTCAAAAGCAAAAATGTCATACCTTATTGTATGTTGTTGAATAAAACAACAAAACTAAATAAAAAAACAAACTATACCTACATGAAATTTTTATTTTGTACATCTTCGGTTAACATGAAATAAATAAATAAATTTGCATACAGTGTGTGTTTTGGTTACACGCCTCTATAAAATTTTTCCGAACCGCGCAATTTGGAATATTTTTTGTAACTTGGTGCCCCACAGGTGTTTCGAGATTTTATATTGACAATTTTTTATTGGAAATTTGAAAAAAATACCGTTAATCAGCACTCTTTAAAACCCATATATCCAAAATATCATAAAATTTTCGGAATATTGAAAGCAGTTATTGATTATTTAAAAAACACATTTATTAAAAATTTATATAGGCTAAGTATGTAATTCTAAATATTTTTCTTAACGACATTTTTCAGCATAACATAGCCTGCTATGTTTTTGTAATTATCATATTTGTTTATAGTAAACCCTGATGAATCTTAGTAAAAATAATATTTTTATTGATTATATTGAGACGATCTTATTGATTGCACAGGGTTGTTCAAATTAGTTTGTTTTCGAGGGAAGTTACGGTTGGTGACGACGGTATAACTGAAAGTGACAGCTTTCTGAAGATATTTTCATGGATAAGGTCATATTTGATTATACAGGGAGTCACGTTTTCGGAAAAAAATAGTCACTACAACTATGAAAAGTTTTATAACGTTGTGAATCGCCTTGTATTTTTACCATATAATTATTATTTGTAACTTTCTTCAACAAATAACATCCAGGATTCTATTTAAAAATTATTTTGTGACTCTCAGAGGTCATTCAACTCTCAATCAATATTTAATTGGTCTATAGATTTTTAGAAACTGAATATTTATTCAGTAATTGTAAGTATAGGAAACACCATGCTTTAACTTCTGTAGTTGAGTTCAATAAGATAAATTCTGTTGAGGATTTTACATTTAATTTTGAAAATGGGTATAATTTTTCTAAAGCCAACTTCCCGCTTTTAGTTGATTTGTTAAAGTCATGTGATTGGAACACTATTGGACAAATCAAGGATGTTGATCAAGTGATTGACCATTTCTATTCCTTAATATACGGTATGTTAGATAAATGTGTTCCTAAATATAAGAGCTACTCAACTAACTCTAATAAAAGCTTTCCAGCGTGGCTTAATGACAAAATAAAATCTTTTACTAACCTAAAAGAGTTTCACTGGAAACTGAAAAATTATTCTGCTTTTCATCTTAATAAATTTAGAATGTTGCGGGCTGAGCTCAAGAAAGAATTAAATACAGCTTATAATGATTATATTAAGAATATTGAATCTAAGATAGTTAATGATAATAATATGTTTTGGAACTATATCAAATCAAAGAAAAGAGATGCTAATTTGAACTGTCAATTTATAGTTAATGGGGTCGCTACGGATAAGGGGTCTGATATCGTGGAAGGTTTTGTTAGTAATTTTAGAACAAATTATTCAGAGGAATCCTCTTATAATTTTGATATTATTAAGAATTTGGAGAATGAGATGTTTCTTAGTGAAGTGGTATCTGACTGCATTCAAAATGTAAGGGTTGAGGATGTTGAGCGTGCGTTTAAAAAACTAAAGCCTAAGCGAGCTGCGGGGCCTGATGGTATACCATGTTACGTAATTAAAGCTTGCAAAGATTATCTTATTTATCCATTATTATTATTATTTCAAAAATCCATTAATAGCGGTATATTCCCTACTAAATTTAAGCAAACTAAACTGATTCCAATTTATAAAAAAGATGACAGAAGTTTATGCAATAATTATCGTCCAATTGCTATTTTAAATGCTGTAGCCAAACTTTATGAATATATTTTATATGAGAAGATCCATGCCCATCTTCAGTCCTATATTTCTCCTAATCAACATGGGTTTTGTAAAAAGAGATCCATGGAAACTAATCGTGCTATGTTTGTTAATGAAGTTAGTCAAGTCTTGGATGTGGGCGGGCAAGTGGACACAGTTTACACAGACTTTGCTAAAGCTTTTGAGAGAGTTAATCATGACATTCTCCTGGCTAAGTTAATGCATTATGGACTTAGTGATCATGTAATAGTACTTCTGTCATCTTATCTTGCTAATAGGTATCAGTTTGTATCATACAAGGGTCTGAAGTCCAATATATTCTTGGCAAAGTCTGGAGTGCCGCAGGGGTCCAATCTTGGGCGTCTTCTTTTCCTAGTCTTTGTCAATGAACTTCCCAAATGTATTCAGTCTGAGTGTTTACTCTTTGCAGATTACTTCAAGATTTTTAGAGAAGTTAAAGCTAATTTGGATTTTGAAATTATGCAGCAGGATTTGGATGCCTTTTATGACTGGTCTATCAAAAATAAATTATATCTTAATTTAGATAAATGTAAAATAATGTCATATTCGAGGTGCAGAGATTCTTCCGTTTTTTCTTATAAAATTAGTGACACCCATTTAACTAGATGTTTAACAATAAAGGATTTAGGTATTACTTTTCAAAATGACTTGAAATTTAATAATCACATTCAAAATATCACTGCTGAAGCATATAAACTGTTAGGTTTTATTAAGCGCGCAACCTATGATTTTAAAAACATTGATACCATAAAGTATTTATATAATACCTTTGTTCGCTCTCGCCTAGAATATGGTGCTGTCATTTGGAGTCCATCCAGACAGTCGTCCAAACAAACTATTGAAACCGTTCAAAATAAATTTATTAAATACCTTTACTATAAGAAATATCGCACCAATCCACCGTTCAATCATTATCTCGTTATTTGAAGTGATCTTAAAGTACCGCGATTTGATAGTAGAAGGGATCAAATTATTCTAATGTTTCTGCATAAAATTATACACAATTCTATGTCCCAGATCACAGAATACGTCCCCCACACTCTGTCTTTAAACTTTCCTTAAGTTACTCTCTTGTGAACAGCTTTAGTATTGTAGGTAACAAGTATCTTAATAGTATTCCTTTTGGAATTTATGATGTTAGCCGTTTTAAATTTAAAAAATGTTGAAGTCAATTTTAGATTGATTTTTTTTTCTCAGTAGTGCCTGTCTCCTGCAGTTATTTGGTTATTTAGTGGTATTTGCCATATGTATGTATATAAATTTTCATATTTTTATGATATACTAGATGTGATCTTTTATATTAATTTAATTGTTGCTCTGTTTTGTGTAAGGTAAGAAGCATGTCATGTTGTCATATAATTGTGACACTTATTTTTATTTTAGATATTTAAAAAATAAGTTATTTTATGAACTTATTTTTGCTATTTTCAGTTCAGTAATCTGGTATAAATTAGGTAGAAGTAGGTATGTCATGACTTGCTGATTAAATTTTGTTCTAACGAACTATGCAGTGGGCCAAGGAAATACGGCACATTTATTACGTTAACTAGCAAGCGATTTTAATTAAAAACTGGCATTTTAGTCTTAAATTATGAGCGAAGTTAAAATTTGAAGATTTTATCGTTCAGGGTGATTTCTGGGATATAATTTTAGTTTAATTTTTCTAATTTACTGTACATATTTTCATAATTTAAATGCTGCATTACTATTGGAAATAATCTAGAGGGTGACAAAAAGTTTTTTATTGCTTATATTTTATAGCTCGAAAACGGCAAAATACAGCGAAATGCGATACTCGCCATTGTTATTTTCTCAAAAAATAAGCCCAGGACTCCATCACATTTGCTTTACCTATGATAGAACCACCCACAATCCTCAAACACCAATTTGAACCATCTTATGCAACTGTATTTGGTAAAATGTGTAAGTGACTAGTAGGACACATTGTTTCTTAGTTAGAAATTTAGGTCTAGGTTGTCTTCAATTTCTGAACCAATTTATTGAAGTTTACCACAGTTTGGTAGAGACAGGTATTTTTCTTTAGTTTTTATGCCACAAATAAATAGATCCAGAAAATAGACATAGGTAAATGTAAAACAGTTAAAACAAGTCATTCAAGACAGAATTTTTTTTTCAGCAGTCTCTGAAGGATCATCTAAGTATCACACTTAAAATATCATCAGAATTCCAATTTATAAGCCTCAAAAGACAAAATTCCACATCCTTCACATTACGTAACCTAATATTTGAGTTGGTTACCAAAATAACGATTGTAAAAGAAAGCCACAAACGCAGGGTTTCAGACATTAATTTAAACACCACTGTGATATTTACCCACCCGGCGTATGCACAAAATAAACATCTTTTATTGCTCATCTTTTTTACTTGGAGCTATATAAATCACGGCCCCTCCAAACAAAACCAACAGATAATATAATAAATAGCCAAACAACAAATACAATTTCCCGCCACATTACGACACAAAGCGGTTTACAGTCGGTGCTCAGTAATGAGTAACATCTGTTGTTAAAAAGGACAGTTTGTTTGACAATGCAACGGGGCGCTTGCTACGCCCCCTGGGGACTGACTACATCACTACAAGTTAGTTATCCTTAGGGATTGTCTGTCGTACCTAATAGGTGGTTAATTAAATCATTTGAATGCATTGTTTGTTAATCCCAATTGATATAGAACTGACAGAGTGTTTTAGAATTAACTTAAAAAACTTTTTTCAGTGACCAAAATATGGGAAAAAGTTATTAAAAACATTTCAGAGATACTCCAATTCCAAGATAAAGGGTGTTGAAATGTAAATGAATAATAATTGAACAATTATTACATCGATCAATATAATAAAAAATAAATTATGTAAAAAAGGAAAGCGCAATAAAGATAAGCAAGTTTCCTTAAGAATAATTCATTAAAATAGTTAATTACAGAGCATAGTTATATTTATAATAACTAAACCATATAAATAGGTATAACAAGAATACCTACACATAAGAGCTCTATTACGCAGAGCTGGCTGGTGGCTATTATAAACTATATACAGTGTGCAAAATGACGTAACAAAGTTAATATATTTTTTCCAGTTGCGATTTAAAAAAATTGCTAAAAATAGGTCCCTAATAGGTAATATAGAGACTGGCATTTTTCTGCAGTATTTTCTGTTTCTTTTAGCCATGTTTAACAAAGTTATAGTATTACCGATTTTCTTTTTAATATGACTCTTACTTGTCATAAACAATAGTTCACCTACTAGGGAAGAAGCGCCAAATAAGGAATAAGTATTATTTCCTTTTTTCTATATAATAAAACAGTTTTTCTACAAACGTTAGTAAAATGTAATTTTAAGGCACTGGTGTTAAAAGAACCTAATTTACTTTTAACACTGGTGCGAAAATAGAAAACAATTAAGAAATTTTAAATCGAAAAAATATTTGTATACTTAATTAATTCTATCAATTCAATTCCTTTATTGCAAAACAAGAAAAATACATTTCTTCATATAGCAAGAGTCCTGCTTTACATTGAAAATTGTAAATCTTATATCTAGGTTTTTGTTACAAAAAAAGAGAACAACGAAAAAATTAAAAATTAAAAAAAGAGTGCTAATTGAGCAAGTAAAAAATAAAAAATAGTAGATGACTGTAGATACATATTATTCGTTTATTATAAATGAACGGCACTTCAAAATATTCCAAATGTAGTTAGCAATCTGCCTAACATAATCACGAGTTAAATTCTCTAATAATGTAATTAAGACCTGTAAATTTTGCAAGCAGACCAAATCACAGTTTATCAAACAGAAATATGTTGGGCAGCCAAAAAGGACATGATCAATTGTTTCAAACTCATCTCTCTTACATATAGTACATTTGTTGTTCGGGTTAATGCTGTATGTGGTACCGTTGTATGTAAATTTAATCATTATATTTTTTTATCAATAATATTACCAGGCTATTCACCACCCATCAAAATATACATATGCCAAATTTGGTTGCAAAATATCTTGTACGTTTTTTATGCCAAACTTCGTAAAATCAAACAACTAAAAATTATAATAAGGTCAAAGATTGCTATGAAAATACCAATCGTATGTAAATTTAGTCATTATATTATTACACATTCGTAAAGATATTGAATGGGTAAACCCAGTGTTAAGTACGACTGACTTGTAGAGGTCACACCAAAGAAGTTATAAAGTTATATAAAAGTTGTCCTTTGAAGAAGGCTACGATCGCTAACAAACAATTTTTCCCGGAATTTTGAGAGCAGCATTTTGGTATTTCTTTTCAATAGTGCAAGAGAGAGGTTGTTCCAAATGTCCTCAGCTTCAACAAATGAAAACAATTTTTTTAACTGAAGGGCCCAATTATACCTTATATCCGAGTTAGTGAGTTGTAGCTGCCTCTTAAGACAAATTTTAGAAAGACGAAAATCAGACATTTTCCAAACTTTTTCAAGCCAGTTCAGTGTCCACTTGAATACATTGTATATTATTTTCAGTCTTCCACACTCCACCCTAACTACATAGTCAGGAGTATTTAGTGGTAACAATAGCAACCTTTTTATAAAGTTAGTTTGAACTTGCTCAAGAATGTCTGTATACCTTAGAGCCCAGGTTGGTGCGCAATTGGTTATGGTACTGACTACTGATGACTCAAATATTTGAATTCTAGTGGAATAGGAATTAATCTTGGTTTTAGCCATTATGGACATCAATGGGCCAATTGCTTATTTAGCTTGAAATTGCAGAAGACGCCATTTCACGAAAGAGTGCAGAAGCTGTGAAGGTAACTCCGAGATATGTGTAACGGTTAGTTACTTCAACATCGAAGTAAAAATGGTGATTTGCTATATGGTAAGAAGATCCTCGGGAAAAACGCATAATTTCAGTTTTTACCGTCAACAGGTTTAGTGTAGTGTATTTTTTTCAAATCCTTAATTTTTTGTTCACGTCAATCACAGAGTCTGCTAATATTATGAGGTCATATGCGTAAAGAAGCATAAGAAGCGCATTATAATTATCAATATTAATTCCCTATGCACCAGTCTCAATAAAAAAGTTTTCTATATCCGCAAGAAATAAAGCAAATAACAGTGGACTCAATACTTCGCCCTGAAGAACACCCGAAGTAATAAGGAGATGAAAAATTATTTCCAGATTTTACACGCATACTGGCATTACTGTAAAAATTTCTGAGCAGCAAGACCAATTTTGAGCTAAATCCAACTTTATAAAGCTCTTGCCATAATGGAGAGTGATTAACTGCATCAAACGCGCGTTTAAAGTCTACAAATATAGCAAAAACTTGGCGTTTCCGAAATCTTAAGTGGAGCTGAATGAACAAAGTTAAAGTAAAAACATTATCATTACAACCACGACCGAAACACATAAGTGGCGCCCTCTACTAGTGACGTCAAAATTAGAAACATATTTGAATTTCTCGTCGGCAAAAACCCCCGATTTACAAAGTTTATGTAAATATTTGGATTTCTTAAGAAGTTATTTGCAAATATTGAAAAAAAAAATAACTTTAACACCCTGTAACTCCGTTAATAATCAGTTTAGGAAAAAATGTTATAGAAAGAGGTAGCATTTATTTTCGGTCCAGAATTATCCCCTTAATTTTTTGCTCATCATTTCCGGACACCCTGTATATTACCTTCATTTGTATTTTTTCTCATTTCGTCTCATTAAGTTTTTCAATATATATTCAGTATACAATTTTTCCATACACTAATAATAAAATCTTTGTTTCAGAATTCTTCTTTACATGAAATTGAAATACAGGGTGAATCTTAAATAAGTACAAATATTTTAACCAGCAGTATAGTTTTGTGTGTAGAATACATAATTAATAGTTTTTTTACAAAAAAATCAGAAATAAAAAAGTGAAATTTTAAATAAATTTCGTAATTTTTCAGTAGAAAACTTGTTGAGGACCGCTGGCCTAGACCGACCCTTCATACTTTTATGAGTCATAGTGCTGCAGACTGAACGTGTGGTTCACAGTGTTGCCAGTATTACACAAATGTCTTTGCTTCAAGGAAGAAACAATCTCAACTTTTAGCGAATTTTGTCAAGTGTAACATTTTATATTATTTTTTATTATCAAACTGTCATTGACTGTCATGACAGATTATCGGAAGCCCAAGTCAAACTTGTTAACCCCACATAATGCATGAAAATAGCAATAAAATTTGCTAAAAGTTGACATTTTTTCCATTTTAAATAAAAAACGCGTGCATAGTTTTTCGTTATTCTTCATAAAATAACTTAAGGAAATTGTGTTTTGTGTCCCTTTCTAACAGTGTACAATGACATTTAACTTGTGAAATGTGGATTACTGATTAAATAGTTAATTTTTTAACAAACAGGTAAGCTTGTGTGCACGTTTATGTATAATTTTTGAACATTGGACATAGTAATATCACGTAATATCTTCCTAAATATTTTACGGTAGTATTGAACTTGCGGAAATTCATTTTTAATCGTTGAAGTATAGTAAGGTTAGTTCAGATGTTAAAATTTATGTTAATATTGCTGCGTATCATACTACATACCCAATTTTACTGTACTTATGCTTAAAACAAGTATTTTTAAAATAGAACTATTACGTTAAAGGAAACGTAATATTTATATTGGAGGAGATATGGCAACCTCGCAACAAATCATATGTTTCATTACGTTGTTGGATGAAAAATCAGCCAGCGGTCCTCAAAATGTAGGTATTTTTTTAAAAAATTAATATCTCCGTAAATATTAGAAATTTTTAAAAATGGCTTTCACTAGACTGATTTAAATGACGAACTACACCAGCAGTTAAAATATTTGTACTTATTTAAGATTCACCCTGTATTTTTCCTTGAACTTAATGTATCTACTGATCATTCATAAATCTAATCCATAAATGAATATGCACACTCACATATCTCCAACAAAAAGTAATACATAAACAGGTAATTTTAAATGCGTTTTAGGTGAAATATTCACCTAAATCTATCCTTAATCGTTCAAACATTACCAAAAAGCTTAACTAATGCGCCTTTCGAATGGAAACAATAAGAAACGTTTGCATTACCATGTTAAATTTGTTTGACTTGTTGATAATGTTACTCGCCGTGTCAGATGCAATTTCTAGCTAATATGTCTAACAGACTAGGGTAAAGGACGTATCGCACCCCATACAGGCGTAAGCCGACTTATCTTTCATCACTGCCACTATAAGCCAATTATCATCGCATTGTAACCAACGTAATCAATGTGTTATAAAATTGCTCGCCCAGGAACTTTGTAATCCTCTTATGTTGAGAATGATTTTCAATATAAAGTAATGGATATTAGTTAAACAAGAGTATTACAAGAGCTAAAGGTGTTGCTTAAACTATGATTCCATCATATTTTTGAAGAGAAAGTAATTATTCAGTGCCTGTATTTACTTTTACATGAAATAATGGAAACTTAAATAGAGATAGATTATCCAGTACTGGAGCTAAGGAATAGATATAACTCTAGGAAAGCATGTCACAAATTCTTCAGGTGGAAACAATGATCGCTGAATACTGTGTAATATCCTAACAGAAAGAAACGTCAAAAATCAATAAATTGTTGTTTAGAACAGTCATGAGCGTTAAAGGCTATTATACTTCAGGTCAAATGCAGATTCATATCGATCTATTTAGAAACAATTCTGATATTTCAGAATAAGAAGTAGATATGTAGAATGTCGAAAACGCTAAATTGACGGCATTTGGGAAAACCTGGAAAATGTTCCATCATTGACATTTGCTATGGAAGCTGATATGTATCGGCTTGGAAGCTTTGGTAAGACTGGGAATTGATAGGTAGGGACTCTGAACAACGAGAAGGACGTTGAGTTAACCAGAGTAGGTTCGTCTACAATTTTATAAAAATTAGGAAACAGGTTCTTAAAATAAACATCGGTAACGCTGACGGCAGACCTACCAAACCAAAATCATAGGTCAATTAGGATAATAGTAGGAGTGCAGGACATTAGTAGCCTTCCAATTGACATGAAATTATTATTTCTGAAGAGTTCTAGATTTGTTCTGATTTTTAACTACTATTGAATATACTGTTGAAACGCATTGTTACCTTGTAAACATAACGATTCGACAATGATAATCAATAAAAAAATAGTTTTTGAACAAATTTGCAAACTTTAACCAGCAATAGCAAAATAAATAGAACCGAAAATGTAATTTCTAACTCATAAAAGTATTTTTTTTTCTCTGGCCGAGAAAGAATGTGTAAGTTCTACCAGGATGAAGAGACCGCAGTCCAAACAATCAAAGTTTATAACTGTACATCAGGATGTTTCTGAAACATCCTGTCTGTTTTTCTTCATAGAGGTAATAGACGACGCGAAAAGAAACAATTTATACCCTTAACTTTAATCTTAATAAAATTTCGTTAGCTTTATTCAGACATTTTAACATATAAACAATTTAATTTAAATAATGCTCATGGATACAATTGGGTGATTGTTCTGCACATTACAGATGTTAAGTTCCAGATTGGTTCGATTAGATATGATATATGGGAAAAAGTGGATTGGTCGAAGTGGTCTAATTGCTTGGCCTGTTCGATCACCAAATCCCAAGCCACTAGATGCAACATATAATACAATAATATTTCGGATATAAATGTTTTCAATAAGTGATTACACACTTCTTTTGAATTGCACAACAGGTAAAACTTATTACGCCCACATACAATTACACGCTTTTTTCTCCTAACAATATATTCTGTGGTTTCTCTCTTTATTTGATGTCATATCGTAGATCTAATAACATAAGACAAGTCTATGTAGTTGGTTGCTAGATGCCTAAACTTTGAAAGTATTTATTTTTGATTTTTTTAAGAAGTATATAGTGACAGTGTAGTAATTACTTTCTGATATGTACTATGTATTTTCAATCAAAATGGGATGTGTTATAACTCCTAAATATTTGTATGTGCCAGTGAAGAAATATTGTAGTGATGTTTGCAATGTTCAATTATAATTTCTAAAAATGGAAATTTTGATCTTTGACATGTGTAGGAAAGGAACTAAATTTTATTAAAATTTAATATTAGCAACTTGGATCGAAACCAATTTTTCAGTTCTATGAAGTCATTTTGAACGATTCCTTTTACCTCCTCCCACGAGATACCTTTAATAAAAACTGCAGTGTCATCAACGCGTAAAATGTTTCACGGCACTAAAGTGAAAACAAACCATTTATGTATATATTGAAAAGTATAGGACCAAGAATGGTACCCTGTGGCACACCATATTCGATAATTGATGGTTCACTCAGTACTTGGTCTATTTTTACTCTTCGACATGGATATAATAAATAATATTTTTAAATAGTTTGAGGCTTTTATCTTTAACAACAATGCATTGTATTATTTTTTATTTCACTCACTAGATTTCATTAGTGCCGTAGCTATCTACGGATTTATTTTGTATTCGTTTTTTTCACAGCATTCGATTCATTAATAATGTTTGCAATGATGTTGACAAATTTATTTGTTGCATAATCCATACCAGAATATCTTAGTTCCAGAAGAAATCAAATACCAAATTCTCGAGTTTGAAATAATGCACATATTTTATTTCATATCAATTTTCTTCCAAAATCTTTAATTCCTTCTAACACTTTTTCTCCTTAAAAAAATCTCTAAAAATTTACAGAACAACATTGACATTTGATTCCCAAATCACTCTCACCTTAAAAATAAAAAAACACTGCAAACTTTTCAACGCCGTATAAAGGATATACTGTGTTTTCTTGATTATTTATCGACAGAGATATATCTGTTACCCCATATGTGTATTAGCTAATTGCACAATAAAGATAATGATCGATTTGGCACACATATACGTGTTTTTTTATCCCCTTATCGCGCCCTCTTATTTTTGGGGCTAATCGTATGAAAACGCAGGAGCTCTGTCGCAGAGTTCCAAGTATTTAGTATTCAGATAACGCGCTCCGCTGCGCTCATGCATATTCATCAAGCTGTAATTAATCATCGGGATGGGGTGCGGGGCAGAATACACCCCTAAATAGGCCCTGCATCCCTCGCACTCTCGCGTTATGCAAGTGGCGACACTTGCTATGTACCATTTATAAATGGTTCCGATTTGCCCTTTAAAACAATAATCGTTAATAAACCAGATGGTTGCGTGAGAAACCACATGCTTAATATGAATAAATATACATATACATATTGGTGCAAGTAGAATACCATACTTTGTCCACGACTATTAACAATATTTTAGTAAACTTTTTACTGAAAACATGACAATATTTTGACACTCATAACATGAACATGAACTGTCAATCCACTTTAGTGGTTGAATTTGGCGTTTGTCGTTAACTTGATAAATTTAAAAAAAGCAAATAAACCTTAATTACTAAACTTCTACCATAATTTGGAAAAATGTTAAGGACGCCGTATTCTTGAAATAGTGTTTTCTACAAATACAAGTAATTTTAGACATTTAAGAACTGAATAATATAGAGTTTAGCAAATAACAAGAATGTTATCTCATGCCACCTGCGAATATTCCAAGGTACCGAAGTAAAATCAATATACAGGGTGATTCCAAATTATGTGCAAAAAATTTGAGTGTTGATTGTTTAAACGATTTTAATAGGGGTTCTTTATATAAACTTTTTTTGTTTAAGCGTCCCTGAAGGAGTTACGACCCCTTAAAGCTGGGGTGAAAATTTAAAGTTTTATTTAATTTTGTCCAAACGATTTGAAATTAAGAACTGAAATTTAACACGACATTTAGGCTTTTGAGACTTCTTCTAGGCCAATATTTTTCACATAGTTTCCTTTCTAATATCTGAGTTTGCGCAACTATATCTAGTAGTTTTTTCCCGTTATTTTTAATTTGATGACATTTCATTTTTCTTTATGTCAAATGTTGCTGTTAATTCGTATCAGTATTAAGTGAATAAGTTCTAATGATTAAGCAAAAATGGCTGATAATGTAAATTGTTCAAATGAAGAATACAGAAATGCATTTCATTTATGTAGACTATCCGCAGTTTTAATCAGAACCTTGAAATCATTGAACCTGCCACTGCAATTAAAATACATTTACTAATGTAACATAATTTTATTAATTGTAATATAAAAGGGTACAATAATAATAATATTGCTTTATTAATTTCTAATTCATTTTTATTACAGAAAACAATTTTCAATTTGATTGCCGTTCATCTCTATGCATTTAAGCGACCGTCTTATAAAATTATTGTTAGCGCAAATCAATCTCTTTAGAGTTTCTAATTTCATCAGAAACATTAAGAATTCTTTGTCTCAAGTTGTCTTCGTTTTCAACAGGTATTGAATAAACCAAGGACTTTAAATGTCCCCAAAAATAGTAATCTAAAATACTTAGGTCTGGCGATCGAGCAGCCCATTATGGGAGCATCGTTGACTCTTCCTATTCAGTGATTAGGAAAATGTTGCTGCAGCCATTGTCGAACCTGTAAAGAAATATATGGGGGAGCACCATCATGTATGATCCACATATTTATACGAAGTGCTAATGGAAGATCTTCTAATAAATAAAATAAAATATTCTCTAAAAAGTTTAAATAGCTGTTTCCATCAAGACGCCTAGGTAGCACATATTATTATGGTTCTATTAACTTATCTCCAATTATTCCCGCCCAAATACTAGTACTAAAATGATATTGTTAATGGGTAGTAAATACAGCATAAGGATTTTCATCAGACCACTCATGCATATTATGTGAATTAAAAACTCCCGTGCAAGTAAATAACGCTTCATCAGTGAATAATATCTGACGAGATAAACCAGCATTTGTTATTTGTAGATGAAGTAGTTCTCTGCACATTTTAATTCGTTTTGGTCTGTCTTCAGGTAATAAATTATGTACACGTTGTAGGTGGTACGGATGTAACCCTTGCCGTTTTAAGCACAATCAAACCGATTTGTAAGATAAGTTAAGGTCTCGTGATGCTTGCTTTATACTATTTCTTGGATCTTGGATGCTCTTCAAATTAAACTAGAATAGCTTCTTCTTGTTCAACAGTTATTTGTCTCTGGCGGCCTTGATCTCATTATTTGTTTGAAAATTACCTCTTTCTCCTAATCGCACGTGAATATTAGTAAATGTCCTAGCATTTGGAATTTGCCGATTGGGGTACCTTCGAATGTACAATCTTAACAAAAAAATTCCTATAGGGGGGTAGGAATTTATTTCTTAAGATTTGAGAGTTGTACGCTGTTGTAAATAATTACCAAAATAAAATATATTTGGATATTTTACTCGCTCTATTCGACTATTCTGTTTTTAAAGCGCTTCGCAGATAAATATCTATATGCTGGCAATATCAACCACAACAAAGTATTGAATTCGGCCACATATTTCTGATTTTTTTCTTACAAGGCAATCCAAAGCAGATACATGAAAATGTTTTTATAGGTACTCGATCAAATAAAGATCTATTACAAAATTCGAATATTTCTATTCATCAACTGAATGTTTAAAAAGTGTAAAGTATCTTTTGCAAAATTCAATAAGTAAAATATAGTGTTTCTAAAATAGTTGAGGATAATGAAACAGTGGGTTCCTGAGCCGGTTTTAGAGGGAGTGTTTCATGTAAAAAAATTAATTTTGGCATCCCCTAAAAAATTACAGTCCTTTAAAAGTGGGAACTGGATCAAATTAAACACTCAAATTTTTACATATGGAAGCAGTTGTGATAAAATGTTACTTTCCCTTGAATAGCCCTATACAAAAACAAAACTTTTTGTTTTTACACAAATTGCGAAATATCTAGTTTTTGTTCAATAACAATAAAAGCCAGTATGTTAACCCTATTATGATTATCCAAACGATACTTTCTGTAGTAGGTTCCTGTCATATTAGTTCAGCCGCTCTTACAGATTTATTTAATTGCTTTTTATCATTGATACCATAAGCTTAGCTACTGTTTTGACACTTAAAAAACATGGAAACTTGATTTCAGCACTTACTTTGAAAGGGTTGTAACTTCTTATATGAAACACCCCTTCCAAAAACAGAATCTGGTAAAATGAGTAGATGTCCGAAAGACATAGCAATGTTACCATTTTTAACACTACATATCTTTTGAACAAAATAGCCAGTATTAATTTTGTAACTGTCATTACTAGGATTGTCACCTGTCCTTACTTCATCCTTTCGTCTTTACTTATACTAGAAATTTCCTTAGTTAGCTAAAATAGTAAAGAACATAATCAAATATAGCAATTAGAACAAAAAGTGACGATAAGCAAAAATAATTTTTAAATGCAATGAGAAAATAAGTCATATACACTCTATATACATTTTAAACTAAAAAGTAAAGTACCTATTTATTAACAAAAGCTGCAGACTACGTAAATTTAAATGTATTAAATAATTCAGTTTGTTTAAAATAATCTAAAATTACAAAACTTTGATTGAAATAATAGGTATGTCGTATAACCTATTTTTTTGATATGAAAATATACTCGATAATCGATGTACTTCAAAATTAAATATGGGCGGGTGAAAATGACAATCTGAATTAAGCGAGGTGAGCGTCATCTGTTACAGAGTGTCCAAAGTTATAAACTTAATTTAATTCTAAACAGTAATCAGGTGTGCAAATGAAATAATTTGTTGGTTGGAGTCATCTAGTTCTTTTCTGCTAGAAGTGGTGATCTTAAAAGAAATTGTAAAACTCATTTTAATGTCATTATTATCGCAAACTATTGTATCTACTGTTATTTATTTTTGCATTGTTTAGGTATGGCCCAATTACAGCAATCAAATTATTACAGAAAATATATAAGGAAGAATTACAATATAACCCCATATAATACGTTGTACATCTTTGGTTAATATTAAGTTGGACCCTTCCCATATTGACAAAAGATCTCAATCAACCGCCATTTTTGTCGCCAACATTGAAATATAAGTTTGTATGTTAATATATTTTATACAAATACAAAAAAATATATTTGTATTTATAACTCCTATAGTCGACTTCCAAAATTGTAGAGAGTTACTAATGTTATAAACCTGCTCACAATTTATAGCAGTCAACACAAAGAAATATACATGCAGCCCTTATATTTTTCCTACAAAATCGTGTGCCGCATATTTCTGAGAGCACACCCGATTACACAGCTTCTGCTACGCATGCGCTGCAATTAGTACACGTTACTACGCATGCGCTGCTGGCTTTTGATTGCCTGCGACGAATTGTCGGATCCAACTGTTTCATTTCCAGCGCTATCTAGGGCGGGTATATCGTTCGGACGGGCAAAATTTCGGGTATATCTTTTTGTTAATTTAATTATGAATGAAATTAATTTTATTAATGATTTGATCGAAATGAGGAATATCGGATGATGTCATGTGTGAAGAGTTTAGTGCGCGAGGTCAAAATATGAGTATAAGTGATGTTGAAATATTTATTTCATTAACAAAATTGTACGTGAATAGCATATGTGTGCAAATAAAAAAGTGGTAAAAAAGTACAACTGTGAAACGGGAAGTGATGGAAACTCGCGGATGGAAGATTGTATTTTTAAAATGTGTTGTCCAAAAAAAAAAAAAAAATTCTATTGCTATATCTAACCAGATGAAACTTAGTCCGTATAAATGAAATCGAAAAGAGTATACTGGTAGAAAGGATGAAATAGTGATATGGCGAAGAAACTCATTTAAAATAAATATTAAAAAATAAGAATCTGGATCGAAGAATATATTAAATTTTGACGAAACATGGGTGTATGAAGGCCATACGGAAAGCGGTACGATATGATATAATAAGTGTGAATGTGTGACCGTTATAGTGACAGTGCTAGTAACCAATAGTAAATAGTATGTATGTATTCTAAAGCCTTTTGTAGTGTTTGACAGTTTCGCAAATTGCAATTGTCAAAAGTTGAGATTTTCAATTTAAATTCAACAGTTTAATTTATTAATTGCTCACGTGTCCACCTGCCTCCTAAAAGCAGTTCTTTTAAATAAAAAATATTTGATATTTTGAAAAACCTATAGTTTTTGCTTAAATTTTTCAACTGCATTTGTAATATGCCTTTTCAGTTGAGGAATATTTTCAATTGATAAACATCGTCGTCCATGAATCCCTAAATACAAGTCCATTATACTAAAATCGGAGGAAAATGATGGCTACTAAATATTTGCGTCTCTTCTACGTCAAATTCATCAAATTGGAACAATATTGTCTAACATTTAATCCAAACTGAGGCCGCATCCACATATTTTATCGAAGAGTAAGTGGTAAATTGTCGAGTAAAAAAGTGAAAAACTAATTTTTCAGAAAATTTAGAAAATCTGATTAGTAACTATGTTTCTTAAAACCGTGTTTTTTTCTTAATAAACGAACTTATACATTGATTTAAAAAAAAACAATCTTTCTGCAGAAATTCTCCGGTTAACCCAATATTCAGGGACACTGTATAAAATAAGTTAGAACAATTTAGAATATTACACATTGTTCATTTATAATTTGAAAATTAAATGCAACTAATTTTGTTGTTGGATCTTTTAAGGAAGGCACTTTTGTATACAAGTAAGTGAGATTAAATCGTCACGTTTTGCCGCCAAAAATACGTAGTTAATGTTATGTAGTGCTATTTTCTTACACCCTGTAGAAGCTAGAAAAAAATATAAAAGTAAGCGTGCATTTTTTTGATTAGATAACAGTAGATGTATTTTTTTTTATTTTTATTTACCTATTTAAAATGAACTAAACTAAAGAAATTGTATCTAATATTTATCTATTCGTGTAACGCGTATATCAATCAATGAATATTATTCTAATTCAGTTGGATTTGGTAGCAATAAGTGTAAAAAATATCAGAAGTAAACAATTAAAAAAATATATTTTTAGAACTTACACTATTTTATAATTATAATAAATATATACATATTTTATTTCACTCATATTTTATTGTACCGTAAACATATACATGCTGTATATCATAAATATGAAATGTTATAAAGCATAATGCTGCTTAATCCGAAGATTCGATTGTAGAATTCTTGAAATAAAGATCATTTTATATCTACATGGTTTCCCGTTTAATTTTATCAAATGGAAACGCCATGGAAATTATTAGAGATGATAGGGATAAATGGTAATACAAACAAAATTATTCAGAACTGAGTGCGGTGTATCTTTTCCGTAATAACTCATAATTAACTTAATGCAAAATGTTCATAAGCCTTATTTATTTTGCAGATATTCTGCAGGTTTTGCATTTCAAGTGGAAATTCATTTCATATTCAGATGAAGTAGCATTTCGGGGAATAAAGGGGTTGTTTTTAATTAAGAATTCAGTACACTTTCAGCAATTTGCTTTATTTCTAGAGAAGTGAGGAGTTATATAAATATATTCTGCAGACTAAAATTTGTTAACCATTTGTAGACAAATATATGTTTTCTACAGCAAAACAATATTTGTATTTAAATAAGGCTAGGGGTACGCACTTTACAGGACAATAACATTAGACCATTCTGAAGCAACTATATCTCTCAATAGCTTTTATAGGAAAAAACTTGATTTTGTTTAAATTTAAAACATGCTTACTCTTAGGACGTTCCCAAAATTACGCATATGTGACTTTAAGAGTATACAGCAAATAAGTACCACGACAAGTGACAAAAATTACATTACGCAATAAATCTTCGGTAAATTTTAATTGAATTTCAATATTTTATATTTTTCCACTGTAATTAACTATAACTTCAAAAATGAAGGACGTAAGTACGCGGAGCTAATAGAGTTGCCACTTCATTTCTTTAAGTAAGTATATTCTTTGTTGTTTTGCAGGATAGGGGGTATGTACATCAATTTTACTGGGCCCACTATAAAGGGTGTTCCGCATAAGCACAGTATACTAAGCAATCAGTACGGAATCTTAGACAATTTATGAATGAAATACGTCTGGCAGTTTTTAAATACCCCCACTCTAGAAAAAGTCGCCAAGAATATGGCGGATCCCAGAGAACATACGAAAAAATAGCTAATAATTTAGTTGCAAAGTTGATCGTAGTTTTAATACTTTTGCATTAATTCTTAATTAACTGTTGTAATCCAGTGTAGTTAAATGTAAATTGAGGTTTTGGCCACATTTTGTCTTAATTTAGGTTTCTAGCAGATATAATTTGAATTTGATTATAAAACCGGTATGAATTTAAATTTATTTAAAAAAATTGCGAAAACATAGAAACTAGGTCAACTAGTAGAGTAGTTTTATTTTATATTTTGTAATATTTTTGCCTTATTTTGTTAGCAGATTATCAAATTTAAGCCCAGTGTAATTTTTATATTTTTACTCATTTTTTTTAGGAAAGTACGAAATGAAATTAAGACGTGAATATTAGGTACAATTTATTTTGAGGTTTACAAAATATATATATATAGGCGACATAATCAAAAACCCCCTGCTCTATTAGGTGTATGGAGTGGTTTCTTTCATTCATGTATGAAAACAGTCTCTCCCATTTGGAGTTAAATCCTTTGCCCCCTTTCATGTTTTAATTCTTCTTTAGGATTTTCTCAATTAAGCTAGGTATCACCTCTAACTTGGTCTTTCATATATAAAACTGTTTACAGGCCTTTTACGCCCAGAGCTGCGTTATGCATTAGTTTTTTACAACACATTTATTTCCTCCCATAGTTTATTTATTATTTAGTTCCACTAATAAATAATCACTAATATAAAAACACAAATAACTAAACACTTAACACGACATACAAAGCAGGAATATAAGTACAATAACGATAACGAGTGGATAACCATGTAATAATGTCAAAAATTAAAAAACCTAACTGACACACAGAAATTATAGTAATAACTGTCAGTCGCCAACAAGATGGTGGATTTTTGGAAGACGCGGGAAAGCTGAGTTTCCCTACTGATTGCTTAGTATACTGTGCGCATAAGAACCGGCACAGAGCAGGTGCATGTAGGGAGTCCCAAAATATTATAATTTAAGCAACCTATATTCAAAGTTGTACACAGGTGGAGTTGTAGGCCTTCAAAGTGGGGCAAAATATTTTGAAAACAAAAAATATATCTCTGAATTACTTTAACTTGGAACAACCAAATTTGGTACATGATTTAGGTTTATTATTCATCTTCTTTGACTATGAGTTCAAGTAAATTGAAACACTACAAGGTGTTACGTGAGGGTTTTCTTTGGGAAATATATATTTTTTTTGTTTATTCTTTGGCAATTGAATCCCAAGAAGATTTGTGGAATTGTATTACGAATAAATGTAACGTTATAAGTAACGATCATTTATTAGACAGAGTAAATTTCAATTTTGAGTTTAAATTTTTATTTCATAGAAAACGGTACCGATTTTGAACAATTTCTTTAGTTTTAATTTTATTTTTTATTTTTTTATTTATAAAAGGGGCAGAAATTTTTGAGAGAAAAGTACTGAGGAGAATCTATGGATGGAGGAGGGTAGGAGAAATGTGGCAAAGGAGGTCCAATGAGGAGCTGATGGGATTGTATGCAGAACCATTAATAACGAGTGTAATAAGAGCGCAAAAAATCAAATGGTTGGGACACGTGAAATTCTGGTTCCTTTTCTGGTAATATTCAGTTTTGCCATCCTACACAAAAGGAACTAACAGCGAGGAATTAAGTAAAAAAGTGAATTAACCTCAATTAACCATAATAATTTTCTTTTTTATTTCATCCATTAAAACTCTAGGTTGATTGAAACTTCGCACCACAGTACACAACACCGGTATGTTTTGATGGTTTTGCAGAAGACCAGCAGAAATCACTTTCAAAATACTGCTGCAAAATACTTTTCATTGCATTGCATGCTCCATTCCTAAATGTAAAGCGGCCTTAATGATTCAATTTGAATATGCACTTAAAAATTTCCAATCAAGTAAAAGATATTGCTAGTAAAAGTAAGTACGGAAGGACACAGACGCTGTAGTAAGGACTACCCTTCCAGAATAAGGACGGGTGACAAACCTAGTAGTTGCCAAACAGTACGCAGGACACCAAAGAAGTATGCATGTGTACTCATAAGAGACGCGTACTCTTAGATGGTGCTAACCTATACCCTTGTTTATGTAAGTACATAAACAAGGCCTATACTAATAATTTTTGTTCCTCTATTAAGCAAATGTAAAGTTTCTAATGAAAATGTCGTTATTCTGAATGGAATGGAATAATTATTTAATGTTTTAGTGTGATTTGTATTTCTCTGTGTATGCATGTTTGTGTGTATTTGTTGTTGACAAATTATTAATTTTTCAAATATTTTTTTCATTGTATTCTTGTTAACATTACGGAAAATTAATTGACAATTAGAAAAAGAGACTGTTATTAAGTTAATTCATATAAAATATAGAATTTTAAATGGTACATAGCGTAGCTCATATTGTTATGTTATGTATAATTATAATAATACTTTTGTCGATACACACAATACAGTATCAATTCAGGATGGGAATAATTGAGACAGTAAACGCAATATTAAAAATAAAATCTATAAACTTGATTATTTAAAAGGAGTGACATATAGCATGTTTCTAGGTTAGCTACCAGTGAGCTACCCTATATTATATATGTCAAAATACAACGATTTATACTAATTTATCTATACGCAAAAATGTTAGAGCGTTTTTGAAAAAAATTCAATAATCAGTTATAAAACGGAAAAGCGTTGAACGATTAAAATGAAATTTGTTATATGTAAAACTTTGTAAAAGACTTTTCTTGATGCAATTAATATTAGTTACCGACTTGCATAAATGCCTTAAACTGGATACCTCAGTTAAAAAAATATTCGCATATTTTTTTGTGTAAATATTTTGTCAGGGGCACTCTGCTGTATAGTCTTATTTTGGAAAATACGGCTTATTCTTTACCTGTCTATTATTATAAATTAATACACGTGTAACAAGCTATTATAAGGTAGTAGAAATTTTTAATTAACACACATTTAATAATTTTAATACTGCAGAGGTGGTTACGAGACGTCTGGAAGACCACCATTATGCGAGGAATGATTCCGACCGTTTCAGTCGTAATACCAACAATAGGAGCCGAAATCAATATGGACGACTCCAGATATACTGAAAGCGGATCTGTCTCCACAGAGACTAGCCGGCGATCAACCAGGGCAAGCCAAAGAATCCCGGCTAATGCTAGGGATGTGCACTTTAATTCTGTTTCTGGCAGCGACCACTTACCGAAGTCATGGCATAGCAATCCGGAAAATCAATATGCATCAAATGATAGCACCGGCTGTGAAAGCCTAAAACCCTTATAAAATACCTCTTTTTCTGTCTCAGTACCTGAAATCTGACGATGTCGATTGCAATGCCTGATAATATCAATAATTAGATAGACTTTCTTGATCCAGGTTTTCAGCGAGTGGGTATAACGCTTCGCAACGCTCGCAAAAGTCAACGCGTGTTTCAGAATATTGTAGCAGTTTTTGTACGATTTAAATTTTGTAGGGACGGAAATGTAAGTCTTTCAGAATACGGTAATAACTAAAATATGATTTGAAATATTGAGTACTAATAACGCTTGTCGTTTAGCAGATCGCTTAGGACGTCGTAACACGACTGTCCCTATCCTTCCAGCATTTTCAAGTGTGCGTACGGAATGACTTCTTTTTAGTTTTTCTCTGGTGGCATATGAAGCAGTGAGGTTCTTACACCTACTGCGAAATTTGTTTACCTTCTTTCTAATTGTTATTATTTAAATGAATGCGACGACGGAATAAACGCTAGGTAGCTACAATAAAATTGGTATTACAAAATGAATTTCAGCCGCAAAAGAACATTCAATATTTGACCAACGCTCGACTCCATAGCCACAACTAAACTATTCTCGCAATCGCTTTGACAACTGTCTTAACTTCCATTTATCGTGAAAGTATGGTAACATGATTTCAATTTAAGTCTCACTATATTATAAAACTAAGTTTGAAAATGCTTTATTTTAACTAACCCTGTATTATATTGTATGATGATTTAAAAACAAAACAAGATATGCAGGGATGCATTATGTGTTGCCTATACTACAGGGTATGATTCGTATCCATTGATATTTTAAAAAGTTGTCAAGAATTTTTTATATTTAGTATCCCATAAGATTTTATCAGTAATATTACAACACTAGCAATTAACACAAATATTTTCCTAAATATTCTTCATTTATGTCAGTCGACTATTATTAATTTAGATAACATTTATTACAAGCAACACAAAAACGAAACAGATTTTTAAATTTATATCTATCTGTAAAGATTTGCATCATATCTTATGAAATTAGGAAATACGGATTTTAGTTTTTTAAAAGGTAATTCGATATTTTTGAGATTAACACCTTAGGTTTATTTGTTTCAAATAGGTATAGTTCAAATCCATATAGGTAGTTACGGGTGTCTCACTTTTAAATAGCAGGATTTCAAGAGTCTTCAGGAGACCTCATTTTGAGACTAAAACTTTCTATAAATAGGTATGAGTCCTAAAATGCTTTGTTTCTAAGATATAGAACGTTGAAAGAAATCATCGCATATATTATCGTATTAAATGAAAGTGAATGTTTTACCTAGCGTTGAAAATGGTTTACATTTCTTTCTTTTATCTTATTTATTTGAGACTTTCCGCCATTAAAAATTTTAATCAATAACAGGGAAATTCGCGCGTGTCAGTTCTTCTCTTCTGTCCCATTTTGTGGTCTCTGGTCTGTTGTGTTTCTATGCTTTAATCGTGATCTGTGGTCTGTGCGTCATTCGCATGCCATTCGTCGTTCAACCGACATTACCCGAATTTGTCCGAGCTAGCGTCATTAAAAGCAAAAGAAAAGAACGCAAATTGTCATCAGCTGTGTTGTTATAAGTTTGACGTTGTTTTTGTATTTGTAATTACTGTGTAGAACAGGAAGGAATAGGAAAAAAACACGGTATCATCATGAAGATTTATATCTTCATTACGGTGCTGGCATTATTTGGTACGTAAAAATTAGGTGCTTTTCTCTATCATTGTGAAATATTTTTCTAGTTTTTTTTGAGCCGTTTGTGGCAATTTTTGCAATATCATACCATTATTTTAAATTATATTTTTGTAACTTCTATGAAACGTTTACAATCTACTAGTTGTAGATAAGTATATCTAAAAGCATATTTTTACAATGTAGGTAATTACAAAGAATGCTATTATGAGTCAGTCACTGGTGTAACTAATTAATTATTACTTTATCAGTACGTAATTTCTAATATGCCGCTTCAATTCATATTTGTCACAATATATTAATAATAAATATTTTATTATCCGTAAAGTAAGTGAAACAATTAATTCAAATGTTCCCAGATAAAATAATAGTGGCTAAAGATATCACAAAGGAGTTTTAAATCTATTGCTGAATTGAGTGTTTAACATTTTTATTTTTTTATTTGTGTTCTATAATATTGTGACCTTTAACTTATACGATAATCTTATTTGTTATTATCTTTGTTATTCTCCTCTTGCCCTCTAACGTTATTGACTACAAAATATTAATTTAACATAATTCTAGTTATTTACACTATTGATGTACAGGGTAGATTTCTTGTCATACCCCATTTTTTGAAAATACATTTTCAGTAACAATACATTAAGACAGCATTCTCCATTGTTGCAGTGTTGTCTTTGTCTAATTTATTACTTTTATGGAATGCCTTTCAGAAAATATCATCAGTGTTACATACAATTATTCCAATAGACAATTTGTTTTATTAAAATAAAAATAAATATGATGCAATAATAGACAGAAAAGATAGCAAAAATATAGGTCCCTACATCCACTATTTGTTATTTAAAGTTATTTCATTTTTCTACAATACCCCGCAATATTTTTTCAAATATTGTCTGTCAATAGTTACAGTGTAGTCTATTTGGGCTTTAAAAGGCATTCATTTTATAAGTTTACCCTTGGTTTTACATCAATTTATAGGTGCATATCCTAAATATGGGTGCATATTTATTCCCATTCTTGGTCTAAACTTACGGAACACTTTTAAATGAAACAAATACAAAATGTTTTCATTCCATACTAGGACTTAATTTATCTACAAATGGTTGCATTTGCATCTAATTATTTAAAACCTTGTTTAAAACATTTTAATATATGTGGAAACGGAGATACTTATACTTTAGTAAATACATAGTGCTACTTTTATTAGTGCCAAGTAGTATTTTTTTTATATTGAAAGTGTGAAAAATTATAAAACTTTTCATTTAAATTAAACGTATACAGGGTGTTAAAAAAAGAGTGTAAAATATTTCAGGAGGTTATAGTATGAACCAAAATAAGCAGAAAAGTCTTAATAAACATGGGTCCGCAAAGTAACGTACGTATTCGTTTTTCAAACATTTTATTTTATAAAATAGAAAATATAAAAGGAAGGACAAAGGAAGCTTTTAACAAACAAAAAACAAAGTTACAGAAGATGTTCAAACTGCTCTCCGTCCATTTCCAAGCAGGCACGATATCTTCGTCTCAACGATATTCGAACTCTTTCGAAAACATTCTGCTTCGTTTGGATTTCTTGACACTTTTGATTAATCCGTAGCTGCAGCTCTTCCAGGCAATTTACAGGAGTACCATACACTAATGTCTTCAAGTATCCCCAAATAAAGAAATCTAAGGGTTCAGATCAGGCGATCTTGGAGGCCATAAAACAGGTCCGGCCCTTCCTACCTATCTATGTGGAATAGTTTTGGTGTAAATGCTCTCTAACGGCCATGGAAAAATGAGCTGGAGCACCATCATGCTGGAGCCACATTTGTTGCCTCTGATTCAAAGGAATGTCTTCCAAAAACGCATACAGTGTGTTCCGCAGAAAGTTGAGGTAAGCAGCGCCTGTTAATCGGTTTGGTAAAACAACAGGACCTAGAAGCCTGTCACCTACAATACCCATCCAAATGTTTAATGAAGAACGTGCCTGATGTCCAGATTCTATTAGAGCATGAGGATTTTTGTCGGCCCAAATATGCGTATTGTGAAAATTAAACACCCCATTTCTTGTGAACCCGGCCTCATCAGTAAAAAGAATGTTTGCAAGAAAACGAGGGTCTTCAGCATTATGACGTAGAAACCAGCGGCAAAAAACCAAACGTGCTTGATGATCATTTATTGGATTTAAGGCCTGTACTCGTTGCACATGGTATGGATAAAGCAGTTGCTCATGAAGGATTCTCCAAACAAGAGGACCACTAATTCCTACCTCGGCTGATATTCTCCGCACACTCGTACCTGGATTCTGCTCTACCAGTGCTAGAATTTCTTCTTCTGCTCTAGGAGTGGATACCGACCTTGGTCTTACGGATAAATGGCACTGTTTACTCAAGGAACCGATATCACGCAATCTTTGGTGAATTCTTCCAAACATGCGTTGTGAAGGAATCTGGCAATTTGGATAAGCGTCAACATAAAGACGTTGCGCTTTGGTGGCGTTCCCATTAGCACGACCATACATGAAATGCATGTCTGTTAATTCTGCGTTAGAGTAACCAGCCATAGCGAAAGAAAACAACTATTATAAGAAAATACACAACGTTTTTGCAAAATAAAAAAAGGGGGAAAACATAAAACATTCCATATCTCCGCAATCGTTACTTTACGGACCCATGTTTATTGAGACTTTTCTGTTTATTTTGGTTCATACTATTATCTCCTTAAATATTTACACTCTTTTTTTAACACCCTGTATAAGTACTTATATTTCTCAAAACTTGTGGTGTATCTACATTGCAGTATCAAATCCATTTTTTTATTTAATAATTAAGTACTCCAATTTTCTGGAGTGTTTTTTTTTTATTAAAAGTATGTTTTAAACTATTTTTCATGTAACAAGTCTTAACAATAATCTTCATAGGTAGTGACATAAAAAATTTGTTTTGATATTTTTTATTTATCTGTGTTAGTCTGAAAGTTGTTATTTATTCATCATATCAGACATTTATTAATAGTATATTAATAAGAATGTACAGTTTGTTTTAAAAAATTTAAATGAATCATCAGTTTTAACTTGGAAAGTTTTTTTATGAATCATGTTTTTTATTGCTGTTATAAATGTAAATATTCTTTACATAAAAAAAATAACAACTTGATTTTTAATATTTTTATTTTAGTATTCTAAAATTGATTTGATAAATTTTACATACTTACCAAGTGTAACGAGTGTAAATAAATGGCTCAGTAGGAAGGAAAACGTTTGTATTAAATATTTGAATAATTTGTCATGAATAAATTTCTTATAGATTAAGATAACAGGCAAAGCAAATAAATCGATAGGAGATTGAAAAATTAAATTAAGTCATAGATGTAAGAGGAACCAACTTCTTTAAGCTAGGTAGTTGAAATTTGACCATTATATTTAAACATATATAGTTTCTAATAATAACCGAGAGCCAGTGGCGTAGCCAGAAATTTGACAAGGGGGGGTCAGTGAACAAAGTATTTCAAACTAGATTTTTTCAATAAAAAAAATAAATAATTTTTAATAAATTGAGACAATAAAAAGTAAATAAAAAAACCATCTCATCATAAACATGTAAATAATAAACAGGTACGAACAATATTTGTTACAAAAATGACAAAAATAAGATTAGAACTTAGTAGCAGGTCCTAATGTAAGGTTTCCTTAGGAGATCTAGTTCACTGACCGCATTGCTAAATCTTGGAGAATAGAGTGATTGCAGGTTTGTAGTGAGACATTATCTATATGACCCAACCAACACAACCCATGGGGGTTCTGAACCCCCCGCCCTGCCCCCGTGGCTACGCCACTGCCGAGAGCACCACAAAAACAATTTAAGATAATTATATAGTTTTATTATCATACATAATGCTTGAAAAAATCTGTAACAGAAAATCAAATAATTTTGACATATTTGTACAGTACGAACATTCAAATTGGTTATTATTTCCTGTCTCATGATGTTTTTACTGATTGCATTAAAAACAGGATTTAGTTTTTTCATATTACGCCTTAATCAACTGATGGTATCGTCAACTATTTTTAAATTTTTGCCTAATTATCATAAATCTCAAATAATTTAATTAATTAAGCATTGAATACAATAAAAATATCTTTCAAGGGTACAGAGTTCTCGTTTTTAAGATTTTACAACAAAGTTGTTATTTTATTTATTCGAGGTAAATAAAATACAATTATTATAAATTTTATTATTAGCAAATATCATAAATAAGTGATTATATATCATAAATATTTCCTTCATGAACTAGGGAAGATGTTTTATTGTTTCTATGATAAAAGGAAATCATTTGAAAGGTTATTAAGTATTTGAATAAAACTTACCTATTCCATATTAACTCAACTAACCTTGCCAGTAGCTGATTGTTTAATTAATACATTTTTAAGTTAAATGTGTCATACTTATATAGTATAAAACCTTTGTACATATTTATAAGATCTTTACAAAGTAGGTTTAATCGTTTGAAATAATAATGGCACTCTTTACAATGAATTTTGCGATTTCTTTTCAACTGCTGACGCAAGTATTTGCAATAAAATCTACTTTCAACATTAGTTTTTAATTGTTTCACTCACCAACAGATATTTAATGAAATTTTTCAGAACTTCTAGATGTTCAAAAACTGTGGGGAGTGTCATTATTATTGCAAAAACATGTATCTTTTCAACATTCTTATATTATTGAAGTCTTTTAAAGTATGTTTGAAGTGTTAGTATTGCAATAATTTCTTTACAAATTATCAGAAGCAACTAAATATCAGATATTATTTACATTGTTTCAGCCTTAACAAGTGGAGTTTTTGTTCCACCACGTCCAGGACATCAAAAACTACTGGGAGCAAAAGAATGTACGTGGGGACCATCTTATTGGTGTCAAAATTTAACGTAAGTATAACTTATAAAGTATTCACTATTGCTACAGGTATAGAAAACCGGGAATAGTCAGGTATTTTTATAATGGTCACGGCAAACAGGAGAATAATTAAATTTTCGTGAATTTTCTTGCATTGCATGCTAAAAACAATTTAAATTTACTGCCTCGTTTCTCTAACTGATAAAATTAACATACTGAATCGGTGCTGTACCAATGTCTTATGGGTTTGTCTGAAGGGGTTTAATAAATAATAGAATATGTATAATGCTTGATACAGACTATGCGTGAATTGTGTGTTGGGTTTTTTGTAACAAATAAGACGAATCGCGAATTCACGTATAGTCTGTAGAAAGTCTAAGTAGTTCAAGAATTATCATAAGTACAGTTTTTGTTTCACTTAATTAAAAAATACTAACATTAAATAAAATTAATTAAATAGTTCTTCTAACTTGACCACAAAAAGTGGTCGAATTAGAAGTTTGTTATTTACTGAATATAAAAAAAAAAATAATAAATTGCATTCATTGCAGTTAGAAATACACTCAGAAATACATATAAGACCTATTACATGTAGGTCTTACTCTAGATTATTAATAATTATATAATATTTTATACTCTTCGTCTCATTAAAATAGTTAACCTTGGCTTTATTTTAACTGAAGTTTAAGTAAATGTACTTAAACATTTACTAATAAGAGAAGATTAATCCATTAGGAAATTACATACCTATGTTGGTTAATATTTGTAATGATAATAAATACTGAGTTCAATATTATAAAGAGAAATAGTAAATTTTCTTTAGTTATGGTAAATGACATTTGCCACATATACAGATATAATTACATATTTCAGTTTTAATTATTGTCATGTGTGTATTTTAAATAAGTTTTTCCAAGTCTTCTTTGTCATCTTCATTTAAAATGGGAACACTGTTTAAATAGTGACCATGGCAGTTTTGGTATAATCGAGAGCAACTTCTCGCTGCTTTTTTGTAGCTGCACCTTCCACTTCAACAATCTAACGTGCTTCTAAAAATATGAAGTCCAAAATTTCTCTGGTTACTGCTTTGTTTTTTGTTGTCATAGAAACTAGTATATTGCCTTTGCGTGCATCTGATAGAATGTGCGTAATGCGTACTCTTTCGCTGCCTCCTCTATAGGTGGAAGTGACATGAGATCTCCCCAAGTAACAATTTCCGACTCATTTTGGGAAAAGTGTCGACGCTGTGTCGACACTGTAATTTGGACACGATACATTTTTAAGGCAGATTGTCGACTGTTAGACCATTATAAGCGGGAAATGTAACCAAAATGGTGATTAAAATGTGACTAAATATGGTCTAAAATTTATCCAATAGCGAGTCTGAAATATACCTAAAATTTTTCAAAAATGTGTCGTCTAGATTGTGCCTTTCGTTTCCAATATGTATCTAAAATTGAACCTTGAAGTGGTCACATGGTATGTCTATTTTGTTCCTAACTTGGCCAAAATATGTGTCGATAATGTGTCCAAAAGTTATTTTACATGTGCCTCGTATGTGGTCATGTTGTTTCCAAAATGTGTTCGTTATTGTACTCTAATGAGAGCCACAAATTTGACACATGGGGTTCTCAATTTTACCGAAATTATTATTTTCTATTCATTGGGTACCAAAATTAATCCTAATAGACACAAATCATATTTCTTCCCGATACATTATGGATAATCATAAACACAGACTTGAAAGCATTAATCTTCTAGAAAACAATGGCTTTTAATTTATCTTGAGCATTTCTCTATTTTTGCGAACTAAAGTTTACCAATAATAGTTGACATGGTACTTCTCAAAATTAAACAGGCCTTAAAAATAGCAAGTAATTATAATTAGTCGATGTTTTTTTCTTTTTTCAATAAAAAATATATTTTTGTAATTCTCAAAAAAACCTAAAACCAATGATATTTTATTATTTAGGACATCATATTTAGTACAGTTGTGCCTTAAATAGTTCTTAAAAGCTTTAATTTAAAATAATATTTTATAGGCCGCCATTTTTGCCAAGTGCATTCACGTTGAAGTACTTGTTGAAATATGGCATACTTATAGGTGGTGTCCAAATAGGACCATGTTTCCTTAATGTGAATAAAATTTGCTTCCAAATTGTCCATCCCAACACATTTGAAAATAGAAGAAACAATTTAGAGTAATGTTTCTACATATAGACCAAAAATTCACTGAAATATTGCCAACTACAATGTTTTTCTTTTTGTTGTTTAATAGAAATGGTGCACTTGCTCTTGCTTTCATAAATTCACTCAATTTCCTCTGAGTAATGTCTATTTCTTTTTTCACACGTCGAGAGTAAGTGCTAGTGTGCACCTTTGGAGTAACACATTTTTTATTTTAACATATTGTAACTGTAAAACTAACACGATCACAGATCAACGTTTATCATAATAATATGCGCCAGTTCAAGTACACAAACACTTTAACCGGTTGAACTAAACACATTATAGAAACAAAATGGAAATTATGTGTGCAAAATCTTTTTACGTAGATACATGTGTGCCTGTACGACACATGGTAGAAACAATAAAGAAACTTTACGTTTAAAATGTACCCAAATGGATGTGTCTACTCAACTCATTTCAGTAACAAAATAGAAACATCTTGTTAAGAAACAAATCAGACAAACTTGAGTCTATTTAGTGTCGACCCGTCTGTGTCTAAATATATTTGAAGAGTCCAAACTGACACAAAATAGATACATTTTAACATGTGTTTAAAATATTGCTATTTAGACACACATATCCTTTTGAGACAATAAGTACGAAATGTGTCCACACAAACTTGAAAATATTGGACACAATTTGAACGGCGGCAGAAGTGCTCCAAAAAGAGTCGACAAGATTCAGGCACAAGAAAATTATGCACGCGTTTTGCCATAAATTGCTACTTGGGTCGTTTTATATTCGATGCCGTTTTAAAAAATGAATTGTACCTGAAGGTGTTCAGAGTTCATCCTTCCAGGGGCACTGTACCATTTCAGTATGCATATCCAACTTTCTCAAGATAAGAATACGAGGAGGTAAATTTTCACGAAACCTAGTTTACTCTTCCGAAATGTCACTCTAATAGAATCACAGCCAGTGAATGCGTGTAAGAACAAAATGTGCTTAAATCTCTGTTGCATTTGATGGGTGGATTAAATGTTGGTTTGTACTTTTCCTCTGCCAGGTTTTATGAACAAGATGTCATGGTCAGGTGGTTGCTTTTACAGTAACAGTCTTCCCCTATAACAGCCACATTGGTTGTTTCACTTACAAATTGGTTAATGGCTACTTACAATCAACACATCAGCATGTCATTTTCCTGGAGTTCAATATGTTGATCAGTCTATCTTTGTTCTGGTGGTTGAAGACTTGAATTATTGAGTCACTGATATTTCAGTTTCTAGATTGAAGTTGATGTTGACACAGTTTTCATCTGATAGCACCTTTCCTGTTGCCGACTTTGTGGTGATGAGAAAGCTGCTATATCCATAAAAAACAATGGTACATTTTCTGCCTAAGTAGTGGGTCTTGACAATTTCACGTCAATATCACAAATTGTGGAAACTGATTATCTTTGCCAATTGACCTTGTGTAAAGCAAATTGCTCAGAAGTTACCAAGAGAATTATGACAAGAAAAGTTTGTTTAAAAAAATTTTTTTTCATTATCAACTTTTGGAAGCAGGTAACTAGGAAACGGTGTATCGTAGTAAAAAAATATGTAGTTAATGTTGTGGAATTTTTTGCAACGACATATCGTTTTCGAATTATAAGAAAAAAAACCCATAAAATTGGACTAAAAATATCACATACCTATACAAGGTGTTCAGAACATAAGTGCCTTTATTTTGCAGTAGGATAAATTATACCAAACAAAATATATTTGGTTTAACAATTTTTTTTTCTCTGATCAATGGTAACAGAGATAGCAAATCAGGTCTTGAATATAGTTGTGGCAATAATTTAGATGACTTACGTCACAGCTAATGTCACCCAATTGTTTTTATTGTCAATATAATTTTCGATAGTCGCATTAAAAACAATTATTTTTTGTAATTTAGTCTAAATATAGTAGTATATAGTTTTATTGTTCTCAATTGCAGTTTCTTAAATATTTAGATGAACGTATAATGAATTATTTATTACCTAAACATTGGTACTTACTGTGAATGGTTTTCTTAGAACTCTTTTCGCAACACAGAAAAAAATGTGGAATAGTTAAAAGTGTTCAAAATAACTTAGTTGCTTGCGAGAAGCGTTTATCGTACAAACGTATCGTAGTCAGAGAGATTTGCTCACATTCACGATCAGTTAACATGTCGTGCAGCTGGTTATAGTTACTATAAATTGCTCCATTTTTGTGTATGTACACAATACTACTATGAGTAATATTACTTTTAGGTTAACAACACTAAATAGCAGCTGCAGACAGATTGTAATGTTGTTGAACGTTACAGTTTTAAGAATTGTGTTGAATTAGTCTGAATTGTATTAGAAACTTCAATTGTTTACTTCATTAATACTTATACAAAAAAACTAATTATGTTACAAGAGCTTTTACTTAACTTTAATTGTACCATAATTTGTAATTTTGTAACACAGTTTTGCATTTTATTGTAGTTGCATTTTTAATTTTGAAATGTAAGTATTTGTAGAAAAACTATTCATTTTAGACATTTTTTTCATAGGAATTTTTTGTTGCTTTTGGTCAGATATATAAGCCCTTAAAATTACGGCACTTATATTCTGAATACCCTGTATACAGTTACTTACTGTTTAGTCGTTTTTTTTTTCAAATTAATTTTTTAATGTTCTCAAAAAAACTATATAGTGATGACACGATAATCCAGATGCAACGCATCGTCATCTAAACTGTTCATAATAAATAACTACATGCAACGTAAAATGATCCCGAACGAGTGTTATCATAAAACATCTCTCAAAGAAAGTTATTTCATTCAGTCTGTGCAAAAAGATGCAAAAGATGATGATACAACTGATACATATAAAAGATGGTGTTGAAAAATTATTTTTTTTTCAGATATGTATGTAGTATACATACATATAGAATGCATATGTTTTTTATTTTACTTTCAGAGTATATGTATATTTATATACTTTCAGATTATGTACATGTAATACATGAATACGGATTTAGTTTATATATATATGCAATTTTACTCTTTGTTTTCATTTCAAAACACTTATTTAAAATATTTGATAATCCAGAATATTTAACAATTCGGATCACCCTGGTTATAATTGATTCAGATTATTGCGATACTACTGTACAATTTTGTGCTTGTGAATATTTAAAACAATAAATTATTACCATTTTATTAATTAGATCGGTACTTTTATAATTAACTCAGGGACTTCCCATTATATTCTGGGGAATCCCTGAAGTGAAGTTATTTACTGTCATAGTTTTTCATTAATTTATTTGTAGTATTTTTAAGAAGAAATCCTTTTTTTCAGTACTATTTGATAACTATACATTGATAGTATTGATACATTGTGTCCACGCTAAGGCAGATAAATGATACAGAGTGGCTCAAATAGAAAAAAAGATGCACTGATTTTCTGTTTTATTATTTCGATGTTAGGAGAACTAGAATAAGCAAAAAAAAACTTATTTGATTGCACCTTTTTTGTACTGTGTCATGGAATTATCAGTTTTACTATCCCAAATTTACCATCATTAATTACCAATTTTTGATTTTTTTTACATTAATCTCAAGGTGGTTTACTTTATGCTTCAAAACATTTCAACTAATGTTACAACTTTTTTTTAAAACTTAATTATAGTGTCTTATTCAAGAATAATAAGGAAAATAAATAGAAAAGACGAAATGATTACAAATTCTAGGAAAATTCATGGTATTAGAATTGTGTCTCTTTCCTTTATTGCAGGTACTTAATTTTTTGTTTTCTTAGAAATGTCGTTGTGGTGGGCTGTATATATTTATTATATGTAACTTTTCTTGAACTATGGAGTAGGTATTCATTTAAATATTGCATTTGAATTATTTGCCTTTGCCACAAAAAAAAATCATATTTAATTCTTCCTGGATAGCAGCATCATTTAACACTTCCTATAGATGTTTGCTCAGAATCAGAACTCGTGGGAACAAGTATTATGGATATATTATTCTGTTCATATTAATGATGCCTTAATGAGTATAATTAAAAATGGTTTTTGTAGATCTGCTGCTGGTTGCAATGCTGTAAGGCACTGCATACAAACCGTATGGATACATAAGCAGCTTCCTCCTGACACGTCAAGTGTTTGCCAAACCTGTCTCGATATGGTTAAGCAAGCCAGAGATCAGCTGATGAGTAATGAAACACAGGTAAATTCAATTTTGTTTAATATTAGCAAAGATAGTTAATAACATTCCTGGCAGGAGTTCAGCAGTTTATCTATAAGATAAAAATGTTAAAGCTGATGAAACTGCATTATAAAAGAGAATTGAATAACACGATTGTCTTAAGCGTGTTTAAAATATAATTTGTGAAATAAATTATACTTTAAGTTCTTAAAATGAAAATTGATACAGTTCTCTCAAAATGAACAAAATTCTATTTTTTTTTCTAGTTGAGACTAAAAATAATGCTGAGACAGGTTAATTAGTATATTTATAAAAATTGACACTTTTCTGAAACAGGACTATACATTATAGACATTTTTTTTTAATAGGAAGGACACTTTATATTTCTTGGTATAAATAGATAGCCCTTCTAAAGACAAATTCAACAATATAAGATTGTACCTACGTCTTACCTTATCGTAGTTTTCAAAGAAATGTAAAAAAATTGTCGATTATGTCGCATTAATTATTTCATGGCATTTTATGTACTTTACCTACATACCTACTCTTATAGAATCTATTTCGTGCTGTAGGTACTTTATTATTATTATTTTGAGAAAAAAGGTTCAAAGTTCAACATTTATCCAAAAACTTTGATAAAATCTGGCAGGATGAGTAAGGGGATAAACGTAGGCAAAAATGTTCAGGAACCCAGAAAATCCGCCTGGATACAAGAAAAATGTATAAAATAACAGGTAGCATTTATTAAATTTTTTGCTTTTTGGGTTGATTCCAGCCCAGGAATTAATTTTTGTTAATCCTAATGTATACGATATGCCTGCTGGTAATGTCTAGTTTCAATAAAATGATGCCCATCCACATTTTTGCATCGATGTAAGAAGTTACCAAAATGATAAAAATCGATGGATAGACAGAAGAGAACAAAGAGGATAAGCATAATGTCGAAAAAGTTTGAACCTTTAACATTTGCTGTAATAAAATAAGAAGTATTGCTAGTACAGAAACTATTGTTTTAATTTAACTGCTCCATTTTTAAACAGCTATGACAAAAAAGTAGGTTTAGAAGGGCTATCTATTTATACTATGAAATATAGTATCCCAATTAAAAAAAAATGTCAGTATATTATTGCTCTGTCAGATATGACTAACAAAAAATAGAAAATATTGGAGAAAAGTGGCAATTGACTAATTGACCTATTTCAGAGAATATGAATTTTGAAGGCTCATTTTGGGACATCAAATGCAAAACTGTTATATTAGCATGTGTCTGTATTTAGGTGTTGATCATTACTTGCAGTATCTATTTTTTTTTTATCAGCAATATAAAATATGGAATTCTTGAGCAATTATTTTGAAACTAATGTACAAATAGTAATGTAATTAAATATTACAGTAGATAATTTGTCATATGAGTTGGGGTATATTTAAATTAAAAATTATTTTTTTATTTTTTGATACTGGTTAGTCTAGAAAAAACCTTCCTTTGAGATGTGTTTACTTTTTAATCTGTGCTTCACTATGCACTAATTATTAGTGTTTCTTGCCACAAAATATACGAGTACAACTTTTGCTGAGTGTTAAGAATACTGGTTTACACTAATTCTAAGTTTGAATAATTAAAAACTGCTGTCTAAACAAGACAAAACATATATTCGGTTCTATATATAATTATTTAATAAATAGTTCATTTTAATTAAAAGTATTATAGAATGTTAATAAAAATGTCAGTATTTTATGCACATCATGACTAGTACTATATTTATTGACTACATTTATTAGCAAATAATATTTATGACAAATTTTACTCAATGTAATAAAAAAGTTATATATTGTAGTTTATATCTAAATGGAATATTTATTAAATAAATATTTTCTTTATCTTATTTAAAAAAAAGCTAAAGGGAACACTTGATAAACTCAAACAACTTATTAAACTTGTGGTTATAATCAGAATTATTTTAAAATTTGCATATGATAATGAAGTAATAATGTCAGTCAACAATAAATCTTAAATAATTGTTTAAATAACGTAATACTAAGGAAATAATTAGCTAAATGTCAGCTTTATGATATAATCCATTGTTTACCAAATACCTAAAGTGCCTTTTAAATTGCAAATAAAAAAATAATAATTTGGAAGAGACGAGTAGTCAATTAAAAGAAAAAATGTTGACTATTAAGGAGAGTTCTGAGGATTGATGTCTTCTTAATAGCTTAAAAAATTAGGAATAAATCTCATTAAACAGTTCTTATATATTTGCAATTCCAATTAGAATAAATAATTCAATTTCAGTACTACTTGTTAAAACAATTTTATCAGTGAGATGTTTATTAAAATAATTTTGTATGCTCAGGGACTTCCCCCTATCTCTAGCCAGTGAATACCCCTTACATGTACATTTTTGATAAGATAATTTAAGTTACTCGCCACTTTAGTTGATATCTAAATTTTGTCTGCTTTGCTTTTATGCATATCATACCAATATGGACCTTTAAATCTAAATCTTTTGAAGAATATTTATTTTCTTCAATTATTTTATCTCATAAAATACAAAATTATTTTTTTTCTACGTTCATGCAAAAAATAAAGCTTTATTGAACTATATTTAGTGGAAAAAATATTTATTACATTCATCTGTCATTCTACGTTTTGTCATCATGAGAAACTTAAACGTTCCAAACGACGTCATATTTTCCTAGACTTGTGTCATCTAAATAAAACATTTCTTGGTTTTTGCGTAGAAAGAATATTGTATGCAACTCGTACAAAAAGTGCTTATTGCACTCGACAGGTCCTACCACTCGACCTGACGGCCTTGTTGAACAATTTCATGTCGCGTGCAATAAACACTTACTTTTTGTACTTGTTGCATAAATAACTATTTTAAGCCAATCTGACAATTGCTGTTTCTTATTTCAACAGAAATAACACATTTCTAAATCACTCTTTATTTTTATTATTATTATTTTTTAATAACCTTTATTTTACAAAGAGGTAGTTCAATATGGAGTTTAATTAAAGAACATCTAAAATAACTATTTGCTAAGTGCATGTTTTTCTAAGTTTTGTATTTCATGTATTTTTAGGGAAAAAAATATGATTTTGCTAAATGCTATTGCTGGGAAAGTATTCTAAATTGTAGAAAATAAGCTATTAACAATATAAAAACAGTGCTTGACCTTCTAGACTTGTGCTGTACATTAAAGATAATTTGCAGGATTTATCAAAGTAATACTAAAATTAGTAACTAGTCGTGTAACAAATGTTACAAGAAATCTCGGGTTCAATATTCCAGAAGGATATCATAACTTATTTTTCCTTCATAAATTTCAATACAGTGGTTAATTTTTTATACAGGGTGATGCCGAATAATGTGCAAAAAAAATATGCGTAGATTGTACAACCGATTTTAATATGGGTTCTTTATATAAAAATTTATATGAACTCCTCTTAACAAGGTGTGATATTTATTTAATTTCTTTCACTTGCTTTGAATTTAAGAAGTGAAATTTGGCAAGGTATTTAGTCTGATAAAACTTTTTCTGACTGAATACGTTTTATTCTCCTCGTCCTGTCATAAGGCGTTGAAATAAAGTACATCTTGTAAATTATTCATTACATTTTTTTTCGGGTTAACTTTTTCAATTGAAGAAAAATTATTTTTGAATGCCTGTTGATTTTAGAATGTTTTTTGCCTCTTGCAATTTTTTGATATGTAGTGCAGTTTTTGAGTAAAAAATTAAAGTTCATGACTTTACACGTACTTAGTTTCTTTTCCAATATCTAAAGGGCCCCTATTAGAATCGGTCGTACAATCTATCTACCCTCAATATTTTTGCACATTATTCGGGATCATCCTGTACATCCATCAATATTAGAAGCCACTTGCTCCGACACCATAAGAAATCGTATGTTAACCAGAAATATATTTCACTGACCACTTTATAAGGTCTAAAAGGTTTATTTTTTTGTCATATAGAATGAAACTAGATATTTGTAATTACTTCATAATGGCATAACCAACAATTCAAATCAAAATAGTTATGGTGAAAATTAGAGTATGAGCTTATTAATTAGGAAGTAAAATGAAATTTTATAAATTTTTACAGATTCTTCCTGACTACAGAGTTTCCAAGGTAGTCATAGTGTAAATTTACAAAAGTTTTAAAAAGCATTGTCAATATATTACTATGATTATTATTAATATAGTTAAGAGCGTTCTATAGTTAGGTCACCATATTGAAATTAGTAAATTACTAATTTTGAGCTCCATATTTGTCATAAAAAGCCTATTTTTTGGCAAATAGCTTTAGAATTAGAGTTTACAATACAAAGTTATCCACTTTTATGTAAAAAATCAAAATGATCACCTTTCCACCCTGTTTGATACAAAAATTAATATATTTTTCCAATAAAATCTTTCCAAAAAATTTTGTGTGGATTCGGTCAGCTGGTGTAGAGCAATTTGAAGTTAATGTGATGATAAAACTGTTAATTAATGTTTTCGAATATTAATACAAAATTGCATTAAGAGAAGTTACTTACTTTGACATACATTTTTAAATATCTCGTTTATTTTTACATATTCTCATAAAATTTGATATAAAATTTAATGAGTTTGTGTGATAGTGATATGAATCTTATTTTCCTTGTTTAAATATTTTTTCAGAATAAGTATAAGTTTTTATTTTTAATAGAAATAAATATGTGACTGCAGATTGTTTCATTTTTGACAATATATTTAAATGGATAAATTTGTATATAAAAATATGAAAAAAAAATTATTGAACTTGTCTTTTATCTTACAATACGTTTTAGGTAGGTATATGTTACAGAATTCAAAGTGAAATGAAGAGAGAAATTCTGGTTTAATTTTTGAAATCACTTCAAATGTGGATTTGACTTTCATTATAGAAATTACTGTTAGGAAAATTTATTTTTTTCTTCATTATTTTCAATGTTAATTATGGACATGCTAATGAACCAGTTGAGATTTATTTATTTCATAATTCTCTTATAATTCACTTTCAGTTAACCGATTGTGTATAAACTATTTTCAAATAAAACAGAATATTCTTGTTTATTACAAAACACCTTCAATTAATCAATTTCAAACCTATCTGATGCATTTTTATAGAATAGAATATATTATCAAAGCCAACTTTTAACCATGAGAAGAATTTTAAGAGAAAGAAATTCTAAATAAACGATATATTATAATAATCTGTTGTTAGTGACAAATCTGAGCAGTAAAAGCACAAAGTTGCCATTCATGTCGTAGCAAATGATCTGATTTTGTTAATTTGTATTCTAACAGTTTGCTTCGTTCAGAGACTTTTCAATAATAGCAGAGCAGGAAACTGTCAGCCATGTCTTCTGTATGGGTATTTTATTTTTGTAATTGTGGCAATAATCTGAAATAATTGTAAATGATATGTAGTAGAACTTTTGCAGATTAAGTTTGTATTTTACATAGTACTACTGATTTATATTTTAATTTAATTCCGTTGGTGAATATAAATAATTAATTAGGTACCTGTGTTTGTGGGCATTGTTTATAAAAAATAGCTGTCCTGGATACTGGATTATGAACAATTGATGGTAATGAAATATTTAAACCTTGTAATTAATGATGATATCAATAATAAAACTGAAGAACCATTGAAAAATGTGGTGGTATGATCAAAACAACGTCAATAATAGCAATTTCAATTTATGTTTTGATGATTCATATGAAAAAAGTCTTGTTACGAATATAACCTTAGCCTAGTTGGAAGGTGTTCATTTATGTACAACAACCTTGCTTTATTGGTCCTAAATTGTGTTAACCTGAATTATAAAATGAGATGTTCTGATTTGAGCAACACCAATGAACAGACCTTATAATCTTAAATAACTTTCTACGCCCATGTTTAAAATTTAAAGTATCTGCCATTATAAATATTTTATCATCTCTGTCTCTGTGTCGATCTTTGAACAATCATAGCTCCCTTATGATGTATGAATCTAAAGATTAATTAATTTATTTTTTATATTAAATATAGGGAAGTTTCCATATTTGGCAATTCCCATTTTTGGAAAATTTTCGGGATGGAATTTTAAAGATTTAAGAAAACTTTTTGAGAGTTTCTTATAATTTCCTAAGCAGAGATTCCTCAATAAAAATTATGATTTCAAATTTACCTCCAACCTATTTGACAACCAATGACTTACTGAGTTTTTATATTTTCAGTAAGTCCTTAATGCATTTATATAGAGTTATCGCTGTTACTATATATTTACAAATATCTTCTTGAGATCTAAAGTTACAAGAATTTTCAATTAAAAATTAGTATGTGCATAATTTGAGTCCCAAGTAAAAGTTGTATTAAAAGTTTATCTCAATACACTGTGCGACTTCAAAATTCTAATAAAGCAACTGGAATTCTTGAACCAAGTTGTCGAAAATTAGTTGTAGCGTTCTCATCTAATTTATATATTGTTAGGTTTTACAGTGATTCAGAAATATTTGCGAAATTACGAACCACTAGATGGTGCTGTAAAATTCAAGATGTAGGAAATAGGGGTGATCAACAATTTGTTTTCAAAAAATGCCACTAAAGATTATAAAACTTTTAATTGCCAGGAATGTTGTGTTTTATGGTGTAAATTACAAAAAAAAAAAATAGAAAATTTCTACTACACCTACAAAACCGATTTGTAGAATTGTTATTGACCCATACACCTGACATCACAAATTGTATTATGCAGATTCTGAACTTTTCTTCATTCAATATAAAATAATACTATTTTCAAACTGTTCTGATACTATTTATGCAGAGAAAATTATAGAAAAATATTAAAAAAATGCAAAACTTCACACTTCTATTATGCAAGTAATTTGTTGTTCACCCCTACAGCAGTTACAAAATCTCTCAACAGATGTCAGCCATTTTGTGATTTTCGCCAGTTGGAAAATTATTATACAGTTAATCAAGTTGAGAAATTATTTAACCCGCATTTTTTTTCTTTTTATCGAAATATTTTAAATTCCCTAATGTATTAAAATTTTTGCAAAAAAAATTATCAGCAAGACATAGCACCAATTGACATCTGTTATTCTTTCTGTTCCAATTATTTTTGCACACACACTCCTCCAGATATGCAAATAAAATTTCCATTATAATCGACACAGCTAATAATTGTCTGTTTTTAGGATCTGATAAAGCAAGTATTTGAGGGTTCTTGCGCTCTTCTCCATGTCAAACCTGTCGTCAAAGAATGTGATAAAATCGCTGACGAATTTATTCCTGAGCTTATCGACACCCTAGCCTCGGAAATGAATCCTCAAGTTGTATGTTCTGTCGCCGGTTTGTGCAATAACGAACGAGTTCATAGAATGCTTGAAGAAGCTGGTGAAAAAATAACTACCGACATTAAAAAGGCAGATCCTTGTGAAGGCTGCCATACAGTTGTTGGTTTGATTGAGGAAAAATTCAGTAGGATGTCTAGGGATGAAGTTCTGCAAAAATTGTTAGAGGTACGAAAAAATTACTGATAAGTATTGGTTTCATTTAATAATTTCCTATTTCAGGTTTGTGGGAAGTTTGGAAGTTTCTCCGATGGATGCAGCAATATTGTAGTGACATACTTTTCTGAAATTTACAACCATCTTCAAGAAAATCTGAACTCAAATGAAGTTTGTCTTTTATCAGGAGAATGCAGTCGCCAGTTCCACAAACATGCCAACGTTGAAATAACGCCAATATCTCATATCGGATATGTTCCGGTGGAGTAAGTATATTAAATAACCAAAAATCAGTTTGTAAAGGTAAAATAAAATAATGAAATTTATTGCATTTACCACGTTGGAAAAATGTTTACTATTGAAATACAGGATTATAAAATTTAATTTTTATTAATTTTGTTAGTTAATATATTTGTTTAATTTCCAGCCAAACCAAAGATGATTTACCATGCGAACTCTGTGAACAATTAGTTACACATTTGAAAGATCTTTTAATAAGCAATACAACAGAAGACGAATTCAAGACAGTATTAGAGGGACTGTGCAATCAAACCAAGGAGTTCTCTCAGGAATGTACTAGTTTAGTTGATCAATATTATGGCGAAGTTTACAATATCCTGGTAAATGAACTGAATTCGACAGCTGTATGCGATATGATGGGAATTTGTAAAAATACTGATAAACAGGTAAATAAATATTTAAGTATTTCTCTATATTAAAAAACGACACTTTTCCCTCGCTTCCATACTTGACCCAGAATCCGGCGATTTACAATATTAAAGGTTTTTTTTTTACGAGCGGGAAAAATCCTCGAACAGGTCGATTTTTAATTTAAAAAATACATATTTTAGCGTAAAATGCAATTTTCAAATGTCATTTGTTTTCGAATAATGACGTCATCGATTTTTTTTTAAATGGCAACACCATATTTTTTTCCTTGATTCTGAAAGATCGTTTAATTCTCTATCAGGCAGTACTAAAATTTTGCCCTCTTACATAGGAAAGTTTTCGAGTAAATGACGATTGAATGTTAGAAAACGTAAATTTTATCCATAAAAAAGTAACAATTCTGAGGTATGTAAAATAAAATACAATTGATTAAATTTTATACTTAAATTAAATGTTCGAATTGCCATCTACCAACTTCTTGACAATGCGCAAGTCTGTGAAGAAATTCTTATTGCACATTATGAATGATTTCTGGGGTAACTCTGCGTATTTCGTCCCGAATGCGATTTTGAAGTTCTTCTAAATTACGTGGTTTATTAAGGTACACTTTTGACTTCAAATATTCCCATAAAAAATAGTCAAGAGGTGTATGATCTGGCGATCTTGCAGGCCATTCTATCAGTCCGTGTCTGCCGATCTACCTTCCAGGAAAACTGTTGTCCAAAAAATCTCGTAGAGGGCGCGCATAGTGCGGAGGTGCACCGTCTTGCTGAAACCATATGGTATTGTCAGGAACGTCAGGGTCATTATCGTTAGGAAAAATTACTGCAAGGGCTGGAACGAGGTCATTTTCTAGAAACTCTAAATATCTTTGTCCTGTAAGGGTTCCTTCAAAGAAGAAAGGCCCTACTATTATGTCGTCAACTATTCCAGCCCACACATTTAATTTCTGAGGGTGTTGGGTATGTACCTCTGCCATCCAATGAGGATTTTCCCGACTCCAATATCTGCAAGTTTGACGGTTTACTGTACCATTCAGACAAAATGTGGCCTCATCTGAAAAAAGTATTTGCCGGTGTAAATTTCTATTTCCTTGACATAAATCCATTAGAATTTTGCAAAAGTGTAAGCGGCGATCGGGATCATCTTCATTGAGTTCCTGCACAAGTTGAATTTTGTAGGGATGATATTTTTCCTTCCTCGAGATACGTAGTACTGTGCTCTGACTAGTGTCATTGTTTAATGCAACCAATCGTGAAGAATTATGAGGATTATCCACCATACTTATCAAAATGTTCTGTTTCTGATTTTCATTAATGCTTAGACGTCCAGGTTTTGGAATATTTTCAACATTGCCAGTTTCTCTAAATTTAGACTCTACCTTACTGACTGTTGATTGGCTGATAGGGCGATCTGGATATTTTTCATTAAATAAATTGCAAACTTCCTGCTGAGTTCTAGTCATACTCCCGCATCCGATAAGAATTAAATTTTCAATTCTTTGAGTAACAGTTAAATGTGCCATAATACTTTAAATTGAATAATAATTTCTATGTCGCTTACAATACTTATTAGAAAGTCGGTGTGAGAATGACACTTTGCAAAGGGTTTCACCCACGTGATCCATAAAAGCACTATGGAATTCGAAAAACTGAACTTGATAACGTTTTTGCTTTATTTTAATTGATTTACGTTTTCCAACATTCAATCGCCATTTACTCGAAAACTTTCCTATGTAAGATTGCAAAATTTTAGTACTGTCTGATAGAGAATTAAACGATCTTTCAGAATCAAGGAAAAAAATATGGTGGTGCCATTAAAAAAAAATCGATGACGTCATTACTCGAAAACAAATGACATTTGAAAATCGCATTTTACGCTAAAATATGTATTTTTTAAATTAAAAATCGACCTGTTCGAAGATTTTTCCCAAAAAATAATTGTTTTTATTGAATTTATTCCATACTTTTGGCGCATACTGTATATGGTTATAATGATGATCTTTATTTATTTATATACCATGTAATAACATCCACTGACAACCTGAAAGCATCACATAACAGTGCCCATGTGGTGCGTAGTATGGTTTGATGGCCGTAGGCCCAAGACAAAGATAAACCTGCTATAACGGACTCGCCCACCTTTCTAATATTTATCTTATTTTTCTCTTTTAATCTTATATGCTTAGATATTTTTTCCAATTCTTTTACAGCTTGCCTGCAGTAGGGCGAGTGCCAAGCTATAGAATATAAATTTTTTGTAATATTTCTAAAACTGTTCAAAGGGGCATGCACGTTTGAACAGCGTCATGCAAGGTTCTCAAAAATAATTTTCTATCGTTAATTTTGAGAAAGCATACTACAATGTAACCTTTTTAATTAAATGCACAGGGTGTGTCCAAATTATCAGTTTTTCCGGATTACTTACTGGATATTTAGAAAAACACTATATAAAAAAAAAAAAAATGCTTTGTTCAGTACGGGTCATGTGAATTATTTTTTTTTATTTCTGTTTACAAAATTGGTCAATTGACAATTATTACATGCGAAATGACAATTTTTAAAAACAGAAAAATCGTAGCAAATGATTATTTTTTTAATATAGAATTGTTTCGAATACATTTTACATATGTGTGAAAATTGTCAGTCCATCAAAAAAAATTTTAATTTTCAGCTATTTTTTTCAATGTTTTTGAAAAAAGTGAAGGCTTGGTATATTCAACCATGTTACAAAATCGTTATGTTTTTATATCCAGGACTCATTACAATGGGTATTGCTGTGAACGAAATCCTCTGTATTGATAGATAGATATTTTATTTAGTCACATTACAAATCCATGTTTCTGACAAGTGATAAAAATATGTCAGTATGCTACAATGATACAAAATATACATACAATTAAAAAAGGGGGGAAAAGTATTAAAATGTTACAATTTAAAAATTCTTTAATGGAATATAAACAACAAGGATTGCATATTTATGATGGCATTTTGTTGTATAAGTGCAACTTAAGAGAATATCGAGCTGATAACTTTGGTTGATAGACTTGTGATCTTACTTGAGTGCCTCTTGGAGTTGGATAATCATGATAGCATTTATATGATGATCATATCTATTTTTATGGAGCTCCAAGAGACTATACAGAATAAATACACACGGCAACTGAAGAATTTTCAGTTTTTTAAATAAATGATGACAGTGTTCTCTACAGGAGATCTCTGAAATGATCCTGATAGCTGCTTTTTTTGCATACGAAATATTTTAATTGACTATTTCCATAGGAGCAGGCCATCATGATCAGATCATGACTAAGAGAATTTCTCAATTGGCTCAGTAGAAATAATTGTGTAGAAAGTTCATAATGTATATATCCCAGTGTTGATTTGATGCAATAACTAATCCTCTTTGAATAAATTAACACTTTCTGTGTTTTATCTCTATTTAATTTGATATAATTTACCGAGAATCAAGTTTCCATTTTCTCATCCGTTCTAGAACACATGTTCAGCAGGTTATTTACATTTAAGTATATAATAAAAAGGTTATTTGGTCCCAATACTGAGCTCTGAGGTACACCATGTGTGACTGGTATACATTCACTGTAGTTACCAGATGTATGAACAATTTGCTTTCTTCTGTGTAAATAGACTTCCATCAGTCTCAAGACGACTCCACATATACCGAAATACTTTATTTTAAACATTACAGTATAATATGCTGCACATCAAAGATTTGTGCGTCATGGGAATCCCCCGCGAATGGCAAGCATTTACTGTACTGTGTTTTATCAAATGTGAAACATTATTTTATTTAGATTAACCAATTATTTTTGTTTGCCCCAAAACAGCAAATGTCGTTTTCAAATCGACGGATATATTTCAAGGTTTGCAATAGAATTTTTGCACTAACATTGCAGTTGATTACTATATTTAATCAGTCTAGGAATATTTCTATTTCTATATAACTTTGCATTTGAAAAGAGTGAATTGTTTTTTACTCTCTAAAGAGTAAACTCTCAGAAATCTTTATTTTCAGTTTATAAAATCAGTTGATCAGATTTTGGTGGTTTGTTCATCTCATTGTAGTGGAATTTTGAAATCAAGTGAATCCAAAACATAACGTTTAAAAGGTTGACAGTATCAGGTCCAGCTACAAAGTAGGGTCCTGCATTAGATGTGTAGCTTTGCTACATTTTGTAAATTATTCGTATTGTTTTTTTTTTCCAGTAAATATATAAAATTTATTATTTCTCCTACAATAATTGTTACTCATTAATCATTTTGCCTTTTGGTCAAATTGAGCAAGTCAGTGAAAATATTAATTTTAAGACTGGAAATGTTAGAAAGTGCAGGATTGCAAGTTCATTTTTGCAATAATAAATACTGAGTGTAATGGGTCAGTCCTGAGTGTTGTAGGTAGTTGTCCCGCATTTACAACATCAACACAAACAATATATAATTTTTAACTTGTTTAAGGAATCGTTTATCATTTCTCCACTGCTTCCTGCTGAAACCGTTGACGAAGCACTCAGAATCACTCCAGCAACAAATAAACCATTTGCTCGTGTCAATCTTCAAAAAGATACATCAGTAAAAATCATTTCGCCATTAGAAGAGGACCAACTTAGGCAAGAACAACTGCCTATCGATCTTCTTGTACCGCCACATACACAAGTCCTTTATAACACCGAAGTCTGTGTATTCTGTGAATATTTCCTGCACTACATTCAAGAAGCCATCACTGATCCCAAGACTGAGGTAAGAATTTGACCAATGTGTTGGAATTTTTCTAACATGTGTTGGGTTTATAGGAAAAAATTAAAGACGTGATTGATAAAGCGTGCGCCAGATTGCCAAGTTCTATTAACAATACTTGCATCGACTTTGTAAACACCTACGAACCAGCACTGGTAGCCATTCTAGCTCAAGAGATCGATCCCTCTCAGGTGTGCCCATTGATCAAGGCATGTCCGTCAGAACATTCAAAGGACGTGGAAGTGTTCATGCAAGCCAAAGGAGGTTCCAAGTGCCCGCTTTGCCTGTTTGCCGTTACTAAATTGGAAGATATGGTCAAGGATAAGAAATCTGTGGTAAGCTGATATTTTATTATTGTGTCATTAGTATATTTGATTTTATATTTTTGTCTAGTGAAAGCAAGAATATATTTTTTTACATAAATGTAAATTATTTGTCAAAATAAATCGTACTTTTTTATAATCGGATTTTATTCTGTAAAATGTGTGTAATTTTAAATATGCAGGCAAACATCAAAACCGCTCTGGATAAGCTTTGCCTTCATTTGCCAAGCGATGAATTAACACAGGAATGCCAAGATTTCGTTTCCACATATACCGACGAATTGGTGGAAATGTTGGTGGCTGATTTGAAGCCGGATGAGATTTGTGTCTATCTCAAACTGTGCTCGGACGACAAACCTGCTGGTACTCTTCCACCGTATGTAGATTATCCCGTCGACAGTCCTATGTTACCTGAAGATTATGGTAAGTTTTTGAAATTTATTTTGGAAAAAATTATGCAGGTATAACATGCTGGGATGTTATTTAATTGTCCTTGTGGGCGGTACCGTAACGACCTTAATTAGATTGAAAGTGAGCAAAATATTAGTATTTAATTTGAATTTATTATTGGTATAAAGGGTTTTAATAACAATAAAAAGAGGTAAATAAAGTGTGAAGGCAACAATGGTGACTATAAATATTAAACAAGACACTTTATGAACCTTCAATTGGCACTCGACATGCCAAAATACGGGAAGTAATCTTCTGAATTTACTCTAATACTCGACAAATAAAATTTATTTATTGGGATAGAATTGTACTGCCTGGATTCGAGAACGGAACTGCCTACCCTGAGGTACCTACAAGCTTGGTTCAATTCCACCCTCGAGAAAAGGAGTTATTGGCTAATGCCTGTATTTTAGGGTCTCGTCCCTGACTCTATACAAATCTAAGACATTTGACACTATCTAACCTTGTTTTTTAGAATTTCTATGTCTCTTATTAAATATTCTCTTTTCCTGATGGTCCAAAAGGACATCACATGACCGGAGGAGCTTTTAGTCCCATTTCTCTGTAAACTGAAATTGCTTAAACAATAAATTATTTGTTTGAGTAACCCACACACTGGTCTCTTAAATTGACATCTTACATCTTTTAAACTCTATAAATTATGGCTAGAAAGTCTGGTACCCTTGTTAAACCGACAATCCTATTTTTTTAAGCAGTGTGTATTTAAGTTTGAACCCCCTTCATGGACATTCCTTGACCATTCATTTAAGACTTAAAATTTCTATTAACGAAATGTTTATTGTAAAAATAAATAATAAATAGATAAAAATAAAAACAGAGTATTAACATAAATATAACATTCTAAAAAGTTCAAAATAAAATTATAATCTTTTTCTTGATTTATACAGCAAATTGCCCTATAATTCTGTTACAATTCAGTTACTCAATTGCGTCGTCAGGATGTTACAAAAATTTGGGTCGCTACTTCGGAATTATGATTCTTATATTTCTTAATTATTCAGGGTGTTTCTGAAATAAGTGCAAATCTTGGGATATTAAAACATTTCAAACTCAAAAATTTTGCAATCACCAATCCAGTTATGTAGAGGAAAAAATTTTGGAAGATTTGGTGGAGCTAAAATTAATAAAAAAAATTGTAATTGTGATATGTGAGTATGATGATGTTTGAATTTATTTAAAGACTATTGGCTTTATTGGGGTAAAAAAAAATTTTCCATAAAAAATTAAAAAGTATTCTATTGTTTAAGTTTTTCTAAATTTTAATGGTGTTAAAAATTAATAGTATATTCTATAGTTAAAAAAATGTATAAAAATTAATAGAATTTCTTTATAAAAAGGAATTAAAATTTAATTCAGTAATGAACAATTTTTTTTTAAAATTAAAAAAAAAATTACAATTAAAACATTGAATAAAGTCGAATAAAGAATGTAAGATCTGCCTAAGTTATAAAATTATAATAATCTTTTTCTTGATTTATACAGCAAATTGCCCTATAATTCTGTTACAATTATTAATTTTTTTGATTGTCAAGAAACTATAAAAATATGTTTATCGAAAATAACTAATTGCGGAAATTTCCGACAGTTTTGCTGTACTATACAGATGAAGTCGTATGTGAACTCGAATTAGCGAGGTATGATGAAATTATTTCATATTATCTAAGGAGCGAGTTATTGGTTCAGATTAACACCATTTGGATTACCAAAATTGCACTGTATTCCTTTTTCGTTTTGACATTGTTAATGAAATTTCTATTTTAATATTTACAATTCCAAAATTTTGGGTCTTCCTTTGATAACTTCAAAGTGATGCATGTCATTCCTTGTTAAATTCCAAACTTTACCTTGCTTTCATCAATCTTACTTTTTATATGTAGACGTGGCTCTTAAGGAAGCCAATACTCAATTCATTTTCCACATTTACTTTACATTTTACTTATTTACCAAAAGCCGTTTATGGTTATGACTTTCTATATTAAATATTTTCTTTTGAAAATGTAAATACACTCCTTTACACATATTTTGTGTATTACACTGAGTGGCAAAAAGTACAGCAATTTTTACACCAATATATTTTGCTGGTGTATCCTACACTGACTGGGTCAAAATAACTGACTTATAACACCTCGTCAGTCATAAACTGAAGGTGAAAAGTAGTGTGTATTAGATTCAGACGAATAAGATAATACTTTTGAGGTATTCCACAACTTATAGAATATTGAAATATGTGAATAGCACATATGGAAACTTAGAGACATAAAGTTGAAAATGCTTTTCAGTTTGCAGTGCACATGTTTCTGGTCATTAGAAACTAATTCTGGTGTACTACAAGCAAAGTTATTATAGAGTGCATTATTCCATATGTGGCAAAACAGTGCTATACTTTTGTCATTGTATGGCCCTCATTTATCCATGTTCCGTCAGTGTTTATATATTATACAGATAGAGAAACTATTTAACTGATCATGGGGAGATTCTATTACATACATTTCAAATGCATGGGGTATTGGTGGGAAGATGACGCACGGTAGGGCGGGCTTAGTCAGTACTCCCCTACTCTCTCTATCTGTATAAGTATGTAAAATGTTTTCTTCATTTCAGACTTCGACCTTCTAATATTTGTCTTAAATAATTTCTTTACTGTATCACTCTCTTTCGACTTTTTCTATCAGCATGCTCTCATTTTCGGTTTCGAAAATTGAAAATTGTCACGCATAATTTGTAAAAGCGCCTTTCTAGATATTCTAGGCAGTTTCATTCTGTGAAATAGCAACCTGAATTTTTTTATGGTTGGAAGTTCATTTTTAAAATACCATCTTGTCGGACAGTGGTCGCACGGTTTAAGGCGTCAGTACTTGAATCGAGGTGACTAGATCGGTGTTGGTTCGAGCCCAGCTGCCGGTAGACCGTATATAAGCTATATTTGTGGAGAGGTTTGGCGCCCTTTCTGCGGGTATGGTAGAGTGGAAGAATGTTGGCTTGGGTCAATGTGAGAGATTGATACCGGTTGATATTTGACTACCCCCCTAATTAATGAGGTTTTCCAGGTTTCCCTCATTCCTGCACTGAATAGTGGTTAGGGCCTACCAACGTAAGTCTTTCTTGGACGCAAATGCGGCCTGCTTAATAATAATATGCCGCCCCCTCTCCCGCACAAGTCTCCGACTTCTGGGGTAATCCCTGTGATTAGAATGAAGGGTAGAGATATTATTATTATTATTATCTATGAATTATTGTTCCCGTATTTTGTATCATCAACCTTTTCTTCCTTCTATTAGATTCCAGTATTTTCAGTTTTGCAGTTGTATATTCTTCTTATTCATCCAATATTTCTCATTAGGCATGTACGATTTTGAGAACACGCTGTTGTATAACTTAAAATTATTATCCATTAACACAAACTCACTAATAAATTGTTTCCAATAACAATAAATTAGCTGAAAGATTTTCCCACGTGCATGCCTGTCGTAGTGCGGTAGAGAGAGTAGCTCCATCAAGGTCTTTCTACTAAAAGAAATTGAGCAGAAGCTGTATAATCAGATATACTGTGCGAGATATGGCGGGACTTACATTTTATATGGTAAATATATAGGCTGCATGTATTTATCTTTGTGTTGACTACTTTAAATGATGAATGGGTTTATAACATGAATCACTCTATTATTTTGGATCTCGACTATAGCTAGTTATAGTACAGGATATTTCTAGGTTCCACGTACCATCGTACTAATGTTGGCAAAATAGATGGAACAAAATTAAAACCAAAATAGTAAAAGTTAAATAAAATTATTTTCTTCATTATTTAGTTTAAATGCATTTTTAAGTCATATGTATATTATTTGCCAACCTCAAATAAAATGAACATACTTTCCTAAGTATGCATGCATGCAAACTGCAGGGTACTGATCGTTGTATCTCTACGGATCTCTCTAAAATTGATCAGATGTTCCATCAATACTTTGACATCTAAAATATTGGTGTATTGATTAAATGTATGTAGCTCACTCTATTTGAAAATTATCAAAATAACACATTGAAAGGAAGAGATCCCCACCTGATCTAAACAACATCAAACATCTGCCTCAAGATTAAGAAATGAACTTACTTCTTACTACTGCAACATTTTTTATATAATAATAATAATGATGTTTCATAACACTGTTTAATCATTGCTGACATCTATTTTAATCTGATTTAATCATTACTAACATCTTTTTCAGAAACAAATGATATACCCGACAATACCATCAATGGTAAACAAATCGAAAAATTAGAGGCACCTACATCTAGCCCTCAGTGTGTTATTTGCGAATTTGTAATGAAAGAAATCGAGGATCAACTCAAAAACAAAAAGACCGATGTAAGGAAAATGTTAAAATAAATTCTAATTCATTTGCTTATGATTTTAATTTTTTTATAGGATGACATTAAAGATATTGTCTACGACATTTGCAATGTCTTGCCAAAATCAGTCAAAACGGAATGCAATGACTTCGTCAAACAGTATGCGGATACTGTAATTCAATTATTGATCCAAGCCTTAGAGCCAGCCGAAATTTGCTCGATGATGAAATTGTGTTTGGATCAGTTTGAAACTATGACAGGTAACACAGTATCAAATTTTCAATAAAAAAAATGGCTTATGTTTTTTAATGAAAAAATATTTTTAGATGAAATAATAGATTGTCCTCTGTGCCATCTAGCTGTCGAAGCTATGGATAAAATTTTGAGCAACCCCAAGATCGACCATGACGTTCAACATGTTCTTGAAAAAACATGCCGTGGAATACCAAAACACTACAGAAATAAGGTATGTTAAACACTTACTACGTAATAGTTGCGTTGATTGTTAAAGACCTTTGAAATTACCAGTTTCTTTTTTTTTAATCTTTAATAACTTATTATTTTGTCATTTGTTGTATCAAACGTTTTAACATTTTAAAAATATACAGGGTGTTGTAAAATAATGAGCACTATTGCTAATTTTGTTATGTCCAATAATAACCTAGTTAGCAATAGTGCCGATTTAATTTAAAACACCATGTATAGGGTGTCCCGAAATGACTGTGTATTAAACATATTTAGGAATCCAGAAGTTTCTTTTCCAGAAGATTTTCAACATTACTGAGTTGAAACAAACTATTTACAGCGATGTGACATTTATTTTAAATAAAACATGGTATTTTTATTTTATTTTCAGGTTCCACACCTCATCAACTTTTTTAAATATTCCATATGTCAAAATTCGAGGTTTTGATATTTTCAATGTATTTCATTTCATCGAGACCTTGAGTTTTTCACTCTATCTTAGGTAATTACTTGTTAGTGATTAAAAAAATTATTTTGTTGGAGTAATGTCGTCGCAATATCCAAAATATGCATAGTTTTCTCTAGTTTACAAATATGCTGAAATATGGATGTGACAAATTCAAATTTCAATAACTTGCTTATTTAAAATAACACACCCTGTATTTTATTAGCACTTTATATAATATAGAGAAATCCACGAGAAATCTTCTGCATATTGCATCTTGTCACATTATTATTCACACAGAAAGATGATTTTTTTTTTTAAATCACTAATTACTCATAGTCATGATGAAATATAAAAGGAAATTGAAAAACCAAAATATCTCAAAAACTGTTAAATTTTGGCAAATGTTATATTTAACAAGGTTGAAATTAATCTGAAAATAAAGTAAAAAAGTAATCATGTTCTATCTGAAATAAACAAGTTTACATATCTACTTTGGATATAACCCCGCGTCATTGTAAATATTTTGTTGCAACTCAACAGAGTAGAAAACTTCTAGAAAAAAATTTTTTGCTAAATATGTCAAATATACACTTATTATGAGACACCCTGTATAAGGTAAGTATGTAAATATTTATTAAAATTATTGGGTGGAAACCAATAATTACCGTTATCGACATAATTAAGGTTCGTTGTCGATATTACTAAATTGTTGGAATTTTAAGCGTAATTTATTATAAAATATATTTTACTATTTCCTTTTTCTCTTCCTTCCATAAAAATTTATTAGCTGCTTGTATTTAGCAAGTTGCTTTTTAAAATTAAAGGCGATGAGTAGCTGCTTTGAACAATTGTTTATATTGTTATAATTGTATTGTGGTTTTTGTGTACTTAAATCTGTGTACAGTAGATTTTGTGTTTTGTAGTTTTTTTTGCATAATGAGAGACCTGTAATTAAAATTATGATAATTTTTTTTTTATCGTGAATAGTAATTGCAGTTAAAGTAGTATCTGTGATTTTATTTTTAAATTGAAGGTATTTTAATACTTGTTTATGGAATTTAATATATTATACAGAAATACTCCCAAATAAAAAAAATATATTTGATTATATCATAACTACAGTTTTCTTATTGTCAGTATAACACAAAAGCCTGTTTGAAATTTCTATAGTCTATAATTGTTACGTAAAAGGTAAGTAATAGATATTTTGATATATAGTTATGAGCATGAAAATTGTCACTAAGGTGAAATTTAATAAACTAACAGAAATTTTAATAGAAAAAAAATAAAATTTTACATAAATGACTAATATTGAGTATTGCCACTAATAAACAGTACTAGGCTTTTAGTATAAATAAGTATTTTTAGATTAATATTAAAAATTATATGATTGCAAATGGGAATTAAGTAAATTGAATCATTTAATTATCAAAATAATTAATAGAGAGGTCAGGTTTAGGGAATTTATAAAAATGGCATATTTCTAATAAAGTACTTTCATTTTTCTAACCATATAATGACTTTTTATATTTTTCCTTATAGTGAAAATTTTCTTATATATTCCTGATTTTATTATTTTAAATGACATTTTTCAAACTGCCATTTTGAGGCTAATGAGGCCATTTGGTGTGTTCGCTTAGAGAGTTAAGCCTCATGGATGTGAAATTCACAAAAATTCTCAACTTTTAGCGAATTTTGCAAACTGCAACATTTTCTATATTTCCATCATAAAACTGTCATGGTAGATTGTCCAGCTCCAGTTAAACTTACTGACCCCACAAAATGATGAAATTGGCTATAATATTCCTGTTTTGCGAAACTCGCGGAAAATTGACACGTTCCTACCATTGATTTAAATCACAATCTGTGAAATTCGCGAGAATTTTCCTGAATTTTACATCCATGAGAACAAGGCTTTATCTGGTCATACTTACATCATATCTATGTCATGCCCAAAACTTTTTGAATAACTCTTGGTTTTGTTTTATTGATGGCAAAATCAAAATACCAAAAAAATTATAGCTATTCACAAGTAGGATTAAAAATTTTTCGCTACAATTTTCAAGTAACAAGAAACTTGAAGTATGTTTAATTAAAACATATGTTAACACTTTATTGAAATACCATTTTATATAATCATTCATTCATTCATTCAAGATGATATTGAATCATTTAATTTTTTATTCTTCAATAAAGTAGAATAATGTTTTGAATAGTTAAACATACTCTTCCTTGCTTTTATGACTCATATTTTTTATTACAAATTTGTAATAACAGTATATTTAACATATATATTCAGGATGTTTGTAAAATAAATGCATTTCACCAAAAGGAACATGAAAATAAATAAATTTTAAAATCAAAGAAACAGATCTTAAAACAGGCTCTGTTTGTAAAATGCAGTAGCTATCTCAAAGACGTTGCCTTGCCAGTCAAAGTGTTGAAACTCCATCAAAACTGTAATTCAGTTTAAAATAATAAAAACTAATTACTTACCATAAACCAATGTTAGTATTTGGAAACATATACGTCAAGCCGTAAATGTCAGAATTTGACATTTGATATCGGCATGTGTTCTAGTTTTTGAACAACGTTTCACGCTGTTCCAAAATTTCATACAAACAATCCATATTTAAATCCTCACTTATTAATATCATAGCTGCTAATTCTTGCTTTGAATAAGGCATATTGATGTGACACAATGTAAATCAATCTAGAGTTGACTAGAGCAAACTAGACGCACAATGCTTGCATAAATTTTAATTAAACTTGACCTTGTAAATAGTTTATCAGTTGAATGAATGAGGCAATGCAATGGCGGGCTAAATTGTAATTATTCTTGATTAATAATCTGGAACATATAACACTTTATACCGGAGGTTGCTTAATAAAAATTGTTTATTTTCACGTTTTCTGTATTTCTTTGAAGGAACATTTATCAGAGAAACGCCCTGTATAGGTACTAACAAATGAATGAATCATTACATTTTCATAACTCTGGAATATTGACTTTCAGAGTATTTATTTATTTATTAAAATGATTAACATTTTAAAGTTAGGTAACAGCAGAAATCAATAAACTTTATTTGATACTCTTCTACTACATATTTTCTGTGTAATTTTGTTAGCATTTTGTTCACAAATATCATAGTGTATCGGTTCGTAAGATTTCAGATATACCATATCTCAATAACCAGACAAGGTACCCAAACCAAACTTTTGTAAGAGGAGGACCTTTTTGCAGTTTGCAAAAAAAAGTTGAAAAATTGTACAGTTCTCCTTAGGAATTTTCAGATTGGCTCTTGTAGTTCTAGTGAAACATTTTTTTCCATAAATTAGATGTAATTTTATCAATAAATTTCAAATTATATCGAAATATTATAATATATTTGTTAAAGTTACAACAGTTTGAATTTTATATTTGTAATATACAGTGCTTTCAAAAAGTAGCGAATAGATTCATTATTTTTGAAACTGAGAAGTTTTCGAAAAAATCCCCTGGCACATCGATTTTGTTATTAAAAAAGGCACTTTGACATACGACCCACATTTGTGACGTCATCGTTGTTCGAGATATGACGTCATAGACAATTTTAAATGGCAACCCCCAATTTTGACGGGAGAAGGGGGTCGATTGAGTGGCCAGCCAGATCGTCTGATTTGATGCCTCTAGATTATTTCTTGTGGGGATACTTAAACAGCAAAGTATATGTTACTAGACCGCTTAATTTAGAAGATTTAAAAGCAAGAATTCGTCACGAGATACATCATATACCTCCTGAAGTTATTGATAATGGTCAAAAAGAATTTATTAATCGTCTTGGCTACTGTCAGGCAGCCAACGGTGCACAATCGATTTTTTACATAATTATTATCATTTTCAGTATTGTGAAAATTAAATTTTAAAATCTTTAAACATTATTTTCTTGAAATTTTTGGTATGTAACACCATAATTTCATCATGATATGACACACTCTTTCAAATACATGGTCAAAATTGGGGGTTGCTATTTAAAAAAATTGTCAATGACGTCATATCTCGAACCATGATGTCACAAATATGGGTCAAAAAGTGCCTTTTTAAAAAACAAAATCGATGTGCCAGGGGATTTTTTCGAAAATTTCTCAACTTTTTGAGAACACTGTATTATAAAAATTTCAAAATGCTGTAAATTCTACAAATATAATTACTTTTTAATAAAATTTAAAATACTTCGATAAAAATACATCTAATTTATGGAAAAAAAAATGTTGCTCTAGTATTAAAGAAACCAATCTGAAAATTCCTAAGCGTAGCCGCACAATTTTTCAACTTTTTTCACAAACTGAAAAAACGTTCTTCTTATATAAAAGTTGTCTATATGGCCACAGTACCTATATCCTAAAGTTTGGTCTAGGTCCTACGTCTGGTTATTGAGATATGAAATCTCACCAGCCGCCGCTGTAGTGTGTAGTTCTGTACGAGTAATGCATTAATGCATGCCTGTCCCTGAATTGTCATATCTAATATACCTCAAATTCTTACTCACTGAACGAGTAACAAAAACAAATAGGTATTATGTGAATACCGTGATTTTTGTAAAGGGGATATTTACCAATATTATTGATTACTGCTGACACAATATGGAAATAATATTTGGTTAAATTATGAGTTTGTTCCAACAACAGCAAGAATCGATTCCGAACTGTCAAAAACTATTCAGCCAGTTCAGTTGTTAATGTACTTTCGACGAATGCGATGTAAGAAGGAGTTGGTCAAACATATTTGGCAGTTTTGAACCAGTTCTAGACGGCTGTTGGAACAGACCTTATCATTAATATTATCTGGAATTTAATCTTCACTTTTTCTTTTATTTTAGTGTACTACACTGGTAAAGAACTCCGGAGAAGTAATAATTAGTCTTTTACATCATGAAGTTGAGAAGGAAGTAATCTGTCCATTAATTGGGATGTGCAGATCTTCAGTTCAGCAAATAATTATAGATTAATTAGGTTACTTCACATATATTTTAGAGTAAGTATGTTTTTCTGAGTTTATTCCACACGAATCAGAAATTAATAAATTACATAACTTACATTCACATCTGAATTGGCTATACATGTTTCAGTCACCGTAATTTTGTTGAGCAAATTTATTTTTGATATTTTTCAGTAACAGAACAATATCAATATATTTTAAAATTTTATTTCAATATACAGGGTATCCCAGCTTTTGTTGAAAAACTATATTTTTTCTTCAGTAATGTAAATCTTCAAGTAAAACATTTATAAAAATCAATTCTTTTAATAGATTGAAAAAAATTGAAATTTTGAATACTCTGTGCTAACAGATAAAACTAGTTGGTTTTATCACATGATTTCTTTTTGAAGGACAATGCATTTTTACCAATTTGCACTGTTTTTGTTAAATTAAATTTCCCACTCATATAGAAAATTTAACCATAAAAATCTTACAGTATCCGTGAGAAAGATCGTAATTAATAGTTAGCTTTTTTGTGACTGAAAATCGCTTAATATTTCGAAATATAGAGGTCTCTATATTATTGCCAGACAAGTGCATTCCTTTTGATTTTATTTCTAATCTTTTCTAACCGGAACATATTTCTAACCTGACTGTTTCGTGCTTGGTTGCTCAAAAACAGCAATTTTAAATACCGTGTCAAAATTTATCTTTAAAAAAATTTAACAATTCAACTTTTGAATGATGTACACTTTCTGCCGGGGTCGATATTTAACTGCAGACGTTTCGCCATATTTAACAGATTATTAACTTATTTATTCTGAAGCAAAGGCATTCAAGTATGACTAATCATCAATCTTTCCTCCCTATTCTGGTATTGTAGAATCTCCAGGGCCTATCTTCAGGTTAGGTTGTAATACCCATTGGTATGAACCAGCATTTTAGTGTCTTCTAGTGAGATTATGCGTCCCTCTTTTTACGCATGTTCTGCAACGGTGGATTTTTCAGGCTAGTATAACTACAGAGTCTTCATAAATGATTACAAGCCACGTGACCAGGACTGTGATTCTCGAAGAGCAACTCCTATGCGAATAAATTTCTTGTCTCTCTCAATTGCCGTAGTGAGGAAAAGCATATTCGGATATGAATTGATTTGAGAATCTCGGCCCTGATCACGTGGCTTGTAATCATTTATAAAGGCATTGTATATGTGCCTTTTGTGGTTTTTTCCTGGTTTCTACATTTTAACGTATACTTTCTCACAGTCGTTGCATGACACCAAGTACACTGCTGCAGATTGTAACGGATTCAATTGATTTTTCGGGTTGCGGAGGATGAGCAAACAGCAATTCCCATTCCTCAATGTGACAGATAGAATCGATGCAGTCTGTTAACTCCGGGAGTGTGCATATCTAAACGAACTGTAGAAACTAAGAAAAAAGAATATGAAAGGCACATACAGTTATACTAGCCTGAAAAATCCACTGTTGCAGAGCATGTTTGGAAAGAGGGGCACATAATCTCACTAGAAGACTAGAGTGCTGGTTCATACCAAAGAGTATTACAACCTAGGGCAAAGAAATGCTCTGGAGATTCTACAATACCTGAACAACATGACGAAACCAGGGCATACTTGAACCAGCTATTTGTAACACTCCTGAACCAGTCAACCTTGACACACTGACTAGTATAAAAGCTGGGCTTAGACTACGCAGTAACAATTCAGACACACTGATGATGCGCCATTTGTTAAGTATGGCGAAACGTCTGCAATTGACACCGGTCATGAAAATCTACGAACTACAGTAATACAGCTCTTAATACTGACATGCAAATAAGGAGGATAAGCATATAAAACAACAGAGGTTGAGATACCCACATATGCACTGGTAGTACTCTGAACATACAGTATGCGCCAAAAGTATGGAATAAATTCAATAAAAACGAAGCAATTATTTTTTGGGAAAAATCCTCAAACAGGTCGATTTTTAATTTAAAAAATACATATTTTAGCGTAGTAGTAGCGTAGTAAAGATAGTTTAATTCTCTATCATACAGTACTAAAATTTTGCCCTCTTACATAGGAAAGTTTTCGAGTAAATGACGATTGAATGTTAGAAAACGTAAATTTTATCCATAAAAAAGCAACAATTCTGAGGTATATAAAATAAAATACAATTGATTAAATTTTATACTTAAATTAAATGTTCGAATTGCCATCCACCAACTTCTTGACAATGCGCAAGTCTGTGAAGAAATTCTTCTTGCACATTATGAATGATTTCTGGGGTAACTCTGCGTATTTCGTCCCGAATGCGATTTTGAAGTTCTTCTAAATTACGTGGTTTATTAATGTACACTTTTGACTTCAAGTATCCCCATAAAAAATAGTCAAGAGGTGTAAGATCTGGCGATCTTGCAGGCCATTCTATCGGTCCGCGTCTGCCGATCCACCTCCCAGGAAAACAGTTGTCCAAAAAATATCATACAGGGCGTGCATAGTGCGGAGGTGCACCGTCTTGCTGAAACTATATGGTATCGTCAGGAATGTCAGGGTCATTATCGTTAGGAAAAATTACTGCAAGGGCTGGGACAAGGTCATTTTCTAGAAACTCTAAATATCTTTGTCCTGTAAGGGTTCCTTCAAAGAAGAAAGGCTCTATTATTCTGTCGTCAACTATTCCAGCCCACACATTTAATTTCTGATGGTGTTGGGTATGTGCCTCTGCCATCCAATGAGGATTTTCCCGACTCCAATATCTGCAAGTTTGACGGTTTACTGTACCATTCAGACAAAATGTGGCCTCATCTGAAGAAAGTATTTGCCGGTGTAAATTTCTATTTCCTTGACATTAATTCATTAGAATTTCGCAAAAGTGTAAGCGGCGATCGGGATCATCTTCATTGAGTTCCTGCACAAGTTGAATGTTGTAGGGATAATATTTTTCCTTCCTCAAGATACGTAGCACTGTGCTCTGACTAGTGTCATTGTTTAATGCAACCAATCATGAAGAATTATGAGGATTATCCACCATACTTATCAAAATGTTCTGTTTCTGATTTTCATTAATGCTTGGACGTCCAGGTTTTGGAATATTTACAACATTGCCAGTTTCTCTAAATTTAGACTACCTTACTGACTGTTGATTGGCTGATAGGGCGATCTGGATATTTTTCATTAAATAAATTGCAAACTTCCTGCTGAGTTCTAGTCATATTCCCGCATCCGATAAGAATTAAAATTTCAATTCTTTGAGTAACAGTTAACTGTGCCATAATACTTTAAATTGAATAATAATTTCTATGTCGCTTACAATACTTATTAGAAAATCGGTGTGACAATGACACTTTGCAAAGATTTTCACCTACGTGATCCATAAAAGAACTATGGAATTCGAAAAACTAAACTTGATAACGTTTTTGCTTTATTTTAATTGATTTACGTTTTCTAACATTCAATCGTCATTTACTCGAAAACTTTCCTATGTAAGAGGGCAAAATTTTAGTACTGTCTGATAGAGAATTAAACGATCTTTCAAAATCAAGGAAAAAAATATGATGTTGCCATTTAAAAAAAAAATCGATGACGTCATTACTCGAAAACAAATGACATTTGAAAATCGCATTTTAAGCTAAAATATGTATTTTTAAAATTAAAAATCGACCTGTTCGAGAATTTTTCCCAAAAAATAATTTTTTCGTTTTTACTGAATTTATTCCATACTTTTGGCGCATACTGTAAATATTTAACTGAAATATTCAGTCATGTGATCTAAAATTGCAATATCGTACTGTTTTATTGTTGTCGCGAAAATGAAATGTTATAGCTTTAATTTTCAAAATTTTGTATCTTAAAAACAAAAAACAGTAAAACCTTTGGAAAAAATTGTTCTAAACTCATGACATCTTTTTTAAAAGCACCCTGTATATTACCTACAATTTTTTTAAACATAATATTGTGACAATTCCAAAATTAATAAAAAAAGAAATAAAAATTAAAGAAACTAATAAAAGTTATCTTTAAAAAGTTAACTATTACAAATTAAAATATATTTTTATGGCTTTTACATTTGGAAAATGACATTTTAAAATTGCCCATGCAAATAATTAGTAATCTCATGTGGCAGTTGCTAAGAATAAACAATTTCCAGGGTCGGGTACCATTAACATTTTGAGACATATTGCGCTCCAGAAAAAACTCAAATAATTTCAGAAGAGAGAAGTATCTCGAAGGTCAAGTCGCAAAATCAATCTAGAAATTGTTTATCCATTGTTATTTATTTTTGTTTCGGATTACTTCAAATTTAAGTATATTTTTTTTCAGGTTGTGTGTGATACATATTGGCATGTGCTGGTACTCTCTTATTAGTATTTATCTGTATAACCAAAGTTTTTAATACAGTGTCAGAAATATAGTTTTTAATAACTCACAGTTTGCTTTAAAAAATATTCATATGGGACATCGCCATAATAATATGTTGTGAATTACGAACTGTGATAAGGAATGACTTTTTTGTTTGCGTTTGTAAAATATTAATCATATGTGAAAATAGTGTTAATAAAAATTTACTATATGAGATTGTTTTATTCGGTATTGACTTGTATTACGAATATTTTTAATGTAATTGAACGGTTTCTCTTGCATAACATAAGATTATGTGAAGTATGTCGCTTTATCATTTAGTTTTATGCAAATTCGGGAAATATATAAGTATCGAATTGCCAAACTGCATTTATCAGAATTCAGAACTGCTTTTAGTTTGCAATGCTCTAAATAGGGAAAATGTTTTGGCAACTAGACTAACGTTTACAGAGAAATAATGGTTGCATATGTTGGTCTTCTAAGAATTAAATTTTACTGCAACCAGTTATTTAGCTGTGTATTGTAAATATGTCATTGTATCATAGACTTTCTAGTTTTCAAGGTGTCCCAAAATTAGCCTGCCTAAAATTAACTGTGGATTCTACGATCAAAAATAAGAAAAAAAAGTTATATAAACATAGGTTTATAATTCGGATTCGGATTTTCTCCAAATATTTTCAAAACGGATCGAGATAAAGTATTTAAATTTAAAATTGAGAATCTAATGTTCTAACAACAATACCATAATTAGTCATAGGCGTGTCAAATTGGGGGGTTATTGGATAAATATTGCTTTTTCATGTCTCGAGGTTTTTGCTGTCAGATAAAAAAAATTAAAAATGTTGAACAATTTTACAAAACAAAGGTACTCGTTTACTTTGATGAATTATTCCGTTTACGAGTAATATTAATTTAAAAATTTTGTGACACCACACAAATATTAGATATGATATGCAAGCGGTCAAATTGTCTCTAGTAGGCTTTGAAAGTTATTTGTCAGATTATTTGATACATATTACATGTTTTTAAAATTTTTGGTATTAATAAGTAGCTATAAGTATTTATAGGCTATATTAAAATTCAAAAAATTACTAATAATTACATTACTGATATGCATTTTAAAAGTATGTTAAAATACTTGAATAACACCTTTAATATGTGTTAAATAAGTCGACAGTTTTTTCTCAGAGCTTACTAGGGATATTTTGCTTATTTATATTAGTATTTATAATTAAGATTACTCGAAAATAGAACAGTTTATCGAATTGAAATAGGAGTACCTTTTTCATGTAGAATAGACCAAAATTTTTAATTTTTTAATCTGACGACGAAAATCTTGAGATACAAGAAAGTTAGAGCAATATTTACCCCCATAGATCCCCCAGTTTGGCACGCGTATGACCAATAATGAGGAATTATTTTCACAATCTAAATGTGATCTTCGGTTTCAAATTTGATTAATTTATCTTGGTCCCTTTGGGAAATATTTGGGAAAAATCAAATTTTGAGATCCCCATTTAATGGGCCATATCTCCATTAGGGGACACCTACGGACTTATGACTATATAACTTTTTTCTTATTTTTGATCGTAGAATCCACACTTAATTTTTAGCGGGCTAATTTTGGGACACCCTGTATATTGCATATATTTAATAAATTACACTCTACGCTGACCATTCCGCCATATAATATCTACATATACTAGAGATGGGAAATTCTTGGGAAGATATTTTTTGGAAATATACCCAACATATATTTCAAGAATGTTGCCAAATGTTTTCCATAAATATTTTCTTGAAAATTTTCCAAAAATATTTCTCACCACTTATAGATTGCTTTTTGAACACATATTCAGGGTGTCCAGGAAAATGTAGGAAATCTCTCGGGTGCAGATAGAACATAAAAAATATAAGATGACTGTAAATTTTTTTCCTACAGGCTCTCCCGACGGTGATATGTGTCTTTAAAGGACACCGCTGGAAACCAGTTTTTCTTGAAAAATTTAATGTGATGAAGACTAGTAAAAATCTCTTAAAATAGTGTCCTTGAAACATATTTAGCTTACCATGAGCGGGCTAAGCTTAAACACTAACACGCTTTAAGGGTGTTAAAATTTTAAGCATTAAGTTGTAAAGCTTAGCTCGTCCTTGGTAAACTAAAAAAGCTAAACCAACCACATTTTTTAAAAATGTACAAATAATTGATATAATTTGGCGAAAAATTGAAAGTAATACGGAAATATTTCCAGAAAACCTCCTGGAACCTTTCGGGGAAAATTTTCAATACATGTATCCTGAACGAGACACTTCCCTTCCTAGGAAGATTCCATTTTGGAAGCTTTCCAATATGGGAACTTATATCATCTCACATAGACTCTAAGTTCGTTTGGATTTTTTCAGATATTCTTTCTCTACTTTTTTTTATTGTTTTACTTGTATATTGGTTACAGAAGTCCAAAATTCAATTAAAAAATTTATAGGATTCACTACCAAGAAAACTTCTGGAATAGTGGAACTGTGCATCGGTATCACGAATACAATCACTGATAAATAATAATGAATTAATCTATATATTTATACAAATACTGACAATGACAACTTAGTAGAAACAAATGGAAAGCACAAAACAATAATAGAAATGAATGAATGAATGAATTAATTAATAAACATTTTTAGGAATGATATTTTCAATATATTTCCAATCAGTACTATTAGTAATACCCTAACCGTATGACGATGACGAAAATTGTCATTTTGACTATGGTTAAATTATTAGTAACAGTCTATTATCCAGTCCGGCGTGTCCACGTCGGCTCCTTTGATGTCGAGGTCCCAGATTTCGTTTTTTTAGACGACCAAAAGTCGAATGCGCATTTAGCCGCGCGCTCAAGGGGCACAGTAATTTGTCAAGAAATAGAATTTCTCCCACTTCGTTGTGTACATATGAATTTCATTCGTGTTCATTGCGCATTTAGCCGCGATTTAGCCACACCCTCTGGAACCCTCACTCGACGAACTGTATAATAAACTGTGGTAACATATCGGTAAAAATGCCATCGAATTCATTTCATGACATACCTATTGAGAGAAATTCCACTCCAGTAGAATGTAGACCGGTTGGATCAAGTGCTGTCACTCGATAATTTTGTCGTGGCATATGCCTGACATCTGCTGTACCCTGTTGTTGTATGGCCCATTTATGGAACACCCTGTATATTTAAAAGTCACTGTCTTTTTAACGAACTGGGTCCAGTAAATTGCAGTTCCTAAAACAGCAGAGTAGCTTAAATATTTAAAGGAACCAGCCTTTTTCATATCTGTATAACAGAATTAGTTTTCGTACTGGATGTGCACAATATTTATTTTTTTCTGTCTAGGTACTACTGTTGTAATATGCAAGTTAGTTATTAGATACATATATTAGGCTAATTTTTATTGTAAAGTTGTATTTGATATACTAGATCAGTGCATTATACCGAAAGATGGAGCTTGCTCTATCTGCTTAAGCACAGCCTAGTGGTTTTTAGTAGAACCATATACACGTATATGAGACCCACATGCATAGTACGTTTCCTATTCACATTATTCTTTTTATTCATGAGATATCGCAACATTGCACACTCTTCGACATCCATTCTACATGACAACTTCAATAAGTCGCTGTCAAGTTTGTATTTTGCAAAAGATTGTTTCTGAAAATGCCTCCTCACAATGAATTTATGAATTATGAAATGAGAGACATGTAGTGGTATATGTACAGGAACATTTTAGTGGACGCGCTGCCAAGAGAACATATGAAGAACTTTATCGGAATTGCAGACAGCCTTCTCATACATTGTTTGCTTCTTTATTCACCATATTAGGCAAAACTGGGAACTTTAGGTCTAATGCACAAAATAAAAGATACGTTCAAAGAAGGATACAAGACAAAGAACAAATTCTAGAAAAAGCAGAAGAAAATCCCGAAATTAGTATTCGTCAGTTCTCTGCAGTCACAGGAGTAGACTGCAATACCATTTGAATTATATTCCACACACAGTAGTGACGTTTCTATTTTCACCCTGTACAATATTAGTTTGAATCAGACCGCCCGCTGAGATTAACATTTTGCAAACTATTTCTCCAATTACATAACAAGGATCACACTTTTCTCAGAAGATTTGCCTTTACAGATCCTGTTTTTACCCGTAGAGGTTTTTAATTAATAAACGTGTGGAACAAAGGAAATCCACACGAAATAAAAGACCATCACTTCCAACATGAATTTTCAGTTAATGTCTGGGATTATAGAAAATTTTATTTTGGGGCCTATTGCTCTACCTGCAAGGTTGAGCCAAAATTATTTAGAATTTCTTAAGCAAGAACTTCCTGGGGCTTTAGAAGAAGTACCCATTAATACTAGAGATGACAAATGTGGCTCATGGCCTAGAGGTGGGCACGTGGCTAGTTTCACATACCCGCTCCTCTTAAATAACAATAAAACACTGCGTCGACGTAAAATAATATTTGTAGTCTATTAAAAAAAACCGCATATTTTTATCATTTTTCGTTGAGGAGTTACTGAGCGAAAACTATATCCCTTTGGATCGAGCGCTCACCTTAAGCCTTAAGTGCCCATCACTGACCCACACACACCAATTCACGCGGAGGTTTCAAAACTAAAACAGAATTATGTACGTCACGCGTTACACATCGTGACCCCTCTATTCATAATAAGTGCCCACCCCAAGTAAGACAAACGTATAATTCGTTTCCTATTCTCAAAAATTTAATAAAACCTTTAAGGAAGAGAATGGGGTACACATAGAACATTTATTATAAATTAGTACCACCACCTTTCAGTTTATTATGTTATTTTTATTATGGATACGTAGTTATTTCCAAAAAATGTAGGATATATATAATAAATATTTTCTGTAATATCTTCATAACTGAGCATAATTTCGATTTTTGATAGGTATGCGTTTTTGTATAGAATAAAATTCAGTACCTATTTCTGATAGTTGTGTATAAACATTTAAACTTACAAAAAAGCTACAGAAGAACATTTACAAAGGGTTATAGTAAAATAAACGCCCTGTGTGATTTAACCTGATAGGAACATAATCACTGCAACACCAAATTTTGCTCAAATTGGTTAACTGGGTTTTGAGAGGAGAAAACAATAAATAAAAAAAAGTTTTAACACCCTGTAACTTTTTTTTGCGACATTTTTTTTATTTAAGCAAATTTGATTGACACCTTGTATAAACGCTAATTGTTAGCATTCCTCTCTGGATCTTGAACTGTTTATAATTATTATACTTACCAAAAAAAAACCAACACTTAAAAGTACTATTTGAATACACAATATATAAAATAAATATACCACATAAAATCATTATGTACTTATGTCGAAATATGTATTTTAGTGTGATGAAATAGTTAAAAAATATGGTAAACAAATTTTTCAATTCATTATTGATCACAAAAGTGCTAGTTGGATTTGCAAAGAAGTCAAATTGTGCCCTGCACAAGCACTTGGAGTTTTGATAGGAAGCAATGCTTGCACTTATGGTCCTGCTTATTGGTGTGCCAGCGAACAAAATGCAGATCGGTGTCAAGTAAGTAAAATATTTTTATAGACATGCATATAAGACAAAACAACAAAATCTATCAAATGTAATTAATTACATATTTTCAATTTATAGGCTTTAAAGATGCTTAATAAAAAAATATATACAAAGCGTTCAAATTCTCATTTCAAATTACTTTTTAAGCAATATCTCAGAAACAAATAAAAAGGCATGGTGTGTAGAATGAAATATTAGTGGATATTTTGTTACACTTAACTTTTTTATTTTACTTACTTTCTTAGTTTATTTAATGTATCATTTGTTTTGCGACATATTGTTCAAAAATATATAAAATATGGAACTGAAAATCTTGTATCTTGCTTAATAATTGTTTCTCGAATTATATATCTTCATAACACTATTTTTTTTATCTTTGCTGCAAACTGCAGCAGTTTTGGCATAAAACTGATATTTTGTATTATACAGGGTGTCCAGAAAATGAGTGTCTTAATTTTGCTGTATAGTAAATTATACCAAACAAAACATATTTGACTTAACAATTTTTTTCTCTGACCAACAGTAACAGAATTATGGCAACAAACAACAAACGTCGCTCAGATACCATGTTAGGATTGTTAGTAATTTTGCATTTTATTACAGTTATATTATAATTTTTAAAATGTATTTATATACAAACTATTCATTGTAGATATTTTTGTCATAAAAGCTTTTGTTGCTTTTGGTCATAGATATATAAGCCCTTAAAGTTACGGTACTTATATTCCGGATACCCGCCTGTATAATATCAATAGTACTCATTATATGTTTTGTGGTATCAGTTTGGCAAAATTTGTTATAAAAATATAAAAAACGAATTACTTATTGTCAAAAAGTATTTTTTTAATTTGAAAATTTTAAGTTGTGATGTTTCAGGCTAGATTACATTGTGAAACTAAAGTCTGGGGAGGATCCAAACCAAAACAAAATTTCTTAGGAGAAAAACTTTGTAGTAGAGGACCTGGATATTGGTGTCAAAATAAGGCAACCGCTGATCAATGTGGAGCAGGGGTACATGTTACTGATTTTGTCCATACATTCTTAAATTAATCATTATATTTTAGGCTAGGTCACATTGTGAAACAAAAGTCTGGGGTAAAACTAGACCAAAACGAAGTGATCGACTGGTAGGAAGCAACCGATGTACTTGGGGTCCAGGATACTGGTGTCAAAGTGAGGCAAATGCTGATGAGTGTGGAGTAAAGATTATTAATTTGGTTTGTGTTCTTAATACTTCTATAATATCATTTTAGGCTAGACCACATTGTGAGAGCAGAGTATGGGGTGGACCAAGACCAAAACGAAGTGTACCAGGAAGTGACCCATGTAGTTGGGGTCCTGCATATTGGTGTCAAACTGAAGCAAATGCAGATGAGTGTGATGTATGAGATCTTGTTATTGGTGTCGATGTTCTTAATATAAACCACGTATTATTTTAGACCAGACAGCACTGTGAGAGCAACGTTTGGGGTGGCTCTAGACCAAAAAGGAGTCAGGTGCTCGTAGGAAGCAATCGGTGTACCTGGGGTCCAGGGTACTGGTGTGAAAGTGAGGCCAATGCAGATGAATGTGGATCAGGGGTATCTACAAAGTTTCTGTTTTTACTCACATTCACCGAATAACCATAATTATATTCTAGGCTAGGTCACATTGCGAAAAAAGGGTGTGGGGTGGACCAAGGCCAAGACGAAGTCCGCAACTGGTAGGAAGCAATCGATGTACCTGGGGTCCAGGATATTGGTGCCAAAGTGAAACTAATGCAGATGAATGTGGATCAGGGGTAAAAATAATTGATTTTGTACTTGCACCTCATGTAATCACATAATTATATTTTAGGCTAGGTCACACTGTGAAACAAAAGTCTGGGGTGGATCAAGGCCGAAACGTAGTTCAGGACCTTTAGGGGCTAGACCTTGTACTAGAGGTCCTGGATATTGGTGTCAAAGTGAAGCAACTGCAGATGAATGTGGATCAGGGGTACACGTTTTTACGTGTTTTATGTGTACTTTATATAATCTTCAATTACATTTCTAGGCTAGGTCACATTGTGAAACAAAAGTCTGGGGTGGATCAAGACCGAAACGTAGTACAGGACTTTTAGGTGTACCGGTGATAGGAAGCAATCGATGTACATGGGGTCCTGCATACTGGTGTCAAAGCGAGGCAAATGCTGATGAGTGTGGAGTAAAGATTATTAATTTGGTTTGTGTTCTTAATACTTCTATAATATCATTTTAGGCTAGACCACATTGTGAGAGCAGAGTATGGGGTGGACCAAGACCAAAACGAAGTGTACCAGGAAGTGACCCATGTAGTTGGGGTCCTGCATATTGGTGTCAAACTGAAGCAAATGCAGATGAGTGTGATGTACGAGATCTTGTTATTGGTGTCGATGTTCTTAATATAAACCAAGTATTATTTTAGACCAGACAGCACTGTGAGAGCAATGTTTGGGGTGGCTCTAGACCAAAAAGGAGTCAGGTGCTCAAAGGAAGCAATCGGTGTACCTGGGGTCCAGGGTACTGGTGTCAAAGCGAGGCAAATGCTGATGAGTGTGGGGTAAAAATTATTAATTTGGTTTGTGTTCTTAATACTTCTATAATATGATTTTAGACTAGATCACATTGTGAGAGCAGAGTATGGGGTGGACCAAGACCAAAACGAAGTGTACCAGGAAGTGACCCATGTAGTTGGGGTCCTGCATATTGGTGTCAAACTGAAGCAAATGCAGATAAGTGTGATGTACGAAATTTTGTTATTGGTGTCAATATTTTTAATATAAATTAAGTATTATTTTAGACCAGAGAGCACTGTGAGAGCAACGTCTGGGGTGGGTCAAGACCAAAAAGGAGTGAGGTGCTCGTAGGAAGCAATCGGTGTACCTGGGGTCCAGGGTACTGGTGTGAAAGTGAGGCCAATGCAGATGAATGTGGATCAGGGGTATCTACAAAGTTTCTGTTTTTATTCACATTCACCGAATAACCATAATTATATTCTAGGCTAGGTCACATTGCGAAAAAAGGGTGTGGGGTGGACCAAGGCCAAGACGAAGTCCGCAACTGGAAGGAAGCAATCGATGTACCTGGGGTCCAGGATATTGGTGCCAAAGCGAAACTAATGCAGATGAATGTAAAGGGGTAAAAATAATTGTTTTTGTACTTGCACCTCATGTAATCACATAATTATATTTTAGGCTAGGTCATACTGTGAAACAAAAGTCTGGGGCAGATCAAGACCGAAACGTAGTTCAGGACCTTTAGGGGCTAGACCTTGTACTAGAGGTCCTGGATATTGGTGTCAAAGTGAAGCAACTGCAGATGAATGTGGATCAGGGGTATACGTTTTTGCGTGTTTTATGTGTACTTTATATAATCTTCAATTACATTTCTAGGCTAGGTCACATTGTGAAACAAAAGTCTGGGGTGGATCAAGACCGAAACGTAGTACAGAACTTTTAGGGGCTAGACCTTGTACTAGAGGTCCTGGATATTGGTGCCAAAGTGAGGCAACTGCAGATGAATGCGGATCAGGGGTACAGATTGCCTATTTTCTTTATGTTCTAGTGTAACCACAATTACATTTTAGGCTAGATCGCATTGTGAGACAAAGGTGTGGGGTGGATCAAGGCCAAAACGAGGTGTACCGGTGATAGGAAGCAATCGATGTACATGGGGTCCTGCATACTGGTGTGAAAGTGAGGCAAATGCAGATGAGTGTGGGGTATAGATTATTATTGGTATTTATATTTGTAATATGCCATAAATACTATTTTAGGCTAGGCCACACTGTGAGACAAAAGTCTGGGGCAGATCAAGACCGAAACGTAGTTCAGGACTTTTAGGGGCTAGACCTTGTACTAGAGGTCCTGGATATTGGTGTCAAAGTGAAGCAACTGCAGATGAATGTGGATCAGGGGTACACGTGTTTGCGTGTTTTATGTGTACTTTATATAATCTTCAATTACATTTCTAGGCTAGGTCACATTGTGAAACAAAAGTCTGGGGTGGATCAAGACCGAAACGTAGTCCAGGACTTTTAGGGGCTAGACCTTGTACTAGAGGTCCTGGATATTGGTGTCAAAGTGAGGCAACTGCAGATGAATGCGGATCAGGGGTACAGATTGCCTATTTTCTTTACATTCTAGTGTTATCACAATTACATTTTAGGCTAGATCGCATTGTGAGACAAAGGTGTGGGGTGGATCAAGGCCAAAACGAGGTCTACGGGTGATAGGAAGCAATCAATGTACATGGGGTCCTGCATACTGGTGTAAAACTGAAGCAAACGCAGATGAGTGTGGAGTACGAAATTTTGTTATTGGTGTTGATGTCCTTAATAGAAATTAAGTGTTATTTTAGGCCAGACAGCACTGTGAGAGCCACGTCTGGGTTGGTTCAAGACCAAAAAGGAGTCAGCGGCTCATAGGAAGCAATCGGTGTACCTGGGGTCCAGGTTATTGGTGTCAGAATGAAGCAAATGCGGATGAATGTGGATCGGGGGTAAATTATTAATTTTGTCCATATTCTTAATATACTGTTTATTATATTGTAGGCCAGATCCCATTGTGAAAGCAAGGTCTGGGGTGGACCAAGACCTTAAAAAAGTGCAGATTTTAAATAAAAAGTGAGTATCAGTTTTATAATTTCTTGTTATAATGTATTTCAATGAAAACTAAACCCATTTCTGTAACTTTGTAATTTGTATAGAATGATGTAAAAAAATACTCGGAAGAATCAGTTTTGCGCGTGTTAACAAAAAAAATTAATTTTCTCAAAAATTAAGTATCTTATTTGAAAGGTGTTACTTTACAGCGGGTTGCGCATTTATGATATATATAATAATATTTTTCTACGTTTATGCAAAAAACAAAACTTCAATGAACTATATTTCATGAAAAAACTGGTTCTTTATTGCTCTAGTACAATAAATTTTTTATTGCATTCATCTGTCATTATACTACAGCATTATGTGACTACACTTAGTGCCATCTAAACAAAATATTTTTTGGTTTTTGCATGAACATAGAAAAGATATTGTATGCAACTCGTACAAAAAGTGTTTATTGCACTTACTTTTTCTACTTGTTCCATAAATAACTATTTTTCTAATATCTAAAAATAATAATAATTAAATATGTTATTACAAGGGCAACTACATAATTCGGTACTTTAGTATTTGTTTGTAACACAGAATCGCAAACATAGAGAACCCCTTTTTACTACCAATGATACAGGTATAATCTAAATTTTAGGTTATTTGGAGATTTTCAGTTATGATGAATAAACTATTAGTTTACAATGATGGATCATATGAGAAAAACTTTTATTATTAAATTTAAATAGATATAGGTATGGGAATAGTACTTTAATAATAATAATAAAACATAATAAAAACAAAACATTGCACTACATACATTTTTTACCTCATTGCAAATAGGCTCGCAAATCGAGAAACTGAAAACTATAATAAGTGGAACAAATAAAATAAAGCTGTGACATACTCCACCATTCCTGATTAACCAAATTTAACATTGTGTTTGCCCACCTATCACACTGTTGTCATATCATATCAGATATAAATCAGAGATCAACTTCTAAACAGATGTAGATAGTAAGAAAGTTTTTCATAAATATGCAGTCTTATTGATGATAAAAACATTTGGATTTGTTCTTGGGAAAACAATTATTGTTGATGACATTTATAACCCTTATTTAGACTCATTTGAAGCCATAAGTTAAACTATTGATTATTTCCATAAACTTTATAAGCAAATTGTCATTTGTTTTGTATCAAACATTTATCCCGTCTTCTCAAATCATTGTGCATCTGTATGACAAAGAAAGCTAAGAGAGAGAACATGAAAATTCCGACTCCGTACAACGCAGCATATTTGCCACAAATAATTTCCCTGCAGATGTTGGCAATTCCAGTTAATTAAACTTACCTATGAAAGGATAATTCAGGATGAAAAAATTTCAGTTTTCACACATATGACACTGAGACATAATTTAGCAATTTGAACAAAAATATTATTAAAAAACTAAGAAATCACTAAAAAAAATACAAATTCCGATAACACTAGTCACCAAAACTTATATTATGTGTACTGACGGGACTGATATATCAAATTATCTAAATCAACATGTGTGTAGAACAGTAAACATTTTCATACTTCGTCTATATTTTGGTAGTATGAAATGACAAACAAATAAATATATTAAATAAATCATATTTTCCTTCTTGCAAAGAAGTGTTAAGCCTTGTCCTCATGGACGCGAAATTCTCTATTCTATTATTTTCAACATAAAACTGTCATTATTGACTGTCATGGTAGATTACAGAAGTTGAAATCAAACTTATTAACCCCACATAATGACGAAAATAGCAATAATATTACTGTTTTGTAAAAATCCCCAAAAGTTGCGACTTTTCCGCCATGAAAATTTAAATCAAAACCTACTCATTCCCGTGAATATTCGCGAATTTCGCGTCCATCAGGACAAGCCTTTATAGTATATTTAAATTGCAATTATAATAAATTAACCATATTTTATGTGGTCTAACATTTATGTTAGTATTTAATTAATTTATGACAAGCGCTAAGATAAATTTTCAGACTGTAGTACAAATGAAATTATGGTAACTGCCGAAACACTATCTTTATATAAAACCTTCTAGTCGTCCAGATTAATAAGTAGGATGACGTTCTCTGTCTGATTTCTATAAAATCTAAACAATTACCTATATTTTTCGTAACTATTAAATCTATGATTATTTCCTATCCTGTCAAGGTCAATGAGTTAAGTTTGAGACATCCTTCACATATCTTAAGACATATGTATGTGTCTATACACTAAAAATTATTATAATAGATTATAAATTTTAAAACGCTATAAATTCTACAAATATCATTAGTTATTAATAAAATTTGAAATACCTCGATAAAATTACATCTAATTTATGAAAAAAAAAAAAAAAAATAGTTCACTAAAATTGAAGAAGCCAATCTGGAAATTCCTAGGTGAGGCAGCGATTTTTTTAAACTTTTTTTCACAAACTGCAAAAAGGTTCTCTACAAAAGTTGTCTATACAGGGTGTCCCAAAATTAGTCTGCCAAAAATTAACTGTGGATTCTACGATCAAAAATAAGAAAAAAAAAGTTATATAAACATATGTCCGTAAACACCTTCTAACGGAGCTATTACTCTTTAAAGGGGGATCCCAAAATTTGATTTTCTCCAAATATTTTCAAAACGGATCTAGATAAAGTAATCAAATTTAAAATTGAGAATCGCAATTGGATTGCGAATCTAATGTTCTAAAAACAATATCATAATTAGTCATAGGCATGCCAAACTGGGGCGGTTATTAAATATTGCTTACTTATTACTTTTTCATGTCTCGAGGTTTTCGCCGTCAGATCAAAAAATTAAAAATGTTGAACAATTTTATAAAAAAAGGTACTCTTTTACTTCGATAAATTATTTCATTTACGAGTAATACTAATTTAAAAATTTTGTGACATACCATAAAAATATTAGATGATATGATATGCTAGCGGTGAAATTATTTCTAGTAGGCTTTGAAAAGTTATTTGTCAGTTTATTTGACACATATTAGCTATGTTTTTAAAAAATGTTGAAGTATTAATAGGCTATATTAAAATTCAAAAATTTACAAATAATTGCATTACTGATATGCATTTAAAAGTATTTTAATATGTTAGAACGTTTGACACCTTTAATATATGTTAAATAAGTCGACAGTATTTCCTCAGAGCCTGCTAGGGATATTTTGCCTATTTATAGCTTCCATCTTAAACTTTTGTGGTATGTCACAAAATTTTTAAATTAAGATTACTCGAAAACAGAGCAGTTTAACGGATTGAAATAGAAGTATCTTTTTCATGTAAAATAGACCAAGATTTTATTTTTTTTTATCTGACGACGAAAATCTCGAGATCCAAGAAATTTAGAGCAATATTTACCCACTGACCTCCCCGTTTGACACGCCTATATGACCAATTATGAGAAATTATTTTCAAAACATTAGATTCGCAATATAACTATGATTCTCAGTTTCAAATTTGATTACTTTATCTTGATCCCTTTTGGAAATATTTGGGAAAAATTAAATTTTGAGGTCCCCATTTAAGGGGCCAAATCTCCGTTAGCGGACGTCTACGGACTTATAATTATAAAAAAAATTTTTCTTATTTTTGATCGTAGACTCCACAGTTAATTTTTGGCAGGCTAATTTTGAGACACCTTGTACATATAACCACAGTACATATTATGAGGAGCAGACACTCAAAAAGATTTTAGTCCAACCTGACAAAATGTTGAGAAAACGCAAAAAACCGCTATCCGTTTGTTAATGTATCTAGATTAGATTTCCTTTTAATAAGTTATAGGTATGGTTAATACTATTCTGAAACTATGTTTTATACAAATCATTACCAATTTTAGGTAAGCTATTATTATTTTTTTAAACTAATCCTTTTGAGTGTCGAAGAATTACTTAAAGCCTTTTGTCAACGAAGTTCACAGCTCTAAACAATTATTATTATAATTTGTTAGGCGTTTTAATTCCGCTTGGATGTCCAGGACTCGTCAGCTTGGTCTTATGGCAATATAGAATGCAATGATCTACTCTTTGCGGGATTTTCAAAAATTGGACTTAACGCTTTTTGAAAGTCTGCTCTTCATATATCCTAAAGTTTGGTATGGGTCCCATGTCTGATTATTGAGATATGACATACCTGAAATGTTACCAGCCGCCTCTGGTAAACAGTGAATAATTACGTACTTTGTATACTTTCAGGTAACATAATATTGACTAAGGAAACTATGGATTTGGAAATTGGAAAGACGGAACATAGACACCTACTCATATCCAGTGTCCAGTTATGTCTAATTTCTAGTGTAATATACAGAATAATGCAATATAAATGTACCTACCTTTGCATTATAGAAAAATATATTCTTTTAAAATAAAATATAGATTTATACATTTTATTTCACATATAAACTTTACGTCAATTTTATAAGGGATTAAGGGCAATTCTTTGAGGAAATCTTGGCTGAAATGGATTATTTAGTAAAAGCCATTCAGCTAAGAATATAACTGGGTCTAGAGGTTTCATCCGAACAAGTTGTGTTAAACCTTCCAATAGAGTTGGTTTAATGTACTGAACAATGTAATCTGCTGCCTTGTCTTCTTCTGATATTATAGGTTCCAGTATACCTAAAAGGATTAAGTATGTTTGCATTAATTTACAAGCTGTATATACTTATTCATTTGCATATGAAAGCGTTTATATTTAATAATTATGGTAAAATTGTGCAAAATACTATTAGCATAACCTGTAACATATTTTTTAAATTTATAATAATAGAAAGGAAAAATTATAGGGTACCTATACCCAATCGCTAATAATCTAGAGAGTAACTTGTGTTATAAACCTGCTCACAATTTATAGCATTCGACATAAAGAAACATACATGCAGCCCGTATATTTTTCCTATAAAATCGTGTGCCGCGTATGTTCGAGAGTATACCCGATTACCGATTACACAGCTTCTGCTGCAGAAAGTACGCATGCGTCGAGGGCAAAATTTCGGGGATATCTTTTCGCTAATTTAATTATGAATGTAGTAAATTTTATTAGAGATTTTGTGTTTTCAAGAATGGAGAAAAATCAAGCTCTACAACGTATTCTCAAAATCGTCCTAATTTAACAAGTGAATATCGGATGCTGACGCATGTATGAAGAGTTTAGCGCGAGGTCAAAATATGAATTGTGATGTTGAAATATGCATTTCATTAACAAAAATGTAAAGTGAGTATCATATATGTATAGTGCAAATAAAAAGTGATAAAGAAGTACAGATGCGAAACCGAAAATAATGGAAAGTCGCGGGAGGAAGATGGTATTTTTAAAACGAGTCTTCGAAAAAAAAAAATTGGATTGCTATATCTTACAAAATGAAACTTTACCTAGAATATATACAAAGGTGATTTTGCGCATTATGCGTGACATATGAATTATAGTAGGTGAATTTCCGTATAAATGAAATCGAATAGAGTATATTGATAGAAAAAGACGAAATAGCGATATGGCGTAGAAACTATTTAAAATAAATATTAAAAGATCTGAATCTGGATCGAAGAATATATTAAATTTTGACGAAACATGGATATGTGAAGGTCATATGGAAAGCTGTACGATATGATATAATAAGTGTCAATGCGTGACCGTTATAGTGACAGTGCTAGTAACCAATAGTGAATAGGGTATGGTATATGTATTCTAAAGCCTTTTGTCCTTTTGCATGCGGATTTCGCAAATATTTGCGCTTTGGAAAATCTCTACTTGTAACAGATTTTGTCAAGTATAATATTTTTTATCATTTTCATCATTCAAACTGCCATGGTAGATTGTCTGAAGCTTAAAATAAATTTAGTAACACCACATAATAAGGAAAGTACCAATAATATTTGTAGTGCTTTATTGTTTCGCAAAATTTGTCAAAAGTTGAGATTTTTCGGCCATAAATAATTAAAACAGAAATTGAGAAATTCGTGCAAGAATTTGTGAATTTTGCATCCATGACGACAAGGCTTAAGTGTGATATCCGCGGAGTGCGCATTAGGTAGGTGTAAGTGGGTGGTGGTGGGCACTAATTTGTAGAGAAGATGGCACAGGGGGCACATTAAAAGTAAATTGTTAATGTGTTAGGTTCAGTCGACGTTAATTTATTTTTGATAATTTTGTGTGCTTTGAAGTCTTCTCAAGTGGAACACGTAGTTAATCATGCCACCCTCACCTTCCGCACTCATCTCTGTGTATGTGAATAAGTCACTCTCTATTATTTTCGACCTTGGGTAATTGATAATACAAGATAAAAACTGTAGTGTTCTATATATTTTATGATTCCTGGATGTTTCACGTTAATGAAGATGATAACGATCACTCTATCTACGTTGATCTAATATTTTCACCTTCAATTTTTCCAGAACTGAACTATCCAAAATTAAACAATTAAATGGTGTTAAAATTATAATTGAATGGCCTTTATCACACAATACCACTGTCATTTACGATTTTAAGTGTAAATCTCACGCTTAGGAGCAGAAATTTGAGGAATGAATATTCAAAACCAAAGTTAAGGATCTCTGGGTTTTTTAGTTCTTGCACCAAAACGAAGAAAACTTGGGTGGCAAGTTTTCGGTGGTTTACTGCAGTATTACTTACTTGTAGGGTAGAAATATCTGTTTTCCTTTTTGGCTTCATTGGCATTTTCAGAACCATGCAAAGCGTCGGGTTGATCATCTTGCAAGCCGAATCGTGTCCTGACACTATAAGGAAAGAACCACTCTTCTCTTATCGACCCAAAAGGACCCGTCATGGTTTTCCATTTTTCAACTGCATTTATACCAACCAAAGACAAGACCATAAGAGGTGACACGCTCATGGTGACAACAATATGGGGAAAGGCTGGGCTACCATAATGTTGAGCATAAATTTCAGAAACTTGTTCTGGACTAAGGTGTATTATTCTTTTCTATGCAGGAAAATAATATATGTGTTAGCGTTTTTCTATATCGTTTTGTTGAAATAATAAAAAAAAAATCATAAGCTTAGGTGCTCTCTTTAAATAAAATATTGCCAATCTTGTAGCATTTTCGGTTATACCTGAAGTCGCTATCTATTTATTTATTTTAAACGACACACCCTGTATATGTGGCTTTTATAAAGCTCCCTTATATATATCTCTAATGGTAAAATAGCCTGTATATATTTAGAAATTTAGTTTACATTTCAGGCATGTGCTTTAAAAGTAATCAACACAATTTTTTACAAAAATGTTTATATTTTTATACTAGTCGACAACACACATTAGTTTTCTAATATTAAAAAAAAAATAGGTTTAATCATGCGTAGTCAGCAATCAATGTAACGAGCGTTAACTAAGTCAATTTGGCTTAAAAAATTTCACGTAGAGCGTAGCGCAGCGACCAACTTAATCTCATTTATCAACGCGCTATATCGCCGCTGTCAAATTCAATAATTTAGTTTTAAAACTAAAACTAGTGTTTTCTCAAGAACAAAAAGTGCTTATCATAGAGTACTACTCTACTAATAGACAGACGCAACATTGATGAAATATGGAAATAAATAAAGTTAATGACAGCGGCGACATAGCGAGTTGGCAGATAAGATTAAGTTGGTCCATCGTCGGCTAAATCGCAGCAGTCGAGCTTTTCCGATGCGATTTTGCAGACGATGGTTGGTCGCTATGCTATACCCTACGTACAAATGTTCAAAGCCAACTTGACTTGACCGAAAAGTGTGGGCGTTTTTTTGTTTGGTTTAATATTGGCTTTAAATCATTAGCGCCGAAATTTGCCACTTTCGACATTAGTTGTGTAAAACAAATTGTCAAAAATCTTGATAAATATTTTCTCAGGCTACTGAACCTGCCATTTGCAGTTTTCTCTATAAGTTATTATTTGTTTTCCTTATAAATTTAGAATTAAACTTTTCTTATTAAATTAGTGTCTTAATATGACGTGCATTATTTGATATACTGTAATAATAATTCTACATGTTTGTTTAGCTTTGGTGCTACAAAAGGAAAAAAGGATATGGCACTATATTGGATCCATCTGGACTCATTGGATCTTTACGTCTTAAATATTATAAATTAACTTATTTTATGTGAGATAAATTATACTTCTCTTTGATAGCACACAAACTGTTAAAACTAAAAGGGAAAGCACTTTTATTACTAGGTATCAATTAGGTGTAATTATAAAAATGCTCTACTTTTTAATGATGAAAAACTTTTTTTGTAATTATACTTTCGCGTCAAAGATCAATTACGGTAAATTACTAGTAAATTGATACTATACCTATTTTACATTTTTATGTATATCTACGTTTCTTTTGTTGTTGAAAAAATAATAGTAATGATACCTACAAAACTGCTCTTCTTGATGTTGAATTGTTCCTGAAATAGTAAATGCTTTTCTTTAAAGCATCAGCAATATAGGAAGCGAAAATAAAGAAAATATTAAGAAAAAGTAAAGTTTACTCTAATATGTCATATTCTCAAAATAAAAATATTGTCGAATCAAAGAAACAGAAATTGCAATTAAATTTTCAGAGTCGCCTATCAAGTATTTTGCCATTGTGAATATTTACTTACTAAACGAGTACAAATGAGTACGCTTCTAACCCTTATGAAACTGATCGGTCGCAGTAAATATACGCTGTTGAAAATCAGTGGTGTAGACAACGGGTGTTTAACATTACACTCACACAAATAAACTTAACCCAGTTAGTGCATTGTAAATAATTGAATAAGTAGAGTAAATATAATACCTATACAGTGAAAGAATTACTTTGCTACGAATAGTAAAAATCCATTAACTGTAGCAAAATATCTGCTACCGTAACTTAAGTTAGATAATAACTTACCCTAAGTGAGCTATCCTATAACCACAAGACTTTTTTGTTGTGGTAGCAAACACATTTCAGCAAAACGTACATATTTGTGGCAGCATTAATTTGTTGCTGTGGGTGCAAAAATTTTACCTACTGTAGCTAAAATATCTTAGCAAAGCCCCACTTGGTGGATTTCTTTCAGTGTATTACTTTCTTAATAGACAGGGACTAGGTATACACTTACTAATATCCTAGATAAAGTTCACACAGTCAATTTTGTGGATAAATAATTCATAATATTTAGTAATTGTGAAGTAGTGAGAGAATTGGACCAAGCACTTTGGTACTTTGTCGCTCAGGAGTGCCAAAAAATAGGGTGGTGGATATAAGGAGCAGTGGTTGCTCAAGTAGTGAGTGAGGCGGTAGTCGATCATCAGTGACCAGTAAATAATGGGGTAGAGCCCGTGGATAATGACCAGAAGGTCTTAGTAATCATCACCGAGGAGGAGTTAGTGTAAGCGGGTATATGAGAAAATAGATGACTGCTTGAGGAAAGCGTGGTCGTAATATGGATAAGTGATGCCGAAGAGAGGAAGAGAGCATCATCAATTAAGTTGGCATCGTAACCGAAGAGGACTTAGTAAGTAACGAGAAAAAAAGATGTCTGCTAATGTGGTGGTAACGTAGACGTGTGAGATGCATGACATCATGGTCTAAGTAACCGTGTGAAGAAACAACTCATCATTCCAGTTCTTGGAATTTAGCTGACATCTGGTAGACGATAAACAATTCCCCGTATAAAAATAATATATTTTAGGAACTCTTTGATTTAACCGACATCCTGCAAATAACATATCCACCATGCCCATGGTTACTGACGATCGACTATTCCTCCGATCAGTTATCTTCTGGCATCTATCAACATACCAGCTTTTTATTGGCACTTCTGATGGTTAGGGTACCAAAGTTGCTACTAATTATGTAAGATATATTTAATTTTTTTAAAAAGTTGTCAATACTATCAGCAAAACATCAAGGAAAATCGGAAATATAATTATATCCTAGTACTCTTATTTTATAACCAAATTTTTACTTACGTTTATTATTTTTAAACCGGATTCATTGATAGTCCTCAAAACTACATCTTTATATTTCATAGCCTCTGGTTTTATGATCGCTAAAGTCCTTTGCAGTTCAGGTTCCACACAGGAAATAGTAGATGAAACCGTACTTTCATAGTCTGGTGATGGTGGAGGTAAAGTTGCTCGAAACTCAACGAACTGGTCATACAGGAAATCTCCTTCATACTCGGTTCTCGCTGTGTTAGATGTTGCTGGAGACAGGTAATGTACAGTATCTTGCAGATTGAAATCCTAATAATATAATTCGTTACAATTTAGTGACAGTTTAGATACGTTTTGCAAATAAAGGTGTAAGTAAATAATGAAAAATATAAAAATATGCAGAAGATACTTCCCAGTCTAAATACTTTGCCAAATTTCATTTCTTAATATCCAAGCGATTGGGAGAAACTAACAGAAACTCTAAATGTATTAAGGGGTCGTAACTCCTTCAGGAGGGCTTATGTCACATATTTTTTAGATTTGGCGATCGTAATTCAGATACATTCATTTTTTTCGAAATATTTGGCCCCACTGAGAACCTGTGACTCCGCCTATGTATGATTAGTTAAATTGCAATATTTTGGGACCCCCTACATGCACATACTCGGTGTCGGTTCTTATGTGGAACACCCTGTAACACAGCAGGTACCCAAAAGTCAATAGCAGGATGTAGTGCAGAAGACCAAAATGAAAATGTTAGAAAGGTGAGATGATAGAGGACGCTCTAAGTTTAATGAGCATCAAACCTTAGAAAATAGTGCTTATTGACCGACAGTTTTGATGTCGAAACTACGATTTACCAACGATACAAAACTGTACAAATTAAGTGAACTATTCTGTTTTTAACCATGACGTCTCAAACTGGTGAAGTATGCGGAACACTCAGTATATTCAATAGTACCTACTTTACAAAATTTAATAAAGTTCTGTAGGTACTATGCTATAAAAATTGTTTACTCCTAAATATTATTTGATACATAGTGATTTTCCGGGTTGTTGTGTTGTGCCAGAGACAGAGTTAAAATGCACATCCCTAGCATTAGCCGGAATTATTTTACCTGCCCTGGTTGTTCTCGGGCTAGGCTCTGTGGGGATAGACCCGCTATCGGTGTCTCTAAGCCCGTTCATATATTGATTTTAGTTCCTATTGTAGGTATTACGACTACTACGGTCGGAACCGTTCTTCGGATAATGGTGTTCCTCCGAGTCGTACCGTAGCCGCCGCTGTAACTGGTGCGCCACTCGTCGAAGCTGTTGTTGTTGTTTGTTTTTCAGTAAGGGTAGCCACGTTCTGCTCATACGTGCTAGAGTGATGTGCATTTTAACTCTGTTTCTGGCAGCTACCAGTTACCGAGGTCACGGCACAACAACCCGGGAAATCACTATGTATCAAATGATAGCACCGGCCGTGAAAGCCTAAAAACCACTCCTAAATATTAATTTACTTCTTCAAACCATTCTCGCTTTTTCGATTAAATTTTGCGACACTTGGTGATTAATTTCTGAATTATTAAACGAGTATGTATCTAATACCAACTTTTAGCTAGTCTACGTTGTGTTTTGTTAGTATTTGGAGTATTTGGACGCTACCTAATAAATATTCTTTCAAGATTGGGAAACCACTGTCCGAAACATGGAAGAACTAGTTCACTAGTAAACCTTCAGCAGCTGATAAATATGCGCACCATGGGGATTTTACCAATACAATTGCATGGTTTTAGATATTTGGTGGACTTGAGACGCTTTATCCATTTTCTATAACGAATACTGCATTATCTAAATCCGTGGGTGATATGAAGGTACACTCACCTGAACTCCTGAACATAAAGAACAGCCTATAACTTAACCGCTTGTCAGGCAACTGCAAAAGTAATGACCTAATCATTGACACGATGGTGGTCTGTGGACACGACGTAATCATTAATGCCTTCCGATTCCGATTAATAATAATAACTGGTTCATTTGTTTAAAGTTTAAAAGAATACGTGTTAGTTTGGAAAACTTTATCTTGCGGCCAATGTGCTTTGGAAGGAGCCATCTTACTTACTATAAATAAAAGGACTTGTAAGTACATCTAAGTACTGTTCATTGACCTATTTCTGATCTACAGGGTGTCCCGTAATTCCACGTAAATGGTGAAGGGAAAGTATTCTATGGTTTAATTTGGGGGGGGGGGTCTTTTCTATATATTTTTTTCGATTTGAGTCCTCCCTGCAGAGATATTCGCGTTGGTGCGGTGAACCTAAAATCCGGTTTTTATATTTTTTTCTTTTCAAAAACGGCTTAACATAAAATTTCGAAATTTGGTACGTGTGCCTACCGATGGAACTAGGTTTTAGCAATAAATTTTTATTTGCACCCTTCACTTCGAAGTGGTTGAAACAAACAACCCTTCCTGATGTTTTGGTCAGAACTTTTTTCTAGATGGCTATGGATCAAAATTAAAATTATAGTTTTGTGGACCTATGAATTCAGAAACTTTTCTTGTTCTTTCAATTTTTCCAAAAAATTTATTCTTTCTGATTAATGAAATTATTTCTTATCAATTACCACCCTTTCAAACTGAAAATCATAATAAATAAAATCACATAGGAGACGTGTGTCATTTTAATAAGTACATACGACATAAATAAAAAACCACTACATCATATTGTATTCAAAATGTCTTGCGTCGGATCATTCACAACATTGCAATCTTCTAATGAAATTAAAATTAACACTAGTAAAATATTCTGTTAAGCAATTCCTCTACAGAGTTAATTTTTGTAGAGTAGACCACATTCTTCATATGGTTCCACGGATAAAAGTCTAAGGGATTGAGATCTGATCTCTACCATCGCTGTGGAAAATTGTTATGAAGCCATTACCTTACAGCTAAAGTATAATGCGCGGGAGCTCCATCGTGCATATACCACATATGCCATCTTAGTTGGAGAGGTGTATCTTCCAGCAATTCAAATTAATGGTGATCTAAAAAGTTCAAATACTGCTAAATGTCTTGGCAATACAAAGGGCACTATTAAATATTCTCCTATAATATCCGCCCACACGTTAACAGCAAAATTTTGTTGATAACGTCCAGGCATGAAAGCATGTGGGTTTTGATCTGCCCATTGATGCATATTATGGTAATTTTAACACACCATTCCTTGTGAATGCAGCTTTGTCAGTAAATAATATTTTAAGAGCAAATTGAGGTTGACACTGAATTTCAAGTTGTATTTTTCTGCAAAATCTTACTCATAAAGGATAATCTCCTGGTAAAAGCTCTTAAATTCTTGCCAGATCATATGCATATAATCCATTTTTCTGTAAAATTCGTGATATATTCGAACGCGATATTCATAATTGACGCGATGCTTTTGCTAGGATTTCCTTCAAAGAAATCCAAAATAACTCGTTCTTGCTCAACAGTTATTCTATTTCCTCTTCTGGGATTTCTTGTCAATTTTTTAAGTGATGCTTGTTCCACTAATCGTCTGTGCACCTCTGCGAATGTCTGGAATTCGGCGATTGGGAAATGTTTGCCTGTACAAGATCCAAGCTCTATTCTAATTTCCCCTACATTCTCTATAATATATCAAATGCATATCTGTATATACCTGATTGCTAAACACGTTGTGCATCTTGTTAACAACGGCAATTATTAGATTAGGCACAATTCGTTTAACAAGACCAAGAACAATAATTAAACATTAAAATGGCACACGCCTCCTACGTGTTTTTATTTATTATGATTTCCAGTTTGAAAGGATGGTAATTGATAAGAAATTAAGTTAAGTTTTAAGTAAGTAAATTTCTTTACTCAAAGTATTAATTTTTTGGAAAAATTGAAAGAACAAGAAAAGTTTCTAATTTCATATATCCACAAAACCGAAATTTTAATTTAGATCCATATAGCCACCTAGAAAAAAGTTCTGACCAAAACATCAGGAAGGGTTGTTTGTTTCAGGCACTTCGAAGTGAAAAGTGCAAATAAAAATGTATTGCTAAAACGTAGTTCCATCAGTAGAGCACACGTACCAATTTTCAAAATTTTAGGTTAAGCCGTTTTTGAAAAAAGAAAAAATGAAAATCGAATTTTAGGCGAACGCGAATATCTCTGCAGGGAAGGCACAAATCGAAAAAAAATATAGAAAAGGCCCCTCTGAATTATGCCATAAAATACTCCCCTTCAATATTTACGGACACCCTGTAGAAATTGGCAGTAATGCTATAATGTATTTCTCTAGGAAAGGATATAAAAAACATATGGGTCATCACACGCTATTATGGAACAGTATGATATTTTGTGCAAGGCACTTGTATGAATTCACAGATTTATTGAAAAGTACCATAAATGGGCAATTATGTCTGAACTAGTTAGTCATTGACATAGTTTTAACACTAGCAAAATACATGTTTCTTGTACTAATGGAATGGCGATTATAAAGCAAAAATGTGCTTAAAATATGTTAAATGTCTTAGGACAAAGACTAGACAGATTTGACTTTAGAATATATTAGAAAAACACGCAAATTATATAAATATCGCATTGCCGTTTGCTTTTTCTCTGCACTGTCTCAGTAATAGTTCGTTTGGTCAATAATTAGATCAGCAAAGTGGGTTTTGCTACTAGTAATTGACTTATTGGTTTTTAAAAACATTATATATAATTTATTACATATATACAACTGCAACCCTGACAAGAACTAAAATAAGGTGTAGACACTACAGTTTCCTCTTTAGATTTTCAATGATACGAACGAATTCATTTACCTGTAAAACTAGTAACTGCGCAGTAGCGGATAACGTTTTAAGCCATGGAATGCTACACTTTAGATAGACAGTAAAATGTTATTTAAAAGTATACACGCCTTAATTTTGAACGCAACTCCTAGTAGAAAGAGGTAAAAATCAAATAGGACAAAAACTGGGGCTTGGCCAAAGACTAGGAGACTTAGTTTCTGGTCAGAAGGAAACCTGTTTCAACTTTGTTTGCACCATAAAACCGTCATTGTTTATTAGTGTGATTTTATTCAGTTGGTATGGCTGGAATTGCTAAATATGGTTGTAAAAATTTCTGATAAACTTCTGAATGAATATTCATGTAATGTGTGTAAGATCCCGAACTGTTGACAAATAAGACCAAGTTCTCTTCAGAACAACTTTAAAAAGCTACTCTATATAAGCGAAGCGTTTATTAAAAATGTGATAATAATATAACAAGGTGCATGGATATTTTAAAAGATACATACCCGTGGTGAACTGGTTTTTGAAGAAGACGCCTGGGAGTCAGTCCTAAAGGTGTTTACTTTACTTCTGTCCGTGCTGCTTCTAGGAGGTGGAGAAAGTAAACTAATTTGATCAACAGGTGAGGGATATACGCTCATTTTGCTTTAAAAATATAAATATAAAATAAAACAGTATAGCTATTTAACTAGTTTGGCAGTTTAATATAAATTTTTGACATATTTTTCAAAATATAGTCAAAATCTTTTGTTTCTCAGTCTACTTATCGTCATAATACCAAGATTCTAAGCGCTTACGCATTTGTAGCAGAACTTCTTCACGAATCTGGTCATGTCACTTCAACATGACCGCCTAAACGGAACCCTGTAACCTTATCGTGTCACATCGTAGCGAATGGGTGTTTGTAACGAGATTTGCAACTTTTTTAAAACCGCCTCCATACTTATTATAAGACCACAATGAGTAGCTGCGTCTTAAATAAGGTTAAGTACGTTGTGACACATGTTTGCTGTTTCCATGTTGTGTGCAAGCGGGTTAATTGTGTTATGAAAAATAAACCCGCATATAGTAACATTCTTTTAGGTAACGCGAAAACAAGTTTTGGAAGGGCTGCGAACTCCGATTAACACCGATGTTTGCTATGATGTAATGCAACGAGAATACAGGGTCTCCATCCACATGGTCGTATTAAAACGTAGTTTTCCTTGAAGAATTTTTTCCCGCCGATATGTTACGCGTATTACAACTTAATTTAACATTGTTGAATACTCAATTATCCATTCGGGTTCTGTTACAAGTGTATACGTACTTTGCCATTAAAGTGCGTACAGGCCATGGAAATCATAAAATATATAGGACGCCAAATAAGATACCGAAAATAGTCAACCTATAGAGAAAAGACGAGAGCCTGGTAATATTGCAGTAACTTAGCTTTTATGAGTTGGTTGCACTATTCCGCTTTGATTTCAGTTGTACGCTGGATGTAGTATCAAAAACAGCATACATTAAGATTTCTCTAAATAGCTGTTTTTGAAGCTCCGTAGTCTGACTATTTTTCAGTGCCTAATGTAAAGCTGGTTTTTCATAACAACTTGCGTCTGACGACGTTTCTTGTTTTCTATTGGTGGTTGAAAATATAACACGCCAACCGCAACCAGATTTATGATCTTCAAATTTCTCAACCACCAATAGAAAACACGTCAGACGCAAAGAAGTAAGAACCAGCTTTAAGGCTTCTGAATTTCTATATATTTTATGATTTCTATGGTACAGACGTACACAACAACAACGAACCAAACGTCGTCGCGTGCATCATTGCGTCAAATTGCGTCTGTTTTGACGAGCCGTGCAACTTCGCAAGATCACCGCGTTCCACCAGGTTTTATGCCATCAAAGAAAATATTCCTATTCTTTAACGTTTGTCTTTGCATAGCTGTGATGTCGCTCTGAAACCTTCGTGGAAGGTTTATATTCGCTGTAGTAGAGATTTTCGTGATATTTTAAATAAAGTACAATTATATAAACATACTACTATTATACTTCACTGTATAGTTAAACTTTTGATCTGTCTTCTGAAAAATGGTAGTCTTGGTAATATTTTTTTCTACTCAAAAGGATTAAAATTATTCCCCAAAATTTAAACACCCTGTATCATAAATGTGTAGTTTTAGAGAAAAATATTATAGGAAAGGGTTTATTTTTTTATACTGCCCCAGCATTAATCACAATGGTCGCAGAAGATCGACGAAAAAAATGTCCTGTGCATTTATCCGCATTTGGCAAATTTAAAAATTTTGGGACAGTTTGAAGCTTTTACCAAAACTGGTGTATTCCCTTATTTCCATTACATGCCTGCAACCTTTCCCATTTGAATATATAAAGAAAAACCGACCTCTAAAATTTTGAGGGCGGCATGCAATATATATTTTCTAACAGTGGCATATAAAGTTTCGTTTATCAAAAATGGTTTCGACTTTTTCGTTTTATTATCCAATATTTTAATTAAAAGCTTTGAACCCAAATAATTTATATCATTCAAATTTAACTGAAACAGTTCATCACGGCAACATGCACCGGGAACACCACCACCATTTAAACATATTTTCACATATAAGCGTACCTTATTCATACATTATCTATTGCTTGTATAATAAACGTTTCATTGTTAAGTTGTTCATTTGACAAAACTTTTACTTATTCGGTTTATAGACGTCACAACAGACAAGTTGTTTACGAGTCATCTTGACGTTTCAGGAAAACAGGTAATTTCAAATATTTTGATATATCAGTGGTTTCCTTTTTACTAATAGCGAATTCGACTGGTAGGCATTGTTCTGTGCTAATTCGCACTAAGTGCGAAGTCACTCGGATCCATTTTGCCCTTACACAATGCGCGATCGAAACTGCTTCGCGCGATGACGTATCGCATCGGCACGATTCTAATTCTTATTCTCGTACATTCTCCCACTTATGTTCGGCTGGTTGAGTTGGTACGGTTTTACGGTTGGTACATTTTGAAATTCTGAGGTTTGTTCCAAATAAATACTTTTATTTCATACTGTACTGTAATGAGTTATTTCCCGGACTCATTTAAGTCCGGGAAATAAGTTATTACACAAAAAACACAATATTCACATTTTTAAAAGATTTTATCTTTAAAACTACAAAATTACGCCTATAAAAACTAATTATAATTATAGTTAACAGTAACTGTGCAATGTGAATTTCCTTGCAGGAATATCTTTAGGGACAGAATCTTCACTAGACACGGTAGTTGTGGTAGATATAGCTTGTTGCTTGGTCTGAAGAACCTGTATAAAGTTTCCTTTATTTTGAATCATCCTTGCTGCGTTTGTTTTGTTTTCTAAGGAATCTTCAATGTATTGTTCCGCAACAGATGAGCTTTTCCATGCACCATAACGCTTCAGTGTTGATAAATCAGCTCCCGCATTCGCCAAAAAAGTGGCAGATGTTCTGCGGAAACAATGCCCCGTATATTTTTCTGGGTGTTCCAACATCAAATATTCCGCCCGCCCAATGGTATGTATGCACGCTCTTTGGGAAACACATGTTCCTCTTCTATAATCCAAAAAAAGAAAATCTTTCTTCATATTTTTAGGTCGGAGCTTAACTTATTCTCTGAATATTTCCAGAAAGTTTATTCCTTCATTGTCGTCACTCAATACAGTGAATACCCGTTTTGTATTCGTCTTAGAAATGGGAATGATTATAATTAGTTAGGTGCTACAATCTTCAATGTCTTTTAGGGTCATATGGTATAACTCGTCTCGCCGACAACCACCAGCAATGCCTATCATTGCGATTACCTGTAACAATAGAGAAAATGGTTTAAAACTGATTGTCAAACTGATGAAATTTCAACTAACGAAACCAAGAAATGTATTTTTTGTAATTAATTGACATTGAGTACCTATATCATTCAAGATGCACATTGTTTAACTCAAAACTAATGAAAAGGTTAAACTTGTTTACTTTTATCAAAAGATACTCTTCTGATGGGGCTTCCTTCATGAATCTATTAACTTCTCTTGTTAGAACTTTTGATTTGTTTACCTGATGACCAACTGCTTGCCTTGTTAAGAAAGCCACCAGTTTTGGATATTTTGAAATATCACCTTTTACCATCAGTATAGACTTGAGCATCGAATATTTTGCCCACATTGTCGCAGGATTCATCTTTTTGGAGATATCCAAGAAGTACGCCAAAAGGATATTCTCATTGAGGCCGTTTTCCACCTTATAGGTTTTTCTCCACACGTCGAAGAGCTGGTATTCCTTCTCATAACGATCAGAAGATTTCGTAGGCACCAATTTACTGGTTGCTTCAGCACATTTTAGCTCGATTTCTTCCATTTTTTACGAAAATTATCACAAAATACGCACGAGATGACAAACTGTCAAATTTGTTATTTTTGTTTTTACATCACTAAGCTAAATCAAAAGCTATGCGATAAAACAAGAATCGAAACCATGCTAACACCTACATACAGGCAGGTTATGTAAAATAAAACAACATTTAATTTTTAATACAACACAGTATGAAATAAAGCGTTGTACGATACACGTCCGTGATATGTTATTAAAGTACTCGTCTAGAAATTCCTGACTCGGCTCCTTCGTCGCCTCGTCCGTAAACAGCTAGACTTGTACTTTAATATACCATTTCCCGGCCTTGTAATAAACATAAAAGAAATGCAAGTTATGAGATTGTCTTAGAAAAATTAAAAGAAATAAAAGAAGATGATCACGTAATAAGTTCATATGGGAGTACAGTTGCCGTTGTTGCAACCAATTTTTGCACCATTTTCTTCTTTTTTTTTTTTGGGTGGTTCTTCATCTTAATTTAACAATACTACCACAATTGCAGCTACTGCTCCTTTTAGCAAACTTGATGCCATCGCAATGACGATAAAATAATAACTGCAAAACGATTTGTTATACAACACATATCAAACAGTAGTTTTAGTGGGAAAAAGTGAATCCAATCTGTCGTTCCGACGGTCAAATCAACTTGGTGTACAACCTGTAGTACTATAAATCGTATTAATGTGTGGCCCGTTTAACTATGCAACCGTCGATCCAACGGTCGTATCAACTTGGTGATGTACAACCTGTAGTACGATGAATCGTATAATGTGTGGTCCGTTTTATACGATTTATCGTACTACAGGTTGTACAACACGAAGTTGATTCGACCGTTGGGACAATGGTTGGATAGTTAGTGGCGTTGTAGTACAACCTGCAGTACGACGCGGTCGTATCGTACGGCAGTACAGCATGCAGAAATTCTGTAGTACAACGCGGTAGTACATACGACCAGATTGGATAGTTTGTGTTGATGCGCTAACTTGTCGAAACCATATCGCTCGTTGCAAATATACGAAATTTATAAAAATGGAAAATAATGAGAAGTTTTGGTCAGAATTTATTGAAATATATCTAATCATACATTTTAAATATTCCTTTTTTAAACATTCGTAAACTGCCCATCATATTTCTAGAATTATTTGACCAATGGATTGAGGTGATATAGCCGTACAAAATTTAAGGTCTTTATAAGAATTTCCAGTTGCCAAATATTTTAGTGTAACAATTAATCTTTCTTCAGGGCTAATCGCGTCTCTAAACTTTGTATTTTGTTTGATGAATTTAGGGCGCACAAATTCTAACAATGAGTTATAAGAATCTTCATCCATTCGTAAGTACTTCTTGAAATCTATTGGTTCATTGGCACTTAGTTCACGTAATAAGTTCATATGGGAGTACAGTTGCCGTTGTTGCAACCAATTTTTGCACCATTTTCTTCTTTTTTTTTGGTGGTTCTTCATCTTCATTTAACAATACTACTACAATTGCAGCTACTGCTTCTTTTGGCAAACTTGATGCTATCGCGAAGACGGTAAAGTAATAACTGCAAAACGATTTGTTATACAACACATATCAAACAGTAGTTTTAGTGGGCAAAAGTGAATCCAATCTGTCGTTCTGACGGTCGAATCAACTTGGTGTTGTAGTACGATGAATCGTATTAATGTGTGGCCCGTTTAACTATTCAACCGTCAATCCAACCGTCGTATTAACTTGGTGTTGTACAACCTGTAGTACGATGAATTGTATAATGTGTGGCCCGTTTTAGTGCGCACTTGGGGTGACCAGCCGAATTCGCTATAAGTGTTGCACTCAACATGGAGTAATTTCAGCATGACGTAGATGCTTTTATTTGTAGATAGATTGGAAAAGTATGCAATCATAACATTTTCGGATTGGAAGGTTGTATTTTTTTCAAAGCAATAAGTCTTGAAACGTTTGTAAACAGATTCGTATTTTTGCCTAGATTTATTTGGCAATACATTTAAAGGAACATTTTTAGCAGCTGCTACTAACTCTGGTGGTGTCCCGGATACCTGAAAATCTTGATCCTTGTCCATTTTAAATATATTTATTAATATATTTTAGCAGTTATAGATATTAAAACAAATTTGACTTTTATCACAACAATAAATAGACAGTGAATGTCAAGAACGTGATTTTATACTCAATTAAGGGTGGAATTCATCAGTTAAGGTTAAGTGTGCACTTAGCTTTGGAATTTACAAGATAAAAATGCAGGGTGACAACTTACTAATAGTTTCGTATCACACTATAATAATGTTGACTATGAATTTAGCCCTAAATTAAATAATGAAGGAATGTTAAATGTATTTAATGCATTCAAACACCAAAATCCTACCAACAGTGTTGACGACATCGTGGAAAAGTATTCCAAAATGACAGGGATTGAAAAATCGACTATCTAAAGACTTTTAAAGGAAACAAAAAATGAACAAGATACTGTAAATCTCCCAAAATCATCTGCAGGGAGGTCAAAAGTCGTTATAAATGATTTCTTCAAAAATGTCATTCGCAGAAAAGTACACTCATTTTATTTTAAAAAAGAAATACAACGCTAAACAAAATTTTAAGTGAACTTTCAGAGGAGAACGATTTGCCAAAAATTAGTAGAAGCAAATTATGGGCTGTCTTACGAGAGTTGAATTTTTGCTGGGAAAAGCAGAACAGGAAGTCAGTTCTTATCGATAAAGATGAAATTATACGGCAAGATAAAAATGTAAAAAGGTTTCGACAAGCATTTTTGGATGGACTTTCAACAGAGTTCAAGACACCTTCAGGTAAAGGGCGAAGATTAATAGTGACACATATAGGTAGTGCCAGTGGTTTTGTAGATGGCGGTTTACTTTTATTTGAATCTAAAAATACAGGTGACTATCACGAAGACATGAACGCAAATGTTTTCGAAGAGTATTTTACACAGATGTTGGATCTTATTTCTCCGGGGTCTGTAATTGTCATGGATAGTGCCAGTTACCATTCACGGCAGAATATTCAGAGGATGAATTTTAATATACCTATTTTTTTATTTTCTTTATTGTACATTTATACAACACTACATTTACACACCATAATTTGGATTTTCAAAATACATATATTTTTGTGTGGAATAAAAGTCTATTCATTAAATTTAAATAAATATTTTGATAATAATATTAAATAATTTTATTGGAATTACCTACTAAAAATCCTCTTAACTCGGTTATGATGCTTAAAGCAGCCTCTAGTTTTAAAATGCTGTTTTTATATTGTTCACTTATAAGAGAAATGCACCGAGAAATTGAAGCGGCATAGACAAAGACGGATTGTCGGGGATTAAATTTTACCTACCTGCTACAATTTAGTATGGTTCAATCACACAAAGTTTTTTTAAAAGTACACCTCATCTATACCGATAATATCTACATAATATAAAAATATTGAATATAAGCACCAGTACTACATTTATTTACGATTTGCATACATAATAAGCTTTTATGACTCTCTTTCATTTCTAAACAGACTATAGGTACACAATATATTATTGCTAGGATATAATAATTTCATTATTGGCATTTAACTACTTTTTCCACGGTCGGGAGTAGAAATCAGTTTCTATGACATCAAAATTAAAACAGAAGTAGTCGATTATTCCCAAGGGAGTATAATGCTCCCAAGAGAGCATTATGGAGAACGTTTTTCATGCAAAAAAAAAGATAACATTGAAGTTATTTATTGACATTTAAATTAAATGTTATATTTGTACAATTTTCAAAATTAATATTAGAAGGAATATTACTTTCACGACATAACCTCAGCGACTGTCGTTGATTTCCAACCAGCATGACGCTTTATTGTCGTGATATCCACACCAGCATCTGTCCAGTAATGTCGCTGAAGATCTTCGTAAGCAGTGACCAGTATAACATGCAGCATCAGGTAATTTTAAATACGAAGCTACTACACTCGGAATTTTTCCCATAGTATTCTTGCCAATTGGCTGCGAACTACGTTTTCCTGCTTTGTAGTACAAAAAAAGGCGTTTATGCTTGACGTGGGGAGGACGAAGGGACAGGTATTTTCAAAACAATTCAAGCATATTTCCCACATCGGTAACCAGAAAGGTTCGTGGAATCTTTGTCTTAGTGTTTGCAATTTTTACAATCAAGGAAGAGCCTACATCCTCAATATCATCTACAGTTAGTTCATCAGTTCGACAAGCTCCGGCAATCCCCAGAATTAATCCAACCTATAAAAAATCAAAATACTTAATAATTGAAATACTTAACAACAAAAGTAATCTTATCTTAATCATTAAGAATTCTTTGTCATCTGCACTTGATAGAAAACGGTCGATTTCACCCTTTGTCGATATTTTCGATTTTTTCACCGGTTCTTTTCAAATATGCGATCAGCTTGGGGAATTTGCTTATATCTATGTTGTCGTAAATTATCAAGCATGACTTAACCATAGAATATTGCGCCCATAATGTGGAAGACTTGTAATTCTTTGCATTTTCACTGAAGTATGCCAACAAAACATTCTCGCTGTATACTTGAACATTTTTCTCGGTGCACCACTTTTTGAACCGATTGTAGGCTATATCGTATAAAGATCCTGACTTCGTAGGCAGCAAATTGCTTATTGCAATATTTGCAGCCTCCACAATCTCTTCTGACTCACAGTTATTCATTGTGCACTAAACAAACTTTAAACTAAACCAAACTAGCACCTTAATTTGACAATTCTTTCTGTTTATTTATTTTGTAGTTATGACAATAACTCAACGACTACTAAATAAATGCTCAAATCCGAATACAATAATTCTGGTGCTACTTACTTCATAATGACAAAATATGTGTTTTTAAGTTAATGAGACCGTGGAAAAAGTAGTATATACCATTTGGGAGAGACGTTATTTTGTCCTCGGTGCATTGTAGCCCTCGGGCTTCAAATTGCACCTCTGCCAAAATAACGCATTTCTCTCCCTTATAGTATAATGTACTATTATAATTACAGTGAAGTGATACCAGTAAACTGCATTTTCGTCAATCACAAAACCTGCCCTGCTTGCAACTAAAGAAAATTAAGTGAAGTGTTTTTCCTGGGCATTTTTCGATAAAACATGAACTTAAAAGACAATTTGCAAGAAGTTTTTTTAAAAATATTTTTTTTTCTTGGAAATGCATATTGGACTGGTCAGGTTTATTACCCTATTTATAAACAATATGCTTTCTCAAAAACATAAAAACACACGCGTTCCATACGAACTACTGCTCCGGTTGGGTGATCTGGCGGATCTCTAAATGACTATGGGCGCGCTTCCACTTGTTTTGCTGTTGTTCGACAGTATGTCTAATCGTTACTGCGATTTTTTAGCGACTCATGTGTAATTCTTCGGAAGCTTTTTTCCTAAACCGGAACGAACTGAAAAGTATGTTTTTTAGTGAAAGGTGAAGTGACGTGTGTTTTAAATTGTGAATTAAACTACTCTTAGCCGTCTTCGATTAAATGACAACCAACTCTGCAGTTCACAGTAAGGTAAGTACTTTAAACGGCAAACAAACACGTGTTATAAGCAACATATTTTTCCTTAAAACTGTATGCTCGTAATACTATTTAATATGTATAAAGAAAGTAAGATTTTTTCGCGGAAATTGTAGGTACCAAATTGATTTATTATTTCTATACAGGGTGTCCCCGATCTTTTGTTATTAACTCTCTGAAAATATAGAACAGAGGTCTTTCTTATAACATTTTTCTCTATACTATGCTACTCCGTTTTCCTAACACAAAGCGTCCAACTTTAATAAAAACATTTCCTTTGATTTTTGTATCTATTGAACAAATAAATATTTTTCCTTCAAAGTTGGAATGCTTTAATCATAATAAAACATTAATATATTGACGTGAATAACTTTTCTCTACTAAAGCCAATGGGGTAGGTATGGGGTCTTGTTCACTCTTGAACTCCCTAAACTTCTGTGCCAATGGTAAACAGTATTTTTCAGGTTTTCAGGAGGTTTCCATTAAGCAGCTTTGTTTTTCAGATATTTTTACTTTTTCCAGTAAAGGTTATCCTATGAAATTTTAAAAATTGCAGATAACCATTTATTAAACAAATAAAAATAACAGTTTGTGAATTTAAAATTTAAATTTGAGCACAATTTAAATTAATTAAATGGTGCTCAAAGTGATGACCATTTTCATCAACGCAAGGATACTATCGATTTCTTAGGAACGTCTTGTCTGAATTAGCAAGTCATTAAATCACCACAAGCTTTTCAAATATGGTGTAGAGGTAATATACCTCTATTGTACACCGGAGCTGCATAGACTCTCGTTAAAAAAAAAGAAAAAAAATTTAGTGGATTGAGATCCGGTGACAAATTTAGACACAAGCAATCCTTACTTATCCCTATAATTTTTGTAAAATTTTTTTGTAATCCTAGATAACCCTGATCAGAAAAAGTCGAAATATCTGGAAACCAAAGCTTTAGTGAATTTCCTCAAGAGCACTTAAAGAAAATAGAATAAAATTTATTAAAATATTATATTAATAATTATACATATTTATTATTAAAATATTTCTGATGCAAAAATACTATTCACCATTGGCGTAGAAATTTTCAAGTGTGAACAAAACCCCGTAACTACGGTACTAATATTAATTAAAAAAAAAACCTTTCATTATGATTACTTCATTCATCAATATGAAGAAAAAATATTCATTTGTTTAGTATTTTGGTATCAATAAAACGGAATGTTATAGAGAAAAATAAAAACTTATAGGAAAGATCCCTATTATTTTTTCCTGCTCTATCTTTCCCCAAAGTTAAGAACGAAAAAATGGGACACGCTGTATATAATTAGAAAACTAATGAAATAAACATCGCTAGTAGATCGGCACTTTTTGGGAAGATTTTTTTATAGTTTCAATAGGTATATAATTGGTAACCCATCAAAATATGTTGTCAAACAGCGAATACAATTCATGAGAAATAAAATTTGCCATTGCCAACTTTTTCTACAAAATTAATAGCTGATTAATATTAATTTCTCGTATTTTCTAAATATATACAGAACTGGAATATATTTCGTAGTTTTATTTTGGTTTGGTACCTTAAAATGTTAACACCCAGAGTTTTTCCTCAGGCGTCCTTGTATTTGAGGACAATATTGTACTCATTCTTATTAAAATTTAATTTAAATTTAATAACAATAACACGACAAAAGTTCACATGCTGATTCAAATATTTACGTCATGGATATAAATGCAAATTGATATATTATTAGAAAAATTACTGAAGCAGACAGATGTTGGAAATAATAAGACACAAATATTTATTTCTGTAAAATCCAATTGACTGTTCCTCGATGGCATCAATTTTCCAAAGCAAGCAGGATAGCGGGAATTTGACAAATAGTTTTGCCGCTTTACCTACCCTTTAATTTTAAGTAAGTATTGATAATTTAATAATTTTTGAGATATCGCACATTAAAGTTAAAGAAAATATTTTCAAGCCTCAAATACGAATTGCATTACATATATAGGAACAGCAGGATCTATCTAATTGTTGATTTTGACACAGCGTTTAACGTTTGTAGGCTATTAGGATCCCCAGAGCATTACGATCGACACTGTCAGATTTAAGAGTCTGTGCCAGAAAAAGACGCAATTTGCTACTAAAACTACATATTATACTGTTGTAGGAAAAGTAATAAATGTACTCAATTTCTGATAATTCCTGTCTAAGAGGTTAAATGAAAAGCTGTGTACGACACAACATACATTATGAGGATTTTCGTATGCCCGAAAATGTGTTCTGCGAATATTAAAGTCTCCCCGATTAAAAATACCATTATCACTCCAGAATATGGAGATGGTATTTTACATTGATAACTATTGGTCGGGAGATATATTTGTAATGTTCTTATACTAATTTGACGATCATTTTCGAAATTATCTAGAGCATTCTCCCAATCATAATTTTCGGGAATCTTCCGACAACTGTTGTGGATATATAAATTGCGATGAACATTGGTAATTGTTTGAAGTTCAGGCATTCTTTTGATGGAAAATTCTTTTTAATATTCCCGCTACGAATCGGCCTATACGTTTATATAAACTTTTTTTCTATTTATAGTTGTAGAATGCGGTGCTAAATTATTGCAGGACAGCATGTATATTTAAATTGCACTTTTCTTACAATAGCTATCGTCACCGAGAATGTTTCAATATAATTTTAAAGAGAATATTTTTTCAGAAATTTGTATAGATTATGTTCAATTAAACTTTTGTGCCTCATCTTGACTTTCCCTGTAGAATACATTGTTCACTGTTACATTTAAAAATTATGAATTAGCAGCGGAGCTTAGGTAGTCTGTGGCCTAATATTACATTAGTAGCTTTAAACAGACATAAAAGTTATGAATGGAAATGGTTCATCTAAACCGTAAAAGATTTTCTTTAACGTCAACCAATTTTTTTATAATTGAAATCCATCAACTTCTAATTCCAACACTTCTAATTTTAAATTGCTTAAAGATAATCACCATGATAGAATAGTGCTGTACCAAACTTGAAATCTATATCTACAATAGTTCTTGAATAATCAAACAAAAATTTCTTTCCACGTGTAATGTTTGGAAAGTCGTATTCATAGTCCATCTCCGGTCGCCAGAGAGCGGTCTCCGTACCTAAATTATGCGAATTTCATAATGAAATTCACATAATTTCGAGAAGATGTAAGATACCACTGTTACAGTACACTGTATTCATTGTCCGTCCGAAATTATTTGAACTTCATTATACAATTCGCATAATTTCGGGACGGAGACCGCTCTCCGGCGACCGGAGACAGTCTATGAATACCACCACAAACCACCAATACCACCGATAGAATCCTTAGAAATTATTTAAAAAATTTTTGCTCTTGTTCTTTTGTTTTGCTGAAAGAAATCAGCTCTAAAAGTTTTCGGTAACATCGTTGTTACATCCTGTACATATAAAATAAATTACTGCCTGTTGCTTTCGATATGTACATTTTAATTATCCTAGAAAACTCCATACGGTTCTTACATGATTTTATAATATTATGTGTTATTATGCGAATCGCTGGATTACATATAATAACAGCTTCGCCACAGTTGTTGTTCATGGTACTTAGACGGAATTGTTGGAGGTTTTTTGTATTTAAAAACTTTGCTGGAAGTCTCCATTAAATGTGCAGTAACGAAAAACTAAATTATATACAGGGCGGCCAAATGAAAACGAAACAGATCCATTGTCAGAAACTGAGTCAAGATTGTAGAAAAACGCTCAGACCCGTCAATTTTAGATTAAAGCGGGACATTCTTTGCTGGTATTTTTGACTCTGCCACTTTCATCCCCAAGCAAGGGTAAGCATCACCCCAAAATATTTAAATGGCGCTGGGGGTTCAGTAATATTTATTTTGAAATGGCTCTATTTCGTTTTCATCTGGCCGCTCTGTATATACATCAGCAAGAACTAGCTTGTACCTCTTCCAGTATTTGAATGTGTAATTTTTTAAATATAAAGGACATATTTTAACGTACATTTTCAGAAATGCTATAGCTATTTGTGCAATAAGTAGAATAGAACTATTTCTTTGCGCATCAGGCGTAGGTTTTTAAAACAACGCTATATGTGAAAAAGACACTTTTCCTATGAATTGCACACGATTTTTTTAAATAATGTTTTGAAAATAGCTTGTAAATGACTATAGTTACCATAATTTTCTATTGAAAATTGTGAGTTTCCAAAATGTGAATCAAGAATCCTGAGGGAATGTTGATGTAGAAACGAGTTGGTTTATTAGGTTTTCGTTAATATGATTGTGACAGTGATTTATGAAAAATGTCAGAATTATTTGCTTACAACATTAATATGGAAGAATCATTAAAAATCATGATTCAATCATTATTGCCGACAAAATCCAAAGATAAATATGGGAAAGCGTATCCCTTATTTGAAGATTGGAGTCATCAAAAAAGACTAACTTTTATCACTTAGACAGTTCTACGAACCTATTTTGAACAAATACCCAGAGTCTTTACGCAATGATAAGAAGGGTCAAGTTTCGTTTATGGCAAATCAGCTATGAACAAAAAAAAAACAAGTAGCATTCAGAGGCCTCTCTGAACACAGAAACAATAAAAAAATTTCGCGGAAATGGGTCATTTCCATTATAAAGGAAATTTCGTGGACTTTAGGAAAAGGGAAATCAGTTACATAAAAAATAATTTTTGCTGTTAATTATAGACATTTTTTTAACACAGAAACGTCAAAATTTTCCCGCGGAAATGCGTCATTTTCATTACCCGCCCTTATGGAAAAATGTAGAAAAGCGGGAAAATGTGACCAATTTTTATTTTTGAATTCTAAACGTAATTCTGAACACAAAAATCCAAATTTGGTAAACGAAAATATAACAGAGGAAGTGTAGTTGAAGGTCCCTGGGTATTCGGAATGATTGTCGATAACTCGGAAGACTTAAGAATGGTAATCTGTCTATTATCCATTCGGATATGTGGAAAGCGTATGAGAGATTCACTGAATATGATATTAGACCGTTAACCATAGTGTTAAATTCGTTGCTGAAGACGGTACTCATACCCAACGGATCGAGTTGTCGTAGTCGGCTGCAAAATTTTCTTTAAAAGGTCAACATATTCCACCGGACGAATTTGCAGACCGACTCTGTGAGTACTTGTGGAGACGCCATTGTAAGAAAAACAGTCTAGATCCGATGGATGAACTCATTAATTGTATAAAATTAGAATGTGGAGATTTTTCGAATAAAAATCATTATCCACCACAATATTGCCATAAAAGCTTAACTTTTAAATACATACAGAATTCTTACAAAGTCACATGATTATTATTTAACATTTATATTTATATAATAATCATCTATGCGGATATAATTAATATACGCGAGCGAAGCGAGCGCGCCCTTCCACCGGGCGCGCCCAATTAAAAAAAAATGCTACAAATCCACTTACTTTTTATAACTTGAATAACATTCGTTTATTCACAAAACTCAAAAAACGAATACTAATACTAATTAACCGTCGATTATTCACAAAACCCTAAAAAACATGAATATGTAAATGATTTTCCTCAATATTTTCCTTAAAAAAATTTCCGCAAATAAAATTACATACCTATCATTAAAGCGCAAATTAGTACTCAAAATTAAATTATCTAATTATCATTTCTATAACAGATTTCCCTTATTCTAAAGTCAAAGGAAAATGAAAATTTTCCGTAAATTTTTACATTTTTATATCAAATCAGAGCCGCAATTTTATTAATTTTGTATTTCTAGAGCAGCATGTAATATAAAGACATTTAAAAAAGACATTTTTGAGGCAATTTTCAGTTAAAATATAATATAAGAAAAATGCTAGTTTTCCGGAAAACGAAACATGTCCGCGGAAAAAGAAAAATTGGTTATATACTAGTAATCTTGTGTAGAACCTTCGTATAGAACAATTTCTTTTGTAACTCACGTTATTGCACCAGTTATTTATAGAAGTTAAATCATTTTGAAGAGACTGATGGTGAATGATGGGGTTAGCGTATATCTTGGTGTCATCCGCATTAAAAGACGTTTTGTTACCGAGAAGATGTTGGATGTCACTGGAGTAAATGAGAAAAAGCAGCGGACCTAGTACAGAACCTTGTGGGACACCGCTCGTAACCGGTCTTTCTTCAGAATATACATCGCCTGCTCTAACTTTGAAAAATCTGCCAGATAAGAAGTTTACAATCCATCGGTTCAGGTCTCCTCAAATTCCTAGGTGTTCAAGTTTGTGTAAGAGTCTTCTTATCGGTACCCTGTTAAATGCTTTCGAGAAGTCCAGATAAATGTTATTTACTGGATTATTCATAACTAAAGATAATGACCAATCATTAACACAGTGTAGCAAATTAGTTAAAGTTGATCTGCCCGGAACAAAACCATGCTGCTGGTTCGGTACGATGTACACCCGTAAAAGAAACTCAGTTATAGATTCAGCAATTACAGATTCCATAACTTTGCAGGCAATGGGAAGTAAACTTATGGGACGATAATTATTGAGATTGAGCTTATCTTCCTTTTTGTAAATTGGAGTGATGGATGCCGACTTCCAAATTGATGGAACATGTCCTTGTAAAAAAGATTGTGACATTATCATGGATAGCGGTAGAGTAATATTGTCGGCACATTGTTTAAAGAAGAAAGGAGATAACCCATATTCTGTCTAAAGTGAACATCACACGAGGGCACAAAATAGCAGGAAGTTCATCATTGATAGGTTCATTAATGAAAACTTTCGAAAATGTGGTAGCCAGAACCTCTGAAGTTTCTTTGTTAGTTCCGCATAAAGTTCTGTTTTCATTAGTGAGAAGGGGTATGGAAACTTTAGAAATCAGTAACGAACGGACAAATTTAAACAGCTTTTTGTAATTGCCACTATTTACAATGGAGTTCTCATAAGCTTTTCTTGCAATAATTAAATGTTTCTTGAGAGTATTAGAAAATCGACGAGTTAAAAAGTCCTGTATATCTTTGGAACGTTTGTATTTCCTCCAGAGGTTTCTTTTGTGTCTGACCATACGTGAGGATTTCCAATTAATCCAAGGTTTTAAATAGTTCTTGTATACAGTTTTCAGTTGTGTATTCTCAGAGATGCAAGTGCCAGTAATTTGATAAAATTTTTCCATATTTGCTTCAACATTCGGTGATTCACTAAATAACAAGTCCCAATCCAAATAAGAAAGTGCTTGATTGACTTTGGCAAAGTCTGTGAATTTATGGGTGTAAAACTTACTTCTTGCACCAGTTCTAGAGTGAATTGAATGTGGGCTATTATAATCGAGTGGTCAGATTTACCAATAGGTGAGCCAACTTCTAAATTAGATATGAGCTGTTCATCATTTGTTAAGACAAGATCAAGGATTGAAGGTTCATTATGAATACGATATCGAGTAGGTTCGTTTATTAGTTGAATTAAATTGCAATGCGGTAAAAAATTCATAAATAGGTTTTTAGAGTTTATTCAATATCAGAAATATGTGATATTGGCCAAAAGAAAATCAAGAAAATTAAAGTCTCCAGTAATGATTAAATTGTTGTAGATAGAGAGGTCATTCAATTTTTTCAGCATAATTAGATCATCTTCCATAACGGGGTTAGGAGGGCGATAACACAAGCCACAATAAGACAGTTTGCCATTTAAAAAAGGATAATGTGCAACAAGTGCGCTCTCTACCAATAGCGTCAAAATTAGAAACAAATTGGAATTTATCGACCCCAAAAGCTCCCGATCTTCAAAATATATCCAAATACTTGTTTTTTTTTAAATTATTGACAAATTATAATTATCATTTTAATGCATTTTTTTCATATATTCCAATTAATTACCTATTTCAGTTAGGAGAAAATTCATTTAAACATTTTACGAATAATTTATTTATATTTATGTTACTTCAATTTTTGTATCGATTCATGTACAAGTACTGCTTGCTATTTATTTTACCTATAATACAGTTCTCATATAACAACAAAATATTATTCGAGGCTACATGTTTTCTTAAGTTTGTGAACTTAAATTATTTTTAACAGTTGCCACGTGCTCATCGCTTAATAAATGGGGATATACATTTAAGTCAGTCTGAGCACCCTCTTCTACGTAAGCAGGTCTATACCTCTTACCAAGTCTATGAATCAATTCGCTGCAGATATATCCGACACCATCATCATCAGCTAGAGAAAATTGTCTTGCAACTTGTGCCATCTTGTCGAATTCAACTCCTGGGTTAAACTGCAAACGCACTTGTCGTGGTAGGTTTATTATTCGGATGCAGTTCTCTTGAATATCTTGATATGGGGTGAATCTTAGGAGAGAATAAAACTGTTCATTTTTTTCGTCAGGTTTTATAGAAATCTCCGTCTGCATTTTCTTATCGGATGATATACGAGCACCATACTGTTGATATTTGGGTTGATCTAATATATGAGGGTATACTCTTATAACTGTTTGAACTGCAGCATCAACTGTGGCGACTTTTTTTTGGCATGACATATTAGAATAATAAAGATTATAATACCTTCTCACCATCTTGTCTGACTTCGCTTATAAGTAACTAATGGAATATCTCTCATATCTCATAAATTTCCGTAACTCACGTATAACGTCACTTTCCAGTTTTATCTGTCATTACAGGAAATTGTCAGAATTATAAAAAATCTTCTGTATTTGAAACTCATGTCATACTAATCCTTCAATAAATCAAGGAAATTAAATGATGAGTGGTCAGTCAGGAAATGAAGAGCATTTGAAACAAAATGAAGTATCTGGGCCGAAAGTAAATAGTTCACATAAGGAAAACGAAACAAACAAGTTAGAGACTTCCAGTTCTTTTCAATCAGAAGCTAAACCAGAGCAAGTAAATGAGGGTATCCCAGTTACGAGTGCAGTTCCAAAAAATGATGTGCTCTCAAATAAAGTAGAGAACAATCAACCAGGTGAAACATCAAATTTGTCGAAAGATATTCGCGAGGACCAGATCAGTGAAGAAATAGAAACCGTCAAACTAAAAACCTTTAAACTACCTACAGAATCGGAAGGAGCTGCACCAAGTTTCGACCTTGAAGTCGTTGGTGATGATTTCCGCAAAAAGAATGAAGTACGCATTTTATGCGAATGTGAACCTAATGTTTCAGGAGCTGCTGTACCTGCTGTAAAATCATTTATACCAAATGAAAACCAAGATTCAAAAAGATGCAATAATTGTAATATAACTGATAGTGACTTCAAAGACACGTCCCAGAAAAATAGAGCAATTCCACCTAAAAATAAAGATTTAGCCAGACCTGTTTTAAAAACTGGACAAATGAGTAAGGAAGTTGAAAAGGAAAAAAATTGTTCCAATACCGCAATTAAAACATTTAAATGTTCTCCACGAACTAATAACTGTTTTAAACCTGCAGCGGAGAAACTAAGTTTAGATGTAAAGGGCCACACCAAAAAACCCAGTCTAATACCAAAACCAACCCGACCAAGCATCAGTAATAATAAAAACTTAGGCAAGAAGGAGGTTGACAGGCTCGAAACTGTGTCTAATTCTCGAATAAAATTGGACTTACAAAAACATCTTGCAAAATCCGATGTCAAAATAAAGGAAACATCTACTAAAGATAATATAAAAAATACAAAAACTACATCTGGAAACCATTTAGAAAATAGCGCAACAGCTAATGCTAGCACCATTTCATCCAGGATGATAGGGTTGCAAGAAAGGCTAAAAGCAACGACGTCGATGCTTCGGCAGAAAATAGAGTTGGACAAGGGTAAAGAAAAGGTTGCCCCAGAAGAAAGTTGTATTGATTTAGTGGCAGAAGAAGAAATAAATAAAAAAATATATTCAGGTACGAGAACCGTGGAGGATCTATATAAGAACATTGCATTTTTAAAAGATATAGCGTCAGCTCTTTCAGAAAACAATACATTGAATAGTCAAGCGAAATACATCGAAAAATTGTTCAGGAACATCTCTGAAATTAAATTAATCGCAGATAAGTTATGCATGTACGATCAGTCAAAATCTAAAGTTGATGTATTAGATAACTTTAATGGTATCATATCAGGAGAAAAACATAAAACTCCACAATCATCTTCAACGAATACAAAAGATAATAAGATTTATATAAAATTTATGCATTCAAAAGATAGAAAGTGTGATAACAAGAAGAGAACGAAGGAATTATTTACAGATCATTCGGAAGAAGCACAAACTGCGTTAGCTTTGGGTTCTAAGTTAACAACAGATTCATTGCATTTGGATACTTGTGTCACAGAAAAAGTAAGTAAAAAATGTATTAAGTTTACAGTTTCTAGGGTGTCTAGTACTTGCATATTAAAAAAAATTATTTTAAAATTTCGTTAAAAGTTAAATATTTATTAGTAAGTTAAAATTATGAAATTGTGCATCTATTCTAGGGTGTTTGCTTGCACATTGTCTTTTTTTAAATTTCCCTAAAACTTAACAATGGTTTGGTAGAGCAATTATTTTTTAAACAGGGTGATTCATTAAGAATGGGCAATCTCTAAACTGGAGATACTAGACATCAAATTATGATTACTGAGCTTAACATGCCTTATACAAATGTTGCAGGTTTACGAGATACAGGGTGTTCAATTCGAGAATTCATAATTACATATTTTTTTTAATGAGAATTACTAATTTGATGCTGAATTTGTCGCTATCTGTACAGAGCGTTTGTTATACCTTGTTGAGATATTTGTATTTTAAACGTTCAATGTATTTTGCTTTTATAAAATTTGTATTCTTTTAAATTACAAATGTACGGAGTAACAACAAATAACAATAACAATCAGTGACAATAATAAAAGAAAGCTTTAAAGTAAATATTCAAAATGTCAACCTGAGTGCACTTTGCAATGCGCTTTCTTAAATATTTTTGCATATTAAATAAAATGTGTCGATTATTTTTGATCTCGTTTGCGTGTTCTTCAATTTTCTGTTGCAATTCCTCGATGGAATTAATTTTTTCTTTGTGAGTCATTTCCTTAATTTGTGACCCTATTGAGAAGGCCACAGGGTTTAAATCTGGACTTCTCGGTGGCCAAACTCACTTCCACGGTCCATATATCGATGAGAAAAATGTTCATTCACAATATCATGAAAAAAAGAGCAAGCAGATTTATCAAATTCCCTGTTTATCTGGAAAAGTCTTACACTTATTAATTTACGATTACAACTAAACACCAAAATTTTAGGTCAGTATCTGAAGTGAACTAACCATTTTCAAAATTGTTTGTTACCTATTTAATTAATAAGTTCGATATTTTTAATAATTTGTTAACATTATATTGTTATAGATAAAGGTAGTTTACCTTTCTGCCAGTTGTAATATTTGCACTTTCAACATATTTATGAATTTTTAACATTAACCCAAATTGTATTAATGTGTTTTTCAATAAAATTTTATTAGTAGAATAGATATTAAATATATGTTGTAATATGATAATTAATGTGAGCCTTTTGTGTATATTAAATGTTTCATTCAAATTTTAAAACAAGGACATCGTGATTATCTAATAAATTTACTGATAGTCAATAGGGCAGTCAGTACAGTTAAATTTAAAGTAGCTTTATACCTGCTTATTTATAATTGTTTTAACTTATAGTCTTCTCTTTTATTTTTATGTTGTTCGTGTTTTGTTATAGATACATTATTTAGATATCTAGTAATAACTCATTATTAATAATTTTTTAATTCACAGTAAAATTAAAAATATTTGCGGCCTCTTTAATCGTATTGGCAAAGAGTTATTGAATTGTTTGATGTTAAAGGAAATAATAAGCTGCTGGCTACTTGAACTTACACATAGAGATTTGTGGGCAAAATTTAAAGTTCAATATTTTCAACAGGAATGCAAATTTTTGAACGCGGCTTGCAAATTTTAAGAGCTAGTTTTTTTTCGGATTAAGCTGCATGACGTATATTTATCGTAGGACCATAAGTTTATTATATACGGGGTGATCAATGAAGTCATGCAAAAAATCAAAAAGTTTGTATGAGTGAAATTTCTTTTTTGGTTGTTGCAATATGGTTCGTTATTAAGGTAACATCAATATCTCTAGACGTTTCTGTCAGTCAGTTTTGTCAAATTAAGTCCCTTAGACCCTGTACACTACTCAACATAAAATTTGGGTAGCAAACTTTTTAAAATGCTATAACTTGATATTGGATTGACGGTTCTTGACGATTTTTGCAGATTTGGAATCCTTATTTCACGTAGATTTTCTATGGTCTAAGAATTTTATCGATAATAAACAAAAACGTAGAGTACGACGCGCTCTAAGGTTTGGCATAATTTAAGTTTTTGTAAAAATAAATTCTCATCTCAAGTAGTTTTTGTTTAATGTTCTTCTCACTGTTCTGTCCGAAACTCACACCCCAATTTCTTGTCTCAGAGAATCATTGAGTTTTACAGAGTTCTTTCTCCACCCCCATGCCCATAATTATGATAGGGTGTAATTTCTACGCGACGCGTCCATTTCCAGCTAGGCAACGTTGCAAGAATGACAATTATATGGAAATGTGAACTGGGTTTGCAAGTAGTTAAAATAGTCAATAAAAGCCTGATATATGATTTATAATAAATAACTACTTTTTATTTAAAAATTAACAAAAATAATTCAAATATAAGATATATACCTACGTATTGAACAATAAAATAAGTGTTTTAAACTAAGACGTTTTAGAGTCAAGAAGAACATAAAGTGAAAGAAGCAGATTCCATGGACGGTGTTTTCATTCCAAGTTGCGAGCCTCCCAAAAACATGGAAGACGAAGAAGAGACGAATGGATTAGATATTACGATCACTTTTCCAGAGTTCAGTCAGTTGTACTCCAACGGAGCAGAATCGCACTTATCTGTCTGCTTGTCGGATATATCAGCAGAAGCTTTAAAGAAATTGAAAAGATGCCCCAAAGATTTTACTTTAAGAATGGATTTTGTTGAGGGAAAAGTTTTATTTCAATCAGGCAAAAGTCCAGCAAACAATTTTCAAATAGGGCCAGACTTAAAGTTTGCCGAAAATATAGTCGATTCAAAAAAATCCGACGTTATCAGCATTAAGCCATCAACAGAATGTTCTTTTGGCTCGCAGCTCATACCAGTAGAAAATCCAAAAGAAAATAAATCTTATAGATCATTAAAATCCACCGATTCTGAGTTGTTTAACGTGGTGAGTTTACCTTTTTTGTATAAGAACCCTTATTTGGCCACAAATCATAAATCCTGCATAACGTTTAGAAACGACCAAATAATGTCTATGGCGAAACATATATTTAAAAGTATGCCACAAATACCCAGTTTAACCAACATTTTTGAAGATAAGGTAATGGAGAACCCAAGTAAAACAGGTTAGCTTATATATTAGCAATATGCAGTAGAGTAGAATGCAATTTTGGGAGCAAAATCCTTGATTTTCATTATTATGTCGTGGCCTAGGTAACTGGTTACCACCACTTACAGAATTATCATTATCAGTACTTTCTTAGTTTTTACTACGAATTTTTAACCCGTCTTTGTGTTGTTCTCGGGCTAGGCTCCTAACTAGAAAGTATGGCAATTCTGCATTTGACGGTGATCAGTTAGTTATCTAGACTACGACGTAACCCGGAAAACCATAGTAGTTTGAATAACAGCATATACAGAGAAAATTTTAAAATCGCATTATTTACGCATTATATTTTATATAAAAATAGTAAATACACAACTGCATAATAAAGATGAGCCAGGGTTTGCCTTCAACAAACTTATTTTTACCTATTTTTTTGAAATATAATAATAAAAAGTTAGTATAACTCGTATCATTAAAAACATATTTCACATTGTGTTATTCACGTTGTAAAATATTCTCTGTTTTCTAATTAAATGATGGTACCTAGAATTTTTAAAAGTAAAGAACCAATATGTTGTTGTGGATTTTAGGCTGCCATGCCTGGTGGTATTTGATCTAAAGTGGTTTTCCGGCTTGTTATGCCCTACCCGGGTTGTTATGCCGTGACCTAGGTGACTGGTTAATGCCAATAACAGAATTAAAGTGCACATCCCCAGCCTTAGTTGAGATTAATTGACCTGCCCTTGTTGTTCTTGGGCTAGGCTCTGAGGGAGGGGGGGATCCCGCTGTCAGTATCCTTGAATCCGCCCATATATTGATTTCGGCTCGTGTTGTTGGTATCACAGCTACTGCAAATAATGGTGATCTTCCGAAACGTCCCCTAGCCGCCTCTGTAATTAATTCCAATGTGTGATCAGTTACAGAGGCAGCTGGTATATAAAGAAACGCACTTTTTTCATAAATACTTTAAATAAGGGTGGTTCGTAAGTAATGGCCCATGGGGACATAGTAGATTTTTCACTTCAAAATATTACGATTTTAGGCAATATGCCTTAATAAAATGTTGATAATAAAAGAGATACAGGGTGTCAAAGTTGGAATTCAAAAAAGTGATTTGTAATAATTACATTTTGTTTGACTGTGTTAACTTAAAAATTTAGTAATAGATATTTTTGATGAATTTGATGTCTGTTTCGACGTATTCTCTAGAGGGCGCCACATCCTCCATATTTGTGAGAATGTGAGCGTGATTTTTTTGACCCTACCGTTATCACATTTTTATTAAACAATCTTAAACCTATATTATTTTTGAGGAAAAAAGGTATACTTGTCATTAGCCTTAGAAATTGACCATTTTTGAGATAATAGGTTTTCAACAATCAGTTGCATAGTTCCTTGTACAGTGCGTTTCATTAACTTTGATAACATTTTGATCAGTTGTAACTTTTCTGTTTTTAAAGATATCGGAATGAAGCAAAAACCATATTGCATAGTGCACTAGTAACTTTTTTCTTGCTTGAAAAAAAAACAAAAGACCAAAGATTTTGAGTGATCTTAACCTAACTTATATTCTACTAAAAATTCCAAGCATATTTTAAAAGCATATCCTATACCTATCTTCAACTGTTTCTTAGAAATAGTTTTACAAACATGTCAAATTATCATAATAATCGCTCTGTCTGCCATTTTCCTCAACAGAACAAAACACTAAGGCTCGATTGTTACCAGCACGGCTCAACTTCAGCTTTAGCTCAGTGCAAAGTGTGCCATGAACAAGTAGAGCAATTTTTATGATAATTTGACATGTTTGTAAAACTATTTCTCAGAAACAGTTGAAGATAGGTATAGGATATGCTTTTTAATATATGCTTGGAATTTTGAGAAAAATCCAAATATTCAATAATATACAGGGCGTTTCATTTAAAAATATAAGTTAGGTTAAGATCTCTCAAAATCATTGGTCTTCTGTTTTTTTTTTTTAATAAGAAAAAAAGTTGCTAGTCCACTATGCAATATGGTTTTTGCTTCAATCCGATATCTTTAAAACAGAAAAGTTACAGCTGATCAGAATGTTGTCAAAGTTATTGAAACGCACTGTACACTATTAACGTAGTAAGTTAAATTTTAACAATTATTATACAAATTTTATGTTAGATTTAATAAATATTTCTAAATGTAAGATACTTACCCAGTTTTGGTTATAAGCAATTACTTTACAAAATCTAAAAATTCTGAAACACAATAAATTTTCATATTGAAATATGAGATGATGATATGACGATATTTATTGGCAACTAAATTTCAATATACATGCTGAGCAACAAGAATATTTGGGAGGATTTCGAAATAGATTGTAACCAGATACTTAGTAATTTAAAAATTCTGTTTAGGAATTTTGATAAAAAAGGCGAAAAAGTTGTTCATATTTCGGATCATCCACAAACTAATTCAGGACGACTACTTGGAGATGCAAGAATCAGTATAACCATTCCATTTCAAAAACGTTGCGTGTTGAAAAATACTATCGGTAGCATTTTACATCAATGCAAATTTTATTGCTTGTCGATCTACTTTCAACATATCCATTTCTAAGGGAATGTTAGCGCCTACTACGTTAAAATATTGTACAATGAACTATGCAACCGATTGTTGAAAAGCTATTTTCTCGAAAATGGCCAATTTCTGAAACTAAAGACAAATATATCTACTTCCTAAAAAACAATGTAGGTTTAAGATTTTTTAATCAAAAACTTGATAACGTTTGGGTCAAAAATGTTACGCTGACATTTACATCACAAATATGGCAGATGTGCCGCCCTCTAGGAAATACGTAAAAATAGAAACAGATATGATTTCTCATATCCAAAAACATCTATTTCCAAATTTTTAAGTAAATAAATTCAAAGAGAGTATAATTACTACAAGATTTTTTTTTAATTCCATCTTTGACACCCTGTATCTTTTTTATCATCAACATTTTATTAAGGCAAGTTGTCTTAAATAGTAATATTTTGAAGTGAAAAATCTAGTATGTATGTAGACATTACTTATGGACTCTGCATAAAAATGTAATAACGAATGAACATTTGTTTTAAACTTCAAAAAATAATCATTTATGGTATTTTTGTAAATACCATTTATTTAAATATACATATAACATTAGATTTAAGTTTATAAAATCATTGCATATAGGTAGGTCAGGAGAGCCAACCTAATTGTTGTCATTGACTACATATTTTGACATTTTTAGGACTTGTGTCACAAAATATGCTGTTATAATAGGGCAAAAAAGTAGACAAAAGTCAACTAAATATTTTTGTCTGTCCATTTTGCTTTAAATGCTCAGATTTGACATTATTTGAAAATGTTCTATCATTATTCTAAATGCACTGAATGCTGGGTAGATAATGTTTATATTTTAACACCAAATCACTTATAGTCATTTTATAATAATATGTTATTTTTGATTCCAAATTATTTTTTTTCATAAATTCTAATGCTTTAAAAAAGAATGACACTGGATGCTAGCAAATGTTGAAAAGTGCATCTGCAACTACAAAAACCAACACATCTTTAATTCTGTTAAGTATGCAGTTAGACCTCCTTTCTCTTCTCTTCTGGTTTTCCGTATTTCATTTTCTAGACATAACATAATATGAGTACCTATTTAACCTAATTTTGAAATATTTTAAGCATTTCAGATCCAAGAAAAAAGGCGCAAAAATCGCCAAAATCAGAAAAAATGGACTAGTGCTAGTAGTGTAGTACTGTAATATTGTGAAAATAAAATATTTGTAATTAAATAAATAGTAATTTGTTTAAGATTGCATTAATAAAAGATCCTATCGCATAGTTTTTTTTAAATATGTTTATAATTTATATGGTTGTTACATAAAAAATTAGAAACAAGTATTGAAAGGATCAGGGAGGAATACTTTATAAAAATAATTTACTGGTATACAATAAATATATTTTTACCGAAAATAATATATTCCTATATTTTATGCTCCATATCTTATGTACTCTTTTATGCAATTACTGCGTACGTTATGTATTCTCGACATCCAGATATTTCGAAATTTTCCAATATATCAACTGTAGTAGAAATCTTTCGTATAGTTTATGCTAGTCTCCATACGATGTCACGGCTGTGCTGTATCCTCCACTGTTTGAGAGTTTGAGCTTTTGTCCACTAGATGACCAACGAGGAAATTTGACAGTTGCAATAAAAACGCGATTCCCAGTTGTTTAGTGAGTCACGGGCAAAGTTTTGTTTATTTTTCTGTATAATCAATGAAAAATAAATTAAAAACCACCAAACAATTAGTATCACTATAGTAAAATCTTTTCAGTATATTAAAAAGGAATCGATATTCATTCAGTTGCTAGCCATATTCTAAATGACAATTTGACCTTGTTGAGTTTGTGTTGTATTTGTTGAATGAAAAATTACATAAAATGTACAATTGGTGCAATTTTAGTGCTTTTTTGACTGAAAAAGTGATGTGGTAATTGAAGATGAACGACAGAAATTTTTATAATAATTCAGGGGCCCCATTTTTATATACGGTATGTACTATTTTATAACTAAGAAACACGGAAACACTATTATTATCAAAGCTATCGGGTATCTAATACCTATTTGTAATAATTTAGAGTACTTAATTTATACAATTTATTTAATAATGAATTAATATTAACGTTGTAAAAAGCTTTGACATGTTAAAGGAACTCCGGCAATAAAATGCATTTCCGGATCTTCTTATACTTACTTGAATATGGTTCTTATTTGAACTCAAGAGGAACAAGTGACAAATTATTATACTTTTTTTGATATTACGTCTGTACGTCAATAAAAACTTAATGATATGCTAGCCTTTCCGTGTTTCATGGATAAAATCTGGACAACAGGTAGTTTTTAAAATTTGTATATTTATGTGAAAAGAAAACGGATTTTAGGACATTTACTTAAGTACGTACCTATGTGAACATTGCTGTTTTTTTAGAGTAAAATTTATGTAGCAAAGTTATAAAAAATAGCAGATAAAACGAAAAGTTTACATAAATATATACAGGGTGGTTCACACATATCGGTTTTCAAGGGTTACTGCAAATCAGTCAATAGATAGGGCAAATCTGATAAACGAGTGTAGCTCTTTTTTCGAGAAAATAACAATGGCACAAACTGCATGTCTATCTGTTACCGTTTTTGAGTTACAGCGTTTTTCGATTGTTGGCTAAACCGACTGATGACCTTTTCTCGTATCTCTTTCAAGATATCTTAAAACGGTTTGAACATCCTATAGGCACTTTTTTGAGATATATTTGATGGCATAAAAAAATATAATAATAAGTCTCGTAATACGTATATTTAGTTTTGCTGATATAACCACAACTTGTGTTTTTTTATAAGGAACACCCTGTATTTTATTTCAAAAACGGAAATAGGGCTAAAAATGCATTCCAAATATATGTACTTCAGATACTTATTATTTGTTGTGTAGATTGGCGGAAAATATAAAATTTTCAAAATACTACGATATTTAAGTAAGTTTTATGACTGAGAAGATTTTGAAAACAAACAAGTTTGACATTCAACATTATTAGCAACAAATAAAAAATGGTTCGTTACTCAAATGAAAATAAATACAATTTAATAAAATGTTTTAATCTCAGATGGATTTCTAGGTACATGCATGTACATGGTTTTGCAAAAATAATGACACTCTTGCAAAGCATTTTTTTAACTTCTGGAAGTTCTGAGTAGAAATGTCATTAAATTTCTACTAGTGAGTGGAACTAAGAACTAATGTTAAAAGTTTAATGTCGATTTCATTACGAATGCGTTAGAAGTTCATTATAATGAGTGCCATTAATTTTGTAAACGATTGCACCTATTTATAATTTGAATGTAGTTGAGTGCTCCTTTTCAAGAAAATTAAAGCATTTTATTTAAAAAATTGTTCATCCTGTATAGGCACTTCTGGGTACTTTGGTAACTTAGCAATTGATAATAGCTCTAGGGTTATTATGACATAATATTTCTTTCTAGTGCTTAAATTATATCCGGATTTTTTTTAGATATCGCGAATATTTTAAAAATTATTCCGAGCCGCAGGCGAGAGGAAAGATTTCTACGAGGGGAAGGTCACTTTGACAAATTTGTACACCTATTTATAAATTAAAACATTATCATCGCCAATATATTTTCTATTTATGCTGATTAAAATGTATTTAAAAGTATTTAGGGAAAAGGTTCGAGTATTTAATAGTTATTTATGCAACAAGTACAAAAAGTAAGTGTTGTCGGTCTTATGGCCTCGTTGGACAATTTCACGTCGCGTGCAATAAGCACTTTTTGTACGAGTTGCATAAAATATTTGTTCTACGTTCTTGCAAAAACCAACAAATGTTTTATTTAGATGACACTAAGTGTAGAAAAATATGATGTCGATTTGAATGTTTATGTTTGTCATGATGACAAAACGCTGTAGTAGAATGACATATGAATGCAATAACATTTTATTGCACTAGTGCAATAAGGAACCACTTTTTCCACTAAATATACTTATATAAAGTTTTGTTTTTTGAATGAACGTAGAAAAACATATTACCTATTATATACCTCAGTTAAAACAAATATTAATATTTTTTTGTGTATTGTGTATTGTGATTGTCCCAATTTTGTGATTATTATTCTTACTGGGATTTAATTAGCCCAGTAACCATTTTAAATGGAGAAATGTATCTGAATTTCTTACAAACTATTTTACTCGTTGAACTAGAAAATGTACTCCTACCAGTAAGAAGGGAATGTTCATGCGCGAAGGTACTCCTCATTTTACAGTAAATGTTAGGCATGAAAAGATTTTTTTGCAACAAAACGGTAAAATAATTAACGGTACATAATTTACTTAAAAAGTGACAATCAGATACCCAATATATAAAAAAATATATTTTTAACTATCGTATCCATATCGTATCGTATCGTATAAGGCATTTGTGCAAGTCGGTAATTAATATTAATTCCATCAAAAAAAAAGTCTTACGAATATATTTCCATATTACAAATTTTATTTTAATCAGTCAACGCTTTTCCGTTTTATAATCGATTATTGAATTACGATGCATTTTTGTATATAGGGTAAATTAGCATAAATCATTTCTGAAAATTCTAGTGGTTCACTGGTACACGCAATTTAGGGTCACCCTGTATTTTCAGCTTGGCTTGCTTGGAATATTTAAATATATTTGTTTCTATTTAAACGTATCTATTTATTTGTATTTAAATGTATTTCTTTGTATTTAAAATGTGTTATAAAATAAATACTTGTATTTAAAAGTATTATTCACTGTATTTACGTATTTATTTGTATTTTCTAAATCCGTTTGTTAGATTTGTACACATATTTATGGAATAACCTTCCCCTCGGGTTTCTATTAATTTAAACTAGTGGGACATTTGATAAAAGCTCACACCAAACTATTAAGGATTTGAATTATTTGAAGGTACAAATTACAGTTACATGTAGAATATAATAAATAATAGTAGTTTGTACAAAAAGAGCGAGTTCGTTCGAGTGCTATGGATAGTGTGATATGGACAATACGTTAAAGTTGTACAGTGTATGTTTTCTACTATCCAACAAAAATAAGATTTAAAAAAAATATATAAATAGTTTTTCAGTGTTAAGGTCCACGTCATAAATTTATCGTAACAAAAATCATATTTACCCTTTGTTCTCTGGAGTACTAAATATACAGTATGCGCCAAAAGTATGGAATAAATTCAATAAAAACGAAACAATTATTTTTTGAGAAAAATCCTCGTACAGGTCGATTTTTAATTTAAAAAATACACATTTTAGCGTAAAATGCGATTTTCAAATGTCATTTGTTTTCGAGTAATGACGTCATAGATTTTTTTTTAAATGGCAACACCATATTTTTTCCTTGATTCTGAAAGAACATTTAATTCTCTATCAGACAGTACTAAAATTTTGCCCTCTTACATAGGAAAGTTTTCGAGTAAATGACGATTGAATGTTAGAAAAGGTAAATCAATTAAAATAAAGCAAAAACGTTATCAAGTTTAGTTTTTCGAATTCCATAGTTCTTTTATGGATCACGTAGGTGAAAATCTTTGCAAAGTGTCATTGTCACACCGACTTTCCAATAAGTATTGTAAGCGACATAGAAATTATTATTCAATTTAAAGTATTATGGCACATTTAACTGTTACTCAAAGAATTGAAATTTTAATTCTTATCGGATGCGGGAATATGACTAGAACTCAGCAGGAAGTTTGCGATTTCTTTAATGAAAAATATCCAGGTCGCCCTATCAGTCAATCAACAGTCAGTAAGGTAGAGTCTAAATTTAGAGAAACTGGCAATGTTGTAAATATTCCAAAACCTGGACATCCAATCATTAATGAAAATCAGAAACAGAACATTTTGATAAGTATGGTGGATAATCCTCATAATTCTTCACGATTGGTTGCATTAAACAATGACACTAGTCAGAGCACAGTGCTACGTATCTTGAGGAAGGAAAAATATCATCCCTACAAAATTCAACTTGTGCAGGAACTCAATGAAGATGATCCCGATCGCCGCTTACACTTTTGCGAAATTCTAATGGATTTATGTCAAGGAAATAGAAATTTACACCGGCAAATACTTTTTTCAGATGAGACCACATTTTGTCTGAATGGTACAGTAAACCGTCAGACTTGCAGACATTGGAGTCGGGAAAATCCTCATTGGATGGCAGAGGCACATACCCAACACTCTCAGAAATGAAATGTGTGGGCTGGAACAGCCCTTGCAATAACTTTTCCTAACGATAATGACCCTGACATTCCCGACGATACCATATGGTATCAGCAATACGGTGCACCTCCGCATTCCGCGCGCCCTGTGCGAGACTTTTTGGACAACTGTTTTCCTGGATTTCATTACGAATATGTCAGCAGTTCGAAATAAATCGCCAATTCGCAATTAAACAGTGCAATTATTATTGCAATAGATTGTACAGTACAGTACCATATAAACAAGTATCATATGAATGTTGTATAAGGCATTTACGCAGAATATAGCCACACATACAAGCACATTCCCCTCTTCTGTTAACAAATTTTAGTATGGCATAATTTCTTAAACTTTATCTTTAAATTAATATATTACATATTATTCGATACGACGTGTTAACGATAAGTTTGGTCAAACTTCTCTGACATATTCTATTGATGAAAAATATGTAATAAAAAGTGAATGAGTCTATAATAAAAATTAAATTATTGCTAAATTAGGTTTTCCTATAACATTCATATTCCATTTAACAAAAAGGATTTTTTATGTTGTTACATAAAAAATCTGTCAATTATATAATTCTAATCATACATGACGGAACTAAGCTGGGGCTAAAATTGAATTCTCCCTCGATACCCATGTATTTACACTTGCTAACGAAAGATTTTGGTTGTACTTGAGACACCGATGGTACCCAATGAGTATTTGGGATCCGGACAATAATTTTAGGGACACCCTGTATAGACCAAATATTATGATTTCATAGACGAGAAAGAAGTTTGTTTTTAGTTAGCTTGAAGGGGGCACGATGTAGGTATTAGCACCCTTCTTGGATACGCCAATGAGTTTATGATACATTTTATGTAATCCAAAATGTTCTTTCCAGATGTATTCAGATCGAGTCAAAGAAGCCCTTAAAAAATCTATATTATTTACGTAGATCTGTAACTGGAATAATTTCTAAGGAAATGAAAGACAGTTTTGGAAAATTAAACGTATATTAAGTAAAATCGTGGGTCATTTAATGTAATTTTCGTTTCTTAGATATCTGGTATTTTTGGGTACTATTCGGTATTTCTGGGTACTTAACGGGATTTTTAGGGTCATAGGTATTCTTTGGAAACTTGAGGGTAATTCGTGGTTTTTGGGTCTTTTTGAAGCATTTGCTTATTTGATGAAGTATTTTTTGGGAAAATAAGGTATTTACGGGTAATATTTTTTAAAATGGTATTTCATTGTACAGATTTCAAGCGGTGGTATACCCCTCGGTTATTATAGACGTCGTTATACTTACTTCAGTCTTCTTTTCGCTAATAACGCACAAAGTAACTCACATTATTATCCAATGGCTATGACTAAGAAGCTGTTAATTTCACATTTTTTATTAATCTGAAAGTTTCGGCCAATGTCGTAAAGTGCCATCGCCTTTTCGCCACTGGCACAATTGTTTTTCTTGTGCAGGATGTGACTAGGATCGTGCAAAAAATCAGTTTTTTGACCAAGAATGTCACAATTCTGAGCAATCTCAGAAAGATTATTTTTTTAAAATATATATATATATATATATATATGAATGCTTCAAAAAGACCCAAAATACACGAATTACCCTCAAGTTCCCAAAGAATACCTATGACTATTACCCAATAATACCCTTAAGTACCTAAAAATCACGTTAAGTACCCAGAAATACCGAATAGTACCCAAAAATACCAGATATCTAAGAAACGAAAAATACATTAAATGACCCACGATTTTACTTAATATACGCTTAACTTTCCAAAACTGTCTTTCATTTCCTTAGAAATTATTCCAGTTACAGATCTACGTAAATAATATAGATTTTTTACATAAAATGTATCATAAACTCATTGGCGTATCCAAGAAGGGTGCTAATACCTACATCATGCCCCCTTCAAGCTAACTAAAAACAAACTTCTTTCTCGTCTATGAAATCATAATATTTGGTCTATACAGGGTGTCCCTAAAATTATTGTCCGGATCCAAATACTCATCGGGTACCATCGGTGTCTCCAGTACAACCAAAATCTTTCGTTAGCAAGTGTAAATACATGGGTATCGAGGGAGAATTAAATTTTAGCCCTAGCTTCATGTATGACTAGAATTATATAATTGACAGATTTTTTATGTAACATAAAAAAAAATCTTTTTTGTTAAATGGAATATGAATGTGATAGGAAAACCTAATTTAGCAATATTTTAATTTTTATTATAGACTCATTCACTTTTTAGTACATATTTTTCATCAATAGAATATGTCGGAGAAGTTTGACCAAACTTATCGTTAACACGTCGTATCGAATAATATGTAATATATTGATTTAAAGATAAAGTTTAAGAAATTATACCATACTAACATTTGTTAACAGAAGAGGGGAATGTGCTTGTATGTGAGTGGATATATTCTGCGGTACTCTACTGTACTGCTGTATCCATTGCAATAATAATGGCACTGTTTAGTTGAATTTGGCTATTTATTTCGAACTACTGACATATTCGTAATGAAATCTACTTTAATTTTTAAACATTAGTTCTTAGTTGTTCCACTCACCCACAGAAATCTATTGAAATTTCAACACAGAACATCCAGTAGTCAAAAAACTGATTTGAGGAAGTGTCATTATTTTTGCAATAGAATGTATCTGATTCGAATCACCCTATATTATTTTCTAAACTAAAGGCTTACGAAGACAATAAAAGGCCACATAATGGTTTAACAGTGCCCAAAAATACACAAAGTACCTAAAAATACCGAAAAATACCTATAAATACACACAAATACCCAAAAAATGCAAAAAGAGCCTTTAATTACCTACAGCTTGTACAGCAAAATACCTCAGTGGTTTCCCCCTCGATAATAACGCAAGGACACTATTTTCAGCCTTTGCGGGTAAATTTACCTCCAGATGACGTGGAACTTTCGAGATTTCTCGCGATTTCTTTAATTTTGCACGATTTCTCGGGATTTCGCAAGATTTGCGACAAGATTTCCATGACTGGTTACCCCCTCGCAAACATCACAAATATACCTTCGATTTAAACAAATTATTTTAATAGAACACTGCGTATTGAGTACTATATTAAAATTGATGTATAAAAAATATATACCAGGAATAAAAACTGTATCTGTACAAATCGAAACTGAAGAGTGTATGTCATTGATGAATAAAAGGCTCTTTTGTTGTTTAAAGTTAAGTGGCTTAAACAGTCACAGTCAAGTGGTTTTATCAGTAGTGCACAATACCGACTACCCGCATGCTGTTCACGGATGGTTGTCGGTTCGGATATTGACATTAAAATTAGAATAACAGCTACGTGTACGTATTACGCTAATTTAACTTAATAATGAGCTTGAATTTTAAATTGAAACGATTTCTCACCGAGCACTGCATACTAAATATACAGGGCTAACCACCACTAAGTATAAAAATTTTAACCAATTGTTCTTGGAGGCATAAAAGACAATAAAAAAATGATGCGAAATTCTAGCTCGATGTTTAAAAAATGGGGCAAAACCCTCTTTTCTTCCGGAAAATTAGCGCCTATGATAATCATCATCTGAGATGACTTAGATCTGTCAACGACCATACGGTCATTTTTTACAGCAATTTCAATTGTAGAAGCGACTAAATCTATAATCGAAAATCTGTCATCAGATAATCAAGTAATTTGAAAAGTAATAAAGAACTCTTTAAAAAAGACACTTTCTTCAAGTCGCTAAATCCAATCGTTTTCGCAGTAAATCGATTCATTTTTTTAGTTTTACAGGTATTTCTCTTCATATTTCTATCATAGTGGGAGAGAGTTGTGTTAATTCAATAGAGTAATACAAACATTTTGAGACATCAAAAGATCAAAGCACCTAATTCGACAAAAAATAAAAATAGTGTGTCTTTACTGGAGGTAGACAAAACAAAATTATAATAATCATGGTGACCATTAGCCATTTTGATAAAAAAATTTGAGATTATAAATGAAAAAGTCGAACGTTAACTTGCTTTTTCTACGTTCATGCAAAAAACAAAACTTTATTGAACTATATTTAGTGGAAAAAGTGGTTCTTTATTACACTAGTGTTGTCCTACTCGGTCTAACGGCCTCGTTGGACAATTTCACGTCGCATGCAATAAACACTTACTTTTTGTATTTGTTGCATAAATAACTTATGCTACCCGAGAGTGTCACTGTAGTGTACAAAATGCATTACTTCGCATTACAGAGTATTAGGCATTAGTAGGTATTGCAGAGATATTGTAGGACATTTTGTGAGAAGTGCTATATAAGCACTTCGACATTATAGGCATTAATTAACAAGGCATTAATGGGCATTAATAGATATTAAATTTTGAGAGCATGTATGTATATCATTAAAGGATATTTTTCTTAATTTGAGAACATTACTTGCAATATGGGTATTACCGAGGGGTGTTTTGCGATAGGCAGTGATGTACAAAATAGCAGCAGTGAATACGGCAGTTAGGAGAATGCTGTGAGCAATGTTTGCATTGATTAGGTAGTTGAAGGTATTGAATAGGTAGTGAACGGCAGTGGACGGTATTGTCGGCAGTCGAGTCGGCAGTGCTTTAGGCAGTTACAGCAGTGGCACCGTAATTGTCGGAAATGATCGCAGTTTTGCGGCATTAAACTAGTAAATAATGGCAGTGATATACAGTGCTTTCGAAAAGTAACAAATAAATTCATTATTTTTTAAATTGAGAAGTTTTCGAAAAAATCCTCTGGCACGTCGATTTTGTTTTTAAAAAAGGCACTTTTTGACATACGACCCACACTCGGACTCACATTTGTGACGTCACCGTTGTTCGAGATATGACGTCATCAACAATTTTTTTAAATAGCAACCCCCAATTTTGACTATGCCATTTGAAAGAGCGTATCATTCTGCATACATACATCATGAAAAATTATGGTGTTACATAACAAAAATTTCAAGAAAATAATGCTTGAAGATTTTAAAATTTAATTTTCACAGTACTGTACACCTCCCTATTATGCAACACCCGTTCGTGCTTATTTAGATGAGCTGTTCCCGAATGGTTGGATAGGGAGAAAGGGCCCGATTGAGTGGCCAGCCAGATCGCCGGATTTAACACCCCTAGATTATTTCTTGTGGGGATGCTTAAAAAGCAAAGTATACGTTACTAGACCGGTTAATTTAGAATATTTAAAAGTAAGAATTTGTCACGAGATACATCGTATATCTCCTGAAGTTATTGATAATGTCCAAAAAGAATTTATTAATCGTCTTGGCTACTGTCAGGCAGCCAACGGTGCACAATTTGAACATTTAATTTAGTCGATTTTTTACATAATCATTATCATTTTCAGTATTGTGAAAATTAATTTTTCATGATGTATATATGTAGAATGACACGCTTTTTCAAATGACATAGTCAAAATTGGGGGTTGCTATTTAAAAAAATTTTCGATGACGTCATATCTCGAACAACAATGACGTCACAAATGTGGGTCCGAGTGTGGGACGTATGTCAAAAACTGCCTTTTTTAAAAATACAATCGTCGTGCCAGGGGATTTTTTCTAAAACTTCTGAATTTCAAAAATAATGAATTTATTTGTTACTTTTCGAAAGAACTGTATAAATATAAGTCGTGAAGAAAGTGATTCAATCAAAAGAGCAACGTTTGCTATACAACCGAAGAGATCGAAAAATTTATCTAAATCTTAGCAAATTAAGTAAAGAGGTAAGTTGTATATTTTACGAAGTATTTTATTATTCGTAGCTAGTAATAATATTTCGACAGTTCGCCAGCAGATACATGGCTGTCTGTTTCCCAAGTGCATAAATCGGATAAACATGGGCTGGTCGACGAACTGTAGGTACAGTATCTTGCATATTTGGCACATAAAAATTACAAAGCATGTCGACCCAAACCTTTAAGGGGTGAGTGGGGTGTAATTAATTATTCTACATTATACATAATAATATCAAATGTTCAATATTATCTCGCGCCAAAATTACCATTACATTAAATTTAGATAAAATATGTTACGTAAGGCACACGATAAAACAAAAAAATCGATTTGACTAAAATGTCATAGTATTTAAAAGCATTCTGGATCCTTCCTCCCCAATCTTAATAAAAAAACTCCTACCCCCACATTTTCGAGGATGCTGAACACGAATATAAAATTAGTTTTGTGCGGTCTACTCTAATTTAGTAGTTAGTAAAACAGCTGAGTCAGAAGATGGCCAAGTCAAGTTTTTATTAAAAGTTTTGTAAAAAATATGCATATAATTATTACACACAATATATCCTTTAATCGTTCTCACTTTATTGCCCAATTTCTCTAATACTGTTTAAAATTGTATTGGGGAAGTGACGATTGGCATTGAGGCAGTGACGGTCAGCACTGAGGCAGTGACGATTGGCATTGAGGCAGTGACGGTCAGCACTGAGACAGTGACGGTCAGCATTGAGGCAGTGACGGTCAGCATTGAGGCAGTGAAGAACGGCATTGAGGCAGTGACGGTCTGCATTAAGGCAGTGGTGACCAACATTAACAGAATTATGGTCGACATTGCCGGCATTGAGGTAGTGTCGCCGGGCATTTAGGCAGTACCTAGGGCATTGGCATAATGACGGCAATTTTTAAAAGCACTGCCTAAAACTGGCAGTGGTGTACAAATTTTTAATACGTGAAACACCCCTCGGGTATTACGATATAAAATTTGGACTGACCGTTGCCCCTAGGGATAAACCGTTCTTATATTTAGAATTTCAACAAGAACACTTATCTTATATAAAAAATTAAATTTGAAAAGAACTACCTATAAATAGTTGTGCTTGTTTTTACCCCCACCCCTTCAGTTATGACGCTAAATTAAAATTTAGAATGATTGTGTTCCATCTTGTTGTGATTATAATAGAAGATCTCTGCTAATGTTTGGTTTATTTATTCCTATTAGTATGGAAGATATTAAATAAAAACCTCGATAAAAAGCCCTCGTAAAAACCTTTCTTAAAGAGTACTTTTCTCAGTCATATTCTGTTTTATCGGCCGTAACTTGACAACAATTTAAAGTCCTTCCTGTATTTATATATTTTTAGGTATTAATAATATTGTGTGAAACTAACTACTCAGTGGACAAAAGCTCCAACCTGCGTTGAATTACACCCACAATATCTGCCCATATATTCCTTAGCTTTTGTAACATTTTTTTACTGTTTTAGAAAGGTATTTTAAGCTAATATAAATCAAATCTCCTACAATTCCTATCAATGAAGTCATATGTATGTTCTCTGATACCAAACATCTAGGTATGCTAATGAACAATTCCACAGACAAAGCTCTATTCAATAATTATTTTCTTTAGATAATTATTTTCTTTAGATAATTATTGAATAGAGCTTTGTCTGTGGAATTGTTCATTAGCATACCTAGATGTTTGGTATCAGAGAACATACATATGACTTCATATTAGTTTAAAATACCTTTCTAAAACAGTAAAAAAATCCTTCCTGTATTGCCCCAAATCACTAAAATTGAATGCTTTTTTATTTGAATAAGCAGCATAGCAAAGCTAGTATAAAAATCACTTTAATACACGTTTTTTTTTCGGTGGTTTTTTAACCCAAAATGTTATTTTGTTGTTAGCTATATATTTTCTTAATAGTTAGATATATAGATATTGATTATTGAAAATTTTAAATGAAAAGTATTTTCTAAACATTTAGATTAAAAAAAATAATTCTTGGTTCTTTTTTAAATCATTTTATTAAGGTAAATTGGTTTAAAATTTGTTTATCTGATTTTAAATGTAATGCAATCGTTTTTGGACATTGTATTTAAAAAATAATGTGTTAATTTTAACAGCATATTCAGAAGGCCTAATAAAGACAGAAAAATCGAAAAATTTTTTTGCTCAACCTTTAAAAAGAGAAACAAATTAACCCGATCCGATAACACGGCACTGCTGGTATGTTCGAGCGTTGAAACAGGTCGACACCGCATTGATTTGGGAGCTGTGAATGAATAGAAACCGTCAGGGTTAGATATTTTTTTCAGCATAAATATGTATTTCTAATTTTTTTTAATCGCTCATTCGTATTGTACTATTTTTTTCCTATCTTTTCTTAAAATTAATGATATGAATGAATCACCCTGTATACTGGCATGTCTTTATCAAGGAGGTATTGTTCCCTTAAGATAGGCACACACTATTCACATCGCATGGAGCGTTATAGGATAGATTTTATTTGGCAGTCGTGCAACGTAGACGTGATACAGGTAATTTACGTGCAAATCATGGACGAGATGGTGGCCCCAGGCGACTACAACGTATTTTAGCAGCTGAATAACAGTATTGAATGTGGTGGACCGGAAGCATGGCCTGCATGGTCCCCTGATTTAAGCCCTCTTGATTTCTTTTTGTGGGGTCATATAAAAAATGGGGTGTATCGTACCGAAGTGGAAACGTCGAAGATTTGCGCGAGCATGTTACAGCTGCCGTGAATAATTTACGTTTACAAGAACAGCCACCAGAAAACCATTCGCTTTAGTACGGCAAAATTGGATAAGGCGTGCCCAAATGTGTGTACAAGTCGAGGGACAAAATTCCGATCAGTTTTTGTAATAAGGTGCTATTTTGTTTATAAATTTCGTGTTTCTAATAGTGATCGAGTACCACAGTTCTTTAAAATTAGTGTTACAAAACTCATTTTAAAGACACATCACTTTGCTCAGATCTATTTATACTTAAGTTTGTTTTAAGGTAAAAACACTGCAAATCTTTTTTGCTGCAGTGTTGGTTTAATCGCAGAACTTTAGAGGTTTGTTTCGTACGATATGTGACATCGCCAGTTTGCATTCTCACTCCATTACATTAGACAACATTCCAGCAGCGTGCAATTAAATGTTTTTCAGAATGCATTTTCGCATTATCATGTTTGTACATGTATGTTGAACATTCCCAATTTTTTCCGGTTATGTTCTGAATCACTCAATGCAATTTTTAAAAAATTATGACACTATGCTTTTGTTATAGAATGTAGTTTGTAATAAATTGTTTTCATTTGAAGTAACTCAAAAGTTATAAGACATCAAAAATCGTAGTTAATTCATGAAAAAGTGAGGGGTAAACCACTGCTTGAAATTTGTACAATGAAATACCATTTTTTTAAAATATTACCCGTAAATACCCAAAAAATACCTCATCAATTAAGCAAATACCTCAAAAATACCCAAATGTCACGAATTACCTCCAAATGCCCAAAGAATACCTATGACTATTACCCAATAATATCATTAAGTACCTAAACATATCGTTAAATACTCAGAAATACCGAATAGTACCCAAAACACCCTTAAATGCCCAGATATCTAAGAAACGAAAAATACATTAAATGACCCACGAGTTCACTTAATATACCTTTAATTTTCCAAAACTGTATCATATTTCTCTAGAAATTATTCCATCTACAGATCTACATAATAATATATAACTTTTTAAGGGAAAATTCGTTTCTAATCCTTATTCCGCATAAGTAAACATATTTAAACTCGTGTCCAAGTTGGCAGGATATTGTGGATTATCATATTGCGACTGATCGTGGAATTGATACTTAGATCGATCGCTCAACTCGATCTGAATATATCTGAAAATAACATTTTGGATTACATAAACTGTATCATAAACCCATTGGCGCACCCAAGAAGGATGCCAATACCTACCCCATGCCCACTTCAAGCTAACTAAAAACAAACTTCATCCTCACCTATGAAATCATAATATTCCGTCTAAACAGGGTGTCCCTAAAATTATTGTCCGGATCCCAAATACTTGTCTCGAGTACAACAAAATTCTTTTATGGACAAGTATAAATGGATGGTATAGAGGGGCAATTCAATTTTAGCCCTAACTTTTTTTTTGTTATCTATCACTAGAATTAGATAATTGTTGGCTTCTTTTTTATTAAATAGAATATGAATATGATAGGAAAACCTAATTTAGCAATATTTAAATTTTTATTATAGACTTTCAATCACTTTTTATCACATATTTTTCATCAATAGAATATGTCGGTGAAGTTTGACCAAACCTCTCCTAAACACGTCGTATCGTACCTATAATATGTAATATATTAATTTAAAGATAAAGTTTAACAAATTATGTCATATTAAAATTTGTTAACAGAAGAGAGGAATGTGCTACTATGTGAGTGGATATTCTTTGCATAAATGCCTTCATATGATACTTGCTTATATAGGGTACTGTACTGTACAATATATTGCACTGTTTAATTGCGAATTGGCGATTTATTTCGAACTGAATTCGTAATTAAATCTACTTTCAATTTTAAACATTACAACATTAGTTCTTAGTTGTTCCATTCACCCACAAAAATCTATTGAAATTTCTATACAGAACATCCAGCAGTCAAAAAACTGATTTGAGGAAGTGGCATTACTTTTGCAATAGATTGTATCTAATTGGAATCACCCTATATTATTTTCTAAACTAAAGGCTTACGAAGACAGTAAAGGGCCACATAGTGGTTTAACAGTGCCTCAGAAAAAATTTACATACTATTTTTTTATATTTAATATCTAGTATCTCTGTATATATTTTTAATAATTTTTATATTTGCCATTGGTCAGTTATATTCAAACTGTGCCATCGTCGTAACGCATACGCGATCGCCATTGTATTTAAAAATTGGCGGGAAAATGCTAATTTTCTCCGAAAATACCCATTAATTACCTTCGTAATACCCAGTAAACACCCATTATTGCCTTGATAGTACCCAAAAATACACAGAGTACCTAAAAATACTGGAAAAATACCTATAAATACGCACAAATACCCAAAAAATTCAAAAAGTACCTTTAATTACCTACAGCTTGTACAGTAAAATACCCCAGTGGTTTCCCCCTCGTGAAAAAGTTACTATAAACGATTATTCAGTCTCAACTCAAGTTAGTTATTTTACATTAGATTTTGAAGAAGTCCAACTCTGTCATGTATGCAAGTTTGTTGAGGTCTACAACAATGTATTTTTAAAATGTTTTTTAATTAATTTGATTAAGTATAATAGAAGAGGGTTCTCTTCGTAGACATTGCATCAAACCAATGTTGTGATTTGCGCAATAAAAATTGCAGGAAATGACATAACATTGCATAATTTCAAGCGACACGTTTTCCTGCTTTTGATTTATTTGGACAGTAGTTTACGCTTTCTGTGTTTCGTTAACAAAATTACTTTTTCTAGTAACGTATGCGAATGTAAATTTGTCTAAATTGCTTATTAAAGGAAACATAAATTTGTTACAGGGATAGTGAGGCTTGTTTCTGACGTTCTAATTAAGGATCAATAAACAACGCAAGTGAAATAGTGTAATAATGTCTCTGTACGTACACTGAGTAAAAGTACTTTTATATTCAAAGTTCTGTAAAAATGAAAGTCGCGTATATTCTGATAATAAATCGTAAAAATTTGAAAGTTTACTTAACTACTTAAATGATTACATTTTCTAATTTAGTGTACTCAGGTGTATAATTTATTAAATTACAGTTTTCCGGCAACTGGAAAATATTTTAAGTTTAAATGTAACATCTGTTAAGTATGTAGATAGATATATAATAATTAGTTCTACACGTGTTTATGTTCGTTAATAATGGTGTCTACACTGAAATTAACCTGCTGTATGGTAATAAAAAATAATACAATAATGTAGACCTTCGCGTTCTCATATTGTACAGTGATGTAGCGATGGTTTTCAAGCTTTAAAACCTTGTTATTATTGTTTGAATGTGTTTTGCTTAGCCATAAAATGAAAGTTTTTAATTAAATCATCAGTATTTTAGAAGTCTGACTATGTTCTTGTTGTGAAACCAGTAATTAATTTCTATATTCGATGTTTTTTAGATAGGAGTTGTGCTTTACTGGAATTTGTGTTTTGATCGAGTTAAAAAATACAAAAATGTTTTCAATTTTATCTTTGAAAATACTTAAATTAATGTCACAAAGCAGTCTATTTTTACCTTGATTTTTACTTATCAGGAGTATAAAGTTTAAGAAGTATGTATTTAATAATAAGGAATATGTTGTAGCTGTTGTTAATGTTCTTCAATCTGCCTTGTAATGTGGATGTGAAATTAATATCAATAAGAAGCTTACTCATTACATTACTAGCAAAAATAGTACCTTTGCATTTGTACAAATATTTTAGGCATTATTTTTTGCAAGAAACATAAGAAAATCACATAGTATTAAATTTTCAACATTAATAATTAATAAAATTTAAGTAAACAAAGAAAATTGCTAGGTAAATTTTAAAATATCTAGATATGTTTACAGAAAACAAATATATATGTTCTACCTTCAACTACACATAACGTCAACAGTCTTGGACTCCCCCTCATTCTTGTTGAAAGAAATCTTTTTGTCAGAAAAACCAAATACGTCTATAAAAGTATATTGTTTTCTGAATCTTTTTTTTGTGAAAAGAATATGTTCGATAAACTGAGTACTTAGAAAATTAAAAACCAACAAATGTGTGACATTTTTGACAAAATGTATTAAATCAAAAAGAAGTAACAAAGCAGGTTCTCTACTTGTCTAATAGTCGGTATGACCTCCGCCACGTTCCAATAGCATATTGACACGTATGTGCATTGAGATAATCAAGCGGTTAACGATCTCTTCGGGAATATTGTTCAGTTCCTCTTCTGCCCCACTAACTCATCTGCAGTCTGAGGTGGAGGAATATAATTATGAATGGCTCTAGCAACGAAATCCCACAATATGTTTTCAATATGTCGGGACAGTTGTATTGATATGTCCTGCTTCGAGTGTCTCTTGTACCCTTCTTGCGCGATGTGGTCGAGCGTTGTCGTCCATAAACACAAAATTTTCACCTAATTCATTACGTAGGGAGTAGATAATAGGCGTAATAACTTGTTCGATGTAAATTTGACTGGTCGTATTCTGCTAATTATTGGGGTGCGGCGTTGAACATTATTCCCCCTTAAACATTATGGTACCCCGTTCATACGGAGCAACTTCACGGGGAAAATGAAGTCGCTGTTGACGACCTCGTTCTCTCCAGATTCTTTGTCGATTGTCATCAGTAACCAACCCAATTCTGTAAATAAGACCCATATCGTCACTGGCGTAAAAGTCAACTCCTATGCTCTCGCACCCACTGGAGATAAGCAGCACGATGCCTCGGAAGTAGAGGGGGACCCGTAATGGTCTTCTAGCACGTAAATTTGCGTTGTGGAGTCGTCTTCGAATAAGTAGGTGTCGATATAACACGGCGAAAGATACCTTGAAAGTGGGCTCTGAGAGCTGAAGCTGAAGATGTGCGGTGTTACGGGCATATCGCACCAAATACCGATCCGACGTGGTTTGTTTTCCACTGTATTAAATTCTCCATATCTGTGTACTATTCGTACAACAAATAGGCTAGGAATGCCCAAAATGTTCGATATCTGATGATTAGGTAAGGGATGTTCGGGTAAACGGAGAAATTTCACGTCCTGGCATTATGATGTACAAAAATTCAAAGGAACACTTGAACCACAGACCACCTAGACTGAACTATAGGGCCAAGCCAGTGAAGCTTTCCGTCGGCCTAGCCAACACCACCTTTCAGGTGGTGCTGGCTCAGCTGGCCTCATGCTCTCAGTCAGTGTTAGACTTTCGTTGTGGCAACATTGTGATTATTTTATGAAATATACGAGTTTTCTTTGTGTAATTATGGAGAAGAGCATCGGCAGATCGGAATAGAAATGAAATATAATTTTTTTATTTAAGTAATAATTAGAAATAATGAAACACGTTTTTTGGCATTAAACGGCTCTGCGCAAACGTATTTGAAAAAACATGACATGCCATAAGTGGCTCCCTCTACTAATAACGTCAAAATTAGAAACGTATTTAAATTTCTCGTCCGCAAAAACCCCCATTTTACAAATTTTATGTAAATATTTGGATTTCTTAAGAAGTACCCTGTATCTCCGTTAATATTAAGTTTTCGAAAAAGTATATTCAGATTTTAAAAATTCCTCTAAATAAAAAAGTTACAAACGATTTTAGAAAACGCCACATTTACTTTTTTTAAAAACAACTTAGAAACCTGAAGAACTAGAACCGGTCTGCAAAGCCATTACGTTAGCAACAGAACTGTCTAAAACTTTCTACATTTAACCGTTTTCCTGTAACTTATAGTTCCTAAGATACCAATACATGCATCACCAAAATGGTCTACGCTTACATATTTATCTTACCATTAAATATATAAAAAAATATTTCTTTAAATATCAATATATTTTCTAATTTACATCAACATCAGTTTGATAATTTTCCAAATAATTGTAATCATATATTAGAACTTATTAGATCAATTTCTGAAAAATATGGAGGTGTAAGAATAAATCATGAAACAAAAATATTCAATTCCTTAAAAGGCACAAAGCGACAAGTATTAAATAAAGTAACACTATTTAAAGGGCAATAAAGATTTTAATATAACTAGAATTTTATTCCAAATCCTGATTTAAAAATATATCACAAAACTTCTCAAAATAATTAAATATATTATGTTAGTTTATTAAAAATATATTCCTTGCCATTACACATTACCTTTAAATAAAAATTAACTAACTTTTTAAAATTTCATCAAATATTATAATAATATACATTTTACTGAATCCGACTCTGTCCTCAGAGGGCAGAGCCAAACTTCCGCACACACTCCACCGCTCTCCTATACAGGCTTCATTGGTATAGTTGTATTTAATAGCATAATATAGTCTAGCTGGTCTGTGAACACAACAGTACAAAAATCAAGTATGCTTCTAGTCCAGGGCATTTAGATCAAAATCGACCGGAATAGCGGAAATTTTTAGGCACAGCAGATATCGAGATGCAGTTTTCTGCATTGTGTTCAGGAAGGTCCCAGGAAAAAAGTCTATATCGTCTGGTAGTAATTTTTTGAAAAATGCTTTCTGGCCGGGTAAAGCATTACACCATTATAGGAACCACTGGAAACTCGGAAAAATTGCTCGGAAGTCGTTACTGGGGCGTTTTCGGGACTGTCGAACTTGATTCTGGCATTAGAATTACCCGAGGATGCACGGGAGTGGCTCTGTGGGGGTGCGCGGGGGGTGAATTGGGGGAGAAATGGCAGCGTGCATGAAATCGCTCCAAACTCGTTACTCCGGAGTTTTCGGGGTTGCCGAATTCAATTCTGGCATTGGAATTACCCGGGGGTGCTCGGGGGCGGCTCTAGGGGGTTTCCGGGGGGACATTCTGGGGGGAAAAATTGCATATTTCATGGAAGCGCTCCAAACTCGTTACGCGGGGGTTTTTGAGGATGCTGAATTAAATTTTAGCATTAAATTTCCCCGGGGGCGCTCGGGGGTTCTCCTGTGGGGTTGTCTGGGGGTGATTGAGGGGGAAATGGCAGCGTCCATGAAAATCACTCCAAAATCGATACTCGGGGGTTTTAGGAGATGCCGAATTGAATTCTGGCATTAGAATTACACGAGGGTATGAATAATAAAAATTTTGATTGAATATTAAATAAATAAATATTACACATATTATGAAAACAATTGCTTTGGAAGTCTTTTGTGCCTCGAAACTGCCCCGATTTTTCCGAATTTCCAGTCGTTCCTATAATGGTGTAATGCATTTTCCGGCCCAGAAGGCATTTTTCAAAAAATGGCTAAACCAGACGATATAGACTTTTTTCCTGGGACCTTCCTGAACACAATGCAGAAAACCGTATCTCGATCTCTGTGCCTAAAAATTTCCGCTATTTTTCCTAACTCCCCTGGACTATTCCTTGAGAATAACATACAGGGTTAACTATGACTTAGTACAAATATTTTAAGAGGGGATAGGGAAAAATAAGAATTAATGGAATAACCATTCAAAAAAATTCCAAACTTAATTATAAAGCCAAAAAAAAATTATTTTCAAAACTATATTAAATCTCTATTTATCGCCGTCACTGACCTTCTGTCAGCCGCGAGGTTAGGTATATTCTGCCAGTCCAAGGTGTCAAATATAGTGACAGGTCCATTGACACGTGTATCAATTTAAGCCGCTTTGAAAGAAAAAAAAATCTTTACAAAATGTAGATTATTATTTAATGATTTAATGAGAAATACGGTATGGTAGCACAGAGAGGCAGCACCTACCTTACTAATATTTATTTCCAGGATTGATACTTGGAGAGATATTAAGAATATTGAGTCATATTCTGTGTTCTTACTTGTTTAAATTAAAGATTTTTGTACTTCCTGTAGACCTCTCCTTCCCTCGATCGTTCTTTTTGTGTAAAGCGGGGTACCTACTTGGTTTGGCGGTCTTGATCAGGTCGATTATTTACGTCGGGAAAAAGCACAAAGGATAACAACAAAATACACGTAAATATACACAAATACATAAAAACACTACCACACGTTTACCGTCACTGCATAAAACAACTGTTCGATGTGGTTCAAAAAGTATTCAGCAAAATATTTTGGATACTCGGGAAACGTCTTTGAGGTACCGCACGATAATATGCACTTGTCACACTCCCATAAATCAGCACCTTATCCGTCATCTAGGCATTTGAATACGACATGTTTGTAAATACACATAAAATACGCGAAAAATTAAATTTGCGAAAATCAAGCACTGAAAAATTATTTCAAACTAATCAGAGTACCGTAACCGTAAATTTACGTTATTTGACATCTACAGACGACATCTGTTACTAATACAAGGTGCTCTCACGCCGATTTTAAACTTCATGTGTTGTTGTGTAATTAAATTCAGTTAATACTAATAATAGCAACAATATTGACAGTCATCGACGATGTTTGCATAAAATAATTAGTAATATTTTAAACTATAACATCCCAAGATGTTTACAGTGTTCTGTAAAAATGACCCTTAGATTATAACTAACTTCGCATTCTGTATGGTTTGGAGTATGGACGGTATGCAATTAGCAATGCAGTATGGGTTAACCTAGAACTTACTGTTACTTTAAATCAGCTAAGTGACTAATTTTAAACGTGTTATAGTAATTAAATAAAGTATTTTATGTCGGATATGTTAGTGGATGATTATGACGAATCTGCAAAGAGTGAAAATGTAGTTTGACAGTGTGCAACGAAAGAACGAATACAAAATACTGCAGCTAACTGGATTAGCTGTTATCTATAACAGACATTATTATTATTATTAATACAAATGTTTCGTTTCGTCGTTTCTACACTTGACAATGTGGAAAAGACGACCATAAAATTGACATGTCTCTCCATCACGGATGATGATAGATTGTCATAGGCGCCAACTTTCCGTGGGAACAGAGGGTTTTGTCCCATTTGTTAAACATCGAGCTAGAATTCCGAAATAAGTTATTTATTGTCTTTTAGACCTTCCTGAGCACGTGGTTAAAATTTTTGTACTTAGTCATAGTTAACCCTGTATAAAACTGTTCACCTTACCACATGATATGGTGCAAGCAATTTTATTGGACGCTGTTACATCTTGTTTGCAAATTCACAATACATTATCTAAACGCATATCATGTACTTGTAAATATGTTTTTTTCCAGTATAGCCACCTTTTATTGCGCATGAAATGCAATTTTAGAATATCGTTACGTAATTTTAATAAAAAATATATTATTTGTCATAAAATATGTAATTCTACTGTATTTACCTGATGATGGAGTATCGTATTGTAATACAGTATGCATTTTTTACAGTTATACATGATGTGAACAACGTGTATATTTAGTATAATTTTTTTCAGTGTAGTTTTTAACATGTTATGTTTTATTTAACTATTAAATATTTAAATATTAATAGCAATATATTTCTTTCTAAAATAAAACGGCAAAATATAAAACATTTTAAAAACTACATTAAATGGACACTTTTTTTAAATAATTTACCATCTTAGCGTGTTAAATTTTTTACATTATGAAAGGTCGAACATGCATAAATCGCAAAAAAAAAATTCCAAAGGTTTGCAACTATTAACTATTAAGTAGTCCTATTTTCAGTGTAACAAAAGTTATAATAGTCCAATATGGAATTGTGTAGCTGTGACACGCTAAAAACTGATTTAAGGTCATATTTTCTAATCATGAGATCATGGTCTATCAGCCCTCCAAAGAATGACTATGTCTTTTGGAACTCTCTGTATATTAATGTTTCGAAAATATTTTTTTGTTTTTATATAATTAATTTTGTTTTATGATTTTTTTTTAAGAAAATTCTTTTCCATACAGAGGTCTAGATGTTTTCAAAGATATTTTGTCTTGTCATGTTTACCTACAAATTCAACGCTGTACTTTGATAATAATATTGATTAATTCTCGTTTATCGACATTGATATTGATTCCTTAAATTTGCTACATAGTTATGAACGAAATTATAATTCTTTAATTATTTGAACATGTAACTTTACATTCGGCTTTACGAGTAAGTATATTTACGTACAATTTTAACAAATCCTTTATTTATTTTATTTAATTTTGTATTAAATCATTTCCTTTTAAATTTTATTTAATTATTTATTTGAGATCAAAATAAAAAAGTATTTCAATCGTGTGACCACAAACCTATTCATACATACTATCTTCGATAATATAACCTTGTTTTAAATTTATTGCTAAGATACACACATAATTTATATATCGAAGGTGGTATTAACGGTTATACTATAGTTGTTAATATATTTTTTATTGAGTTCCTAAAGGGTATAACACGAAAGAGGTATTCTCCGCATAATTACTGTTGGAGTCGATTCAGGAAGTATCGATGCCGTAGGCTCAAAATGTTTAACAGTCATTCTCGAATGTTTTTAAATAAAATAAAATTCTATGTCTGCCAGTGAACTGATTGGCTGCAGTATATACTTATGCATCTACAGTATCATTAATAAAGTATGTATAGTCAAGGTCTAAAATAGTAGAGAGTGATTAATGGTATAAACCCGTTTATCATTTAAAGCAGTCAACACAAAAGATAAATACATGCAGCCTCTATATTTATCATATAAGATTTAAGTGCTCATACCTCTGAGAACATACTCAATTACGCAGCTTCTGCTGCAGGAAATACGTATGTGCCGCAGCAAATATGCATGCGCCAGATCGGAATGCTCAGTTTCTATTGGTAACTATACCGTGACATACTCCACCACGCTCACACTCCAGCTATCGTAGACGTGTGCGTGCGAAAATTTTGGGTGTATATTTCCGCTAATTTAACTGTGAATGTAATTAATTTATTAGTAATTTTGTGTTTGTGCTCTTAAGAATAGAGAATAATTTAAGTTCAACGGCATATTCTCAAAATCGTGTACGCCCTAACAAGTAAGCAATATCGTTTGCTGAACTGTATGAAGGAATTAGGGAGTGAGACTAAAATATGAGTGTAAGTGATGCTGTTGAAATATGTAGTTCATTATCAAGAATGTTCATGAGTACTGTATACAGGGTGTTTTTTGAAAATTCCCCACTCGAGAAATCTCGAAAATAATTGTGATATAAAAAATGTTTAAAAACAAGTAAATCTATTTTTGGAGGGACCAACTTGTGACCTATAAGCGCATGTGTTTCTACTCACCTTCTCACTCCTATGAACCCCCACTTAAAATAATTAAATGGGAACACCTCTCTTGTCATATATCATTGGATAGCTAAAATCTTTCTGAATACAATGGTGCATACATTTTTGCTTTTTGGACGCATTTTTTTGAACACCACCATTAAAAACTGATCTTACCAAATTGAATTTGATTATAAAGAAGAGAAGAAGAAGACGAATAAGAAATATCAAAAATAAGGTTTAAGTAATGAAATTTTATGAATTATTTTATCAAGTGTTTAAAATGAGCATCAAGCAATAATACAAACGAGATTCAAATTGTTCGCACACTTCTTGAAAAGTTTCTGGTGGAATTCTTCTACATTCTTGAATCCAGAAGGATGCTTTTGCGAATTATGCGTGATATGGCGAAGAAACTATTTAAGACAAATATTAAAAGGTCGAAGTCTGAATAAAAGAATATATTTTATGTAATTATATATTATAGAAATATTGACGAAGGCCATACGATGATAAAAGTGTGGCACTGTTTTGCCACATATGGAACCTGATGCTGTCGTGGTTGTATGGGTAATGACCCTATAATAGCTTTGTTGGTAGTACACCAGCGTTAAATTATTACAAGAATTCTGGAAATTATTTTAAAATTAATTACGAATTTAAATAAGTTTTTTTATAACATCATAAGTATAACAAGAAGTTAGGACGAATACAAATTTATATGTATATACTACAAACGACTTGTATAGTTATTAGAGGACTATAAATAGAATGTAGATATTATGCTGTTTGGGCACAATCTGTTACACTAACCTTTGAATATTAATTACATACACGTGTGGTATTTTTTATAGGGTGTCAGGAAAGAGGATAATTTACTATTTGCATAAAATATTTCCATCGCCAATGAGAGTTACCTAGCTAAATATTTACAGCCGTTTACACGCAATGATTTAATTAGGTTAAGGTATATATTATACCTGTAGAATCATATACATAATAGAAATAAGTAGAAAAACCAATTTTTTACATATTGCCTACGTTTCGGCTTATATTTAAGCCATCTTCAGGGCTCTAGAAATGCAAATGCGTTACATAAATAATATAACATTACAATAAATTAAAACAAAACACATTGAAAATTACACATTAAAAATACAATTTTTAACTTAATATTAAAACAAACTAAGCACTTAGTAATATTTATTTTATTCTATTTATTTTAAAAAGAAAGGGGACAATATAGGCAAACATAAATTAAGCTGAAAACAAATTACAATTAACAGTTTTAAAAATTACAACGCCTCTGCACCGTATCTAGTCGATACATTATTTTAATTAAAGTTCTCTATTCTTATAGATTGTTTCCCATTGATGTTAATTATATTTCTGTATATGGGTATATATTGTCAATACTTTTCACTTGTAAAAGACACTTGTAAGAAACAATTAATTTTTATATTAAATTAGACAAAGAAAAACTAAACTACAGGTAATTTATAAAACTGTTAATTGTAATTTGTTTTCAGCTTAATTTATGTTTGCCTATATTGTCCCCTTTCTTTTTAAAATAAATAGAATAAAATAAATATTACTAAGTGCTTAGCCTTGTTTTAATATTAAGTTAAAAATTGTATTTTTAATGTGTAATTTTCAATGTGTTTTGTTTTAATTTATTGTAATGTTATATTTTGAACTAAGCCACTCTGGGGAAGTTACGACGACCTATTGGGAGGAGGGGGAAGGGTGATGAATATTAGTTCCAAATGTATAATACACCGCAATATTTTATATCAAAGAACCATAAACAGTCATCAAATGTAAAATGATGGAAATCTACTAGATATTGATGTGTAAATTAGATATTGGAAAGGAAACGTGCGTGTAGGATCATGAACATTATTTCTTTATTCAAAAACTATACTACCTAACACAAAATTGTAAGAAAGCGAAAAATATTCTAATTTCAATCGAAAAAGTTAACCCCAAAAAAACTGTAATGAATAATATACAGGAGATACTTTATTTCAACGCGTTGTTGCAGGACGAGGAAAATTAAACATACTTTGCCAGAAGAAGTTTTATGACCCTAAATACTTTGCCAAGTTTCACTTCTTAATTTCAAAGTGTTTGGAAGAAATTAAATAAAACCTTAAATTTATCGCCCTCAGTTAAGGAGTCATAACTCCTCAGGATGAATATTTGTTTTTGCATCAATAATACGCAAGTAGGTAAATACGGTTATCTCACTATTGCGCAGTATAATTCATCATCTATCTCTATCTTACATAGGATACTAACGTTCATCGGACTTAAAAATCATTTTTTTTAAATCTTTATTTAATAATCACAAACCTCGCTCGAATTATTCCATGCCATCTCTCCCAATCCATGAATTGGCGCATGGCCTCCACGTTCCTCAGGTCTAAATCCATTAGAATTTTACGTCTGGAGACAAGCCAAAAAAACTTGTATACGCCACGAGAGCTTAAAGTAGGGAAGATTTAGTCCAACGTATTGGTCCTACGCACCACTAAGGTAGAAATAAGGCGATGTCGCGCGCATACACAACGAAGGCCAGCAATTCAACCAAGATTTGTGATTATTAAATAAATGATTAAAAAATAATTTTGATTTTTTAATTCCGAGGAACGTTAGTACCCTATGTATGGAAGAGACAGATGATGAATTCTGCTGCTCAAGAGTGAGATAACAGCATTTACCTGCGAGTGTAATTGACACAAAAACAATACTTCATTCCGAATATTAGAATGATACTCCATTATTTCTTATTTTGCGTAAGATCCTTTTCCTCCTTCCATGTTCTATTTTTGTACCATCTATTATTAGCTCTAGGATTCCGTCCCCAATACCCAGCAATTTTGTTTTACTCCTATTCCAAATCATTAATTTTTCTTGCAAGTCTTGTTCACTACCCGCCATGACTATCACATCGTTTGTAAAATCACATTTGTTTATCCTTATTTTCTCTGTATCCTACATAGGGGTTCCTACCTTTCTGATTACATTTCTTTAGTATGTCAGCCGTAACACAGTGAACAGTGTAGGATTTATAACTCCCCCATGTCTTAAATCTTCTGCCTTTCTGAACATAGTCAACCTCATATTTTTACTAATTACATAACTCTTACTATTACTATACATATTGCGAATCGATCTTATATCAACTTCGGTTCGACACCTCTCTTCTAAATGTTCCCATTATCTCAATACTCTGTCAAAGGTTTTTCCTATGTCCATAAATGTCAAGTATGCTCTCCTTTCTTGTCTAATTACTTTTTCTGCTATCTGTTTCATGGCAAATATACGGTCCTGCGTACTTATGCTCTTCCAAAAGCCACTCTCAGATCCGTTCAATGTAGTTTCAATACTTTGTCTCAGTCGTTTCTCGAATATTCTCTCAAATAGTTTCAGTAGCTTAATGGCTCTGTAATTATTGTCCCTGTTTTTGAAAATTTTCCAATTCTCAGGTATTCTCTCCTTATACATTTTATTAAATAATTTTAAAAGCTTTCACAAATTTGTCGCACTTTGTCCCATGTATTTTTAGCATCTCTGTTGTGGTTCTGTCATGTCCTGGGGCATTCCCATTTATCAATTTCTTTATAGCTTCTTTGAGATCTTCATCTGTGATTTGTTGATATTCGATATTTATTATTTCCCTTATTTTATCATTTGATTCGTTTTAACCTTTACCTGCTTTACAGTTCAACAGTGATAGAAAGTATTGTTTCCATCTTTCCAATCTTGCTCTTTTGTTATTATTTTCCTTCCTTTACCTTTTTATTGCTATCATTTGTTGTCTTTTCTTTCTGTAATGATTTTAAAACCCTATAAAATAGTTATTGGTTTCCTTTACTAACATTTTCTAATCTGTTTACAAAGTCTGGCCAAGATTTTTTCTTTGCCTTCTTTATTTTCTCCTGACTGTTGTTCTTTGCAATTTATATACATTGTAATTTTCTATTGTTCCATTTCCAATATATTTTTTCTAAACATATTCTTGTTTAGCTTTACTTGTTTCTTGATTTCTGCGTTCCACCATACAGTTTTTTTCTGTTGATCGCTTAGCCTGTTAGTTCGACATACTGCTATTGTTGCTGCAAGTATCATAATACTTCAATGTATTCCATGTTTTATTTACTGTTTAATTCCTTTGGGTATATGTACTTTTCATTATTTCTCTTCTTATTTCTTCCTTGTATTTGTTAGCATCTTTCAAAACATACACCTACTAAATTTCCATAAAAACATTTTATTAACACCTTGACGTGGAAACAAATATGATAGACCTATATTCTTATTTTTCAATGTTTTAATTCACCTTGGATTTCTGGTACGTTATTTAAGAACACTCTTTATATAGATGCATATTTATTTATAGACAAAGTTTTTGAAATTTTTACATTTACGCGAAATAATGTTTTGAAATATATATCTCATCACTAAAAAAGCAAATCATGAAAGCCTATAGTAAAATATGTCGCTGTAAGTTCTATATTTGGATTAATGCATGTATTTATTCGGACGATTATCACTAATGTATCGGAAATTGCGAACTTCAATTTAGGTCATATCCATTTGAAAATATAGACGTAAGTATACGGCAACAGACAGCAGCATAATGTTCAGTTCAATATTTTAAAACAGCAAATACGGAATTCCAGGAAACAACTACTTTGCGGACTCAGCCCCGGCCAGTATTGAAGTACATCTGGAAAATCTATAGCAAACAGCTAAATTCACTCGTTAGCAGACCACCAGACATATACCGGTTTCGAGCTTATTAGTATGCCATATTTGAAATAACCGACGAATAATCTTAGCTGTTTTAACGATAACGATATGTTGTAAATATGGAATTCCAGGAAACAACTACTCTCTGTAGTGGCGGGCAAAATAGAATAGAAGGGCTGGGGACAGGCTTTACGATACAGAAGAAATTAAAAGCAGCAGTTATTTAGTTCAAACCAGTATCGGAATGAATGTGTATCTTAAGGTTAAGGGTGAGAGAAAAATACCGGAAAATTACTTTCATAAACATACATGCGCCAATAGAGGAATCTCACTTAGAAGAATTCTATAATAAATCCGATAGAGGATATGATGTTAGCAAAATATGACCTTAAAATAATTTTTGGAGATGCTAATGCTAAAATTGGGCAGGAAAACATTTTTGGGCCCACAATTGGAAAGCATAGTAAGCATAAGGAAAGTAATGAGAGTGGACAATGGCTAATTGATTTTTCGAAAGAGACCAGATTGATAGAAGGAAGAAGAAATATGTATAAAGGATATAAGAAGTTATAGGAGACCAGACGCTGATTCGGATCACTTTTTGGTGGGATTTGAAATGAGGTAAGAAATTCTCGTGGCAAAAAACAAGAACAAAGACAGATTAAATCGAAAAGTATGCAGATTGGCATTGGTAGGGGAAAGAGAGACATATCGAAGAGAATTGCATAATAACTTTGTAAGGATCCCAGACTGTAATGATATAGATATATGACTATAGGCAAAATTGAAGAAAATAAATGAATGAAGCTGTGAAAGGAAAATACCGGTAGGAGGAGCAAGAGAAACGAAAAATGGTTTAATAGAAAATGCGAGGAAGAATTAGAAAAAAAGAAGGAAACTAAGGATAGCGGTGTTAAGAAATGGAACGGATGAGTCAAAAGAAGCATATAAAAAGCAAATAATTAAGTGTAAAAAACTACAAAGTGGAAGAAAAAGAGCCTATACAGCGGGACTACTAGAGGAAATCCAAGAAAATTACAAAAATAAGGGAATAAGAAACGTATATCACGGAATAAAGCGCGAAAGAAAAGGATACAAACCAAAACTAGGATATTTGAAAGAAGTAAAGAGAAGTTAATAGGGGACGAAGATATTGGAACACTGGAAAGAATGTTTTAACAAATTATTGAATGGAAGCGAAAACGACTGCGAAGACTCGGAAGTAAACTGGGAAGTTCAGACAAGCAACATACAGGAGTAAACAGAAGGTAGCCCGACATTGACTGAAGTAAAATACATTATACATAAACTGCAACAGCAGCAAGAGTACTGGACAGGATCAAATAGCAGCGGAATGGTTCAAATATAGTGGAGAAAATTTATCCAAATGGGTTCATAATTAGTGCAACAAATTTGGGTACAGGCGAAAATGCCAAAGAACTGGAATAAAGCCATACTCGTGCCACTGTTCAAGAAAGGTGATAAAATGCAATGCTCTAGTTACCATGGAATAGTCTTGCTGAGTGTTGCTTATAAAATTTTGTCTCCACAGATAAAGAATAAATTAACATATATAGTGGAAAAATAAATAGGTCAGTATCAGTGCAGATTTAGAAAAACAAGATCAGTGGCAGACCAAATTTTTACACTTTCGGAAATCCAAGCAGATAGTGATGAACATAAAAAAGAGACACATAGCATTTATAGATTTCAAGCAGGCTTGCGATCCGATAAAAAGAAAACATCTGCATACAGCACTGAAATATCTGGAAGTGAATAACAAACTTATTAAAATGATTCAACTAACAACAACATTATTTAGCTGTGTGTTAGAATATGTATTTGCTAATGATGTGGCAATATTCACCAGAAGTCAGCATTAGTTACAAGAATGTATTTTAAAATTAGAAGAATAAACACTAAAAATAAGTTTACTACAGATAAATGAAAATAAAACGAAATATATGAATTGGACAGATGAAGATTATAATCAACAGGGAAAGCTAAGAATAACAAACGAGAGCGGTAAAGTATATGTATTTCAGGAGGTCGAGTATTTCACATACTTAGGGGTGCAATTCAGTAGAAAACGTTATATAAGGAGGGAAATTCAACAAAGGATTATGGCTGGGAATAATGTTTACATACTGTTCCGTTCTTCTCCATTTTTTTAGTGTATATAGGTAATTTAGTTAGTTAAATAATAATTAACATTAAGAGCCCTCAACTAAGTTATAAATTCATTTTATACATATTTTTTTAACTACCAAATTCCTTTTTTTCCTTCCTAAAATTCTCACCTTCTACGCGAAGAAGGAATGATCAGTGCCCGGTCGATCGACATACGGTGTGCTACGTATTAGACGATAGTTCTACTTTTCCATTTTACAATTTTCCACTTCCTGCCATTTTCCACCATTTTGATAAGTTATTTTGCTACTGCTTTTTACATAACATAAGCTTGCATCCGTTCTGTGAATTTTGCCAATGTATATATAGGCCTATATTTGACGGCACCTTACATAACAATGTGGTAATGCCACATTAATTGGTCCTTCGAGCCGGATAGGTTGTTTGCATTTTCAAGAGTTATGTAAGATCGAATGCAAGTTTGTTTTTCATTAATTAATTACTTTTGCATTATTATATGATGTGCTATAATTAAACATAGGTTTAGGGCTCTTAATCTGCTTTAATTTACATAAATATATTTATTTGCTTCTCTTATTAAATAATTGATAATTTAATTGCAATCCATTTGATACAAATTAGAATTAAATCCACAGTTAAAAATTATCTATACATTTAAGGCGATATTCTGATTAGCTCGTTTTTACTAGCCGAGTTTTTTGTTGACTCTTGATAGCCGTCGGTTTGTTTACTTACTTTTATGATAATTGTATTGGAAGGAACCATATACGGGTTCATTCAATAATTAATACATATTATTTATCCGAATATGGCTGAGAAAATTAAAAAAAATACGTGCACTACGTCAAGTAGATATTTACAAGTTAGAAGCCATTTTTGAAATTGCTAATGCTGTTACTAACGATCTGAAAACTTAGCCAAATTTAATTGTGGCTTATAAAAATGTAAGTAGTATACAGGAAAGTTTTGAAAAGAGTCATTCAGACATTATAGCCGCTTTGGCTATACGAGAAGGTTAGATGCAGAAGAAATAATACGTAAAAATTTTATGTCAATGCTTACCGAAATTGAAGTTTGTTACTACAAATTTGTTCAGTTACCTAAAGAGCAAGCATCATCGTCTTCTTTCACTAAAAAGAGCAATTCAAGAATGCCTAAACTTACCATAAAATGTTTTTCTGGTGAAATCAAAGAATTTCCGACATTTATTGACATGTATGATTCCTCCATTTACAATAATACTGATAATTCTGATATGGATAAATTCGATTACCTCATTTCATTTTTATCGGGACCACCTTTAGAGCTAATCAGAAGTGTACGCTTTATTGAACAGAATTACATAACTGCATATGATTTACTGCGTAAAAGATTTTCAAATAAGAGAGATCTTGCTCAAGAATACTGGAAAGGAATCTATGACTGTGTTCAATTAACTTCTGAAAATGCCAATATGTTAAGAAATTTGCTAAATAATTTTTCACAAAATTTAGCCGGGCTAGGAAAAATGGGGTATGACACGGAACAATGGGATTTTCTGTTAATGCATTTATTACTTGAAAAATTGGATCCTAATACAGTCAAGGCTTTCGAATTGCGTCATGCATCTAATGAAATACCTAAATATAAGGATCTGTATGATTTTCTTTCAAAGCAATGTACCGGATTAGAAGCTTTTGCAAAATCTAAAAAGAATAAAGTAGGCGGTTCAGGTGCGCCTAACTTTACTAAGTACCCTCGTAAGACTGCTTTTGTGCCTGCCGCTTCTGGAGGTAGGCAACAGGCTGCTTTACTTGCCAATACTTCTACAAATAATTGCTTATTTTGTAAATCTAATCATATTATCTTTAAATGTCCGTCTTTTTTAACAAAGACTCCTCAAGAGCGTTTTAAATTCGCGAAAAAGGTGAGATGTTGTATAAATTGTTTTGCCCCTTCTCACTCGACTTCTCATTGTTCTTCTGATAAAAGATGTAGGCATTGTAATAAAAGTCACCATACTGTATTACATTTTGAAGATACAGCCAGTGGGGATAACGAAAATGAATCTGTTGCAAGTACTAGCGGAATAAATATACCTCGCGCTAATGAACATACAGATACAAATAAAAATAATTCTCTTTCTACTCTCTCCGGCGTAATACATAATTTTGGTTCCGTTTTATTATCTACTGCTTTGGTAAATATTTTGGACAAATTTGGTAAATTGCATACAATGAGAGCCGTCATTGATTCTGGTTCACAAGTAAGTTTTATTACGAAATTGCGCTAATAAACTTGGTCTTCCCAAATTTAATGCTGCTCTTTCTATACAGGGTTTGGACAAAATGGTCACTCCTGCTAAATCGGGTATAAATTTAAAAATATTTCCCTTGGAAAATTCAGATACTTTCTTTAATATTAATGCTATAATTTTAGAAACAATTTGCTCTACTATGCCAAATAACAATATTACGATAAATACTTGGTCCCACATCTCCCATTTAAAGTTAGCTGACCCTAATTTTAATTTACCGGGTAAAATAGATGTTTTATTGGGAGCCGATATTTTTCCTTATATTCTTCGAAATGGAGTTTTAAATTTAAATCAAAATGAACCATCTGCAATTAACACTGTTTTCGGTTGGGTAATTATGGGAAAAGTTTCTTCTCAAGCCAAATCATTTTTTACTATGTTAAATAATGAAGAAAATTTAAATTCGATACTTAAACGATTTTGGCAAATAGAAGAAGTTCCGGAGAAAGCTTGTCAGTCTCCGGATGAAATGTATTGCGAAAATAATTTTCTTGAAACTACTAGGAGACATACCGATAATAGATTTATAGTTACGTTACCTTTCAAAAATAATGTTTCTTTAAATTTTGGAAACACTAGAGACTTAGCGATCAACCGCTTTCTTTCTCTTGAGAAAAGGTTCGAAAAAAATCGCGATTTACATAAAAGTTATTCAGATTTTATTCTAGAATATATTGATAAAGGTTATGTAAGTAAAGTTGATGATAAATTTATTGAAAATAATTGTTATTACATGCCTCACCATTGTGTGTTTAAAAAAGATTCTACTACTACACCACTTCGGGTGGTTTTTAATGCTTCTAGTAAAATTCTTGGTTTTTCTTCTTTAAATGAATTTTTGTGTACTGGACCTAAGTTACAAAATGATTTATTTAGGATTTTACTTAGTTTTCGCTTACCTAAATTCGTGTTTACAGCAGATATTTAAAAAAGTTTCCATTCAAATCTTAATAAACCCCGAACATAGGAAATTTCAGAGATTTATTTGTCACTTCTCGCCTGAAGAACCTTTGATAGATTACGAATTAAACACTGTTACCTTTGGGGTAATAAGAAGTTTATTACAGTTAGCACATGAAAATCCAAAATTTTCTGAAGCTGTTCAAGTAATTAAATACTATACCTATGTAGATGATATAACAGGGGGAGGTAACACGATAGAGGAAGCTGAAAATGTAAAAACACAATTAATTAACTTATTAGCAAAAGGTGGCTTTGAATTACGAAAATGGTCAAGTAATGAACCTAATATTTTGGCAGATTTACCTAGTGATCAAGTTTTACAGCTTTCTATGTCGCTTGATAAGGAAGATAATAATATGATAAAAATCTTAGGCTTACAATGGTGCCCACAAACCGATTCTTTTTTCTTTTCTGTACAAGTTATTGATTCTATAATTACTAAAAGAAACATTTTATCACAAATTGCAAGAATATTTGATCTTTTGGGATTTTTAAGTCCTATAACTTTAATTGCTAAATTACTTATACAAGAACTATGGGCGAATGGCCTTGGTTGGGATGACAGTTTACCTAATGTGTTAGCTAATAAATGGCTCAGGTTTAAGCATGAACTGCCATCTGTTTCAAATTTTAAATTATGTCGCCACCTCGATACATCAAATTATTCAAATTGTTACGAATTACATGGATTTTGCGATGCGTCACAGCGTGCGTACTGTGCAGTTTTATACATACGTTCAATTTATCCTTCGGGTGATATAAAGGTAGTTTATTTATTCTAAAACAAAGGTAGCTCCTCTTAAAACCATTTCTATTCCACGCCTTGAATTGCTAGCTGCGGTTTTGTTATCAAAACTTGTAAACTATATCTTAAATGCTTATAAAGACAAATTAAATTTTAAATCAATTTTTGCTTGGTCAGATTCTTGTGTTGCAGTGTCTTGGATAAAAGCACCAGCATATCGCTGGAAAGTGTTTGTGAATTCTCGAGTTAATTATATACAAGAGAGAATTGATCCTGAATACTGGAGATATATACCTTCTATTATTAATCCTGCCGATTACGGATCTAGAGGTTTATATCCTTCTGAATATTTAGATAATAAGGTTTGGTTGCAAGGTCCAGATTTTTTGTATAAATCTCAAAAGGAATGGGATTTACCTCTTTGCGAAAATATTGTTTCAAGTGCTGTTTCTAATGAGGCGAAAAAATCTATTTTTTCAGCTGTTGCTCAGATAACGATAGTTGATAGTTTATTTGAACATTTTTCTTCACTTACAAAAATTAAGAGAATACTTGCCTATATTTTACGTTTCATTTACAATATTAAAAATAAAGATAAGAAACGCACGACCTTTTTATCAATGTTTGAGTTAAATAATGCTTTAAATCTTGTCGTTCAAAGAATTCAAGAACTTTATTTATTTTCAGAAATTGAGCAAACTATGAAGGATAGAATTACTTCTAAACCGTTGCGTAAATTGAATCCTTTTATAGATGACAATAAAATCTTAAGAGTAGGGGGTAGACTTAATCAAGCTACATTGAATTATGAAAAACGCTTTCCTATTTTGTTACCCTCTAATTGCGTCTTTACAAAACTTCTTATTTTAGATATACATAATTCTTTTTGTCATCCTGGAATACAAACTACGCATTTTTTGCTTGCTCAAAATTATTGGATATTTTCTGCTAAAAAAACTATTCGAAAAGTTTTAAATAATTGCCGAATTTGTTGGAAAACAAATCCAAAACCGCTCCAACCTCCCATGGATAATCTTCCACATTATCGGATTAGACAAGTTAAACCGTTTTCTATTGTCGGAATAGATTTCGGTGGGCCATTCACAATAACCATGAATAAAATAAGAGGTTCTAAAACTTTAAAATCGTACATTTGCGTTTTTATTTGCTGTGCAGTTAAGGCCATACATGTGGAATTAGCTTCAGATCTAAGTACAGAAGCCTTTTTAGCGTGTCTGAGGCGTTTTATTGCGCGAAGAGGCCGATGTTCTGCTATATACTCGGATTGCGGAACAAATTTTGTAGGGGCAAATAAATATTTAAAACAAATAATATACCATGCAGCTCGTACAGAGACCATAGAGTGGAAATTTCATCCACCTGGTAGCCCACATTTTTCTGGAAGCCGGTATAAAAGCAGTCAAAACACATCTAACTAGAGTAATTGGCAGTCAAATTCTTACGTATGAAGAATTAAATACCATACTTATTCAAATAGAAGCCATGCTTAATAGTAGGCCTATATGTGCTATCAGTACAGATCCTAATGATTTGACTAGCTTAACTCCAGGTCATTTTTGACCCAGGAACCCTTGACTGTATTACCAGATCCTACATTTGAAGATGTTAATATAAACAAGTTAACACGATGGCAACTTTTACAGCGTATTCACTATGACTTTTGGAAGCGATGGCACCAAGAGTATTTGCACACTCTCCATCAGAGAGCTAAATGGCATAATAAGATCAATTCACCTAACATAGGTTCACTAGTATTAATTAAAGATGAAATGAAGTCTCCTTTGCATTGGTCGCTTGGGAGAATTACTGAAAACCATCCCGGATTAGACGGGGTTGTAAGAGTTGCCTCGGTAAAAACCACTAAAGGTATGATAAAACGTCCTTTAGTTAAATTATGTCCGCTACCGGACGTTGAATAAAACACCTTATGGTGTTTTATGGGGGGGGAGATTGTTCCGTTCTTCTCCATTTTTTTTAGTGTATATAGGTAATTTAGTTAGTTAAATAATAATTAATATTAAGAGCCATCAACTAAGTTATAAATTCATTTTATACATATTTTTTTAACTACCAAATTCCTTTTTTTCCTTCCTAAAATTCTCGCCTTCTACGCGAAGAAAGAATGATCAGTGCCCGGTCGATCGACATACGGTGTGCTACGTATTAGACGATAGTCTAAAGTTCTACTTTTCGATTTTACAATTTTCCGCTTCCTGCCATTTTCCACCATTTTGGTAAGTTATTTTGCTACTGCTTTTTACATAACATAAGCTTGCATCCGTTCTGTGAATTTTGCCAATGTATATATAGGCCTATATTTGACGGCACCTTACATAACAATGTGGTAATGCCACACATACTCTAAAAAGATTTATAAAAAATGCAAATGTATCAAGAGGACTCAAAGTAAAGTTTATAAAACAATCATTAGGCTAATAGCAACATTTGCTAGTGAAATATGACACATTTTTGACAGGAATTTTTATTTTATATTTTCATGTCTTAAGCTCCGGTACTATGTCCTAAAGTTTCTAACTACTTTTTAATCACCCTGTATAGGTATAACCGCGGTCAGCGTTCCATCTAAAATTATACAATTAAAAGAAATTGATGCTGTAACAATTGCGCCGGTCAGTAATATAAATTAATAATATTAATTACATTTCTAGGTCATATTTTTATGTAATAATTACAAAAAAATATTTTTTAGTTGTTGTTAATAGTAATTAAGCGGTAAATCGGCTTCGTGATTATCGGAAATAATTGAAATCAGTTATTTACCTCACAGTCCAGCAAATGTTGACCGTTAGGTAGGCCTAGTAACACACAACTTTGCAACCGAATCCCATCAAAAAAGTGATGCTCTCATAATTTTGTGGGAATAATTTACCATTTAGCTGCATCGTAATAATTTGTTCCAACGGGTTACTCCGTAAAGATATGCTTATAATGGAATCCTCATTTGCAATTCCGTTAATTTGTAACGTCGTTAGATGGCACCATATTGCCAATGATTGCGTGTGCGTGTATATGTTACGGTTAGTACAAACTTGGTTAGTTTGTAAACTAGCTGACTAGTATACAAACCAACTGAACCTTCCGCTATTTTGATAGAAAACGCATATTCCACAATATTAGCGAATACTTTATAAACCAACAAACTCGCTTGGTTAATTTATTTACTTTAAATAATCAAAGTAACTGAAATAGTGTTTTCTTTGGTTAGTTTATAAACTATCCGATTTAGTCATTTCTTTGGATAGTATACAGTGCGTCCATAAAATAACGCAGACATTAGCTAAATAAACATTATTAAAAATTCCTGATTTTTTATATTAATTTACTGTTTTTTCAAATAATTATTTAATACAATGTGATTCAGCACTTATCTAAAAAAAAAACTAAGTATGCAGGGGACTCTTACACATACAATTTTGTAAAGAAAAAATCTAAAAGGGCAGTTCGAAAATGATTTAAAAATACACTTCTGCACGGCACTGGAAACTGGTCCACTGTAAAACCTGATAAGGCGGCAATCTGCGAGACAAAAAATGGACAGAAATGCAAGTAAGTTAAATCTGTTATCTTTGGAAAACATTAAAATTTCAAGACTTTCTAAATTATTTAGAATTAAACCTTTATTAGCTACATGTAAAATCTCAAAATTAATATTAATGCCACACATGTCTTTATAAAGGCTGTTAGTGGCATACAATTTATTTTTGTTAAATATTATTTTAATTGTACTCATATTTTTTTGGAAAATGAGGTTCGTCAACCAATTACACATAAGAAAATGTTGAGTGTTAAAAAGTAAAATAGATTAATTTGTAAATATAATAATTAGAATATTTTTGTTTAATTGATCTAATATCCAGGTTATCTCAATATTTAGAAAGGTTTAGAGCTTACAAATAATATGGTTATTTTATGTAGGTATCGGTATTTTCTGGATTTCTTTTTGGAATTTTCGGTATTTATTGCTTTTTTTTGTAACTATTCAATATTTTCTGATATTTCCTTTACAAATGTGTTTTTTTGGTACTTTTTGGCATTTTAATGTACAAATTTTTACCAGTGGTTTGCTTGCCCCTTGGGTTTCTACACTTATAACATTTCTTGATTTTATATATATATATATATTTATGAAAATTGTGAACAGTATCGGGCTCATGACTGTTCCTTGTCTTAACATTCGGTTATTCTGAATATAGTCGACCTCATATTTTTCTAAAAATCATGTAGTTTTTACTATTACTGTACAAACATCTCTTTTTAAGCTTTTCCATATTGGTATTCTGTCAATTTTCAATGTTGATGTAAATTGTATTACACAAAATAGACACACGTTAAAATCGCAGAAAATCTTGAAAAAAACATAGTGGGCTGCTCTAAAATCAATCAGCATATATTTCTTCATATACAGAGTGTTCAGAAACGAATATGGGCCGTACTTAAGTGGTCTTGATGAAAATAAATCGATTCAAATCAGTTTACCTTAACACTGTGTTACTTCCTTAAAAAGTTATCAGCAGCTCTATCGTTTGCAAAATTGTATTACAAAAATACAATCTAGGGTACAACTAAGGTTTTGTAAAAGCTCCTGTAACGTAATTTGATTTTTTTCCCAGATGAATGAAATAAACAATAAAAGTTTTTCAAAAAGTCTTATTTGTAGTAGTATTAAGGCTAGTCCGTTTCGTTATTCTGTACCTAGTGTCGGCATCATGATATTTGTGGGTGTGCATAAACAAATATGGAACAATTTATAATAACCATGCTGCATGACATGCTAATATACAAACAACTTACATGGTAGGCGGGCGACGTTGTCACATATTCAAGACAAGTTTGCTGTCATAATTCTATTACCGTTGTTCAGAGAAGAAAAAATCTACCTTTTTAGTTTATTAATTATGTTCTTGTTTACGTTAGAATTTGTAATTTTTGTAATCCCCGTTTTCTGGAATATTCTCAGCCACATTCTATTTGATTCTCGAGACCGCCGAAAACTAGAACCCTAAAAACCTATATAAGCGGATCAGCTTCGCCGTCACAGTTTCAGTTTATATTGAACAGTGAATGACTGAAACGTCAAAGTAAAGATTCTGACAGTTCTGAATTTGTTGATGGATATTTCTTGTGTAATCAAGAGTGACAATAAAGTTTATTTGTCTACTTGATGTGTTTCTACGCTAACTCAACATAGAGGTTACATTGGTGTCAGAAGTGAGACGTTCCATAAGAAGATGCTTGGAGAAGATAAGTGAATACCAGTGACAATATCAAGAGCGACGGAAATGGAGGAAACATTCCAACAGTTAATGGAGATGATGAAAGATATGAAAAGGAACCAAGAAGATATGAAGGAAGAAATAAAGAAGAGTCAAGACGAAATGGGAGATAAAAAACAGCCAGGATGAAATGAGACTAACCATGACGAAATGATGAAAGATATGATGGAAGATTTGTAAAAGGAAATGAAAACTAGTCAAGAGGAAGTGAAAAATAGTTTAGAAGAAATGAAAAATAATCAGGAAGAATTAAAAAACGAAATAAAAACCAGTCTACAAGAAAACAGTTAGAAGTTAGAAGAAGCAATTAAAGTTAAACTTAATGAATTTGAGCAAACTGTTTAAGAGGAAATTAATCAATTAGGAAATGAGGTACAAGATAAAGTCCAGGTCGTAGAAGGCAATAATATGACTAAGTTACAAAGTGAAGTCTCAAATCTGAAATCCCAGTTGTCTGCAAAGAAGCCCATTAAGACTAAGAGCAGTGTTATTCATTTGATGGAAAGGTGTCATGGAGTACTTACCTTAAACAATTTGAAGCAGCTGCTTTGGAAAACAATTGGCCAGAAGAAGAAAACACCACATCACTTATAGTTCCTCTACGGGGTGAAGCTATGTAGATATTAAGAACAGTAGCTGAGGATAAACAAAAAGACTATCAAACGCTGAAGGGTTCTTTGGAAATGAGGTATGGCGAGGTTCATCTACAATACGTTTACCAGGCACAATTAAAAGGCCGAAGACAACGCTTCGAAGAAAATCTGCAGCAGTTTGGAGCAGATATAGCGCGGATGGTGAAGTTAGCCTACCTCACCGCACCAGTAGAGTTCCAAGAGCAGATGAAGCAGTACAATGTTGGAGCTCCATTCGAGACAATACATATTGACATAGTGGACATTTTCCTCGTAGTAGACTACTTCAGTACGTGGCCAGATATATATCCCTTACATAATCAAGAAGCTGTCACCGTAGCGGAAGCTTTATTTGAAAATTGGATATGCCGTTATGGAGTTCCTGTGTGTATGGATGTCTGTGGGATGCTAGGCATCCACAAAACCAGAACTACACCTCTTCACCCACAGTCAGATGGAATGGTGGAAACATTCAATCGTACCATTGAAAACTTCCTGAGGACGGCCGTCAACGAGAAACAGACCAACCCGAATAAAGATGATACATGAAGAAGTATGGGATAAACTAAAAATCGAAAGCGACAGAATGAAGACCAGATACGACTTGCGTGCCAACAGCAGCGGGTTTCAAGAGCGTGAGAAAATGTGACTGTATAACCCAAGAAGAAGCAAGGGTAAATCTCCGAAGTTGCAGAAATCGTGAGAAGGTTCTTATACCGACGTATCAAGATTGAATGACGTAGTGCACAGGATCCAGAGGAATCCCCAAGCCAAGATGAAGATTGTCCATATCGATCGTTTGACACTTTATCAAGAAAGCCATACGGACAATGGAGTAACCTGATCGGGACGATCTGTTCTAAGAGGGGGGCAATGTTACGGAAGCTCGCCTACCTTTTTAGTTTGTTAATTATGTTCTTGTTTACGTTAGAATATACAATACCTTTATTTTGAAGTTTTCTGGAACATTCTCGGCCACATTCTATTTGATTCTCGAGACCGCCGAAAACTTCTAGAACCCTAAAAACCTATATAAGCGGATCAGTTGCGCCGTGACAGTTTCAGTTTATATTGAGAAGCCGAACGCGAGTGATAAACGTCATAGTAGAGCGTTGACAGTTGTGAAATTTGTTTGAAGGATTTTTCTTGTACAATCAAGAGTGTCAATAAAGTTGGTTGTCTACGTGACGTGTTTCCACGCTAACCCAACTTGGAGGTTACAATATAATTTATCATACAGCAAAATATAGGCACTTATATTCCGGACATCCTGTATAGCAATACTTTCTTTTAATTTGATTGTAGATAATCATTGTTCAACTGAGCATTGAAAACTACTTTAAAACAAATATGTACAGGGTGATCACGAATAATGTGCAAACAAAATTTAGGATATATTATACGACCGGTTTTAACAGGAGTCCTTCAATATATTTTTTTTATCTAAACTCTCCTGAAGGATTTGATACATAGTAATTTTCTGGGTTATTATGCGGTGACCTCGGTAGCTGGTCGGTGTCAGTAACATAAGTAAAGTACATCCCTAGCCTTAGCTGGGATTCTTTGACCTGCCCTAGTTGTTCTCGGCCTAGGCTCTGTGGTGGTAGACCCAGTATCGATATCTGTAGGGCCGCCCACATATTGATTTCGGCTTCTGCTGTTGGTATTATGACTACTACGGTTGGAACCGTTCCTCAGATAATGGTGGTCTTCCGAGACGTCCCGTAGCCGCCTCTGTAATTGGTCGCATCATTTGCTTCCAAACCTTTCACCGCTCGTGGCATTAAACCCGGAAATTCTCTATATATCAAATAATAGTACCGGTCGTGAAAGCCTTAAAACCATTCTCTGACCTCTTAACAGGGGGTGATAAATTAAAATTTTTATTTAGTTTCTTCCAAACGCTTTGAAATTAGGAAGTGAAATTCGGCAAGGCATTTTGGGCTGATGAAACTTTTTCTGGACGAGGTGTTGGAATAAAATACCCCGTATATATTTCATTAGATTTTTTTGGCGTTTTTCGATTGCAAACAATTTTTTTAATGCTTGTTGTGTTTAGAATGTTTTTTGTTTCTAGCAATTTTTTTATAAAATTTTATATTCAAAACTGGTCGTACAATCTATTCTCAATTTGTTTGCATATTAATCGGGATCACCCTGTATATATTTGTTTTGAGTTTTATTTACACTTGACCATGCATCAGTGAGAATTTAGACAGAAAAACCGCTCAGTTATTAAACTGTGAAGGTATGCGGTACAGTTATACCTAAGCCATTATTAATTAGTTTCATTATCTGAAGCTTACCTGCATACATTGTAATATTTAAAATAATAGCCTGCTTTAATTATTCCTAATTATATTGTTACTTCACTAAACAAGGAGGTTCTTCATATTTAATCACTACTTCTAAGGTCTGCACAAATTATTGATAGGGTACTTAAAGTAGGCACCAAGTATGCTATATATAGGGGCATATAAGCATATCTAATGTTACTTTTATGTCTTACCTAAATTAGGAGGGTAGTTAATAATAGAACTGTAAATTTACTACCTTTATTCAATAAATGTATGGAGTGCAATAACGTTCTTACTTTCAGCAAACAAAGCAAGTTATTATTGTCACATTAACGTTGTATTTGATGCTCTCGTTTTTGCAACACAGGGTGTTAAATAATTCTGAAATATTTAAGAAAGCTAAAAGATATGTAAGAAGGCCTATCAAAATCTGTATCTGTAATTGTGTTTTGAATATGTTTTCTAAAATCGTTTAAACTTACTAATTGTTATTTGTGCTAAATCGATGAAAGGTATGTCACAAAAACATTTTTTTTTTTTGAGACGTGTTATAATTTTTGGGTACGCATATTATACAAGGCTTCGTTTCGGCATACAGGTTTCTGATGACGGTTTTTACGGTTAGTATTTCCAAAAAGCGTATAAATAATTTGGCACTTTTTATAAATCTAAAAAGAAATTAACTTGGTGTGTCCAGGGGCGGATAAAACAAGGGGGGTAGCTTCAAAAATACTCAATTTTTTTGTGTATATTTTTTTCGATAATTTCATAGCAAAAATAAAAACTTTAAGGATTTATACATAAAAAACAATTATTGCTTGTTGCCAAAAATAAATTTTTTCGAGCGCTGAACTTACGGATATGTTGTTAACATAAGGTGAGTCCACTTGTTTTATGTAAAAATCATTAGTTTTCATTTTTACTATGAAATTATCAAATAATAAAAAAGACTGAGCATTTTTGAAGCACTATCATTACACACACATAATATTAACAACATATTCGTATATTTAGTGTTTGAAAAATGATTCATTTTCGCAACAATTGTTTATTACTTTTATGATAACAACAAAACACCACGCGATCTACTAGTCAATGCTTATATAGGTTTAACTATGACTAAGTACAGATATTTTAAGAAGGAATAGAGAGAAATAAGAATTAACGGATTAACGCCGTTTTAAAAATTTCAAAACTTGTTTATAAAGCGAAAAATTTCGAAACAATTATAATAATAATGATATCTCTACTCCTCATTTTAATCACGGGGATTAGCCCAGAAGTCAAAGACTTGTGCGGGAGAGGGGGCGGCATATTATTGTTAAGCAGGCCGAATTTGCGCACAGGGACGACTTATATTGGTAGGCCATTCAGTGCAGGAATGAGGGAAACCTGGAAAACCTCATTAGGGGGTGGTCAAATGTCAACCGGTATCAATCTCTCACATTAATCTAATCCAACATTCTTCCACCTTACCATACCCGCAGAGAGGGTTCCAATCTTTTCCACGAATATAGCTTATATACGGTCTACCGGCTGCGGGAGTCGAACCCACAGCGATCTAGTCACATCGATTCAAGTACTGACGCCTTAAACCGCGCGACCACTGATCGATCCAATATTAAACCCTAATTTATCGCCGACTCTGGGGGCTAGTCAGCCGCCAGCGCACGTGAGACTTTTAGAGAGTTAGGCAACCAGCAATAAATTGTTGTCATAATTAAAATAGTTTCGAAACCTTGTGTATTTACATTTGTGATTTTCGGTTCCTCAGTTTTCAATGCCTTTTTTTCAATTTTAAACGTTTTGTTGGGTACATATATATTCCTATAATAAATTTCGTTGGTTTGTTTTAATAGGTTATCGGACAAGATTCTATAATTAATGACTGCCGCGGGTGCATTAAAAGTTTCCTATTATCTATTAATAGCTATTCCTTTCGTTCGATTTTCTTAGAAAAAATGGTAATTTTATTTAACTGTACTACGCAACGTGTGTGTTTTAGTAGATAATTCTGATGGACCTGTAATGAGTGATAATGCGGTTTTGACAATATGGAACAAAAAACGAATGTAAAGTGCTGTAGCTAATAGGATTGTTACCTACCAGGTATTTACATATTATTAATGTTCATTTTCGTCGTTTCTATAATTGGATATGCTATAAAAAACGACCGCATGGTAGTTGACAGATTTGAGCCATCTCGGGCGGTAATCATAGGCGTCGATTATTCGGAGGAAAAGAGTGTTTTGCCCTATTTATTAAACATCGATCTAGAATTAGGAGTAGGAATGTTTTTTTTATTGTCTTTCAGGCCTTTCTGAACACGTGGTTAAATTAATGGTTAATTTTTGTACTCAGTGGTGGTTAACATTGTAATGTAAAAAAATGTTTCCTATCTTTCATTTCAAAAGTTAACTGTTGCAAGTCCGACAGATTTTTAATAAGCATGCGCTGAGATATTTAAATCCATTTCCTGGAAAATTACCGAAATCGAATTTCATCAAGAGTACCTACCCTTTTAATGTAAAAATTTATAATTTTAATTTTTGCCATGAAATTAACAAAAAAATGTACAAAAAAGTTTGGGTATTTAATAAAAAGTAAGGCTCTGCTCTGTTTTACCCGCAATTTTTAGATTTTCAGAAAGAGCATATACAATTATGGGCTTGTGCCAAATTTCATTAGTTACAGGTGTTTGGGAAATGCTAATTAAAAACCATCATCAAGAACAACCTTTCACACTGTTCATCTTATTTTGGGGGTCTGAAAAACGAAATTAAATTTTTGATACTATTTTTAAAATCACCCTGTACCTATATTCAATATTTCGGTATTTGTTGTAAAAGATGTATTACCTTTAATTATTTAATTAATTTATCTTTTTCTTTAGGAATTTTTCCAGAGGGTCTTAATAATTTCGTATTTATCGTATTTATACTGATGCACAACATGGTTTTTGTGCGAGTAGGTCAACTTATACTCGTTTTATGGAAAAGTTATTGAATGTACTCAGACTGGAGAGAGTCTTTAACTCTTCCTTAATATGATCTCTGCATTCGTAACTATTTTTTAGATTTTGAAATTTTTATTCTATGATTCTAGTTAATACATATTCAATATCTAATGTTATTTATTTGTTTTTTGTTGAGTAAATTGTTTAAAATATTTATTGTTATTGTTCTAAATATACTAATTTATTGCATGCCTTGTTGTTACAACTATTTCATTACTGCAAATATTCTGTGAAGACAGATCTTAAAAACACTGCTTTTAGCGATGCTGCCGGGTTTTCCACTAAGCACTTTAATGTCTATATATGCGTCGGTCGCCATGGCAACTATAGAGAAACCCCATAGTTCATTTGGCGTACAAAGTGAGGTAGACATCCCTTTGAAAATATTTACCCTGCCGCAAGGGAACTTCTTGATTTATACGTCGATGTTAACTTTGCTTCGGCACATTTAATAGGATTAACCGTTGTTTAGTAAATCACCTTCCTTCAACTATCATGCACACCCATTTCGTTACGGATATATGTCATATTGAAATACCTTTCTCAAGTCTTTCATGACACTTTTGGCGTATTATGTGAGCATATTACCGAACGTTCTTGATAGGGGTAAGCCTGGAAATGAAACAGGCCGACGTGAAACATGTACAATGAGCAACAAATAGTGTTGGCTGTGACAAGAAATTTTGCAGAATTTGAAAAAAAGTATGTAGAGATTTTTTTAAAGTCTTGTTCTTACTCGATCTTGCAACATCGTGTTTTGTCTTATTTTGCGAGTCCCTCAAATTTCTTGTCTAACAATTTTGCAAGATTATGCCAGACTCTTGCATACAAATGAGAAACATGGAACATTATTACAAATTAGGTAACAGTCTCTCGGTCGACAGTGGTCGATGGGTAGACATTATAAAGTATAAAAACGGCCAGTTTTACATACGAAGTAGGTGAAACCGAATCGGAGCTCTTTTAGTCAAGTGGCAGTGAATTTATAATTATTAGTTCAGTTCAGCAGAACTGGAACTAGACTCAATATAGTCTAAGATCCCACTATAAAACGACCTTCACCGAGCTGGTTAATGGATGAAACGGATTTTATATCCAATTAAATATGTCAATAAATATATTGCAAATGGGTTGTCTAAAAAATTTCAGTCCAGAATATGATTAATTAACAATTAAAAATTATTATTTTTTTAAACATTTCACTGGTTTGGTTAATAGACAAATTCCATACCAATCGAAAGTATGAAGCCCATAGAATATGCAAACGCTAGGTTGACTATTTTTTTCCGGTCACAACTCTTGGGTATGCAGGTATAAACAGGTAAATCGATACTAGTAACTTGCACCGGTGTAGTTAATAAATTAAAGTTAAATTAAAATAAAGATTATTTCATTACCAACACGGTGGTATAGGGTTGTCTGCGAAAAATCAGTCGTGAATTCGGGTTGTCGAGTTTTAAAAAGTGAAATATTCCCCAGCGAACCATTTCATGCGATAGAAGAGTACACAGCATTGCAGCTGTGTGTAGTTCGTCCATACCGAAAATGAAGACGATCCGTTTATCCGTTTCTCCAAAAATCGAATAAAGTCCGGGGGCGGCGGTATTATTATTAATCTGCCCCTAGGAACCCCTAACGCGAAGACGCACTAATTTTTTCGATTCCTCGTCTCAAAGAGTACGTGTCTTTAAAATTTCGATTCGATCGGTTGGGGGGCGGCTCCGGGGGCGGTATCCAGTTTTTTTAAATTTATTCGGTACATTACCGGATGCGCCCCCGCCTTATCGCGAAGTATACGTACATAAAATTTGAGGTAGACCGAATTCGATTTATGGCCGTGAGATGTGCGGAAATTTTTTTTACTCCTAACGACGAACATGAGGCTAGGTAAACGGCGGCTGTGGGACGGGATCGGAGGTTTCTCGAATTCATAGCTGAGGGGTGGAGTCACGAAGTCACGAGTTCGAGAAATCGACCTTTTCTGTTTCATTTCGAATACATATTCGAATGTTTTTTATGAATATATGAAAAAATGCTTCTATAGAATTTTTTGTACAAACAACGGTTTACGAGTTGGGCGGCAAAATACCACCGCCCCCGGACTTTATTAGATTTTTTGGAGAAACGGATAAACGGTTTACCTTCATTTTCGGTATAGGCTATTATTTCCTGATAGTGACTTGAAATGATTCTATGACGTTCCTGCCGCCCCTCCGGGGGCGGCCCTTGAAAACACGAAATTTGTCTAAAATCATTGCAATTTTTTTGTGGCTTCTTCTCCACCTTACCTATCGATAAGTCTAATAAAATTTTTTGATTATATGTATCGTTTCCTTTAAAAAAATTAAACGTAATTCGGGACGGCAAATGGATTATGAAAATTTTTTATTTTTTACGGGTATTCGATCTCGACATATCATTAGTAGAGTCGAAAATGTTGTTTTATTGTCATTGAAGGGCGTTAGGGCTTCCTAGGGGCAGATTAATAATAACAGGTACCGCCGCCCCGGGACTTTATTCGATTTTTTGGAGAAACGGATAAATGAATCGTCTTCGTTTTCGGTATGAACAAACTACACACAGCTGCAATCTGCACACTCTTCTATCGCATGGAATGGTTCGCTGGGGAATATTTCACTTTTTAAAACTCGACAACACGAATTCAGGACTGATTTTTCGCAGACAACCCTATACCGCCGTGTTAGTACTGAAATAATCTTTATTTTAATTTAACTTTAAGTTATTAACCACACCGGTGCAAGTTACTAGTATCGATTTACCTGTTTATACCTGCCTACCCAAGAGTTGTGACGGGAAAAAAATAGTCAACCTAATATTTGCATATTCTATGGGCTTCATACCTTCGATTGGTATGGAATTTGTCTATTAACCAAACCAGTGAAATGTTTAAAAAAATAATAATTTTTAATTGTTAATTAATCATATTCTGGACTGAAATTTTTTAGACAGCCCATTTGCAATGTATTTATTGACATATCTAATTGGATATAAAATACTTTTCATCCATTAACTAGCTCGGTGAAGGTCGTTTTATAGTGGGATCCTATACTAATAGTACTTGCAATAGAAATATAGACTTCTTTCTCTACCAATATTTCTTGTCTTATCTCGCAAGAGTTTGTTGTTAAATCTTATATTATCTTGCAATTCGGGCTGTCAAGTTTTGTCTTGGTCTTGATCTTGTCTTGATATTGTCTTTGTCTTGTCTTGGCCTTGTCTTGCGAGACCAATGCAAGACCAAGAAAAAGCAAGACAGGATTGCCAACAACTAAATGGAATACATTCAGTGTCTAAATTATTATACATATTGTATAAAATCTCGACAAATTTTAAATTCAGAAATGATACTATTAAAATAAATTTAAGAGTGCAAGATTATTAATTCAGTTCAGCCATTCGGACTGGAAGTTTTGTATTAGTCTTGTCTGGTCTTGTCTTGGTATTGTTTTGGTCTTGTCTTGGTATTGTCTTGGTCTTGTCTTGTTCTTGTCTTGGACTTGTCTTGGTCTTGTCTTGGTGTTGTCTTGGTCTTGTCTGGTCTTGTCTTGGTCTTGTCTTGCGAGACCAAGGCAACAACTAAATGAAATAAATTTAGTGTCTATCTAAATTATTGTCTCGAAAAATTTTGGATTCAGAAATTATACTATTAAAATAAATCTCACGGTGCACGATTAGGAGATTTTACTGACATTTCTATGCACCAATTTGGAAATATTAAATTGAGTTATTGCGTAACATTGACTTGGTAATGTGGTGGTGCTCCATCCTACTGGAATATATCACATTAGCAGGAACTTTTTAGTTTGCTTGAGAAGGAAGTTTATTGAAGTTGGTAAATTGTTATGGAGCCAGACTAAATAATTATCTGCATTCATCCATGAAAAAAAAAGGACCAATGGCATGGTTTCAGGGTTTTACGTAGGTATGCAACAGTTTTGTCGGCAGTTTTGTCGATTAACATGGCCGTGAAGAGTAAAAGTGGACTCATAATAAAAACATTTTCTAATTGAATAACATTGTTTGATCTTACGTTACCAAAACAATGGATGTAATGCTATGTCTGCTGCCTTTGGATATTTATCAAAAATGAAATGCCTCTGACAACTTTTCTTCGTCTCAAGAACGTTACTTTCAAACCAGATGTAGTGGAGTTAGGAGCCGCCTGTGGAAAAGAGTGGTTAGGAGAATATCCCTTCTGCAGGCAGGCATTGACAGTATTTCTCCACAGTTTGCATTTAACAGACTACTAAGTACTCATCAGGAGTGAGGAGGATGATGATGCATCATCATAAAAAATAAAGATGCAGGATCTGGAATCTATTCCAGATTCCCACATACCCCCCATCAGTGAGCAATGAATGGACATGGTACCGTGATAAAAACGGAATTAGCAGGTATAACCATAACCGCCAAAGAAATTGTCAGCAGGCATCCAATAAGCAAAACTATTAGAATTTACTCTGACAATAGACAATAACTACTGATCTTGCAAAATGACCAAATCATTCACCGGTAGTCGCCTTCATGGTCAACAGCATATCTGTATGCTGGGTTAAGGGACACAAGTGGTGCACTGACAATAAAGAAGCTGACGAGCTAGCCAGGTGTGCTTCGGGCTTAATATATTTTGACCTGATCCCTGCAGTGTACTCCCTTATCAGCATTTGTCGACATAATCAGTGGAGAGACTCGCCTAGAGTTTCGGTGACGATGGGATAAAACAAATAACTATCAATTTGTCAAGGAGTTCCTAGAACACGCTTGTAAGTATAGTTGAAAATACTGTAACTTTGTTGTGTAAAGTTGTTTATATAACAAAGTAGTACATTTGGTGACGGTTACGTAATAGTTACTGTTTGAAGGTTTCAGTCTCAGTTAGTGTTACTGTGGCAAGTTGGAATTTCGTAATCTAAAATAAACACTTTGGGATATTTTACAAATATACATAATAATTGATATAATTTTATTCTGACTGTTTTACATTGTATTTAAATATTTAATGTTGCGGGAGTTAATTTTACAACACGGTTTCTTAACAATCAGATATATAATCCAGCAAAATAAGTTAACTCTAGTAATAAATTCCTAATATCATGTTGTATCTATTTGGTACGGATATGTAACGGCATCATAATTTTTAATATCATTAACCTATATAACAAGCATTAAGCAAATTACTCATAAATTTATGTTTTAACGTGGTAATAGTATATTCCGTGTTCACGGATGGATGGGTGAGGAGTTGAATTTATATTCCATGAATTCAGTGTAATAAAAAAACAGTTACGTAGGAAATATTACAGCATGCAGATTTAAGTACATGTAAAACAAATAATTAAAAAATCAATAGTTGGGTCTCCTATAAATTAATTATAAAATTTCTCCGATATAGAAATCTAAATACTCGTATATGTGCTGCGTACCATGAATTTAAATTATTAGCAAATATGACCTGTAACATATATGTGACGACACGATTCTTTGAGAATGAGGATGTTAACTAATAAATACTGTATTAATATCCTGGTGAGTTTCTTTTGATTTCTATATGTTCATGTTTTCCGGGAAATATGTTTAATTATCCAAGGTAAATAAAATTCTTTGGTCTTTTTTGTGAACGGTTTGTAAATAAAAGCTTCTGTTTCTCAACTGATCGATTTGAAAGTGATTGAAATTTTATCACTTCTTAGTATTAAATATACTACAAATATCAGTAAAATCCATGACATTTGTTTATTATCATACATTTTGATATTTCATATGATTTTATATGCAATTTTAGGTATCCCATCATATTATTCTGAAGTTAGTATTAATATTAGATACGTTGTACTATTAATTAATATAAATTAATATTACAAGGTATCCACCAAAAAATGTAGACAAAGTGGTTCGTTAAAATTGCCACTATTGCAAATAAAAAAGTCTCTATAATATCACAAATATTTTATTTTTGACACGGTGGGTTATACATATATACAAAATGATTACTAAAATATATATAAAAAAAATGACGGCGGATATTCATTGCACAGTTCTTTGGAACATCTAATGACTATTCAACGTATTGAAATTTATAATTCTACGCTTTTTATTAACTTTTTATGACGTCTATTACTCTGGCAAGCCAACATCAGCGGTCGCTATAAACAAGTAGTGGATGTTTTGTTGCTAATTTGTACCACCAGTTTCAATTTTGTGCCGTTTTCGAGAAATGTGGTGGCTGCTAGCGTAATATTACGCTAACAGGCCATCGAAATACTCCGCAATTAAGAACGATAGCAAAGCTATTTTTGCGCTATATTTTGTTGCTAGTAGAATACATTCTGGTAGTATATGCAGTAATGTAGTTTTTCGAAAAAAAAAAAAATTGTTCATTATCGTTCTAAGTTGCGGAGTTATTCGATGGCCATATAGTGGAAAATTATTCTAGAAATCAAACAGTAACAAATCCATCACTAGTTTTTGGCGGCAGATTAATTTTTCGTTTTTAGACGTGCGCAAGGCAGCCACCATTTTTCTCGAAAGCGGCAAAATATACAAAATTGAAACGGGTGGTACAAATTAGCAGCAAAATAGTAACAAAATATCAACCACTTGCTTTTGTGCCAAAATATGGTACAAAAATCGCTTTGCTATCGTTGTTAGTTGCGGAGTAATTCGATGGGCCGCTAGCGAGGGGCAAACCGCAGCCCGAAATGTTGTACACTAATTCCAACTATTTCCAAGTAATGCCACTAATTACTCTACTAATTCCACTAATTCAGGGAATTCAGGAAATTAGTGGAATTAGTTTTGAAATATATTTTATCAGACTTATTAAGCACGTCAGGGTTAATATTTCACCAAAATTTCGTAATTTAATGTCGAACCGTTTTCATATTACATATTAAAAACTGTTTCCGAGATCACCCCTTTAAAAAAGCGTATCTCCCTGAGGAACCCCCTCCGCTAAAAATTGTACTAAAGTTTTAGTAATTTTTCGACTTGTTTTACAAGCTCATAAGTTTTGAATACTTACTACTGTTACACCTTGTAAAGAGAAGAAAACCAAATATTTTTTTAATTATTTAAAATTTTGGTCAACTTATTACTATCTATTAATTGGTTATAATAAATAATAATAAGAGTGACTCTTTGTTCAATCTTAACATTATTATTCTCATGAAATAAGACTTTTAAACGATTTAACAAAGACAGACACTGTCATATAATTGCCACAAATACCTATCTGATCTCACAATCCTCCCGAACCTACTATCCAATGAAACGTATTTCAAATAGTATTATTTCCCTTGTTATTCCCTAATATTCCGACTTACCTGCATAAATAAAAAATCTTGTAAAAAATTACAAGGCTCCCTCAATGCTGCAAGTAACAGGTGCACAACGAGACAACAAAAGAATGCATACATTACACCCCAGTCAAAACATTAGAAATATGCGCTATTGCCACTTGCACCGTATTGCGCACAATGTTTTTAGATTTTTGAATTAACATTGTTGTCAGTATGTGCACGAATTCCACTAATTCCAGGACTAATTCCAGACTAATTCCAGATCAATTCCAGTAATTCCACGACTAATTCTTCTAATTCCACGACTGATTTCACTAATTCCAGTACTAATTCTTCTAATTCCAGAGGTAATTCCACTAATTCCAAGTGAGTGTACACCAAAATTCCAGTGCGGTTTACCCCTCGGCCGCTAGCGTGACATTACTCTAGGAGCCACCATTTTTCTCGAAAACGGCACAAGGTACAAAATTGAAACTGGAGGTACACATTAGCAACAAAATAGTGACAAAGTCTCCACCACTTGTTTTTGACGGCGGTATTTTATTTTTCAATTTAGACGAGCGCAAAGCAGCAATAATTTTTTCACTGATTGTATGAGTTACATAGACAATTCTTTTTTATTTTTATAAAACTCTACACAGATAGGACTCGATAAGCAACAAAATATGCTACAAAAATTGCATTGCTATCGTTGTTAGTTGCGGAGTAATTCGATGGTCTGCTAGCGTAATATTACTCTAGCAGCCACCATTTTTCTCGAAAACGGCACAAGGTACAAAATTGAAACTGGTGGTACAAGATAGCAACAAAATATCCACTACTTGTTTTTGGAGGCCGCTAATGTTGGTCTGCCAGGGTAATAGACGTCTTTTTATTTAGAAAAAGGGTAATTCGAGAGGACGCTCTTGTGGAGAGTATAGAGTGAGGGGTCAAGAGGTTAGCTCTTTTAGGAATAATTTACTTACCCATGTTTATAAAAAAAATAACCCTATTTTTGATATTAGTGTCTGCTGGTCAATTATTGTGTACTAAGTTTGAAGCACTATATTGATAACTCAACAATGCGTCATATGTTTTTGGTAATGAATACGTATCTTCTGTGAAAATTTCCATAAAATTATAGCTAGTCAAAAGGCTCACAAAAAAGATGTCTGCATGGATATGACGATGATATTCCTCTGTATCCTCTGAGAATAATTTTTTAACCAAAATAGTGGACACTTAATGTTTAAACTGTGGCAGGTAAGTCATCATATAGCTGATGATTGTCAGTGTTTTGGTACTCTCTTGTCTTGGAATGGTCTGTGGAGTGGTTTTTATTTATTCTTTTTATTCTTTCACAATATTTTCTGTTCAATATCCAACAGAAGTCAGCCATAATGTTTATACTCGATCTGTCAACATCGTCGTTATATTTCCTTGATATCTTTATGAAACCATTCTTTTTGCTCTTCTTTTCCAAGATTGGGAAGATGCGAATAGAGAAAATGTCACTTCACCATTCAGCCCAATCAGTGCTAATTGCTAAGCATACCAATTCCATATAATTCTTGCTCTTATGATTAGTTACAACGTTTTCAAGTATCTCGTTATTCATTGTGATAACCAATTCTTCATCTCTCAGCATCATATGAATTTGAAGGAAGTGGAAGATTGCTTTTTATCAATTTTACTTTAAATATTGGTAGAACTTTTTAGATGTACATATCATTCATCCTCCTTCTCCAAAACTTGGTCAAACTGGTTATTCGTGCCAAGTTTTATATGACATTATCTAAATCAGGTTTTGTAGATTACCTGGTAGACCAATCTACTTAGATGTAATTGCCCATAAGCATAGAAAGCATAGAAACGGTATAACCTTATTGGTGACTCAAAATTATAATAGTCTTAAGATCGTCACAAACTTGCTATAGATTTTATTTTATCCAAAAGCATGTCAAAATTTGTATATTCTTCTTTCAGGTCACCGCTGCTATTGGTGGTATTAGCGCATAATTATTTGTATTTGTAACAGTACGACCTTCAGACTATGTTGATAAATATCACAGACAATTTTAGATTATTTAATGATTTTCCTTCATAATTTTGAGCAGAAGTCATATTATGTATAAAAACGAAGTTATTAAAACCTTTTCTAATACTGATAGTGAATTTATTCTGGTACTAGACACTTGAATACTAGTTCTACTATTAAATCTATCAGTATTTCTCGTCGTAAAATGATCTAATTTTGTGATGCTTTTTAGGTACTGAAATCTTGAAAAATAAAACACGTAGAACAAAAGTAATATCAAAAATAAAATTACTGATGTTTTGTTTATCCACTTTAACTATTTAAACTCTCTTCAAATAATATAATAACTTTTAAAATGCATTTGTATGACACACATTATTTCGCTATTCTAACCCCACATTTTAACAATTATTTTCACATACCTACTTATAAACAAAAGTGAACAATCTTATATGCAGAACTATGTAAGTTTATGTAACAATGTTTACATCTATGGTTGAATTTAAAAAAAATACGTATTTTGAAAGATTTCAGTACATACCTAAAAATTTGCTGGATAGATCGCTTTCTGACATTATATATTGATTTTACTTCGATACCTTCGAATATCGCCAGTGGCATGAGATAACATTATTGTTATTTGCTAACCTCTGTATTATTCAGTTCTTAAATGTCTAAAATTACTTGTATTTGTAGAAAACACTATTTCAAGAATACGGCGCTTTTTCATACTGGTTTTCTCTTTCACGATAACGTCTTGGCCGTTCAAGATATCTGACTATATTTAAATATTCTTCATCTGATGAGGCAGACGAATCAGAATTTTCCATTGCACAGTTATCGTCACGAAAATATCAAAAAAAGTTGGGTTAAGCCTTACAATAAAGATGTAAACAAGCAACAGCTAAATCGCTGCGCGCGTGCGCTAATGTTTATTGGACAGATATCTTCCCATTTTTCTTTGGATATGTGTTCGATAACTTATGCAATAGATAAGCATTATCGAATGGTTCAGAAACCGAATTCATGGAATATCTCCAGTTTATGGAATCGATAAGTTTATTTAATAGATATCTACTAGTTAAGAAACCGGCCATAAGTCATGTTATGTCCCTTCATTATAACTTGAAGGTTGATTTAATTCATTGTGTTGTAAGGAAATCTACGATTTCCGCTAGGATTTGCATGAAACTTCGAAAGGTAAAGAGCAGCCACTTAAAGATTTCTTTTGAAGTATTCGTATTGCGTGCCCCGAATATCAGTAGGTGACTGGTACGGATCTCCACATTTCGCTTCCCTTAGGTATACCTATATATATATTTCATTTTAGTTGAGGTTACTTTTAGAAGTTTTGACATGAAAAGCGGATATAAATTTATGCAAATTGTAAATATCGATCTAGGAAAATTTATGAAAACGGCATCGGATGTTTCTTTATAAAGCCGAACGTATTGCTGGTATCGGCCTGAAAATAGATTCTTTTAATTGTGCCTGCTCAAATAAAAGTAAAAAGGCACACAAAAAGCATTTCTCTAGAACGTGTAGGTGCCTTTGAGTAAATCGTTTTACCGCTTGGGTAGCTTTTAAGGGTAGTCGTTGCGAAGATTGGACTGAATTAATGATAAGATCGTGCATGTTTTTTTAATTTTCCTTTTACGTTTAGGAAGATATTAAGTCGCCGTTAATTAATTACACACAAAGACAACCTGTTGGCAACCTTTATTTATTTATTTACAAGTTCGGCTGCTCAACAGAAACGGACGTTTTCAATAACACAGCTGCACCAATTTACAAAAAAGAAAAATACACATATGCGGTAATTATAAAACAAACATTAAAATTGACACAGAAAAAATATTACATTAATTTACACTCATTTACAGTGTGTGAAGAATATATCTGTTAGAGTTACTTAAAGAATTAAAACTATAAGCACCAATCAAAATAACATTGTGTAAGTATACTTACCTTTAAATTAAATTACATAGTAAATAGTATATAGGTACTACTGATACTTTAATTTATATTAGAGTTATACACTTCTTGCAATCTCATCAGTGGTGAATTTAACAGGTACGAGTATGAGGTAACACAAATAAATGTTGCTGTCTTATGGAATAATTCTGAACAACAAATGAAATACTCTCGTTACAGTAAAAAATATCAATTTTATTAGAAAATAGTTTGTCTAGAAATACTATGTAATATACCCTTCGTCTACTTTACTTCGTATTTAACTTATAAAATGTGAGGTTACTACAACATGTGTTAAAATGACGATATCCTGAATTTAAAATAAATTAATGAAATTTATAAAATTTTTCTGTACTTGCTCTATTCTGTTAACATATATGTGATAAAATAGATTCCAAATAATGGTAGTATACTCCAACAGGGTTTGCTCTCACCTGGAAAACCTTGAAAACCTGGAAAAGTCAGGGAATTCGTTTTAAGCGTAATAAAGTCAGGAAATTGTCAGGGAATTTAACAATATGGCGTAAAAGTCAGGGAATTTTTAAATATATTCACAACACTCAGGGAATTTTAAAATTAATTGAAATTGACAAATATTTTGTTTTAATTTACTTTGGTTTTATATCTATTTTATGATATCTTCCAAATCCAAATACTATGTATTCGTGCCAAAGAATAGTTATTTTGTTACAATATTTGAGTTATTTTTTTATAATGTGTCAGGGAAAACCTGGAAAAGTCAGGGAATGTAACATGTATTTAAAAGAAGGAACCCTGTCCAAATGACTTCTTACTAAAGAATTATACAAAAGTATGCAAGACTTGGCAGAGAAAAAATCTTTTCTAGATCGCATTATAAAGTCCAATTTTTTCCAACAATAAAATCAATATGACCTTCGAAGGTCAGTTTACTGAAATAATTTCCTCAAAACTCTTACCAAAACAGACAACAGAGAGATTCCTCTATAATTGTCCATTAGTGCCTTATTACCACCTTTAAATATAGGAATTACATTCGCTAATTTCCACGTATTTGGAAAAAAACCATTCTTTAATGCCTTCTTATAAATAATATAAAGTAGGTAGAGATGGGTAGTTCGCGAACGAACTAGTACAAACGAACTATTCACTTTACTGAATGAAATGAATCATTCCTTCTTGTCGGACTGAATCATTCTCTGTGAACTAAAAGCAACGTTGATTCTAAAAAATTTAACAATGTAATTCAGGCGAGTCAAATTCAGTCCTTCTATACTTATTCAGTAGTTCACTGAATTAAATGAAAAATTGCAGCTGACGATTAGACATAGACGGTATCGGAGATGTGACTCAATGATTGGTTTCAGTCGGATCACCTATATAGAATACCTGGTTCGGTGTCTTGCGACAGAATATTTTCTTAAGCAGAGTAACAGAAAAACGAGCTCCATTAAAATTAGACAAAATTTCTAAAATTTTGTTTTTAAACGCGAATTTTTTAATGTTTAGAATTTATTTATGAAATTAGTTTTTTTTTATTTTAAATATTATTTCTTTTGTTAATTTAATACAATATTTCCACACCTAAAACTATAATTTATTACCTATATTTAAATGCTTACCTATAAATGTTTTAATCTAAAATCTAGATTTGTCTGTAATCTCGAAAGCATTGTATGTTATATCTATGCCTCTAAATTACGATACCACGCGAGTCATGAAACAGTGTCGTTGTAAGCAAACTCCTATATTGAACGTCGAGACTGAACGATCGGTGGTCGAATTACAAAAATACAATTCTCGACCGTACTGAATCAAATGAATTACTCAAGTGAATGATTCTCTTAGGTGAATGAGACTGATAGAATGAATTCACCAAAATGAACTAAAAGTCCCATCTCTAAAAGTAGGTTACAGTTAACACATGACAAAAATAACCGATATATTATCAGGATCGCAACTTTTAGCTGTATCTTATCTAACTTCTGCTAAAATGTGATATTTGGATCTGTAATTATCCAATACAATTGGTATTACAGATGTATTATGCTCGCTACAGACTCTGCGTGAATTCGTGATGCGCGATGCGTGATTTGTATGGAATTCGTGCATAGTGTGTAGGCTTTTTATGAATGGATTTTTAACGAACAAGACCTTACACACGATTCACGAATTCTTCATAAACCACGCATCGCGTATGATGAATCATTCGATTCACGCACAGTCTGTAGCAAGCCTTAAACGGGCCACACGTTATACGATTTGTCGTACTACAGGTTGTACAACACGAAGTTGATTCGACCGTTGGAACAACGGTTGGATAGTTAGTGGCGTTGTAGTACAACCTACAGTACGACGCGGTCGTATCGTACGGCAGTACAGGATGCAGAAAATCTGTAGTATAACGCGGTAGTACATACGACCAGATTGGATAGTTTCTGTGCAAGCGCTTGTCGAAACCATATCGCTCGTTGCAAAAATACGAAATTTATAAAAATGGAAAATAATGAGAAGTTTTGGTCAGAATTTATTGAAATATATCGTAATCATACGTTTTAAATATTACTTTTTTAAACATTCGTAAATTGCCCAGCATGTTTCTGGAATTATTTGACCAATGGATTGTGATATAGCTGTACGTCTTCATAAGACCCAGTTTCCAAATATCTTAGTGTGACACTTAATCTTTCTTCAGGGCTAATCGTGTCTCTAAACTTTGTATTTTGTTTTATGATTTTAGGGCGCACCAATTCTAACAATGAGTTAAAAGAATCTTCATCCATTCGTAAATAATTCTTGAAATCTGCTGGTTCATTGGCACTTAGTTCACGTAATAAGTTCATATGGGAGTAGAGTTGCCGTTGTTGCAACCAATTTTTGTACCATTTTTTTCTTTTTTTGGGTGGTTCTTCATCTTAATTTAACAATACTACCACAATTGCAGCTACTGCTTTTTTTGGAAAACTTGATGCCAAGTTGATAAAATAATAATTGCAAAACGATTTGTAATACAACACACACCAAACAGTAGTTTTAGTGGGGAAAAATTAAACCAGTCTGTCGTTCCGACGGTCGAATCAACTTGGTGTTGTACAACCTGTAGTACGATGAATCGTATAATGTGTGGCCTGTTTTAGATTGTGTAGTGTTAGGAACAAAAACCGACGCAAAAAATCTGAAAAATTATCGCAAATGTTTTGGTGTGGATTAATTTATGTGCCTTCATAAGTCATTACAGATGAAATTCTTTGAAATCTATTTTTATTCGAAACGAACGACCAAAAACTTTTTATATTTGATTCTAAATTTAATTCTGTTTGAGTCACGTAATTTTGATAGTCTAAATCAATATGTTTCTTCAACTGTTTTCTAAGGGAAGAAAAATGCACATAATCGTTGTTAGTTCCGTATCTTTTCCATTTTTATTAACTCGGATTTTTGCTCCTAACAACCGCTTAGTAGAAGATGAAAACTATGCAAGTTATGTCTTATTAATTAACTTTGAACGTACATACAATATTGCATATCTTATATAATTTTCTTTAAAATAGTGTTACCATATTATCATCAACATTGAGATCCAAAAATATATTATTCCAATGAATAACAATAATAAGGGCATCACTTCATAATTAGCTTGTTTGAACAAAAGAGTTTTATAAGGAATTTTATTTGCAAATTTCAAGTTCGGAATATTTACGAAAAATTCGATAGATTTTACTATTTAACAGACACCTTTATATATCACTAAATAGTAATTTATTATTAATAATACGAGGGTGAATCAAATATAAACGAGATTTTGGTCCTGGAAGCCCAGTGTAGGTGCTAGAGCGTTCCCGCGTTTAGGGGTGTTAGGTAGGGCTGCCAGGAGTGGGGAAAGTAGGTGGGCGCGCTTTCTCGACCGCACCATTAACAGTGTTGCCAGAGGTGGTACAATTGTACCAGATTTGGTACATTTTAAAGAGAAAAGTACACTGTTACAACATTTTTAAAAACGCTAGCTTTTTGGTACAAAATGAATATTTGAATAAAAAAGTTTTTATTATGCGTTTTTCTTGAGACCTACTAACATGGAGTTTTGTTATTTGGCAACTAGTAGTAAACATTCAAATAATAGATATTAAATGTAACAGTTGACCAACCTACCAACCCTAACTCATGTTCTTGGTCTATTTTTGGTCTGTTTACTGATTTATTTCTCCGTGCTTCTTGATCTATGCATTTGTAAAATTTAAATTTCCCTAGATCCCGAACTAGTATTTATTTTGTGGTTTTGAAGTATGTGTATTGAACACAGTTTTTTTTCTTCTTTCAGTATTTATTTTATATGTATATTTTGGGACGAATTGAACTTTATCAACACCTTCCTTTTTTTTATATTATATTAGGTATATTAGGTCAAAAACTATTCCTGTCCTACCTCGCGAGCACTATGAATTTAATATTAATGCCCTTGCTATTATGCGACCCAAATTACGGCAGTGTTTTAAAATTGCTTCAATTGTTAGGGCTATTTTTTGTATTTATATAATACATTTTAAATACATTGAAAAAATAAACCGCCTCTAGGAATAGTCTAGGTTTATGAATACGATTACTATTTTTTTTACATGCAATTAGTTGTTTTTCATTTACTGGAGCTTTCAGTTAATTTAACCAATCAGTATTTATAACGTAAATAATTTTATTGTCCATATTTAATAACATATTTGAAATCTGGTACAATCATTCAAAATCTGGTACATTTTTGTGGCACAGTTGGTACACAAAATTTAAATCATCTGGCAACACTGACCATTAACCGTCGTGACGATGTCCGAGCAGGAGGTACCCCCCTCGATTGCGCAACGTATTGTGATCAAATTTCTTGCTACTGAAGGTGTAAAACCGGCCGAAATCTTCAGAAGATTGACTGTACAGTTCGGAGAAGAGACACTTTCACGTGCTAGAGTGTTTGCATGGCATAAACAGTTTGTGGAGAGTCGTGATCGTGTTGAGGGCCATGACTGCCGACTCCGCTCCAGCATCACAGCTGACATCAGCCGCGTTCGACAGCTTGTTGAAAGTGGCGTTTAATCGCCAGTGTCATTGCAAGTGAGGGTGGGATAAGCTATGTGAGCATCTTTTCAATACTCATAGAGGAGCTAGGGTTTCGTAAAGTGTGTGCCAGGTGGGTTCCTCGTCTTCTCACAGCTGAGCAGAAGCTGAACCGTTTGCAGGTGTGTGAACGTCTTCTTGCAAGATTTCAGGCTGAGGGAGCCTCATTTCTCACTCACGTTATCACCTCTGATGAAACTTGGGTGCACCATTACACCCCTGAATCAAAACAAGCGAGTATGGAGTGGAGACTGAAAGGGGATTCTGGACCAGTCAAAGCCAAGTCGCGGCTGTTAGCTGGAAAGGTTTTTGCTATCGCGTTGTTTGACCAGCGTGGCTTGCTGCATTTTGATTTTTTGCATGACCGCAGGACCATCAATGCCGCATACTACTGCAAAATTTTGAGTGACGTCAGACTGGCATATCGTCGCAAAAGAAGAGACGTAATTCTTCTCCCAAGACATTGCTCGTCCGCATACTGCAGCCCTGATAAGAGAAAAATTGGAGAAACTGAGCTGGGAGACGCTATAACACCCTCCATACAGCCCAGACTTATCACCTTGTGACTTTCACCTATTTCGGCCACTCAAGGAAGCTTTGGGTGGTCAGAGATTCGACAGTGACAATGAGGTTGAAGCCTATGTGCGCAATTGGCTGGAGACACAACCTACTTCATTCTATGAGCACGAGATTGGAAAACTACCTATGCGCTGGGAAAAATGTGTTTCCAAATTAGGAAACTATGTAGAAAAATGAGGTGTACTTTTTTTGTGTTCAAAGTAAAAATAAAAAAAATAAAAAATAAGTCTTGTTTATATTTGATTCACCCTCGTAACTAATGTGTAAATTGCCGAGTAGAAATTGTTCAACACACCCAATAATGTTAAGATTGAACTACAGTTCGTTTATCATGAAAGTCAACAATTAATTTCCACTTTTAACATTAAAAAATATTACTAAAAGAACTGACTATACGTACATATTATATCACGCAGGTCGTTAGCTACACTTTAGCAACCTTTAGATGATAAATTAATATCTGTAAGTTTGGATTCAATGCAATTGATTCATAACTGAATTTTAAAGAAAAAAAATTATTTTTTGAAGAAGAGAACGATATGTCTCGCACAAAGTCAAGAAACTTAAACTGACCACATGGCAATCAGTCTGGAAAATGCTCAATCATTGGCAATTACCACGGTTTGACGAAAGTCAAACTATGGTCTTTCTATTTTAAGAAAAATACTAGTAAATTATGAATTTTATAATTATGTTAGTATAAAATACCGCATACCTCACTGTTGAAGAACTTCGCCAATAAAATCTACAGAATTTTTTTGTTAGGCATAATAAATACGTCCCTTTAAAAACTCAACATTTCTATGCCCAATGACTTTAAACTTTTGATGATCAAATTTGTCTATGAAATGAATTTTTAAATGTGTTAAACTTTATTTTAAACAAAAGAAACAAATAAACAATACTTCCAATATGACTATTTATTCGGATAAATTTGATAACATGGAATAGGGATCAAATACATGTAGTTGTTAGGTAGGTATCTATTAAAACTTAAATATATTGTAAGGTTTTTAGTGACAGTATCTACGCCACTCGTTGCAAAAGTATACAAATTTACTGAATGGATCATAAACCAATCATAAACCCTTAAAAATATAAAACGATTCTGTAAGTTTAATTTAATAAAGGTTACTTTTAAGAATTTACTAATATATTTTGTTAAAATATTGAAATTATTTCTTAATATACAATACTTAAATGTATAGTGAGAGCCATAATTATTATGCAGAAAACTATTCTAACTTAAATAACCTTATCTTATTGTCGGACTTGATATTGAATTTGTTATTTTTAAAACGGTACCTATTTACCATAATGATTTGAAATATCCTATTTCCATATGCTACCACTTGCCTTCGGGTCCAACGTTACACTGCAAAGAAGTTTGTGTTATTCAGAATGTGTAAAATTTTCGTGTTAATAGTTTAGCTTTTTTTATACGTTTCCACAAAATGTGATAACATTACTATTAGTTAAGTATTATAATAAAATATATCTACTAAATATGTGTAATATTTTATTGTCTGAAGCTATTTATTTGTGGCATAATTTTAGTTTTTCTTTAGTTTTATTGGGTTTTTGCCATACTTCTGAAAAAATAATAAAGATTAATTAAATAAGCCCTTGCGCCAAACGGAACAGTCAAGGGTTATTTTTGAAACTACGTTTGCCTAACCAAAAAATCTCACACTGAAAAAAGCAGATAAGTAAAAATTAACAAAAATCACATCACTATCGTGCACTTCCGTATTATTGACGTTTCGAAAAACTCTCTGTTTTCGTTCTCAATAAAATAAAAATCATTTAACATCTCTATGGAAGCAGATAAACAAATTTTAAACTGTCAAACTTGACATACGTTTAATATTTTTACTACGAATTTGAGAACGAAAACAGAGAGTTTTTCGAAACGTCAATAATACGGAAGTGCGCTGTAGTGATGTGATTTTTGTTATTTTTTACTTATCTCCTTTTTTCAGTGTGAGATTTTTTGGTTAGGCAAACGTAGTTTCAAAAATAACCCTTGACTGTTCCGTTTGGCGCAAGGGCTTATTTAATTAATCTTTATTATTTTTTCAGAAGTGTGGCAAAAACCCAATAAAACTAAAGAAAAAATGTGTAATATTTACCCATAATGTATTAAAAGTACACCATTTCGTTTTAGTTAACACACCTCTGTTCTATATCTCTACTCCTAACTCAACAGTGCCAGCACATAGTACGTCATTTTGGTCGTGTCTCGTTGTTGGGTTCAGTTAATTCTTGTTCTCGGTATTTAAAGAATATTTAAATTTATCAATGACAATGGTAAGTAAGTAGGTATCTACCTAAATATATCATTAGTTGCGATAAAGTTAAAGGTAATCAGGACTATATAACTCAAAAATGGTACAGGTTTAGATACAAAAATTTGCTCTGTGGATTTAGATTTACTATCTCTGTATTTTGTTTTTCTTGTTAACCAGTTAATTTTCGTAAGCTATTATGCAGTACTTAAATACATTTTAGTTTAATGGTTGTCGTTTCGTTTCTCATGATTTACTAGAATATTTGTTTTTAAGTTATTTATTATCCTATGCATATACCACTACTGCTACTAATTTTGTTAAAAAACTTGGTTGTTATTGATTCGAACTGAATTATTTATTTTTATTTTTAAAATCATAAAAAGTAAAATGTCACCTTAGTTGTAAATAATGTATATTATTTGATAAAATTAACATGTTAATGTGTAAAATCTAGACCTTTATTGATATGAATAACACTGAAATGTGTAAAAGTTACACATAGCATTTGTTATATTTGTTTAACACACTGCATACAAAGAAATGTGGAAAAATATACACAATCTCGTATGGAGCTCGATATGCACAGGATTGTGTTTCTTTGTGTTACAACATGCAATTATTTTTTACCAGTGTAAATATGACTTATTCTATATAGCTATATATGGTGGCCGATATATTAATAGATATTTAGAATGTACGAATGACGAATAGTTATTGTTGTATGTTTTGGCGAATGCGCCAGTTATAGACCTAAGACTTCGATGGCTCTATAATATTAGTAGAAAATTCTCCCCACCATGCCGCTAGTGGAGATTTTTTTTTGTTTATGTGTTTTTAATATCTTGTTGTTACCTACATAAATATTGTGGTTTTAATATTTTTAAATATCTTTATTACTTTTATAACAATGCCAGATTCGTCATCTTGCGAATGGATAGAAATTGATCAAATTTTGTTTCGGTCTTACAGTGACTAATAAATAAATCATCGAGGGGTGTTTCGCAGAGGCATTTTGGTGTACACATTGCAGGTATTTTGAGCCATTTTCTTGAATTCTAAGGTATTTTAGGTCATTTTGAGGAATTTTCTGGTATTTAGGGGCATTTAAGGGCATTTCGAGGTATTTTCTGGAATTTCGAGGCATTTTGGGGGTATTTTAGAGGCATTTAAGAGCATTTTTGAAAGAATTTTTGTATTGTGTGTGTACGCGTAATAGTTTGTCCACGAGGTGCTCGTTGAGATGGATTGTATAATTCGATATCAAGGCGTCAGGCTGACCAACTAGGCTCATGAATGTTGAAAATTGTACCTTAGTGTCATTTTTTTGGTTCAAAATAAAAAAACATGTAAGTAAGTAACCACTTATTTAATTATAATAGGTAAATATTTCTGTTTTTTGTAAACTTCGTTTTCAATCGGCTTTGAGTTTAATCTAACCCGAGACCTAACCTAATTCACTTCGACTCACGACTTCTATAGTTGTACACATTGTATAAGGGTTAAAAACGGATGTAAATAGGCAAAGCGGGTCCAGTGTATGTTTGTATAGGGTGAGTCGATAACTTGACAAAGGAGATTTATTGCAAACCAGAAGACTTTTCAAAATATGTAGGTGCATACATGCATATTATATGGGTGTCCGGAAATTATGAGCAAATATTTCAGGCGATTCAGACAAGAAATATGAAGAAAACTTATATAAACATAGATCGACAAATGGACTCTCAGAGAGCTAGAGCCCTCTAGGGTCAGTCCTGAAAGTGGTTTATATTCAATGGTAGCGATTCGAGATAATGTAATGAAATTTTGAACATGCCGAATTCGAAAATTTACACTAAATTGAAATATATAATTCAGATATGTATTTAACAGCGCCGTCTTAGAATATATAAAGAATGGACCAAATCCACTAGATTCTACGACAAAAATTAATGGGTAAAAGTCATATACCTACAATGTTGTTCATAAATGCTTAGTTTTCGAGATGTTGAAAAAATAAAAACGATTACCAGACATATCTCGGAGATATGTTAAGGAATTTTTTTCATATATGAGCCGAAAAAATCCAAATGAAAGCATTGTACGACACTTTCAGCATGAGTTTAAGTTCAATATTAGGTTAGGAATATTTGACGATCAGATTCTTGGGCAATATGAACTTCGGGCATCTATCTTTAAACGGCCAACATAATCTGCACTTTTTACAATCTAATTTAATTGAACTACTAGAAGAAATTCCTTTGAACATTAGTGCTCATGTGGTATTTACATGATGGTGCCCCTGCTAATTATCTTATAATAGTAAGAAAGCATTTAGATAACATATTTCGCCATCGATGGATACAAAAAGAAAATGAACATCCATGGCCGCCACGTTGTTCGGATCTAAATTCGATTTATTTTTTTCTGGGGCTATATAAATTTTTTTTTCTGGGTTTATAGTGCTGCCTCTATCAACAATAGAAATCAACTATGGCAAAGAATAATTTCAGTTGCAAATGCTATGAGAAACATGAACCCATCATTTTTCACTGTTTGGAGAAATTTCTTAGAAAGATATCGAACATGTCTTTAGTCAAATAATCGAAAATAATCTTAAACATTATTAATGTTTAATTAATGTTTTTTATAGTCTTTCTTGTTATATTTTATTATTTACTTATGCCATACAAAAAATATTTATATTTTTATTTTAGTTTTCTTAATTGTGTGATATATTTTACAACTGTAATGCTTTAAATATATTATGTAAACAGTATAATGATTGTTAATGCTATTTAATTATCAAAAAATTATGTTTCTATAACACAAGTTGCAAGTTAATGGAGTTACGTAATCAACGAACTCCACACACTTGCCTACTTTAAACGCAGTTTATTTTTTCAAAAACGGTGTCTCTCAGCGATATTCAACAAATATACCTTTTTTGTTGAAAAATCATTGAAAATTTTAAAAACATTATTTATTTCCGCTTTCTGCTGTGGCGCATTTATTTTTTAGAAAAGAATCTCGAAAATATAGTTTGCACGCCACTGTTTTTTTCATAATGACGTGAAGTCGCAGCAAATGAAGTAAGTTGCCATTAGAACTCCTCATACCCAATTAGACAAAAATACCTTAATGCATCTCCGAGATAGATATGCCTAAAAATCGTTTTTATTTTTCAACTTCAACACCCTGTATCTGGACAGCTAAGCTTTAATGAGCAACATTGCATGACTTTTCCCAATTAATTTTCGTCGTAGAATCTAATGGTAAGGTTTGGCCTATTTTTCAACGGATACCCTGTATAAAAATGATAAATAATACAATTAGGACAGAAAATGGTAACTAAAAACATAAGGCTTTTCGAGGTATTTCCTGACATTTTGTGGTATTTCTGGTATTCCGGTAACATTTCGGTGGCACTTAGGGCATTTTGGGGGTATTTCGAAAATTGTTTAGCATATTGAGGTAATTTGTGGCATTTCGGAGGCATTTTGGTGCATTTTCCGCAAGGAAGGAATTTTAGTGTACAAAATCTGGACAGCGAAACGCCCCTCGTAAATCATGAATAATATCTGAAGACTTACTACTACCAGTAACTGTGAAGTAAAAGCACTCAGTACATATGATGGAGAACTTTTATTTACAAATCTTACAATCACACGTACACAAAACACAAATGGCAATTAGCAATTTTCTAAAATACATTTTTTCACTTGTCCCGATTCATCTTACACCTCATTCCGTATTTTTTCTATTACAACCTTAAGGTACCTACTATAAGGTAGATTATTACTGAAATTTGTACCATAAGAGAAATGTTTCTACTAATCATGTATTATGCATAATAATATCACTGCGTGTCTTAAAATGAGGTATACAATAACTATAATGACTTTTCACTTATCTTCAAATAAATAAATGAAGTGTAAATAAAGCAGTTATTAGACATAAATTGTTTTTGACACTGTTAACAAAAATGATATCAGTGTTCCAAAAGTTGGAAAAAAGTTGTTTTATTTATAACCGTGTGATATATAGACAATAGAAGTCTTTATTTACTTGAAATAAACTGTAGCATTTCGATTTTTATTATTTTTTTGTTCATAACTCATTCAGAGATTAAAACAAAAATACTTTAAAAATTTACCTACTACCTGTGAACATTAAATATGTTTTTATATTTCTTTATTTTATATTGATGTATGCAGAAATTTAATAGTTTTTAATCTTAATCAATATACTAGAAGAACATCTGTCTCTGAAAGTAAAGTACAAAAAACTGAATGGATGGATATTTTCCACTCACATAGAACACATTGCTGTGAGGATATTGCAATGTACGTAACACACTGTAGGATAGTAACAGGAACATCTAACTCTTTTAGCTTTATCATTTAATTCACTTAACTTTGAACTGACAATCAGTTTTCCCTACCTTAAACCTTCAGTTCTATAGTTTAATTATCGAAGAAGATGTAATTAAATAGTTACACGAAAAAGGGTACACCAGTGTTATTATTTCTACATGAGTTTAGTTAGCTGCAATAAGTACGTTATTCAAACTATATCCTGTACCTATTATAGTACGATTATACTGTACAGAAATATTTATTTCCGCATTTCATAAATTAAGACTTTCATAACATAGAATCAACTTTTAAATTTGCCGAAATTTCATGCTGTAGAATACTTATATGTATACTTACATATCTGCATATTAAATTTCATAACTGGGACACGAATATTATACGTTAATATACCTTAGCTGTTTTCGTTCATTAAAACGATAACTTTACCTTAATTTATCAATACATTTCAAAATGTAATAATAGAACAATATTTTGAGTCCAAATGTATTTTTAAATACCAAGAGGAATTGTTTATTTGATATTCACACAACATTGTGCACAGTTATTGACATTGTGCAAATTATTTATAGAGTATAATAGTATAATTTGTACTTTACTAGTTTTGTCATAAATGTTTTGTTTTTTTTTGTGTAAAGTTGCAAATTATATATGGATATATATATTTCCATACTTTATTAACTTATTTAACACAATCGTATCTATCAATATTATCTTAATAAAGGTTGCAAATTATATATGGATATATATTTTTCCATACTTTAGTAACTTATTTAACACAATCGTATCTATCAATATTATCTTAATAAAGGTACATACCATTTTATTTCTAACCAGTTTTATCAACTGTTTTAATGATTTGCATAATATACATTATAGAAGGGCTCATCATTGAGTAGCTAATTACCACTATAGTCTGTTTGGAAATGAAAGAGAGATAAGAACGGACCATGGGCGTGGTAATATTTCGTTTCAGGTAATTATCGGGTAACACTAATATTGTGACAGATCAATCCAGTCTTAGAGCTGAATATACGAAGACGTGCTAGGGAAGTAGAGTAAAATTCGACTTGTGTTTAGTGACTATTGTGCCAGTGGATATAATATTGTTTGGGTAAAATCTCGAGCTTATAAGATTACGTACCTGCTAAACGCGTGAAAAGATGTGCGTTGCCTCAGAATGAGAAGATTATTATATTAAATGTATTTAATGCATTGAAACACAAAATCCTACCAACAGTGTTGACGACATCGTGGAAAAGTGTTCCAAAATGACGGGAATTGGAAAATCGACTATCTACAGACTTTTAAAGGAAACTTAAAGGAAACAAGAAATAAAAAATAAGATACTGTAAATCCCCCAAAATCATCTACAGGGAGGTCAAAAGTCGTTTTAGATGATTTCTTCAAAAATGTCATTCGCAGAAAAGTACACTCATTTTATTTTAAAAAAGAAATGCCAACGCTAAACAAAATTTTAAGTGAACTTTCAGAGGACAACGATTTGCCAAAAATCAGTAGAAACAAATGAAGGGCCGTCTTACGGCGTTGAATTTTTGCTGGAAAAAGCAGAACAGGAAGTCAGTTCTTATCGATAAAGATGAAATTATTTGTTGGCGAAGATCCTACTTAAGATCAATTAGAAAATTCCGTGACGAAGGGAGAAATATTTTTTATCTAGACGAAACTTGGGTCAACGAGGGATATACTGTAACAAAAGTATGGCAAGATAAAAATGTAAAAAGTTTTCGACAAGAATTTTTGGATGGACTTTCAACAGGGTTCAAGGCACCTTCAGATAAAGGGCGATGATTAATAGTGACACATATAGGTAGTGCCAGTGGTTTTGTAGATGGCGGTTTACTTTACTTTAATTGAATCTAAAAATACAGATGACTATCACGAAGACAGGAACGCAGATGTTTTCGAAGAGTTTTACACAGATGTTGGAACTTATTCCTCAGGGGTCTGTAATTGTCACGGATTATGCCAGTTACCATTCACGACAGACTGAGCGGATGCCTACGACTGCTTGGAGGATACCCTGCATGTCGAAAACAAACCACCTTGTATGTTATGTACTATTATAGTACATAACTTTTCTAATAAACCTCTTATTAATTTTTGTTCTTTCCTAATCGTGCAACCAAATCGAGTAAACACGAACTGATTTAAAAAATAAGTATATAGTGAATATTTGGGGCATACAGTGTTAACGTTTAATTTTCGCTGTTATAATTATAAAATTCCATTTGAAAAGAATACCGTTTGTGAACGACCAGATTCTATATAAACATACATTTGTGTTAATGGAAATATGTTTTTAAAAATATTACAAAGACGAAAATAATTATTATCAGAAATCAGAAATACATTCAGAATGGAAAAGATACAGAAAGGTCAACGTTAAAAATGAATCTCTAATTTAGGGCTATTTCAGTGACAAGCAGCAGCAGCCACCGCCCTGCCCTGCCCTACTGCCTACCCAGCCTTGTTTATCGACTGATAAATGCCAAAGGCAAAGGATTCGTGCCATCGCCGAAATTGCAATGCTTTTTATTTCCCGTCGCTGTTTTATAGACAGCACGCAGTTAACGTGCCTTAAATTATGTCGAAGCACGCAACCGCAGATGGCGATACGAAATTAATGTAGGTACAACCAGTAATTAAATATAAATACCCATTTAATTACAGAAACTTAAATAGAAATGTTTTTTTGATAACAGCAACGCCTGTAGTGTAAAGCGATTATCACCTTGGACATTTTCCTCCGTCCATTTTCGTTGCTTGACTTAGTTTACGTGATAGAATTAGTTTATTTTTGCACGATCCGTCAATTTATAGTATATCCCAACTAACATTTAAGCATAATAGACTACTGTACAAGAAAAATGAACCTAAATTGATCGAGATTTCTCCATAGAAATAGTCTTCGATGTTACAAAATCTTATAATACCAAAATTTTAGTCAGAAATTTGTTAACTAAGAGTAATATAATGACTTCCAAGTAAAATGAAATATATGTCAATCTATACAGTTCGAAATTACATATTGTTTACCTTTTCTGTGCTTTCAAATGCTAACATTCCAATAACGTGTAAGACGAAGTTATAATTTACTTAATGTCACCTTGAAATATGTCTTCAATATCCAGGGATTTTCTAAATTATTGAAATAGGTAAATATTTACATATTTATAACAAAATTGTAGAACTTATTTTGTCTTCAACTATAGTGGTTAAGAATAAGGTAATAACTAGTTATTTTTGCCATATTAAATCCTTCAATTTAATAAGTTTTATTTTTATTGCAATTATAACCCTATTTTCAACTTTGTTGATAACTTCTAAGAAATATTTGATCATTTCAATTAACCTAATAGAAATATTGTTCTATATTATGGTACAAATTTACTTATTAATAAAACTTCGACGTAAATGTTTCTTAAAACGATCTTTTCAGATAAATATTTTCATGCAATAGGGTGTTGAAGTTGTTTTGTGTTTTGATGATCTTCAATAAAAACCTACTTGTGTCGTACGAGTAAATCAAAAGATAAAGCCCAACAGGCGGCTTACCACACAATATTTCAGAGTTGTAAAAAATAATTATTGGGTTCATATTTCGCCTACCAAAATGGAAGCCAACACTGCAGATTATATAAATCAAGCTAATAATAATATATCGATAAACACATCATAAGTATTCCATATGATAACACTGGTATCGTCTCAAATGAATTCAGTAGTGCATGTGAATTTAAATTTGAATTGAATCCCGTTCGAAAATATTTATTTTGTTTTTGTTATTACGCACACATAATATTATTGACTTTAATTTGAATTTTCAATCACAAAGTTAATATTTTGCTGTGATGTCAACATTGGCATAGGCAATGTGCCCTATAGGTTAAACTTCAGACAAATTGACTTCAAAGTTGTTTTTATTTGAGCGGCCATGTTGTAACAAACGCTAAATGTTTTGTTCATTATTTCTAATTGATTAGTCATTAAAATTATGTTATACAGATAATATTAGTTAATACATTTATGACGAAAGATTATTAAACACATTTTATCACGAAGTACATTCAGTTTTTATTATAGGTTATTTTTCAGTATAGCAATATTATTATTAAAAAGCAATAGTAAAAATGTATATTTATAAGGCGCGTTATTTTTATGAAAGTTTGGTCATGACATTATACGAAAAAATTTCCTGAGTTGTACAATTTGATGAATGGAAACCAAAAATACAGACTTTATTATATTAAAATCTAAATATCTATAAATATACTAACTCCTACTGTACTTGTAGTTTAGTAGCCTGACTTATAGTCTTTCTTTTTCTTCCTTTCCCTGTTCGCTATTAGAATGTATAAAACGAAACATATAATGTTGTCTCTCTCTGGCAAAAGTATGTCATATAAAGGGCATAATTAGGGTATATTTTGGTAATAATGTTTTTTATATTTTGAAATTTTAACATAAAAGTGATCTGTATTTCTTTTAGGTCCAATTATCTTATTGGAATAAAATCCTTTCCGACCAATTATTAAATTCCATATTACTTTAGTTTTTTTACCCATATAAGGAAAAAAGCCAACGAATATAGGTAAACTTTCCTTATGCGGAAAAAAGTTTTTGACCAATTCAGAGGTCAAGTTAACCTAATTTTAACTTTAAATGTTTATTTAGATCAAGTATCAAGTACAATAAGGAGACTCTTTATACTGTTCGAGATGCTTATATTATTTTTTGTACCACCATTATATGAATACAAAGGTGTTAACTAACAAAATATCTCGAAAACGTTAAAAGTATTTTTGTTTCGTGTCTCGTACCTATATCCACCAAATAAACTAAGTAGGTTTTATCGTTACCAAGGATGCGCTTGTAAAATTATGTTTAAACGACAATATTGTAAAACGAGTGAGTATGCGCGAATCAGAAAACGAAAATAATTCAGATATTGAGGAGGCCTGGTGTATAGGATGTTCTTCAGTGATTCCTGAAAAATCTAAAGAACGTTACGAAAAGACATATAATAGTTTAAAAAGTAGTTTAAAGGGAATTATAGAAGCAACATAAATGAAAAATTTATATTTCGTACATCAAAGAAACCAAAAATTAATATCTACTGGCAGTTTATGGGCTGAGTATTCTATGTTAAAAGCAACAATTAAATAAATTTTCTATGCTGATTGCATTTCTTAAGAGAAAAAATATTGGACGTAGGCCAGAAAAGCCAGTGTTTTTATCAAAGAAGAAATGACAACATTTTTAATGGAAGCTCCAGATGAAACATTTCTCCTTCATAAAGTACGTTAATACTAATTTTTAGTAGTAAACACTTAAATATGATTTTTAAACATTTGTAGGTCGCAATGATATTAGGCGTTTCGGAAGTTTGTAGGAGGGAAGAGCTGTATAATATACTCGTTCAAAATATTGAAAATCGTGATTCATATATAATTGTAAAATTTCGATTACCAAAACGCATGTGAGCCGCTCATTTACTGTTACATATAAGGAGGATGAAGAAGTTCATTATTTGCAAATAATTCAAAATTATATAAAACTTCGACCAGTTCATACTAAATTTTCGAATTTATTTTTAAACTATAGTAATGGCAAATGTTGTAATCAAGTGGTGGGTAAAGGTGTGATAGGAAAATTTCCAATGAAAATTGCAGAGTATTTAAAATTGCAAGATGTGGTCTGTTATACCAGTCATTCTTTTCGCCGCACTGCAGCTAAACTTTTAGCCAATAAAGGTGTAGATATTTTAGGGTTAAAAAAACATGGTGGTTGGAAATCTTCGGCTGTAGCTGATAGCTATATCGAGGATTCTATTAAAAATAAATTAGATTTTTCTTAAAAAATTTTACATAATGATAAGCCATCGGCCAACGATGCTTCGGGTTCTGCTGTCTCGCATTCTGCACTTTCTGTCAATACGCTTAATACAAACGATACTGACAATAAATCTGCTTTTCCTATTAGTATTAATAATTGTACGTTTCATTTTAATATAAATAAATAGATAGCATCCTTTATTGGGTATTTTTTCACAACAAATAATATAATTTACTTGCCGTTTAGTCCTGTCAAAACCAGAACAGTAAGTAATTACTTACAGACGCGTTTGGCAACCAGTAAATATAACATACTATTCTAAAACTAAGTATGGTAAACAATCGGAAATAGAATGGTATAGAAACGTATTTATTGGTTGGATTAAATACAATAGTAAGTTGTGTTTACAAATGTCAGATCGGAAAGAACAGTAACTTACTGATCGGAAGGCAGTAAGTTATCAAATATGAAAAATGTGTAATTTTATTTATTTCATACTAATACATTATAAACAAATAAACTATTAGTTACCGTACCTATAAACATGTTCGTAACTCCCTTGGGGATTATAGTTATAAATCCTCAACTCCATCTAATGTATTTTTAAAAATAAACCGACAATTGTCGAATTTTCCACTGAAATTATTTCCCGAGTTACAAGAATTTTCCCTTGAACTATTGTCACTGCCTGTGACTGTAATATTACTTCTTTCATGTGACATTCCAGCCAACATGCAGTTTTATTTTTCAATTCCATTGCCATTTGCAAATGTATTTTTTCCAACGGGCTGAACTGTGCAAAGTTTTCGCGATACGTTAGAAAAAATCTTTCTGAACCCGACGGACGCAAAGACATATACTTCCTCACTAGACCCAATGCAGAGAACTCGTTTTCTTCAACAAATGGAATTTTTTTACGGATATTTGTTTTACTTTCCGGAATGTCAACCATCATAACCGAGCCCCTATTTTTAATATCAATAATCTTTATAATCAAAAGTTCTTGACATCTAGAGCCTCCGAAATAACCCATAATCAGAACCACGTGTACAATAGAGCAATAAATGTGTAGTTTTTATAGTTTAATGCATTTCCTTATGTAGTAAATGTTCTTCATCGGAAGCATTCCTCAAAAATTTGACAATGTCATGTCGACTAAACACTTTAGACTTTTTTGGCTCATATCCTTTACTATTTCGTGTGAAAAATGCTTCTAGCTCATAAAATTTTCCCACCTGTATTATTATAAATTGTCATAACTTTAACACTTAGTCCACAGGGAAAGAAAAATAAATCAATATCACTTACCTACACTATAACATGGAAGAATAAATACATACCACGCCTTGAAAGTAAACCAACATTATAGTTTCACTTATATTTTTGTTCTCAATACAGTTAACTTTCAGCTACTGCACGAATTTTTCATCTGGCCAGAGACCAGTCGTTTATATACGCAGTGGATTAGGTTTGTTGATGTGGAGCGATTTTTAATAAATCCGTGTTGCTGTGCAGTAATAACGTTTTTTTGAGTAAGCAATCTGTCATCACCTCCACAGCATAATTTTACTGATTGGTGATAGACTGAATGGGTGGTAATTATTGGGATCCAACTTGTCTCCCTTCTTGAAAATTGGAGCAACTGAGGCTTGTTTCTACATAGATGGAATAAAACCGCATGAAAATGACTCGGACATAATCATAGAGAGAGACAATGCAAGAACATCAACACATTTCAGAAGAAGATAAGATGATAAGCCATCCAACCTAGGGGAAGCATATTTTCGAAGTTTCATCAAGTGTTTTTCAACTGTATCTGGAGTAAATTTAGTGTTGTTCTCCTAGCAGGTCACAACACGTGGTCCGGTAATAGGTGGGAGAGGATCATGAGACGTCTTATCAGTGTAAGGAAGGCGAGAGAAGGTAATTCCGAAGTGTCTTGATTATTGTCACATGTTTCACCATCTTCTCAACGTAGAAGGGGTATAAAAACCTTAGAATTTAAAGAAGACCTGATATATTTGAAAAACTGCTTAGAATTCCCGCTACTCATGACAAACTCTTGATAAGATTTTTTAAATGCAGCCAAATGCTTATTTAGATTATTGGAAAAGCGGCGGTGGGCTACAAAATCCGAAACGTCATTTAAGAGATTTTTTTGAGAGTGGTAAAATGCAAAATACTACTTGTCAAGTGGAGGAAACAATTCAAATATGATTTTTATATTTTATTAAAAATGACATTAGAGTGACTTGTGTCCGCTAAAACAAACAATTCAAAACTATTAAACCAAACATGTCTTTTTTGTATAGAAAACGCTGTTTCAATGAATGACCTACTTTCCAGCAACATACTTAAAATATTAAACACTACGGGCGTGACACTACGTGGTCCTTTTATATCCATGTATTCAAGGCAAATATTTTCCCGGATTAAAAAAACACATTTCTCGTAACATTTGTGGCATTAGGGGCATTGTTAAAATCGTTCCACATAGGAAGTAATGTTGCCATTGTATGCTCGCATACGAGGAAACCAGGATTACAAGAAACTAGTGTAACAATACTGGAATCCAACAAAGCGACACATTACATGCATGTACAGTTTCCAGACGATGAAATGATACCTCTTAACGTAGATATTCCATCCTATTCTGTATAAACAATAAAAAGATACAAATACAGAGCGTTTCCCAGCATTAAAAATATAGTTGATAATGAAATGGTTTCCGGAATAACTGAAGAATGGTATAGATTAGTCGGTTACAAATAATTTTTGACATTTAAGAACGGAATAATATAGAGTTTAACAAATAACGGGAACGTTATCTCATGCCACCTGCGAATATTCAAAGGTATTGAAGTAAAACGAATATGTAACGACAGAAATTGGTCTAACCAACAAGTTTTTAGGTACAGAAATCTTTTAAAATATGTATTTTTTAAATTTTACTATAGATGTAAATATTGTTATAACTTAAACTTACATAGTTCTGCTTACAAGATTGTTCACTTTTGTTTATAAGTATGTGAAAATAATTGTTAAAATGTGCGATAAGAATAGCAAAATATGTTTTATAAACGCATTTTAAAAGTTTTCATTTTATTTGAGAATTTAAATAGTAAAGTTGAATAAACAAAACAGCAAGAATTTTATTTTTAATATTACTTTTGTACTATGTGTTTTATTTTTTGAGATTTCTGTACCTAAGAAACACCACAAATTTGATCATTTTACGGCGAGAAATACAAAGACCTTAATCAGAAGAAAGAGGTTCCAGAGTAATAAAAATATCAATTTGGAAGACAAAATGTAAAAAAATATTTATTTGATATACCATGACAGGACAGAATTTGAAATTAGTATCTATTTTCACAAACAGTGCAAATTTGTCAATGCATGTCAAAAAATACCCAAAAGGAGAAACTTTGATCCGGAATTTGCTTAATAAAGTATTTAAATTAGATGAGAAAATAATAACAATATCTAACTAAATAACTAAAACCGGTTTATATTTCTTAATCTTTAGACACAATAAATTGCATCAATAAATTTGTTAAGTTATTTTAATGTACATGTAATATGTACATTGTGATAAATCTAGTTTAACAAATAAGAAAATAGTAGTCTCTTTACTTTTGCTTAGTTTCAATAAATTGTCGTAAAACTGGAGACAATTAATTCATTGGCCACTTTTGGTGATTTCAGTAACTCAAAATTTATCAGTTACCAATTTTAGTTCCCTTCTACAATATGCTTATACGTTTATTAGTGTTAATTATAGCATAAGTTATAAGCCTGTTATGGTTTATGATGCTCTGTTGTATTGCTGCCGTTATTTTAATGGTTAGCTGTTTTAAATAATAAATTGTCAAAATGTGTATACCATATAAAAAAGTACTACAAATATAAGTCATTAGAAAAAATAGGTAAAGTTAATACAAGTACAACGAAATGTAAAACACTGCTTAATTACACGGATGGAAACAGTTTAGTCGCTTCACCCTGTAACATCTGAAAATTTACATTGTTACTAATTATGGTCAAATATACTCCAATGTGTATATGATATGCTGTTACAAGTACATGTGTTTTGAAGTAAATTTTTAGTTTAGTTTTGAGACACTATAGCCAAGAAATTTTATTCCTACATAATGTATTTGTAATTTGCTTCGTGTTGTTAACTTTCTCTGTATTGATTGAAATAAAACGGTTTCATAAATTGAACTTTCTTTACAATAACAAAGTCTTCTTTATGAGGACGGTCTTAATTTATATGACGTGTCAATTTTTATCTAGTCGTTGACAGATATGGTTAGTTCTGCAGTTAGTTCACGAAATTATAAAAATTCTATTAATGTGAATCACAAAATAAGTTTAAATAATGCGCAGCTTATTGTTTTGTGCTGTAAGACTACTGGTTCGGCAATTTTAATCTATCAGTTTTATTTTTTCCTAATTGGTTTTATTAAATCACACCACAATTTCCATAGACAGTTATCGAATGCCAAATGAAACCTTGCTTCAGTACTAAGACATGTCAACTATGGAGCAATGAGAAAGTTGACTAGGCTGTATAGAAGCTTAATTCCTCCTGCGCTGCATTGCTTGTTACGTTATTAATATAAAAGGATATATAAAGGATGAGGGGTAAGTTCCAAAATGGTACAAATAAATCCTGGACGAATGTAAGCCTTCTTAAGTTCTTAAAACGTTCATCAACGGAGTTACTTCGGACATATTAACATTAGACTTTTATAAAATCAATGTCTATTACATCAAAGTCGCAAGAGTTAGGATGAACATCGCAAGTTTGGGAAACATTAGTTTAAGGATCAGTAATACTGCTAACCTGATTTTGTATACTCAGGAAACGTCTTCAGATGTAATAGGAAACCACCTGAATAGTCCTGCAATATGAGACTACATTACTTTGTATTGTGCGAGTATGAAGACTTCTTGGATAGTAATAGTATTCGAAACAGTTAAACCGGAAAATAGAAGCTGCTATGAAACTGTGCAGCACAGGTAATTAAAAATCTAAATAAAGGTATATGTATATATAGTATACGATCCCACTATAAAACGACCTTCACCGAGCTGGTTAATGGATGAAAAGTATTTTATATCCAATTAAATATGTCAATAAATACATTGCAAATAGGTTGTCTAAAACATTTCAGTCCAGAATATGATTAATTAACAATTAAAAATTATTTTTTTTAACATTTCACTGGTGTGGTTAATAGACAAATTCTATACCAATCGAAAGTATGAAGCCCATAGAATATGCAAGCGTTAGGTTGACTATTTTTTTCCCGTCACAACTCGGGTAGGCAGGGATAAACAGGTACATCGATACTAGTAACTTGCACCGGTGTGGTTAATAAATTAAAGTTAAATTAAAATAAAGATTATTTCATTACCAACACGGTGGTATAGAGTTGCCTGCGAAAAATCAGTCCTGAATTCCGGTTGTCGAGTTTTAAAAAGTGAAATATTCCCCAGCGAACCATTCCAAGCGATAGAAGAGTACACAGCATTGCAGCTGTGTGTAGTTCGTCCATACTGAAAACGAAGACGATCCGTTTCTCAAAAAAATCGAATAAAGTCCGGGGGCGGCGGTACCTATTATTATTAATCTACCCTTAGAAACCCCTAACAACCTTAAATGACAATAAAACAACATTTTCGACTCTACTAATGATATGTCAAGATCGAAAACCCGTAAAAAATAAAATTTTCTAATAATCCATTTGCCGCCCCGAATTACGTTGAATTTTTTTTTAAGGAAACGATACATATAATCAAAAAAATTTATTAGACTTTTCGATAAGTAAGGTGGAGAAGAAGCTACAAAAAAATTTCAATGATTTTAGACAAATTTGGTGTTTTCAAGGGCCGCCCCTACACTATTAGGCAATAATAGTCTATACCCAAAATGAAGGCAATCCGTTTATCCGTTTCTCCAAAAAATCTAATAAAGTCCGGGGGCGGTGGTATTTTGCCACCCAACTCGTAAACCGTTGTTTGTACAAAAAATTCTATAGAAGCATTTTTTCATAATTTCATAAAAAACATTCGAATATGTATTCGAAATGAAACAGAAATGGTCGATTTCTCGAACTGGTGACATCGATACTCCACCCCTCAGTTATGAATTCGGGAAACCTCCGATCCCGTCCCACAGCCGCCGTTTACCTAGCCTCATGTTCGTCGTGAGGAGTAAAAAAAAATTTCCGCACATTTCACGGCCACAAATCGAATCCGATCGACCTCAAATTTTATGTACGTATACCGCGATAAGGCGGGGGCGCATCCGGTAATGTACCTAAAAAATTTAAAAAACGAGATGCAGCCCCCGGAACCGCCCCCCAACCGATCGAATCGAAATTTTAAAGACACGTATTCTTTTGAGACGCGGAATCGAAAAAATTAGTCCGTCTTCGCGTTAGGGGTTCCTAGAGGCAGATTAATAATAATACCGCCGCCCCGGACTTTATTCGATTTTTTGGAGAAACGGATAAACGGATCGTCTTAATTTTCGGTATGGACGAACTACACACAGCTGCAATGCTGTGTACTCTTCTATCGCATGGTTCGCTGGGGAATATTTCAATTTTTTAAAACTCGACAACCGGAATTCAGGACTGATTTTTCGCAGACAACCCTATACCACTGTGATGGTAATGAAATAATCTTTATTTTAATTTAACTTTAATTTATTAACCACACCGGTGTAAGTTACTAGTATCGATTTACCTGTTTATACCTGCCTATCCAAGAGTTGTGACGGGAAAAAAATAGTCAACCTAACGTTTGCATATTCTATGGGCTTCATACTTTCGATTGGTATGGAATTTGTCTATTAACCAAACCAGCGAAACGTTTAAAAAAATAATTTTTAATTGTTAATTAATCATATTCTGGACTGAATTTTTTTAGGCAACCCATTTGCAATATATTTATTGACATATTTAATTGGGTATAAAATACTTTTCATCCATTAACCAGCTCGGTGAAGGTCGTTTTATAGTGGGATCTTAGACTAATAAAACGGTTTCATAAAGACTACACTGTAAAAAAATAATTAAACATTTTAACACAAAATAACACAATACTGTGTTAATTGAGATCCACACGGGTTTGTGTAGACTTACACATTTCTTTTTATATAACAGCGTGTTAAAGATTTAACACAATGCACTGTATTAATATAATAAATATTATGTGTAACTTTTCCACATTTCAGTGTTTCAGTGTGATATATATTATTAAAGGTCTACGTTTTAACATGTTAGTTTTTATTGTATAATAGATATTGATATGGAAGCTCATATACCTTTTTAGTCTGTTAATTAAGTATGTTCCTGTTTATTTTCAAAATAATCTCTAATAAAATTTAAGATTTTCTTTGGTGAAACCTGTTGAAGACAGCAAACGAGAGGTAACTTAACATAACAACGCTACGATCAACATGGCGAAGTAACGTGTGTTAAGTTTACACAAAATGGTGTACTTTTAACACACTGGTGAATATTACATAATTTCAGTATATTTTAATGCTAGTAATTCAAACACATTTTGTGTAAAACTTATAAAAAAACTATAGTGTGTGAAACTATTAACACGGACATTTTACACATTTTAAATTACACACTGGAAAATCTCACTTGCACAGGGAGAATAAAAACTATTTTTATGGTCTTATGTAAGCAAATTGGATTTTCTGCAGAAGCTGCCTTGGAGGTATAGGTCTTAAATAGTATAATGTTTTTTTTTTGTCGACAATAATTGTATTGTTATTTTGGTTTTGTGTAATTATGTTTTTGTTTTCGTACTTACTTGATTTTAACTTATAATTTGCTGACAGAAAAGTTGGCGCCAGCTGTTTTGAACGTTTTTTTATGTTAATAAAATGTTACCCTTGTAAGAAATGCTCTATCACTTGTTTTCTTAATCAAACAATTTCCATGAGATACTTTTTTAATCAAGGGTGGCTGTGTGAAGATGTAATGCAATCAATATTGTTGTTATGCTAAGTATGGATTTTGAAATAAATTTCTTTAATAAAATTTTATTATAAAACTTATAAATTATTTACTTGTTTAATGAAAACATCTCTTGTTCAATAGATAAATGAATTTTAATGATTGTTTAAAATTTTAAAGAAGAAAATCGAAGGATAAGTGTTTCATAAAATTTGCTCTTGATGCATTTCGAAACAACTCTGTTCTTGGGATTTCACCTTTTTTATTTTTATTTCCATTACTGTTCATATTTTTAACTACTTTGATTAATACTGTTACATCATCCCTCTGACCTCCCTTGTTCTGAGTAAATCATCAGTCTAAAATTATTTCTGCTTATTAAAATTTTTTATAACAATTTTGATATTGCGAGCTGAATAATTAATATTGGTATCTTAACCCTTATTTTTCATTATTGGTACATTTCTATTAATCACAATGGACATAGAAAAGGCCCTCTGTTTCGTAAAGTTCTGGTCTGTAAGATAAGCTTTATAACACTTAGGTAGATCATGTTGTTTCTTAAATTAGTCCTCAATCATCAATGCATCTTACTTTACTCATATATTAGGTAGCTATTTACATATTTAAGTTTTTCTTCTTCTTATTTTCACGTCTTGCACCATCCTGCCTAAGAGGATAAACTTGATAAAAATTTCTATTCTAACTCCTTAGAAATATTGGATTCGTATTTAATTACAGTTATGTAGAAAATGGTCACATTGTCACCAAAACTTTTGTTCGGAAATTTGTTCGATCTGTTTACGGAAATTATAAATGGAAGAGGGGGTATGTAACGGTACCTGAAATAGTACCGTAAACGTGTGAAATATAATTTTAGTAAATAATTGAACTTCAAATCCATTCACGTCAGATAGATAATAGTCGATATATTTATTATATCGATGAAATAATTTAGTAATGCACGTCTACAAAACAGAACAAAATTATTAAACTAGACAGTTGACCGTTATGTCTCGTATTGTTGCGGTTACTGGGGCTTGAGGCCATGAAAACTCATCTCACAGTTAATAAACTTACAAATTGAGATGTAAAACTGTCGAGATAAATCTAGAATTGCTAATTTGAAACACGTTTAAAGAAATATTACGTGCTTGTCTGCATTCCCTATAGTTGCTAGTTATCTTTCGAGTGCATTAAAGTCTTATTTAAGACTTTCAACATTGTACATTGTAAATAAATTTGAGAATCAGTACGAGGTGCATGTCTCATACGTGACATATGGTATATGTCACGTATGAGATCTCCAAATACATTTTTTTATCCATTCTAATCGTTAAATTGTTTTAAAGTTTATATCAATGTGAAGGTCTATCTTAGCAGCTGACCGTACCGGCTGATTGGAAGAATAGCCCATTCATAAGCATCGCCGAATATTATGGCTGATATCGTCCTCGCTCCCGTGATGTTAACTATTGAATATAACAAAGTAGAAAACGATATAGATGTACAAAATGTAGAATAGAATCTGTTTAGCTTTGGCTAGAGTAACTTATGAGTCTGTGAATCTTTATATTAATATTTTAATTAATATTGAATAAAAGCGTATTTAAGATACTTAGGTGTGTTTATACAGGGTGTGAAAAAAAGAGTGTAAAATATTTAAGGAGATAATAGTATGAACCAAAATATGCAGAAAAGTCTCAATAAACATAGGTCCGTAAAGTAACGGTTGCGGAGATATGGAATGTTTTATGTTTTTTAGCCCCTTTTTTACTTTGCAAAAACGTTGTGTATTTTCTTATAATAGTTGGTTGATGTTTAGTGAAATAAACAGTACGTATTTGACAGTTGTTCTCAGTGCACAAGTTTTCTTTCACTATGGCTGGTTACTCTAACGCAGAATTAACAGACATGCATTTCATGTATGGTCGTGCTAATGGGAACGCCACCGAAGCGAGACGTCTTTATGTTGACGCTTATCCAAATCGCCAGATTCCTTCACAACGCATGTTTGGAAAAATTCACCAAAGATTGCGTGATATCGGTTCCTTGAGCAAACAGTGCCATTTATCCGGAAGACCAAGGTCGGTATCCACTCCTAGAGCAGAAGAAAAAATTCTAGCACTGATAGAGCAGAATCCAGGTACGAGTGTGCGAAGAATATCAGCCGAGGTAGGAATTAGTGGTCCTCTTGTTTGGAGAATACTTCACGAGAAACTGCTTTATCCGTACGTAATGATGTTGAAGACCCTCGTTTTCTTGTAAACATTCTTTTTACTGATGAGGCCGGGTTCACAAGAAATGGAGTGTTTAATTTTCATAATACGCATATTTGGGCCGACGAAAATCCTCATGCTCTAATAGAATCTGGATATCAGCCACATTTTTCATTAAACATTTGGATGGGTATTGTAGGTGACAGGTTTCTAGGTCCTGTTGTTTTACCAAACCGATTAACAGGCACTGCTTACCGCAACTTTCTGCAGAACACACTGTATTAGTTTTTGGAAGACATTCCTTTGAATCAGAGGCAACAAATGTGGTTCCTGTTTTATGGTCTCCAAGATCGCCTGATCTGAACCCTCTAGATTTCTTTGTTTGGGGATGTTTGGGGATGTTTGAAGACATTAGTGTATGGTACTCCTGTAAATAGCCTGGAAGAGCTGCAGCTACGGATTAATCAAAAGTATCAAGAAATCCAAAGGGTGCCTTCGAAAGAGTTCGAATATCGTTGAGACGAAGATGACGTGCCTGCTTGGAAATGGACGGAGGGCACTTTGAACATCTTCTGTAACTTTGTTTTTTGTTTGTTAAAAGCTTCCTTTGTCGGTTTATTCCTAATAAAATAAAATGTTTGAAAAACGAATAGTGGTCCATATCTCCACAACCGTTACTTTGCGGTCCATGTTTATTAAGACTTTTCTGCTTATTTTGGTTCATACTATTACCTCCTGAAATATTTTACACTCTTGTTTAACACCCTGTGTTAATAATAGAATCGGTAATTTAAAAGATCCATTGAAGATATAAAGTGGCATCCGAATTAGGAAAAGTTATAGGAGATAGATAGATAAGAGAGACTGATCCAGAAAAAAGTTACTTAGCGACGCAGATAATCTCAATTAAAACTAAAACTTAATTATAACAATATTAAGAACAATTTCAGTACCTAGAGGAGTAAAACTTCAAGTCAGCATCGTTTAAGTTTTACCATACATTTAGCCTTATTTGAATGAAAGATAGCAAAATTATTAGCTATTGTTCTTACCAAGTTCCTAACATTGTCACATTGGATATGTATTTAGAATAAAATCTGAATTATTATATACAATAAGGAAATATATCCGACGTATCGTTTTCAAGGAGTTATTGTACACGAAACTCCAGGAAACAACTCGCCTCGACCAGCATTGAATTACACCTGGAAAACAGCAGCAGCAGCAGTCACTTGTCAGCCATATACCTGTTTCGAGCATATTAGCGCAAGTAAAGCGTTGACAGTTGTGAAATTGGTTTGAAGAATATTTCTTGTGTAATCAAGAGTGACAATAAAGTCTGTTTGTCTACGTGACGTGTTTCCACGCTAACCCAATTTGGAGGTTACAGTATCTAAATTAAAATTTTTATTTTGGTTACTTATAACTCATTATATAAATTATAACCTAAATAAACGGATACAAGAAAGATAATGAGTGGAGTGGCACGAAATAGAAAAAATATTTAATATGTTAACAACTTTGTACTTTATACTCTTAATTTCTGCAATATATAGCTTTTATCTTTATTAAAGTAGTCCGGAATCATGGACATATCAACTTCTGCTAGACTGTCAGAATCACCTCTTATATTATGAGGGCGTAACAAGATACTATATAACACATAAAAACCACACACTGTAAAGAAAGTTGCTGTGTAAGCGAGATTTTCCAGTGTGTAATTTAGGATGTGTAAAAATTATGTGTTAATAGTTTTACACACTATGGATTTATTGTACGTTTTACACAAAATGTGTTAAAATTACTAGTATTATAATACAATACATTGAATTTGTGTAATATTTACCAGTTGTGTGTTAAAAGTACACCATTTTATGTAAACCTAACACGCACACAACTTAATTGTGTTCTATATCCCTACTACTGACTGGTTGAGCACAACTGCGCAGCTGCAGTATATCAGCTGATCCAACACACGTCACTACGCCATATTGGTCATGTAGCGGTGCTGTGTACAGTTACCTCTCGTTCACTGAATATTTAAATTTAAATTGAGTTTTAATCAAGGAAAATGGTAAGTACTTACCTAACTATAACAAATATTACTGATAATTGTAATAAAGCTAAAACTAATTAGAATATAACTATTAAAAATATTACGAGTTTACTCCGTCGTTTTAGATTACTCTGCAATCTAACTTTTTTGTAACTTTAGAGAAAGAAAGTTATATTTATGTTCAGATCACTACCAGTTAATTTTCGTAAACTCCTATTATGTAATGCCTAAATACATCTTTGTTTGTTGTTTAAGATTTACTAGAACATTATTAGTCCCTTATTAGAATATGTACTATTATACTGTTAATTTTAATACATACATATTTTGTTAGCAGACTTGATTGTTGTTCATTTGAACAGAATTTTATTTTTTTAATAAAATCATAAAAAGTAAAATATCGGAAGCGCACCTACCTTGTTAATTATGTTCGTGTTTGCTTTTGAAATTATAATTTTTAATACATATATTCTGCCGTTTAATAGAACATTTCAGGCTATATTCAATGCATTCTCAACGATAGGCAGAACCTCTAGAAAATGTCAAAATAAAGGTATTTCAAAAATTATATTTATTAAAAATTATTTCTCTGGGCCTAAAAGGCCTGTAATTGACATGTTAATATGAAAAGCCTGCACCTTCAATAATACAAATAACATAAAAATGTGTATAAGTTACACATGACATTTGTTATATTAACACAGTGGATTGTGTTAAACCTTTACCACACTGTTACATACAGAGGAATGTGTAAAAATATACAGACTTACGTGTGGACCACGATTAACACAGTTCTTTTGTGTTAAAATGTGTAATTATTTTTTTACAGTGCATAAAAGAAATTTTTAAAGTAAAAATCACGGAAAACGGAATTTATAAAGTTCAGGGAAAACTATAATAAAACATGCACCTAAGTGTACCTAATTCGTTAATACACACTTTCTAATAAAAAATCGACTCAGTTGTATAATTAGTATAAATCATAAATAACTGTGTAATAATATAAAGCATTGACATTTATTACATTATAAGTATGTACGAGTAGAACTAGGTTTAATTCATATCCAGTTATTTCCCATTTACTCTTAATTTAACTTCATTAGTATAAATTACCAAGTAATAACCACACTTTCCAATGTCAGGATGTAAGATCATATGCAAAATTTTTTATAGCTGTAATTGATATCTACAATCATGCAAATTCCACATGTTAATGCCTTTCTGTTGGTTCATATTTATTTAAGGATTCAACTATACAGCTGTTGCAGTAAGACCAATCTATTGACGCGCTGCCTTCCTTATGGGCAATTGACTTTCCATTGCTCTGTGATGACAGTCGATACTTTTACATGTCCCACGGCAAATAGTTGTCATCAATTTTCGCTAAAAGTATCTGATAGATTGATATCCTTATCTGGTTAATTTGTAAATAATGTCGTTTGTTGTCATTGTGTATACGTGTTGTTACAAATAATGCATCCTGCAATCACAGTGAAAGTAGAAACTACGATGACAATGCTTGTTTGTGTAAAAAATTAAGGAAGTTACGGGGAAATTCATATACTCGTGATGAAATGGTTTCAGTAAAAATGTTATGCATTTACTTTTGAAATGGTAACGTTTTACGTCTTTTGTTAGTATACGTATAGTTGTTTGCAATAATAATGGCACTCTTTAAAATGAATTTTGCAATTTATTTTGAACTGCTGACGTGTTTGTAATGAAATATACTTTCTATTTTTAATATTAGGTCTTAGTTGTTTCACTCACCAATAGAGATTTAATGAAATTTCTACTCAGAACTTCTAGAAGTTCAAAAACTGTTTTGAGATCCCCCCCAATCACCCCCAGACAACCCCACAGAGAAACTCCCGAACGCCCCCGGGGAAATCTAATGCTACAATTGAATTCGGCAAACCCCCTAGTAACGAGTTCGGAGCGCTTCCCATGGACTATGCAATTTCCCCCCCCCCCAGAATATCCCCCCGGATTGCCCCGCAGAACCGCCCCCGAGTAACGAGTTCGGAGCGATTTTCATGCACGCTGCCATTTCTCCCCCAATTCACCCCCCCGCAGAGCCACCCCGTGCATCCTCGGGTAATACTAACGCCAGAATCGAGTTCTGCAGCCCCGAAAACCCCCGAGTAACGATTTCCGATCGATTTTTCCGAGTTTCCAGTCGTTCGTGATGCAATTGGAAAATGCATTTTCCGGCCCAGAAGGCATTTTTCAAAAAATGGCTAAACCAGACGATATAGACTTTTTTCCTGGGACCTTTCTGAACACAATGCAGAAAACCGCATCTCGATATCTGCTGTGCCCTTTGGGAACAAAGAAATAGACCTTGGCCAATTCGGTGTGCCGATTTGAATTTAGGTTGATACAACTGTTGTTTTATAAAGGTTTAGGAAATGTTGAATTATTAAAATGTACAGTGTGGCTGATTTAAAGATAAATATTTATGCCACACAACCTGAATCATTATATAAGACTTGAAACAACGCGTCGTGTACTAGTGTAACTTTGTTATCCCTCATATGCTCCATAGAGCAATGTTTCTACTACTGTATAGAGGATGATGGTGAATTTCTCCTTTTCACTTTAGCTGCAGACGATGAGCTGTTTAATAGATAATCAGTAAAAATGGATTGGATTAAGAGCAGCAAGTTTAGGTATACTCTGGATTTTGTTCAAAATAGGCTAGTAGAACTGCTTCAGGGATCACAGTTACTCCTTTTTTATGACTCCAACCTTTAAATAAGCGATACGATTTTTCATATTTATCTTTGGATTTTGTCGGCAATTCGCGGTTTTTCATGATTCTTCTATCGTCTTCCATATTATCGTTGTAAGCAGAAGATTCTGGCATTTTTCGTAAATCACTGGCACAACAATATTAACGAAAACTTAATAATCAAATTTGTTTCTATATCAGCATTCCCTCAGGATTCTTGATTCACAGGTTACACAAAAACCTAATTATAAGCTTCCGCTAATAGAAAAGAATATAACGAAGAGAAGTACCTGTACGTATATCTTAATATATTTATCTAATTGAAAATGAAAATAATTAATATTAAAACTGCACTTTTACTAATATTGAAGAAAAAAATGAAAATAAGTATTTGGTGATTTGGTCAGGATATGTACAAACAATAGATCCAAATTAAATAGATAGAATTCAATTTTTAAAGTCGGAGAAAATCTAATAATTTATATGATGCACTTGCCAATATTTTCACATGATTATTAAAATTTAAGTTAATTTGAAAATATATTCCCAGATCCTTGGTTTCATAAATTCTTTTAAGAAATTTACTATTCATGGTATTGTATTGGAGTTTTAGCTTTACTAAATGTCATTACTTTACATTTAGTATTTATTATGGACCAATTATGAATTTCGTCAACATCCGGTTGTAACTGGAAATAGTCATTTATAGTATTCATTTTTCTAAATAATTTTAAATCATCAGCGTACATAAGACATTCTGATGCTATTATATTTGGCAAGTCATTAATGAATATGAAAAAAGCAGTGGTCCTAAATTTGAGCCCTGTGATACGCCAGACCCAGCTGAAAAAACTGTTGACTCTAAACCCTGATAACAAACAAACTGTTTTCTGTTTTTTAAATAAGGAGGAAACATTTATTAAATCATCACTTAAACCAACTGTATGCAACTAGGACAGCAGCAAGTCATGATGTAATCGATCAAAGGCTTTGGCAGTCAGTGTAAATAGCGTCTACTTGTTTACCCATATTAAATGCTGAATTAATTTTATTGATAAATGAAGCTAAATTTGTTTAAATAGACCTACACCGAAAAAAACATGTTGCTCAGTACAAATTTTATTTTTTACAAAACTGTATATTTTTTCATAAACAACAAATTCAAAAATTTTTGCAACATTTAATACAGTAATAGGCCATCTTTGTATATTGGAGTTACTCTTGTTATTTTGAATACTTTCAGAAACGTAGCATTTTTTAAAGCTTAGTTTAATTAGCTTAGTTCTTGAGAAATTGGTCAAAAATTGGGTTCTTCCAGTTTTTTTTATAGAATTTTATAGAACTCTTAGGTAACGTTTTAGGTACAAACTTTAATTTTTCTCTAGTTAAGTTAAGGGATCAGAAAAGTTTGTCGAAGCATCGCTTACATCTTGTTTTGTATTAATTTATTGATTGTAAAAAGAATATTGCGTTATGTTGTGCAACCTCATTTCATCTTTTACCTAACTATTTTTACTCGAATAACCTATATACGAATTCAAATGGTAATGCCTGTTTAAATCAATCATTACAAAAATCAGACTGCAAGTAGGAACATCACTCTAAGCATCAGCTAGCGCTCGGCTGTGAATGGCACGTAAATTGCAATATGCTGCAAACTTTCTGATCCAGTTGGTAGTTTGGAACTAATTTCATATTCGTTTGTCGTGTAAATTTAGATATGGGTATACGAATAGTAACCTACATGGATGAAATGAGAAAAATTGTTTTTATAATTTGTGACATACTCTGGTATGATTTGAAAATATACAAAAACCACCATTTGTATACAAATGCATATTGAAATGAGATGTGCAGCGTACACTTATCATCTCTGTGCATACTTGAAAGAAGTACCAATAATAATAATCTATCAAAAGTTTTTGAAATCCTTATACAGCGTCTTCATAAATGCCCGAGTCTCACGTGACCAGATTTGTTTTGTGTGCTGTGCTATATTTCGCTTGCTCAGGTATGTTGGGTTTGAGAGACATGAACGTCAAGTCAAGTTAACTCACCACTCACCTGCACAGATTAAACAAGAATAGATAACCCACTCTATCCTTATTGAAGTCGGAACAGAGTGTTTGCTGCACCATCTAACATTTCTGCACAGAACTTTTCTGAAGTAGGTAATATAGATAACTATAAATTGCGTTATTTATGGGTGTATATCCGTACTAAATAATAATTTATTATTATTTAAAATGTTAACAAATTTAATACAAAATAGTCGGGGTAATGTGGAAACATTAACCTGACTATTTACGTATCAAATTTGTTAACATTAAAGTGGAATTACATTATTTGTTAAAAAAAAACTGAAAATTCATGACACTTTTATTTAAAACAATTTCTGATAAATGAAAATCATTGTAAAATACACATTATAAAAGTATAAAGTTGCGGCAAAAATTCACACGACTTACGGCATACGAAGATAATTCATTATATTTTCATCAAAATATTTAAGAAACTGCAACTGCGAATAATAAAACTATATTATACTACACTAAATGTTTGCACTATATATTACAGTAAATTTAAAAAAATTATTGTTTTTAACACGACAAACTATCGAAAATTATGTTGACAATAAATTGTGTGTGCAAGTAGTATACAGTTACATATGTTTTTGTAATTTTCATGCTTTTTTCATAAAACACAACCAATATCTTTCTTTGTTTCTAGTTTTTTTTTTATAATTTCCTCCCTCCGTTTAGTTGCTCCTTGTTCAGAAATAATTGCTACTATACATAAACTTACTTGTCGAACATTACATTTTTAAATTTATATGGAGAACATTTTTTGAAATTGTTTAATTTTCCCAATTGTTCATGAATAATACCTACATTTCAATTTATTTATTCTTTCATAAAGAATCCTCTTGCCCTCTGAAGAAAGTTGTATTTCCTTAATAATTACCAAAGTTTTTAAATTAAGTCTTCTAACACTATCTGAAAAAAAAAACATAATTTTAATGATTAAAATTGCTTTATTTATTAAGAAAGTATACTTTCAATAGCACAAATTGATAGATTTTAAAATTAGCCTAATTTAGATCTTGAAATCCTTTTTTTTAATAATTACTACATACTTACGTTACTTGAACCCAAATTTAGTTTTTCGTCTTGACGACCCTGCAGCACATTTTGCTATGGTTCAGGAAATTCACAATTGTCATTGGAGGGTTTGGTAGATATTTTGATGTTTTATACAACTGGCTCCTTCTACTTATTATACACTTTACTAGGAATTCTAATTGGCCCCACAGTGCTTTCACATATTAAGATAATTTATTTTAAAAACATCTAGAATACAAATGTACGAGTTAAAATTAATATAGTTATAGGGACACAGAATACATATTTTTACATTTTGTACTCATAATATATTCATACATAAAAAAACTCACGTGTGGTGGTATTAATGTGATGGCATTTGTTGCAACCACATTTATAAATTTATGCACATTTGACTTAATATACCTACCGAGAAAATTGAAAATCTTGTAGATATATTGTCCGAAAAGAAAAATTAGGTATAGTTTTCCACTTTTATCAAACCAGACATCATAATAATGATTAGCACAATAATAATTTACGTAGTTTCTAATTCTTGATTCAGGAACTATTAATAACCAATCACTACCAATACATTCCATCCACATGCTTCTCACCTCTATACACTTGTAGGCAGTGAAAAACTAAAAACAAATAAAATGATGTTATATTTATAGAATAATCTAAAACTATTAAAATAACTTACCGTCTTCAAATTTTATCTTGACAGTCAGGCACACAACAGTTAGCTTCCTTTCCATCACTACAGTTTTTTCAATTTAATATTCAAAAATTAGTTGTTACGGTCGTTACGGACCTAATACAACATATATTATGCAATGTATGAAATGAATATTATAAGTAAATATATATATTTTTAAGTTACAAGTGCACCTGCATTGGATAGGACAACAAAGACAGATACAAATCATCCAAACAAGTTATAAAAGTTAATTCGAAAATTCGACTGATCCGCGATCCACCGAATCCGAACAAAATGCATTATTGTCAGATTGTGATAGAGAATTGCTTTAAATTAATTATAAAGATTTTAGTTACGACTTTAAACAACAATATTAAATACCTATTTCTGTTCAATTTTAAAAAAATACTTATATAATTAAGTATTTATACGTACCTGTCAAAAATATGTATTTATTTTTCTCATTTTTATTATACATTAACATAAAATTCAACTATAAAAAACATGAAATTTATTCTTTTTGAAAAATAATGTTTCATTCGTCTTTCCATACATTTTATATATGTAACTTTCGAATAAAATATCTTCTATATGTAGAAAGTAGAAATAAATAAACATATTATTTATTTTCAATTATTGTATAAAATTTATGTTTCTTAACACGTTTGCATTTGTATTAGAACAAAATTTTTAATTTAATGTTATTATACGTTATTTGAAGCTCATCATCAATAAAAAAATTCAAAAAGTCGTAGATCTTAATAATTGTGGGAAATATGGCATCGTTACTTTCCTAGGATGAATTAAATAATTTAGTACAAATATCTATAATATGTGGTGTAAAACTATACTAATTTGAAGGAAGTTATGTGCAGAAATCATAGATGGCGCCACCAACAACTCTGTTTCCATGAGTTTTACCCCCCTGCTCACCTGTGGCGTACTGAGAGCTAATAAGCTCCAAACTGGTATTCCTATGTTGATTATTTACTATAGATTTCAAGGTGTAACTCAATGCTGGTCGGGGCATTAGCTCGCAGTTATTTCCTGAAATTCTTGAGCAATAAGTTTGTTGTTGATTTGCTATATTTGTTGGGCCCTATAAAAACAAATAATTTATTTCCATTTTTTTACAGACACGATTTTTTTTCGGTGTAGACAGTATTGAAAGCTATCGATCTCTATCGCGATTCGGTGAGAATAATATTTTGCAAACACAGACTGTGGCTTTTCAACCCAGTATGGAGTCGTGAATGGCCGCTAGATATAGCTTTGCTATACCGTGTGATTTATCGTAGTTTTCCACGGAAAAAAATCATCAAAATCCGAAAGCCCTAAAGTCAATATAGTTTTGAGTCTTTATGATCATTTAAACGTTTATAGCTTTCAAACTTTTCTAAGTACATTTTTTTACTAACGATAAGTACCAATAAATTTTAAAAATTAATCGCCTATTTCAAAAAAAGCTCAGGTTATAGGTATAACTCCGCTAATATTGAGTGTGAAAAAATTGTTTCAGATGGATTTATTGTGATAATAATTTTCTTCGTCTAAACTCGAGCGCTAGTTAAAAAAGTCCTTTTCATTAGACTCTTGTTTATAATTCTTATGACCCAATGCGAGATGCGAAGTGGAGTAGTTTATTATAACAGGAACATATATAATGATTTTTTATGAATAACATCATCATTAATTTGTCATATTTTCTGGACACCCTGTGTATTGCCAGACTTGTTTAGCTAATAATCTCCTTTCCAAATGCATATTTGAAAGGGAGTATGATTTTTTGTTTATAAAACTGACTATCTCTATCTAAAAAAATATAATAGTAAATGACTGTTATTTAACAATAAAGTCAACAAATTTATTCGCTTTAACTCTTTGCTGCACGAGTTTTTACAGATTTTCTAGGGCCCTGTTGCACGGAAATAAAAAGCTTAAAAAAGGTTGTTCTTTTTTAATTCAATCGAACATATATTAACAGAAAAATTGATTTTTCATTAAAAAACATAAAAAAATATTTGCAAAATGGCGATTCCGTGGTGGTCCACATATTGGAGTATTGTGCAAGTAGCAATAGTTCTTATGTATGACCTACAAAAAAATATTTTGGTACATATTATAGACAAATAATTAAAATCAATTGTTATTAGCTCTGTGATATCGTTGGAAACAATCTTTTGTTTTCCCAAGGCATAATCCAACCTCACAAATGCTACATGCCCATTCAGATCGTACAGGTTTTGCTTTTGTACTGCAAAGTGAACATCTTCTACGTGTTGATCTAATGGGCTGATGCAAAGATGAAGTGAATCTAACTTCTGGAGGTACATTACGACTCCTTTTCTGTACAGGTTCTCCCGCATTTTCTTGATTCCTTCTTTTTTTCTGCAAGTAAACCATCAGTGACCCTTCGTCTAAAATCCTTCAAGCTCATGAATGGCAAGTTTTTTTAGCTATAGCTGTTCACTACGCAACAATCTACAAAATGCCAAAAAATCCTCATCCACCATTTCTTGCTTTTTCGGTCAATCTCGTAAGTTGATCAAACCTGTCCACACAATTCATATTTTTATTATGATCTATTAGAACATTTGGACCTGGAATTTTCTTTGAGGAGCCGTCTTTATCTTTCCTTTCCACTTCGCCTGCAGATTGTGAATCATGAAAATTTGAAAGAAGGTGGACTGATCGTTTATCTTTCCACTTAACCATACTTATTCCATCATTACTTACATTATAATCATATTCTCCTTGTTTCAAGTTCTTGTCGTCTTTTAGTTTGGGTAAATATTTTCGGTTTGCTATCACGGTACCACATGCATGTATGCCTTTATTTTTTAATTCCTTCAACAAATTGTAGGAATTAAAATAGTTTTCAAAATGTAGACAATGCTCTTTGTGTTCTAGACGTTCCATCAATCGCAATACTACTTTTTCTCCTAATCCTTTTTCTACATAATCCTTGGATTTTCCAGTATATATATCAAGATCATAGAGATAACCCTCACTGTCAGCTAGAGCCCAAACTTTATAACCGCGTTTAATAGGCATATACTGTTTAATTGTACTCCTTCCTTTAAACTTAATCATGGACTCATCAATAGCAATGCAGCGATGAGGATTCAAACACTTCTTAAAGTTCATTTTCAATGCAGATACAAATGGCCGTATTTTGTATAATTTATCATAGTTGTCATCATTTCTACCGGGCATTACTGAATTATCATTCAAGTGCAGATGGCTCAATAGCCAACTAAATCTGTTGACTTGCATAAATTGTGATATGTACGAATCATGCAAGTCTTTGCTTACAGACCAATAATCACGGTAACTAGGCGACCTTTTAATGCCCATAAGCAGGTTGAGGCCTATGAAAGTTTTTATTTCAGAAATAGTTGTCTGGATATACCGTTTATTATTTTTTTATGTTCTTGTTCTGCGTACATGTTAGTTTGAAAAGTTATACTATCCAATATCTGATCAGTAATCAGTAGATTAAATAGCTTATATGGTGTACAATCACTATTACTTATTCCTTCAACCTCATCTGCTAAGCCACATTTTGATTGAAAATGAGAAGGTACCTTTACAGAGGAAATATGATGAATTCCCCAGGCCACATTACCTTCCTGGATATTATTGGTAGCTATAAATTCAGATAGTGGAAGGTCATCCTCAAAATCCTCCGAATCAACAAGAATGTCGTCCCCGATCTCGCCAAAAACCTCATCCTCTTCCTCATCTGTCTCTTCCATATCTGATTTTGAACCACTCGGTATATAGTCCACATCTTCAACATCATCTAGTATATCATATAGGTCATCGGACGACATATTAGTTAGATTTAGCATGCGACGTGGTCGTTTGGAATCCATATCTACAAGAAAACGGTAACAATGTAATTCCAGATAGAATTATGTCTAGCTGCACAGTGGTTTAAAATCGGGACTCAATAAACTCTTCGATTGCAGTCCATTTCAAAATAACGTAATTGTGAGTATACCAAACACTCAATAGATATGTATATAAGTGAATTTATATAGTAATATTAAAGAAATAAACATACCTTCGTTCCTGTTCTATATTAACCTTCACGTGTAAAATAACCACACTTTTAGAAAAACAATACTGTCTCATTTGCGTTGGGTTGATAACTGAGCCGTGCGAATGATGGCAGTTGAAGTTTACCCTTCAATAAGCGGGAGTGAATAGGTGGTACAAATCTCGCGTGGATGTGCATCATCAAAATAGTTTCGTAAGTGGTTTATTTTGTGGACCCATGTTCAACAAGCAGCTGGAATTAGGTGGTTCAAATCGCAATCAGAAATCAATCAATCATATGCAGAAAAGAGTTAAAGCAAAATTGTGAAAAATAATAATAAAGACTGATATAAGTTTATTGTATCAAAGATAGCAATAACATTACTGAAACCACACACACATTAGCAAACTCAAACATAAAAATGGCAATAAAATGTTATGTGAATTTTCTGAGAAGCGCCATTTCATTAAGAATTGCACAAAAGAACTCGCGATGATAGTCCAACTGTTTCACATTCTTAAAAGGAAGACTGTGAATGCGGTCAAGTACGTGCGATCTCACTGTGTGTGGAATAAGATGCCATTAAAGGAAATTGGCGAACTACTTCTCGAGTCATATTTGTAAAGCGATTTTTATTACGATCTGGTGGCGAATACTTTTGACTACATCCTTGACAATTTAGTTCTGAAGATGTTTTTTTTTTCTGAGTAAAGATTTGAATTTATCTATGTGAATATCATCTGTCAGTCTGATCAAAAATCATATAAATGTATCCATTTGAATTTTAACATTTACATGTCTTCATTCCGAATGAAATACATAGTTTATTTAACCATGTTGCATATAGGGTGTTTTTAAATGAAGTGGCAAAAATTAGACCACAGATTCCTTAAGTAAAAATTAATCGATTTAACCTAACATACCTATATCCTAAGTCGCATAATAAGAAAGATAGGGGTGTCAAAGTTAAAATTTTATTTTCGATATTTGTAAATAACTTCTTAGGAAATCCATATATCTACATAACATTTGTAAAAACGGAGGTTTTTGCGGGCGAGAAATTCAAATTTGTTTCTAATTTTGACGTCACTAGTAAGGGGCGCCACTTGTGGCACACCATGTTTCTTTTAAATGGTAGAACTTTTTTGCAGTTAGTGTATAATAAATAATCTGACTTCACACGAGGCGGCATATAAAACAGTAGGAGTCTAATTATTTGTAATCTATGTTAAGAAAATCATGTACTGTATAAAAACAGTATTGGATCTCTTAATTACAGTTTTAAAACATTTCAGATTTAACAATTTGACAGTAGTTGGCAATTGTTGTAAAGCTCAACATTAAGAGAATTGTATTGCCACCTTGAAAGTCGGAAGTGATCTGCCCTAAGTGCATTAGAGTTTCTTGTATTATATATGAATATCTGACTGAAGGTACAATATGTTAAGGGCGCCGTATTCTTGAAATAGTGTTTTCTACAAATACAAGTAAATTTAGACATTTAAGAACTGAATAATACAGAGGTTGGCAAATAACAACAATGTTATCTCATGCCACTGGCAGATGACTACCTTCAAAGGTACCGAAGTAAAATCAATATTTATCCTCAGAAAGCGATATATCCAGCAAATTTTTAGTTACTGAAATTTTTCGAAATACGTATTTTTTTAAATTCAACTATAGATGTAAACATTGTTATAACATAAACTTACATAGTTCTGCATATAAGATTGTTCACTTTTGTTTATAAGTATGTGAAAATAATTGTTAAAATTTGGGGTTAGAATAGCGAAATAATGTGTGTCATACAAATGCATTTTAAAAGTTATTATATTATTTGAAGAGAGTTTAAATAGTAAAAGTGGATAAACAAAACGTCAGTAATTTTATTTTTGATATTACTTTTGTTCTACGTGTTTTATTTTTCAAGATTTCAGTACCTAAAAAACATCACAAATTTGATCATTTTACGGCGAGAAATAGGGCCGCCTTAATATTTTTATGTATTTCAATTAGTGTATAATATATACAGGGTGATTCAGGTTTAATCTTGATAACTTCAGGAATCGATAGAACAGGTTAAAAAAATGTTCATTTGTGATATAAACTTATTTCCTAAAACGCATCGTTTCCGAGAAAGAGGAAGAACTCTCACAACTCCATGCACTGCATTGGTTGTAGACCGATTTGGTCTAAAACCAAACTGACTCGCACATAAAACGGAATTGTTTTGAAGGAAGGTGTATAATCTCGATTTCAATATGTCTTCTATTATTTGTATAATAGAGATTGGACAATAATTGTCTGTAAGATTTGGATCTCCTTTTTGGAACAGTGGTTATAACCCTCGGTATAACCTTTGTCAGCTTAAAAGTCTATTTCAATATTTAGTGCATGTTTTAGTGTTTCTTATAGTTCTAATTGATATTTTTTTTTCTTTCAGGTGAGCTTTTTTACATTCCGAGAATCAGAGAAGAAACAGGGCATAACATTTTAGTGAGTACATATTTGTAGAAACAACATTAAGAACTATTCATATAAGAGCTGTAACTAAAATATTTGTTCACACTTTAATGACGAATTTTAATTAATATGTGTCCGAAAATGCATCTTTTCGAGATGTGAAGTGATAAATTTGAAACAAAAATTGTTTTTGTTTAATTTACTAGAAAATGGTTACGTCATGTAAGTTAAACTGTTTTTTAGAGACAAACAGTCTTAGATTTTTTTATGTATATGTTATGCGTATTATGATTTATTTCAACTGTTTGTCAATTTATAATATAACCATATGGTTTTATTAAGGTCGTATTTCTCCCCGTAAAATTATCAAATTTGTAGTGTTTTTAGGTTCAGAACTCTCAACAAATAAAACACGTAGAGCAATAGTAATATCAAAAATAAAATGTAAATAAAAATTAATTTTTTGTTTATCCACATTTACTATTTAAATTCTCCTCAAATAATATAGTACCTTTTATAATGCATTTGTATAATATACATTATTTTGTTATTTTAACCCAACATTTTAACAATTGTTTTCACATACTTATAAACAAAAGTGAATAATCGTATATGCAGAACTATGTAAGTTTATGTTATAACAATATTTACATCTACAGTTAATTGAAAAAAAAAAAAACGTATTTTGAAAGATTTCTGTACCTAAAAATTTGTCGGTTAGACCGTTTTCTGCCGTTATATATTCGTTTTACTTCGGCATCTTTGAATATTCGCAGCTGGCATGAGATAACATTACTGTTATGCTAAATTCTATACTGGTCAGTTCTTAAATGTCTAAAACTACTTGTATTTGTAGAAAATACTATTTCAAGAACACGATATAAGATATAGAGATTAAATTTCTGGTTTTTTTTTTAGATCGAAAAATAAATCACGTAGAGCAAAAGTAATATCAAAAATAAAATTATTGATGTTTTGTTTATCCACTTTTACTATTTAAATTCACCTCAAATAATTAATTAATTCATTTGTATGATATACATTATTTGCTATTCTGACCCCAAATTTTAACAATTCATTGTTTATGAAGATTCTTTGTCTATACAATGTAATATTTTAGAACAAATATTTATATTAGGTATATATAAAATTAGAGTTTGGCCAAGCATTTTAAGTTATATTTGTACTTATGCTATAAAACAAAGTAATAGTATTAAGTATATGTTTTTCTTCGTTGCTTCATAAACAAACTTATATATACCAAATTAACAAGTACGTTAAAAATTATAAATATTGATAAGTTCTAACAATTTTGTTGGAACTTTATCTTCTTTATCTAATAGCAAACATAAGCCCTTTTTCCGATTGAGTAACCATGAGCATTTATTTTAATTTCGTATTATTTGTTCGTTTGTTGTTTCACGAGTTTGATGGCCATGTAAGTAATTGCATTTAGAAAACAGTCAAAGACTTCAAATTAATAGAAACCTAATAAAATAAGTACATATGTTGTTTTGAGCTAAAAATAGATCTTGCGAAATCAAGTATTCCAAATGAAAGTATTGATTGAATGAAATTATGTCAGTGTGTTTAGATGGGATGTTTTGCATTTTATTTTTAGAAAGATCAATGCATAAAATTAATTGCATTTAGTGGGCGGTTTGCATACCGACTCGTTTTTTATTTGGTTATTTATGTGACACTATAAGTAGTTTATTCAATTTGCTTTTATATAGAAATGTATATTTTCGCTTTTAAGGCAATCACTAGTTGAAGCTAAAAAAAGAAATAGATACGATTTGGCATCAAATTTGAATTGATGAGAGCATTTTTTAACTTTAACAATTTCCTTTCTATAATATTAATAATAAATGGCTCCGGTTGACGTCCTGTTTGACAAATAATTAAAAGTATCTATTTAATGTTCATTAAATAACAGAATTGGAATTGAACAGAATCCTTGAAATAGTGCCATATAATTTTTAAACTATTTACATTGAATGAATATGCAGCTTCGAGCTCGTCATTTCTCAGTTTCAAGCATTTAATATTTGACTGGATAGCAGATGTTATCTTAAAATGTCCCATAAATAATGTTATTAAGTATTCACACGTTTACAATTTTGCATGTAATAGATATTTTGCTACGCCATGAAAAGATAGAAATAAACAAAATACACATACACACACACATACAAAAAGCGTTCTACGTTACAATAGAAAACCATTGAAATCTAGCGACAATGCGGGCTAATGCCCTGACCAGCATTGAATTACACCTGGAAAACCTATAGCCAACAGCTAAACTCACTCGTCAAGAGCTCACCAGACATATACTGATTTCGAGCTTATCACCTCTCATCAGTATGCCATAGGTGAAGTAATCGACGAATGTCTTTAGCGAAATAAATAACTTAGTCAAATTAAACATTATTTGGAATAGAGTTACTTTAAGTTATGCGTTTGAAACACAATTTGGCTTAGTGAAAGTTGCTATAGAAAAAAGTAATTGAGATATTTATAAACATTGCTAAAACAGTAAATAGAATATTTGAATTAATTTTTACGCTTTTTTTTTTAAGTGACTGTTACAGAAAGAGGAACTGAATTGAAGGTTTTCTGAAACATTAAGAGGATTTCAATATTCAGTCTTGAGTTATATAAAAAAATACATGAATATTTACCCTTGATCAATAAAAACATACATTTCAAAGCCTTAATAAATACCTGACAAAAGTGCACATCATAACATTAGCTATATTATTAGCGTAAAATAAAACTTTTTCTTTAAAAAAATACATATTTTGAAAAATATTAATTTCTCGCATAACGCAAAAACAAATTTGCTTTGGTTGCAGCGTTGATACACGCTTTTTATAAATTTGTCTCACTTGTAGCAAAGGTGAGGTGGCAACTTATTTAGAAATCTCTTACCACATCATTTTAAAACTATTTTTATTGATTTTTGTTTCAATGATTGTGATTTCTAAAGATATTTAAAAATAGTATGTCTTCTTCGTAGCCATAATATAATTTCTGCAGTTTATACTCTGATCACGTTTCGATATTATTTTATTAGAAGTAATAATAATTGCTTAACTCCTTGAATTACCACAAACCGCATATCGGTACCCATTTTACAACATTGATAATTGCGTCGTAAAAATTGATAATGTTTTATTAACATCCATATATATTTTTTATCAGATTCTAAATACAGTATGCGCCAAAAGTATGGAATAAATTCAATAAAAACGAAACAATTATTTTTTGGGAAAAATCCTCGAACAGGTCGATTTTTAATTTAAAAAATACATATTTTAGCGTAAAATGCGATTGTCAAATGTCATTTGTTTTCGAGTAATGACGTCATCGTTTTTTTTTAAATGGCAACACCATATTTTTTTCCTTGATTCTGAAAGATCGTTTAATTCTCTATCAGACAGTACTAAAATTTTGCCCTCTTACATAGGAAAGTTTTCGAGTAAATGACGATTGAATGTTAGAAAACGTAAATCAATTAAAATAAAGCAAAAACGTTACCAAGTTTAGTTTTTCGAATTCCATAGTTCTTTTATGGATCACGTAGGTGAATATTTTTGCAAAGTGTTATTGTCACCGACTTTCTAATAAGTATTGTAAGCGACATAGAAATTATTATTCAGTTTAAAGTATTATGGCACATTTAACTGTTACTCAAAGAATTGAAATTTTAATTCTTATCGGATGCGGGAATATGACTAGAACTCAGCAGGAAGTTTGCGATTTATTTAATGAAAAATATCCAGATCGCCCTATCAGCCAATCAACAGTCAGTAAGGTAGAGTCTAAATTTAGAGAAACTGGCAATGTTGTAAATATTCCAAAACCTGGACGTCCAAGCATTAATGAAAATCAGAAACAGAACATTTTGATAAGTATGGTGGATAATCCTCATAATTCTTCACGATTGGTTGCATTAAACAATGACACTAGTCAGAGCACAGTGCTACGTATCTTGAGGAAGGAAAAATATCATCCCTATAAAATTCAACTTGTGCAGGAACTCAATGAAGATGATTCCGATCGCCGCTTACACTTTTGCGAAATTCTAATGGATTTATGTCAAGGAAATAGAAATTTACACCGGCAAATACTTTTTCAGATGAAGCCACATTTTGTTTAAATGGTACAGTAAACCCTCAAATTTGCAGATATTGGAGTCGGGAAAATCCTCATTGGATGGCAGTGGCACATACCCCTATTAAATGTGTGGGCTGGAATAGTTGACGACAGAATAGTAGGGCCTTTCTTCTTTAAAGGAACCCTTACAGGACAAAGATATTTAGAGTTTCTAGAAAATGATCTTGTTCCAGCCCTTGCAGTAATTTTTTCTAACGATAATGACCCTGACATTCCTGACGATACCATATGGTTTCAGCAAAACGGTGCACCTCCGCACTATGCGCGCCCTGTACGAGATTTTTTGGACAACTATTTTCCTGGGAGGTGGATCGGCAGACGCGGACCGATAGAATGGCCTGCAAGATCGCCAGATCTTACACCTCTTGACTATTTTTTATGGGGATACTTGAAGTCAAAAGTGTACATTAATAAACCACGTAATTTAGAAGAACTCCAAAATCGCATTCGGGACGAAATACGCAGAGTTACCCCAGAAATCATTCATAATATGCAAGAAGAATTTCTTCACAGACTTGCACATTGTCAAGAAGTTGGTGGATGGCAATTCGAACATTTAATTTAAGTATAAAATTTAATCAATTGTATTTTATTTTACATACCTCAGAATTGTTACTTTTTTATGGATAAAATTTACGTTTTCTAACATTCAATCGTCATTTACTCGAAAACTTTCCTATGTAAGAGGGCAAAATTTTAGTACTGTCTGATAGAGAATTAAACGATTTTTCAGAATCAAGAAAAAAAATATGGTGTTGCCATTTAAAAAAAATCGATGACGTCATTACTCGAAAACAAATGACATTTGAAAATTGCATTTTACGCTAAAATATGTATTTTTTAAATTAAAAATCGACCTGTTCGACGATTTTTCCCAAAAAATAATTGTTTCGTTTTTATTGAATTTATTCCATACTTTTGGCGCATACTGTATAATTAGCAGTAATTAATTGTTTTTTAGTTGCTCGATAAATCTATGTTAAATGGTGTATAACGTAAGACGTCTAAGAAAAATGTAGATACATGCTTTTGCAATAATAATGACACGCCTTCAAAACAGTTTTTCTGTTCTGAGTAGAAATTTCATTAAATCTCTATTGGCAAGTGTAACAACTAAGAACTAATGTATGTATGAATGAGCACTTCAAAAGAAATCGCAAAATTCGTTTTAAAGAGTACCATTATTACTGCAAACGATTGTACCTAAAACGTAAACGAACAAAAGCATGTGTGCACAAAGATTCATTTTCACATTTTTTATGTTGTCTTCTGAGTTATTGGATCAAAGAGACTTTTTGTAAAAAAATTATTCCATTTGATACAGACTTTGCGGTAGCGACTGTATTATTGACTGGCATATTTTTTTATGGCCGCAATGATGTTTGCAACTTTTGTAATAGCAAGGAGTTCTTTGGCCAAAATTTTGTATACCCACGTTTTCTTTTTTTTAATTTTGATGAAATAATCAATTCTAAAAATTTCTTTCAATGTCATTTAGACTTCATAATTACGTCTGAGTATTTGGTGAACTCGAAGGTTATTTAATCGTATTAAAAACTAAAAATATAGTGATATAAGTTATTAGAACGTGTACATTCCTTGTGCTAATCTATGAAATTAATTACCATTATCAAGGTAATTTAACCGCGAATAAAAATGATTTTATATTTTTTACCCAAAGTTTAAATTGAGTTGTTTATGTTTTTCATTTAAAACTGCCGAGAATTAGAAATCATTTAGTTTCTTTCAATTTCTAGGCGGTTGATTTACAGTGTATGTCAAATTTAAATACAGATTTTATTATTTGGAACGTTTATTTTATTGCTTATCGTTTTCTATACATACACTTCTAGATATCTATTCTCGATTCGATTATTTGTTATTATAGCCGGAGTCAAACTGGGACATTTTAGTGGAATCGACTAGTAGATGCTATAAAAGTTGTCAGGTTATTTTTATTTTGCACGTTATTCTAACAGAATGCATTAATAAAAAAACATACAAAAACGATCTGATTGGGTTAGAAAGTGGATACGTAGAAAAGATCTTTTGTCCACTTGTCCATTTTGACGTGATTGAATTTTTCAAATTGCAGTGGTAATAATACGTGTTAAAACTATGACAACAACAATAAAAACATATTTTTAGTATCTAAATTTGATATTTATTAATAAAACGGAACCCTAACCTCACAAAGAGTTGCAGTTACAGTAAAATTGCAGCACACACTGGGATATTTGTTGCTTCCATTCGTTAAGTGGCTTTCAACTAAACACAAAAGTTTGCCCCAGAAGCAAACTAACATTTTCAGAGGCCAAGTTGAAGTCAAATGGCAACTCTTTTATCACACCCGGACATTTCAAGTCAATTTTACTGGTTGACTCCACTAAAATTATCATATTAACTATCAGACTATATACAGGGTGTCCGGAAATGATGAGCAAAAAATTCAGGGGATAATTCTAGACCGAAAATAAGTGCCACCTCTTTCTATATAATTTTTTCCAAAACTAATTATTAACGGAGTTACAGGGTGTTAAAGTTAAAATTTTATTTTCGATATTTGTTAATAACTTCTTAAGAAATCCAAATATTTACATAAAATTTGTAAATCAGTGGTTTTTGCAGACGAGAAATTCAAATATGTTTATAATTTTGACGTCACTATTAGAGGGTGCCACTTATGACATCATGTTTCTTTTAAATGACAGAACTTTTTTTGCTGCTTAGTGTATCCATCTGACTATTGAAACAATCGATTCTCCTACTTGTTATATCTGAAAAACGTATACCTTATTGAAGTCGTTAGGAGTAACAGTAATGATTATTACTGTTATTTAAAATATTCAGTGCACCGAGTAAAAACTGTTTTGGTTTCAGTTAAAGTGCTTTTTCTACTGAAAATATAGCAAAATATTATTTGAAAAAGTTGTTCAGAACGATAAATTATGGAGATGTACAAAATTTAAAAAAAATCGGCCTGCTTTGATAAGATCTGTGCTTTGTTGAAAAATGGTTTCATCAAACCTCGCCGATCTTCTTAAAATTTTGCACGTCTCCATAATTTACGATGCTAAACAAGTTTTTCAAGTAACATTTTGCTGTATTTTCAGCAGAAAAGGCACTGGACTTGAAACCAAAACAGTTTTTACTCGGTGCACTGAGCATTTCAAATAGGATTATTTAAAAAATGGTTACGCCTACCGACTTCAGCAAGGTATACCTTTTTCAAATAAAACAAGTAGGAGAATCGATTGTTTTGATAGTCAGATGGATACATTAGGATGCAAAGAAGTTCTGTCATTTAAAAAAAAACATGGTGAGCCACAAGTGGCGCCCTCTACTAGTGACGTCAAAATTAGAAACGTATTTGAATTTCTCGTCCGCAACAACCCGCAATTTACAAATTTTATGTAAATATTTGGATTTCTTAAAAACTTATTTATAAATATTGAAAATAAAATTTTAACTTTAACATCCTGTAACTTCGTTAATAATTAGTTATGGAAAAAATGTTATAGAAAGAGGTAGCATTTATTTTCGGTCTAGAATTATCTCCTGAATTCCGGACACCCTGTATAGCGTTTAGAAAATTAATGGTAAAGCAGATTTATTTATTTATTTTTTTTATTCATTTATTATATTCAGCACTTTATTCCGATTTCAAATATGTTCTGTATTTGCTCCTACCATTTACGAGTTGTAGAATGTTATTTGAGACATTTATAAAGTTTTGCTACCTGTCTTCACTACATTAGATTATTTGTTCTATTCTAAGAACATAATAAACAGTAGTAAATGTAAAATATCATTATGCAGTACTTCTATTTATTATTTTTAAAATTAGGACAAGTAGTTTAATTTGAAATCAGGTGGCATAATTTTATAAATAACTCAAGTAAAACCCCCTATCTGGACGTAACCAACAACATTGTAGCCGTAATTTTCACGGCGGATCTATATTGTAAACAAAGGAATAAGTTACGCTTAACAATCCCGTAAGTTCACCACATCACCACAAATAATAACTACCAATAATAATTATGGTAATGTTAAAAACGGAAAATAGACACCTGCCTGCTTTGACTCCCCGTATTTCATAAGCATAAAATGAAATGAATCCACTCATTACATTACATGGAAATTTATTAATATTAATATTTAAATTATTATGTGATTATTGCCGCCAGAAATATGCTATGACTTTTCAATATGTTTGAAAGATTACCCTGTAATATACAGGGTGATTCATTAAGAATGGGCAATCTCTGAACTGGAGATACTACACACCAAAATATGGTGATTGAGCTAAATATGCCTTATCCTAATGTTGCTGGTTTAAAAAATACAGGGTGTTCAATGCTAGAATTTTATTTTGAAATATTTCAATTACTTTGAAACCTGTCGGAATATTAAAAAAAATGGCACGGCAAATGAGAATTGTTAACTAATTTTGACGTTGCTAGTAGAGAGCGCCACTTATGGCACACAGCATGTTTCTTTTAAATTGCAGAACTTTTTTGGTGTTTAGTGTATCCATCTGTCTATTGAAACAATCGATTCTCCTACCTTGTATCTAAAAAAGGTATGCCTTGCTGAATCGTTAGGAGTAACAGTTTTCGAAATAATCCTATTTGAAATATTCAGTGCACCGATTGAAAACTGTTATCGTTTCAGGTAAAGTGCCTTTTCTACTGAAAATACAGCAAAGTTTTACTTGAAAAAGTTGTTCAGAACGGTAAATTATGAAGATCGGCGAAGTTTGATTTTGAAACCATTTTTCAACAAAGCACGCAAAGCAAGATTTTATCAAAGCAGGCTGATCTTCTTGAAATTTTGCACGTTCTCATAATTTACCGTTCTGAACAACTTTTTCAAGTAAATTTTTTTTTAATACTCCGACAGGTTTCAAAGTTATTGAGATATTTCAAACTAAAATTCTAGCATTGAACACCCTGTATTTTTTAAACCAGCAACATTCGGATAAGGCATATTTGGCTCAATCGTCATATTTTGGTGTGTAGTATCTCCAGTTCAGAGATTGCCCATTCGTAATGAATCACCCTGTATTTCAAACCAATATCAAATTCATGCAGCTTCCTCATGAATTGGGAACATGTATATTTATTACCAAACAGATTTTGAATTAACTAATAGTTATTTGGGGTGTACTGTAGTCAAGTTATGTAAATGATATGTTATGATGGATGTACGTACCGTATTAGTAAAGTATATATAAAAACAATAAAATTAGATAATAATACATATTAGCGTGACTGACGACAGTGAATATTTCTAAACTTGAATCATCTGTGGGACAAGAAACTCTTTAATTGGGTGTACTTTTGTTTTTAGGATCATTCATGTGAAACATTATAAACATGTAATTTTCTTCTATTGCAAGAAGTTATGAAATAATAGCGTAATTGTTGCCTGCATTTATTCACGGATCATTTAGCATAGAAAGCGAAAAAAATATTGGGATAAAATTACTTTTACAATTTTTAGCTTTAAATTAGCACGAGAGATATTCCGAAGCAATAAGGCTGAAAATGGTGTAAATTATAGCGACATGTTTTAATATAATATGTATAAGTATGCGGAGTTCTGTAATGTGTGTCAATATTGAGAGTTTTGAGGAGGGTATCAAGGGGTTTCTATACAGGGTGAGTCAGTCATAATATCATTAATTTTAACCACGTATTCAGGAGGCCTAATAAAGGCAGAAAATCGAAAAAAAATTTTTACTCGACCTTTAACAAAATAAACAAATCACCCTACAAAAATCAGTAACACGACTCTCCTGATGCGCTACGAACTTTCTGAGAACGCACCCATACGACCGGATTAAATCGTCTAACACATCAGCGTGTTATTCACCGCATTTCCCGTATTTCTTTCCCCCCAAATTTGTAAATCACATCACACATTTGGAGGGAGAATGGAGAGAATAGTGGGAATACAAGCAGTAAGCAGTAGTTTGTTTATTTCGGTCTCGCGTATTCGTCGTAAATGGATAATTTTACAAATTCCGAATATGCGGAAATGGTAGTGTTATATGGAGAATGTTTACGAAATGCGACTGGCCCTAATTTTATTAATAAAGTGCTATGGACAGATGAGTGCAGTTAACAGGTTAGTACCACACTACTTAAAAAAAACAATAAATTTCTAGGCTAGATGTACGTAACTACAAACTAAATAATTAATTGTACTTACGAGTAATACTAAAAATTCATATTTATTTTATCTAGAATTAAACTCCTTGTCGTTAAATAACAGTACAAAAACTAGGTAACTAGGTTATTGACCTAATAATACGGTAGGTCAAGGTTCACTCTCGATAACATAGATTAGCAGCGTGCCATTTCGGTCTTGGACAGTTTTCTGTCGACAACATGATGATTTTTTATTATTTAATATTTAAACACGAAACACTTTTCAGCTTCTCTTAATAATTTACCCATTGGGTATAGGTTTTTTATGTAATGTACGTAAATAGTTTATTAATCAGTTTATTATTAGACACGTTGGAGTTTTGTTGCAGTCATAACAGCTACATTTGCTCAGAGAAAAATCCACACTCTACTTGTCGGTTTAGCTTTCAGAGGCGATTTGTTGTCAACGTATGGGCAGGAGTGTACGGGTATCGCTTGATTGGGCCCTATTTTCTACTGGAAAACCTGAGTGGACCGCGTTACTTGCAATTTTTAATAGAATTATTTGATTATTATTATTTGATTTCGTTGGATATTAACATTTTAAATTATTATTGGCTGAAGTTGAACTAAACAAGAAAAAATGATATTCTAAAATAGTCAGTACAACCGTTTATTTGTGATGTCCAATACCTAGGTAGGTAGGTACGAGAAAAATATTTCAACTTGACAACATTGCATCAGATCGACATCGAGTTGAACTGTGAGCTGTAAACGACCAAGGTTGTGAGGGGTCAGTGACAGTCTGAAAAGGGGGCTTAAATAATGATTTCAATATATTTTTTTTCGGCGTAAATAAGCATTTAGATTTTTTTAATCGCGTATTCGCATTATACTCATTATTCCCTATCTCCTCTTAAAATTAATGACATTATAACTGACTCACCCTATATATGACAAAAACAATAAAAACTCTTACGAAAAGAATGTCTAAAATGAATAATTTTTCTATAAGTACATTTCGAAAATATAAACACAAGTGCTATAAAATGAAAAACTGTAAAAAGCCACTGTTTCCTTTTGGATTTACAGGAGGCTACTTAAGAGAATAACGGATCTTAATTATAAGGCTACATTGTGACTTTATATTTATTGTGTCTTAATGAACGGCGTATATCACAACAAAATATATTACAGAAATGATTTCAAGGGATTCCTAGTGCATTATGGATATTATTATTTAGGAAACACATGTATAATGAATATTTTATAGGATAGTCGTAGACAAAAAAATGTTTAGTAAATTGATTTACGTAAATAATGTCATTTAATGTATACGTTTTGAATTTTATAGTGACTGCGTGCCTATCATGTGCATCAATTTTCCCATGATTTCAAAATCTTACTCCTTTTTACAAATTATAAATTTCCAAATTCTTGCCATTGCATTATTTTTTCATCATAAATTATTACAGATACCAGTGACCGTGAAATTATTTTATGGTTCTTCCTGTAGTAAATTTAATATGAAATATCGTTACAGCTATTAATGAAAATCTTTTTTATGCCATATCAATTAGTTAGTACTGATTTAGTTAGTTAATTTCTAAAGTAAAATTGGCATGACCTTTACAGGCAATTTAATGCATCCGAAAGTGTTCTTATAGCTCGTTTGAAAGAGAAACTAAAATTCTAGTAATAAATGATTCAGTTGTCACATGCTTGATTTAAATAGATTCATATTTTGTAAAGTGAAATCGCTTCTTCGCTGATAGTAAGGTCAGGGTTTTAATTTCAGAAAGTTTCAACAAATAAATACATTTTATTAGAACATTCAGATTATATATATATTTAAATCATATTTTAAAATTTATAACTTCTACTAAATGAAGACTGAATATTTAATTCATCAAAAGACCTCCAAGGAATTGTTAATTTAGAAGATAGGAAATTATTTTGGTTCTTCCTAGATTTGAAGTACTATTCTTGCATCTAAATTCAGAGAATGGGTGCCACGTTTTCTCTCCTGGGGATTTATTTTAGTTTTGCTTCCAGCAGAAACAAGCATCAACATCTACACATGTAATTTAAATTGAGACTATCAACAGCAAAACGATCTAACCCCGAGGAGGAGTTTTACATAAACTGAATAACTTAAATATGCGGAAAAATAAGCACGAACAGAACAAACTTTTATCGATTTTTAGTTAGTTTAACATAGTTAATAGACTGACTGTTTGAATGAAGTTTTTAAATTTGCAATTTTTTAAGCTTCTTTTGTGGAATAAAGAGTGTTAGGCCACTTTATCATTATTTATGAATCAACTAACTAGGCAACAAGTTTTCTAGAATTTGGAAGCCAAAGGTGGTTTGTGCTGATTTGCATCTGAAAGTACTAATAGTAGAAATTAATGTGCATGGGTTAAGTCATAATGCCATATTTGTGAATTTTGCCATTTTGCTGCATCAATAGACTAATTTAGTCAAATCGCAAGTTTCACTATTTGCCAAATTTTTTATGAAATATTCATGATGTGTAGTAACCCTGAAAATTTGAAGTTGATCCGATAAGAGGTTTTTGAAATATTTGAGGATTTAAATACTCACTCCGGATCCCGATGCGTGACGTCAGTGCCTCCACAGATGGTCAGAACTAGGCCGCTTGTAACTCGAACAAGAGTCTTATTGTCTTAAAATCAGTTTCGTCTAATTTACCATTGGTAGATTTAATTATGGTAATGGATTATTTTAACACAAATCACCAATTTGTACGTGTTGCAATGAGAGGTGTGAAAATGTAACGGTAAGTTCTAAAACGAAATCGTTAATAGTGGCTAGGGTTTCCAAATAATGTAGGCAGATACCTAAAAATATATATTTATTGTTACAAAATTACCTAAAAATAAAATGCACTGTTTTGGTTTCTAAAAAAAGAGTTTTATCTAGGTAGAAGGTACCTATAACATGCAAAACAAAACGTTTGTTGTTATATACCTATTAGCCAGAATTTTTAAGTTTAGTTAATTTAATGTTTGGTTACTAATTGTACAGGGTGTGCAAATAAACCTTAAAATGTATTCTTTCTGACTTTAAATATTTAAAATTTCATATGAAAATATAAAATGTCTAAAAAATATTCTATTTAAGGTCTTCACTTAAAAGATACGGAGACAATGCTGTGGTTTATATTCAAAATACCACACACAACACCACAATCACCTTTACTCTCATGTCGAGAAATATATCTCCCAACATCAACACGGATTTGTAAAAGGACAACAACAAACCTAGTCTATAAAGTACAATATATTTCCGAGGTATTAGATAGGGGCAGTCAGGTAGACGTAATATACACCGATTTTTCTAAGGCGTTCGATCGTCTCAACCATGATCTATTGATTGATATTTTTGCTAATTACTTTTTGTTTGTTATTTGATATTTTGTTTTTATTCGAGTTATTTCTGTCATTGTTTTTGTATTTTGAATTGTTTTTTTCCGTGTCCTGTAACTGGGATTCGTCCCGTTGGACACTGTATTTAAATAAATAAATAAATAAATAAATAAATAAATAAATAAAATAAAGGAGAAACTTGCAAGTACCATCTAACTAAAAGAAAACTATAATTTCACACAATAACTATAAAAAATAATTAAGTAGACTGTTATTTAGTTTATAAATTTTATTATTCAAATTTAAATTACATATTAATTTCAGCAGTTTTATTAGAATTTATTAGTTTGATTTTTATTTATTGGGCCACCTTGTAATAAAAAAATTAGGCAACCTACAACATTGGTATTAGAAAGACCAATAGCATACTTAATTTAATACATAGATACGTAGGTATATGTACCTAAGAATTTAAACTTTAAATCAAGAATAAATTCTACATAAGTATACGAGTATTATAAATTATATGAATTATACAACACATATTTATTTATTTTGGGCTCAAGAAATTGCTTTTTGAACAAGTTTTTCGTATTGGAATTCTGGGGTAACTAATAAATAATTTATCTGGGCATTTTATCGTCGTACTGGGACGTTTGGGTGCAATCACATACTTCTACTATATACCGCGCACTTTATCTTGCGAACGTTCAAAGAAAATTTGAGACAGGTTGTTGAAAATGGTGAAACTGATACAAATAGATTTCAGTTGTGTGCAGTCAGTTAACTGTTTGAAGGTATTCTAGTCTAATTAAACAACATTTTTCTTTGTTAAATTTAAGTCTAAATTGACCATACAGGGTGGCCTGTAATGAATGAGTCATAGTAACTGTAAATTGGAGACGACGATTTTGCCAACATGCCTAAGTAAAACGTCGCTGGGCGTTGAATTTAAATTTTAAATTTGAAATTTATTCCATAATTTAAATGCCTTTAGTGAGAATGGTGTCAAAACTCGAACCATGGGAATTTTGGTAATGCGAAACGAGGGGTTTGTACAGTAATGCCAATTTTTGCCTGTAATACCCCAAAATTTCGGAGTAATGTTCGCTAATTCCATGCTAATACCTTATAATTTCCTCTAATTCCTTACTAATACACTCTAATTCCTAATACCAGAAATAAAATATATTACTATGCTTTTAAAATTCATTAAAAAATAAACTTGTATAGCAAATTTATTTATTTATTTATTTATTTATTCAAAACTTTAAAAGAGATACAAAACAGGTAAAAACCCAAAACATGTATCCACATGCAAACCATAAATGTACAACTCAAATATGCACATATATATATATATATATATATATATATATATATATATATATATAAAAAATAGGTAATAGTTATTAAAATATGTTAACATTAAATATAATTATAACATGAAAAATAAATGTGTAAAATAATCTATTTAAGAAAGATGGTAAAATAAAACAATACAAATTAAAAAAATATAAATTAAGATACCATTTTTAACTTTTTCTTAAAAACCGATATGCTAAAAGCGAAAATGTCAATGTGATTAAATTTAATATTGTATGTGTTGACCATTCTGGAAATTGGTGTATTCTGTCCTGAGTTAGTTCTATAAAATTCACTTTCGAATAGATAGTTACTTCTTGTGAAACGAGGCGGAACGTGTAAAGGAATTAAGGATAATAAGTAAGGACAATCAAGACGAGAATTAATAATTTTGTATAATAATAAAACATCAGAGTACGATCTTCTGTCTTCGAGAGAAATTAAATTAAATTGTTTTCTAACAGTATTAATTTGAGGAATATCATATGTTCCACTGACTTTAAAGTTAAGATATTTAACAAATCTATTTTGAATATTTTCGATTCTGTTAATCTGAAATTGATAATATGGAGACCAAATTACACATGCAAAGTTTAAAATACTATAAATGTAAGAAAAGTAGACAGACTTAATTGGAGCGATCGTTGTGAAAGGTTTACAAAATCGTGTTAAGAGCCCCAACAGTCTATAAGCTTTTTTAACTAACATATCAATGTGATAATTAAAAGACATTTTATCGTCGAACAAAACTCCAAGATCCTTTACTATAAGAACTCTATTTAATACACCCTGATTAATCATATAGTCATATTGAAATTTAATGCGATTTCTCGTAAAACTAATGAAATTACATTTATTTAAGTTTAGATACAATTTATTGATGTGACAATAATGAGACAAGTTATTTAGGTCCTCTTGAATTAGTAGACAATCTGCAATGCTAGATACTGTAGAATAAATCTTAAGGTCATCAGCGTATAATAAGTACTTACATGACTTGAAACATTTATAAATATCGTTAATATATATAAGGAATAAGAGGGGACCCAAGTGAGAACCTTGTGGAACCCCAGACGTAGCAACGAATGGGTCAGAGGCATGTCCATTAACTAAGACTTTAAGGGACCTATTGAAAACATAAGATGCAATCCATCTTAGCAAATCGCCATGCACACCGATCTCAGAAAGCTTCATGATTAGCAAGTTATGATTTACTTTATCGAAAGCTTTACTGAAATCGGTGTACACTGCGTCAACTTGTATCTGCCTATCCAGTGCTTTTATGATGTAATCGGAATAACAAAGGAGGTTAGAATCAACAGAGCGCTGTGGGAGAAAACCGTGCTGATCGAGTAAAATACAAGGCTTAACAGAATTCAAAATCAAATGAAATATATTTTAATATTTTCATATTACAACAAATAAACCCATGGAAAATTAAGACCTCGATTATAAAACTACAGAAAATATGCGTTTTACGAACTGTAGAGATTTAAATATTCCTTTATATACCTAGTGGAATAAAATACTTTTTTCATTTGTGCCAGTGATTTTCTGTAACTTTGCATCATCAGGGAATAAGAATTTGTATTATTATTTATCATACTAATTCTTGGTGTTATTATACATACTATTGTCTTGTTGCTTGATGTTGTTTCGTGAGGTAAGCAAAATAATGTTAAAGTCTGGTTCGTTTTATGCATTTTGAAAACGATGTATTGCGAATCTTTCAAAATGGAGATGGCTGCATATTGACAAAGCGCTGTTTGATTTTGTGTCTATATAAACAATGAGAGAAGACAAACACTGTTTTCAACCGTTAGACGTATCTGGTCTTGATAAATTGTCTTTATTATATGTGAGTATCAAACAAATACGTACCTATGTTTTCTGTATTCTTTTAAAAATATTTCATCCTCTACGAGAAACGCAAACTATACTGAAAAAAAAAAGAATAGTAAACGCTTATACAATTACGTTGCAAGACATAATTTGTAGTATTATTTCACATACTATGATGCTTACAATTTTGTAATAATAATCTCCAAACACTATTTTGCTACGACAGAAATGTTACCAAATATTACATGCATTGTTGTACCATTTGTGAGTTTATTGACACAAAGAGTGCAACAGTTTACCAGCATTTATCAAGAGAATTCGATGTGTTATATAACGCTACTTACTATAGGGTTAGTCTGCCTAGAAAAATGAAGATAGGTATCCCACAAAAACCTGTGTCCTCCTTCTAAATAAAATAGACATTGAGCGTATTATTAATATTAAAAAAAATACATTTCTCGACATAAATAGAGTGAAAACTTTTCGTTTGCCCACTCTGCACGGTAACTGGTGTATTTTCAGTTTAAAGGAAATATTTTTTGATGTCAAGTGTAGCATTCCAACATATTCACCCCGCCTTGTATCACTCCCTCTTAAAATATTGAATGGAGAAGATTGACATTGTGTTGCAGTTTTTGAGTGAAACAAAGAAATTCTTTAATTTCCCAAAATATTTTAAAATCTGTATCACAGAAGAGTAAAGAAATAAAGAGTAAGAACAATTAGAAAAGTAAAATTTTAAGTTCAGTATAAAAACTACATTGTCTCATGTTTTACATTTTATTTCATTTGTAGCACATCATCGACTTTAAAATACCGACCTTGTTAAAATTACTCGAACACCTATAAATATCTCTTCCGTCACAAAAACAATGAAAGCATTCCCTGCAGATAGGCTTAGAAACTATTCCATTTATTGATTTTATGAGACAAGTCCGCCTGTTGGGATCAATGTTATATGTAGGACAATCGGCGAATGTCAGTTACATTGAACTTATTATGCAAATGAATTTAAAGATCATTTGCGAAGTGAACTCGTATATTACCATTAATTTCTTGCATACAGAAATATGCGACATTTATGTGCCACAATTCTGATCAGTTTTCATTGCGTAATACAATAAATATAGTATTCTATAATTATTGTAGATTATGTTAAAGCAGTTCGCATATAATTTGTTTTTGCAATATATTTGTTGGTATTTTTTGATATTTTGTTTAAGGTAAATTACCCAAATAAGATTTGGAGCCTAATAAAACTCAAGATATTAATTTACTATTAAATAACATTCGATTGCGGTATGAATATACTGAGTGTTCCCTCCATACATCACTAATATGATTACATTTTTTGCTAAGCCTAAGATTTATTATAAAGATTAATAATACATTTTTTATAATTGGGCATTTGCATACCAGAAATAGTTGTGATGGAGCTGTTTAAATTCGAATTTACATTCGTTAAACCGATGTTTGACCCAATGATCTTCTTTGCCATCTGTTTTCGTTTCTCTAAAGAATTTTCAACATGTCAACATAGCCTTACCGCAGAAGATTTCCAGCTACCATCACGCTTCAGTATATGCATATTGGTGGGTGAGGACCTTCTAAAACAATGTCCAAAATCCAAGCTTTGTTGCAATCATTTTTGGAATGCTTGAATAATTATTACCTCCGACAGGCTGTGAGGTACATTTTCATTATCTGTAGAATACAACTGCCTTTGAGTTGCGTTAGAAGGACAAAGTCCCAATATATAGCTCAAAATAGGAATTAACGATATATAGATAATACATAGGCATTTCGGAAAACTCTATATTTGAAAAATGCAGATGATTCAGATTCGGTTTCTAAATGTGCCCAAGTAGCCTATTTTATTGAGATATTATTAATTTCGATTATTGTTTTTTGTCTCCTAAACTGCTTTGTCGATTTATATTTTCTGTGCGTGACATTTCGCTTAATTTTGATAAAACTTAAACAAGATCGTGGCAACGTAATCACAGTGAATTAACTAACATTGTTGGAATTCTCCGCATTACGTCGTTGTCGAGATTGGAGGGGTTTCATTATATAAATGAAAATGGGGATCAAATTACATCATATATGAAATTAGAGTTGCGACCGTAATGGAACTTCACTAATTGTAATTGTGGCAGGGTAATGCATTTTGTAGGATTCGAACTTATTTCAACTTGATAGTTTATAGTCAAAATGTAACAAAACATATCAATTCAAGTAGAAAACAATTTACTACTGTTACGTTTTATACTGTTACTACCATTAAGTATTTATAGTAAAACTAGGTGACCCGGCAAACGTTGTTTTGCCATATGAATTATTTCTAGTACATATTTTGGCAGTTAAATAAAAAATAACTAACTTATTGTAAGTGTGTGGAGATATGGTATATGACTAAAAGAGGAATGGAGCACTGTGAACGATGACGGCCTATAAGAATAACAAAACACGAAACATTCATTTTTCGAATTATTTCGCGTGCCTGCAATTTTACTTGTTTGACGGCCCAAATTAGCCCCTTTACGTCTTGTTGGCATTGTTCACTGTACAAAAAAATAGCCATATAGTAAAATAACAGGCGTTGTTGGCGGGAGCTCGTGACACGTGTTGCGTACTTTTGAGGTTATGTAGATCACTTAATTAACTAATAATGAAAATTACACTTAAAATTAATAATTTTATTAATTATTGATAAAATAGGAAATAAATAATTATGGCCCAGCAAATTAATAATAAATTTACTTGGAATTACACTTAGAACGTAAAATGATAATTGTAAACGTCACTCGCGTAAACGCCAGATTCATACACAATAATAATGGTCGAAAACTGTGTAGGGAGTGAGAGAAGGCTTATTGTGTGAGAGAGACAGGAGACCGGCTTCGTTCTCATCCCTACACCGTACTGTTTACTGGGTGAGAAGTGACACCGGTAGATGCTTGGCGGGGATAACTGATCTAGTGCTAATCGATCAGTTATCGACCAGGGTTAAAAATGATTAAATTACTAAAATGGTTATTAAAAAATAGAGATTTGTGGTAGAAGGATGAAAATTAAGGGTTGTATGTATTTTTTAATGCCACATCATAAAAAAATAAAAAATTTTGTCCAAAAAATAAAAAAATTGTTTGGGGTGGACCACCCTTATCACTTAGGGGTATGAAAAATAGATTACGACCGATTCTCAGACCTACCGAATATACATATCAAATTTCATAAAAATCGGTCAAGCTGTTTCCGAGGAGTATGGCGTCTAAAATTGTGACACGAGAATTTTATATATTAGATTAAATATTATATCTACTGAAACATACGTACCTCCACCTTTTTATAATTTAATTTCCTTATTTATTGAATCTCTATTTTGAAATTTGATGAAAACAATTTTAAGAAATTATTACAAAATTGTCATTTAAGAATTGGAAAATATACAGGGCCTACCACGTATAACTTTTATATCTCTTATAAATTTAAGATATCTATTACAATTATTATTACAATAGAATTTGTAGCAGTAGTTTGTAGCATAAAAATGTAAAAATTGCGTAATATTGTCATTGAGGTAAGAAATACCTACTTTTTTTAAAGCAATTTTCATATTTAGATGTTGTCGTTTAAGCTAAGCTTAAGAAAAGCTAAACTCGTAGGTACAAATATTTTGTGCCGTTTTTACTATACACCGTAAACATTTTTGAATAAATTTTCATTCAAAATCAATACAATTGGTTGTTAAAATGAGTCCACACTCAGTTGTGTTGAAATAGTAACACAATTCGTTGTGCCCTGTTATTTGATAGCTAAACAAATCTTTTATATCTAATAAGTATTGAATAAATTTTGACTTTAATAAACAAATTATTTATTATTACAAACTCAAATTGTAGTTAGGTATATTTTCAATATACTCGTATGTACTTTGTTGTATTTTTCACAGTATTTTTTCTTTGCCAAATGTTAATCACTGAGTCCAACATCAAATAATTTGATGCATAAATGAGTTTGATTTTACATAATGTTATTTATTCTGTATACTATTCAAATAATTTGAACATATTCATATTTTTATATTCAAACGCTTTTTTGAATTAACAAAATATCTAAAACAAAATCGTAAAAACTTGTTTCACCAGAGTAAGAGATTTATTTATTTGTTTTAAATTTTTGGTTATTTGACAATTTGACTTGCAGATTAGATTTTAAACTGTTATATATCTAGACATATATTCTACTTATTATTTTAAATAATGGATTTTTACTATGATATTTATATTTATATTTTTAATAGATTTTTTTTCTCTTATTACATTTTTTGTTCAACTACTTATCATTTAAGTGGGTTATACCCGTTGGATATTTTAAGAGCAAATAAGTAAATAATGGTGGCTCCATTATATTTCATGAACTTTGCTTTTATACTAACACAAAATTGGAGTTCTGCTGAGATTTTGCTATTTAATTATTGTTTGATAATATAATTGACATTACATAGGTTTCATATTTGGAAAATATGTGACAGCTTTTGAAAATTTTGAAAAGACTAAATACATTGGACTTGGAACAGATAATGGAAAATATAAATTATTTTTTTTATATAAAATGAAGCTAATGATGGTCACTAAAAGACATTAAAGATATGTATCCATATTAAAGCATGTACGTATACTCGCGTCAAGATTTCAGACGTCTTACGTCACGGCTGACGTTACACATTTGTTTTTATTGTCAACGTAATTTTCGATATTTGGTCGCATTAAAAATAATCATTTTTTGCAATTTAGTGCAATATATAATGCAAACTTTTAGTGTAGTATATAGTTTTATTACTATCAGTTGCGGTTTCTTAAATATTTTGATGAAAATATAATGAATTATTCATTTGTTCGTATGACGTAAGTCGTCTGAATTCTTGTCGTGAGTATACCATTTGAGATTCTTATTTACATATTTTTTGAAGGATGCAGGTGATAGTGAATTGTGGTACCTACATATGGAGAACCCTTGACCAAAATACAGTATAAAGCATAAGTAAGTGCTTGTAATATTTAAATCCTTAAGAAGACCCTCAAGTGAAAGTAATAAATCTGTCAACTTATAAGAGCTTAGGTACCAGTTTGTATATGGTATAAAAGGTTGCTGCCTTGTTTGCCTGTAATACGTAGCCTATTAAAACTTTTACTTGATTTCAATTTATTCTTTAATCTAGCGTAATGCTTGGCTATATTTTCTCATAGATAGATAGAAAATAGAGATTGGTCGCTACTTTTAAACTCTACCTATTAATTCTAATGTCATGAAAATGATTCGGTTGTCTTAAAGACAATCTAAAACAATAACTTAAATAACAGTATCTTTTTTTTTATTTTATTTAGAAGATAATGCAGACAAAAGTAGCTAAACTAAAATACATTTTTAGTAATGTGAAAAGAAGGAGTACCTACCTTAGCAAATTACTTTTCAACTCTTAGCAGTCTATTACGTTCTCCCATAATTTGTTCTTGGCACCTTCGCCATATTTGCTAATTTTTACTTACACTTCATGTGGCCCAAGGCCCGCTCTATGTAAAATTGCGGTTTGTGCATGGGCGAGGTTAGGGGGGCTTGGGGGGTATACCCCCCAGAAATCGTATTAGCCCCCCAAAAAAATATTCATAAACTATTCACACACATTTCAGCACTGAAATCAAAACAGTCCACCGCACACCAGAACAAAATGACTACAATTATAAACAAATAATGAATTCTTGACCATAACAATTAACTTCGCGTTTCATATTCAACGTTTTTCTGTCTATATGTCTCTATTAATAATAATGATAATGATACTTATAGTGATAGTGTTAGTGATAATGATAGTGATAGTAGGTAGTGGTAGTAGTAATAATAATAATAATAATAATAATAATAATAATTCTACCAATCTCATTCTAGTCACGGGGATTAGCCCAGAAGTCGAAGATTTGTGCGAGAGAGGGGTGCATATTATAACTAAGCAGACCACAAACCTGGAAAACCTCATTAATCAGGTCTCTATTCCAGACTATTAATTATTAACTCTGCTTGTTCCACTTAACTCAACCTTCTTATGCATACTCAGTTTGACGCAACAGTAGTTTCTTTTTATCTTTATTCTCATAGAGATACCTGTCCTAACCTTATACAGAGTGGAAAATTTAACTAGAACAAATTTTACAACTTAATAAATAAAGGTTTGTTGCAAAATTCCTGACACAAGTCAATTTTTATTTTCAATGGGGCATATTACAGAGAGGTTTGTTTATTTTTTTAATTATGTGGGGCAGCAACCCCCAACTTTTTTTTAAATTTTAAATCTTTTTCAATTAAAATGTAATTATTTACTTTTTATAAGCAAAAATGGCACTGAAACTTCTTAAATGCAATCGTCGAGATAGGTCCATACATTTTGAGCAAAATATGGTGGTGCCCCGTCTTGTTGAAACCATATCCGTTTGTTAAATAAATCGTGATCCAAGTTTTTGGGGAATAATACCGCTAAAAGCAAGAACCAATTCATCTTGGAGATAGTTAGGTACGTTTGTTCGGTTACATTTTCATAAATACAGGACCTATTATGCGATCCCTAATAATTCCAGCCCAGACGTTTTTTTTAAGGCTTTGAGTATGGCATTCAGTGGGGATTTTTGTCCCAATAGCGGCAGTTTTGCCGATTGACGTACACATGTAATGGGAACATAGCTTCATCAGAAAACAGCCATAATTCGTTCTGAAAAGTCGAGTCTACGATCAGGATTTGCATATTTACATAGCGTTAAGTTACTTTACTCTTCATTGTTTTTCATATCTTTGAACACCCTGTATATTAATTGAACAAATAACTATCTTACCGAAGGTATCAAAATAAATAAAAAATTTCCACGAGGAATGACTTTTACCATTGTGAATAAATCCGGAGCTCAGTATGAAAAATATGGGTTGGAAATGTCAAAAATATCCCCAATAATAGGTAATACGGCGGTTACCATGGAAATTTATTTTAAAGTCCTACTTTACTTTATCTAGTACTAGTACTTTAAAGTTCCATTTTTCGTCCAAAAATGATCCAAAATATGCATCATGATTGAAGAGTATGAAATAAGATTAATATAGGTATCTAGTCCATTTTTATTCATACCCATATTTTTTGTACTAAATAAGTAGATACAACACTTGCACTAAAAATCATATTTGACCAAATATTTGCCCGAATTAATAAATTTTTTAAACAAGCATTTTTATATTTTAGGTGTTTATTCTAAGGCTGTGTCTATAAAAAAAGATATTGCACCGTACATAAAAATTCATAGTTTTAAAAATAGAAACGTTTACAGCCATAATCATTATCAGCTATAACTTTAGTTGTGGAACAAGAATCATACTTCGAAATATGTTTTGCTTCTTCAACGGCAATTACCATGTAATTTATTCTGCTCTTCTGTTGACAGTTTCTATTCCCTTGATAGTGAGAAATTACAGCTTAGTACTATGCTCTTCCTTGATTTTTATGACCTCATTTGCTTTATGTTCTTATGTTATGGTAATGTGTTTATAATTATAGCACTGCAAATTAATTTCAAAATATAGGCTGCTTTTTACTAGTACCTATTAATAGTACATAAATGTACTTTCTTATTGCAGTGCCTCGTTGAATTTTAAGAATAATAATGTGTTACAATAATTTCCCCTACATTTCGTTAATTTTTCAAGTAATTGATAAAGTGTTATAGAATATTTTTTTTAGATCTTAACCTCTTAAATAAATAATATTAAACATTTTAATTTAAAGAATAATAGAAAATATATAAAATCTGACTGAATAAATCAAATTAAATGAAAAAGAAAACTAAAAGCACTTCTTCCACACTGCTAGTATGTACGGGTAATCGATTTAACTAAAAAAATGGGTTTTTCAAGTGAACTTTGGTAAAGTACACTGTAAAAAATAATTACAGTTAAAATAGATGGCAATTTATTTACCACTCATTATTGCTGTAATTTCCTTATCGATTGTGACTTTACAAATAAAATGTAAAATTACGTTGTAAATTTATTTTGTGGTGTAATTTTAGGTTTTGCAAATGTAATATTACTTTGCGATTTTACAATACAAAAAGTATTTTTACATTGTAACTTCTACAATTACTTGTAAAATTGCAAAGTAACTTTACAGGCAGTTGTATAGTTACATTGTAATAATACATTTTATATTATTACTACAATGTAGTATGTTTTTTTATTTATTGTACAGGATGGTCCAATTTGGGCACTTAAGTATAAAACGTTTCTTCTATTTTTCGAAAAGACAGGAAAAAGTAGCCAAGATATTTGGAGCTTAATTTTTGAGAAAAGTTGAATAGCGAGAATCACATTTCGATATATTGATTTGTTTAAGAGATACATACATGATATTTTTAAATGTTGGTCGTTTTCTGTGGTAACTTTTCTACTTATTATATTAATATGTATACATTGTAAAGACATTTTTTCTCTATGTGTAGTATCTAGTGGCTTGAGGAATATTTTTTATAACTTCTAGTTTTCCGCTGCTATAACAAACATGTATATGTTTTAATGAAACATCATACGTACGTAATATGGGACATCATCATAGAAAAGGCCTAAAATTTAAAAAATGCTACATCAAAACTAATCACGATATCGAAATGAAATTTCCGTTATTCAATTTTTCTCAAAAATATTCCCGTGACATTTGGACTATCTTTTCGGAGAATAAAAGAAACCTCCTAAAAGTGTCGAAACTGACCTAACCCGTACACAGGACATCTTGTTTACAACATTCGAATTCACTAACAGTGCTTTGACATACCTAGATACATAAAAAATATCTGAATAGCAATTCATTTATAACTAATAGATTAATATGCCTACATGAGAAAAATTTAAATATCGTAAGGAATTAACGATTGTTACTTACCTTAAGTAACATATCAGGCTTTTCCGTGAGTTTCTCAATAGTATCACTGCATCAGAATGTTATTTCAAAAGAAAAATGTACTCATATTAAGTAACCTAATTAATATGAATGTCAGTTGCTTCTAATGTTAACAAACACCCTTACTGAATTTTTGATATGATATCCCCAGTGAAGTCAAACATTTCCGAAGCAATAGATCCGTTTTCTATATGCTTTTCAGATTTATATAGAAGAAATTAAGTAATTTGGAATTTATGACTCATTTAGATTCAAAATAATATCTACTTATTTCTATTATAGTCTCCAGGTATACTTTAAAATCAGTAGAATAATCCTTTTTAAATTTATAATTAAAATTTTTTGACAAATTGTTGCACAAAACTGTACTTTTCCTAACTGATTATATAAATAGCTATTTTGTACTGCGATTACGGCTCAGTTAGCTAATTAGTAGTTACAGCTTTATTATATCTTCAATATATTAACTGCCCTTTGCTTCTTTTTTTAGCTTAGAAATACATGTACATACAGGTACTGAAGTAATAAAATATTATGGTTTTACGGCAATTTTTTATTCAAATTTGGTACCTGCACATTTAGGTTATTTGTACAAAACAAAACACTTAGCGTTATACAAAACATATAACAATGTAAAAATATATTCATAGAACTAAAGTTAACATTTTATAATATTCAAACGAAATCTTATACTAACTATTACAAAGTAATATTAATTATATAAATGTGCATAAATAAGTAGGTACCCAGAACTTAAATCATGCTAAACCTCCAGAAGCCCCTGTTCTTCGAATATGTATAAAATATTATTCCAATAGAAAATAATATATTTTTATATATTATGTAAGATGAACAAAACAACAGTGGCGATTTTTGTAGATGCAGTGTTTCTTTGTTTCAATAACTATGTATAACTTACATACCTATTGCTTCTCAATCTCCTTGAGGTTATGTTTAAACAAGCACTAGACAATAACTATTTATAGTACTAAAAACAGTCACTTGTCACTCTAGATATGTTTATATTGCTAGTCACTACTCACTAAATTAACTGTGTAAGTACCTAGGTCCTAGGTACACGCTGCATTCATCGAAATGAAGCAAGAAATAATGAAGGCGTCACCACCCAACGCTCTCAACGGTTAGTGGTATAGTGCGTTTTAAAATTAGTAGTACCTTCACACACACATTAGGCATATTTTTACAGTCAATTATATAGTAAATTTGGTATGTTCAGTAATTTTACTATGTAAAAATGGATTTCACATTGTTAATTGTAAATGTATTACAATATATTCTATAAATGTACAAATTATATTATAATTACATAGGAAGTTTACGGTTTTATTGTATATTGACAGTTTTCTTGTAAAATTACAAGTGTCAGTGTGATATCATCATTATTCTTAGAATTATTTTCAGACAATTATAAGTATATTCTTACAAAGTAAATTTGTAAATTTACTGGCCTTTTTTTCAGTGTATGTTTGGCTGACTAAGACTTGAAACTAAAGTTGATAACCAAACGACACTAGGCCTTATGACTATTCAATTTTTTTTTTCATAGAAGTATACCATTTTTACGAATATAGAAAGAACTTTTCATTTCAAACTTTTTTTCCAAATAAATTTTTCTATAATATATTATAATAGTTCAAAATATACAAATCACTTATTGTCTTACCGGAATTTTTCGTTTACCACATCGTCAATTTAGATCATATGAGCATTGCAAAAACAGTAGGTAGTATTTTAATTTTGTTTTATTTTAATCCCAATTACCTAGACATAAGTAGCCTTTGAAAAAATCAAGTTAAGTAATTTACAGCAGTATAAATATAATTTCATTATTGACAATTAATTGATCGAGTTAACTGTAGAAATGAGTTTTTCTGGGAAACAGAGTATCATTTAATAGGTTTATATATTTATATGATACTCTCTTTTAACATAGTAATGTATTTATTATTGTAGCCATATAAAGAGCTGTCGGCAGATGAAGTTGAAAAGAGGAAAAACTATTTACTTTTAAGCTTGTTAAAATGTACAAAAATGTAGGTTTAAGTAAGTCAATATAATATGCAGGATGTCTCTTACTAACAAATTATTAGAAATATTATTAGAATTCAATAATGAATACACTATGCAAGTTAAGAAATACATAGTTACATTTTTATTTCTAATTGTTACAAAGGCCTTCGCAGGAGCAGAAATAGGAAGATCTTTTTAATGGAATTTGTCTATCCATCCCCTATATGTGACTAATCCATCCCTTTCTCTAAAAGTGTATTGTTCATCCATCATCTAAAAATGTATTGCAATGTATTTCATTCGCAATAAAAAATGTGTGAAACATTAATATACATTCCTCGGTTTTTGCAAATATTTGTAGATATACGTTACAGTAAATTTACAATTAACGTAACTTACTTTACTCACTTCACAAAGATGAATATGTTGACGCAGTTTTTATGTAAGGATCTAAACAACGTACCGTTTCAATTTCTATTATATTTAGAAATTGCATAACATTTAAATTGGCATAAGCCAATAAACAGTACATACCGAGAATAGCATTCCCATGTTATTTATTGAAGCATCTCACACTAGACCAACACCTGAATGGACCGGCACCTGCAGCGACCGACACTGCAGGTCGTGTCGGTGGCTTGCAATTTCTATGCTTGGCCGCGTAACGTAAGTTCTGTTCCCACAAAAGTCAGGGATTGGTTTCAAACTGTTAGAAAAATTCGACCAGTTGAACTGTCTGACACCCTCACTTATCAACAACCTCTATTTACTTACCTTAAACAAATTACTAGTATTTTGTCACATGACACTGCGCTGTAAAATCGTATGTTTTGGTGGCAAACATGATCGAAGAGCTCAAAAATTTTGTTAGTGAAATTTGGAAATACTGAAAAAAAATTTGTTGGTCTCTCTCCAGTTCAGAAAAGAAATGTTGAAATTAATCATACAGCGTTCTCTTTTTATTGATAGGGTGAACCCAACACTCTAATTTTTCTCGCTTTTTCGTTCGTTAAAATAAACATTTTTTCGTCCGAGCTATACTCAAGGATTACTTAAAAACTTCGAAACGTCTGTCACACACATAATCTGCACAATCTGCTGGTCTGTGCTGAACAAGTGTGCGAAGTCGTGTCGGCAAAAAGTGCGCTATCCTTTAAATATAGATCTTAACTAAAGCTCCACTGCAATAAGTTATCTAGCTACCTTTAGTAAAATAATAGAATAAAATGCAACGTAATAAGATGCTCTATTGTTTTAGCAAAACGCTGCCTAAGAAAAATTTGTTCGGAAGATACTTAGATATTACTTTTCGGGAGCTTAAAGGCGAAATATTTAAAGTTTAAGTAATTATTATTTTAATGAGGATGTGAAATTTGACTTAGCTCCGGTATTGGTAAAAAAATATAGTAATTTATATATTAAAAGCGCGGAACTTTGTTTTTGTAAAGGTTTATCGATGCACGTAAATTGTTTTTATTACGAGTTTCCCGTTAATGGCTGGACCACAAACTGTAATACAGTAAATAAGCATAGTAGAAAGAAAATTTCTCCACTTTCCTTGTTTATGCTTCAAGACCCCATTGTCAGTAGATGTGCTACATATTTTAATTATACGCCTCTGATGTATAGTGTAAATCTATTTTATATTGAAGGTGAATTGCAATAATTTGCCTTGCTATTCAGAGAAAGTGTAAACACGGAGTTGAGAGTCTCGGTATTAATTTTGCTCCTTTTATTCGTTAATGATACCGCAATTGCTCTGATATTACTGCCACATATTGATTGTTACTTATTACTTATCATTCATCTAGAAATTTTGCATGTGCTTTCTTTTACCTATATATTGTAATAATTTCACTAATATCTAGATAAGTGAACCTATTACTTTGTGTAACATTTACATTTTAATGTGGTTTCCTTTCAGTCATGTTTAATTTTTGGGGAAAATCAATATAGGTATTGTCAGTTTTCTCGAAATAAGGTGACAAACAACACTTCAATAATTTTAGCTAAGAGAGGGCTACAGGTGAGGTCTAGGGTAAAAAGTGCCCCAACGTTTTTCTCGACAAATTTTATCAATTTTCTATTGAACTCACATATCGCGCCGAACGTTTAATGAAACGTCTTCTAGTGTAACGGAACAAATTATACACTAGGTTCGGAGGATTGAGAAAATACCCAGTACTTCAAAATAGATATATTTGTTCTAAAAGATACAATAACATCATGAATATGCACATGCACACTAATTACAATCACATACACTCAGTATAACACAATATTTAATACCATACAAGAACATCGTGAAATTGCACATATACACACATTCAATACAATATCAATAACTACAGAGGAAGTAAACAATGCGTTAAACATAATAATGAGATTGCACCTACCTGGCACAAAGGTACAATATCATCGGCCAAAGTGACACAGTTAGCCACAAATGTATTATTAGTTAATAAATACACACAACGTCAAAAGTCTTGGACTCCCCTCATTTTTGTTAAAGAAATCTTTTTGTCAGAAAAACGAAATACATTTATAAAAGTATATTGTTTTCTGAATATTTTTTTGTGAAAAGAATATGTTCGATAAACTGAGTACTTAGAAAATTAAAAACCAGCAAATGTGTGACATTTTTGACAAAATTTATTAAATAAAAAAGAACTAACAAAGCAAGTTTTCTACTTGACTAATAGTCGGTATGACCTCCACCTCATTCCAATAGCATACTGACAGGTCTATGCATTGAGACAGTCAAGTGGTTAACACTCTCTTGCGGAATATTGTTCCACTCCACTTCTGCCGCCACGACTAACTTATCTGCAGTCTGAGGTGAAGGAATATGATTATGAATGGCTCTAGTAACGGAATGCCACATGTTTTCAACAGGATTCATCTCAGGAGAGTTGCTGGCCAATCTAATCTATTGATATGTCCTGTTCTAGTGTTTCTTGAACCCTTCTTGCGCGATTTGGTCGAGCGTTGCCGTCCATAAACACAAAATTTTCATCTAATTCATTACGTAGGGGGTAGATAATGGGCGTAATAACTTGTCCGATGTAAATTTGACTGGTCATATTCTGTGGTATGCGAATTCATGGAGTGCGGCGGTTGAACATTATTTCACCTCAAAACATTACGGTACCCCTTTCATACGGAGCAACTTCACTGGAAAAATGAAGTCGCTGTTGACGACCTGGTTCTCTCCAGACTCTTTGTCGATTGTCATCGGTAACCAGCCCAATTTTGGTTTCGTTTGTAAATAAGACCCACTGTCACTAGCGTAAAAGCCAACCCCTATGCTCTCGCGCCCACTGGAGACGAGCAGTCCGATGCCTTGGAAGTAGAATGGGGACCCGTAATGGTCTTCTAACACGTAAATCTGCGTTGTGGAGTCGTTTTCGAGTAGTAGGTGTCGATATAACACGGCGAAACGTACCTTGAAAGTGGGCCCTGAGAACTGAAGCTGAAGATGTGCGGTGAAAAATGTAAATAATTATTTCCACACAGTTAAACGACTTGGTAATAGTTCTATTTGTATGCGATACCTTAACTAGAAGCTCTTGTTGAAAAATCATGTAAATACTCCATATACAGTATGCGCCAAAAGTATGGAAATCCTCGAACAGGTCGATTTTTAATTTAAAAAATACATATTTTAGCGTAAAATGCGATTTTCAAATGTCATTTGTTTTCGAGTAATGACGTCATCGATTTTTTTTAATGGCAACATCACATTTTTTTCCTTAATTCTGAAAGATCGTTTAATGCTCTATCAAACAGTACTAAAATTTTGCCTTATTACATAGGAAAGTTTTCGAGTAAATGACGACTGAATGTTAGAAAACGTAAACCAATTAAGATAAAGCAAAAACGTTATCAAGTTTAGTTTTTCGAATTCCATAGTTCTTTTATGGATCACGTAGGTGAAAATCTTTGCAAAGTGTCATTGTCACAACGACTTTCTAATAAGTATTGTAAGCGACATAGAAATTATTATTCAATTTAAAGTATTATGGCACATTTAACTGTTACTCAAAGAATTGAAATTTTAATTCTTATCGGATGCGGGAATATCAACAGTCAGTAAGGTAGAGTCTAAATTTAGAGAAACTGGCAAATATTCCCAAACCTGGACGTCCAAGCATTAATGAAAATCAGAAACAGAACATTTTGATAAGTATGGTGGATAATCCTCATAATTCTTCACGATTGGTTGCATTAAACAATGACACTAGTCAGAGCACAGTGCTACGTATCTTGAGGAAGGAAAAATATCATCCCTACAAAATTCAACTTGTGCAGGAACTCAATGAAGATGATCCCGATCGCCGCTTACACTTTTGCGAAATTCTAATGGATTTATGTCAAGGAAATAGAAATTTACACCGGCAAATACTTTTTTCAGATGAGGCCACATTTTGTCTGAATGGTACAGTAAACCATCAAACTTGCAGATATTGGAGTCGGGATGGCAGAGGCTCATACCCAACACCCTCAGAAATTAAATGTGTGGGCTGGAATAGTTGACGACAGAATAGTAGGGCCTTTCTTCTTTGAAGGAACCCTTACAGGACAAAGATATTTAGAGCTTCTAGAAAATGACCTTGTTCCAGCCCTTGCAGTAATTTTTCCTAACGATAATGACCCTGACATTCCTGACAATACCATATGGTTTCAGCAAGACGGTGCACCTGCGCACTATGCGCGCCCTGTACGAGACTTTTTGGACAACTGTTTTCCTGGGAGGTGGATCGGCAGACGCGGACCGATAGAATGGCCTGCAAGATCGTCAGATCTTACACCTCTTGACTATTTTTTATGGGGATACTTGTCAAAGTGTACATTAATAAATCACGTAATTTAGAAGAACTTCAAAATCGCATTCGGGACGAAATACGCAGAGTTACCCCAGAAATCATTCATAATGTGCAAGAAGAATTTCTTCACAGAGTTGCGCATTGTCAAGAAGTTGGTGGATGGCAATTCGAACATTTAATTTAAGTATAAAATTTAATCAATTGTATTTTATTTTACATACCTCAGAATTGTTACTTTTTTATGGATAAAATTTACGTTTTCTAACATTCAATCGTCATTTACTCGAAAACTTTCCTATGTAAGAGGGCAAAATTTTAGTATTGTCTGATAGAGAATTAAACGATCTTTCAGAATCAAGGAAAAAAACAAACGAAAACAAATGACATTTGAAAATCACATTTTACGCTAAAATATGTATTTTTTAAATTAAAAATCGACCTGTTCGAGGATTTTTTCCAAAAAATAATTGTTTCGTTTTTATTGAATTTATTCCATACTTTTGGCGCATACTGTATGTGAGTTATAAAAGGTATAGTTAATAATATCTAATAGGCGAGATTTATCAAGAAACAAGAAGAGTTTACTATTCAGAATCAATAAATGTTATCAATTTAAAATTAAATTTAAACCTAAAATTATAATCTGAAAATGGAACATTCTATGTAGGAAATGCAAGAGACCATTTCTTATTAGAAATATGGTAAGAAATGCACTTATTAATTTGAATTAGTTTACATAGAAATGTATCGAATGATTGCTTTTAATTAGTTGCATTATTTTCCCAAGTTATGTTGCAGCGAAATGAAAATATAATCTGAATCATGCAATAATTGTTCAGCCATGTTCCCTATAGGTATATTACGTTGACTGTTTTTTGGAGACGTACAAATTGCATTGTGTTTGCTACATACTATGCGTGCATTCGCGTTTTGTATGGAATTGATGAATGAACAAGACTGTACTCACATTTCACGAATTCACACATTGCACATCACGATTCGTGAATTCACGCATAGTCTGTAGCGAACATAATATTAACAAAATCTACTACACGGTTTTTTCCCAAGTTTCGTCCATCTACGTCAAACAAATTCAAACATAATTGAGATAATGTGATATTTCTCCAAAATTTACAAACCAGTAACAGTTTATTAAGATTTTTGTATCTTAAAAGATCCAAGGAATTACCTCCTTAATGTATGACACCTATTGTAATGTGACAATAATGGGTTCCTATATTATGAGTTTTCTAATGTCAGTAGGCTAAGGAGAATAATTTAATTTGAGAATTTTTTGTTATGTCAATATAAAAATGTCACGAATGATACTGGTAATTTTGTGAATATATTATGATACCACACGAGAATAAGCAGTTTTACTTGAGTGACCCACATTGGCAGGGAGCTGGGCTGTTCATCTTTGGCAAGTTGTGCAGCTTAACAAGGTAGGAAATAAAAATAATTAAACGAAAGGAAACGATTAGGAACTTTATGTTTTGGCAGTTCGATTGCTTAACTACAGCAATAATAAAAAAAATACATAAATATACGCTGCCTGTTATATAATGATCTACAAGTATGAATACTTTTAAGATTGTTATTATACAAGACTCTTATTTCTAATAAAAAAAAATGGAGAAACTAATTTGACAAGCACGTACGAACATGAAACCAATTATGTTTATTAAATTTAAAAATCGAGTGAGAGTTACAGGAGCAAGCACAATACCAGTTATTACAAAGGAAGAAAGTCAGTAATTAAATCATAATATATTTTATTGGGTAACACTACACTTAAGTATATCGTGCAAACGCGAAACATAATTGTGAGAACGTCACTGGAATTGCATGTTACCTGTTTTCGATATTTTTATGAAACTACCCAACTAGCAAGATAAATTTTATAAAGGTTGTATAAATTGCTATAATATAAATCTTATAGGAGTTTCAAATTCATATAACGTAGTTAAATGCCTTTATACGATATTTATAGAATCGAAAAGGGCCCACTTTTATAAAACACTTTGGTAATGTAACAGTTCTATAAAAAATGTATACAACACTTTTAAAACAATTTTATACAGCAATTATAAAAACGTTTTGTAGTCTATATTTTGGTATTATTTAAAGAAACATTCTATTTTTTAGTGAAGAAAATTAGAACAAAATCATTTTAAGATTGGTGTATAACGCAGATTCATAATTATTTGTACTTATATTTAAAAACGGGGTCACTCAATGGCGATAATTTGTGTAGATGGTAGATAGGTTTAATACTTACAATATTATCGTGTCAACAATCAGTGTTTCAACAACGAAAATTTTATTGCGCCGCAAATTTTATTGATAAACTATAGATATGTTTGTGACAAAAAAATTATGCGCTTTAGTTTAGACCACATTTGCTTTAAAATTATAAAAAATAAATTTAAAAAATATTAAAATTATGCTTTCTTTAATTTATAATATCGTTGTGTAATTATATTTAATGATCTTGTTATAAAATAGTCTTCCAAAAATAGCAAAATTATGTTTTAGATATAATTTTAATAAGGCTTTCAACTAATTTTCCATAATGGCGGCAGTCGCCGATCCAACAAATATTCATTTGAAAATGGCGACTTACAATACAATGATTTTGTTCCACATAACAAAACATTTTAGTGTAAATTAGAACTATACACGATAAAATGTTTTTATAGTTAATTATAATAATAGGTATTTAATTTAAAACTAACCTAATTATTGCATTACCAAAAAATTAAATCATAGTTACTTTCTCGTACTGATTTTTCGTATTTTTTCGCAGCCATAAAGCGTTTCTAATGTGAAATCTCGACGAACATGGACACCATCATTATTTATATAATAAAACCTATAAGTAAAATTGAACATCGGCACGTTTGACTGGAAACATACATTCAAGAATTTGTTTGTATTCTTTCTTGATGAGTGCTTGGTAATACACAATACCTTAGGAGTTCAAAAACTAAGGTTAGGTTTGGAATTTTATTACGCGGTATATACAATAATTTTGTTTTCTCAAGTCACAATTTTATTCTATAACATATTTATAAAACAGGAATATTTTTATAGATTAAATACAACTATAAAACTATTTTATAAATAAGCGCATTTCGAGGCTAAAAAATAATTTTATTAATTTCCTTATATATCCTTAATAAAACACGTTTATACAACTATTTTATAAGATTATAATTAGAAGTCATTTGCCTAAGTACACAACTATTTCACAATATGTTTACAATCCTTATATATATATTTTTTAAATGTTGCATAACGTATTATAATACTTTTATAAAAAATTTAAAGAACTGAAAATTATTTGTTCTATAAAACAGGTTGTAAAAACTATTATAAAACAATATTACACAATTACTTTCTTCAGGAACAAAATTATGGTAATTATTTGCTCTATAAAATCAAACTGTTCGTTAAATAACGCAATTCGATAGTTATAAAATAATTCGCTTCTTTTAAAGTTCCATTTTGCTAGTTGGGTAGTCCTTTGGCTGCAATAACAACCCTCATTAAACATTCTCATTATTATTAACGTTAACTGATGTTTTATTTTCAATTTTTATTTTTAGCCAAATGCTTTATTTCATGTAGAATTTTTCTAAAGTAAGTTGTAGATGGCGTTGATGTCAAAAGAAAGTTTTCGCAGGGACTTTAGGAAGTAGTTTTCCGCATTAGTATGTAATTTAACAAAACATATTAGATATTATTATTAACCTATACTTCAATTAAAATATTGTCGTTGTAGTTATATCTACTCCAAGCGCAAAATGAATTCAGTTACAGCTTGAAACAGTAAAAATTAATCTAAAATGTTTTGAAAGTGCGTGAATTATACGAAGAATTTGAAGACTGAAAACATTTTTTACGTAACAATTTAAATTGGAATGTAAGAAATGTGGAAAGATACACAATTGACAATTAAAAATTATATTTTAAAACACTTTCATTTTTAGTAACACACATTTGTACAGTAGGTCGTAAATGAAATGGGTAGGTAGTAATGGGAATGCGGGAAAATGTCATAAATTTTCTGGAATTTTGTTACGTTGCATTGTAAATAATTTTTCCACTTGGATACTATTATCCCGTAGGCTATTGATTGTATCGCCATATGCATGAAAAAAGAAACAAACCTTTGTGGACAGTTCAACACACATTCATAATTTAACTAATCGAATATTTGTTGCAGTTTGAAACCAATTTTTGACTTTTGTGGGAGCAGAACTAGCGCACGGGATAGAAATTGCAGGCTACCAACACGATCTGCAGTGATGGTCGCTGCAGGTAACGGTACATGATGGTTTAGTGTGCGATTCACCATTAAATAACATGGGAACCTTCATGAACAGGCTTTGCAGGTCTCTACAGGCATAATGTACGGGATCTTAGAATGGAATATATTGAGGGCCACCTTTCCTGTGCAACAAAATGAGACATTGAGTTTAATTATTCTAACTCTATATCTAGAGGAAGAATACAATTATTTTAAAATAATTAAAATTGAAACAACTATTATTAGGTTATCGAAGCTAATGTAGATATTTTATTTAGGTATCAAAAATAAAATACTATTCAAGCAACATTGTAGCAAGAAAGTAAAAAATTCTTTTGACGTACACATTTGTTTCATCGAAATTATATTGATATTTATCTAAAAATTACTTAAAATAAGAATTTTTCTACTGGAAATATGAAAACTCATTAAATTTAGAAAATTTATTTCTGTAGCAACCCTGAATTGGCATACATGTTAAGTCTTCCATATTTGCTTATCAATTCAACGTAGACCAAAAAAATCCCATAAGGAAATAATCGAGTTCTGTCAGTCAGTGGTGGACTTTTTGCTTTTCTGTATTTTATTAATTCACAAACAATGCAATGGCTAAAATCTTCCGGTATAATTATAATTTTACGGTAGTATTAACAAAGATAAAAAACTCTGCAAACAAAAAATAATACGATAAGATACAAGAGACTGATCTATTCTATATAGAAAATAGTTCTTATGTATTAGTAGGTTATCTCCAAAACCTTCCTATTCCTAGTTTAATAAATATATTAAAAGTGGCAGAAAAAATAAATAACTTAATTATATAACCTATATGTTTTAGAAACATCATTTTCAAATCTTTAAGACAAATTTGTTTGAAGTACGTTACTAATCTTATGTATCAAACCTTTTATTAGAATAAAATAACAATTATGAAGATTTTCACCTCGATAATTTCATTAGGTCACACCTAAGTATTTTAAACGCTAATTTTTAGCTGTAGGCTATTATGATGAAAAATACCTAAGCATTCAATTTTAAGCGAGGGAATAAGATTATTTAATAAGTATGAAGATTGTATTTCATAAAATCTGATTTCACTTTGTAAGTAAATCTGGGGAATGTCAGTGTGCTTGCTCTACAAAAGAAACCAGTTTCTTTTCCACATAAAATTATGAAGTGTATTACAATATAATGTGACTGACTACGTTGCAGTAAAAGTTACTTCAACAATAATATATTGTACCAGTTGAGATATAAATCTGTCGATGTGCGTAAAAATCTTTAGTGTAAGTATGTATTTATTGTTAACGCAGATTTACAAGATTTCTAATAAATTTACCAGAAACTACTTCCTTGCTTACGTTTAGCTTGTTTCCAAGCTACTTGGCTGAACAACTTGAACTCAAGTTCAGTTCAAATAATTTTTAGTCGTTGTTTAAATCTGTACTTATGAACTTAATTTTAAATTAAAAATTTTTGTTTGAAAATAATAATTTACATATCACTTCATGTTGATAACTTTTTGCATGTTTACTTTTCCCGGTGAAAGCAAAAAATTATCAGTTTTCAGGTTTTCATCTTTTAACTTCGTATTTTGATAACGTAGCATTCTGTTTTAAAAATTTCTGCTCACATTTCTGTTGCAAGTGTTGTGAAGCTTGTTGCAATTTTTTTTATAGTTAATTATGCCTAACGGGTTTGAGAGGACGCAGATTGTTGGGTTATGCAAACAGGTTTGTCAGTGAGATAAATTTCTAGAAGGACTAACATCCTTACGTACCGTAGTTGGTGTTACCAGGTGTGGACTCCGGAAGGCCGTGGATACAGAACGAGAGGCACTGGCCATCGTAGAGGAGCCACAGAGCGTGAAGATCGTCGATTGCAACTTTTAATTCTCAGATAACGATTTAGTAGCAGCTGGACTATTGCAAACCAGTAGTTTGAAGAACCAATGGTATGCGTAACAGCATATCGCCGAATAGAAAATTTTAATCGAGCTAATCGCTTATAATGGTGTGAACGAGGATTCAGTAGAACCAAAGATGAAATCAGGTGATTATTAGTGACCAATCCCGTATTTGCCTGGGGATGCACGATGGTCGTGCAAGGGTAAAAAGGTGAAATGGTGACATTGTGCACACAGTAGGTGTTATGATATGAGATGCTATCACGTATGGTAGCAGATCATCACTAGTTTTCATTGGACGCAACATGACAACCAAACGCTGTATGCAGAAAGTGGTGGAGCCATATTTCATTACACATCCACACCATCCAAAACGCCATTTTCCAGCAAGATAATGCTAAACTTCATATGTTGCCAGACAAACAATATCTTTTATCGATCGACATCAGATCAGCCATTTACTCTGGCCTCCAATATCGCTGGATCCGTCAGCTATTGAACATGTCTAAGACATTAAGACTTATGTTATGATGTTATCCATGAAATTCAGATAGCTTAAAACGAGATACCCCAATAACGTATCGACAACCTTATTGATCCGAGTTCAAGCGTATCAATATGTGTACTAGCAATCGAGGGTTCTTAACACGCTATTGAACCAATTTTTGCAGTAGGTTCTCTGATCTTGCTGAAAATATAACCATTCAATAAGTAAGTAGCCCTGAGTATGTATATCAAAAAATATTAAAATATAATGAACATATATAGGTGTTTACCTTTCTTTGTCATATAGTATACAGGGTGAGTCATTAATAATGGTACATAACATATCTTAAAGGCAGATCGTTAACGTCAAAATAAAGCGATTGAACCCAACATGCCGTATTCAATAACTGTTGCTCCTTTTCATTCTACAGGGTGTTAAAGTTGAAAAAATGTTTTCGATTTTTTGCTATATTTTAAGAACGTATGGACCGATTGTCTTGAAAATTTGTAGTGTTTTTTGAGGTGACAATTACGAATATGCAAGCAGTGTTGAGGTCACAACTTGGGGGTGCTCGTTATATTATACTGTCGATGTAAAAATATGTCTAACATTTTGTATTTTACACTTTAGAATTTTTTAATAAGAAACTATTGAACTACCTTTAATTCTAAATAGAAAAGGTATACCTGTTACAAATCTATAAACTCGACTATTTAAGTTTTTGAGATTCGGCGAGAATTAAATTAGAAAATTATTTTTTCCAAAGTAGTAGGCGTGGAAATAATAAGTAGATAGCTGTTACTACAATATCATATTGTTTGTGCCAATGCCACTCAATTCATGGATTAGGCAGTCGTGTTTTTTTTGTTATTTTTTATATTTAAAATGCCCCGTCATAATAATATTTCGAACATTGAATTGAGGAACATGATATGTGTATATGCTTGAGACAATTTTTTTGGTCGCCTTGCAGCAGCGAGGTACTTGGAATTATATCGAGATAACGGACAACCTGATCATAGACTATATGCTTAATGACTTAAGACTTAAGCTATGTACCATTATTAATGACTCACCCTGTATATTTAGTTAACAATATAATTCATAGATAGTAATTTTCCGGGTTGTTGTGCCGTGACCTCGGTAACTGATAGATGCCAGAAAAAGAGTTAAAATGCACATCCCTAGCATTAGCCGGGATTCTTTTGCTGCACTATATATCAAATTACAGCACTGGCCGAGAAAGTCTAAAAACCACAACAATATAATTATTTCTCAAATAGGTACGTAATTGAAATAAAGTGTATTTATTTGGAAGTGCAATGAGTAGTTGTGAACACTCTGAACAAAAATTATCATGGACACCAAACCCAAAACCCTCTATGCCATGTATCAGGCATACCAATCTTTTTTTCATATTTTTCAGGCTTTTTTTATAACTCATCAGATCTGATCAATAGTGAGAAAATGATCTCTGCAGAAAATGTAAAGAACAGCGAAAATCAATTATTGTTGACCGTACATTTGACGCTGAACCTTTTTTCCAAGGTCATTTGAAGATCTTTATGTGCTTCAATAGAAAAAACTATTTTTCATTTAAGAATTTGATACAGAGCTAAGAAATATTTTAAAACTGATTTATACGAAAATTATTCAAAGTTTATTTCAATATCGAGTTGATCCATAGTCTGCTTGAAAATGATTCGATTTTATAAACCGAACAGAAATCTGTCATTAATAATTGAACACGAGAAAGGTGGCAAGTCGGCTATCGCCGACTTGACCTTTCTTGGGATGGTGGACACCGGATATTTTCATTATCATAGTTTTTCTGCAGACTATTGCGAGGAGTTTCAGAAAAAGAAATTTTTAAATCGATGAATTTTGAGGATTATTTGAGAATGGTTAGGTTTTTTTAAACACCCTGAATTGTTCTCATTAAAATAGTTTCCATATAGACCATTGTTAAAAGTTTTATCAAAGAAGTATTTATACTTCCATGACAGTTTCAATTATCGCAGGTGCAGATCAGCAGTATGATCTGTTCTTTAATTTAATACATTTTAAAATTTTTGGTTACAATATTATATACTCTTGTATGTTTATCACTATCAACTGTCGTAGGTGCAGATCAGCAGTATGATCTGTTCTTTTATTTAACATTTCTCAAAATTGTTAAATACATTAGTTATGCTTTTCTGTTTTTTATCAATTATCGTAGGCGCAGATCAGCAGTATGATCTGTTCTTTCATTTAACACTTCTTAAAATTTTTGTTTATAATATTATGCACGCTTTTATTTTTATGACTATCAATTATCGTAGGTGCAGATCAGCAGTATGATCTGTTCTATTATTTAACACTTCTCAAATTTGTATACAATATTAGTTACGCTCTCAAATTGTCTATCTTTTATCAATTATCGTAGATGCAGATCAGCAGTAGAGAATGGTTCGGTTTTTTTAAACATCCTGCATTTTTTCGTTAGGGTAGTTTTTCTGCGGACTATTGCAAAAAGTTTCATAAAAAAATAAATTAATTCCATGAATTTTGAGGATTATTAGCATAGTTTTTATACAAAACATTGTAAATAGTTTCATCAAAACAAACTTTTGTAATTCCATGCATTTTGGGAGTTTCAATATTGGTTCAGTTTTCTTAAACACCCTGTATTGTTCTCATTAAAATAGTCTCTATATAGACCATTGTTAAAAGTTTCATCAAAGTAATATTATACTTCCATGAATGGTTCGGTTTTTGTAAATATCCAGTAGTTTTTTAATTAGTATAGTTTTCTTACAGACCATTGTGAAAAGTTTCATAAAAAAAATAAATTCCATAAATTTTGTGGATCTAGAGAATGGTTCTTTATTTTACACCCTGTATTTTTTCATAAGTATGTATTTGTATACACATAATAATACCTAAGTATGTATTTTTTATAGTTTTTTTACAAACTATTGCAAAAAGTTTCATCAAAAATCAAAAAAGAACGCCGAACGTGTAGGTGCCATAAATTTTGAGGATTTTTAGAGAATGGTTCGGTTTTTTTAAACACCCTATATAGACCATTGTTAAAAGTTTCATCAAAGAAATATTTATACTTCCATGACAGTTTCAATTATCGCAGGTGCAGATCAGCAGTATGATCTGTTCTTTAATTAAATACATTTTAAAATTTTTGGTTAAATTATTATACACTCTTGTATTTTTATCACTATCAATTGTATGATCTGTTCTTTTATTTAACATTTCTCAAAATTGTTAAATACATTAGTTATGCTTTTCTGTTTTTTATCAATTATCGTAGGCGCAGATCAGCAGTATGATCTGTTCTTTCATTTAACACTTCTTAAAATTTTTGTTTATAATATTATGCACGCTTCTATATTTATGACTATTAATTATCGTAGGTGCAGATCAGCAGTATGATCTGTTCTATTATTTAACACTTCTCAAATTGTCTATCTTTTATCAATTATCGTAGATGCAGATCAGCAGTAGAGAATGGTTCGATTTTTTAAAACACCCAGTATTTTGTCATTAGTATATTTTTCCTATAGAACATTGTAAAAAGTTTCATAAAAAAAAATTTCAATTCCAGGAATTTTGAGGACTTTTAGAGAATGGTTTGGTTTTGTTAAACACCCTGTATTTGCTCATTAGTAAAACTTTTTTACAATCGTGAAAAGTTTCATAAAAAAAATTAAATTCCATAAATTTTGTGGATCTAGAGAATGGTTCTTTATTTTACACCCTGTATTTTTTCATAAGTATGTGTTTATATACACATAATAATACCAAAGTATATATTTACAAAACGCTATTGCAAAAAGTTTCATCTAAAATAAAAAAAATAAAAATTATTCCAACTTTTAAGGATTTTTTAGAATGATTCGATTTTTTTAAACATCCAGTATTTTTACATTAGTATAGTTTTCCTTCAGAATATTATGTAAAATGTTTCATCAAAAAATTTTTTTAATTCCACGAATTTTGAGGTGTATTGCGAAGTGTCGTTAAAACAAAATTTTCAATTCCACGAATTTCGATGATTTTAGAGAATAGTTCGGTTTTTTTAATTACCCAGTATTTTTTAATGAGTACAGTATTTTCTAATTAGTACAGTATTTTTGCAACTTATTGCGAAAAGTGACATAAAAAAAATTTTCAATTCCCTGAATTTGGAGGAATTTTAGATAATGGTTCGGTTTTTTTGAACCTCCTGTATTTTTTCATTATTACAGTTTTTTTACAGCCCATTGTGAAAAGTTTTATAAAAAAAAAAATTTAATTCCATGAATTTCGAGGATTTCAAGAGAATGGTTCGGTTTTTTAAACACCCAGTATTTTTTAATTAGTATAGTTTTTCTGCAGACTATTGCGATAAGTTTTATAAAAAAAAGTTTAATTCCATGTATTTTGAGGATTTTTAGTGAATGGTTAGGTTTTTTTAAACACTCTATATTTTTTCATCATTACAGTTTTTTTACAGCCTATTGTGAAAAGTGTCTACAAAAAAAATATATTAATTCCATAAATTGCGAGGATTTCAAGAGAATGGTTCGGTTTTTTTAAACACCCAGTATTTTTTCATTATTACAGTTTTTCTTACAGCCTATTGTGAAAGGTGTCTACAAAAAGAAATATTAATTCCACGAATTTTGAGGATATTTAGATAACGGTTCGGTTTTCTTAAACACTGGATATTTTCATTAGTATATATTTTTTAACAGTCTATTGCAAAAAGTGTTTACAAAAAAAATTTTAAATTTTACGAATTTTGAGGATTTCAAGAGAACGGTTCGGTTTTTTTAAACCCCCTGTATTTTTTAATTAGTATAGTTTTTCTGCAGACTATCGCGAAGAGTTTCAGAAAAAAAGGAATATTTAAATCCACGAATTTCGAGGATTTTTTAGAGAACGGTTCGGTTTTTTTAAACACCCCGTATTATTTTCGATAATTAGTGCGGTAAGAGACTCCCGACTGAAGTTTCGTAAAAAAAAATTTTTAGTTCCCTTAATTTTGACATTTTTTTAACGTTCGACATTTTTCCAACACTTTACGCGAAGCGCTTCGAAAAATTTGAAAAGCGCCACATTGCTGACGTCACTGTTACCCTGTCTGTGTGCGGATTTATGCAAATTTCGATATAAAAACGACCTCAAAATCCAGCGCTCGCATAACAGAAAGTATCTAGAGACTTCAAATTTACCGTTTTCGGCCTTCGGGGGGCCCCGATCGGCTCATTTAGCGAAATTTCCTATGTTTTAATCTGAACTGTCACCCAGCCGCCGTTTGACGTTTCTGAAGGGCGTGAGAATTTTCGCTATTTTCACTATAAAATCGAATTTTCAACCCAGATCTGAGGCACGCGGGATATTGTAGAAGGTTCAAAGTTTACGTTTCGATATGGTTTTATGGAAATAAAGGGGTACTTACTTTGGAGAATGTAATCGTTTTGAAATTTTTGTGATGTCGGCCATTTGCCTTCCTCTTCCTTCCCGTCTCGGTCGTTATTTTTGCACGTTTCCATCTAAAAACGAACTGAAAACCCAGCGCTCGCATAACAGAAAGTATCTAGAGACTTTAAATTTACCTATTCTGACCTTTGCGGGCCTCCGATCGGCCCGTTTAGCGAAATTTCTTACGTTTTCTTGGGAGATGTCACTGCATCGCACCTTCGGTCTCGAAGTTTGACGTTTCTGAAGGCCGATTGTCGGGCGAACGTGTGTGGACGCATATTTTCACTATTTTCGGTATAAAATCGAATTTCAAACCCAGATCTGAGGTACGCGGGATATCGTAGAAGGTTCAAAGTTTACGTTTCGATATGGCTTCGTGGAGAGGAACGCGGGAAAATACGAAAATATCGAATCCGAAATAGTTTGACGTCTAAATATATTTCGCACTGAACAACTGACGTTTCTCCGATTCCCTGCCGATAAGCTATATCCATCTCACTTTTGTCTCGTTTCCTCGCGAAAATCGCAAACCGGCGTCCGCAGACCTCCGGAAAAACGCAAAATCGGACCGGAAAAAAGTAAAAATAACCAACCAAAATACGCCTAAGCGACGACCCAAGGACCGAACTCGACTCCGCGCACCCATACTCGCCGCTGCGCGGCTCGCGAAAAAAGCCTTTCAACGGACACTTTGCCCCTTTTTCGCACCCCCGGTGGGAGCGAGAAAAAACAACGGATTTTAATATATAAGACTAGAAAGGTGGCAAGTCGGCTATCGCCGACTTGACCTTTCTTGGGATGGTGGACACCGGATATTTTCAATAGTATAGTTTTTCTGCAGACCATTGCGAAGAGTTTCAGAAAAAGAAATATTTAAATCCATGAATTTTGATGATTATTGGAGAATGGTTCGGTTTTTTAAACACCCTGTATTGTTCTCATTAAAATAGTTTCCATATAGACCATTGTTTAAAGTTGCATCAAAGGAATATTATACTTCCATGACAGTTTCAATTATCCCAGGTGCAGATCAGCAGTATGACCTGTTCTTTAATTTAATACATTTTAAAATTTTTGGTTACAATATTATGCACTCTTGTATTTTTATCACTATCAATTGTCGTAGGTGCAGATCAGCAGTATGATCTGTTCTTTTATTTAACATTTCTCAAAATTGTTAAATACATTAGTTATGCTTTTCTGTTTTTTATCAATTATCGTAGGTGCAGATCAGCAGTATGATCTGTTCTTTCATTTAACACTTCTTAAAATTTTTGTTTATAATATTATGCACGCTTCTATTTTTATGACTATTAATTATCGTAGGTGCAGATCAGCAGTATGATCTGTTCTATTATTTAACACTTCTCAAATTTGTTACCCATATTAGTTACGCTTGTCTATCTTTTATCAATTATCGTAGATGCAGATCAGCAGTAGAGAATGGTTCGGTTTTTTTAAACACCCTGCATTTTTTCGTTAGGGTAGTTTTTCCGCAGACTATTGCAAAAAGTTTCATCAAAGAAATATTATACTTCCATGACAGTTTCAATTATCGCAGGTGCAGATCAGCAGTATGATCTGTTCTTTAATTAAATACATTTTAAAATTTTTGGTTACAATATTATGCACTCTTGTATTTTTATCACTATCAATTGTCGTAGGTGCAGATCAGCAGTATGATCTGTTCTTTTATTTAACATTTCTCAAAATTGTTAAATACATTAGTTATGCTATTCTGTTTTTTATCAATTATCGTTGGCGCAGATCAGCAGTATGATCTGTTCTTTCATTTAACACTTCTTAAAATTTTTGTTTATAATATTATGCACGCTTCTATTTTTATGACTATTAATTATCGTAGGTGCAGATCAGCAGTATGATCTGTTCTATTATTTAACAATTATCAAATTTGTTACCTATATTAGATACGCTTGTCTATCTTTTATCAATTATCGTAGATGCAGATCAGCAGTAGAGAATCGTTCGGTTTTTTAAACACCCTGTATTGTTCTCATTAAAACAGTTTCCATATAGACTATTGTTAAAAGTTTCATCAAAGAAATATTATACTTCCATGACAGTTTCAATTATCGCAGGTGCAGATCAGCAGTATAATCTGTTCTTTAATTTAATACATTTTAAAATTTTTGGTTACAATATTATGCACTCTTGTATTTTTATCACTATCAATTGTCGTAGGTGCAGATCAGCAGTATGATCTGTTCTTTTATTTAACATTTCTCAAAATTGTTAAATACATTAGTTATGCTATTCTGTTTTTTATCAATTATCGTAGGCGCAGATCAGCAGTATGATCTGTTCTTTCATTTAACACTTCTTAAAATTTTTGTTTATAATATTATGCACGCTTCTATTTTTATGACTATTAATTATCGTAGGTGCAGATCAGCAGTATGATCTGTTCTATTATTTAACACTTCTCAAATTTGTTACCTATATTAGTTACGCTTGTCTATCTTTTATCAATTATCGTAGATGCAGATCAGCAGTAGAGAATGGTTCGGTTTTTTTAAACACCCTGCATTTTTTCGTTAGGGTAGTTTTTCTGCAGACTATTGCAAAAAGTTTCATCAAAGAAATATTGTACTTCCATGACAGTTTCAATTATCGCAGGTGCAGATCAGCAGTATGATCTGTTTTTTCATTTAACACTTCTTAAAATTTTTGTTTATAATATTATGCACGCTTCTATTTTTATGACTATTAATTATCGTAGGTGCAGATCAGCAGTATGATCTGTTCTATTATTTAACACTTCTCAAATTTGTTACCTATATTAGTTACGCTTGTCTGTCTTTTATCAATTGTCGTAGATGCAGGTCAGCAGTAGAAAATCGTTCGGTTTTATAAACACCCTGTATTGTTCTCATTAAAATAGTTTCCATATAGACTATTGTTAAAAGTTTCATCAAAGAAATATTATACTTCCATGACAGATTCAATTATCGCAGGTGCAGATCAGCAGTATGATCTGTTCTTTAATTTAATACATTTTAAAATTTTTGGTTACAATATTATGCACGCTTGTACTTTTATCACTATCAATTGTCGTAGGTGCAGATCAGCAGTATGATCTGTTCTTTTATTTAACGTTTCTCAAAATTGTTAAATACATTAGTTATGCTTTTCTGTTTTTTATCAATTATCGTAGGTGCAGATCAGCAGTATGATCTGTTCTTTCATTTAACACTTCTTAAAATTTTTGTTTATAATATTATGCACGCTTCTATTTTTATGACTATTAATTATCGTAGGTGCAGATCAGCAGTATGATCTGTTCTATTATTTAACTCTTCTCAAATTTGTTACCTATATTAGTTACGCTTGTCTATCTTTTATCAATTATCGTAGATGCAGATCAGCAGTAGAGAATGGTTCGGTTTTTTTAAACACCCTGCATTTTTTCGTTAGGGTAGTTTTTCTGCAGACTATTGCAAAAAGTTTCATCAAAGAAATATTATACTTCCATGACAGTTTCAATTACCGCAGGTGCAGATCAGCAGTATGATCTGTTCTTTAATTTAATACATTTTAAAATTTTTGGTTACAATATTATGCACTCTTGTATTTTTATCACTATCAATTGTCGTAGGTGCAGATCAGCAGTATGATCTGTTCTTTTATTTAACATTTCTCAAAATTGTTAAATACATTAGTTATGCTATTCTGTTTTTTATCAATTATCGTAGGCGCAGATTAGCAGTATGATCTGTTCTTTCATTTAACACTTCTTAAAATTTTTGTTTATAATATTATGCACGCTTCTATTTTTATGACTATTAATTATCGTAGGTGCAGATCAGCAGTATGATCTGTTCTATTATTTAACACTTCTCAAATTTGTTACCTATATTAGTTACGCTTGTCTGTCTTTTATCAATTATCGTAGATGCAGATCAGCAGTAGAGAATCGTTCGGTTTTTAAACACCCTGTATTGTTCTCATTAAAATAGTTTAAATATAGACTATTGTTAAAAGTTTCATCAAAGAAATATTATACTTCCATGACAGTTTCAATTATCGCAGGTGCAGATCAGCAGTATGATCTGTTCTTTAATTTAATACATTTTAAAATTTTTGGTTACAATATTATACACTCTTGTATGTTTATCACTATCAATTATTGTAGGTGCAGATCAGCAGTATGATCTGTTCTTTTATTTAACATTTCTCAAAATTGTTAAATACATTAGTTATGCTTTTCTGTTTTTTGATCAATTATTGTAGGTGCAGATCAGCAGTATGATCTGTTCTTTAATTTAATACATTTTAAAATATTTGGTTACAATATTATGCACTCTTGTATTTTTATCACTATCAATTGTCGTAGGTGCAGATCAGCAGTATGATCTGTTCTTTAATTTAATACATTTTAAAATATTTGGTTACAATATTATACTCTTGTATGTTTATCACTATCAATTATCGTAGGTGCAGATCAGCAGTATGATCTGTTCTTTTATTTAATATTTCTCAAAATTGTTAAATACATTAGTTATGCTTTTCTGTTTTTTATCAATTATTGTAGGTGCAGATCAGCAGTATGATCTGTTCTTTAATTTAATACATTTTAAAATATTTGGTTACAATATTATGCACTCTTGTATTTTTATCACTATCAATTGTCGTAGGTGCAGATCAGCAGTATGATCTGTTCTTTTATTTAACATTTCTCAAAATTGTTAAATACATTAGTTATGCTTTTCTGTTTTTTGATCAATTATTGTAGGTGCAGATCAGCAGTATGATCTGTTCTTTAATTTAATACATTTTAAAATTTTTGGTTACAATATTATGCACTCTTGTATTTTTATCACTATCAATTGTCGTAGGTGCAGATCAGCAGTATGATCTGTTCTTTTATTTAACATTTCTCAAAATTGTTAAATACATTAGTTATGTTTTTCTGTTTTTTATCAATTATCGTAGACGCAGATCAGCAGTATGATCTGTTCTTTCATTTAATACTTCTTAAAATATTTGTTTATAATATTATGCACGCTTCTATATTTATGACTATTAATTATCGTAGGTGCAGATCAGCAGTATGATCTGTTCTATTATTTAACACTTCTCAAATTGTCTATCTTTTATCAATTATAGTAGATGCAGATCAGCAGTAGAGAATGGTTCGTGTTTTTTAAACACCCAGTATTTTGTCATTAGTATATTTTTCCTACAGAACATTGTAAAAAGTTTCATCAAAAAAAATTTTCAATTCCAGGAATTTTGAGGACTTTTAGAGAATGGTTTGGTTTTGTTAAACACCATGTATTTGCTCATTAGTATAACTTTTTTACAATCGTGAAAAGTTTCATAAAAAAAATTAAAATCCATAAATTTTGTGGATCTAGAGAATGGTTCTTTATTTTACACCCTGTATTTTTTCATAAGTATGTGTTTATATACACATAATAATACCAAAGTATGTATTTTTTATAGTTTTTTTACAAACTATTGTAAAAAGTTTCATCACAAATCAAAAAAGAATTTTCAATTCCAGGTTTTAAGGATTTTTAGAATGTAAAATGTTTCATCAAAAAATTTTTTTAATTCCACGAATTTTGAGGATTTTTAAAGGTTCGGTTTTTGTAAACACTAAGTATTTTTTCATTAGGTTAGATTTTTTATAGTGTATTGCGAAAAGTGCCGTTAAAACAAAATTTTCAATTCCACGAATTTCGATGATTTTAGAGAATAGTTCGGTTTTTTTAATTACCCAGTATTTTTTAATTAGTACAGTATTTTCTAATTTGTACAGTTGTTTTGCAACTTACTGCGAAAAGTGACATAAAAAAATTTTCAATTCCCTGAATTTGGAGGAATTTTAGATAATGGTGCGGTTTTTTTGAACCTTCCGCTTTTTTCCATTATTACAGTTTTTTTACAGCCTATTGTGAAAAGTTTTATCAAAAAAAATGTTTAATTTCATGAATTTCGAGGATTTCAAGAGAATGGTTCGGTTTTTTAAACACCCAGTATTTTTTAATTAGTATAGTTTTTCTGCAGACTATTGCGATAAGATTTATAAAAAAAAGTTTAATTCCATGTATTTTGAGGATTTTTAGAGAATGGTTCGGTTTTTTTAAACGCTCTGTATTTATTCATTATTACAGTTTTTTACGGCCCATTGTGAAAAGTGTCTACAAAAAAAATATTAATTCCATAAATTTCGAGGATTTCAAGAGAATGTTTCGATTTTTTTAAACACCCAGTATTTTTTAATTAGTATAGTTTTTCTGCAGACTATTGCGATAAGTTTTATAAAAAAAAGTTTAATTCCATGTATGTTGAGGATTTTTAGTGAATGGTTAGGTTTTTTTAAACACTCTATATTTTTTCATCATTACAGTTTTTTTACAACCTATTGTGAAAGGTGTCTACAGAAAAAAATATTAATTCCATAAATTGCGAGGATTTCAAGAGAATGGTTCGGTTTTTTAAACACCCAGTATTTTTTAATTAGTATGGTTTGTCTGCAGACTATTGCGATAAGTTTCATAAAAAAAAATTTAATTCCATGAATTTTGAGGATTATTAGACAATGGTTCGGTTTTTTCAAACACCCTGTATTATTTCATTATTACAGTTTTTTTACATTCTATTGTGAAAGGTGTCTACAAAAAAAATATATTAATTCCTTAAATTTTGATGATTTTTAGGGAATGGTTCGTTTTTTTTAAACATCCTGTATTTTTTCAGTAGGACAGTTTTTTGCAGTTTTTTGTGAAAAGTTTTGTAAAAAAAATTTTTTAATTCCATGAATTTCGAGGATATCAAGAGAATGGTTCGGTATTTTTAAACACCCAGTATTTTTTCATTATTACAGTTTTTTTGCAGCCTATTGTGAAAGGTGTCTAAAAAAAGAAATATTAATTCCACGAATTTTGATTTGTTCATTAGTATAGTCTTTTTGCAGACTATTGCGATAAGTTTCATAAAAAAAAATGTATTCCATGAATTTTGAGGATTATTAGAAAATGGTTCGGTTTTGTAAAACATCCTGCATTTTTTTAATAAGGGTAGTTTTTTTGCAGCCTATTGTGAAAGGTGTCATAACAAAAATATTAATTCCATACATTTTGAGGGTTTTTAGGGAATGGTTCTGTTTTTTGAAACACCCAGTAGTTTTTTAATTAGTAAAGTTTTCTTACAGACCATTGTGAAAAGTTTCACTAAAAAATATTCCATGAATTGTGAGGATTCTTAGAGAATGGTTTGGTTTTGTTAAACACCCTGTATTTTTTCATTATTACAGTTTTTTTTACAGCCTATTGTGAAAGGTGTCTACAAAAAAAACTTTGAATTCCACGAAATTTGAGGATTTCAAGAGAATGGTTCGGTTTTTTTAAACCCCCTGTATTTTTAATTAGTATAGTTTTTCTGCAGACTATCGCGAAGAGTTTCAGAAAAAAAAGGAATTTTTAAATTCACAAATTTTGAGGATTTTTCGATAAAGGTTCGGTTTTTTTAAACACCCCGTATTTTTTTCGATAATTAGTGCGGTAAGAGACCCCCGACTGAAGTTTCGTAAAAAAAAAAAATTTCAGTTCCCTTAATTTTGACATTTTTTTAGCGTTCGACATTCTTCCAACACTTTATATATAAAACGGTCTTTCGCACGTCAGACGACCCCTCCGAAGCGAAAAAACCGAAAATTTCCTCGAATCTATAATTTTTATTTTTTTCTCGTCAATTTTTATCGTAACACCCCGTACATCGAGCTTTTTTGAGTCGCATTGTATATAAGCGAAGCGCCTCGAAAAATTTGAAGAGCGCCACATTGCTGACGTCACTGTTACCCCGTCTGGGTGCGAATTTATGCAAATTTCGATACAAAAAAGACCTTAAAACCCAGCGCTCGCGTAACAGAAAGTATCTAGAGACTTTAAATTTACCGTTTTCGGCCTTCGGGGGGCTCCGATCGGCCCATTTAGCGAAATTTCCTATGTTTTAATCTGAACTGTCACCACTCGTCGTTTGACGTTTCTGAAGATCGCGCTCCCGACGGAGTGCAGTCTACCAAATTTTCGTTATTTTCACTATAAAATCGAATTTTAAACCCAGATCTGAGGCACGCGGGAAATTGTAGAAGGTTCAAAGTTTACGTTTCGATATGGTTTTATGGAAATAAAGGAGTACTTACTTTGGAGAATGTAATCGTTTTGAAGTTTTTGTGATGACTGGCATTTGCCTTCCTCTTCCTTGCCGTCTCGGTCGTTATTTTTGCATATTTCCATCTAAAAACGAACTGGAAACCCAGCGCTCGCATAACAGAAAGTATCTAGAGACTTTAAATTTACCTTTTCTGGCCTTTGCGGGCCTCCGATCGGTCCGTTCGGCGAAATTTCCTATGTTTTAATCTGAACTGTCACCACTCGTCGTTTGACGTTTCTGATGGCGGAGTGCAGTCTACCAAATTTTCTATAATTTCACTATAAAATCGAATTTTAAACCCAGATCTGAGGCACGCGGGATATTGTAGAAGGTTCAAAGGTTACGTTTCGATATGGTTTTATGGAAATAGAGGGGTACTTACTTTGGAGAATGTAATCGTTTTGAAGTTTTTGTCATGACTGGCATTTGCCTTGCTCTTTCTTGCCGTCTCGTTCGTTATTTTTGCACATTTCCATCTAAAAACGAACTGGAAACCCAGCGCTCGCATAACATAAAGTATCTAGAGACTTTAAATTTACCTTTTCTGGCCTTTGCGGGCCTCCGATCGGCCCATTCGGCGAAATTTCTTACGTTTTCTTGGGAGATGTCACCGCACCGCACCGTCTGGCTCGAAGTTTGACGTTTCTGAAGGCCGATCGTCGGGCGAACGTGCGTGGACGCATATTTTCACTATTTTCGCTATAAAATCGAATTTTAAACCCAGATCTGAGGCACGCGACATATTGTAGAAGGTTCAAAGTTTACGTTTCGATATGGCTTCGTGGAAAGGAATGCGGGAAAATACGAAAATATAGAATCGGAAATAGTTTGACGTCTAAATATATTTCGCACTGAACAACTGACGTTTCTCTGATTCCCAGCCGATAAGCTCCGCCCGCGCTATATCCATCTCGGTCGCCGAGATCGGCGGGCGAGGACCCTACGAAAAACGGAAAATTTATCTAGAAAAACGCGAAAAACGGCCCGCCGGGCGCCTCGTCGCGACGGAGAAAGGACGAATGAAGCCTCCCGGCCCGCTGCCGCGTCGCCGGAAGACTCGCGTAAAATACCTCGCCCGAAGCAAAATCGGCCTCGGAGCGGTCGCGGGACTTCCGATAAGGGGCGTTTTTTTCGACTTTTGTCTCGTTCCCTCGCGAAAATCGAAATGTAGCGTCCGCAGACCTCCGGAAAAACGCAAAATTCGCCCGGAAAAAAGTAAAAATTACCAACGAAAATACGCCTAAGCGACAACCGAAGGACCGAAGGGCGCTTCGCGCCCATGGGCTCGCCGCGGCGCGGCTCGCGAAAAAAGCCTTTGAACGGACACTTTGCCGCTTTTTCGCACCCCCGGTGGGAGCGAGAGGAAATCACGCATTTTAATATATAAGAACTAGAAAGGTGGCAAGTCGGCTATCGCCGACTTGACCTTTCTTGGGATGGTGGACACCGGATATTTTCAATAGTATAGTTTTTCTGCAGACCATTGCGAAGAGTTTCAGAAAAAGAAATTTTTAAATCCATGAATTTTGAGGATTATTTGAGAATGGTTCTGTTTTTTAAACACCCTGTATTGTTCTCGTTAAAACAGTTTCCATATAGACCATTGTTAAAAGTTGCATCAAAGGAATATTATACTTCCATGACAGTTTCAATTATCGCAGGTGCAGATCAGCAGTATGATCTGTTCTTTAATTTAATACATTTTAAAATTTTTGGTTACAATATTATACACTCTTGTATGTTTATCACTATCAATTGTCGTAGGTGCAGATCAGCAGTATGATCTGTTCTTTTATTTCATATTTCTCAAAATTGTTAAATACATTAGTTATGTTTTTCTGTTTTTTATCAATTATTGTAGGTGCAGATCAGCAGTATGATCTGTTCTTTTATTTAACATTTCTCAAAATTGTTAAATACATTAGTTATGCTTTTCTGTTTTTTTATCAATTATTGTAGGTGCAGATCAGCAGTATGATCTGTTCTTTAATTTAATACATTTTAAAATATTTGGTTACAATATTATACTCTTGTATGTTTATCACTATCAATTGTCGTAGGTGCAGATCAGCAGTATGATCTGTTCTTTTATTTAATATTTCTCAAAATTGTTAAATACATTAGTTATGCTTTTCTGTTTTTTTTCAATTATTGTAGGTGCGGATCAGCAGTATGATCTGTTCTTTCATTTAAAATTTCTTAAAATTTTTGTTTATAATATTATGCACGCTTGTATTTTTATGACTATTAATTATCGTAGGTGCAGATCAGCAGTATGATCTGTTCTATTACTTAACACTTCTCAAATTTGTTACCTATATTAGTTACGCTTGTCTATCTTTTATAAATTATCGTAGAAGCAGATCAGCAGTAGAGAATGGTTCGGTTTTTTTAAACACCCTGCATTTTTTCGTTAGGGTAGTTTTTCTGCAGACTATTGCAAAAAGTTTCATAAAAAAATAAATTAATTCCATGAATTTTGAGGATTATTAGGGAATAGTTCGGTTTTTTTAAACATTCTGTATTTTGTCATTAGCATAGTTTTTATACAAAACATTGTCAATAGTTTCATCAAAACAAACTTTTGTAAGTCCATGTATTTTGGGAGTTTAAATATTGGTTCAGTTTTCTTAAACACCCTGTATTGTTCTCATTAAAATAGTCTCTATATAGACCATTGTTAAAAGTTTCATCAAAGAAATATTTATACTTCCATGACAGTTTCAATTATCGCAGGTGCAGATCAGCAGTATGATCTGTTCTATTATTTAACTCTTCTCAAATTTGTTACCTATATTAGTTACGCTTGTCTATCTTTTATCAATTATCGTAGATGCAGATCAGCAGTAGAGAATGGTTCGGTTTTTTTAAACACCCTGCATTTTTTCGTTAGGGTAGTTTTTCTGCAGACTATTGCAAAAAGTTTCATCAAAGAAATATTATACTTCCATGACAGTTTCAATTATCGCAGGTGCAGATCAGCAGTATGATCTGTTCTTTAATTTAATACATTTTAAAATTTTTGGTTACAATATTATGCACTCTTGTATTTTTATCACTATCAATTGTCGTAGGTGCAGATCAGCAGTATGATCTGTTCTTTTATTTAACATTTCTCAAAATTGTTAAATACATTAGTTATGCTATTCTGTTTTTTATCAATTATCGTAGGCGCAGATCAGCAGTATGATCTGTTCTTTCATTTAACACTTCTTAAAATTTTTGTTTATAATATTATGCACGCTTCTATTTTTATGACTATTAATTATCGTAGGTGTAGATCAGCAGTATGATCTGTTCTATTATTTAACACTTCTCAAATTTGTTACCTATATTAGTTACGCTTGTCTGTCTTTTATCAATTATCGTAGATGCAGATCAGCAGTAGAGAATCGTTCGGTTTTTTAAACACCCTGTATTGTTCTCATTAAAATAGTTTAAATATAGACTATTGTTAAAAGTTTCATCAAAGAAATATTATACTTCCATGACAGTTTCAATTATCGCAGGTGCAGATCAGCAGTATGATCTGTTCTTTAATTTAATACATTTTAAAATTTTTGGTTACAATATTATGCACTCTTGTATTTTTATCACTATCAATTGTCGTAGGTGCAGATCAGCAGTATGATCTGTTCTTTTATTTAACATTTCTCAAAATTGTTAAATACATTAGTTATGCTTTTCTGTTTTTTATCAATTATCGTAGGCGCAGATCAGCAGTATGATCTGTTCTTTCATTTAATACTTCTTAAAATTTTTGTTTATAATATTATGCACGCTTCTATATTTATGACTATTAATTATCGTAGGTGCAGATCAGCAGTATGATCTGTTCTATTATTTAACACTTCTCAAATTGTCTATCTTTTATCGATTATAGTAGATGCAGATCAGCAGTAGAGAATGGTTCGTGTTTTTTAAACACCCAGTATTTTGTCATTAGTATATTTTTCCTACAGAACATTGTAAAAAGTTTCATCAAAAAATTTTCAATTCCAGGAATTTTGAGGACTTTTAGAGAATGGTTTAGTTTTGTTAAACACCCTGTATTTGCTCATTAGTATAACTTTTTTACAATCGTGAAAAGTTTAATAAAAAAAATTAAAATCCATAAATTTTGTGGATCTAGAGAATGGTTCTTTATTTTACACCCTGTATTTTTTCATAAGTATGTGTTTATATACACATAATAATACCAAAGTATGTATTTTTTATAGTTTTTTTACAAACTATTGTAAAAAGTTTCATCACAAATCAAAAAAGAATTTTCAATTCCAGGTTTTAAGGATTTTTAGAATGTAAAATGTTTCATCAAAAAATTTTTTTAATTCTACGAATTTTGAGGATTTTTAAAGGTTCGGTTTTTGTAAACACTAAGTATTTTTTCATTAGGTTAGATTTTTTATAGTGTATTGCGAAAAGTGCCGTTAAAACAAAATTTTCAATTCCACGAATTTCGATGATTTTAGAGAATAGTTCGGTTTTTTTAATTACCCAGTATTTTTTAATTAGTACAGTATTTTCTAATTTGTACAGTTGTTTTGCAACTTACTGCGAAAAGTGACATAAAAAAAATTTTCAATTCCCTGAATTTGTAGGAATTTTAGATAATGGTGCGGTTTTTTTGAACCTTCTGCTTTTTTCCATTATTACAGTTTTTTTACAGCCTATTGTGAAAAGTTTTATCAAAAAAAATGTTTAATTTCATGAATTTCGAGGATTTCAAGAGAATGGTTCGGTTTTTTAAACACCCAGTATTTTTTAATTAGTATAGTTTTTCTGCAGACTATTGCGATAAGTTTTATAAAAAAAAGTTTAATTCCATGTATTTTGAGGATTTTTAGAGAATGGTTCGGTTTTTTTAAACGCTCTGTATTTATTCATTATTACAGTTTTTTACGGCCCATTGTGAAAAGTGTCTACAAAAAAAATATTAATTCCATAAATTTCGAGGATTTCAAGAGAATGGTTCGATTTTTTTAAACACCCAGTATTTTTTAATTAGTATAGTTTTTCTGCAGACTATTGCGATAAGTTTTATAAAAAAAAGTTTAATTCCATGTATGTTGAGGATTTTTAGTGAATGGTTAGGTTTTTTAAACACTCTATATTTTTTCATCATTACAGTTTTTTTACAACCTATTGGGGAAGGTGTCTACAAAAAAAAATATTAATTCCATAAATTGCGAGGATTTCAAGAGAATGGTTCGGTTTTTTAAACACCCAGTATTTTTTAATTAGTATGGTTTGTCTGCTGACTATTGCGATAAGTTTCATAAAAAAAAATTTTATTCCATGAATTTTGAGGATTATTAGACAATGGTTCGGTTTTTTCAAACACCCTGTATTATTTCATTATTACAGTTTTTTTACATTCTATTGTGAAAGGTGTCTACAAAAAAAATATATTAATTCGTTAAATTTTGATGATTTTTAGGGAATGGTTCGTTTTTTTTAAACATCCTGTATTTTTTCAGTAGGACAGTTTTTTGCAGTTTTTTGTGAAAAGTTTTGAAAAAAAATTGTTTAATTCCATGAATTTCGAGGATATCAAGAGAATGGTTCGGTATTTTTAAACACCCAGTATTTTTTCATTATTACAGCTTTTTTACAGCCTATTGTGAAAGGTGTCTAAAATAAGAAATATTAATTCCACGAATTTTGATTTGTTCATTAGTATAGTCTTTTTGCAGACTATTGCGATAAGTTTCATAAAAAAAAATGTATTCCATGAATTTTGAGGATTATTAGAAAATGGTTCGGTTTTGTAAAACATCCTGCATTTTTTTAATAAGGGTAGTTTTTTTGCAGCCTATTGTGAAAGGTGTCATAACAAAAATATTAATTCCATACATTTTGAGGGTTTTAGGGAATGGTTCTGTTTTTTGAAACACCCAGTAGTTTTTTAATTAGTAAAGTTTTCTTACAGACCATTGTGAAAAGTTTCATTAAAAAATATTCCATGAATTGTGAGGATTCTTAGAGAATGGTTTGGTTTTGTTAAACACCCTGTATTTTTTCATTATTACAGTTTTTTTTACAGCCTATTGTGAAAGGTGTCTACAAAAAGAAATATTAATTCCACGAATTTTGAGGATTTTTAGAGAATGGTTCGGTTCTCTTAAACACTGGATATTTTCATTAGTATATATATATTTTTTTAACAGCCTATTGCAAAAAGTGTTTACAAAAAAAAATTTGAATTCCACGAAATTTGAGGATTTCAAGAGAATGGTTCGGTTTTTTAAAACCCCCTGTATTTTTAATTAGTATAGTTTTTCTGCAGACTATCGCGAAGAGTTTCAGAAAAAAAAGGAATTTTTAAATTCACAAATTTTGAGGATTTTTCGATAAAGGTTCGGTTTTTTTAAACACCCCGTATTTTTTTCGATAATTAGTGCGGTAAGAGACCCCCGACTGAAGTTTCGTAAAAAAAAAAATTCAGTTCCCTTAATTTTGACATTTTTTTAGCGTTCGACATTCTTCCAACACTTTGTATATAAAACGGTCTTTCGCACGTCAGACGACCCCTCCGAAGCGAAAAAACCGAAAATTTCCTCGAATCTATAATTTTTATTTTTTTCTCGTCAATTTTTATCGTAACACCCCGTACATCGAGCTTTTTTGAGTCGCATTGTATATAAACGAAGCGCCTCGAAAAATTTGAAGAGCGCCACATTGCTGACGTCACTGTTACCCCGTCTGGGTGCGAATTTATGCAAATTTCGATACAAAAAAGACCTTAAAACCCAGCGCTCGCGTAACAGAAAGTATCTAGAGACTTTAAATTTACCGTTTTCGGCCTTCGGGGGGCTCCGATCGGCCCATTTAGCGAAATTTCCTATGTTTTAATCTGAACTGTCACCACTCGTCGTTTGACGTTTCTGAAGATCGCGCTCCCGACGGAGTGCAGTCTACCAAATTTTCGTTATTTTCACTATAAAATCGAATTTTAAACCCAGATCTGAGGCACGCGGGAAATTGTAGAAGGTTCAAAGTTTACGTTTCGATATGGTTTTATGGAAATAAAGGGGTACTTACTTTGGAGAATGTAATCGTTTTGAAGTTTTTGTGATGACTGGCATTTGCCTTCCTCTTCCTTGCCGTCTCGGTCGTTATTTTTGCACATTTCCATCTAAAAACGAACTGGAAACCCAACGCTCGCATAACAGAAAGTATCTAGAGACTTTAAATTTACTTTTTCTGGCCTTTGCGGGCCTCCGATCGGTCCATTCGGCGAAATTTCCTATGTTTTAATCTGAACTGTCACCACTCCTCGTTTGACGTTTCTGATGGCGGAGTGCAGTCTACCAAATTTTCTATAATTTCACTATAAAATCGAATTTTAAACCCAGATCTGAGGCACGCGGGATATTGTAGAAGGTTCAAAGTTTACGTTTCGATATGGTTTTATGGAAATAGAGGGGTACTTACTTTGGAGAATGTAATCGTTTTGAAGTTTTTGTCATGACTGGCATTTGCCTTGCTCTTCCTTGCCGTCTCGTTCGTTATTTTTGCACATTTCCATCTAAAAACGAACTGGAAACCCAGCGCTAGCATAACATAAAGTATCTAGAGACTTTAAATTTACCTTTTCTGGCCTTTGCGGGCCTCCGATCGGCCCATTCGGCGAAATTTCTTACGTTTTCTTGGGAGATGTCACCGCACCGCACCGTCTGGCTCGAAGTTTGACGTTTCTGAAGGCCGATCGTCGGGCGAACGTGCGTGGACGCATATTTTCACTATTTTCGCTATAAAATCGAATTTTAAACCCATATCTGAGGCACGCGACATATTGTAGAAGGTTGAAAGTTTACGTTTCGATATGGCTTCGTGGAAAGGAATGCGGGAAAATACGAAAATATAGAATCGGAAATAGTTTGACGTCTAAATATATTTCGCACTGAACAACTGACGTTTCTCTGATTCCCAGCCGATAAGCTCCGCCCGCGCTATATCCATCTCGGTCGCCGAGATCGGCGGGCGAGGACCCTACGAAAAACGGAAAATTTACCTAGAAAAACGCGAAAAACGGCCCGCCGGGCGCCTCGTCGCGACGGAGAAAGGACGAATGAAGCCTCCCGGCCCGCTGCCGCGTCGCCGGAAAACTCGCGTAAAATACCTCGCGCGAAGCAAAATCGGCCTCGGAGCGGTCGCGGGACTTCCGATAAGGGGCGTTTTTTTCGACTTTTGTCTCGTTCCCTCGCGAAAATCGAAATGTAGCGTCCGCAGACCTCCGGAAAAACGCAAAATTCGCCCGGAAAAAAGTAAAAATTACCAACGAAAATACGCCTAAGCGACAACCGAAGGACCGAAGGGCGCTTCGCGCCCGTGGGCTCGCCGCTGCGCGGCTCGCGAAAAAAGCCTTTGAACGGACACTTTGCCGCTTTTTCGCACCCCCGGTGGGAGCGAGAGGAAATCACGCATTTTAATATATAAGAATTGATTTTATGTTCATTAGACGTTAATTTGAAGTCAACTTCAAAGCTATTGCTTATGTATCAGTTTTCTAATATCTTTCGACTCTGATGATGAATTAGATCATTGTTCACCATTGCATCTAATTATTGAATGAAAATAGGATTTTCCACAAAAAATATTGTAATTCATATGACCTTGGAAATGACGTTCAATGTCAAATTGAAAATCGTCTCACTTTGTTCTTTACTACTTTTGTAGGAGTTATTTTCTCAGTGCATGGACAGGGTTATAAGTTGAAACGTTGAAAAAAAAACGAGTGATACTTTTGATAATCTGTGATATATAGCATTATTTTTGATTAAGTGGTGATGACTTTTGTTCATGGTAACAGAATTTCATGCAATTTGACTGAAATTCAAATTGCATAAATTGACGAAACATGTTATTTAAATATTGAAAATTGTCACATGGGAAATTAACAAGGTATTCTTTTTTTTTTCTTGTAAATATATTGGTATTTTTATTGTATATTACATGAAATAATGTTTATAATAGTAGTGCATAGTCAAGTAGTATGACAAAAAGTCAACGACAAATAAATGCATTTTTACAAAGTAAGCAGTCTCTAAAACTGTCAAGCTTTTTAATTTGATGAATCTAACATATAAAGTGTTAGTAAACTTTATTACCATAACTCTTACTGAAATAATGGAAGGCTATAAATACTTCCAACCGTTAATTATGCAGATATTGCAGGTTACATAGGTAATTTACGTCCTACGGTATTATGTCTTTTATTATTTTATTTTGTCACTTTGTTAAATGGAATGCGTGCGTTAAAAAATATAGAAACCACGGTTTTGTGACACGCAATTTTATACGAGTGTAATAACCTTATAGTTTCAGATATTATCAATTAAATAGAATTACCCTTTTCATTTCCCAATACGAAAACATCATTTACGAAGGAGGAAGGTACACCAAATATATGTTAATAATAGGGATGATCAGTTTAATTTGTCATATTGCATCCAAAACTGTGTGCTTACTCAATAAGTGGCATCTTAATAGATATGCTTTTCATGTTACAAAAGGCATAACTCTGCGGTGTATTAGATGTTACAGTAATAATTTCGTTTGCTTAATTTTAAGTTACACCAGATTATATTGGTTTAGAAGATTAGTTGCGACGATCCTTTTGCGGAGTCACCACTGAAGATGCTGACAGTGACCTCTGGAAGTATATGATGCATCGTAATACCAACCAATACCAACAATAGTAATTAAAATCAATATATGAGCGGGTCCATGGCTACTAATAGCAGGTTCGCCTCCACAGAGTTTAGTCCGAGAACAACAATAGTAGGTCAAAGAATCCCAACTAAGCCTACAGATGTGCACATTAATTCTATTACTAGCAGCGACTAGTTACTAGGTCACGACATAACAATCCAGAAACTATTAAAGATTAAATTACATCAAATTGTTATATTGTTTGAGACTCAGTAAGAGAAGCAGATTGAAATGTAGCTCTCTAATTCTAACTAATTTCTATACAAATTTACAATTTTTTTTTTATAAAACATTTTTAAGCTTACTAACAAACAATTTGTAATGTTCTAACTTGCTCTAAAGTGTTATAACTACTCTTAGCGTTACCCAGAAACAACGACGTGGACGTGGTAGGTATTTGTTTCTTATGGGGTGCTTTATAAATAAATATCAGCGAGGGGGGGGGGGCAGGGTATGAGTGAATTAATATGTAATAGGCCTCAAGGGTAGTAGTCTGGCAAATAGTTAGTCACTTACAAGGCTTTATGCTACCCTATTATTTTATCATAGGGACTGTGGAGGGAATAGGACTGTGAAGTGAAACAAACTACTGCTTACTGCTTGTATTCTCACTATTCTCTCCATCCCCCCCCCCAAATGTGTAGCGTGATCTACCAATTTGGGGGGAAAGAAATGCGGGTAAATTTGAATAACACGCTGATGTGTTAGACGATATTATCTATGTAAACATGATGTGGCAACGATGTTTAATCCGGCATTGGATGGATCCGGATTGTCGTATGGGTGCGTCCTCAGAAAGTTCGTAGCGCACCAGGAGCGTCATGTTATCGATTTTTATAGGGTGGTTTATTAATTTTTTTAAAGGTCGAGTAAAAATGTTTTTTTCGATTTTCTGCCTTTGTTAGGCTTCCCGAATACGTGGTTAAAATTAATGATATTATGACTGACTCACCCTGTATATATCTTGAATATTTGGTTAAGAACCAGAAGTATCTCTACAAAATTTGAAAGTGATACGTGAAAACCTTCACAGATTATAGTGAAAAAACTATTTTAAAAGTAAAAATTTAACACCCTGTATATTTTCAGGGAGGCATGTTTTTATATAGGTAAGTAGGGTTAAATCGTTATATTTTGCCGCCAGAAATACACAATTAGCGGGTTGACTTGTTTTTTTGTTACAGCCTGTATAAAAATAAAATAGTAAAAAAAATCCTTTGCGTGAATCCAACTATGAAATTTCAAAAGATCTCAAGTAAAGTACAAAAATATAAAGAAAATATACTCCATATGTGATTCTAATCTTGCCCAATTTTGTAATACACCATGTATGTTCCAAAAAAACTTTTGTTAGTAAATAGCTTTTAATCAAAATATTTCAATAAATAAATTCAAAGAAATTTAAAAATAAATCTCTGGTTCGCCGGTAATGTAAAAAAAAAACTTCTACTAATAAATAAATTTTAATCAAAATATTTCAATAAATAAACTCAAAGAAATTTAAAAATAAATGTCTGGTTCGCCGGTAATGTCTGGTTATTTTATTCTGTTATTGAATTCAAATATAAATTTCTGACATTCTTGTAAAAAAAAATCGAATTTTGATAGTTCTGGTCTTACATAAGCTAAAACGCGGACGCCAAACGCTTCTAGAAAATTATGCGAATGTAACTGCCAGACATTATTGCCAGACGTCGCGACGGGCCGCGAACGCTGGACGTCGCTAGGAAATCACACCTTAAATAGGAAAATATGTGTCAACGCTAACAATCAATGGTAAATGCAATTATGAAAAATGTCTGGTTCGCCGGTTATTTTATTCTGTTATTGAATTCAGATATAAATTTCTGACATTCTTTTGTGAAAAAAAATCGAATTTTGATAGTTCTGGTCTTACATAAGCGAAAAACTGTCATATCAAGAAAAATGTTACTTAAAATCTCCCAGTTTTGTCAGCAACAAAGTAATTACGATTCCTAGTCGTAATTTCTTCTTATAAAAGTTAAAAAGTGAAACACTTACGTAATTTTTCATTTTTTATCTTTCGATGAATATTATATTAAACATCCAAATTCATGAATGTCAACTTGATCATTTTGAAAATTAATTATTTCTCAACCCATATATTCATGGAAAATTTGTATTTTATTTTGACTTAATCTATCACCATGAAGAGTTGGCCTGTGTATTCAGAAACTCCCTATATTTGCAAAAAGGTTTTTTTTTGTTTCTGAGAACTCGTTATTGATGCATGTACTTACGTAACGTAATAATAGGGCTAGTATTTTAATATAATCTGTTATTGTTTTCTTTATGCTGTTGAAGCATATGTTGACAATATCCTGAACGACCCATTTACATACTTGCCGCCAAGAGCAGCAGCATCAATAAATATAGAATTTTTTAGACTACGATTGGAATAAGAGGCAAGCTAGATATTGTGACACAATCTAACAATGCATATGTGATGAAGATATTAGTTTCTAGAGATCTTAGGCGTGATTCTCAGACGGAATGTTGACTTAACCTTTGTATGTAGTTGTGTATACCGACATGACCCTTACGACCCAGACGTACATTTCAATTTCGTGTTATCGCATGTTAGTACTACCCGGAAGTTATTTTACCACCATTTTTATGTCTGTGTTCTCGAGTGTATACAGAGAAATCTTATAAGCAGAAGTGTCAGTGTTGCATCAATTTTTCAATTTGACAAACACCATAAGGAAACATTTTTATTTACTATTGTATATATATATATATATATATACAGGCTGTATCACATAAGAGGGCCACTCCCATGTATCTCGCTTAATATGCGAGACACGTCAAAAATCTTTAATTGTTTTTTGTTGCATTTTTGGAGGCCTTTATGCTCGTAAAAACAAATTTGAGATCCATGGCCAACTTTATGAGAAAAACAAAAAAACCTGTAAAGTAGCCAAACTTCATGTTGAGAAAACTTATTGGTAATAAATTTTGATTGCAAAATTGATACCTTTCACCTGATAGAAACAGATTTTTGAAATATCGTGTGGTTCGCTGCGCCCTCTAGGCGGATAAATTTTTTTTTTATTGAAGCAGGCTATGGCCGGAAAAAATTGCCTGTTTTTGCGTCTTTCATGCAATATACTACATGTTGCCCTTATCTTTTGTATTTATTACATTTTTTTCAATTTTAGTTAAAAAAAATGTATCTAAATATTTTCGTGTTGCTCAAGATAATGTAGAACCTGTTTTAAAGACGCCAACTGCAAAAACATAATAAACAGAATGTACTTTTTTATGCAAAATACAGATTTTCTTATATTATTTTATTGGTTTTCACATTAGAAGCAATTGGGTCTTTAAAATTATTTTGACATAGACAATGTAATAAAATAATATTAAAAGAAAATCTTTATTTTGCATAAAAAAGTACATTCTGTTTTTTTTTTTTTTGCAATTGGCGTTTTTAAAACAGGTTTTACATTATCTTGAGCAACACGAAAATATTTAGGTATATTCATTTTAACTAAAATTGAAAAAAAATTAATAAATACGAAAGATAAGGGCAACATGTAGTATATTGCATGAAAGACGAATAACAGCCAATTTTTTGTGGCCATAGCCGGCTTCAATAAAAAAAATTTTATCCGCCTAGAAGGCGCAGCGAACCACATACGATATTTCAAAAATCTGTTTATATCAAGTGAAAGATATCAATTTTGCAATCAAAATTTATTACCAATAAGTTTTCTCTATCTCTTAAAATAAAAAAGTTAGACAGCCTTAAAGTTTGGGCACTTTACAGGTTTTTTTGTTATTACTCATAAAGTTGGCCATGGTATTTATTCGGGTGAAAGGATAACATTGTAATCATAGTTTTAGCGTCTAGTGTTATGATAACACATTAATTAATCTTTGCGGCACTGTAATTGTGTGATTTCCAAGCGACGCGTCGGTGCATCTACTCTGTGTCCACGTCATTCCTGAGTCCACCCTAATCCACGGTAATACCGTACTATAGTACGTAAGGATCTGTTAGTCCTAGAAATTTCTCTCACCGACAAACCTGCATAATCAGCTGTAAAAAAATGTCGTTTGCACTAAACTTCACAACACTTGCAGTACAAATGTGAGCAGAAATTTTTAGAACACATTGTCGAAGTAAGGACTATGCAAATTCCCCTAAAAGTAGCAAATAAACTTAACAGTAAACCTAAATATTTAATTATTTTTTACTTTCATCGAGAGAAGTAAATATGCAAAATGTATCAAAATAAAATATTTAATGGATGTTTCGCTCACGTTGTATATAGTTATAATGTTTATTTTTAAAATAAAATCAATGTGTCGTTATATTAGAAATACGTCATACTGTTATTTTTGATAGTTAAAACTGAAGCAAAATGTAGATGTTCTAAATAATAGTAAAATGTTTTCCCATTCCCATGTGATGTTTCTTCATACCATTAGTTATACAAGGTGTCCCAGAAATCAACGTTAAGCCGGAAGCGGGCGATGGGCCAAGTCGTGGCAGTTATTAGAAAAATATAAAAAAAAATCTTTGTCATGTACTTTTCAAATTATAAGTATCAAAAAATAAATTGGAAAAACTGACATCCTGTGATGATCTATCAAGTCCTGTGACTACAAATATTAATGTTTCGTCAATCTTTTTTCTGTAATGTATTCATGAATAACCCTTCTGTAAATTACAGTTTAAAATTAAAACATAACTGCCTCAGTTTCAAATAAAATGTTGGATTTTTGCCCAACATTAAATTCAAAATAATTACATCACCCGACTTTAACCGACTGTACTGTAAAAAAATGTACTACACTATTTTGCCAAGTAATTTTAAAAGATGGCGCATTTAGTCCGGATTCTAAAATGGTATGATACTTGCTAGATTACTTCTTTGTTTACGAAAAAAATATATTTTTTTTTTAGTGGAACCGGATTTCAGGCCAATTTTGTTTAATTATTTAAAATGTTGGTAATGCAGCCTGGGCATTTTTAAGACCACAATTTACAGGTACAAGTACACGCCATTTCGACAATGTGAGTGAAACAGATAGAGACATTTTAAATAATTAAACAAAATTGGCCTGAAATCCGTTTCCACTAAAAAAAAATATTTTTTTCCTAAACAAAGAAGTAATCTAGCAAGTATTATACCATTTTAGTATGCGGACTAAATGCTCCATCTTTTAAAAATACTTGCCAAAATAGTGTAGTACATTTTTATACAGTACAGTTGGTTAAAGTCGGGTGATGTAATTATTTTGAATTTAATGTTGGGCAAAAATCCAACATTTTATTTGAAACTGAGGCAGTTATGTTTTAATTTTAAACTGTAATTTACAGAAGGGTTATTCATGATTACATTACAGAAAAAAGATTGACGAAACATTAATATTGGTAGTCACAGGACTTGATAGATCATCACAGGATGTCAGTTTTTCCAATTTATTTTTTGATACTTATAATTTGAAAAGTACATGACAAAGATTTTTTTTATATTTTTCTAATAACTGTCACGACTTGGCCTATCGCCCGTTCCCGGCTTAACGTTGATTTCTGGGACACCCTGTATAAGCTAATGTAGACACATAATCAATTGTTATTTTTCTTTAGTTTAATTGGGTTTTTGCCACTGAAAAAATAAAGGTTAATTAAATATTTTTGAAACTAACTTTGACTAACCAAATATATTCAAAGTATGTCAAGTTTGACAGTTGTTTATCTGCTTTCATAGAGATGTTAAATGATTTTTATTTTATTGTTACTTACTTCTTCTTGATATAACTGTAGCCAACAATGATCAATGTTTACTGGATAGTTTGACACACACTTATCTCCATGATTATTTTGTTGAATGCAGTAAATATTGATCATTGTTGGCTACAGTTGTATCAAGAGAAGACGTAACAATAAAATAAAAATTATTTTACATTTCTATGAAAGCAGATAAACAAATTTTAAACTGTCAAACTTGACTTTTAATACATTTGCTATTTTGAGAACGAAAATAGAATTTTTGGAAACGTGAAAAATACGGAAGTACGCGATAGTAATGTGATTTTTGTTATTTTTACTTATCTGCTTTTTTGTGTGAGATTTTGTGGTTAGGTAAACTTAGTTTAAAAAATAACCTTTGACTGATCCTTTTGGCGCAACTAAAGAAAAACTAGAATTATGCCACAAATAAATAGCTTCAGAGAATAACAAGTGTTGTCTTTTTTTTTGTTTAAATAATCTAGGGTGATTATTTTTAGTGGGAAACCCTGTACTTGTGATAAAAAGCTAAAGCCTACTTGACATACATTAATGCAATACTTAGTAAGGCGTTTCACATTATTCATCGTCACTAAATCCAGTACCTACTACGCGTTAGATGATAGAGAACAATGGATGGGTATGTCACATACCTGTTACTTCACACCATGTAGAAACAATCGATTTTAAACCGGGGAATCGAGCATCGAGCCGGGCAGAACGGAGCCGACTTTAAAAAGGAAGTGTATCAAGATTATAGGAAGTAGATATATCTGTGTAATTATTACAATTTTTCTATTTATACCAACCGGAACAGGAACGTGGTGTTAGTTTTTGCTTTAATGCTTATTATTGACGTATAATTAATTAGAAAATGTAGATGGTAGATACTCATTGAGTTCCTTATAGTGCGTCTTATAAATTAAAATGTTTTTATTAAAAAAAAAATACATAAATACAGGAGGAAGTATACTACTATCGATTTAAAAAAATCGACAATTATAATACTTTGTTATTTTTACAATTTCTTGAGGTATTTAGAATGTTTTAAAAAAGTCAAAATAACACAAAAGTTCTTGATAACACTAGTTATAGTTATGGAATTAATATTCGGATATTAACACAAAAATATTTTATTGAAGCACGTACAAGATTAAATACTACTCTAAGAATACCGGTATGTTATATATCTCATTGTTTTTTAAAAATTTTAAAAACTAACTACACATTAATTTTATCTGTAGTTGATACTGCAAGTTCTTATTGACTAAGTTATGAATTGTATAATATTAAAAAGCAAAAATATAAAAATGCATAGGTCATCATTCTTCTTCCTTTTGAATGGGTCATGGGGATCTAATGATGCCATTGGGACGTCATCTACAGGATTCTGGGAGTTCCTTCATGTTTGAGGAATCTTCAAAATAATAAACTGGATATTCTTCCTGTGGCATGTACAGGTCTACAAAAGGCAGGTAACGATGATAATAATGGTTAGAATAATCCATAATGAACTGGACTGATCATCAGGAAGTGGTTCGATATAGTTAATTGAGGACATATGATGGCTGGATTCAATAATTCTATTTATATCCTCAAAATAGATTCATTCGTTCAATTTTAGACTGTGATGTTTTGTTTGAGTCATCAATAATTTGATTAGGCATAGGTGGATGTAGGATTCCTGTTCCTACATTAGTTGTATCAGTAGATAACAGGAATAATTTTTTATTAATCTAAATTTGGTATGTACTGCTGATGGTGATTAAAGATCGCGCACATTATGCCTGCATGGACCTGCACAGCATGTACCTGCAAAGCCTGTTCATGAAGGTCCCCATATTATTTAATGGACCACACTAGACCAGCACCTGCAATGACCGTCACTGCAGGTCGTGCCGGTGGCCTGCAATTTCTATACTTGACCGCACTAGTCTAAAGTTCTGTTCCCACAAAAGTCAAGAATTGATTTCAATGTGATATAAATATTCGACCAATTAAGTTGTGAATGTGTCGCCTTCGCTTTTCAACAACCTCTATTACTCCTTAAACTTATCTACTTACCTTAAACCAACAAGTCTTTCATCAGATGACAGTGCGCTGCGAAATCTTGTATTTTGGTGGCGAAGACGATCCAAGAGTTAAAAAAAAATTTTTTCTGACTCGGAAATACTGAAAAAATTTTGTTGATTTCCAGTTCCCAAAATAAATTATAAAATTCATCATGCAGCCTTCTGTTTTTACTGATAGGGTGAACCTAAAACTTTCTCATTATTCTCGCTTTTTCCCCTCCTCCGCTTCATACAACATCGTTAAAATAAAAATTTCTTTTTCCGAGCTACACTTAAAAACTTCAAAACGTTTGCCATCTCCTCTGAGCTCCATTAGCGTCACATTGAAATCTGATATTGGCATCTTTTTGAGGAATCAAATCAATTTATGTAAGACTGTATCATACTGACTTTGCTGAATATGCAGTTGGAGGGTTGCCAATTTTGGATAATTGTGGCAATGACTTATTTGATAGGTTCTGGCTTTCCATTGCTTATAAAGTACTGTTCTACCAATGGGCAAGGTATTTATGATTTCCTTTGTCAAGCATTGTTATAGGTTTGAGAAGAATTGTGGTAAGGTTATTTTGTATAATGTATACAGTCACAAGATTTTGCTTATTGTTAATAATATAATATTAAGTATCTATATATTTATTAAACTCCGTGTTCAATATCTTAATTGTAACGAAGTGATTTTTCGTTTTAAATATTTTTAACGAAATATCACCTAACCGCTGATATGTGTTTAATCACCGTCCAAGACAATAGTGCTAAAATGAATACGCAGCCGCCAACTTGTGACCAGTACTGATGGCTTTCAAATACCGAGGAGGCGATTCAGTTCCTGACCAGCCGTTCACGAGAGCACTTCTGTCTGTTCGCCACTCCAGTACCTGACGAGCTGCTCGAGATTTTGCTGACGAACTTAGAATAGTTTTGCCAGGACCACTAGCCGTAGCTTTTGATAAGATTTTTACAAGTCTCATCTGAGGAGTACTGCGCAGTCGCTAACCTGTGACCAGCACTGAGGGCTTTCAAACACCGAGGAGGCAATTCAGTTCTGTCCATCACTCTAGTAGCTGAGGAGCTGTCCGAGACCACTAGCCGTAGCTGCTGTCCAGCCCGAGGACCACTGCCACTACCACCTGGTACCAGCATTGAGGGCTTCCAACTGACCAGTAGACGATTCAGTTTCTGGCCAGCCGTCTACGGGAGGAGTCTTGTCTGTCTAGCCCACCAGAGAAGCCGCCTTTGGTGACTGTTTTATGTCGAGTCTGGGGACCAGTGCGCAGCCGCCTACTGTCCAGAAGGGTAAAGGTGGTACAAACCAAGTTCGAGAGCTGTTAGCTAACACCTGATGAACTGAATGTGTACCAAAGGTCGCGAACAGCTCGTGTTCGCTTTGCGAGTTTGGCTGAAGTTCGGTACATGAGCGGTAAGATCAAAGAAATTGTTAGCAAGCACGTGTGGAATAGCACTTGCAGTGTGGACGTTTTACCGAGCAAGTAGGTATATTGAAGTAAAATGGAGTGGAATACAGATAAATTGTGAATTTGATCGAATATCAGTGCCATCCAAATCTATGGAATCTAAGAAATCCGATTTATATAAAAAAAGGAATATTAAAAAAGACTCAATACAAAAAAATTAGTGCGGTGTTAAATATATCGCCAGATGAAGTAGAACGCAAAATAGCTGTGATTTTAGCTCAATATAGAAGAGTCAGTGCCAAGGCTTTAAGAATGAAGAATGGCACAGGCAATTAAAATTTCTTCATCATCACTCGACATTTTAATATTATTTCGTTAATACAGAACAACCTGCTTCGAACTCTTGGCGAACCCTAACTTCATACCGGAACATGTAGTGTATTAGAACTATACCTAGTGTGGACGTTGAGCTCGTGAACTGCTCACGAGCTGTTCGCGAAGCCAAGCCAAACGAGGGCGTGAAGAGGTAACTAGTAACTACCGCCGTTGCTAGTAGAGATGGGACTTTTAGTTCATTTTGGTGAATTCATTCTATCAGTCTCATTCACCTAAGAGAATCATTCACTTGAGTAATTCATTTGATTCAGTACGGTCGAGAATTGTATTTTTGTAATTCGACCACCGATCGTTCAGTCTCGACGTTCAATATCGGAGTTTGCTTACAACGGCACTGTTTTATGACTCGCGTGGTATCGTAATTTAGAGGCATAAGTATAACATACAACGCTTTCGATATTACAGACAAATCTAGATTTTAGATTAAAACATTTATAGGTAAGCATTTAAATATAGGTAATAAAATATAACTGTTAACTTTGTGCTAATCATACCTTGCCTTTCAGATTTCCGTCCGTACTACGACAGGGTAGAGGCGCTGTTGTCCTTTTCCGGCATGCTTTACCTCACCACGCGTTTGGCTCATAGGATGTTGTTCCTATCCGTCTGTATGAGTTGAAACGTCGTAGCTAACCTTATTTTGCTTAGCAGGCACTTAACCCTACTTTGTAGGGACATGTAGTGTATTAGAACTATACCTAGTGTGGACGTTGAGCTCGTGAACTGCTCACGAGCTGTTCGCGAAGCCAAGCCAAACGAGGGCGTGAAGAGGTAACTAGTAACTACCGCCGTTGCTAGTAGAGATGGGACTTTTAGTTCATTTTGGTGAATTCATTCTATCAGTCTCATTCACCTAAGAGAATCATTCACTTGAGTAATTCATTTGATTCAGTACGGTCGAGAATTGTATTTTTGTAATTCGACCACCGATCGTTCAGTCTCGACGTTCAATATCGGAGTTTGCTTACAACGGCACTGTTTTATGACTCGCGTGGTATCGTAATTTAGAGGCATAGGTATAACATACAACGCTTTCGATATTACAGACAAATCTAGATTTTAGATTAAAACATTTATAGGTAAGCATTTAAATATAGGTAATAAAATATAACTGTTAACTTTGTGCTAATCATACCTTGCCTTTCAGATTTCCGTCCGTACTATGACAGGGTAGAGGCGCCGCTGCCCTTGTCCGGCATACTTTACCTCACCACGCGTTTGACTCATAGGATGTTGTTCCTATCCGTCTGTATGAGCTGAAACGTGGGTCGTAACTAATAATACCGTTCTTACAGCTAGCCGCTTCGCAAGCCCCGCTGACCAGCCGTGCAACCCTTGGAGAGAAGCCCCACTGCCAACGTTTGTTGCTGTTTAATGTTAGTAATAGAAAGTTTATAGTTTTGTAGGTTAACTTTGCTTTGCCCGCTTGATTGCGTCCTCTTGCCTGATTTTGCACGTAGCTTGTAATAACCGCTATCTTGTAACCGTACCGCTGACTCTGTACCGTACATGTTTATTTTGTAGAATTTGCCTCGTGATATTTTACCAGTTAGAATTGTACATATAGGTTTACGCTGAATAAACGCAAATATTTACCAAGTGTGATTTGTTTTACTGGACACCGAAAGTCTAACTCCTCCCTCACGACCCTCTGGAAATAGCGTGTCTTCACTGTAGGCCCCCGAGTAGTGGTGTTTCTGCACTATATACAGAAACTGGCGCCCGAGGCTACCGCCGCCACAGCTCAGGCGCCATAGAGACACTACGTCGCATTGCAATCACGACGTACGTACGTCACATAATATATACGAAAAACGGGTAGACCGTCCTTTTTGATGTAATGTACAAAATAACCATGTACTTCATGTGTTTGCGTATATTAGCCACTATTAATATGCGCTATCAAAATATCTAGCTACTGTTCTACAATTCGTAGTTTCAGGCGTAGGCATCAGCTTAAGTGAGTAGAATATGTATCTATTAACGTAAGAAGGTGCTTTATTGGTTTAGCAAAACGCTTCATTAAGCAGTAATTTTTTGAAATCACTTAAAAGTTCAAATAAAGAAAATATAATTCTGCTTTGAGAATAACATTTGTTGCCTCAAATAACTACAAAACAATTCTTTATACAAACGGAACTTCATGTCACTAAATATATTAGTTCTCTTGATTTTAAGTGATCTTTATTCTTAAAAGAAGAATATATGTTCTAATTATACAGGAATGACTCAATCTTTCAATAAAGTGTTATTGTACTTGAGGAATAGTGAAACTAAGCTAATGTTGGAATAAGTGCATTAATCTTGATGATGGTACAGCTTTTTTGGTGCATATACAAAATATTTGCAAATAAACCGACGTTAGATACAAATGTGCATAAGTAGTTTGAGAGGGATTATAAGTGTAAATTTTGGAATTAATAAAAATAATAATGTTATAAATTTTAAACGACTTAGCAATAAATATAACAAATAATAATGATAAATATTTAATGTACCACATATGAGATAGTCGACCACAACGCCCCTTTAACTTAGCTGATAGTGAAGCTTTTCTAACCAATGTCAGCTTATACGTAATAATTGGTAATATATTTCGTTCCATATATTTTTAGGTATTAATAATATTGTGTGAAACTAACTACTCAGTGGACAAAAGCCCCAACCTGCGTTGAATTACACCCACAATATCTACCCATATATTCCTTATTATTAGCTTTTGTAACATTTTTTTACTGTTTTAGAAAGGTATTTTAAGCTAATATAAATCAAATCTTCTACAATTCCTATCAATGAAGTCATATGTATGTTCTCTGATACCAAACATCTAGGTATGCTAATGAACAATTCCACAGACAAAGCTCTATTCAATAATTATCTAAAGAAAATAATCTAATTTACTCACTCTATAAAAATCTAACTTCACTTTTTTGGCAGTGGGAACACGACAAATTCAACCACAATAGATGAGATCTGACCTATTTCTGCATTTTTAGGATTGCTTCTTCAGGTGGTCTCCTTTAAGTTGAATCAAATATCTAACTATAAAAATTATTATAAAAATTAAAATTATTAGATGTTAAATATCGACAATGACAAAAAAGTGACATCCTGTCAATGAATTAAATATGACAATACCTACTTGAAAAATGTTCACCTTTTATCTAAAAGTTTTTATATATTTTTAGGTATTAATAATATTGTGTGAAACTAACTACTCAGTGGACAAAAGCCCCAACCTGCGTTGAATTACACCCACAATATCTACCCATATATTCCTTATTATTAGCTTTTGTAACATTTTTTTACTGTTTTAGAAAGGTATTTTAAGCTAATATAAATCAAATCTTCTACAATTCCTATCAATGAAGTCATATTTAATTGTTGCTTCTTTTCATTCTACAGGGTGTTAAAGTTGAAACAAATGTTTTCGATTTTGCTATATTTTAAGAACGGATGGACGGATTGTTTTGAAAATTTCTAGTATTTTGTTTTATGAGGTGACAATTACGAATATGCAAACAGTGTGGAGGTCACAACTAGGGGGATGCTGTACTGTTGATGTAAAAATAAGTCTAAATTATTGAATTTTACACTTTTATAATAAGAAACCATTGAACATTTTTGTGGTCGCCGTGCAGCAGCGAGGTACCTACTTGGAATTATATCGATATAACAGATAATTATTGAATAGAGCTTTGTCTGTGGAATTGTTCATTAGCATACCTAGATGTTTGGTATCAGAGAACATACATATGACTTCATTGATAGGAATTGTAGAAGATTTGATTTATATTAGCTTAAAATACCTTTCTAAAACAGTAAAAAAATATTTCGTTCCAGTCAGAAATCAAGTAATATTTATTTTATTTTACATTGTTTAGAAATGTTAAATATTTTAACAAATATCTAGATAAATATTCAAAAGCGTGAGAGAGAAGATTTATGTCTAATACATATATTATATAAAACGGCATTATTTATGCAAATTCTCCATAAACAACAGTTACGCAGATACAAATTTTCCTACTTTTTATATTTCACAAGTCAGTAATGTTAGGTTATAAAGTGGTATTAGCTATTCATTACTGCATCCTTTAAACGGCTCTTGGTAGATTTCCCACATATTTCACTTAAATAGAAGATATCAAGTACCGTAGGGATTTTAATACCCTATGATTAAATTTTGTAATTAATATGTTCGGAAGATATTAAATTTGTTGAAATAAGTTATAATATTTACAAAAAAAAACAAATGATTTCATTAATGGGAAGCAAAAAGCAATGATCTGCTGGAAGTCGCAATTAATAGATAGTAGGAAGTTTTTACTTAATATTCAGGGTGAGTCATTAATAATGATACAGGGCAGATTGTTAACGTCAAAATAAAGCAATTGAGCCCAACATGTCTTATTTAATTGTTGCTTCTTTTCATTCTACAGGGTGTTAAAGTTGAAAAAAATGTTTTCGATTTTGCTATATTTAAAATATAGGACGGATTGTTTTGAAAATTTCTAGTATTTTGTTTTATGAGGTGACATTTACGAGTATGCAAACAGTGTTGAGGTCACAACTAGGGGGCTACTGTACTGTTGATGTAAAAATAAGTCTAAATTATTGAATTTTACACTTTTGAATTTTATAATAAGAAACCATTGAAAATTTTTGTGGTCGCCGTGCAGCAGCGAAGTACCTACTTGGAATTATATCGATATAACAGATAATCCGATCGTAGACTACTTAAGAGATTGTACAACATATTAGGTGAAACAGGATCATTTCGTCCGTAAAGAGACGTTGGAATGCCGAAAATATTAACAGCGGACCAAGAAGATGATGTTTTAGTGTGAACTGCTGAAAACACATGTACAAGAACATGTCACATTTTGACAGCTACTGGCATCAGCCAGTTTCCGTTAGCAGAATACTCCCCAAAGAAAAATTGTATCCTTATCATTTTACTTGAGTTCTACATTTAACACCACAAGACCCTCTAGCTAGGTTACGATTTGCACAATTTTTTCGCCAACAACAAAATGATGACCCAACATTTTATAATAAAATAATATTTACGGACGAAGCCACACTTACCTGATGAAGTGTTTTTGATTGGAGATATAGTCATTCTTGGGAACTAGAAATCCCCATCTGGCAAGAAAAGTACAGCAAGTAGCAATTCTCTCCGATAATATTGTGAGGTCGTTCGTACTACCACGTCCACTTAAACGGAGAAAATTATTTAAATTTTCTAATTAATGACTTGCCACTGCTTCCTTGCCTTAAATTTACGGCAAAACTTCTGGTATTGCATGATGGATGGACATTACTCCCGACGTAAAAGAATATCTTAATAGACATTTTCCGCACCGTTGAATTGGACGCGGCAGCAAGTTCTTTGACCTGCACGTAGCCCTGATTTAAATCCACTGGATTTTTACTTTTGGAGTTCTATTAAATCTTTAGTTTACAAATACATTATTAATAGTCAAGAACAATTGTTGAAACAGATTCAAGAATCTGTTAATATTATCAAGCAACATTTATTCAACGTCAGGCAAAATTGCTAAGAAAGTGCATTGAAGTCGTCGATAGTCTTTTATGATTAATAATTTGTTAAGATATACATAATAAAATTTTCAGTTGTTGTAGTGTTCGTCTTATAGTCCAGTCATTTAAAGTTTTATCTGCGGAAAAATTCCTAGTGAGCTGAATTCTTGTATACACCTTTATTACGGCGTTGTAATGAAGATGTGAAAAATCGACATTGATATCGTGCCGGCTAAAAAAGTTATAAAGGTCAAAAGGTCACGAAAATCAGTTTTTCGCAAATATCTCGCCACCTATTGCTCGGAGGTCAATAGAGGTCATTATAAAAATTGTTTGTCGTGAAATTATCTGTAAAATTAACCGTTTTCGGAGTAGAGCGCTGAGCGCTATTATTGTTAATTCAGTTGACCTCTACACTGATTGCATATTCGTAATTGCCATCTCAGAAACCATAAGACTACAAATTATTAAAACAATCGGTCCATACGTTCTTAAAGTATAGCAAAAAATCGAATACATTTTTTTCAACTTTAACACCCTGTAGAATGAAAAGGAGCAACAATTGAATAAGGCATGTTAGGCACAATCGCTTTATTTTGACGTTAACAATCCGCTTAAGCTATGTACCATTATTAATAACTCACCCTGTATTATCAACTGTCATAAAATATATGAACAGTTTTCGTTAGTTTTCTGACAGATCAAAAGTGATGTTCGCATTGTTCTCTAGTTTCAGGGGGTAAATCACGTATAATACTCCTAGTGCTTAAATTATTTTCGGAAATTTTTTCGAGGTCATGAATATTTTGAAAATTTTCTAAAAATATTAATGAGTGAGGAAACATTTCCGGTTATTAATTTACGCTCAAGGGAAAATTTCACACCAAACTATTTATTAATGAAAGTAGAAATGAAGATCTCGTGCTACAATTAGACTATGTATTGAAAATAATTATTAAATATATTATTATCATTGTTTTTGTTTGTTAATTGCATATTTGACCATTAAACAATTAAAATATTAAATATTGTCAAACAAAATGTCAATTTATACATAAACATCAAAACATGTCCAGTGTGTGTCTCATGCAGCCTACTTAAAGGAGAATATTTTTTGAGTTACAATGGTAACGGAACAAAATACAAGTTTCTAATCGGTTAGGAAACGTTGCTGTGAAATTTTCAGTTAAAAAATGCCGGTCTAGTTTTTATGCACAATATTTTATTTATAATATATTCAAAATAGATACTTGATAAGGCAAGAAACATCCCATTACAATAGGTCTGTTCCAACAGCCGTCGAAAACTGGTTCAGAACCGTGAAAAATGTTTGACCAACACCGTTTTACGTCGCATTCGCCGTGAGTGCATTAACAACTGAACTGACTAACTAGTTCTGGACGGTTCGAAATCGATTCTTGCTGTGTCGGAACAAACCCAATATAAAATTACTTTATACCGAATTTCGAATTTCAACTAAACCGGCATTATCTACTATCAGTGTTATCAATATTACATTATTAATAATAATTATGAAAAAATGTGTTGAGGATATACTCAACTAATTTTATTTTGAAAATAATTATAAGGCACTTTATTCGTTGATGGGAGAACCAGCCCTAAATTACTTAAATGGCTCTATTGAAATAGTGTTTTCTACAAATACAAATAATTTTAAATATTTAAGAACTGAATAATATAGAGCTTAGCAAATAACAGGATTGCTATCTCGGCCACCTGCCAATATTCAAAGGAATCGAAGGAAAAGGAATATATAACGACAGAAAACGGTATAACCAACGAATTTTTAGGTACAGAAATCTTTCAAAATATCTATTTATTATTATATTTAACTCTAGATGATGTAAATATTGTTATAACATAAACTTACATAGTTCTGCATATAAGATTGTTCACTTTTGTTTATAAGTATGTGAAAATAATTGTTAAAATGTGTGGTTAGAATAGCAAAATTATGTGTGTTTTACAAACGCTTTTTAAAAGTTATTATTTTTTTCAGAAAAATTTAAATAGTAAAAGTGAATAAACAGAACATAAAGAATTTTATTTTTGATATTACTTTGGTTCTATGCATTTTATCATCGAGATTTCTGAACCTAAAAGCACCACAATTTTGATCATTTTATGGCGAGAAATACCACGACTTTAACTATGCTAAAATGTATTTTAACAATTTTCGAAATATTTATCATAATAAAAATTTATTTATTACAGGTAAGCAACATAGGTGCAGTGGACTGAAGTAAATTTATGAAAATGTTTGGTTGTAAGTATACATATTATTAGAACATTTGTACAGATGTATCATGCTATTAATTAAATGATAACATTTTACCACATAGTACATATAATGTAATTTGTAAATTGTTTCACCGCTAATAGGATAGTAGCGTGAAAAACATAAATTTTTCATTTGACCTACATATATGCATAATAAGGCATACACCCCACATTGTTATTAAAAAGTTTTTTCTATTGAGACACATTTCAACCATCCTATTTTAACGTAATCGGTATTCAAAATTTATTATTATACACAAGATGTCCCGATATTCCATGTATATGGAACTATAACAGTTTCCTGCAATCAAAATAAGTATAACTAAATTCACCTTTATCCTAAATTGCTTCTTTTAGTTGCTAGACATTAAATTTTACAAAAAAATTGTTTTTTTAAATTTTGAAGAACGAAATTACAAAGATCTTAGTGGTTTTAAAACTTTATCGTACTCGTTGCTGCTTGTAACAGAATTAATGATCATTTTCCTAGCTTTAGCTGAGAACGTTTGACCTCCCAACTAACATTTAAGCCCAATAGACTACTACACAAGAAAAATAATTTTAAATTGATCAAGATTTACTACCTTCCTCCATAAAAATAGTCTTCAAAGTTACAAAATCTTATAATACCAAAATTTGAGTCAAAAATTTGTTAATTAAGAGTAATATAATGACTTCTAAGTAAAATGAAATATATGTCTATTTATACAGTTCGAAATTACATATTGTTTACCTATTCTTTGTTTTCAAATATTAACATTCCAATAACGTGTAAGACGAAGTTATAATTTACTTAATTTCGCCTGGAAATCTGTCTTCAATATCCAAGGATTTTTTAAATTATTACAATTGGTAAATATCTACATATTTATTACGAAATTGTAAAACTTATTTTGTCCTCACCTAGTAGTTAAAAATAAGGTAATAACTAGTTATTTTACCCTATTAAATCCTTCGATTGGTTAAGTTCTATTTTTATTACAATATCAACCTATTTTCAACTTTGTTGATAATTTCTAAAGAATATTTAACCATTTCAATTAACCTAATAGAAATATTGTTCTATATTATGGTATAAATTTACTTGTTAATAATACTTCGACGTAAGTGTGTCTTATAAAGGTTTTTTAGGAAACAAGCTTCTTGTTATATGTATTCTGACAGATCTTCAAGTAATAGCGCGTAGAAATTGTTTTGGCGATCTGCAGTGAAAACCAAGCACACAATATTACAAAGCTGTAAAAAACGAATTTAAGCCAACACTGCATATTATGTAAATCAATCTAATGATAATATATCGATAAACACTTCATATATAAGTATTCTTATAAATGTTATCGTGTCAGATGAATTCAGTAGTGCACGTGAATTGAAATTCGAATTGAGTTCCATTCGAAAATATTTATTTTGTTTTTGTTATTACGCATACATAATATTATTGGCTTTAATTTGAATTTTCAATCACAAATAACTCCAAGAGTAGAATTTTATATGTATCTAGGTACCTAGTAATAATTTAATTGGTAATAAATTACCATAAAATATCTTAATTTGGAGGAAATCTCAACCACAAAGTTAATATTTTCCTGTGACGTCAACATTGGCATAGGCAATTTGCCCTATAGATTAAAATTTGCAGACAAATTTACTTCAAAGTTGATTTTATTTAAGCGGCCATGTTGTAATAAACACTAATTTTTTTTTCATTATTTCTAATTGATTACTCATTAAAATTATGTTAATACAGATAATATTAGTTAATAAATTTGTGACGAAAGATTATTAAACACATTTTATCGCGAAGTACATTCAGTTTTTATTTTAGGTTATTTTTCAGTATAGTAATATTATTAAAAAGCAATAGTGAAAATGTATATTTATAAGGCGAGTTATTTTTATGAAAGTTTGGTCATGACATTATATGAAATAATTTCCTGGGTTGTATAATTGGATGAATGGAAACCAAAAATACAGACTTTATTATATTAAAATCTAAATATCTATAAATATACTAACTCCTACTCTACTTGTAGTTTAGTAGCCTGACTTATAGTCTTTCTTTTTCTTCCTATCCCTGTTCGCTATTAGAATGTATAAAATCAAACATATAATTTTATCTCTCTCTGGTATGTCATATAAAGGGCATTATTAGGGTATATTTTGGTAATAATGTCTTTTATATTTTGAAATTTTAACATAAAATTGGTCCGTATTTCTTTTAGGTCCAATTATCTTATTGGAATAAAATTCTTTCTGACCAATTATTAACTTCCATATTACTTTAGATTTTTTCCCCGCATAAGAAAAAAGGTCAACGAATATAGGTAAACTTTCCTTATACGCAATTGGTCATGAAAAGTTTTTCACCAATTCAGAGGTCAAGTTAACGTAATTTTAACTTTAATTGTTTGTTGGGCTGTCACTGGTGTTCTTGGGCTTGCTGTGTGTTGGTCGATGCTAGTCACAGAATTATTATTGATCATTTTCCTAGCATTAGCTAAGAACGTTTAACCTACCACTGTGGTTATCGGTTAACAACCTCCGTTGTTTACATAGGTTTATCTTATTGGTAATACCACAGAATATATAGCTAACGCAACAGAAGGCTCGTCAAGTAGTGTTTAAATGTAGTCCCCGAAAAGAAGCCGGCTCCAAAAGCCAGCTTCTTTCAAACTGCGCATGTACAGTAGAAAGAGTAAGTTTAGCTATTAGCTCGTAGGTCGCGCCACAGGCGAGTCGATTTTAGCGCCCAATTCAGAAAGCGTTGCCAAATGAAAATTTTACGGAAGTTATTAGAATATTATACCTAAATAATAAAAAGTATTAAATAACAATAATAATATGTATTCTTACACATCAGTGACAACTGACGTTTTTATAATTTACAGTAATTGTAATTCAAAATAAGGTAGACACATATGTAAATAAATAGGCACTTATTTAAAAATTTTAAATTGTGTTAGAATAATAATAATACATCAATAACAATTTGAGAAAACGTAAATATTTCTAATTTTATTAATTGATTAATAATATATGATTTTTCTTTCTGTATAGTTCCAGAATTATACCTTGCTTGTATTACTTCGATAATTACAACTGACATTTTTATAATCGAAGCAAATATTAAAACGACGGAAACAAGCTTATGCATACATACGTAATACCCGTAATACATACATATATACATATACATGTCCAAAAAAATTCCTTGTGCCCTTATCTCAGAAACTGTGATTCGGAAAAAGTTTAAATAAATAATCTTTGGGGATTTCTTTAAATTTATATGCGTTGAATTAAATATAGTGTTCTGAGTAGATAGATAAAATTATATTTTCACAAAAAATACAAATTACATTCCTCTGATGTTTTCATTATCATATAGATTATAGATAGTTAGAATGTTTATAATTATTATTGATTGTATACGAAAGGTAGTATATTTTACTACAATGATAATGTGACGCGGTTTACGGCATTTATTGGAGACGAATGGCTAAAAGACAAAGACGTTTGAGTTCGTTTTAGCCGAGCGGCGGCCGTTCGTCTATCTTTGTCTTAAGATATGGCCAAGGTGTGCATTCAACTGTTTTTATAGAATTTTTTACACACAGCGGCAGATCTTTTTATGTCAGTTTGTTTTGCTACTGTTTATGTGTACTTGTTAAGTTGCTATTTCATTTATTATTAAATACGAGTATATTAGAATAAATCGACAATAATGGCTGGAAATAAGTGCCAATATTTTAATTGTGGTGAAACTCGAAAATCGGGAGTTCGAATGTTTCGGTTTCCACATAAAAATAAAGATTTAAGTAATAAATGGTTTATACATTGTGGTAATCGTAAAATGCCTATACGCAAAAAAACTGCTAATATCATTTTTTTAACCCATAATTTAATTTTTGCAAACAATACAATTTAAAAATGTAAGATTGTATAATACATAACATTGTTATACTTATAAACGGTATGATACAACAATAGTTTCCCTTTGTCTTTATCCTAGGAGACACAAAATATATGATTTAAAAAATAATTCTCTAAAAAAATTTACAAATATAAATTTTTAAATTGACTTGCTTGCTTATTTAATATTCTATAGGAATTAGTCAATATTTCATTCAAATTAAGTATAAAGTTGAATGCACTGATTTAATTTTGATTTTTTTTTCTCTAAAACTAAATTTACCGCACAAAGTAAGAGCGTAAGAAAATGTTTATCAATAATTACCTAAATTACACACAGCTAAGGGAGAAAAAAAATCTCTCCAATTTTTTAAATAGCAATATAGCCACCAATTTTTATTATGACTGATCTAAAATAAGAATATAGCTTACGTTCACTTTTGTAGGTACCTATATCTATACACGTATTTAAGAGATAAATTCATAAAAAAATTATGGAAAATATACATAAAAGTTCACCAATTGTTTACAATTGATTTCGGTGTATCCAAAGAGGTTGGAAGGTTATTTTTATTTTTGCATTTTGATAAATATTTTATTTATTTATTACCACGATTTTATGTGATGTGGTAATTTGATTTGATTTATTGTAATATTTACCACTTTTTTATTTTATTTATGATTTATTTTACCCTGTTACCATTTATTTATTTATTAACATGTTTATTTCTGTTTTGATTTGTTTATGTGTTTATTTATTCATAATACAGTTTGATCTACAAAAAATTTCGAAATCGATAGTATATAGAAAGAGGATACCTACTATTTTTACCACATTTCACTGATTTTTGTATTGTCTCTAAAATATATAATAAATAAATAAGTATCTGTATAGAAGTAATTTTTTTTATGATTTCTATTTTTTTTGTCGACAACAAAGTGCGATATGAGTCTTTCAAACAACAGGAAAGTTTCATTTTAAGATGCTTAATCCGAAGAAATATAAAATTAAAAAAACGCAGTGTTGTCCCAGAACGCCCCTTAACGAAATGATTGAAAAATTTCATAAAAGGGTTTAACATGCGATAGGTCAAACTTTTTAAGTTCATTTTATCGACTATAAACGAGAGTACTTTTTTGTTGAACCTACCCAGATTTATTATTTTAAAGTCTTTATCATACAGGTGTTAAAAATTTAGGCAGTAAGTTGTAAAGTTTAGCCTATCCCTGGTAAACTAAAAAAGCTAAATATGTTTCAACGACACTATTTTAAGAGCTCCTTATTAGTGTCCATCACATTAAATTTTTATTAAATTATATTAAGTAGGTACTTTAAAAGTTATTAAATAAAAACGATTACCAGCTGCATTTTTCAGACACATATCTCTTAGACTTTATTTTAGATGTATTAAGTGAAATGGTTGATTTAGACTTTGTTTTAGATGTATTAACTGTTTCATTAATTTGAGCTTCGACAAGCCATGTGAAATTTTTAACATTTATTGTTCGATAATATATTTTGCTTATATTCTTTGGAATTCGTCTTCAATTTTCTTTTATATATTCAATACACCTTTCTTTGCTGGTGTTTTCAATTTCATATTTCAATAAATAAAAGGCATTTCCGCAAATTAAACATAATTAAACATATTTAAAAAATAATGAACATAAAAAACTCCTTTTTGTTTTATATAAAAAATTCCCTGTTTACAATTCTTTCTAATTTTGAAGAGGGCGATATCATAAATATATCTAATACAATGATAATATATATATATATAATAAAAATCCTTTTTTTCTTTATCCAAAATTTAGATATTTCTAATTTGCCGAATGAATGAACCGTCTTATTTACGAGCTTATTTATGAAAACATATTCTGTACCGCAAGTATAAGCTTATTCACACGTCGCACATACATAAAATTCAATTTAATTTCTTGAAAACCGTAGCACATAGCAAAGTAAACTTAAAAAAAAACATTTTTAAAATTTTGCCTACATTTGCCTCGGTATAGCTATAGATCAATTTTCAATAATTAATATAGTCGCATATTAACATTTTTAATGCATAAATTTACTGCTACAACTTTGAAACAAATTTTTTCGAAAAGGCTTTTAAGTTATCAAAAATTGGTGTGTACCATTAGAAGCGTTATAGTTTTTTTATATGGGTTGTGAAAAAATCATTAACATTAGTAAAATCTCTGTTTTACAACTGCGATGTAATAAAAAAACATAATTGTCAAATAAAATTCAAGCATCAGTAATTTGATTTTAAGTCGGCTCTACTTAAAAAAGTTGTAGAAGTCTATTTTATATTATGGTAAACGTTCCATTTAGTTATAGCTTTAGAAAATGAACCACAAATAAGCGAGTTAGCGAGGCGATTTTAGTCCACTATTAAAATTCATAAACGCAACGCACTTTATAAAGACGGCAAGATATGGCAACAGAGGCAGCGGTCGTCAAGGAAACGAACGCTTTAGGCTGCTTCTTTCGAAGAGCGCATATTTCTAAGTTTTAAAATTTTAACAAATATGTATCGTTGCGCCGTCTGTCGACAATCTCAGTACCTATTCCCTAATATGTCCCCACGAGAGTTCTGTTGCGTAGCTATATTTTCTGTGGTAATACGGATGCTACGATCGGAACCGCTAATCATATTGCTTATGAGATGCCCGTGGTAGGTTTTGTAACTGGTTACTTGTGACTGAGGACACTGCTGACTTCGCAAAGGCTTCGCCACAACCGTTCTTCCAGCACAAGAACTGGCCCTGTTTGAGCATTGCCTCACATCCTATTATTTCTTGTACATAGAAGGGGAAGCACTATGAATAAACCGATGATGTTGCCATGGAGAACTTACTAAGTCCAGTAATGGTATACTTATTTATGGAACACTTTGCGAGTTTCGTGAATCATTTCAACGGTCGCCACCAAAACATTGGTTCAAGAGAAAATAGGGAAATTGAAATTCCTGGATATTTCAGTAGATAGAGACCAAGGTCGGCTGACCCATGGTGTCTACAGAAAAACAACTCATCCTGATAGGTACCTACAAACAAATTCTAATTACCACCCAACACAAAAGCGGACTATGATCAAGACATTGGTACCGGAGTATTACAGGTAAATGGTTATAAGAAATATTAACCTAGTAATCAACCTCAAATACCCACAAAAAGGATATAATGAACCGATGAAAGATTAGCATTATTTCTACCATACGTTCATAATGAACTACAAAAAGAGAACCACTTTCTCTAGAAATGCAATTCGCTGATTTTCCACCACCTTATTTCTGTGGAGTACCTTGGTAATAGGATCTGTTACATTATGAACGTAGAGATACCATTTCATACCATCGGTCAGTGGTCGCGCGGTTTAAGGCGTCAGTACTTGAATCGAGGTGACTAGATCGCTGTGTGGTTCGACCCCCGCAGCCGGTAGACCGTATATAAGCTATATTCGTGGAGAGATTGGCACCCTCTCTGCGGGTATGGTAGGGTGGAAGAATGTTGGCTTGGGTCAATGTGAGAGATTGATACCGGTTGACATTTGACTACCCCCCTAATTAATGAGATTTTCCAGGTTTCCCTCATTCGTGCACTGAATGGTGGTTAGGGCTTACCAACGTAAGTCGTTCCTGGGCGCAAATACGGCCTGCTTAATAATAATATGCCGCCTCCTCTCCCGCACAAGTCTTCGACTTCTGGGCTAATCCTCGTGATTAAAATGAGGGGTAGAGATATTATTATTATTATTATTATTTGCTGATCATCCATCAGTTTTTTGTCGACCCAAAAGCTAGCGAGAAGGAGAAGACATGACTGATCCACTTTTTTTCACTCCTTGGGTATATAGCTTACCATGTGATTCACTTTTTATGATTGCCTTACACAATTGCTGTCCAATACTTTCAACAACATTTTTAATTAAAACAGTAACTTTATAGATTTGCCTTTTCGTTTTAATAAAAAATCATTTTCTAACAGCAAAATCACAAGAGTTTTTGTTTTTATCGGATACATCTTTTTGAGTTAAAAAGAAATTTATCCATAAAAAGAAAAACTCGAGTTTTTTTTGGCAAGATAAATTAACGATCATATATGTGAATGAACAACACAAATAATAAATATATAAATCTTTATTGGTTTAGAGAAACAAGAGTTTTTATAGTTGAAACTACGTACCATTTTATCACTGTCAAAGTGTTAAAAATGTCACATTTTTATATTGGAGTTAATTTATCATTTTAAAAAAACGTCATATGTAATATTAGTGTTCCCTGTAGGACTATAAGTAGTAAGACCATTCCATTTGATTTCGTGTGTCACTGTGAAATTGTGTTATTAAAATGAATCAGTCTTGTTTCCGTGTGAACGGCATTTTTACACAAGTCTATAAGAAAATAACAAATAAATAAGTGCCACAAATGTTCAGCTCTGAAAAGAACATTTTTTTTGCAATGCAACGATGGCGCATTCGTTTCCGGACACCTGGTGCTAATAAAATTATAGATGAATAATGTGGTTAATGTTGTCAGTTTAGAAAATAGAAAAAAATTAATGCTAATGTACGAGAATATCCGAGCATGTCTGTAGTATAAAGAGAATATCAGTGAAAAGAGTGAGAGTTTACTAATTAGTTTAAATGAATGACTGAATAACTAATCATTTTATTGGGTGTAAATTCATTTGAGATAGGTTATGCAGTACAAGATAAATCTATCATTAAATTAAATCAATTAAAACTACACATATTCTATGTTGAAATTTATTTGAATATGCTTCCTGGTAGATAAATCTCTTCTTACATATTTGAACTGAATCGCTAAATGTGGCGTTATGCTGAATCACGATACCGGTAATACTATTTATACTATAATTATTATGCAGCTGCAGAAAAAGGGTTGTGTATAAACTATATGTACCAGTGTCTCCTACTTTTAAGCAAACCTTGTGTTATAGTGTAATAGAAAAAGTACACGTAGATGTAACAGTAGAAACGTACAATCATTTGCATTTCTTAGTTGTTTCACTCGCCAATAGAGATTTAATGAAATTTCTATTCAGAAATTCAAAAACTATTTTGAGGAAGTATCATTATTATTGCAAAAGCATGAACATAGTATTAGAAAACATATAATTGTCAGTCAAAATAATCAAAGTTTAAAAAAAAGATCAGCAGCAGTTTGTTTTTTTAACTTCCTTGCTTGCCTAATGAAGGATGCCAACGTGGAAGTATTTGAAATTTACGAATGCGTAAAGTAATTTTGAGTCACACCGAACATAAAATTTAACCCAAAAACTTGTTAGTAACTACCTTGTTCGAAAATGTATTTGTTTGGATTCAAAAGATGGATACAAACTGAGAGATTTCCGGGTGGTGGTTTTTATTTTTCAAAAACGTTGTGTATTTTCTTATAATAGTTGGTTGATCTTTAGTGAAATAAACAGTACGTATTTGACAGTTGTTCTCAGTGCACAAGTTTTCTTTCGCTATGGCTGGTTACGCAGAATTAACAGACATGCATTTCATGTATGGTCGTGCTAATGGGAACGCCACCGAAGCGCGACGTCTTTATGTTGACGCTTATCCAAATCGCCAGATTCCTTCACAATGCATGTTTGGAAGATTTCACCAAATATTGCGTTATACTGGTTCCTTGAGCAAACAGTGCCATTTATCCGGAAGACCAAGGTCGGTATCCACTCCTAGAGCAGAAGAAGTAATTCTAGCACTGATAGAGCAGAATCCAGGTACGAGTGTGTAGAGAATATCAGCCTCTTGTTTGGAGAATCCTTCACGAGCAACTGCTTTATCCATACCATGTGCAACGAGTACAAGCCTTAAATCCAATAAATGATCATCAAGCACGTTTGTTTTTTTGCCGCTGGCTTCTACGTCATGATGCTGAATACCCTCGTTTTCTTGCAAACATTCTTTCTACTGATGAAGCCGGATTCACAAGAAATGTGTTTAATTTTCACAATACGCACAATTGAGCCGACGAAAATCCTCATGCTGTAATAGAATCTGGACATCAGGCACGTTTTTCATTAAGCATTTGGATGGGTATTGTAGGTGACAGGTTTCTAGATCCTGTTGTTTTACCAAACCGATTAACAGGCGCTGTTTACCTCAACTTTCTGCAGAACACACTGTATGAGCTTTTGGAAGACATGCCTTTGAATCAGAGACAGCAAATGTGGTTCTAGTATGATGGTGCTGCAGTTCATTTTTCCATGGCCGTTAGAGACCATTTACACCAAACTTTTCCACATAGATGGGTTAGAAGGGCCGGACCTGTTTTATGGCCTTCAAGATCGCCTGATCTGAACCCTCTAGATTTCTTTGTTTGGGGATATTTGAAGACATTAGTGTATGGTACTCCTGTAAATAGCCTGAAAGAGCTGCGGATTAATCAAAAGTGTCAAGAAATCCAAACCAAGGAGGCTGTTTTCGAAAGAGTTCGAATATCGTTGAGACGAAGATGTCGTGCTTGCTTGGAAATGGACTGAGGGCACTTTGAACATATTATGTAACTTTGTTTTTTGTTTGTTAAGCTTCCTTTGTCGATTTATTCCTAATAAAATAAAATGCTTGAAAAACGAATAGTGGTCCATATCTCCGCAACCGTTACTTTGCGGACCCATGTTTATTAAGACTTTTCTGCTTATTCTGGTTCATACTATTACCTCCTGAAATATTTTATACTCTTTTTTAAACACTCTGTATATTTTCCTTATTCGTAGTAGGTACAATAATTGTTCTACAAAAGTTATCTATCGAACGCCGTACATCAGTATTTATCAGGTTATTTCATACAAAGAAAAGTAAAAAAAATGTTTGCTAGCATGAGCTGTAAAATATATAGCAAGGCATTGAAAACTATCTATTTTACTAAAATACATAACACATACTATAGAATACCCTTATTTTTATTACATAATACCTTAAATTTTTTGACTTCGGGACTATATGAAAAGATTAATTATACGAACCGAAATTTTTTAGCAGCTTATTACTATGCCAAAATTAATTTTTTAAAGAGTTTTCAAAAACTTTAAAACGCTAGCTGTCGTGTATACATCATAGAAACATCAAGGGTCATTTTGAACACAAGTGTAATTTTCGTTATATTACGTTTGTATTCTCCCAATTGTTAATAATTTAATCCAAAAAAATTAAATGTTTAGCAGAGTATTCAGATTGGTATGTTAAAGTTAATCAAGTTCTGCCTCTTAATTTAAATGTAAATATTTTGTAAACGTTAATTTAAAACGTAAATATATCGTATAATACTTTTTTTTGTTTAAATTCCATTAACTCAATCCAAACGTGTATCTTATTGCCCTCAGAAAAATTACTACAATTACTAAAATAAAACTTGCCAACATCAGCTTCATATAATTTTGAAATTTCATGAGATGACATCCTTACAAAAATGATGTCAATTAGACAAATTGTACTACACAATATACTATAAAGAAAATAGTTTTGTCAGTACGCATTGGTGATGAATGACAAAATAGACGAATATATTCACAGAATAGCTGACACAAAATAGGTAAATTGGAAATTAGTCGTTTATCCAAAAAATGACTATGTGTGTGTTTTCGAAAAGTATAGATGGATGTTAAAGGATAATAAAATATAATTTGATTATCATATTTTGTATCAGGAAGAGAGTTTGAGAAGACTAAGACGCTCTGCAGAATTCCACATGATTTTCAGTAAAACAGGTATTCATGTTTCTGAAACGCCAGAGGGAAATTGATTTTTAATTTCTACTGCAGCTATCAGTTACGAACAGACACATCTTTAATATAATTTTCGCACAATCGTTCTGAAATATGCACTTACTGTCATTGTTGACACATTCTGTAAGTTGAATATACAACACTGGCTTGTTTCCATAGAAATTAAAAAAATAATGTTGTTTGAGATCATAACAGCATTAATGCGTTAAGTAAAAATCAGCAAATTTTTTCAGCAACAAATGCTGGGCTCATTTATTGTAAAAATTAAAGGTACAATTTGTACAATTCTTAAACTTAATAGCTTTTCCCCCCTTTTTATCTATTGCTTTTACAGTAATTCAATTTTCTGTATTACTTATTGAGTTAGCTATGTTAGGATTAGAATAAACTTCAGTAGTTCTGTCTTCAAACACTGGAATGGAGTCAAATTTATTGTCACTGCCGCTGTTGGTATGTAAAATCCTATCAGAAAACTCTATTTTATTTGTTAAAGACTCTGCAACATATCCTTCAGCGACATCAGAAGACCTAAAATTGCATTTTCTGTTAGTCAAATAATACATTAATGTTATCACTAAAACCTCCAGCCCCCATGACGTTTGAGTGCCATAACTTCAACTCCAGTATTAGCTATGTATTTATACCACAAGTTGATTTACACATTTTCCCTGACAAACTGAGTAGAAAAATCGACGAGAGTTAGTCTCTTTAGGTCTTAAGCCTGTATATTTTCGCAAAATCGTCAAAAAGGAACTTTTTCATTGGCCTTGTCAGTGGTTGTGAAAATTCGACTAATATGTGTTTTGGTATCAGGCACTTTAACAATGACAACTGAATCTTCATCCGTAATGTCATCAACTATCATCTTCATAAGTTCATCACGCCTAAGAGCCCCAGCAACTCCCATTATCATCACTGCTTTCATCATAATATAGGTTTCATCGGGGGCTTCTAGCAGGAATTTGTTCATCTACTCTCTGGTAAATACCTTTGGTTTTTTCGTATGTGTATTTTTCTAGAAACGCTACTAACTTCTTAAATTGCGATATATCGACACCATTATTTAAGTTGATAAGCATAGAGTACTCTGCCCATAAGCTTCCCGGAGACTTCAATCTTAAATTTCTCTGAACAAAATAAGCCAGCAAATTTTTTTCAGATATCTCCGCTTTCTTCTCATTCAACCATTTCCTGAAGGCATCATAAACTTTTTCATACCTCACCTTTGATTTTGTGTGACCCACAAGACATTCTTCTACCCTACCATACCCGCAAAGAGGGTGCCAATCCTCTCCACGAATATAGTTTATATACGGTATATCGGCAGCGGGGGTCGAACCCACAGCGATCTAGTCAACTCGATTCAAGTATTCAAATACTGACGCCTTAAACCGCGCGACCACTGACCGATCGGACAATTTTTACATAGAAGTTATTGTATTTAATGTGATCCTACATTAGCTTAGTTAACTTTTCAGAAAAATTATGGACTATCATAGCGATCTTCATGAGTAACTTTATTTCATTATCTGCAGTACTTAGAAACTTATATACTTATTCCTTTGTAAAAATTCTAGGTTTTTCTGTCCTGTAACCCTCTGTACTTCATTTCAAAAATGCGATTAGTTAAGAAAATCTGCTTGTACCTTAATTTTTCTTAACTGAAATCATAGTTCTCACACTGAATAGTGAGTCCATAATGTAGATAGTTTCTGTGAACGTTGATTTCCGGAGAAATAAGCCAAAAGGATTTTCTCAGACACCTCATTACCTTGTTAGATTTGCACCAAACATTAGGTACTTCAACTTATACCGCCTTGGATTTTGCCGGAACTAGACATGAGATCGTTCAGTTTGCCGCTTTTAGGTATATCAGAGGATAAACACCAGAATCACTCATTTTGAAAAGCGCTTTTTATATTTAAGGTTTATTTGACAGTAACCATGCGAAGGGTAACATAAGAAAACTTGACCAGTAAACTTTATGACGATTTCGATTTACATGCACTTTTGCACTGAGTGCGCACTGTATCCAACTTCTGTGTTCGATTTACATTTTGAGTGCTCACTCTGCTGGTGGAAAATGTTCGGTTTAGAAGTCAGTTCGCACTGAATTCGGTGAAAATGCAAATATTCTTTCACTGAGAAAATAGTCAGTTCAATCGTGGAGTGCAAGTTTAATGTGGCGGTAGTATAAGATTTTTTGAATGTAATTCTTCTGAAAAACTTATTTTCTTCATCAGATAGTTTATCTGAAGAGGAATATGTTATTAATAATAGTTATATAGAACAAAATAAAAGGAAATACATTTTTATGGAATTAGTAGTGCATCGGAAGATGTACCAAATCAATAATAATTAGACTTATTTAATTACTGCTTGTACTACTTGTTTTGTCTTTGGTTAAAAAAAAGTGATTAAGCAGAAAAACTGCTGTACATTATTATAATTGACGATTTTGAGAAAACAGTATTTATCCAAAAAACAAATTTGGAAAAAAAACTATAACAGCTGAAACGCATACATTCTTGCATTTTTATAGTAGTTTATTATAATCAATTGATACTTCTGTTTTTCATCTGCGTTTAGTGCCTATTTTTTCAATTTTAAGCGTTTATAGATCCATATACTTTTTAATTTTGGTAACGTTTTATCAAATAATGCGGTTATGTAGTGTGCACTAAAATCTGATGCGTATTCGATTTAGTTGCATGCTCGGAGTATTCGGGGCAAAATTTAATAGCACTCGCCTCAAACTTTGCATTATATCAGTGCGCACTACACGTTCTCAGTGCATATAAATCGAAATTGTCACTAATATTTTATGTTTTTATTCATAAAAACTACACATGCTTCAGCTTCTTGTCGCGTGATTTGACAGTTTTTGCCAAATATATTTTTTTCGTGTTATTAAAAATGAAATTAGAGTTAATTTTGTACAATATTTTTGTTGCAAAACAACTATTGCAGTACAGTTTATGTTATATTTCTATGTTGCTCATATTGTAATATTAACATACCGATTCAAAACACTTTCCTATTTATAGTGGTAAAATAAAAAGAAATACTTACATTCCTTCTTGAATTAGATGTTAGAAATTGGAGAAAATTTGCTTTCAATCCATTTTTAAATGGCAAGTAGAAGTTTCTACGTCGCTTTATAATTTATTAATGTTTTAAGATATACTGTAAGATAATTTCTATTACACGTATGGATCATCAACTACAAGAATATAAATATCAGTCCGAGACGTATGTAGTACCTCTGCTTCCTACACTTGTAGGTATTACTTCCGTATGCGCTCACTACTTATTTATCATTTATAATTTATCTCTGTTTTAAATTTATGGTAGCATGACACCCATTCAGAAGCTGTGTAGGCTAATATTTTGTTTTTGTGATGTCTCATCGATGTTAATCAAAGGCATAATTATGTTTGACAATTTTCTGTATATTTAAATGAAGAATCATAAATGCTACCACATAATCTTACGATCAAAATACGATAATTGAACTAAATATATGACAATATTAAGATTACTTTTTAGTGCATTGATTGCATAATTTAACATAACTATTGTTTATAATTATGGTGGGAAGTCCTACTTTTCATTTTGATGTTAAACTTGAATATACTTGATTTATTGGTTTCGCAGATACAAACAAACAAATTTTCTATGATTAACTTAATTGATGAACTTAAACACCCTTTAACTCGTAAGTCAAATAACTTTCAACTAGTATACAGCGTGTTCTATTTGACCTGGATCACCTCTGTAAAATTTGAATAAGCTGTACAGGGTGTCTCAAGCTCAGTAATATGGGCCTACTGTGGATACAAACATTTTTAATAAAATTTGGGACACGTGGTGTTAAATGGGATAAGGTAAGCTCCATTTTCAATCGAAACTATTATCTTTGGGATTTGACAGAAATGGCTAATGACGTCATCAATATTTTTCCCAGAAATATATCTGAATTTATTTTCTGTTAAAAAGCTCTCTTGTTTCTAATAAAATTTTATTAGAGAAATTTTTCTGTGTTACTTTCCGTTTAAACGTTATATCAATATCGTCCTAAAGAGTCTCATAAGAAATACCACCTAAAAATCGCAGTAGTAGGGGAAGGATCAATTAATCGTTGGAATATAATTGTATATAACATGCTTTTATGTCATGCATGCAGTATTACTTTGCAGATGATACTCAAATTTTATTGTCATTCAATCCTGATGAAAGTAAACAAGCTGTATCAGCAGTTAATTATGATTTAAATAATTTTGGAAAATTGGCTCGAGGGCATTCTTTACAAATGGTGGTAAATCTATGGTAATTATTTTCGTCAATAAAAGAGAAAGAGTGAATTTTGTGGAACAGTTTGGTAATTCAATTTTTATAAATGATATAATATTAACTTTACTAATTCCGTTAAAAACTTAGGATTAACAATTGATCAGGACTTGAGTTTTTCACTATATGTTAACAAATGTTTGTAAAAGGGCTGCATGGCTCTTAAAGCTATTTATGATAACCGATATTTTTTTAATCGTGATATGAAAGCTGTACTTTGTGAATCATTAGTGCTAAGTCACATGAATTATTGTGATGTCGTGTATAACACCTGTTTGTCGGCATTTGATACCAGTCGAATCCAAAAATTACAAAATTCTTGTTTATGCTTAATATTTGTGGTATTCGTAAATATGGTCATATAAGCCATACTTTTAGAATAATTCGTTGGCTAGATATGAAAAATAGTTGTTCATTCAGCATGTTTTTTCCATAAACTTCTTTTAACAAAAACGCCACCCTATTTGTATAACAAGATACGCTATAGGACTGATGTCCATAACGTAAATATCCGCCACAAAGACATCATCACACCTATACATCGCACACAGTTCTACAAGCGATCGTTTTTATATAATATTTCTAAAACTACAAATAGTTTACCTAATTTTACTAAGTCTATGCCTTTGAATAAATTTAAAAAATACATTTTTGATGCCACCATGGCTGTTGCCTATTAGGGCCTTTATATACAACATATTGTTATTTATGGTTAGTCATATTCAAGATATGAGTTATAATGATTATATTATGGGATACTTATATTCCTATTTTTCTAATTCTTTTATTTTATTATCTTTGTTGGTAATCATCTTTAACATCTGCGAATGTAGTGGGTTAGTTGGTAGAACAGGTAGCTAATTCGTTAGTTAACCTGGAACTCGCCCATTTCCTATTTTTGTTAATTTTTTCTTTGTTCTTGGTGTGTTGTGATTATATAATAGTAAAGACCATTATTATTATTATTATTATTATTATTATTATTAATTGAGTGTTTGTTGTTTAAAGTGCATAAATGTCATCAAGAATAAATAAATGGATTAAACTCGATAATTCTTTAATACAGTTAAAACAAAAGGTAATGATAACAATAACTAAACTTAAAAAATGAGGCAATCGCCCTCATACTACATCCATATTACAATATATTCTCTATATGTCCTCCTTTAATTTCAAGTCACACATCCAATATTCGCCTGACTTTTTTGTGGGTTGCGTTTATTAACATTTCGCCGTTTTAACTCATTACAAGAATTTGTGATTTTTCCTTTCAAATGATTAATATCTCGCGGAGATGTTTTGTAAACCTTATCTTTTAGAACCCTTTTTTAAAAAGTAGAGGAGTGTTAGATCTGGTGATTCTTCGGGTCACTGAATAGGTCCATTGATCCCAATCCATTTTTCTGGGAGTCTTATCTAAATATTGCTAAACATAACGCATAATTCTGGCCTTATGGGGTGGAGCTCCGTCATGCTGAACCCATAGGTTTCTCCTTAGCTGCAAAAGGACATTCTCCAGAAGTGCAGGAAGTTCTTCTTGTAGGAAATTTAGGTAATAAGACCCAACTAAACGCCTACCGATAATGCCGCACCATACATTTATTCCAAAGTGGCCTTGGTTTCGGACTGGTTTTACAATGTGGGGATTTTCAATGGACCAGTAGTGTTCGTTGCGCCTATTTGGTCCAGAAAAAGGTTCTGATCAACAGTTTCTACATTTACTACAATTTGAGCTATAAAATTAAGTCTGTTTTCAATGTGACGCTCAGGCAAATAACCCAAATTGTGAATTTTGTAGTCATGATACCTTTGAAGTCTTTGAAATTCGTTGAACTGTTGATTTATCCAAATTCAATTCCCGGCTAGCTTGCCGTGTAGAATTTCGTGGATATTGTTCGAAATACTGTAACAGTCCAGCTATTTTAACAATGTTTCTTACCCTTCGGTTAATTAATTCATTATTCCGAACAGAAAATGCATCTTCATTTCGTCGCAAGGTCGCCGCCAATTTTGTACAGGTTCTACGATCAGGCGCCTATAACACAAGCCATACAAGTGTAACAATTGTAGCACTTGCAAGAAATTCACTTGTAGTTACAAGTCCTTAGATATTCTATAACACAAACTTCACCGCGACACTTGTAGGAAATAGGAAAAACTCGTACAAATGTAGATAATATTCTACAAGACTTGTAGAATATGTAGAAGTCTGTAAAGTCAGGTTAATTTTTTTTTCTTTTTCGTTTTGTTTTCACGAGGTTACAATGTCGTCCAAAATAATAACCAGAGAACGATTAATGCAGTTATTAATGAAAGTAAAAGAAAATAAAAGCATTCTTTTCGGTGCTTTTAGCGATACGTTACAGTAGAAAAGTGGAAAGAGCTGGCAAATCTTGTCAAAAGTATCTGTCTAATGCCGGTAGATAAAGATTGGACCTATGCCAGGGACACACTATGGCAAAACTTGAAAAAAAGGTGCTATGGTAAGTACTGCTATTTTTGTTCGATAGTTCATAAATATATACGAGGTGATGGAGAACTTATTCGGTGGATTTACAAAAAATGTTAGGAATTTACAGACCTTAAGAAATAGAAATTGATATGTCGCTGGTACACAAAATTTCGACCGCCTCGACACCTCGTGTTGAAATAATATGTTTATTTTAGACCATATATTTTAAGCAACGGATACCAAAAATAAAATTACTTCAGAAAATAATTTTATGCTACCGTTTCCGAAGTAACGTATTTTACAGGATAAATGCATCACTCTGTACATATTATTACTCAAAATAATGTTTTATTTCCGTGAATTCTAATAAAGCAATTAATTATTATCCTGCAATAATTAATGGAATAAGGATAATTGTAAAGTAAAAACTTTTACCAACGATTACTATTATTTTCAAGGGATGGAAAAAGATCTTGAAGAAAATGCCTAAATTGTACTCTTTTCAGTGGAAATCTTTCTACACACTCATCGTCAGACAGGAAAAAAAAGTCTGTTCGGTCTGTAAAACAATATACAACTCTCTCAGCATTTTCTTCTTCGTTAGATTCACTTGAGCACATTTTAGCACGAGTGCGTTGAGCAACGTATTTATTATACTAACACTTATAGGAGATTCTACCCATGGTTTCAGTTAGATGAAAATTCTTTTACAATTGTAATAAAATCGGTAACACAAACTTGCAAGTGTTTTCGTTGAGTTACAGAACAGCTCTACAAGTGTAGAAGTTTCTCCGTAATTACAAGTTCGGCACATGTAGCTACGCTACAGGTTGCGGTGTGTTACAGAATTTTAACAATTCAACAAGTAATATTTTACAATTGTTACAATTGCAGTGCTTGTGTTATACGCCCCAGGAATGAGGCACTCTGGATACCTTTCTCGAAATGACTCTACAGCTCTTCTTGAATATTTTTGTGACTCGCCGTAAATTAGCAACATACCAAGTTTTTCTGAATGAGAAAACATTTTTAAAGCACAAAAGTTATACGTTTGACGTTCGTATTGAGCAATTAAAAGTATTTTGTGACATTAAACAACGAACATTAAATTATTTTCCAATGACTACTTGATCCTTACACCGCTGTCAAACGGGGAGGAATTCTGAAAAAATCTCTAAAAGTTTATTAGTAAAGAGAGAGCTTTTTATGCTAAATATTTGTGTATGTTTCTAGAAATAATATAATTGATGATGTCATTAGTCGTGTCTGTCAAATCCCAAAGATAATTCTTTCGATTTAAAATAGAGCTTACCTCGTCCCTTTTAACATCACTTGTCCCAAATGTTATTAGACTTTTTCGTATCCTTACAGTAGACACATACCATCGAGTATGTCCACAGATAAATTAATATACAGATAGCGCCTGAGCATATTAAAAAGTGTTAACAGCTTTGGATGCCGGTTTCCCTGAGCCAGCATCCACCGTGGAAGCAGTGTTGGTTAATTCAGCTATTTCCCCACAGATGGCCGCTCGAACGATCCCACTGCTGCCAGATATATTGTCTTGTCTTTACTATTGAAAACGGAGGATTACATTCAGCTTGAAGTTTTTTTTTTCAGATTCTAATAAAAAATTTGCGCAAACTACGTACCTTTCCGTTTCATTAGATGAGTGCACATGGTATTCAACTTTTTATTTAATATGTATAATATAGCGAAAAAGATTAAACATTTTTGGCAGTAACTAATATTTTTATAAACAGTTATTTTACAGTAAGCATGTAAAGATTGCAATAAATTCATTTAAAATTCGGTAAATAGTAGATGTTTTAACTTTTTCATGTAACTGGGTGTACAAGGTGTCCCAAAAAACATGGGATCAAATTTATTCTTTAATATGGGAACAGCATTTTTTTGTTTCATCGATATCAGCATATATTCCTGATCAACAAATTGTTACTATTTTCATTTTGAAATAAAAAAAAATTGTTATCATTAAAATTTATTCAAAATTCATTTTTAATTAAATTTTGGTAATTTTGTTCAAATTGACGTGAATTACCATGCACGGTAACGGAACAAAATATATACCGGGTGTTCCGGTTTGTTTGGAACAAATTGAAACAGTAGACAGAATAGGCGATTTTAAGAGGAAAACTTTATATGAACATCTTCTCGATCAATAGCTGAGTTACGGGAGGCTAATGTTTCAAAAAAATAAATTTATTTTTTTTATTACCAAGTCCGTATTACACACAGCGCGTTCAAAATTGATACAGGCACTGTTCAACTAGTCTCGGATATTATACAAGTTCATTTTTTAAAATCGTTATACAGGGTGTCATTTTTTCAAGGATATGCTATCATGAAACCCTTCAGAAATTTTTTCATGTACCTCCCTGGTAAAGTTTGAAATGTTTTTTTTACTCTCTTGATTCATTATCTAAATTTCGTCTCACTTGATACACGAAAATTAACGTTTTATAAGAAAATTTAGAAAAGTCAAGTGAGACGAAATTTAGACAATGAATCAAGCGAATAAAAAACGTTTCTGTCGCATTGTGATTATTTCGGATAGTTCGTAGTCGTTTCGTTTAAGCTTAAGTCTTACTTTCCTAGGAAACGTGAGGAAGACCGCGGAAGTTGCACATATGCAAAATACAAGAAGAGCTTTCCTCAGTAGCGAAGCGGGACGTAATACAACGGCGATTTAAAATAACACTGGCGTCATCACGCCAGGTGTCGGTCGGTAGGTAACTTCGATGGGACGGGATCAAACCGATACCTTATTTCAAAATTTTCACAAAAATTTTCACATTTCAAGTTTCCGAAAGAATAACCTAAATTATTAATAGATTTGGTTAACAGTGTACAATATATGGCACTAAAATTACTTCCATTCATTAAAGATAATGCATGAAAATTAGTTACAGAAACAGGGTAACTAAAATTTTATATTTGAGAGACAAATGTATCAAAAGATGTAAAAATAAATCTTTGGATCGTGACACTTCCTAGGAAAGCACTTTTCTCAAAACTGGAATATTTCACAATGATTATCGCTATTTGCTGCCTAGATATCATCGGCTGTTAAGATAGGTATCTTAGCCTATGCAGTCTAGCAGCGCATCTTGTTTCTATGGCGTTTACCCATAATCAAACTTTTCAGCATTAGTATATTGAACCGTAATATGTTTTTTTAAAATAAAGTGCCTACCAAACCTGATTACCTACCACTGTACTTTACTGTTTATTTGACAATTGTACATAATATGACGTGACAAACCTACTAACCTACTAGATGTCAGATAATACCAAAGTTTACGGAATAAATTGGTTCACTCTCTGTCGGCACTGTTTTCAGAAAAAAGTCGTGCCGCTACACGTGCATACTGTCGCAAAAAACGGCCATTTATGGAAGATTTAAAAAAGTATTTAGATTGCAACTGGGAACTGTTTGTACAATTTAAACATTTAAAAAACTGGGATGTTTGTATGTTAAGGGTGATCCAAATGTGTGATGTAAGGCATATTTCAAGATTAATGTACTAATATCTTTATTAGTTATCATATAACAGAATATTGTAGTATATAATTTATAGTTTGAGGCAAAAAATAGAGTTAGGGTGATTTAAATTATTAATTTTATTTTGATTCTAATAGTTCAATGAAAAAGAAGTAATTTATTATTATTATTATTTAACTGGAAAATTAAAATTCGGAATGTAATATCGTTTGCAATATTAATGACACTCACTAAAATAAATTTTGCGATTTCTTTTGAACTTCTGGCGTATTCATATTGAAATCTGCTTTAAATTTTTAACATTAGTTATTAGTTGTTTCACTTATCAAGAGACATTTAATGAAATTTCTATTCAGAGCTTCCAGAAGTTCAAAAACTGTTTTAAGAGAGTGTCATTGTTATTGCAAACGATTGTACCAGTCCAAAGGCACTAAAAACTCATTCAACTCAGGCTGAAAAAGCAGTTGCACAAAGAAATTGTTATACCCAGGAACGTGTTTTTTGATTTCTAGATCACCATCAGCTTGTGACAGTCACCACTTTCTGTACATTTTTTGTGTGAATGTGATTTTGTGTTACGCCGCTGCCTTGGCCGCACAACGGCAACTTTTGTTTTATTTCGCACTCAAAATTTAAACTTTTCCCGGAGGGTTGTCAAACTTTAGACCTGGAAAATGCAGACAACTCTATATATTCTGAAAATGCAAGCTATGAGCTTTCAATTAGTATATATTTTGTCTCATTAAACAGCCGGTGAAGTTGTACTCCAACAATATAACCATTAATGTTTAAATCACCAATGTTGAGAACCTCCTAAGGTGTGACAACTCTATATATTTTTACTTATCAGGTTGCCAATTTCCAAATTGGTACATTATTTATTTCAATAAGACTAATTTGTAGTTCACCTCCATAATTAATATTTTTAATGCATAATTAATGCCTCTAGGACCCGGCTTTGATTATTATCCAATCTAGCAAATTCGTGTTAGCATGTATATGAAACACATGTTTAAATGCAATTCTCTCTATTAACATTTGGGTGAAAGTACTTTACAGTGGGATTTTGGACTAATACACATGCACGAACATGTCCGACGGATAAATTCGATACAAGCATTCGTATGTGAATATTGTCATTAGGCCTTTTTCTTATAAACTTTAAAATTCGTTGTATTAATATTTGGGTGAATTATGCGTAAAATGTAATCGCGTATGCCATTAAATAATGTGAAATTAACGTATAATTTTTCCGAAAAACAATTTAGATGTAGATACATATACATCTTTTTTAACTTCACATCGTTAATATCTAAAAAATTATTTCGATAAATTAATGTTTATTTTAATATTAATTGGATCTAGACATATTTACTTTTATTTTACCAATAAATGATAATACAGTCAAATTTTTTAATTATATATCTGACGAAAATATTTACCACAATTCAATATCCATTTACTGCATAATAATATTTCATTTTTAGGGAACCTAAACATTTTTAATTTGGGTGTTCTTTTTTGATTCTCCACAGTTTTTGTACATACATTTATTCTCCGACATGTTGATAGAAAAAAAAATAATATTTATGCATCTAACTTGTGAATCTAGTGAGACCGAGCAAGCTCTCGTGTTGGGCAGTGGGCAAGACTGAGCTGGGCTGGATGGAGCTGCCCGGCGACTGGACTAGGGTGTATGTGCCTGATATGTGTAGTGTGTACGATAACGCTGAGCCGGCCGAGCTAGATGTGACAACAATGTTAATGGGTTGCTAAGATACGTATACACACTGCTAGTTGATATGACTCCGCCGAATTTAAACTTTAGCTAAATGTGATCACTGGGAACATCTGTTGACGACACAAGAAACTAAATCGTCGCCCTATCTCAGGCGTATCTGTATAGCTAATTTATCTGTGGTATGTCTCAATGAGATTTTGTTTTGGATAAATTTAATTCTGTTAATAAGGTAGGTTAATTAATCATGCGATTATACTGTAAATAGAAATATGTTTCCTACAGTTTTATTTGCTAATCTAATCGCGGGATTAGTTAACCAAACTTTAACCAGTACCAAAAGTCCAGGTTTTAAGTCAATCTTCTTAACTCATATTTTTAATAGTTACTTAAGACTTAAAAAAATAAAAATTAAATATTATAGTTCCTGCTTATATTGTACTTCTTATAAAATCAGGGGAGTATTAGCAACCATTTATAAACATAACTTTTATTAGTATACTAGTAATTTTGTTCATGTGTCATATTGAATAACTAGGTAAGTCATTACATTCAAATATTTATCCCTACACAAGGTTTTTCGCATTTATTTGGATACATCCAGCCATTTAAACTTTAATTAAAAGAGATTCTACAACTTGTTACAATAAAATGTCAACTCAATAATAAGAAATTCTAGATTTCATTGTTAAGTAAATGATACGGCATAACGCTGAGTGTTCCCCACAATGCGTTAACACCTATCATTCTTACAGAAATGAGACAATGGATACACCTCTAACATTACGTTGGCGGTTTCTGTCAGCTCCGTAAAAGGAATTACAAAATAGGCCGAAGGAAATTATGATGACATAACGTGGTACACAATGCCACAACAGCGTTGCGGCCTTTGACGTGTTGAAAAAGAACCATAAAAGATTGAGGTGAAATTCATTCACGATGTATTCTCATATTATGCTAATGGGACGGGTTTATACCCTACTTGCAGATTGTGCCAACACAAATGCATTTTATGGCGCGCAGATTGACGCATCTGATTTCGTACTGTGTAATGTACAATGATAACTATCAACATGATCCTTATGTTAAAATTGCCATGTAATCAATGTATCTGAATTGAATCTATAAATGATGCTGCAGGAAACAACTACTCTGCGGGCTAATGCCCCGACCGGCATTGAATTACACCTGCAGTATCTGTGTGAATAGCCAAGAACCCTTGTCGGATATTCCACCAGACATAGACAGGTTTTGGGCTTGTTATCTCTCCTCCATATACCATAGGTGAAATGACCGACAATTGAACTGGCTGTTAATATGTATGCTCACATATTAACCGAGTGCAGGAGTGGTCTGCTACTTCCTGCTCGGTCTAAGCGGCTCGACTTGCAGGAAGACGATCTACATTGGAGCAGGTACTTAAATGCAGACTTCTCGCTCTGGCGGTGTTGCACTATCGCAAGATTACATAATAATTTTGTAAATGAAATCAGTACACTGTAATATTACAGAAATATACATGGATAAAATTCCATATTATGTTATGTGATTTTACAACTATTATGCTAAATGTACATTGCGATTTTTAGCTTGGAATTGTAAAATATAGATATGTAATTTTACTGAGTAGATAATTTAAATTTTGTTATATTTTATACCTTTATAACTAACATTGACAGATATGCATACAGAAAACTTTCAATAACTGATATTATTTGACTGAATATCAATGTGTAAAATATTGAACAATATGCAACATGTTAATAGAGAGCCATATAGAGAGTGTATTGACAGATGAAGTTGAAAAATTGCAAACATTTTTACTTTTAATGCCATGGAAAAAAGTACTTATTTGCTTGTTATAATATACAAAAGTACAAGTTTATGCTAGTCAATATAATATACAGGATATCTCTTACTAAAAAATTATTATAAATACAGTAAATTTTATAATTAGAATTAAATAATAAATACACTATGTGAGTAATATTTTTATTTCTAATTAGATGCCTTGTCAGGAGCAGAAATAACCTATGTGTAGGAATTTGTCTATCCATCCTCTAAATATGAATTAGCCACCGTTCTTTGTAAAAGTGTATTGTTCATCCATCATCTAAAAATATATTGCAATGTAGATATTTTATTCGCATTAGAAAATATGTTGAATATTTTCGCTGAAAATACTACAATAATGCTTGAAACATGAGTATATATTCCTTGGTATTTCCAAATATTTGTAGATAAATGTATATCTGTGTGAAAATAAATATGTTCGAATTTTAGTTACAATAAATTTATAATTAACGTAACTACAACTAATGTTAATATCTGTTGCAAGGAATTGCCATTTTTACTGTTACAAAGGTAAGTATGTTGTTTGAAATGAATGTTGTATAGCTTAGAAACACTTGTAAAGACGTAGTTTTGATGCAACATCTAAATAAACCATCTCATCTATTGTGGTTGAATTTGTCGTGTTCTCACTGCCAAAAAGTGAAGTTAGATATTTATAGAGTGTTTCATTAGAAGGTTAGTAAATTATATTATTTTCTTTAGATAATTATTGAATAGAGCTTTGTCTGTGGAATTGTTCATTAGCATACCTAGATGTTTGGTATCAGAGAACATACATATGACTTCATTGATAGGAATTGTAGGAGATTTGATTTATATTAGCTTAAAATACCTTTCTAAAATAGTAAAAAAACTGCTTTTAAATTAGAAACAACAGCAAAAATTGAATTTACGTTAAAATATTATTTAATTTACAGACGATATGTCAACCTCGCCTTCAGTAAATCATATGGTTGATTTTATTAGGTTACGTCAGTGGTCTGTCTGGTCAGCGGTTCTCAAAATGTGGGTATTTAAAAAAAATTACTATCTCCGTAAATATCTGAAGTTTTTAAAAATGGCTCATTTATACTCATCTATATGACAAAATACACCTGCAGTTAAAATGTTTATACTTATTTAAGGTTCACCCTATATAATGTAAATTAAAATTTTCCAGTAAATATTATGTATAAAGAGCATAACAATGAAATTACTTCAAAGAAGAAAAAAATGCAATATTCTGATTGTATGCAGTTTCATGTTAATGGTACCTGTGTACATGCTGCCTCTTTCCATCCATCCAGCATTTGTCGAGAACCGGTAGGCCGTTTAGCATGCATGCTGTTCACTTTCTACACTTACTAATTGAGATTTTATCTAGAGTAATCGTTCATGTGCGATAATAAATCTTATGCGATAAACGTCAGATCTGCCGATACGGTTAGCAATCCGGTCATTATTTGTCATTTTTATTTGTTTTGACTTCCAGAGCTGAGCATTAAATTAAAATATGTGAAAAAGACTATCATCTTTCAACTGTTCTGCGATGCATTATTTATGATTCAGAAGGAATTTGCCGAAGGAACTTATATTATTTCACTTATTGTGAATGTCGCAATTTATTTGCACAGCTTGAGTTAAATTGCCTATAATTAATTTTATGAGTTATTATGGATGTTTTCCTCTGTTCTGAATGAAATATAAGGCTGCTATGGGATTGGTTGCAAATAGAGCGTTGCGAGTTTTATGTCTTCCTCCTAATTATTTATTTCACATCGTTTGATTCAAACTTATTGGTTTGTAGAATTTATTCTTTTTTCTGTATACAATAAATTTGTTCTAGTCAGGCTAGTTTCATAAGGTTAAATCATTACGAACAGATTTTGAGTCTAAATTTTCTTAATATGAAATTCTAAATTTATAGTACCAAATATGTATGTTAAGAAAGTAACTCCATACGCAAACTAACTAATTAAATTAATAATTGTCTAAAATAAAAGTAGATATAATCTATCCAAAACCTACTATTGAAGAAACACAAATCTGACATTTAACTTCTTTATGAAGCTATGATTTTAGAAGGGAGAGGTTCGGTTTAGATCCTTAATTAAAAGATGAAATTTGTCAAATACGGAATATCTGGTCAATTATCCATTGAGACACTTACATTACCTGTTCTGTTGTTTCCTCAATATCAAGACGCAACCGATACTCAATCTTTTCACCTAAGACTAGCTTATACTGACCAATGCCGATTTAAACATCACCGGTGTAGGCCAATTAAATTTTTCAGATGCAACTTATCTATCAAGTGCTTAGCTATTTTTCGCGAAGGTTGTGTTATAAATATCTTCAAGTAATTGATCTTGGCAATTTGTGCTACTAATGTTCAGACGTTTTGCAATTGTTCCAGCCTCCTTATACAGGGTGTGTGTGAAAGGTTGGGAAATTTCGGAGCTGGAGATACTTGTGACCAAAATAAGTCGATTGAGCCAAATATGCTTTATCCGAATGTTGCTGGTTTCAAAAATACAGGGCGTTCAATGCTAGAATTTTATTTTGAAATATCTTAATAACTTTGAAACCTGTCGGAGTATTACTAATTTTGGCGTTGCTTATACAGGGCGTCAGTTATGCCCTGTTGCTTTGATAAAAAGGGGAACAATTTTTTTGTATTTAGAAATTCGGACATCATGTATTGAAAATAGCAAAAAACGTGCTTTGTTTTTATAAAAATACTCTTGTTCGATTTCGATATCTCGCTTGGTTATCGAGATATTTGCATATATAAATTTAAATGCATTTCGTTTTTTAGCAACTTGTAATCCTTAAATTAAATTAATGCGTCTTGACGGCTAGTGTGAAGCAAATTATTTACAGTTTTTTAAACAGCAATTTAAAGGGAAAAGACAACAAAAAGCATTTAAGGAGAAAATACAAATGAAACAGAAAAAATTGGAAACTTAAGAAATATCTACTTATAATTAAAAATTGTTCAAAATGAGCACCGCCTTGCCTAATAGACTCACGAGCACGTCTAATTCATGATGGTTGTACTCTCCAAATCATCTGAATTCTTATTCATCTTATTATCTGAATTCATCTTATTCTCAATATCCTGGCTATGGTGGAAAATTCTTCGCCGCAGTTCATTTTCACTTGCCACAGGAGTTGTGTAAATACGTGTTTTCAAGTCACCCCAGAAGTAGACATCCAAAAGATTTAAATCTGATGATCTAGACGGCCAGGGCACTAATCCTGATCGGCCTGTCCATCAATCTGGATAAACCCTATTTAACTGCTCCCTAACTCTTAAACTAAAATAAGGAGGAGCACCATCGTGCATAAACCACATATTAAAGCGTGTTTGTAGGGGAATATCCTCTAACATGGATAAACTGCAAATATATTTGTCCATTTAGTCTAGGTGGTAGTTCGACAGGTCCTATTAAATAATGATCAATTATGCCTGCCCTTAAATTTATTTGAAACTGCACTTGATGGCGGGTTTGCATTATACCATGAGGGTTTTCGTCTGCATACATGTGCAAGTTGATTGGTCCGTCTCTACGGAAACCTGCTTCGTCAGAAAATAGTATATAGGTGGTAAAATCGTGAGCTTGGTTAACTTTTTCCTACAGCCATGGGCAAAATTGTATTCTGGCAGGATAATCATCTATGCTTGAACCCTGAACCTTTTGACCATGGTATGGATGGAGTAGTTGTTCTTTAAGAATATTATTTACGGTGCATTTTGAAATTTGTTGCGCTGCATTTCTAACACTAACTGTAGAATCTTCATCGACATAATCCAGAACAGCTTCAACTTCAGTTGAACGAACAGTTCTGTGAACTCCACCATGTCGACCCATATTTGATATAAAACTACCTTAAATAATATTAAATGTATTATAATTACAAATTAAAAACGTACTCATTACTCAAAATAAACTAATAAAGATATCATACCAGTTTCCTGTAACCGCTGATCAACGCACTGAAATGTTTTTGGATTTGGTAGTTGTCTATTGGGAAATCTCTCAGAGTATAATCTTTGAGCTTTCAATGCATTACATCGGGCTTCTCCATAGATTAAGTGCATATCACAATAATCTGTAAATGTATACTCCATAATTAAGTACTTCAAAAATAATACAACAATTGTCAACTTGACACTTTAATTGTATCATAACAATGGAAACCATAGTAACGCTATACATTTAAGTACGTATACTAAAGACTAGTTAGTAAGATGGTGATGGACAAATTTGTTTATTCTTATTTATTTTGACGTTAATGTATTTTTCCTTAAGTTCTGAAATATGCGTAAAATCCATTTATTTCAAAAACGGTGGGAGATATGTATAGGGAAGTTTTAAGAAATACACATTATTTTTTAATGTATAATTCAAAAATGCAAAAGAATATAGGGTGTTCCATTTAAAATAACCAACAGATTGTATATTTCTAAATAATTTTAAAATGTAAAATTTTGGATGGCAGTTTATAGTCGATGTAAATTCTATGTCCTCTAGTATGTTGTGCGTCCAAAACATTTGACAGTGTCAAGCTAATTACTTCTGTTATCCCCAGATAAGTTCGCTTTTGTTTAGCCTTGGTTGTTTTTTAAAGAGTTGAAGGGTATGACCAGATCATGAGCGTATACGTAAATGTTGACTTCCCATACAGAAATAATTGTGGGCAGGTCATACATAATGAGTAACCAAAGTCGGGCATAAAACACTTCCTCTGCGAATACTCTGTGATCTTAAACTCTTCCTGGAGGAAAGGGGTTATAAATTTTCCAGTATCTCGTGTACCCGAATCCAGCCACACAGTCTATTCTTCAAGCAACTATTGCTATACGTATAAAGGAAATCTGGCAGTAACGTTATTGAATGTTCCTTCAAGTCAAGCACTGTTACTACTTCAAAAAGGTGCTACGAAGCAAAATTTTTCGACGGTTTTAGTTAGATACTTAATATTTGGCAAGTGTCATTATTCATTGACTGTAACATAGTACTAGAAGATATAAGATACTAATATACAGATAATTTTTTGCATAATTCATGTCCCTGACCGAACCCTGAATTTTTTTTAGAAAATGTATTTGGAAAATAAAAATACTTTTTCCAATAAAAAACTCATTTTTAAGGATATTCAACCTCTTGTAAAATGTATATATATATATATATATATATATATATATATATATATATATATATATATATATATATATATATATATATATATATATATATATATATATATATATCATTCTGAATTAAAGTGTGTATTTATTCAACAATTATTTTTCTGTATTTTAAGGCTACAGAAACGAATTTGAAAAAAGTTTCCATGAACATAGCCTAAAATGCTTCCTAAACATACCATAGATGTTTAAATATTGTTTCCTACCTAAATTATTTTATTAAATTATTGGGAGAGCATTAATTGCTTTACTTTAATAAATAACTTCGTTAAATTTAATTTTTAATGTGAAATTAAACTTCGTAAAATTTGCAACACAAACAAAATATAATATAGGAAAATATAAAATTATTCTATTTAAAATATTCACAAGGATGCTAAGGAGACAGTGCAGTGCAAATTTCATACAATTACTATAAAAACAATTAAATTTTAGTTTAGTTTATAAATCTAGAATTACAATTGGTATGCTCTAATAGAATCTGGACATCAGGCACGTTTTTCATTAAACATTTGGATGGGTATTGTAGGTCCTGTTGTTTTCAAACCGATTAACAGGCGCTGCTTACCTCATCTTTCTGCAGAACACACTGCATGAGTTTTTGGAAGACATTCCTTTGAATCAGAGGCAACAAATGTGGTTCCAGCATGATGGTGCTCCAGTTCATTTTTCCATGGCCATAGAGCATTTACACCAAACTTTTCCACATAGATGAGTAGGAAGGGCCGGACCTGTTTTATGGCCTCCAAGATCGCCTGATCTGAACCCTAGATTTCTTTGTTTGGGGATATTTGATGACATTAGTGTATGGTACTCCTGTAAATAGCCTGGAAGAGCGGCAGCTGCGGATTAATCAGAAATGTCAAGAATTCCAAGCCAAGGAGGGTGTTTTCGAAAGAGTTCGAATATCGTTGAGACGAAGATGTTGTGCCTGCTTGGAAATGGACGGAGGGCACTTTGAACATCTTTTGTAACTTTGTTTTTTGTTTGTTAAAAGCTTTTTTTGTCGGTTTAGTCCTAATAAAATAAAATGTTTGAAAAACGAATAGTGGTCCATATCTCCGCAACCGTTACTTTGCGGACCCATGTTTATTAAGACTTTTCTGCTTATTTTGGTTCATACTATTACCTCCTGAAATATTTTACACTCTTTTTTTAACACCCTGTATAGTGTTTTTCTATCGAAAGTGTATTTTATGAATTATCAAACTTTAATGCAAGACAAATAGAGGGATATCGGGAATGTCTTGTATGCGTAAGTTGTCAAAAACCAGTGTTTACAGACGTCTGTTTTGTTCAGTCATCCCGTGAAATACCTATTTTGAGAAAATTGGACAGTGTAATGTGTAATACAGGTTTAAAAATATTCTTAATTCACAACATAACCTTGTTATAATTATCTGGCATACAATTTTCTATAAGAAAATGTATGCTTCATGTATTTTGTTATCGGTTTTCCGATTTACACGAGTTAGGTACAGTAAGAGCAGCAATATTATTGCATATATTTTTGCATTTTTGTACACCTTTTATAACTAGATATCGTACGATTGCAATAAAGTTTGCAAAATTACTAAAACATAAAGAAAATTTACACTACACCTACACATATAAAACCGATTTGTTGGATTATTGTTCACCCTCACACCAGATTTGTTACAAATTGTCTTATGAAGATTCTGCTTTTTTCCTTTTTTTTAAATTTAAATATTAAAAGTAATTATTATTTTAAGTTACAGTAATAATTTTTAACTATAACTGATATCTGTAGTATCTCAATTTGTGTGGGAGATGAATGAATTTTTCAGCGGTATAATAAAAGATTTATGTATTATTATTTGTAATAAAATTCCATCCAAGTTTTTATTCGAGAAATTAATCAACTCAATGGACAATAATAAAAAGAGTAAAACGAATCGTAGGAACACATTGTTATTACACTGAGCATAAATTTATTTGAAAATCTTAATTATATTGTTTTTATTTGCAAAAAAATTACTTATAAAAAAATGTACATAAATTAATTGCTTTGGACTTGTCTATTGAGCCGTAACCTGTCGGCAAAAACCTGCCTCACACCAAGGTGCCCTTCATAGAGAATTTTTTGTTAATAAGCGGCAATTAAGCAGCCTTAAAATTATATAAAATGATATAACTACTACTAACGACTTGTGTAGACGTGCAAAACAAAGATTTTAAGACATATAATTATATATACTTATCCATAACGTGTACAGCAGCAAACAATTGAATTGGATTTCTACGAAATTGTATAATTTTAACTTTTTTTTTTCAAAAGGTTGCTGGTTCTTTAAATGAAGTATGCAATCAAATCTTCATTAGGGCCTTAACTGTTTGACATCATTTCAGCACAATTATTCTCTATTTGCTGCTTAAGATGGATGGAATACGATTTTAATGTTTTCACAAATGTTGACAAAGTCTAAGTATCGAATATCTAATAATATAGCAATTGATAATAACTCTTACTCATTGCTCTTATCACACAACCATTTGATCAAATATTCGTTAATTACAAAACAAGGTTTCTGTAAAATATTATGTGACAAAGAAGGGTGAACACCTATATAGGTTTATTAGATTTTAATAATTTTTGGTACACAGATTCAGGTCACTTATTGAATGGGTACATTTTCAGCAAAATCAGAAAACCTACTGCAAAAATTGGTTCAATAGTATGTTGAGAACCTACGATTCCTAATATACCTACTCATTGATACGCCTGGGCTCGGATCAATAAGGTTGTCGATAAGTTCTTGGGTATTTCATTCCAAGCTATTCTCTTACTTCATGGGTAAGAGCTGCTAAAATCTGTGGGGGTGTTGTAAATGCAGCAGCCTGTGGGCATGCATGCCAGCGTTTTCAATAGGTGACATATCCGGTGATCTTGGTGGCCATAATAAACAGTTGATCTAATATCGATCCATGAAATCTATTGTTTGTCTGGCAACATAAAATGTTGCGAGCATTGTGTTGCTCGAAAATGGAGTTTTGGATGATGTGATATGGAATGATATATGTCTCCACTACTTCCTGGATGTAGCGTTGTGCTGTCATGTTGCTTCTAATGAAAACAAGTGGTGATCTGCTACCATACGCGATAGCACCCCATACCATAACGTCTATTGTGTGATGGACATGACGCCCTCTGTCAAATTGTGGATGGCGTAATTTATCACGTCACCTGATTCCATTCCATAGTTCCACTGAATCCTCTTTACATCATTATAAGCGCTTAGCTCGATTTTGACAAGTGAGAGGCAGCACTCAATATGGACGATAAGACAAGAGGCGAAAACTTGGTACTAGGCTATATACTGTACGCATACCGACCATCTTCCCATGTTTTTCAAACTACTGATGTGCGATAGTTCGGCTGATGCTAAATCGGTCTCAGAGCTAATCGACAATCTTCACGCTATGTGCTTTTCGCTCTGTGTCCACGATCTTCCTGAGTTCACGCCTGGTAACACCGTACTATGGTAGGATCTGTTAATCCTTCTAAAAATTTCTCTCACCAAGCTTTCCAACACTTGCCAAATGTGAGCAGAAATTTTAAAAACAGAATGCTAAAAAAAACTTAACAGATAACGGATGGATTGTTGGTTGTTTATTGCCTAGGTCAATAGTATGAAATAACACACCCGAACGTAATGTTAAAACTATAATGGAAAATTACTACTACTAATGGGATATCCATTTTTTCATAGTAAATTTTACATGAAAGATGTAAATGAACGAATGAATTTATCAGTGTATAGAGTAATGATTAATCATTGTGACAAAGAATACAAAAATGTTCAGATAAAAATAGGTGCAATTATTGAAATATGCAGAATAATACTTAATAATATCATTCATGAAATTTTCGAGGCATTCATCAAATATATATACCGGGTGTTCCCTCTAAGACTTTCAGTGCCAATATCTCAGAAACCATCATAGCCAGTGTGACGAAATTTGATATACAGACACTAGATGGCGCGTAGAATTCGATAATGGCATTAGTTTTTATACAGGGTGTACAGTTTTGCAGAAAATGGATTTAATTTCGATTTTTTGGTAGTCAACCTCGGCAAAATTTGTATTTAAATTAAAATATCTTTAATTATGAACACATTCTGATAAAAAAAGTCACGAAAAATGTTTGTCTTGTCATAAAAAAACTCCTATGAAAAGTCCCCAAATTTCATTGTTTTGTCATGCCAAATGTGAATAGCCATGAGTCCAATTTACACACACGCAACTACCGCATGGATAGACGTCAAAACGTAAAGTGACAGAAACTGTCAAAGCAAGTATGAGTATTTTTGTAGAAATTTTATTATAAATACGTAATACCACGAGGTACCTACATTGAATGTGCGTACGTATTTGCAATAATGGTACAGTTTTGTTAAAAGAAAATGGAAGTTTGAGCAGCCTTGCCTGTAATGAATACCCAGAACACAGAAAATTATGAAACATTATTATTATTATTTTTCACCATATCACTCTCAAACTAATAAATTACGTGCAAACATTAACAGCTGTAAAAAAATATAATATTGTGGGAAATCATAAAAGCAATAGGGGACAATCCCTAAATCAGAAAGCAGAATTTATGAACATCCTTTCTCTTAGTTCGACTTGAAGCGCGCTGCGAGCTATCACAATCTAAACTTGTGGTTACTTAACCTAGAATTAGAAATAATAATAACGTGCCGGCAACAAGTGGTAGAAAGGCTTTAAACTCTAGAAACAATCATAAAAAATGATTTAATGGGTTCCTTGAGTGAATACTTCAGTTCCAGTAGCATAAATAAAAATTCACCTGCTTCAAAAACGATTCCACATTTATCAAATCAGTAGAATTTGGAGACCTATTCCTACACAAATTAAGTACATTAATACAACAAAAAATGATAACATATTATTAATGGTAGCTTGCCTAAGGAAAACTATAAGAGGTAAGTACAAAGCAAGAATGTCAATGTTGTAGGTAATTGCAACTTGCATATTGCTTTTGACCTTTTGAACTGTAGGGTTATATTTATAAGAAACTGCTCATTTACCCATATACTAGAATTATTTTTACTTAATTGCTTTCAGATGGAGAAGTTATTGGGAAATTTCTGGCTTACTTTCAAGAGCAGGGATGAGAAGGTATTTTCCAATATTTGTAGAACAGAAAGAACAAACGTAAAAATATCCACAAAAATGTTATGTCACCAGCATATCTTCAATAGATAGGAAAACAAAGTACTCTTAGACGAGGAAAATTTTGCTAGAAAACATTAGACTTTACGTTTTGCCATAAATAAGGACATACCTAACTTTCTGTACTTGGTTTAATTGTTTAATAAAATTAAAGTGCATGGAATGTATAAGTTAACGAGTGAAATAAATAAAAAATGTAAATAATGCAAGTATGACGGAAATTAAAGTTTATTAAATTGTTATTGTTTGTATTTATTATACATTACAGCAAATATTCCTTGTGTTTAATAATTCTATAACAAAATTAATATGTCTAAAACATAAATATCAGTGAGAACTGTTAATATTCAGTTCTTAAATAACGTAGGTATAATTTTAAGCATGAAATGATAGATAATAATATAAAAAACTCACTTTGAAAAGTATTCTACAAGGAACACATTTTCAAGACTAAATGAATGATTTTTTGTATTTTATTTTAGTTATTATTCAGTTGTAATCAGCATAACTTCAATTAAAAAGTAATACGTACCTACAGTTTCATTAGTGGCTAAATTGATTAACTTGACCCTTCATCTTTAAGTATTCATTATTTCTTAAGCATCTGTGTCTAATAATTCAGGTAGAATAAAAAAAGGCAAATACAAATTTTAGTTTATTAACAATAAAATAAAATTACAATAAATCAAAAGTATCTAAGTACTTACCATGGCCACCCAGATCACCGGACTTGACTCCATCTGATTTCTTTTTGTGGGGAGTCGTAAAGGAATAGGTATATCAAACTACTCCTCAAAATCCGGATGATTTTTGCATTTAATGCAGTTAGTGAGAAAACTCTAAGAAACAGAATTTGTACGATGATTACGGATGTGTTGTAATACAAATGGTACCCCTTTCAACATCTTTTATAAATTTACATTATCTAGGCTCACAAAAGTGGTAGAACATATTTAAACAATTAACTGATAGAATAAAGTTGAGAGTTAAGCATATCTGCTTATGTGGAATTGGAAACTAATAAATGAAAACTGCAGATTAAAGAAGAGTGAAAATTAAAATTTGAAAATTGATATAAGAATATTTTTGAATCTATATTATGTAAGAACTGAATATTAACAGTTTTCAGTAAAATTTATATTTTTGACTAGTTATTTTTCTTATAGATTTGTTAAATACAAGCAATATTTTCTGTAGTGTAGTAATATAAACAATAACAATTTAATAAACATTCATTTCAATCATACATGCATAATTTATATTTTTTATTTAATTCACTCTTCACATTAATTTACAGGTCATGCACTAATTTTATAAAATAATTAAACCACGCATAAAGTTAGGTATGTCCTTTCTAATAGCAAAACATAAAATCTGTCATTTTCTCGAATGACTTCTGCGGCACGATTATAAACACTAGGCATCTGGCTACTTCAGTAATTAATTGAAATTAAGCTGATTCCAACTGAATAATAACTATAATAAAATACAAAAAATAATTCAGTCTTGTGTAACATTTTTGAAAATTATTTCCTTGTAGAATACTCTTGAAAGTGAGTTAGGTGACTTTTTTATATTATGTATCACTTCATACTTAACATTATACCTACCTTATTTAAGAACTGTTAACAATTTTCAGTAAAATTTATGTTTTAGACATGTTAATTTTGTTATAGAATTATTAAACACAAGGAATATTTGCTGTAGTGTATAATAAATACAAACAATAACAATTTAATAAACTTTAATTTCCGTCATACTTGCATTATTTACATTTTTTATTTATTTCACTCGTTAACTTACACATTCCATGCACTTTAATTTTATTAAATAATTAAACCAAGTACAGAAAGTTAGGTATGTCCTTATTTATGGCAAAACGTAAAGTCTAATGTTTTCTAGCAAAATTTTCCTCGTCTCTCATCTATCTGTCGTACGAATATTAACTAATCTTGGCATCTGGCTGCTTCAGTATCTTATAGAATCTTTTAACCAATTAATAACGTAACTGTGTATGTCAACCTGTTTCCATAAGAGTACTTTGTTTTCCTATCTATTGAAGATATGCTGGTGACATAACATTTTTGTGGATATTTTTACGTTTGTTCTTTCTGTTCTACAAATATTGGAAAATACCTTCTCATCCCTGCTCTTGAAAGTAAGCCAGAAATTTCCCAATAACTTCTCCATCTGAAAGCAATTAAGTAAAAATAATTCTAGTATATGGGTAAATGAGCAGTTTCTTATAAATATAACCCTACAGTTCAAAAGGTCAAAAGCAATATGCAAGTTGCAATTACCTACAACATTGACATTCTTGCTTTGTACTTACCTCTTATAGTTTTCCTTAGGCAAGCTACCATTAATAATATGTTATCATTTTTTGTTGTATTAATGTACTTAATTTGTGTAGGAATAGGTCTCCAAATTCTACTCAGATTTGATAAATGTGGAATCGTTTTTGAAGCAGGTGAATTTTTATTTATGCTACTGGAAAGTATTCACTCAAGGAACCCATTAAATCATTATTTATGATTATTTCTAGAGTTTAAAGCCTTTCTACCACTTGTTGCCGGCATGTTACTATTATTTCTAATTCTAGGTTAAGTAACCACAAGTTTAGATTGTGATAGCTCGCAGCGCGCTTCAAGTCGAACTAAGAGAGAGGATGTTCATAAATTCTGCTTTCTGATTTAGGGATTGTCCCCTATTGCTTTTATGATTTCCCACAATATTATATTTTTTTACAGCTGTTAATGTTTGCACGTAATTTATTGGTTTGAGAGTGATATGGTGAAAAATAATAATAATAATGTTTCATAATTTTCTGTGTTCTGGGTATTCATTACAGGCAAGGCTGCTCAAACTTCCATTTTCTTTTAACAAAACTGTACCATTATTGCAAATACGTACGCACATTCAATGTAGGTACCTCGTGGTATTACGTATTTATAATAAAATTTCTACAAAAATACTCATACTTGCTTTGACAGTTTGTCACTTTACGTTTTGACGTCTATCCATGCGGTAGTTACGTGTGTGTAAATTGGACTCATGGCTATTCACATTTTGGCATGACAAAACAATGAAATTTGGGGACTTTCATAGGAGTTTTTTTATGACAAGACAAACATTTTTCGCGACTTTTTTTATCAGAATGTGTTCATAATTAAAGATATTTCAATTTAAATACAAATTTTGCCGAGGTTGACTACCAAAAAATCGAAATTAAATCCATTTTCTGCAAAACTGAACACCCTGTATAAAAACTAATGCCATTATCGAATTCTACGCGCCATCTAGTGTCTGTATACCAAATTTCGTCTCACTGGCTATGATGGTTTCTGAGATATTGGCACTGAAAGTCTTAGAGGGAACACCCGGTATATATATATATATATATATATATATATATATATATATATATATATATATATATATATATATATATATATTGTGATGTGAATATAATTTTTGTTATGTTTTATATATTTTATATGATTTTAATTTTTATTGGGCGCCAATGTTTTATTTTGTTTTGTTTTATTATTTATTAATTTTGTTTAGAAGTGTATTTATGTTAATTTGTATATGTGAGTTCAATATGTTTAAGAAATATAATTTTTGTAAAATTTAAATTTTGATTTTATTAAAGATAATATTGTTTTACCTGCTATTTCTATACCCTGGCTATGTTTTTACTCTTTACCTCAGGAGTGAATTCCAGCAGAGTAAATAACACCTTTTTTTCTTTATCTATAATGTTCTCATATATATATCTGCTACCACTTAGTATACGTAAAATGATACATGGAACTGTACTTTTATTTTTATTCATGTACAAAAATGAAAAATTCTCAAATAAGAAATAGTTTCACTAAACAATAAACATTAAAGAATATTTCCTAATAATTATTCTTAATATTTAAACAAGAAATTTATTTTTTTACTTTCAGTTACATACCTGTATATTTCATTTAATTTTATATTTCTGGCAATGCTATTTTAATTTATGCAACTAAAAATATACAAATGTGTAGTGAAAATTGCCTATATTTTATCATAGGTCATATATGTTCTATTAAATTAAAATGGCCGTCTCAGCTGACAGTATTATTTCGTGAAACAGTTAATAATTGAATTTTTAAAGTTTAAACTTTTAATATGGTTCAAATTTTTATAGAGGTAAGTCTTTATATGTTATATTTTACTTTTATCGTCATAGGAGATTAATATTGTTATTACGCATGCTAACTAGCTAAATCTTTGTATACACATGAATTTTCTTACTCTCTGTAGATTATGCCTCGAACTTGAGTTCCTCTCTCTGGAAGTCGTAGAAGTCCCAGGATGCCGTTGATACCCTGGACTGGATATGATGTTCAAATTATGGTGTTCTACCTGGTGATACTTTTGATATAATTTTAAAGGTTATTTTCCACTGGAGACCTGTGCCTAGGACCTTCTGCAAGCCCCAGCTCTAGATATGGAGATGATTTCCACCAAACTTCTTGAATTTTGTCTTTGTAGATGTTAAATTTGAGTTACTTTTCTTTGAATAATTATGTGAGACTGGTGAGTATGAAATTATACTGTTTAACTAATTTTTTACTATTTAAAACTAAATTTCTTCTCTGCCCAAACTTTGTACACCTTCTCGTTTTCACAGTTTCTTCGTAACTAAGTAAATAAACTTTTGTTTCCATGTATTTTTACCCTCTTGATTCTTAATAATTTTTATTAACGTCAATACACATGTTTCACTTTAAATTTAAATTATTCTTTTCGTAGCACTTTGCACTTCACTAATTGTTTTTTAAGCTTATAAACTAAATTTACAAATCTATAACAATTTTCATTATCTTTATTGTCAAATATTCCTTAATTTGGGTTTTTCTAGAGTCCTGTCAGATATGTTAATTCTTTGTTATGTATAGCCATCTTAATATTTGACATTTCTATTTGTAATTAATTCTAATATTGGAAATTTTCATTTTATTATACAATTATTTTTATTTATTGATGTATCTATGTCTGGGCTTTTAATTTATTTTCTTTATGTACTATTCATTTATATGTTGTCATGTCCAACAAATTTGATAGAAATTTTGAAATAAATTTAATGAAATTTGTAAAATTTTGTCTTTAAATATTATAATAAGTTTCTTTAGATATATTTTATACTACATAATTTCAAATCTAACAATTCACCTATATTGTACACTAATAATAATAAACATTTCATTAATAATTCTTTTATATTTTTTAGTAAAATAAATTTTCATAGCATTTAATTCTTAGTAAATTCTATTTTATCACAATATTTATATATCTGTATATAGCAGTATATTAACACACAATCAACTACGTTATTATAACAAATGCTGTCTGTAACTTCTACACATTCAAATTTTATTTGTATTATCAAACGGATATTTAAGTTTAAACACCACAAATGAAAATTAACTGAATAAACAAAGAAACATAGCAGCGTGCTGTGTGCTGACACTGGTGATGCATTGTAACTGCGCAGTGTATACACAATAGGTATATCACAGAGATGTGTTAAATTAATAAGGAATTGGGTTGTTGTTGTTGTTAATAGCGGCGCGGATTGCCCGCAGCACTCAGATCTGAAGACCCATTGTACATGCCGCTGATTATAGAGTTCAAAACAGGCCCGTGCTGCGCGCAAAAGCGTGCACCAGCTCTGCTGAAATCTCTCCAATGTCTTGAGGAGGCAAAAAAGTCGCTCCAAGATATTTGAGTCTTTTTACCATTAAAAAGAGACAGTTACAAAGGATATGAATCGAATCCTCATCTGCATTGTCGCAAAGTTTGCACTTCGCGACATTGCTTAAGCCAATCCTATGTAGGTGCTTGCTCAAATGTCCGTGACTTGTTAGGAGACCCGTGACAATCCTAATGTTACTTCTGTTAAGCATAAAGAAATTTCAGTTTGCGTCAGACCCCTATAAGTAGTCTGACCTGACGCAAACCGGATCCCACCGACCAATCTTCAGTTGATTGTTTTTTGATACAGTTATCAATGGACCTTGCGAGATGGTATTGTGGTAACCCCAAAACTGGTCCAGATCCCACAAATTGCCTTATCGAGCCTTGTCTGTCCAACATGTCAGCCCTCATTACCAGTCACACCACTGCGACCCGGAACCCAGGTCATGTCTCTTCCCAAGAGAGAAAGAACGTGACACATTCCAGGACCACACGAGAGTTGATCCAGAATATGATTTGCATATCTCCTCCTGATATTCTCTTGAACACATGCAGAAATAGCAAATACTTGAGCCTGTAAGACCGTGGCGTGCTTCCCCAAGGAGTGAAATCATTTCACTCTTGATCGTGCTCCACAGATCTCCGCTTCTGGGCCCTGATCTGTCTTGGATCCATCCGTGAACCAGACGAGCCCTTTTGATACCTGAGCGTCAGGATTAACGAGCCAGGCTTCTCTAGTTGGAAATTCTACCTTAAAATTTCTTTGAAATGCATAGGTAGGGGACATCTTGTCGCTGGGTGCAGTCAGAATCTCACCTCCATCTATCAACTCCTTATAGATCAAGGTGTGACCTTCATCATGATTTTTACCTTCCTACGTCTCTCACTATTTTAGCCGATAAGACGACCCTTTCGCCTCTTTCTCAACCACGGGATGCAGTTTTGGAAGAAACAGGAGAGCCTTTAGGGCCTCTGTCGGAGCTGTACTTAACGCCCCTGTCGCACTAACATACGCAAGGCCGAAATTTGTTTAAGAGCTTAATAATAGTGACCCGTCCAACTGCAGGCCACCATAACACAACAGCTTAAGTGAAAAAGCCCCCACATTTTCTCAAAGAGTCTTCTGCAAATCCAAAAGGATGCACTGAGTTTTTGCAATTGCCTATCCAGAGTAACCCCTAAAAATTTGACAGTTCGTGCCCTCTGACTGGCAACGTTGAAAAAGGAATGGGGTACTCCTAACTCATTGGTAAATATTACACAGATTCATTAAATGTTATTAGATTGTTACTAATGTTAACGCAGTTTGCGTAGAATGTATAAAAAAGCATGAGAAAGTATGTTAAAGTATTAATATGGAAATTTTACAAATTCTTAATTACACACTGGAAAATCTCAGTTGCACCACCTTCTTTAGCTGCGGTATTGCCAAGTTACTGAAATATTCCTTAAAACAGGAAGACATGGCATGATAAAATTCAATATTTTTAATTTTGTAATGTTTTTTAATTTGTTGAAAAAGATTAAATCTGCAACTAAATCTTTTTTATATGTGCCCGTGTGTTCAACACCATTAAAATTTAATGTGGTGTATGAAACATGCGAAATCATTTAAACTGAAATTAATATTTAATTTGAAATATCTATTTGCTGATTAAAATAATAGGTATACTCACATTATAAAACGGTAACGAGTAATTTAAAAAAATATTATATTCACTACTTCCGTTTTATTAAGCATTAGTAAAATAATTGTTTTCTGCGTTTTTTGTGTAAATTACTTATTATATCATCTAGGTGCCATTTAATTTTGTTCCAATTTCATGCTCAATGGTAAACATCGCTAGTACATTCAACCTTACCTGAGTCATAAGTATATTTTAATTGATTTGGGTTTTATTCCTCTACTACTTACTGCATTAACTTATATGATGGATAATAATTAAATTTGTAGATATCTACATCAGAAAGCAGTTTTTTTTTTGTTTTTGGTTGTAATTATTTTCCTAAGAGTTGTTAGCATTTATACAGTCATTTACGACAACCTTGGGTTAAATATATACAGGGTGATTCAGTCATAATGTCATTAATTTTAAGAGAAGATATGGAAAATCGAGCATTCAATATTTACGCTGAAAAAAATATTTTCGAACCATTATTTAAAACCCCTTTTCAGATTGCCACTGACCCCTGGTGGCAGTTCAACTGACGCGACGTTGCCAAATTGAAATATTTTCCTATAGTACCTACTTTTTGTAATTAATGCTATAAATTATTTTTTAAAAGTATGCAATTATCATATAAGTTTCAACAAAAATATTTAATATTGAAATTACAAAACTCCAACGGATCAAAATAAACCATTCACATTTCACTACATAAATAGTGAAATAAAATCCAATACTTATTAAATTAAATTATTACGAGAGGCTGAAACATTTTTTGTATTTAAATACAGACAGTAATAAAAAACTAGCGTATTTAACCTTTTTTTAATGTCCATTCAATGGCAAGCGTTGCAGAGCAGCGGAACCGCTAAGTATTAATAGAAGCAAACAGTAATTAAATTTGCATTTTTATAAAGACCTGGTGTAATCAATATGAAATCATGAGAATTTTATAATAAATACCCAACCGCAATTATCAGCGCCGACATCAGATGCTGAAATCGGCACAGCTAAAAAGTTGGCAGTTCAAATTCCCTGCATTGTCATATGCAGGCGAGCTGACCTGCATAGGAAAACGGAGCCAAATCTGGAACAAATGCAGGTGGCAGTTCTCGAAAATTGGACCATAGCTCCACTAAGTATTACTCTGGTATTCTTAATATCGGTTTTCAAACTCAGATGTCTAGATAGTAGACGTCTAATTTTATGGTGTACTTACCAGTTTTAAAATAAACATTATTTGTTTTGAGTAGGTAAATGCCATGTCTAATTTAATATATCTCGACAGCTTAAAATCACTTTTGACGTTGTCAATATTTAATTTAAAATAATTTATAGGTATAATAATTTTTATAGTTAGATATTTGACTCAACTTAAAGGAGGCCACCTGAAGAAGCAATCCTAAATATACAGAAATAAATCAAATTTCGTTTATTATGGTTGAATTTTCGGGTTCCCACAATTTTAAAAGTAAACTTTAGTATTTATAGAATGTTTTCATTAAATCAAGATAGTAAATATAGCTAGATTATTTTTTTTTATTTTAAATAATTATTAAATACAGCTTTGTCTATGGAATTGTTCATTGGCATACCTAGATGTTTGGTATCAGAGAGGATATACAGTATGCGCCAAAAATATGGAATAAATTCAATAAAAACGAAACAATTATTTTTTGGGAAAAATCCTCGAACAGGTCGATTTTTAATTTAAAAAATACATATTTTAGCGTAAAATGCAATTTTCAAATGTCATTTGTTTTAGAATAATGACGTCATCGATTTTTTTTTAAATGGCAACACCATATTTTTTTCCTTGATTCTGAAAGATCGTTTAATTCTCTATCAGACAGTACTAAAATTTTACCCTCTTACATAGGAAAGTTTTCGAGTAAATGACGATTAAATGTTAGAAAACGTAAATCAATTAAAATAAAGCAAAAACGTTATCAAGTTTAGTTTTTCGAATTCCATAGTTCTTTTATGGATCACGTAGGTGAAAATCTTTGCAAAGTGTCATTGTCACACCGACTTTCTAATAAGTATTGTAAGCGACATAGAAATTATTATTCAATTTAAAGTATTATGGCACATTTAACTGTTACGTGTTAAGAATTGAAATTTTAATTCTTATCGGATGCGGGAATATGACTAGAACTCAGCAGGAAGTTTGCGATATATTTAATGAAAAATATCCAGATCGCCCTATCAGCCAATCAACAGTCAGTAAGGTACAGTCTAAATTTGGAGAAACTGGCAATGTTGTAAATATTCCAAATCCTGGACGTCCAAGCATTAATGAAAATCAGAAACAGAACATTTTGTAAAGTATGGTGGATAATCCTCAATTCTTCACGATTGGTTGCATTAAACAATGACACTAGTCAGAGTACAGTGCTACGTATCTTGAGGAAGGAAAAATATCATCCTTACAAAATTCAACTTGTGCAGGAACTCAATGAATCCCGATCGCCGCTTACACTTTTGCGAAATTCTAATGGATTTATGTCAAGGAAATAGAAATTTACACCGGCAAATACTTTTTTCAGATGAGGCCACATTTTGTCTGAATGGTACAGTAAACCGTCAAACTTGCAGATATTGGAGTCAGGAAAATCCTCATTCGATGGCAGAGGCACATACCCAACACCCTCAGAAATTAAATGTGTGGGCTGGAATAGTTGACGACAGAATAGTAGGGCCTTTCTTCTTTGAAGGAACCCTTACAGGACAAAGATATTTAGAGTTTCTAGAAAATGACCTTGTTCCAGCCCTTGCAGTAATTTTTCCTAACGATAATGACCCTGACATTCCTGACGATACCATATGGTTTCAGCAATACGGTGCACCTCCGCACTATGCGCGCCCTGTACGAGATTTTTTGGACAACTGTTTTCCTGGGAGGTGGATCGGCAGACGCGGACCGATAGAATGGCCTGCAAGATCGCCAGATCTTACACCTCTTGACTATTTTTTATAGGGATACTTGAAGTCAAAAGTGTACATTAATAAACCACATAATTTAGAAGAACTTCAAAATCGCATTCGGGACGAAATACGCAGAGTTACCCCAGAAATCAATCATAATGTGCAAGAAGAATTTCTTCACAGACTTGCGCATTGTCAAGAAGTTGGTGGATGGCAATTCGAACATTTAATTTAAGTATAAAATTTAATCAATTGTATTTTATTTTACATACCTCAGAATTGTTACTTTTTTATGGATAAAATTTACGTTTTCTAACATTCAATCGTCATTTACTCGAAAACTTTCCTATGTAAGAGGGCAAAATTTTAGTACTGTCTGATAGAGAATTAAACGATCTTTCATAATCAAGGAAAAAAATATGGTGTTGCCATTTAAAAAAAATCGATGACGTCATTACTCGAAAACAAATTACATTTTAAAATCGCATTTTACACTAAAATATGTATTTTTAAATTAAAAATCGACCTGTTCGAAGATTTTTCCCAAAAAATAATTGTTTCGTTTTTATTGAATTTATTCTATACTTTTGGCGTATACTGTATATGACTTCATTGACAGGAATTGTAGTAGAATTGGTTTATATTAGCTAAAATGCCTTTACAATACAGTAAAAAAATTGCAAAAGCTAATAATAAAGAGTATATGGGTAGATATTGAGGGTGTAATTCAACGCTGATTGGAGCTTTAATCCCCAGAGTAGTTAGTTTCACACAATATTGTTAATACCTAAATATATATAAAAAAAAACTTTGGCTTTTTTTGTAGAAAACACTCCAATGGTAGTAAGACGCCATTAAAATAAATTCAGTGTTCAGTTTGATCGCAAATTCCGTTTGACTACGGTTACAAAACATGTAAGTATATAGTTAAAAGATTTAGTTCTAGTTTACCGATAACCAATCTAATTACAAGTAGCATAAAGTAATAAATTAATAACTGTAATCCTTTCTGCCAACATTAATTGCATCCGTTATTCTGTTAAGTGTACGGCACAGAAACTATGGTTTATTCCAACTAATAACAAAGTGCTCCATTAGAGCCTTACATTTCAACAATAAAATATCAATTACGTTTACTTTCATCTAAAGTACACACCGTGTTACAAATAGATACAATTTCTAACTAATGTAGTTTATAATGTGCGAGGCTAGGCAATTCGAGCCGTTATGTTTTACCGTAATTATTTCAAAATAGGTGAAAAAATTGACCAAATGAAATCTTCCATTAAAATCTATAAAAATCATAACTAATCTTTTCCCGTCTACTTTCACCATCGCCGGATCAGAATATTTACTCGTGTTTAATTTAATTAAACATTGTCACAGTTTTATGTTTGTTCGAGGATTTATAGTTTATGATTTTCTTTGTCTTAATTTGCCTAAGCGTAAGTAGAGTAATTTCACTTTTCTAATTCGAAGAGATCATATCTTTATCCAGATTAATTGCTAGAGACAGTTGAATGCATATCGTTTATGTTGAACTGTTGTAGAAATCTGAGTAGAATGTTTTTTGTAGCAACGGATTTTGGCTGTTGAGCAATCAGAATAATGCTATACTCTTAAACTATCTTACGCTTTGTACTACTACCCAAGTTACTGCTAATGTTCATTCAACTAAGAGTGTGGTATTTTATAACAGCTGCAAAAACGTTTTAAAGCCGCTTCACAGTCCGAAATTCTTTTTGCAATGGCTTGCAGCAAGCCCTTGCACCTGTAATACCTTTCCCAAAATTCGGACTTGAAATTTGACATTCGTCAATTCGCAAATGCAATAGTGATACCAATACTTTAACCCGACCCGAATGCATACTAAAAACAATAACAAACAATGTAACATATAAAATAAAGGTTTCAATTAATATATTTTGCAAGCTCAACAATCAAATAACAATGTAGAAAGGAAAGAAGGCAATTTGAATTTGACAGTTGAGCCTAGGAATGTTTGCTTAATCTCTGTTTTTAGACTTTTAACTCTGAATTCAGACTTTAATGTCTGAATGGTGTGGATTGCTTTCTGCTTGTGACTGTATTCAGGCCCAGTTTTGAGTAGCCGATGACTACTAGACATGTACACACGTGCTACGTCTTGCGTACTCATATTCTGTTAACTATTATGACAGATTGTGAAGTTAGTTAAGGTTGCAAGTTATTGGCCTCATTTGTGATATACTGATAAGAACTACCAGTTCGAAACCAGTACATGACTAGTGACACCGCTGACGACTAACTGCGGCTGTTTGCTGTAGGCATTTCAGGTGTAATTCAAAGGCGCAACGTTATTTAGACACCCAATACTTAAATAGTACTGTTCATGGCAATGGTACAATCAAATTTAAACAGGAAATTGGTGTTAGCACATCACGGCAATCTAGATCCAGACATAAAAATAGGTCGGTATATGGTAGGAAATTAAGTGGTCTAAATCATTTCCCAATCAAGTACCTACAGTCACACCTTGAATCAAAAATAGTAAAATTATACACGGTGTTGTAAAATTTCATAGTTGATGACAAATATCATAAAGTTTCATTTTCCTCTGTATAATATGTCTGCTACGGCTATGAATTCAGAGATTAAAGTCTAAACATAAAAAAAATTGTAGACATGGCCCTTATAGGGCTTCATACAAATCACTAAATTATTCGCTAAAATTACAGAAAAGCTGCAATAAAAATTGTGCTACACCCATATTTTGCAAGTGCAAGAGTCTTTCAGATACGGCGGCTTTTAGAAACAATCCTTATAAGATCACAAATAAGAATGTTTATACTGCAACTATACACTGCAAAAAAGTAATTACACATTTTAACACAAAAGAACACAATACTGTGTTAATCGAGGTCCACACGGAATTCTGTATATTTTACACATTTCTCTGTATTTAGCAGTGTGTTAAAGGCTTAACACAATCCATTGGGTTAATATAACAAATATCATGTGTAACTTTTACACACTTCTGTGTTATTTATATCATTTAAGGCGTAAGCTTCACACATTAACATGTTAATTTTATTGTATAATAAGTATTGATGTGGAAGACTCACCTATCTTTTTAATTTGTTAATTATGTTCCTGTTTACTTTCCAAATAATTTATATATATAAAGCTGTTTACAGGCCTTTTAGGCCCAGAGAAATAATTTTTAATAAATATAATTTTTGAAATACTTTTATTTTGACATTTTCTAGAGGTTCTGCCTAACGTCGAGAATTCATTGAGTATAGCCTGGAATGTTCTATTAAACGACTTAATATATATATTAAAAATTATAATTTCAGAAGCAAACAGGAACATAATTAACAAGGTAGGTGAGCTTCCGTATCAATATAAAGAATTTTCTGAATTATGGTGTAATTATAAAATAAAAGATACTACTTATTACTTTTTATGATTTTATTAAAAAAATAAAATTCTGTTCAAATGAGCAACAACCAAGTCTGGTAACAAAATATGTATGTATTAAAATTAACTGTATAATAGTACGTATTCTAATAAGGGACTAATAATTCTAGTAAATCATAAACAATGAAACAACAAACAAAGATGTATTTAGGCACTAGATAATAGGAGTTTATGAAAATTAACTGGTAGTGATCTGAACATATAATTTTCTTTCTCTAAAGTTACAAAAAGTTAGATTACAGAGCAATCTAAAATGTCATACCTAATATTTTTAATTATATTCTAATTAGTTTTAGCTTTATTACAATTATCAGTAATATTTGTTATAGTTAGATAAGTACTTACCATTTTCCTTGATTAAACCTCAATTTAAATTTAACTATTCTCCATTTGAAGCTGATGTACTGCAGCTGCGTAGTTGTGCTCAACCAGTCAGGAGTAGGGATATAGAACACAATTAATTTGTGTGCGTGTTAAGCTTACACAAAATGGTGTATTTTTATCACACAACTGGTAAATATTACACAAATTCAGTATATTTTATTATAATACTAGTAATTTTAACACATTTTGTGTAAAACGTACAAAAAAGCCATAGTGTGTAAAACTATTAACACGGAATTACGCATCATAAATTACACACTGGAAAATCTTGCTTACACAGCAACTTTTTTTACAGTGTACAACCAAAATTGGCATCACATTATAAAGCACTTCATTCGCTGTTGAGATTTTTAAGGCCTATTGGAAACAATTAAAATATGGTATCTTTAGTACCAATAATACGACATTTTTGTAGCATAAAATCCATCAACAAAAGTATTTATTAACTGTCTCGTAAAGGTTTCAGAAGATAAAAAAGCATCTCTTTTTAATCACAATATCTGCAACTGGAATGTTATGTGTTTTAATGTTCAGTATTATTTTACACGTTTTACTGCACTTTGTGAAAGCCATTTAATGGTTTAATTTAGCGTCATTAGCATTAAAATCATCATAACTATCATGTTTTAATTATTCAATATTAGGAAACCAGTTAAATTTGTGATATTGTAATAGTTTTACGTCTCAATATTCAGGGTTGTATCGAAATGACTGCCGCTTATAAAATAATTTGATTGTAAAAATCAACATTAAATGACAAATAAGCTAAATGAGCGATTTTTATATAAAAGTAAAAAATTATAATTCTATAAAGAATTTATCATAACAGGGCCGTATCATAATGGTAAATAATATATGAAACCATTAAAATAATACATTTTTCATATTTTCAAAACATTTCAATGAAACGGGTGAGTTATATTATGAATTATTTTAATTTCGATATAAATGTCACAGTTCCTTTGTTTTAATAATATGTGTTTACCTTTTTCTTCTAAATGCGCCACTTCTTTTGCATATTTTCCACTGGATTAAGCTTGACATGTTTATTATTATACAATGATTATAAAAACTAAATCAATAGGTAAAACTAGACGCCATTTTGCTGTTTGATATTTGTTTTTTTTTAGAATGGTTTGTTAATGTAATTTTGCATCTAAATAAATGTTTTTCAGTTAAAATTGTTATATTACTATTTTCGTTTTACAACTGATAATATCATTACATAATACCTAACTATATTATAGTGTATAATACAGATATTTGTAATAATTTTTGTTAAATCTAAAATAGCTTTAACAAAGTCGTACTTAAATAAAAAAAATCGTACTCAAATAACAAAATATTTTGTTGGTACACCACTAGTATAGCATTGAGCTGCCAATCATAAAATGATTAGCAATCACATACACTGAATATTCTATACTGAATCGACTAGTGATGCCAACGTGTCGATCACCAGTTCTAATTTTTTCTAATACGAAGTCATAAATTTGTGTGGAGCAGTATAGTCTTAGTACCTAATACCCATGAAACAAAGAATTCCTTGTGCCATATCTATTACTTATTATTAGTTGTTGTAAGGGAGATGTTACTTCTTTTGGAGTACCTGGGAATACAAATAATTTGTGACTAAGTGTTTCTTACATACTTTTAATAAGGTAACATATTGTCACGGGTTTCCTAACCCAACTTTTTCTTTTACCAGAAAAACAAACAGTTCATTTTTACTGATATTTATTAACTACTCTACTACACTACTGAATACTAATTACAACTCAACTAAACACTATTTCACTTGAAACTCTAGGAAATTTTCAACTAAACACTCCAATTCAAGACTGACCAACTCGGCCGTTTATTCTTCTTTTATAGACCAAACGAGTATTCCAGGTATTTTCTAGCAGTTCTAGATCCATTTCTCGAAAGATTTTCGTCGATTCTCAATATTCCAGTCGCGCCTCGATATACGGCATTATTTTGTTTGTTTACCAAGGCCGCGTAGGGGCGGTTGGGGCAATCTAGCGTTTTGCACTACCACAGCCGACGACTACTACTACTAATACAATTTGTAGTCAATGATACTACAATTGAATCTTTATAGTTTCGGTAATGATCACCACAAATGTGATGCATTAATATCATCTATAAATATTATTATTTTACGCTATAGTCGCATTTTAAATATTACAATTCGTGCAAATCTATGATCCTATAATTTAAGGAAGTATAGCATATTCTATAATTAATAATATTTTATTCATATTTTAGCAATATATTCTTCTTTAATTAAATCTTAAATTTAGTGTTATTTTAAGAAAGTAATGAGTTGATTAAATATAAGAACGCTTTTATGTCAAGAATATGTAAATATTTGTATCAAATATACTTTATTATTGAATGAATAATATACACTTGAATGAAAAATTTAAACATATTATGATACTTAAATACTGATTAGATTTTTTTCGTGCAAACTCGATTCAACTAAATACATTTGGAATGAGAAGCATTTTCTTTTTATTAACTGTAATCTGTACCGAAACCGTAACTGTTGATCGTCTGTAGATTTCAAAATTGTTTCATAACTTCAGGTGAAACATGAGAATTTCACTTGATTAAAATCCTTGAAAATCTTGGCGGAAAAATTTGAACACAAAAATTAATTAAACATCCTTAAGAAAAACGGATACCTACTAGATTCTGGAAGTCCCTGTTTTGTTGTAATGTTTGCCTGATAAAATGCGTTTATTATGTTAATATCTACGTTTAATTTAACGGTAAACGTAAATGACTTTATCATTCCGCCGCTGAATAAATTTTACATATGTTTAAATGAAAATTCTAATATTTTCTACTTCATTTTCTGACATTTCTCAAAACATTTTTATCTTACTGGCTCATATACGTGACACGGTCACGCATTGTCTGTTTTATTACCTACATTTGTCAGCATTTTCTCGAAGATCGTGTTCTAACCTTCACCTATATAAATAACATCATTATTTATTATTTACTCTTATTTATTTTTGATATTCAGTACTGACACACTTTGGAAGAATCTATTGTTGTAGGAGATAATGAATTAAATATGATAATATAATGGACCATTTCACTAGTCTTAACGTCACTATTAATTACTAATGAATTAATTACACATAATTCGATAAGTATTAAATGATTTTTATTTTTCAAGTAATATTTTGATTATGCGACATTAAATTTCCCACTAGAAAGAACCGATTCAAATAAAAGGTGGACTTGTTGTTGCCTATTTATCAAAATAAAAGGCATTATGTTTAGATTTCATTGTGTTCCACTTTACAAAATATCATCACTCACAATTGGCCATTTAACTAATTCTATTGTAATAAAAAAATATATTCAAGTATTATATGTATGTATTGTAACGAACAAATAAATACAATAGAATTGCAAGGTATAAGCAGGAGTGTTAGTTGAGTTGAAATTGTAATCAAAAATTAAATTCAATTATGACATTGACAAGTATGCATTCAATTATAGTAAAATGAGAAAAAAATATAAAAGAGCAAATATAGGAGAAGATTAAATCTTCTAATAAAATAAAATGTAAAGTAATTAGAATAATAGAATAGGAAAATTTAAATAAAATAATATAAAACAAAAAGAATTGTTTTTACAATCAACAAACACTACAAACTAAATGAGTTAGACAATTAAAAATTAAAATCATTAGTAAATAACAAATGCTCACAAGTACTGACTTCAGAGAGATCATTAATAAAAAACAAGAATAATATGGGACCCAGGTTAGAACCTTGAGGTACGCCTGACGTACCTCAAGGTACGGTGGAAAATTTAATTAAAAAATTAAAGGAATGCGATTTCTAAATATAATTTGGCTAGGTACTAAGACTAAAAAAAAAGAGTGCAGTGATAAAGATTTACCTGGTTTGAGATCTAAAGGAAACCAGCAGGTCGATAATAAATAAAGAAAATAATTTAATTAGGAAGCATAGAAATAAACAAAGAGTTCAAGTTCAAGAAATATTCTATTCAACAGCCATATGAGTTTTGTGAACACTATTTGTAACAACAACTGTGAGTAATATTTCCTTGTTTCTTCGGGCCTATAACTTCTTAAAGTTTCAAGATGGTACTAAGTTGACTTAAATCACCTTATTTCATCCAAGGAAGCTAATTTAAGAGTACGGTTCATTCTTTAGTAAACACACCCTATATGATTGTAAAATATGTATACCTTATTAGGACATGATTTTGATCGTATCAGGCAATATTAAATTTGTTGTTAACTTCTGCATATCTAGACGCAAAGCCCGCATATGGACAGAACGGATTACTTATTTGGAAATATTTCATAAAATTATAAATTGAATTTAAACAGGTTCAAGTTGGAATTCTCCTCGTACGGACTATACATTTTTATTAATCTGCCCATAAACTTACTGAAGACTATAATTCACTCTTGTAACAGTACCATAACAGTACTATACTGCTATGTATACTCAATGCGTAATATCTTTATTGCGTAATTCATTTTTTATTGCTACTATTCTGTTATTTACGTAACAGTAATTTTAATGTTTTTCAAGAAAAAAATAAATAAATGTGGTATTTTTGAAACTGTATATATTTTTAGATTATTAGTGTGGTAGTGTTCCTATATTCTTAACATTATCAAGTATTAAAACATATTTCTTTCGAATATTATGTTGACTGATTTTATATATTTATTTTGCATGGGCAAAATAAATATTACACAGAAGGAAAACCATTTTTAAAAAACAGTAACCTATATTATACACAATTTTACATAGTTACCTAGAGAAAATTAATCTTTTTTAGAATATGTGTTTAGTAATGCCATTAACTTTATTGGGGTATTTTATTTATATATACTTATTTTTGTTTATATTGAATTAATTTAAGTAATCTATGATTGTAGCTTTAAGACTCCTTTCTTTAATATTTTGAAAATATTTTGTTGCCATATTTACAGACACGTTCGAATAAAAAGTTACGTCAGTATAATTTTTAATAAAATATAAAACTTATTTGGCACCTGACAAGTCAAGTACCTAGCTCATCTAATTCTATATTTTAACAAACATCTTATTAATGTCATTTTTAGTTCTAAACATTTTGAACGGGCAACAAACATGACTTATTTCTGTCAGTTGCTACATTGTCTGTTGACTGCCAACCTCACTTATGTGTTGTCATTTTCGCAAAATTAATGGTAGAGACATAAAATTCAAAGCGTATGTGAACACTAGATAATGTTAAAAACAATATCGTTAACTAAGGTCAGTGTATTTACTATATACGTGTACATTTTTTAACGAAATAGACCTGGATTATTCTTAAATGGCCCATGACCATTCAAAAGTATGTAAGACTAGCAGATACAATATGATTAATAACATAGATTGTAATGGCTAAAAGGATCCGGAGAAAACAGATGGAAGGAACAACGAAGCAACTGCGGACAACGTTGTTTCTGGGTATTTGCTCTTCATCAGTGCAGCTTAAAAACAAGATGGAATAAAAAAGGAAGGGCAAAGGACACGAACACAAGAGAATGACAAGTAGGAAGCCTATCTTTATTTGCGACTTCGTGTCACACAGCCTCACATTGAGGCAAAGAGCAACCGTCGCCGCGGAAGAGAGTCCAGCGGCTACTGTCAGGGTCTCAGCCAGGATAAATATAAGAAAGAAAGGAGCTTAATGGATCATAATCTTAAAAGAAACAGGTAGATTTTAATGGCTAAAAGGATCCGGAGAAAACAGATGGAAGGAACAACGAAGCAACTGCGGACAACGTTGTTTCTGGGTATTTGCATTTGACACGCAAATAAAGATAGGCTTTCTACTTGTCATTCTTTTGTGTTCGTGTCCTTTGCCCTTCCTTTCTTATTCCATCTCGTTTTTAAGCTGCACTGCGCTGATGAAGAGCAAATACCCAGAAACAACGTTGTCCGCAGTTGCTTCGTTGTTCTTTCCATCTGTTTTCTCCGGATTCTTTTAGCCATTAAAATCCACCTGTTTCTTTTAAGACTATGATCCATTAAGCTCCTTTCTTTCTAACATAGATTATGTTCAAATGTCTGCATTAGAGGTTACAAACTATGATTCTCATTTTATATATACGATTTACTTGAATTTGTAACACTTGCGGATACAATACATTTTATCCGTATTTCGTTTTCTTGTATTATAAAAATATTGAATATAAGAAACATACCCGTGCCCATTTTCTGGTTGAATAATTTTTACATTTCTTTTAAGTGGATAAAGTAAAATCCTATACAAACTGAAATGACCAATTATATAACAGAGCACGAAAAGCAGCTACGAATTGGGGAAAAATTAAATTATGGCAGTATTAAGACTAGAAATTGAAACCCCGTGGCTTCTAACGAAGTACTACAGTATTCGAGTAGATGTCGCTACAGAAAATACGTTTATAGTAAAATAGTACTATTATTTCATTCATGTCAAATTTTACCAGAATCCGGGCAAAAAAGAAAGACACTGCAAGCGAGATGCATGATCTTTCATCTCGCTCGCCGGTCACATATTTGGATTAAAAGGGTCGTAAAACCTTCCTATTAGCAATCGCCGCGCCGGCTTATTGCTTTGAAAATGTTTTTGTCCGGTATGACGTATTTACACAAAAAAGAAGGCACGTGGTTAACCATCCTAGAGCTTTTTATTCTATATTTTATTATTTATCCGGACTCAGACTAGAGTAGGTGAAAACGTGCGGATCTCTAAGTAGGCATTTTTATTGTGTTATTGTTGTGCTGTGAAAAAATTGAAAAATATGAAGAATTATGGAGAAACAAATTACGAAAATTGTATACTGCCAGAAATTATACAGTATGAAAGAAAAGTATGGAGTAAATTCATTATTTCTAAAACAACAAAGTTTCATGAAATTTCCTCGGACACGTCGATTTTGCTTTTTAAAAAGACTCTTTTTTCTATATACTCGCGACAAGAATTCAGACTTACGTCATACGAACAAATGAATAATTTATTATATTTTCATCAAAATATTTGAGAAACTGCAACTGATAGTAATAAAACTATATACTACACTAAAAGTTTGCATTATATATTGCACAAAATTGCAAAAAACAATTGTTTTTAACGCAACCAAATATCGAAATTTACGTTGACAATAAAAACAAATGTGTAACGTCAGCAGTGACGTAGACGTCTGAATTCTTGACGCGAGTATACCAACGCATTTCCGACATTCATTTGTTTTCGCGTGATGACGCCATCGGATATTTTTTTTAATAGAGCCCCTATATTTTTTCATCGGATTCTTGTATAGCTTAACTTGCTGAATTCAACTTTCACAGATAATAATAATAATTTGTTGTTGTTAAATTGTTTCAAAGTAGAGTTCTATTTTGTTTCTGCCAGTTTCTGAGGTGACTTGATTTAATTTGTTATTTTTGCTATCAAAAGATGTAATATTCTAACATGCAATCTAATAAAACAAAATAATAAATTAGGGGGTCAAATACGATTAAGGCAACCAGAATTTAATTATTAATTAATTAATTATTAGTTGATTATTTTTAAGTTGTTTTAAAAATAAAGAGTCCTTATTTTGTGATACTGCCGATGAATTCACTATATCCATTTTACTCTCAACCAGCCCATCACAGACACAAATGGGATCCAATTTTATTGGATCGGTTATTATTTTTTTCTCGGAAAGTTGAAGGAATAAAGTATTGAAATTATACATTTTTGAATTCAACAAGTTAAGCTCTACAAGAATCCGATGAAAAAATATAGGGGTTCTATTTAAAAAAATATCCGATGACGTCATCACGAGAAAACAAATGAACGTCGGAAATAAGAAAGCAAAATCGACGTGTCCGAGGAAATTTCATGAAACTTTGTTGCTTTAGAAATAATGAATTTATTCCATACTTTTCTTCCACACTGTATACAGAAATATTCCTAAAGGAAAAAGATATATAAAGGATGCACAAATTAATTAAAAAAGTAGTTATATTTTGTGATTTTTATCTTCATCCCTTACATTTTTTAAAATCTATTCCAAATAGATTACTGTAAACTCTGCCACGAAAATAAAAAAATTAAAAATTTGAATTAGATTTTTATTTATTTAATTATTACATTTATTTATTTATTAAAAACTATTCCATAAGACTTTTTAGCTATGGAATAAATAGTAACCAAGACAAAGAATGTAAGTACTAAAAATACTATAAAATCGATATACCTATGATTCCAATAAATAACATCCAGATACATAAACATGAAAAAATGAAATACACAATTACAACTATATTTTCCACTCCACAAGGGACACGACAGTTTGTGGCTATATGTAAGACGATGTTTATTTTGTTTTACTTTAATCAACTGAAAAGAAAGCCTATATGCAACTGAATACTTTTGGCAAAAATTACAGTTTTAAAAAATATTAGATTTTTAGTAATTAGAAAAGCCCATTAATGCATTTCTTAAGCATGTAAAGCAATTAGTAAACTAAAATATGGAATTAAAATATTAATATTACTATTAAATTGTAGCGTATATCTAAGTGAGTTTCACTAGCCTATTTCTATTTTTTTTTTATTCATAATGAAATTAGTAAATCTATAAATATGGTTCAGCCCTAGATTCAGAGACGCCCTATATAATTAGAGCATTTGAAACATCCTTAAATTATTTACACATTATTCATAAAACCGTTTCTTTGGAAATTGAAATTTATTTTTTTTTCTCTGCTATTGTTTCTAACCTTGCATAACTTTTAAAAATCGAAAAAATGGAACCGGCGAAGTATCTCCGTTCCCTCAGTATCTTTATTTTTTAGGCGTTGTTTACAAAAATAATGATTTGATCAACAATAAAAAATATCTCTTTTAAATTTCAAGCTGATACGTCATAAATTAGCGTTATTACGGAAAAACGATTTTATTAGTTCAACTTTAACACCCTGTATTTTTTAAATGATGCATTTTTGTATATAGGTAAGTAAAGTTAAATCGTTATATTTTACAGTAAACAATACGCAGTTCACGAGATGACTTGCTTTTTTGTTTCACTCTGCATATGATATATATGTGTATACTAATACATATTCGAAAAACCAAAAAAAAGCTTTTTTTCATATACATTTATTTGAACTTTGCGAATTATAATTAGCCCAAGGCCCATTAAAATAGGGACATAACACTAAGTAACACCCTGTATATAAATTATCGAGAATAAATGAATTTATAAATTGTTACAAATAATATGAGTTTGCATTATTAGTTATAATTTTGTACGTTTTAATTGAAATAAAATATAATTTTGCGGTATAAAATTAACATGATTTTGTTTTAGTCATCAATAAATATGACTACCAATTAATAATTACGTTATACTAAATTAACCGCAATAACTGGTACTTAGTTCGTGAAAAATACCCTAGCGCATTTGTGAGTTCATTCATAAAATTAGATTTAACGAGTGCGACATCTATTTCAAACTAAGCCAACTAAGGGTCAAACGAATTGTAAATAATGAATGAATATTTTATGATAACTTTATTCCAATATAACTTTTTTAATAAGAAAATGCTGGCGAAACTATGAATTAAACTGTGACCAGCTTACTATTTAGAAGACAACGAAGTAAAATATATCATAATTCCTTAATAATCTGAAGAAATAATCGTTTGTTTTTAAAACGCTAAAAAACGTACATGTTTAGAATTTAATGTCTCACAAAATAATTACATATCTCAAATTATTTTTGCTTTGTTATCTTTGCCTATACTTTGTCAAATGTGGTGTAAAATTGTATTACTTGTTTTCAGTGTTTTAAAAAGATATATTGGAATAAAAAAAGGTCTGTTTTCTATTAGTTTTCTATATAAACTAGGCAACCAGTAATTATCGGTTTCTGTCCTTAAGGAAGTCCTTACCGAAAAAGAAATAATAAATGGGTACAATTAAGGGACTGGAATAATAACCCAGATGAAATTTGTAAATAATTGGTGGCATTAATAGAACAGCCTGGTTACACAGACCCTACTAATGAATTAATTAAAAATACACAAAATTAAATTGTGTTGTTTGGATTCCATTTTTAGTTTAAAGTTTCTCCATAATTAATTGAATGTAGTTAGAAATTGTCACTGAAATATATCTACCTCTCATTCTAATCACGAGGATTAGCCCAAAAGTCGAAGACTTGTGCGGGAGAAGGGGCGGCATATTATTATAGCAGGCCGCATTTGCGCCCAGGAACGATTTACGTTGGTAGACTCTAATACTTAATTTGTTAGATGAAAGGGCGTCGCCAAAAGTGAAACTGAAAAAAATATTCCACTGTGTGGCAGCATTGAAAATGTAACTATCGTAACACACGTATTGTAGTTTTTAGGCTTGCTATTAGTTGATACATAATAATTTTCCGGGTTGTTATGTCGTGACCTCGGTAACTGGTCGCTGAAAGTAACAGAATTAAAGTGCACATCCCTAGCAATAGCTGGATTCTTTGACCTGCTCCGGTTGTTCCCGGGCTAAGCTCTATGGAGATATACCCGTTATCGGTATCTCTGGACCCGCCCATATCTTGATTTCAGCTCCGACTGCTGCGGTCGGAACCGTTCCTCGGATAAAGGCGAGGCGTTCCGTAGCCGCCGCTGTAACTGGAGCTGATCACAGAGTGTTACAGAAGTAATCCCATATATCGTTCTCTATGCACTCCCGACTTATACTACTGTAGGTACAATTTAGGTGTCAAAATATGTTCCATGCAAGATGCATTTTTATTAGTTCTTTTATTTGACGCGGCTGGCCGAAATTCTCAAAAAGTTCTCAGCGAGAAGTGCGTTCTCTCCTTAAGAATAACTAAATTATCGTCCTATTATTAACTTAATCTGTTGCATTTTATAAGTCTGTTGCTTAAGATTTAATATTATCGAGTTAATCGGTATTGCTACTTGTACTTTTCGAAACAACATTATATTTTCTTTTCTATATCCTTTTTTATTCCCATGTCTTTTCAGGCTCTGGTTAAAATTTATGATGACTAATGATTATTGTTTTATAGCTGAAGTCGTAATTGTTCCCAGTGGTCCTACAAAATATAACCTACATTTTGTATGGATTTGAGAACTTGATTTTTGTTACAAAATTGTAAAGATTTGGTATTTCATTGTAGATATGTTCTTATATCGTAAAACTATTTATTAATGGCACTTTACTAGCACTGATCCAATTCCATTGTGACGTTTTTACATTTTCATTATTGCATAGTATTAAGCAATGCCGATTATAAGATTAGCTCTGTAATTACTAATTAATTTAAATAATTAATGTTTGCAGGACATGACTGAACACTATATTTCCTACTTTTTGTTTAAATATCACATGTAAGTAATTACAGTATTGTGAGAAAATGTAATTTGTAGGAATTTTATATTGCATGATTTACAATAACTAAATGTATATACGATTTAGATTTAAATAAAACAAATTTTTATATAGCTTATATGTTTCCGTGGTAGTGGTCAATAGCTTTCGAGAGGTATGTGACTCTCTTCTTCAGAAGTAACTGAGATTAAATCTTCTGGCCACTATTATTTGTGTTTGATGTATACACTGGCTCATGACGATGGTGCTTGGAGCTTAGTTAAGGCACTTAGGCGCCTTAATCTGTTAGAGAGAAAAACTTGATGTGATGGGGGATTTCATAATATAGGCCATAGAAGCCATCATTCTCCCAACGCGGATTCTCTTGTTGATGAGATGGTGGGGCACTCACAGAGTGCATGAAATACGCCTTCCTCTTTGCAACCTCTACAAAAAGGTATATCACCTTCTTCATATTGTAAAGGTGTTTCCGTAGCCGACACTATTCAGTTTCAATACCTGTCACCAGCCGAATGTTTGTCCTATACATAGCCAGGTACTTTTTGAGTGTATCATCAGATATACAGTATGCGCCAAAAGTATGGAATAAATTCAATAAAAACGAAATAATTATTTTTTGGGAAAAATCCTCGAACAGGTCGATTTTTAATTTAAAAAATACATATTTTAGCGTAAAATGCGATTTTCAAATGTCATTTGTTTTCGAGTAATGACGTCATCGATTTTTTTTTAAATGGCAACACCATATTTTTTCCTTGATTCTGAAAGATCGTTTAATTCTCTATCAGACAGTACTAAAATTTTGCCCTCTTACATAGGAAAGTTTTCGAGTAAATGACGATTGAATGTTAGAAAACGCAAATCAATTAAAATAAAGCAAAACCGTTATCAAGTTTAGTTTTTCGAATTCCATAGTTCTTTTATGGATCACGTAGGTGAAAATCTTTGCAAAGTGTCATTGTCACACCCACTTTCTAATAAGTATTGTAAGCGACATAGAAGTTATTATTCAATTTAAAGTATTATGGCACATTTATCTGTTACTCAAAGAATTGAAATTTTAATTATTATCGGATGCGGGAATATGACTAGAACTCAGCAGGAAGTTTGCGATTTATTTAATGAAAAATATCCAGATCGCCCTATCAGCCAATCAACAGTCAGTAAGGTAGAGTCTAAATTTAGAGAAACTGGCAATGTTGTAAATATTCCAAAACCTGGACGTCCAAGCATTAATGAAAATCAGAAACAGAACATTTTTATAAGTATGGTGGATAATCATCATAATTCTTCACGATTGGTTGCATTAAACAATGACACTAGTCAGAGCACAGTGCTACGTATCTTGAGGAAGGAAAGATATCATCCCTACAAAATTCAACTTGTGCAGGAACTCAATGAAGATGATCCCGATCGCCGCTTACACTTTTGCGAAATTCTAATGGATTTATGTCAAGGAAATAGAAATTTACACCGGCAAATACTTTTTTCAGATGAGATCATATTTTGTCTGAATGGTACAGTAAACCGTCAAACTTGCAGATATTGGAGTCGGGAAAATCCTCATTGGATGGCAGAGGCACATACCCAACACCCCCCGAAATTAAATGTGTGGACTGGAATAGTTGACGACAGAATAGTAGGGCCTTTCTTCTTTGAAGGAACCCTTACAGGACAAAGATATTTAGAGTTTCTAGAAAATGACCTTGTTCCAGCCCTTGCAGTAATTTTTCCTAACGATAATGACCCTGACATTCCTGACGATACCATATGGTTTCAGCAAGACGGTGCACCTCCGCACTATGCGCGCCCTGTACGAGATTTTTTGGACAACTGTTTTCCTGGTAGGTGGATCGGCAGACGCGGACCGATAGAATGGTCTTATTATGGGGATACTTGAAGTCAAAAGTGTACATTAATAAACCACGTAATTTAGAAGAACTTCAAAATCGCATTCGGGACGAAATACGCACAGTTACCCCAGAAATCATTCATAATGTGCAAGAAGAATTTCTTCACAGAACTTGCGCATTGTCAAGAAGTTGGTGGATGGATTTCGAACATTTAATTTAAGTATAAAATTTAATCAATTGTATTTTATTTTACATACTTCAGAATTATTACTTTTTTATGGATAGAATTTACGTTTTCTAACATTCAATCGTCATTTACTCGAAAACTTTCCTATGTAAGAGGGCAAAATTTTAGTACTGTCTGATAGAGAATTAAACGATCTTTCAGAATCAAGGAAAAAAATATGTTGTTGCCATTAAAAAAAAATCGATGACGTCATTATTCGAAAACAAATGACATTTGAAAATCGCATTTTACGCTAAAATATGTATTTTTTAAATTAAAAATCGACCTGTTCGAGGATTTTTCCCAAAAAATAATTGTTTCGTTTTTATTGGATTTATTCCATACTTTTGGCGCATACTGTATATCTACTTTAGGAACTTCTTAGCCAATTGTTTTATTCCACCGTTTGCTGAAGTCTTTGTAGATATTTCCTTTGATTATTTAAACAATGTTGACAACGGAAGCACACTGACGGGACCGGGTTCAAAAATATTGAGACTTGATTCACTTCTGGCTAGTTTTTCAGCTTTTTTTTGTCATGGTTCAAACGTTTCAGCGCATGGTTTAAAGTTACTTTTACAATTACAATACTCTCTTCATTTGTCGAAACCAGTCTTGAAATATCTACTCTCACTTTTCTTGCGAGGTTAAATCGCAAGATTCGTACCAGGATTGAGTAATTCTTTGAATATTGAAAAACAACCCCGAAGAAATAAGCCGAAATCACAGGGCGCAAAATCTGGGCCATAGGGAGGATGACTGATTCAAACATTCTAGTTTTTGAGTGATTTGCAGACGCGTTGTCGTGATACAGAAACTTCAGGCAGACATGTAATGGTGTACCAGTTTGCAATGACTGTCATTTGCCTTTCCATCGCCAGAGTTCGAATAATTTCTCTATTATCGAAGAACACAGCTGTCGTTCGTTTACGTTTTTTAACACTCTGATGTGCATCTTCATCCTGGAATACCCAAACTTAGTTGTGTGATTTAGTAGGCATGTCGTAATAATATAATAATACTTCATCGCCTGTGATAATAGAATTTACATATTGAGACTATTTAGTCAAACTACTTTGTTGTTTTGTTGTTTGACACCGTTGCACTTACTCTGCCCTCGACTCATCACTCAACAAATATGGCACCCAAAGTCAACAAATCTTCCGCATATTCAGTCGATCATGAAGAATTCCATGAATGGGGAAGTTGCATGAATTTTATATTGGGTTCAAATAATATTTCAAACATATTGAAAGGTCAGAACATGTGTCTGGCAGCAATAATCACATAATAATTAAAATATGAATATTAATAAAATGCCGTAAAATGTAAAGAAATGTATATAGCCGAAAGCTCGATATCATTGGTGTGACGTTACACGCCGTTCAGCGATTTGTATTCGTGGATACAGGTGCAGGTTTGTTTCTTGTATTTTTGCGATTTTGTGTCATTTGTAGGTCATAGATACATAGTCTAAATACTGTGTAGGTAATGCCATTATTATTAGTGGTGATGAGTTACGATATTACTAAACATAACTTCTTTTATTTGCAATATAGATCCACTCGTGACAATTACGGCGGCAATGCTGTTGGGTAAGTACCAGATAGATGATTTTACTTGAGATATTTATACAATTATGCCATCTGATTTCGCATTAAACGACTTGTTTTAATTTGAAAAATAATAAGTGAAAGTAATGTGACAATAGGCTTCAGACATTCCTTTGAAACAATTTTTGGCACTTAATCCATGTCGAGAATTGTACAGCAAAATAACAGCAACGCTCAGTAATTATTAAAGTGAATTAAATGAGTATTGGTGTGTACTTACACTCTAGATCATGTCACACTTTGTACTAAATTAAAATACTTCGGTTTCAGCGACATTGCTGTCTCATTCTTTAAAAATTATCTATCAGGTAGACGCCAAAGGGTTATTTTAAATGCAGATATATCTCGATTTAATAATATTTCCACTGGTGTTCCCCAAGGTAGTGTCCTAGGACCTCTTCTCTTTTCTATTTATACTGCTGACTTTTGTACTTATCTTCAATATTGTCAATCTCATCAGTACGCTGATGATACTCAGATATATTTCTCTTTTAATTTTTCTGACATTTCTTCAGCTGTAGTTCAAATCAACTCTGACCTTAATTCTATTTCTGAAATATCTTTGGCTCATAACCTTATTTTAAACGAAACTAAAACGCAATTATTAATTTTTGGAAATAAGAAAAACAGCATTATAAGTGACCCAGATTTTACTATCAGTTTAAATGGCCATCCCCTTGTTCCTTCTGATAACTGCAAAAATCTTGGCTTATGGGTAGACAATTCTCTTCGATTTGCTAAACATGTTAATTATCTTACTCAGAAATCTTTTAGTAAGTTGAAAGTACTTTACATGCATAAAGATCTCCTTAGCACTGATATTAAATTAAAAATATGTGACTCGTTAATATTATCCACTTTGGCATACTGCATGGATGTGTACTGGCCTGCATTAGTGCACAGGGATAAAAAGTGTCTCCAAAAGATTCAAAATGCTTGTATCAGGTTCAGTTATAATCTTCGTAAGTTTGATCATATTTCTACTTATTTTAAACATTCGAATTGGTTGAATCTTAATACCAGATTTCAGATTCAGTTATCTTGTTTGACATTTAAGATATTGTTCAATCATAAACCTGAATATCTAACCTCAAAGTTTATTACAAATTTTAATGTTCATCAATTACCCACTCGTAATCGTTACAAGTTTTGTGTTCCAAGGCATAGAACTGCTCTGTTTCAGCGATCATTTACTTATAACGCTATAAAAAATTATAATTCCTTGCCTAATGATGTCAGGTCCCTCGAGTCTGTTCACAGTTTTAAAAAAGTCTTTAAAAAAATGTTCATTTAAATTACTGTAATTGGTCTGTTATATGTTATTTTTAATTTTTCAGTAGCGTACGTTCTGTTATGTTTTCTTAATTTTCTGGATGGTTATATGGAAGAGCACCGTATGGTGAATATCGCCATCCTTTGAATTATTTTCTTTTGTATTAATTTTTTTTCACGCATTAATAAAGGCATTATTATTATTATTATTATTATTATTATTATTATTATTATTATTATTATTATTATTATTATTATTATTATTTTTTTTTTTTTTTTTTTTTTTTTTTTTTCCAGTAACACCTTCCGAAGCTCCGACACATTCGGAGATGTTCTGAAGAGTCAAGCAATGACCACTCTCCACTCCGTGGAGTCAGTAATCATTGCGCCCGTAAATCGTGCGTTCTGAGTAGACGTAGCGAACCAAGGACGATTGCCTTCTGCATTCTGCCGGCTAAGATCTCTGCCGAATTTCGGCAAGCCGGTATGATCTTTAACTCAGAAAGCAACGTATGTCTCATTCCACCCAGGACGCCTATAATGAGCACCACAATCTTAACAGAGTGGTCTGGATACAGCCTGCGGAGCTCGGAGAGAAGATCTCGATACTTCCTCCGTTTTTCCTCCTCTTTTAGGACGATGTTGTTCTCTGCGGGAGCCGAGAACTCAATCACAAACATCGTCCTAAGTTGGTGGTCGAGGAGGACTACATCAGGCTTATTGGCTTGAATTTGCCTGAGGGTGGGGAATGAATAGTTCCAATAAATTCGGCACTTCTCATTCCCCACAACGGATTCTATATCCCCCGGAGCATAAGGCAGCACTGGCGTCTCGTCTATCTCATACGAGTGTCGTAAATGATAATACAACACCCGTAAGGCTGAATCGTGTCTTTGGATATACGCTGTGGCCGCATATACCGGACAGGCCGACAGGAGATGCATAAGCGTCTCTGGCGCCTGGCGGCAGGCCCTGCATCTGGTATCAGGAACCTCGATACCCAAGACACGACTACGATAGACGAGAGTATTAATTACACCATCTTGGCAAGCCATTATGAACCCCTCGGTCTCAGAGTTCAGCCCCGCTGACCTCAAAAAAGCGAAGGTCAGCTTTTCAGATAAGCCAAGCCCCTCTAGATGACGGTAGAAGAGACCATGCATTGGCTTATCCTTATGTAGCTGCAGAAGATGACGCGTCTCTGCAGCTTTAATTTGGGCTTTTAACTGAGCAGGGTCCCACTCGGTGACAGAGTCTGGATTTTCCCGCTCAGTATCGAACACGAGACCAAGTTCATTGGCTGCTCTTCTCGCTGCCTTATATACAAATGCTCCTATCCCTGCTGCTTCATGGTCTTGGACCATGCAGAGAAGGGGATCCGAGCTCCTGATGATTTTACAGGCTTCCTCCAAAACCACTCTGCCCTGGAGACACTCCAAACTCAAGAGTCCACGGCCTCCCCGATTTCTTGGGAAGTATAACCGCGAAACGGACGATCTTGGATGCAAACTCTGATGGAGATGCATCATTTTGCGGGTCCCTACATCGAGTTGCCTCAGCTCTTCTTGTGTCCATTTCACTACTCCAAAGGAGTAGAGAAGGATCGGAACGGCAAGCATATTAGTGGCACTCACCTTGTTTTTACCCGACAGCTCCGAAGACCAGATTTGTCGGAGGCGGTGCCGATACCTGCCGCGGAGAGCGTTTTTCACCATTGCCACCTCATGAGTGCCCCGCTGTGGGACACCCAAATAGGTGTACGACTCTCCGGCATCTAGGTGGTGGAAGATGCTTCCGTCTATTAGCTGGGCGTCCTCTCCGTATGCACCGCATCGTCCTCTCTTGAGATGAACCAGTGCACTTTTGTCCAGCCCGAACTCCATCCCAACTGCCTGCGTGTACTCCTGTACCACTCTGAGGGACTGATTTAAATCCCTCTCACCGGAGGCATAGAGTTTAAGGTCATCCATGTAGAACAAATGGGTGACCTTATGCCTCCGGTCTCCTGGGGTACCGCAGTTATAACCCCGGGTACGACGAAGTGCAACGGATAATGGCAGCAGTGAGATGCAAAACAAGAGGGGACTCAGGGAATCTCCCTGGAACACTCCCCTCCTGAACAAAACCGGCTCTGTCTGGACCCTAGCATTAGCCGATGTTATGGTAAAGCGGGTCCTCCAGAGCGGCATGAGTTGTTCAATACATCTCACTATGGGGTCGGCCACCGCAAGGCATTGGAGCAAGTGGATTATTAGCTCATGTGATGTCATATCAAATGCCTTGCGGTAATCTATCCAGGCCATTGAGAGATTTCGCTTGTACTGCACGGAGTCCTGCGTAATACATCTATCGATGAGCAGGTTCTCCTTACAGCCAGCTACACCCCTCTTGGACCCTCGCTGCTCGTACATCCGTTGATAAACCGGGTTCACTGCGTGGAGCACACGCGCGTACAAGATGCGAGTAAACACCTTGTAACACGCATTCAGGCAGGTTATTGGGCGGTAGTTCTTTGGCTGGGACAAATCTCCGCTCTTAGGGATAAGCACGGTTCTCCCCTCGACAAACCACGCCGGAATTTGCTGCTCTCCATTTAGCCAGGACGTGAATATTCTGGCCAAATGACGGTGGACACTGGTGAATTTTTTCCACCAGAAGTTGCTGATCCCATCGGGACCAGGAGCAGCGAAGTTCTTATTATTATTATTATTATTATTATTATTATTATTATTATTATTATTATTATTATTATTATTATTATTATTATTATTATTATTATTATTATTATTATTATTATTATTATTATTATTATTATTATTATTATTATTATTATTATTATTATTATTATTATCATTATTATTATTATTATTATTATTATTATTACTTAAGAACTAAGATACATTACCTAATGACGACCTTTATCTCTTGTTCACAGCGATGATTGCCGAGTATGACAAAACTTTTCTTAGCGACGTACGCATGATTCAATTCCAAACTCCAATTCTAATATTTCACCATTTAAAATTATTTCGATATTTCTTTATTTTACTGCTTCTCTGAAGAGTCTTGGTTAGAATCATTTTCTTCTTACTAGAATTTTGATTTTACCCAGATCTATTGAACGGCTTGTATCTGCCTTATGTTTTGCAACTACTGAACATTATTGTTGTTATTCTTTAGGTGACATTCGTATATCTTCAAGCATGCCTCTCTGTTGTACTTGTTCTAATACATGCACGTGAATACAGAATTCTATATACATTAGAATTTTGTATACTGTCCTTGAAACTGGTCTTAGAAAGGGTTGTTTCTATTCTCATCAAGGTTGGGACTAACGTTGTGTTTTCTTAGGAGGGTGTATTCCAACTATCTTTAGGATGTATAGTATATACCAAAATAAATAAAAAAGTCGTATATAGTATGGATTATAATCCCAACTGTTTTCTATAAAAAAAATCAATTATCAGCTTTAGTGTGCAAAAGTTCAATAAAATTGTGTAGCCTCGCTGTTATATTGCACATCAATTTCATCTAATTTTATTGAAAAAGAAATAAATTAGTCTAACTAAAAGTAAATAACAGAGGAAATAAACATTGTATTTTATGATTATCTGTACAGAAAATTACGGAGAGCTTCCTAATTTAACTGAACTTTTACACATCAACCGATTGTTTTGATATTTTTTTCTAGAAACGGTATAGGGATTAGGACCCATGTTATACAGGACATATTTGTTTATTTTGACTACCTGTGTATACATAGTGTTGCGTCTAAGCAGACTGTATACTAAGAGTAAAAAAAAAACTGGACAAATGTGCAGTTCAACGATGCAGGTAGGGGTAAAAAGGAAAAAAAAAGGAATAGAAAGGGTCACTAATGTTTATCAAAATCTACTAGCGAGAATTACGTACTACGGAATTGCCGAAAATTAATCTATCCGTTTATATTCTCTCAAAGTATGTTTTTTTTAAAAATCGATAATTTTCTTAGCAAAAACTACTCGCTGACTGATAAGAATGAGAAATAAATACGAATTGATATAAGCAGTGGCCTCTACTGATACCTATTTGAATTAACTAAAGTTTACTATTTCTAAAGACCCAAACACATAGTATACAGGGTACTCAGAATATAAGCGCCGATACTAAAGGGACTTGTACCTATATCTAATCAAAATCAACAAAAAAAATTACAAAATTAATAGTTTTTCTACAAGTACATTTCAAAAATGAAAAGGCAACTGTAATAAAATGTAAAACTGTGTTATAAAAACTACAACTAAGGTTAAGTAAAAGTTTCTGTAACGTTAAATTTTTTTATCAGTATTAATGAAGTAAACAATAGATTCATGTTAATTTATGGCGAATTTAGGCTAAACTTTCTGGTTACGAGACGTTTGCACGGTAAACGCTTTTTGCAAGCACCGAAATCCATTTTGACTTATACTTATAGTCATTTTACATTTTATTCTATGTTGTGGAAAGAACTCTAAGAAAATCATTTACAGTAAGTATGTTTAGGTGTATTTGTGTTTATTACGTACAAACCTTGATGGTACAAGAATGCTTAGATGTCAAAAATATGTAAATATTTATATCAAATATGCTTTATTACTGAATTAAACTGCATGAATTAATACATAATACAATTGAATGACATTTAAAATTGTAAATATACTGTTATACATAAACATAGATTATATTTTCAGATGCACTGATGATACTGGCAATATTTTAATTTTGAGCTGGATGGAAATGCACCTAACGTGCGAGTGTGACACATCAAAATCTTCATATTTAGATAACATTGATATGTACTACTAAATAAATATTGATGCAGTAAACTAGAATCAGCTCTATAGTTTTCAATTTTGATATTACGAGTATACGAGTATGACTTATTCAAGTTCTTATTCAGTATATTAGGTCATAAACCCATAAATGTAAAACGGATATTTCCAAAGCGGTTTGGTCGATTTATAATCTCGTTTGTCAAAAGTGCATTTACCTTATGTTTTGACAACTTTAGTAAGAGTCACTTAAGTCGGCAGACTTAAGCCTAATTATAAATGCTGTCCATCCGAACAGGAAGGTTCCGGCAGAGATTGATATTGAGATTAATCTACAGAAATCCAGTTTCAACACCTGGCATGTGTTGTATAATTCGTTAAAATCAGGAAGTTTGTGTTGAGCCTAATTAATACCATTTCAAGATTGCGGCAGCAATTTGCAACTGTTGCTCATTATTTCGACCCATCAAGTCTTAATAACTTTATCTTGTTCCACTTGCCACCCAAATTGAGTTCAACACTAGCGAACTGTGTTAATTACTGCATCATTAGGACGACGTCTTTTTGTTCAACGGTTTTCGTGGAGCATTTTGTATTTAGATAACAATGATGAATAAGATTAAGCGGATTATTAATATCCGGTGATTATAGGCACATAGAAAGGTAGGTAGGTACTGTAAATGTTCATGCGATTATAGATAATACTGTTTGAAGTAAAAACACCAAATAGGTGGTAAAAAATGATTTTTTTACTATATTGTAAAGGTTATAGCTAATGTAAATCAGTTTGCCTACAATTCATATCAATGAATTCATATGTATGTTCTTTTATACAAATATGCTAATGCTAATGAACAATTCCATAGACAAAGCTGTATATATTTATGTAAAATAAAAATTAATACAAGAGAGTGCTTCGCCTCCCCCATTTTTTTCAGACGTACTCCAACGTCGTAGTGTAATAGTGTAACATTTTATTTAGAATATTTTATTACTCCTCATAATTTTTCCCCAAACTTTACTTTTTTGAGGTAAATTTGATTTTTAAAAGTTCGAGATAGTCGCAGAAAAACAATTTTAAATTTCACTTTTCGAAAAAATGGTCAAAGAAAAACTTTTTAAATAATTTATTAAGGTTTCAAATATTCTAACTGATTTTTATACAGTGTTTCTGAACATATGACTAACTAGATTTACCATTTTTACGCAAACAAATGTTATTATATCTGTATATAAAAAAAATTAAAACGGAATCAGATTAGTTAAACACACATTTATACTATATAATTTAACATAGTAATATTAACATTTTAATTCACTAATCCCGTATTTTAGTTTACTAATTGCTCCACATGTCCGCCTGCCTAAGAACTGCATAAACGGGCTCTCCTAATTACTAAAAATCTAATATATTGTAAAATCTGTAGTTTTTATCAAAACTATTTGATCGTCTTTATAAGGCGTTCTTTTCAAATGATTAACTCACAAACTGAACTCCAATGGACTAAAATTAGGAGAATGTGGTGTCCACCAAATTCTAAATTAATGTAAATAACAAGATAATGTAGCAAAATGTTCTCTATGAATTTAATTTTTTCGACTGTCATTGCTACACTTTTTGTACCTATTAATAGATATCACTTGTAGAGATATTCATAACCTCTAATTGTTTACCCTTTTGTCAAAAGAATTTATAATAATGACTACGGTTTTAGGAAGAGGTAGTTTATTTTGTAAATATCCACTATTCTATATAAAATAGTCCATTTAAAAGTTATAGAGAGGTGAATGACCCTAGTAAACTCTATTTCTAAAATTTCTTAGTAAATGTAAAATATGATAATTTTATGGTTTATTTCGTATTTACAACTAATGCAATAATGCAGATTATACAGAGAGGTAATACAAATCCAGAAAAAGTCAAATAATTTCAACCGAAGAATTAGTCGATTACAGGATTTAATTTGAATTTTAAAATTTCTTTCCACCTCGAAACATTAAAAAACTTAAACTGACGAAATGGCAACTAACTTAGGAACTGTTCAACCAGCGGTGGTGGTTTAATAGAATTTTTCGATCAATTATTCATATTAAATGTCACTTGAAAATACTTATATTGCTAAAGTTTTAATATGCAAACGATTACAAGAATTTTAATGATCCTCGTAAGTATAACTATTTTATTTTTAGATACTTGTGGATCCGGTTTTTTAGGTAAGTTTTTATGGAATTGACAGAGATTTTTTTTTCAGTTTACAAGTAGGCAAGTAGTGGCAATTTTTTATTGAAATAAGGTTCAAAGACCTTGCCAAACCGGAACCTACCGCAAACCTTCTACTTTAATTAATTATCTTTTTGTGCCTAAATGAATGAGATTATGATTTCTTTAAACCAGTGACACTCTTTAAGCTGTGATGTACCATATTGTGACTATTTAATTTTTTTGCTCTTTTCCATTTCTTGATTCATGTATCATATGTTCTTTATTTTCTATAAACATAGGAAAGGAGAATTAATTTAAATTTGTTTGACTATATAGGCTAAAGACTAAAGAAATAAAAAACTTTTTATTGTTACATTTAAGAAAGTATCCAGAACCTTACAAGTTACTCCATACTATATTTTCTAAGAATAGGAAGTGCAAGTCATCCATTTTTTTTTTCTCTTATAATTTTATTTTATGTACCACTTCTTTTATTGGTGGTTATAGCATATCGGAAAAATATAAATCGGTGTGGTTTCACAATATCGACAGACTTACGATGCATTTAGACGAAAGTTATTCTTATATCTCTATAACAGAAGTGAAATCGATATTGTATTTCTAATATTTTCACGCAATATGGGCTGGTTTCTCTTATTTGTTGTGAGATATTTTCCTATTTAATTCAAGGCGATGATGTAGGTAATCTTAGGATTGATCAGTTTCATCAACTGCTGCAAAATTGAAAGTAACTTATTAACAATTAATTATATTAATTTAATAAATATTTAATTTATTTAATAAATTTTATATCGCAATAACCAGAATATCCGCAAACCATCAGCCAAATGTTCAAGGAAGGGACTCTGTATTGCTGACTGCATATTGCTTGCTTTTAATGTCAGAACACTCTGATATATACTTCCATTAAAGTTGTACAACATTTATGTTTCTGAAAATTTAATTTAAAAAAAAATAATTACCGTTGTCATCACGCAATTCAAATCGCAAAATACCCATTAAGTAATTACACTATTATTTAATTGACGCAACACAATTAATCTTCAGATTAAACTTCATTATTCATCTGGATTGGTGTACGCACGCGTTCAGTCAAAATAAAGAATGTAGATATAGTATGTTCCATTTTCGATGGTTTTTATGAGTATCTTGGAAATAATTGAATATGTTAACAGAATTTTAATAGCACTCTTAATTTCTTACTTATAGGAAAAAATTGAGAAATGCTCATTTTTATACACTTCTGTTGTACGGTTAAAATTTTTGAATATCAAATTACTACTATTATTTTTTTCCGTAGAATCCAGTGGCATACTCAGTTTTTCTGGATATTTTTCAAGTTATAGACCAAAATTATGTTTTTTGTTATTAAAACATCCTATGTATTTTTCATTTCTAATTCTGTTTGAGGTCGCCGTATTTCTCGCCGTAAAATAATCAAATTTGAGGTGCTTTTTAGGTGCAGAAATCTCGGTAGTAATATACATAGATCATTTAAATTCTCCTCACATAAATCAATAACTTTTAAAAAGTGTATGTAAGAGACACATTATTTTGCTATTCTATCTCGACATTTTAACAATTATTTTTACATACTTATAAACAAGTAAACAATCTTATATGCAGAACTATGTAAGTTTATATTACAATATCTACATCTACAGCTAACTTCAAAAAAATTCGTATTTTGAAAGGTTAGGGTTATTATTACTGTGTACCGTACTACATACGCAATTTTACTTTATTTATCGCTTAAAACAAGTATTTTTAAATTAGAAACAATCTTAGAAGTGATACGGCAATCTCACCTTCAGCAGGTCATATGGTTTATTAGGTTCGTCAGCGCTCTATCTGGTCAGCGGTCCTGAAAATGTGGGTTTTCTTAAAAAAAAAATAATACCTTCATAAATATTTGAAATTTTAAAAAATGACTATGTATATGACGAACAATACCTACAGCTAAAATATTTGTATTTATTTAAACTTCATTCTGTATATATTTCTAAATCACCGTGACCATGCATGCCTCTTAATATTTTTAAGCTATTTCCAACAATTGACTTCTGCTAAAGTTTCTTCCGTCCATTTCGTTAAAAAGTGTACACGTATATAATACTGAAGGAGGAAACGCACTACTCGGTCGCGGTCAAAGCGCATCGCGGACCGTTTTATACCGAGCTGATCACGGCCTTTTACAAATTCAGTCGCATATGTCATATTATGTTCTATGTGCTAATGACTTCTTCGTCCATGCATTACGTTTATTGAAAACACATTCATAACTTAACTGGTGGCATGTTTCTGACTGTGTAAATTCAACTCGTAACCATTCCTTGAACATGCCTATTGACAATTACTGCCACGGAAGCCTACAAATCAAATCTAGGTTATGGTATGTACCTAAATATTTATTGGTTAGACCGCTTTCTGTCGTTATATATTCTATTTACTTCGATACCTTTGAACATTCGCAGTTGACATGAGATAACATTCCTGTTATTTGCTAAGCTTTATATTATTGTTCATAAATGTCTAAAATTATTTATATTTGTAGAAAACATTATTTCAAGAATACGGCGCTCTGAAAGTTCTCTTTCAAGTGATATATAACATTATTTATGTCTGCGATTGAAAAAATATCAAAAATATCACTATTTTTTTAATGTCTAAATGTATTGCAGGTAGTAGATTACAAATAATATATAATCAATATTATGAGCCATATAGAGTAAGTAAACAAATTAATTTTATTTCAGCAATAATGGGTGAAACTTTTATAACATATTTAGTAATACAATAATAGCAACAATCTTAAAATACCTAACAACTCAAGTTAACAATTAAAGTGACTGCAAAAAAATGTTTTGAAAATACGTAATTTCTTAGTTATTTTTAAAACTGTACTAAAACTATCTGCCATTTCCTTCCATTTTAGGTTCATTCCCAGAGGTAACCTTGCTTCCCACATTATTTTTATTTTGAAAATTTAAAGAGATGAAACATTGCCGATCGTGTTGAATTTTGCACATCTCCATAATTTACCATTTTGAATAACTTTTCTAAGTAACATTTTGCTTCATTTTCAGCGGAAAAGGCACTTTACATGAAACCAAAACAGTTTTTACTTGATGCACTGAATATTTCAAGTAGGATTATTTCAAAAACGTTTACTCTTAACGACTTCAGAAATATGTACTTTTTCTGATAAAAAGGTAGGAGAATTGAGTCGCAAAAGTTCTGTCATGTAAAAACGCATGATGTGCCATAAGTGGCGCCCCCTATTAATGACGTCAAATTTATAAACAAATTTGAATTTTTCGCCTCCAAAAAATATAGAAGCAAATATTTGGATTCTTTATAAATCTATTTGAAATAATGAAAATAAAATTTTAACTATCAACATTTGACTAAAGTAAGTTTGCTACATCGCATAATGTTGTCGTCAGGAGTCTATTCTTACTCTCTATCCCATTAATTTCGGGTCAATCTGTATAGAAATAACTTTAACTTTAATTATTCAAATTTCGTACAGAAAAGGAGATACACTAGATCTCTAATTATCGTCTCCATTCCATATTGGGCCTTATAGATATGGATTACTTAATCGATATCATTATTTAATTATATATATGGATTTTCGAACGTTTGACCATCCTCGGCTAAATTGTAGTAGCCGTGCTTTTTCTAGTGTGTTCCTTTGCCTGTTTGCAGTGACTCACCGCGCACGGTAGCACACTACTATGACGTAGTCGGACATATAGGCGTCAATTGTTTCATAGAAATTATGACAAATGTCAAATATCTGCTAAGGTTTTTGTTTGCGTCTCATTTAAATTTGTCAAATGGTCCAACTTAAAATAATAAGTAATGTGTTTTTATGGTGATAATGCAGAAGTAGCAGTCACAAAAGCTTTGTGTGAAATATTGGAACGGTATCAGTGCCGCGTATTTTAATGTGTTAAAATAATAAATAAGAAATACGTACATTTTTGCAAACCAAATTAAATAGGTAGATTCTATTAAAAGATAAGCTGTTAGTGTCAATATCAAATTCGTTTATGTCCTGATGCGTTTGTTTGCAAATACTAACATTGGTGTCGTCACACTACAGCACATTACAGAATTCTAGATTGAAATTCAGGTGATTCGACAGACAAGTCAAAGACAGACAAAGGCGACACGATTTGGCAGATCATGGTTTGACAGATAGTAGGAAAACTCTTAACAGTGAAATATGTAGCGTGCGTGGAAACTGAATTGATGGATTGAAAACTTTTTATGCTATCTCTTATAGCAATAAGAAATATTCTACACGGTTGTGTATTCGATCCATTATTTTTTATAATTTACTTCGGCTACATCCACAAAACACCTTTTTATGCAAATAACATCAAGATATACGTTAACTCGATCATTCCATTATTAGATCTATTATCTTATGCATACAACACCCAGATATACGCTACCTTTTTCATCATATACAAGACTTATATAAGACTAACTTAATCGTCCGTTTATTTTTCTTTTATAGACCCACCGAATATTCCAGGTATATTCTAGTATCTCTAGATTCATTTTCCCGAACGACTCGAATGCTTCTCGTCGATTCCCCATTGCTCCAGTCCCGCCTCGATCCTCGGCTTTTTGTTTGTTTAACAGAATCGTGTAGGGGCGATCGGGGCAATCTTAGCATTTCGCGATACTACAGTCGTCGGTTTGGGTGTGAGTGGGGCAAATTCCGTGACAGTAGTTTAGGTGTTATAAGTTAACTTTATACTATAGTAGTCAGACCATATTATAAATTAAATGTGTAGCCGTAGAAATACCAGATTATTTTTGTTTCGTAAAATTTTCTCTAATATATCTTTCGAAACTTCTTGTATGACCTCAAATAGTCAAGCAAGACCAATAATTGAAAAAATATTTTGGCTTGGCCATCACTCATTCAATCTAATACATTGTTTAAATAACGTTTCGAAATTTAAAATGTTCTTGAAGTTGTCCAAACTGGAAGATGCTATAATCTGGATAAAAAAAACTTCTACATAATATATATATTTTTTGTAAAATTTAAAATAATTTGTAATAATAATAAAATGGTAATAATTCATAATAAGACAACTCCTGAACAAAATTAACACACCACTATAAATTGGCAACAATTCCATGCTGCTGTATTTATGAACTGATGGTCTGATTTGAATTATTATTTTTTGTAATTGTAGATGGATTCCTTGGGAATTTGACTGTTCTCATAATTTTTTTATAAAAAGTTGATTTCGGTTTTATACAGGGTGTAATAACGTTATTGATTTTTCTTTCGAAAGTTCAAAATACGGTATACTACCAACCAGAACATACCGCAGATGAAATCATTACCTCTCTTATTAGTGGAGATAAGGGATTAACGTTTTTTAGGCAAACCGTTCTTAGAAAAAGGAGAATCACTGGAACTGTTTTAAGAAATGATCTCGCGAATACTCGAAATATTCTAGTGTCATCTCCGACAATTAGAAGACATTTAAATAAGGCTGGATTAAGTAAGCAGCAGGAGACCGACAAAGGAGCCAATACTTACCAGGCAGCATAGAGTTCAAATATTGCGTTTTGCCAGAAATCGTCAACACTGAACTGTTAATGATTGGAAGAAGGTTTTATTCTCAGATGAAACGAGAATTAGTCTCAACTGTCCTGATGGGCGTGAACGTGTTTGGCGAAGGTCGGGAGGAAGATTTGCAAGTTGCAATATCTCTCCAAAGGTCCCATTTGGTGGAGGTTCTGTAATGTTTTGGGGAGGAATCTTTGGGGAGTTAGTTCCTATACGTGTAAGGTCTATGAACGCGAATTATTATTTAAAAAACATTGTAGTTGAAGATGTGATGCCATTTGTCCCTTTTTTACGACCCTATTGTTTATTCATGCAAGATTATGCTCGTTCCACGGGTTATAGACTACTTGAATTCAGTTGCTATTCCGTTGATAGAATGGCCTGCCCGCAATCCCGACCTAAATCCCATAGAGCATCTATGGGATGTTCTTAAAAAAAAATTAGATGTCAGACACTCCCACCGGTTAACCCTCATCAACTGGTGAATGCAACAATAGTCCCTGTATAAAACCGAAATCAACTTTTTATAAAATAATAATAATAATAATTTATTTTCCCATCGATAAAAAATATATTTATATAGGAATAGTCACAACATTTACTTACAACTAGTACACAACACATCCATAAAATTCCTCTAAGGAGTAAAAACTATTTGCTAATAAAAAAACATTTAATTTATTTTTAAATATATTCAAATTTAATGACGTTTTTATTTCATTTGGCAGCCTATTAAATATTTGCAGTCGCAAATACGAAACAGAATCATGTGTCACTTTATATTTATAAAGTGGATTATAAAAGTTATTCCTTTGTCTAGTGCCTATGTCACGCTTGTTTTTAGTTAAAATAAAATTAACCTTATTTTGAAAAATATAAACACACATTTCATATATTAAAATATCAACAACAGTTAAAATGCCATATTTTCGAAATAGGTTTCTACAAGAAAATCTACCAGACACACCAGTAATGCATCTTACAATCCGTTTTTGAGTTTTAAATACATTTATTGCTCGAGTGGAGCACCCCCAAAAGCACACCCCATATCTTAACCTAGAAGATACTTGTGCATGATAGACCACAATAAGCTGTACATCTGACAGAACAGTTTTCACATTTCTCAGAACGTAACAAACTGCGTTTAACTTGGAAATAAAAATAATAATGAGAAGAGTCAAATTCCCAAGGAATCCATCTACAATTTAAAAAAAAATCGTTCAAATCAAACCATCAGTTCAGAGATACAGTACCATGGAATTTTTTACTGTTTTAGAATGGTATTTTAAGCTAATATAAATCAAATCTCCTACAATTCCTATCAATGAAGTCATATATATGTTCTCTGATACCAAACATCTAGGTATGCTAATGAACAATTCCACAGACAAAGCTCTATTCAATAATTATCTAAAGAAAATAATCAAATTTACTAACCTTCTAATGAAACACTCTATAAATATCTAACTTCACTTTTTGGCAGTGGGAACACGACAAATTCAACCACAATAGATGAGATCTGACCTATTTCTGCATTTTTAGGATTGCTTCTTCAGGTGGTCTCCTTTAAGTTCAATCAAATATCTAACTATAAAAATTATTATAAAATTAAAATTAATTGAAGTTAAATATCGACAATGACAAAAAGTGACATCCTGTCAATGAATTAAATATGACAATACCTAATTGAAAAATGTTCACCTTTTATGTAAAAGTTTTTGTATATTTTTAGGTATTAATAATATTGTGTGAAACTAACTACTCAGTGTACACTGGGAGATCTCATCTATTGTGGTTGAATTTGTCGTGTTCCTACTGCCAAAAAGTGAAGTTAGATATTTGTAGAGTGTTTCATTAGAAGGTTAGTAAATTTGATTATTTTCTTTAGATAATTATTAAAGAGAGCTTTGTCTGTGGAATTGTTCATTAGCATACCTAGATGTTTGGTATCAGAGAACATACATATGACTTCATTGATAGGAATTGTAGATTTGATTTATATTAGCTTAAAATACCTTTCTAAAACAGTAAAAAATGTTACAAAAGCTAATAATAAGGAATATATGGGTAGATATTGTGGGTGTAATTCAACGCAGGTTGGGACTTTTGTCCACTGAGTAGTTAGTTTCATATAATATTATTAATACCTAAAAATATATAAAATACCATGGAATTTGTTGCCAATTTATAGTGGTACGTTAATTTTGTCCAGGAGTTTAGAACAACAACGAATTATCATGTAACGCGAGTATAAATGCTCCTTATGTATAAGTGGAACAATTATTTATGAAAAAAGTAAATATTACCTTGACAAATTCGTAATGGCCTTGAAGTATATAAAGACCGGAAATTTAAAAAAATATATATCTGCAAGACAAAGGACTCCGAATTTAAAAAATATTTCCATTTGTTTGGTGGGCGTATTGAAATACGTAATTCGGTCTGGAGTATCCGTGGCTTCACGTAACAAAGTAAACAACAGTAGAAGGGTATTTCGTTTTTATCGATTGCTGTTCTGTCTTACATAAAATGAAAACAAACTGACCGTTCCGCACGATTTGTTCGATTGTTTGCAGAAAAACTGGAGGACTGCTGAGTCACTGGGTTAAAGTTGGTATTAACACGAGTTGCTCTGACCTCCACGGCTAGTTATATATAATCGCATCGTTAATATCTGAATGAATATCTATGAATTTCCTTGTTATAAAAATAGACTGCATGCAATAGCGGTTGCTTCTGTGCGAATTTACGAAATCGTGACATTTAGCGTAATGCGCGATGGTATAATCGCTTCATAATCCTTGTTCTCAACTGGGATGTTTCATATGGCGTTTTCGAAATGTGAACCTCTTTCCCACATATTTATCATGCTAATTATAACAAGATTATCACAGTTACATAAAAACTATGCGTATGTAACTATACATGGATGGGATAATAAAAATAACGAAACTGTAGTCAACAATTGAAATCTTAAAAATTGAATTTTGCAATGTTTTTAGACACAATGATTAATTAATTTTTTATATATGACTCACTTTCTTGTTTTTATAGTCTGTTTGGAAATGAAAGAGAGTATTAAAACCCCGAGATAAGAACCGGCTATGGGCGTGGTAATATTTAGTTTCAGGTAATTATCGGATAACACTAATGCTAACAGGTAATGGGTGTACATTAGTATATTTTACTGGATACATCATAGGGCAGGAGCCAATGTATTGTGACAGATCAGTCCAGTCTTAGAGCTGAATATACGAAGACGTGCTAGTGCAGTAAAGTAAAATTCGACTTGTGTTTAGTGACTATTGTGCCAGTGAATATAATATTGTTTGGGTAACATGTCGAGCTTATCAGATTACGTACCTGCTAAACGCGTGAAAAGATGTGCGCTGTCTCAGAATGAGAAGATTATTATATTAAATGAAAAAGGAACTTTTGACACTCATTCTTAATAAAAATCAGAAAAAATATGTTATCGATGAAATGGCAACAAATTGCCAAATAACGGTACTACGGTTACCACCTTATCACTGTGAACTTAATGCAATCAAATTAGTCTGGGCGCAGGTAAAAGGAGATGTAGCGCGAAATAATACGACGTTTAAATTAAGTGACATGAAAATTTTGTTAAAAAATTCCTTGGAACGAGTGACTGCAGATAACTGGCAAAGATGTATACATCATGTACAAAAAGAAGAGGAGAAAATGTGGGAACTCGATAATTTAATTGACGTTACTGCGGAACCTATCGTTATCAATTTAGGAGACGAAAATAATTCATCAGAATATTTAGAAGATGAATTTTAATATACCTACTTTTTTATTTACTTTATTGTACATTTATACAACACTACATTTACTCACCATAATTAGAATTTTCAAAATACATATATTTTTGTGTGGAATAAAAAGTCTATTCATTAAATTTAAATAAATATTTTGATAATAATATTGAATAATTTTATTTGAATTACTAAAAACTCTTTTAACCTGGTTATGATGCTTAAAGTAGCCTCTTGTTTTGAAATGCTGTTTTTATATTGTTTACTTATAAGAGAAATGGACCGAGAAATTGAAGCGGCATAGACAAAGATGGATTATCGGGGATTAAATTTTAGCTACCTGCCACAATTTAGTACGGTTCGATCACACAAAGTTTTTTTAAAAGTACACCTCATCTATACCGATAATACATAATATAAAAATATTGAATATAAGTACCAGTACTACATTTATTTACGATTTGCATACATAATAAGCTTTTATTACTCTCTTTCATTTTTAAACAGATTATAGCTGAATATTAAAATAGAAATAGAAAAATATATAAATTTTCCAAAAAAATGATCATAAACAATTGCATCGTTGCTATTCAGTGTTTTCGGTCATCTTTAAAGTTTCAACAGTGGTTTCATCAAAGCACAAAAATTTCATAAAAGTAGGCCGGTCTTCTTGAAATTTTGCACATCGCCATTCTGAATAACTTTTTCAAGTAATACTTTGCTATATTTTCAGCGGAAAGGGCAATTTACCTGAAATCAAAATAGTTTTTACGCGCTGCACTGAATATTTTAAGCAAATTGTAATCTAGCTGGTAAGTCTGCTGCTAAAAGATTTTGCACGGGTGTAAAATGGTAGGGATATAAATTTTCCTTGTGAAAGATTTTGAAAACTGTTGTTTTACTAACACCGGTTTCTCTAGATACCTGCCTGCTGCTAACTTCTGGATTTCCTGCCACTCTTACTAAAAGTTCTTCTTCTTGGTGAACTGTAAAAGTACGCCCTGCGTTGTCTCTTTTAGAACGAAAACTGCCAGTTTCTCCAAGTCTATTAAAAAGTTCTCCAAATAGTTTCCGATTTGGTTGCCTTCTATTCGGATACAAATCTGAATACCGACGAAGCGCTCGACGTCCAACATAATCTGATTGCGCATAAACGCAAACCATATCGCGCATTTCTCCATTTGAAAATACATTATGGCGTGGCATGTTATCTCGCACTACGATTTAGATCATAAAGTAAATAATACTTTCAATAAGGCACGAATAATACTGTAATATTACTGACAGCACTAAGATAAGTGCCAAAATTGGATTTTAACATAAGCTTACTTGAAAATTTTTGCCGATTTGTAATTGAATGCAAATACATTGGAATTTTCAATGGCAAATTTTACGAGAACGGTGCAAGATAGCGACTATCAAAAAGTATAGCTTTTTTGTGTAAAAGAAGTTGTAAAATCAGAATTTGCTACTTGAGAATTAGATTTTTGAAAGATAAAAAAGTTCTGTCGCTTTCAACGCATTCGACTTAGCGCAGGTGGCGCTCTCTATGAGCTACAAGTAAACCATGGATATATTTCAATCTCTCGCCCCAGAAAACCCCTAACACCAAAATTTCATCTCGATATGAACATTTATTATGAAATAAATAAAAAAAAACTAAAAAAATATTTTGCATTAAACACCCTGTATCTTGAAAGTATCAACTTTTGGACTAAGGTGAGTTTGTCTAGATCGCAATATTTTCACATCAGGGATCTAGTCATGAATTTTGGCCCATTACATCGCGACCACACTGTATATGTATCTACTAAGGAAGGAAAATCCGGGGTTGAGAGATTCCAATCGACCAAAGGCATTCCAAACACGGTATGAGTTACGGAATTTGAAAGTACATGAAAATACCAATGTCTCAACTGAGACGTACAAAACACAATTTTCCGGCCCCTAAGGGTCATTTTCCCGGTCCCGAACAGGGAATTTCACATGGCCATAAATCTGTCAAGCACAGTCTAAGCTACAGGTACATAAAAATCCCACTGCTGCGATTGGTACGTCCGAAATATGATTTTCCGGCCCCAAGGGGCCATTTTCCCGGACCCAAACTGGGAATTTCAGCTGTCCAAAAACTTTTTGAGCATACTCTAAGGACCAGGATTGAAAAATACATGAAAATCTCACTTTTGCGACTGGTACGTCCGAAATATGATTTTCCGACCCATATGGGTCATTTTCCCGGACCCAAACTGGGAATTTCAGCTGACCAAAAACTTTTCACACCCAGTCTCAGGTCCAGAATTGAAAAGCACACAAAAATATCACAGTCGCGACCGGGACGTCGAAAACAGGATTTTCCCGCCCCAAGGGGTCATTTTTCCGGACCCAAACCCGAAATTTTAGTTGGCCATAAACTTTTCGAGCACAAATCCGGCTTTAGCTCCAAAATTTAGCGTCGACTTCGCCTTATCCCGGGAACCGCATTTCAGGCCATTATCGGCCCCTGGGGCCAATTCCAGACGTGTAGGCCCAATTCTGAGCTCGGGATCGGATTCAGCGTCGAAGAATACATAGGAATACATATGTCACTCTCTTGTGTATGAACTTTTTTTTTTATGGAGCTGTGTTATCCAATCGATTCGATATCATCTATTTGGATTCTCTTATCTTTTCAACCAATAAGTTATGTTTGGCTACATTATTTTGTCATCTAATTTTGCTGTATGCCCCAGTAATGTTCACACCCTGCACCTATAATTTTTAACGCCAAATGATACGAGAGTGTTGCCTTCAAGTTATTGAAGATTTTAGAGTCTTTAATCACTTCTTGTAAAACATTAGTATCTGTTATCAGGAACTATTTACACGTGTACAATTTATACGATGAAGACATTTAAATTCTACTCATTTCATAACTTTCTTAAAACCTTTAAAATGATGTTAAGTAAAAAAAAGTGGGCTTAAATTTGGCCAACGTGGTGACCAAATTATAGTTATCATCACCGTTTATTTGGATACTACGGATTTGAGTGATTTCCAACATTCACTGAAAATATGGTAAATCTCCATAGTGCATAAACTACATATCTCTCCCAAGTTCCAGAAGTAAAACTGGAAATGCATTTTGTACATCTTGCAAATAATATTTTTCTGTTAATCTTTCCGGAAGAATGACAACCAATAATACAATTATTCCAGATCACGACGTTTTAAATTCTTATTGAAAATATATTCCAATTTTCATCTAAACGTGTTTGTTATGGAAATTTGTTACGTGCTTCATTGGTAAATAACATATTGATGTCACAGTTTCCATGTATTTCTCTTTACCTTTAAAGACACCCTGTGACATACAAATAAAGTCGTAGTAAACAAATCATATCTATTACCACTATTTTTTCATTAATTATCTGTCCTTAATTAAGAAGTGAAATTCTAATATTATTTGGTTGTTTTTTTCTCCGAGTGGTTGAAGTACTTTAATAAATAAGTAGGTTATACATCACAGTTAAAAGTAAATGCAGTTGACATTTTTGAATATTAATGGCGAATTACTATTTAAGTAAACATAATTATAATATTTTCCGAAGTTGAAATCGACATTTTTTTTTATTTTGACGGCTCCCGGTGTTCTAGTTGGAAAACATTTAATCAACTATGCTAATTATCAAATCGTTTAAATGGTAATGGCTAGCCTTTGGGCATGTATTCATTTTATCGTACCGCTTTAATTTTAAATGCAGTTTTCTCTTTTAAAATAACATAGCGCAACAAGTCGATGAGCTGACTTCAAATCGTTAAAATACTACAAATTTTTTTCCATATAAATAAATGCTCCAAGTTCATTTCCTTAACTAAAATTTTCTATTGAGAGCATAGGGCATTTTACAATAGGATGAATGCAGGTATATTCAGTATAGTAAGTATATATCCCAAGCAACACATGATAGTCTAAAAAACGTTTATTAAACGAAATAATGGTTTAAATTTCGTTATCGTTTATTTAATAAACGTTTATGGGTAACATTTAATTTCTAAATGTTTTTTAAACGTATGCTTTAAACGTATTTCTTTCAAACTTGTATAAGAAACACATAATATTTGAGTAATATGTAATTAAAACTGTATTTTGGTTATAGATTTACATTGATCTTAACTTAATTAACTGAAGACGGCATTTTCATTTTTTCATATCATATTATAGTTTTTTATATATGATTTTTAAACGTATATGCTAAATGTATATAACAGGCAACGTTTTTTATAGATATGTCATAAACATTTGTAAATATATAAAATATCTGAGAATTTATTTATTAGTAGCTATTCATTTCCAACCAATGTCAATTCTATCTTGACAAATATGTTACGTAAGTTGGTTTATTTATTTGTTATATTGTATTTGCACTCAAATATCTAGTTATACTTTATAACAATCATATTTTCTATGACAATAACGTTACATAATAATTAGTAGGTACAAATGTTTCATTACTTTAGGTACACGAATTCGTACACCTAGCGTAAATAAATCAAATACATGCTTATTATTTCTAATTTGAAGATTTGTCTGTTCCAGTTATATCTTAAACAAAAAAAAAAAAAAAAAAAACGTAACGGAATTTAAGTTTTTAAATTTGTAATAAATAAATCACATGATTCCTCAGAAATTACTTAATGCTTTGTATTTATCTTTCGAAACGTGTAAGGGGAATGGATATATAAAACCTTAATAGAAAATAAAATATCTATATTTTTTGAAAAAAAAAATGTTTAAGTATGTAGGTTTACACGATTTATAAATCTGGTACAATTCTAGTAATTTTATTTCTACGGGTTGGTACAATCGCCCTGACCAAAGTTAGCAATACTGAACTTTGCCGGCTGACATCGCACATCGCTGTTTGTACTTCTGCGCCCCCTCGCAGTGCAACAAAAGCAAAATAATAGATTGTGCTTACCGTGTAACAAGAATCTACAAGATATATAGGTAGGTAAGATAAAAAAACGTTGATGTCTGTATTTTATAAACAAGTTAACCTTATTGAATTAATATAAGTTAGGACTTGTGTGTTGTAGGTAAGTTCTGAATAGAAACAACTTTAAATTTTTCATTACTCATTATATTCATACTTACGAAATGGGGAAAAAATTGTATTTGTGATTTCACATATCTACTTATGCATTTTTTCAGTTTTGTTCACATAGGTTTTGTTTTATTTACTGATCTACTGTTAACAAATGGCCATCAGGCTGTCTATTTTCTACAAAATGTTTTGCTTAATTTTATATTTTTTGTAATTAAAATTTTGCACAAATGTTCAGTTTTGCATTCTGATAAATCTCAATAGTATTTTGTAGTATCTCATACATTTTACTAGTGAATAAAATGAAATTTCTCTTAATTTCTAAGGCACACTGAATTTTCCAGATTTAAAATCATGGCAAGGTTTGTTTCATAAAAAGGAGGAGCTAGAAGGCCATATTTCAATTACATGTAAAATCACCTATATGTAATAACATATTATAATAATTAATAAATCTGTGCAACACACAGTCTGGTAGTATTTTATAGATATATTTCCCTCACCAAAAATATCCTAAATGTTTATTACCTGTACCTATGGCATGTATGTATGTGTAAGTATGTAATTTTTTCTACTTTTTTTAACTTCAAAGGTTTACCTTTAAATCTCATATACACAAAAAATATTTTTATCATGATTCGTAACAAGGTAAGTTGATTTTTATTTTTTAATGGGCATATCATGTCTCAAAAACTAACTGCATTCTTTTTTTTCCAGGATGTGTGCTAGTGCCATTAAATCAAGTGTGTTATGTGTTTTTTATAGCGTAATTTTGCTTGATCCAACGAAGTTCCATATCTTTTCTATTTTGAAAGATATACAAAACTGAAAATAATTTTTAAAATTTTTTGAAATTTCAAAATATTTATAAACTCGTGGGGAAAGACTATACTATATACATAGTATTTTCTCACGAGTTTTCTTAAGTCTATTCTCATGTGTTGTCGAAACATATGGCTAAGTATATTAATTTTCCAAAAATCTTTAAAATTTGTTCTTTGCACTTTTGTATATCTCAAATTGAAAAAGATATGTAGCCTTATTGAATTAAGTAAAAAATTCAACACCACGTTATATATACTAATACTAAAAACGTTTATATTCGTTTTTATATAAACGCATATATTTAACATATGATACAACAAATATATACGTTTTCCATAATCGTATATTTACAATATATAATATATGAAATATATACGTTTTTTGGATGTATATATGTAAGATACTGTATACCATATACATACCATTTTTATACGTACATATTTTATATATGATATACTAAATATATACGTTTTTCGTAATCGTATATATCTAATATATAATATACGAAATATACACGTTTTCTGGGCGGACATTCGAACGTTAAATATATGTTGCGGTAAGCGTTATATATACTACTCGTATAAACGAAATCGAAACGTTTAATAAATCATTTGGTGTTATTTGGGATGGTAAGAGGAAGATAGTAAATCGATAGACACTGACGATTAGATGTAACAATGTTTTATTATCTAAATCAGGGTTGTCTAACATGAGGCCCCTGGGTGGCATGTAGCCACCACCAACAATGAAATAAAATAACACATAGGTACATAGGCTATGGATAAAACACCGCAAAGAAATGACTGGAACATTCGAGATCTATCTGCACTGCTCTCGAACATTCGAGTGGCCATGCGCGCGTATATAAGAACAATAGTATTTGTTTATAGTTGTAGGTATTTTGAACTGGTGTGCGGAACGCTGCAAGTCAATTTAAGATTTTTTTAAGTGAAATATGTCTTCGCAGAAAAGAGAAATAACGAACAAACATATGGCCCTTGGGAATCAGATTATTTAATCACAAACAACAATAATAAACTTCAGTGCAATGTTTGTATGCAAGTGCTATCAGTTCCTAAACAATATAATAGGTCTGTTCAAGCAAGGAATCCAAACTTCGGATTCCTTGTTTCAACAGGCCTTATATGAAACAACATTACACTACGTTACACGACAAGAAGTTTAAGAAGCATACAAGGGAGTCTAGAAATGCTATCATTACGGATCATAATAAAAAAAACTAAGACAACGAACACATTTTTTAAAAAAATTTAACTCTGATAACAAATGCAGTATTGCCGCTTTTACGAAGTAGTCCTGAAAATGATCAAAGCGAAACAATCTAGTGATGGAATGCTCATTAAGTATTGTGCAATTCAATGGAATAAAAATTGAGTTTCATCAAATAATTGCAAGACCACATGCACGACACTATTGAAAAATGTAAATATCTTTCACTCTGTCTGGATGAAAGAACTTACCTGTCCTACATCAGTCAAATGGTAATTTTTGTTCAAACTATTCAGGAGGACTCGAGTGTAGCAGAGGAAATGCTTGATCTTGTTCCTCTCCATGGTACAATTACAGGTACAGATATTTTTGAAGTCGTAATTAAGATATTAGGCTATGGAGGATTCGATAAATGTTCCTGTATTGTCACTGATGGAGCCATAGTTATGATAGGAATTAAAATTGGATTTGCAGGACTTTTAAAACAGAACAATATCAAATGTTCTGTGATACACTGCACTGTTCGCCAAGGGTATAATTTTGGACAGTATTTCTTCTAAACTGAATGAACACTGAAGAAATGAAGAATTTTCATATTTAACTCATATAAAATACATTAACACAAGATGTTACCCCTTTTCTCCCATCTTTGTGCTACGCTTTATCATAAAATTCTTCCTTGAACATCCCAACATTATATAGGACAACTCTGACCCGTAAATCTTCTAATTACGTGATCGTCCGTAAATTTTATGTTTTAAGTCAAGGAATCTAGATGGTGATTTAACCTACCCCTTGAACTAAAACTTTTGAAACATTTTTCTCAGTAATAGATATGCAGACAAAAAATGAGGCCACTTTTGCTAATAAAAATAGGAATGACATTTTTAATAATTGATTTGTTTATTATCTAATATTGGTTTAAATTATTACAAGGTAAGTATTTTGTTAAAAAAATATCAATAACTATATAACTGTCTATAAAGTTAAAGAATGAAGCATTTACTGTTTCTGTTCTACAAGTGATATAATGATATAATCAAATTCAAAATAAAAATGCAAAATATTCATAATTGTTAAGCATGCTAGTCGATTTAATTCAACAAATAAGTGGAACGACAAGAATAAGATTTATAATTTGAGAATCCAGAAAAAATCGACCTTTGCATAAATAAAATATATACGGGGAAATTAAAAATAGGTTAAAAATATTAGGACATAATAGAGAAGGTTAGACTAGGGCATAAAAAGATAAGATAGAAACTCCTGTCCGGAAATTTTTCGTTTTGGCACCATACCGATTATGCATCCTTAAAAATAGTTTTTGTATTGAATTTTTTAATTAGAGATATCTATAAGTTTTCACAAGGTATGATATTTTTACTGAGAATGTCCAAATTTATATAATTTCATAGAATTTTTGCTCTAGTTTAAGTAATAACAAATATAGCAGTTGTTTACATCAGATATTATTATGTGGTGTTCCCTACAGCTAAAGTGATATAATATTTAAATTTGGCACCTACAAAAATTCATCGACAACAAATTTTAAATCGATACGTAGACAGCTGTAAAAGTTATTAGAAGTTTTTCTAAAAAATTGTTTTATTTCAACACTGTTAGTATTAACTTTCGCCTCAATACATATAAGTGTATTCTTAATATTTTCGTTTGAATTATTACCAGTTACTATAATCAATTCTTTTTATCACTGCTATTGCCAGGTGGACTGTGACTCATTACTTATGAACACTGTGTATATACTAGTGCAAATGTCATACTTCACCCAGTAGTATATATAAGCGTTTTACTCAAATGTGGTTAAATACATATCAATGTTTAAGCTTTTTATAATAATTAAAGTCATCAGTTAATTATATAGTTTTCACATTGTATCCAATAGATTTTTGAGATCTTTTCTATGGATATACTTTCTCTGTCTGTTTGCTTTTTATTTGTATGATATTTCTTACATTCTCCTGTCTTGACTTAAATTGCGATATTTGACAGTAAAATAAACGTTTATTCTTAATTATAACCCATTAAATTTGATGAAATAAAAGTCTTATTTGACAACATAAACATTTGTTAAAATATCGCCCATTCACATCACGTCCAAATTGGAATGGTTTGACATGTATTTTTTTTACTTTTTGAAAGTAAGTCACACACGGCTTGTTTAAAATTAAATCGACCGTAGTAATACTCAAAAAGAAGGTCCGTTTTTTGGTATTTACATTTATCCGCTTGATTTCATTTCAAATACGTCTTTGTATGCATTACTTTCAAAATGAGAAATGAAATGTTTTTCGCAGCCAATATGGGCAAAGGAATACATTGCTTTGTAACTCAAAACCTTGAATTAATTTCATAAAATTCGGGGCATTTTTTATTTAAATTTTTATTATTATTATACATATGTAAATTGTAAGTGATTTTAATTGCTTAAATCTAGGTAAATATTATTAAACAAACTAATTTTGCTCACATAAAGTGTTAACATTGCACAAAGTACTACAAATATATCTGATAAAATACACACATCATCAGAAGTCTTGGACTCCCCCTCATTTTTGTTAAAGAAAAACCAAATACATTTATAAAAGTATCTTTAATAAAATTTATTAAATCAAAAATAAGTAATAAAGCAAGTTCTTTACTTGACTAATAGTCGGTATGACCTCCACCATGTTCCAATAGCATATTAACACGTCTGTGCATTGAGCGGTTAACGATCTCTTGCGGAATATTGTTCCATTCCTCTTTTGCCGCCACGACTAACTCAACTGCAGTCTGAGGTGGAGGAATGTTATTATGAATTGCTCTAGCAATGAAATCCCATATGATTTCAATAGGATTCATGTCAGGAGAGTTGGCTGGCCAATTCAATCTATTGATATGTCCTGCTTCGAGTGTCTCTTGAACCCTTCTTGGGAGCTATGGTCGAGCGTTTTCATCCATAAACTCAAAAGTGTCACCTAATTCATTACGTAGGGGATAGATAATGGGCGTAATAACTTGTTCGATGTAAATTTGTTTGGTCATATTCTGTGGTAATAGAATAAATGGCGGTTGAACATTATTCCACCCCAAAACATTACGGTACTCCCTTCATACGGAGCAACTTCACGGGAAAATAAAGTTACTGTGGACGATCTGGTTCTCTCCGGACTCTGTCGATTGTCATCAGTATCCAACCCAGTTCTGGTTTCGTTTGTAAATAAAATCCACCGCCACTAGCGTATAAGCCAACCCCTATGCTCTCGCGTCCATCTGAGACGGGCACGATGCCTTGGAAGTAGAGTGGGGACCCGTAATGGTCTTCTAGCACGTAAATTTGCGTTGTGGAGTCGTCTTCGAATAGTAGGTGTCGATGTAACACGGCGAAACGTACCTTGAAAGTGGGCCCTGAGAGCTGAAGCTGAAGATGTGCGGTGTCTACAGGCATATTGCACCAACTACCGATGCTTCCTTTCATTAGATATTCGACGACGTCCACTACGTGGTCTGTTTTCCACTGTATCAAATTCTTCATATATGTGTATTATTCGTACAACAGATGATCTAGGAATGCCAAACATGTTCGATATCTGATGATTTGAATGTCCTGCATCACGTAAAGCAGTCATTCTTGTTCGGGTAAACGCAGAAATTTCACGTCCTGGCATTATAATATACAAAAATTCAAAGGAACACTTAACTGAATACACTGCCAAACTGACCAGATTTGTAAAAAACATCACAAATCATGACTAACGTTTAACTTGTGTCAGACTAACAACTACAATAATTAATATATATTTGTATTTGTAACGTATTATTAAAATATTTAAAATTAAAAGATAACTGTCGAAATTCTAGAATATAATAAATATTAGCATTAGCACTAAGTTACTAAAAGTATAAAGTCCGTCAATCTACCAGCATTTACCAGCAGCATTTTTTGTTCTATTATCTTCAAATTTTTCAATTTATAGAAGCTAGGAAATTTTACGCATTTTTTATATTTATTACGTATGTTTTATTTAACTTAATTCACAAATGAGGAATTACAACAGGAATCAACTATTCCAGGCTAATGCCCCAACCAGGATTTAATTACACCTAAAAAGCCCATAGGATGTCCCTGAAATCATGTTCAGCGGCCCCCTTAGATTTGTAATGCCAAAATACAACGATACAAAATTATTTATCTTACACGGTTTGGCCAATAAATCGTATGTTTTTTTTAGGTTTCCTCACTGCTTTATATGGTCAGCGGATCTCAAAATGTGGTTATTTTTTAGAAATTAAATTTCCATAAATATTTGAAATGTTTAAAAATGACTAGACTAGTCTCATCTATATGACAAACTACACCTGCAGTTAACATATTTATATTTTTGTTTGAAATTCACTATTTATTGGTAAAAGGTTTTTCTTGATGCATTTAATGTTAATCGATTTTCACAAATGCCTTAAACTGAATAACTCATTAAAAATCCATATTTTAGTCGCAAAAAATTTTGATTGTGAATAATGAGGAGGAGAACCATCTTGCATGAACCACATTTTCCTTCTTCTGTAGGGATACATTTTCTAATTCAGTGGATAATTGGTCGCAAGAAATTCAAATAGATTTCTCCATTTAATGTGATTACTGGGTCGATCAAATTCCAGTAAGATTAGCAATTACTTTAAACGGAAAATATCTGAACTGAAAAAAATATTTTACTTGCTCAACTAGAAACTATTCTTACGGATAAGAAGAGAATTTTGGTACTCAGATAATACACAAGAGGAAAAAATTCGAGAGACACTTTTTAAGCAGAAGTAACCATCAGAGAGCGATACCAATTAGTGACGTACATTTTTTTTGCTAATGACTATTTAACGGCACGAACGCCACTTATGCTAGTTTATTGCAAGAGAAATTTGTACACGTAAAAGTAGCTCTTCACTATACACTGTTGTATCAAATCTCATCTCAATAATCTAAATTGGTTTTCGAGAAATAAAGTCTATAGTATTTAACCGAACCCATGCTAATATCAACTTTTTTTCTTTTTTTTAAATATGGAACCTGCCCTTAGATTGTCTTAACATTATTCTGTAACACCCTGTATTTTAATACAGTGACTTTTATTTTAATCGTTCAACGCTTTTCCATTTTATAACCGATTATTGAAATTTTTTACCTTTAAATGAAATTGTGTATAAACCGTTGTTTTTATTTGTTTAATTAATTTATTTAAAATTTCACATGGTAACCCTGATTATAAAAAAGTCAAAATATCTTAAAAACAAAGCTGCTTAGTGAATATCGTCAAGAGCACTTTTTTCAGAAAATAGAATCAAATTTTAATATCTAAAGTGAAAAAATACCTTTCATCAGTAGCGTAGAAGTTTAGGGTGTTTAAGGATGAACAAGACCCTATAACTACGCCACTGACTTTAGTTGAAAAAAATTATTCAACTTAAAATTTTAACTTTTGAAGGAAAAATATTTATTTATTTAGTAGATGGAACAGAAAATAAAAGAGCAAACGCCCTGTATCATGATAACGGAGTGTCATATAGGAAAAATTTCGATATTTTTTCATGCTCCATCATTTCCCAAAGTTAAAAACGAACAGTCGGAGACACCCGTTATAAATATGCTTTGTTTATTACATATGTGGTTATGAAAGGTATATTTGCTACGAATTATTTTTTATTGAAATACAAATCTGATTTTGTATATATTTATAGCTACATTCTATAAAATGTAACAACACAGGACTTTATAAGGTAAAACGTAATTTGTTCCAATAATTATTTACTTACTTTATCAAGTAATTAAATAATTACTTTATGGAGTAATTAAATACCTAGATTATTTGTTTTTAAGGTTAAAACTACAATAATTACTTTGAACGGAAAAAATAAACTAAAAAAATTGTTACATTGACACGTCTATTGATGGATGTTCCACGGTCAGTGAATATTACTTGTACTCTTATATTGTTGTTGTTAAGTGATCGATAAAAATAAATTACATTGTGCATAGATTTTTCAGAACAAAAGGCAAATGAACTTATATCTGTTTTTATTGGGGTCGTCTAGGGCAAGTCTAGTAAGCCTTGAGATCCATCATACTTGATATAAAATCAAAATCGATTTATTTCTGTTGCATTCCATCTCGTTATTATCGAGGTTATCATACTCATAGTTAAATCATTTTATTTTGCTGCGCTAACTTAAGTACAGAACAATTGATCATGCCCCTATGTATTACATACAGGTTGATTTATAAATGCAAAAACCGCTGAATAAAAAATTCGAGGTAGGATAAAATGCATTTTTTAAAATAACTCCAAAATATCGTCCATCTAAATAAACTCAAATTTTAAATTACACGCAAGTCATTTTTCTCGGACCAGACTGGTCAACTGGTTATACAGCCGAAGTTATTTTGTGAAAAAAGTGCATATAAACGTAGGTCGAAATATGCTTCGTTTAAGAAATAAAGAGTGTTTAAATTTTAATTTTTTTTTTTAATTATTTCAGAGTTTTAAAGATAAAGACTAGAAATTTGAAACACGTTTTAGAGGAATCCTAATATTTCTACTTGCACCACTGACTTGAAGAAGTTGCCTTGTCATGAAACAAAACGCTATTTAGAAAAGTAGGATTAGAACGGTTACATGAAGAACCTATTGGCAAAAAACTAGACGCGGTAAAAAGTCTCGAGTAATAATAGCGCCTGTATACGTTGAATATGAAACGGATACAATTGCTGCTCTTTTAGAATTTTAAATATGGTGAAGTTGCGTACATTCAATGTGTTGGCAATTTTTACCCAGTGCTAGTTTAAGGAAAACTGCTTCTTCTAGTTGCACAGTTCGTACTTCTCGAGGGCGCTCACAGTCAGCAGTTCGTTCATAAGTGTACAATTTTCGCGCAAACGTTGTTGAAGGCGAGCAAATACTGTGTGATGAGGTATCCTACGTTCTTGATACAGTCGTCGAGCTTGCAGAGCATTTCCATTCGACCATAGGCAAATCTGCCATTTCCGCATTTGTAAAATTTTCCTTTTTTTAAGACACAAAAATTATTCACTTATTGACATTAATTTTGTAGCAAACAAATAATGAAAAAATGCTAATTTGACATTTTGACGAGATGGTTGTATTTTATTTAGAAATATTGACAGCAACCTACTAGATAATGTATCAATAGAAATTAAAAATGCAGAATTTGCAATAAAATACGTTTTATTTTTTCCTCAAAAACGGTGCATTCTACGAAAAAAATTGAAGAGAATTGAAAAAAAATATCAAACCGGGAAAAAGTCAGTGGCGTACCATTTTTTTCCTTAAAAAAAGTTGTGGCATTCACGCACGAACGTCACTGGTGCAAGTAGAAATATTCGGATCACCCCAAAAAAATGCACATTTATCCTTCCAAAGCGTGTTTCAAATTTCGAGTCGATATCTTTAAAACTTTTTGAAATAATTAATAAAAATAAATAAAAAAATAAAATTTAAACACTGTATCTCGGCAACCACCCCTTAAAATATTTTGCACTTATTTACAAACACCCTGTATTTTTGGGGTCAAGATTTTCACCTGGAACCAAAGTAACTCCAGACTAGTTTCGTACACTGTGATTTTAGATCAATCCGAATCTATAGCCAAGCAAAGTAATATCTAGAGCTCATCTGAAGCTCTCTCCCGAACTGCAGAGGCTGGTGTTTCGACTGGATAGTGATTTATTCGAAAAATGATCCCTATAAAAGTTTTTCAGTTCATTGAGGACCAGAATCATGTCGAAGGTAAAATTTGATTTTACATAAAAATCGTTGAAAACGCATAATTTTTTGAGAAAACCGTAGTTGACTGAGTCACAATCATTCAACTTCTCTCTAATTAATTTATTTATTTTAAGTCCTTACCTTACAGGTATAAATCCATTTACAAGGCACGATCGAAGAAAAAATAGAACATACAAAAACATTAATCATAAGGTACAAAAACATGATAGATAGTAAATCAACTAATTATACACAAAATGAAATTACAAGTAAATAAAAACTAAAACAAGAGAAAATAAATAACAAAATACAACGGACGGAAAATTATGATGAAGAAATTTGAATAATTTTGCGTAGAAAAGCTATACCTGCTCCATGCAACTGTACCTTCTTCCTGCAGCTCCTCAATTAATTTGATTTTGACAATAAACAGCGATCATATCTGCCCTTTTTGATTTGGAAAACTGATTATGTCGAGGTATGTTTTCAAAATTTGACAAAATAATACTAATAATTTGAAAATATTTACACATTACATTTACACTTTGCACAACTACATAACAATAATTACTAACTCAGTACAACAATTAATATTAATCTGACAGACTTTTGATCCAATTTTATCTAATTGAAGCGTATCAACGTCAGTTTGACAAGTGGTAACTTGATCGAATTAGAAAATTTATTTCTATTTCAATGTGCGGAGATTTTCAAACGCGTTTTTACCAAAAACGGTGCATTTTATCAACATGGAACAAGTATAGCTTTTCTACGCAAAATTAATTTCTCCATCATAATTTTCAGTCAAGCATATCAGAATAGAACCGCCAAAAAAGATACAATAAAAATTGATTGCAAAAAAAACTGCCAAGAGCGCCCTCTGCGATATACGGCACTACATACTCCTTCACAATGCTTATACTTATCTAAGGCATAACTGTACCATATGTGAATGTGATTGGACGTTTCGCTTCTTAATTATGCCCATAAGCCCTGTAACTTTTAAACGAGGCACTTTTGGACTAAGATAAGTTCATCTAAATCGGTTCTATTTGGTCACAGGAAGCTATGTTTAAGCTGGGTCCCATTACTTTCCGGACACCCTGTATAAAGAAATTTCTTTACATGTGATATTGATTTAATATTAGACATACTAGACTGTTATTTCGTAATACCATATAATTATTTAAAAAATCAAGTACTCTTTAAAAATTATTTAAATTATCAAGCACTTGAAAGATAACTACCTATACAGTGTGAACCTTAAATAAGTACAAATATTTTAACTGCTGGTGTAATTCGTCATATAGATCAGTCTAGTGAAAGCTATTTTTAAAAATTTCTAATATTTACGGAGATATTAAATTTTTTTAAAAATACCCACATTTTGAGGACCGCTGGTGCTGGTAGATCTGTCATAACCAACCTAATGAACCATATGATTTGTTGCGTCTCCTCTAATATAAATATTACGTTTCCTTTAACGTAATAGTAAAGTAATACGGTTATTTCTATTTTAAAATTACTTGTTTTAAGCATAAGTACAGTAAAATTGGGTATGTAGTATGATACGCAGCAATATTAACATAAATTTTAACTGCTTAAGTGACCTAACTATAAACGATTAAAAATGAATTTTCGCAAGTTAAATACTACCATAAAGTATTTAGGAAGATATTACGTGATATTACTATGTTCAATGTTCAATAATTATACATAAACGTGCACACAAGCTTACCTGATTTGTTAAAAAATTAACTATTTAATCAGTAATCCACATTTCACAAGTTAAATGTCATGGTAAACTGTTAGAAAGAGACACAAGACACAATTTCCTTAAGTTATTTTATGAAGAATAACGAAAAACTATGATTTTCACACAAGATATTAAATTTAATTTGCGATAAATCAGTTGGGTGTAGTAAAAATGGATAATGAACAAATTCTGGATAACTATGATTGTGAGTAGATAATCTGGTTAATATTTTCAATTTATTGGTGAGGGATAGAAATGACAAAGGGGAGGAGATGGCCATTAATATTTTCATAAATAAACATATTTCAATCATTCTTTGACATGTCTAAAAATTCTAGGGTAACACTGGCAACGCTGTGGAATTCACATCCACCATGACTCCCGGAACAGCGATCCTCAACAAGTTTTGTATTGAAAAATCACGAAATTTATTTAAAATTTGACTTTTTTTATTCCTGATTTTTTTGTAAAAAGAATATGAATTGTGTTCTACACAGTGAACTGTACTGCTGGTTAAAATATTTGTACTTATTTAAAGTTCACCCTGTATACTAACTTACTTGACTTGATTTGACCACTACCTTTGACTTGAACTTTTGGATTAACTTTAATGCAAGACAAGAAATGTATCGTGAAAATCAAGTTAAATCGAAAACACAACAAAGTGCATGTCCAATACCTTTATATCGTATCATCAAAATGAAAACTTCGCATGCAAAAGTTTTTCATTAGGTTATTTTAAAATTTTGATGTTTACCACATTTTTCTCAATGCGGCTAGTACCACAGTCCACTGTTCACTACATAAAGTGCATCAAACAAGTGAATGTTCCGACATTGTTTTTTAAATGACCAACTTTTCACATATTACATTGTGCGTACTTCTGACATCGGATTTTAAAATAACGCACGCAAGTAATTTCTCTTATTCATTTTATTTCATCACTAAACATATTTGAAGTTATGAACCCATTAACATTAGTTTTCATTTTATTTTAATGTCTGAATTATGATTACCTTCTAGCAGGTCAAAGTATCAAGATTGCTCAATGGAAATTTCTCATCCATTTCATGGCGAATCTTTTATCAACGAACTGCCATTAAAGAGATAGATGGACTTTCTTTTTGCAGCTGTCTTTCTTATACATCGTAAGGCTGTCATGCAAACGTCTAATATCAAAGGAAGTAAAACTTTCTTATATAACTGATATTGTCTTCCTCTCTATACTTGATTGTAAAATTCGACATGGTGAATGTAATAACCATCTATTTCCACATGAAATCATATGTTCTGTATTAAACACATATACGACTATACTTCGCAGTTTTCTCATATCTAGGAATAATATTATTAAGATGATGACAAGTTGACACAATAATAACGTGCTTTAGCATTATTCATTATATTACGCACTATTTATGTTATTCATAAGCTATAATTTTCAGCTGATTCTTACTGCCTAACGAGTTTGAGAGAAACTGTATCATCTCGGGACAAATAATATATTTTTTATACGATAGAAATCGAGTCGCTTATTTTTAATTATATATTATTATTTATTTCTTAGTCCCGTTAAATGAATATTTTCCTAAGTCATTTGCGGCCAGTAAATCCAGCGTTAAGCTGCACGCTCACTGAAGAGAAGCGGCGCGAAAAGAAGGGACGCGTCCATACACTGGCACAAAGCAACCAAAGAGAAAATATCATGATAATAATAATTTATTAGCCCAACAGAAGTAACTCCATTTAGAGAGAATTACACTGGAATAACTAATATAAATAATGATAAATTCGACAACAATAAAAATAATGAAAAAAATGAATACTTAAGTATAGTAAAGCTCATTAATTAATAAAAACCCAAGATACATAACTTAAAGTGAAAAAAGACTGGACCTAGAGACAGGAAGCAGCGTACATAAATTGTGGACATGGTTTACTATATTCATAACGTTTTGACAGAACTATCATTTATATCGCAAGTATTACAAATTGAATTAAATTTCTTGCACATAAAATAAACTGGGGATTTTAGCAATAAATTTGTATTAGCCCTTGGTAAATAAAAAGTGGCATGAATCCTCATCTCATTGCGCGGTACTTAGTTGCTCCAAACAATCTGGGCAATCGATTTTATTGTGAACTGGATTGTACAATTTCACCGATTGGCATCGTCTGCGGGTTTCTAAAGCTTGGAAATTGAGAATATTTAATAATGCATTGTGATCAAAACCCTGAACCGGATGTATGCCAGTAGACTTAAAACATAAAAATTTCAAAAAAGACCTTTGTACATTTTCAAGTGTCGAAGTGTATCTGATAATAAGGATTGATTTGGAAATCAACGAGCAATACTCAAGTTTAGATCTAACGTACGCATAGTATACAATTTCCAAAGCTTTAATATTAGTAAATGAATTACAGTTACGAACAATAAACCCGACCATTTTCCTGGCGTGAGACTGAATGTGATTGATCGACAAAACAAACTACAATCATACAAAACTCCTAACTCTTTAATTGTTTCCACAGACTGCAAATTCTGATTATTAATTTTATAAATATATTTCTCATAATTTTGTCGTATACGTAACCACTTTACACTTAGAAACATTAGGCTCTAACCGGTGTGCCCTACACCACGCTTCAGTATTAGTCAAATCATTTTGCATGCTCAATCAGCCGGTCTGACGTACCATCAATTGTCCTGTAAATATTCACATCATCGGCACAAATAAGATTTACACATTTTAAGATAGAGTAAATATCATTAATAAAAACTAAGAACAGTAAAGAGTTTAAATTGGAACCTTTGGGGGACGCCTGCTGAGATCTGAATCCATTAAACGTAACGAAGTAGGCTCTATTATCAATTTAAGATGAAAATAGGTCCAACAAAGCAGGGCTAAAACCAAACCCTTCCAGCTTTTTCAAAGAATACAGTGATCTATTCTATCAAAAACCTTAGATATATATCTGTGTAAATTACATCTACCCTGCCGTGAGAGCCCAAAATATCTGACAAATATTGAGCCATATCATGTGGCTTTTATACACCCACATCGATTAGAGTCAAAAGTCACTTGAGATTTTTACTTACGTTGCTTTGTCCTAGTGCATAGACACAGAATCAAATTGACGTTTCTCTTTCCTTCGCTCCGTTTTTCCTCAGTGGTAGCTTGACAGTATCTGATACAATAATTTCTAGCAACACTATAATGCTGCAATTATTATTAATACTTTTAAGCATTTTAGGTATCCACTTAAGTTTGTTCCAACAGCTGTCGAGAACTGGTTCAGAACTGTCAGAAATATTTGACTAACTCTGTTTTACGTTGCATTCCCCAAAAGTACATTAACAACTGAATTGACTGAATAGTTCTGGATAGTTCGAAATCGATTCTTGCTGTTGTTGGAACAAGCCCCTTGTTAGATGATTTTTTTCTAAAATAGGAGTTTAAAGGGTTTAAGTCAGGAGATCGTGGCAGCCATGGTACCGGACCTCCTCGTCCAATCCATCCTACCTCGTGAACTTCATTAACGTCCTCCCGAACATTTTGTGGAAAATGACCACGCAGATCATTTGGAAGGAACTCGAGATACTGAACCCAATCCATTCGATTGGGTAATATGAATGTTTGGTTTGGTATGTATCTGTTCGGATTTTTTGATTAGGTTGGAAATAAGGACTGATAGCTTGTTTTGTATCAGTTCGGATTTATTGATAAGGTTGAAAATAAGGAATAAGCTTGGATACCAGGGTATTGGAGCAATTGAAAGTCTAATGAGTTCCTGCGATATTGGAGTATGAGTTTTTAAAACAGTCATACAGATATACGTTTGAAATGGACTGAAATGGTGACTGGAAACAACTGGTGTCTCAGGAAACATCCGAGTAACATCGGTTTGGTAGAAAGTAGTCTATGGAGGTTACCTATCTGAAAGAAGAGGAGACCACAGACCATGTAAAGTGCGATTGCGAGATTCTAGCAAGGGTCCAATATGATAATTATGTCAAGGAGCCGCTCTCTAAGCTGTGGAGCGCAATCGACTAAAGCTAAATTACATAATGGATGTCCACAATAGATATATGGCTATTGCTAATGATATAATGTGAATTAATCAAACATGGAAAAATTATATAATTAAAATAAAAGTTCGCTAATTTAATATACAATAATCAACTAGTGGTCCATATGCTAGATCACACTATAATTAAAATCTCCATACTTTTGACACCAAACGAGTTTCAGTATTAAGTTTTCCTTAAAATTAGATTTGCAAATTAAATTTCATTGGTGTCGAAATTGGGATCTTCAGTATCTTCTCTAATATTTTAGCCACTAAGTAATTATTGTATGAATTTTGTACTTTAGTTATATCGAAATTTTATCAATGTACGTCACATATTCAGGGATATTTTATTAAATATTTTTTATTTCAGTTTCAGTTGTCTCTATGACCCATGTTTTACAACATGTACTGGTTTTTTTGTGTAGAATCTTCCAAGAAACAATGTCTTGAAGATATGACGAGTTAAAAACCGTATATTAGAGAAAAAAACAACAAATTTTAAAGGAGGGAACGCACTATGCAATCGCATGGAAAATTTCGGCCAATAGTATTTAATAAAACAGCTAATAAAAATCTCTTCCACAGAACATACTTCTGTGGAAATCATGATCTATCCAGGTGTTCCCGGATAGGAAAAACGACTTGTTGTAGGAAATAACAAGAAGTTAGTGTATATCTAGTTTGAGAAATATTTAAAATCATTCGAAAAATCATAACACATTTTATTCCACAAACAAGTGGTACTGAATCCCATAAGGCTACTTTTCAACACTAACTTTTTTTGTCTCTTACAAAAGTCTTTTCCTGCGACGTCCTGTATATCGTGTCATAAAAACAAAATACGTTTGACATTTGATATTGCGCAGTCTACGTAATTGTTAGGTATATTTTTTAATGGCAGTGATTAAATTCGTCACTCCCACTTAATATGTGTAGACAAAGCAATAATTATATTTAACTAAATTTAAAATTATTCTTGTGAGGTCGAGAGTACGTGGTGATCATTTAGGCATTTAATGAAACTCTTACGTGCTAGAACTTTCAGGTAGCTTCACTAAAGGAGGCGAGTAAATTCAACAATAAGTATAGTATCTACGTCGCAGTGTAAAGCTAGTAACGGACGGTGAACTATAGTATATATCTGATGTATTACAAAAATATTTCTTGTGATTAAAATGCGTAGAACGTTACGCACTGATGCTGTAATATTTTGTATTAGGTATAAAAGACTAATTTTTAAAATTACAGTGAAATTGAAACGAAGTTTCAATGGAAGGTAAAAGGAAGGAAATAAAATATGAAAATAAAAGTTTTTTTTTAAGTTCAAGAGGTATTTAAGTAGATGATAGGTAAATGTTATAAAATGTCAAAAATTAATTTGATTGATTGAAGGAAATGTAATATTTATTAAAAATATGTAAAGTAGAAATAAGAGTGCATTGAAAAAACTAAAAAGGGTTATCAAGGAAACGGGGGAACAAGAAGTCATAAATAAATAAAAATAGAGATTGGAAGGAAACTTAATCAAAATTAGTGGACCTATAAGACCTATAAAATAAATTTTATAATATTTAATCATCAGAAAGGCGCAGATATAAGCTAGCTGGGGTAAGTAAAGATATAATTTATGTTAATAACTTAAAAAAAATCAAATTGACAAATAATCATACTAAAAGACACAAAAGACAATACAACAAAAAATAAAATATAACAAAATATTGATATACATGCGGTTTACCTACTTGTCTGTAGGAATATATCTCACTATAAAAAAATAGATATATATTATATTATCGCTCCCCATCCGTAGCCGGCTTAGATCTTTAGTAAAAATAATCTACAACTTTACTATTATAATGATATAGAGCTTAATTTAAAAAAATAGGAAACAGATTATAATGAAAACTTAACGAAACTACAGGATAATTTTCGTTTATTAATAAATTCCGCAGTGGTAAATATACAAGGTGGTCCCTCAATAATGACCCGTGAAGAACTACTAGATTTTTCACTTCACAATATTATTTAAGCCAACTTGCCTTAATAAATTTTGATTATAAAAAGATGATTATTTGTAGTAATTACACTGTCTTTGAATGTATCAACTTAAAAATTTGGAAATAGATGTTTTTGGTTATGAGAAATCATAACCCGTTGTCTACTTCGACATATCCCCTAGAGGGTGCCACATCCGTTATATAATGTGAGCATAACTTTTTTGACCCTAACGTTAAAACGTTTTTTATTAAAAAATCTTATACCTACATTGTTTTCGGAAAAAAAAGGTGTACTTCAGAAATTGCTCTTTTCGAGAATATAGCTTTTCAGCAATGAGTTCATAGTTCATTGCATAACAATATTTTAACATAGTAGGCGTCAAAATTCTGTTGTAAATTGGATATATTGAAGGTATATCAACAAGCTATGAAATTTGCACTGGTGTAAAATGGTACGGATAGTATTTTTCAAAAAGCAACGTTTTTTTAAATGGAAATTGTCATAGTTCTTGCAGCTCCAGATAGTCGCCCTGAATTAGTTTGTAGATAATCCGCAAAGTGAACTTTTCCTCTAAATTCCTAAACAGATTTTAAATCGTTGATTATCAGGTTGTAATTTATTTCGAAATCCTCCTAATTATTTTCGTTACCCAGCATGTCCATTGAAATTTAATTACCAACAAAGGATGTACCTACCACATGTGTATACAATATACGTACAGGAGGTCCCAGAGGGGACGTTTATGAGATTCAATATTATTTATGATTTTCCATAAGAAATAAATAAATATGCTCATTTAAAAATATGCAGAAAAATAATGTTTTTTATGTATGAAATATATAATATTATCTTGTATGTACTAAACTAGTATATGCTATGTATAACGAAACGTTTTTGTTCTTTTGCAATTTTTCATTTCTCTACTTAATAATTGGATCGCATCTCCGTGATATTGATAGTATTTTTGACTCGCCTTTCTGCAGCAGCTGGAGAACAAGTATTACAGTTAATATACAGTGCTTTCGAAAAGTAACGAATAAATTCATTATTTTTTAAATTGACAAGTTTTCGAAAAAATCCCCTGGCACGTCGACTTTGTTTTTAAAAAAGGCACTTTTTGACATATGACCCACATTTGTGACATCATCGTTGTTCGAGATATGACGTCATCCACAATTTTTTTAAATAGCAACCCCAAATTTTGACCATCCCATTTGAAAGAGCGTGTCATTCTACATACATAGATACATCATGAAAAATTATGGTGTTACATAACAAAAATTTCAAGAAAATAATGTTTGATGATTTTAAAATTTAATTTACACAATACTGAAAATGATAATGATTATGTAAAAAATCGACTAAATTAAATGTTCAAATGTGCACCGTTGGCTGCCTGACATTAGCCAAGACGATTAATAAATTTTTTTTGGACATTATCAATAACTTCAGGAGGTATACGATGTATCTCGTGACGAATTCTTGCTTTTAAATTTTCTAAATTAACTGGTGTAGTAACATATACTTTGCTTTTTAAGTAGAAAGAAATAATCTACGGGTGTCAAATAAGGTGATCTGGCTGGCCACTCGGTCGGCCCCCTTCTCCCTATCCAACGATTCGGGAACAGCTCACCTAAATAAGCACGGACAGGTGTTGCATGATGGGGAGGTGCACAGTATTATGAAAATTAAATTTTAAAATCTTCAAACATTATTTTCTTGAAATTTTTGTTATGTAACACCATAATGTTTCATTATGTATGTATGAGAATGACACGCTTTTTCAAATGGCATGGTCAAAATTGGGGGTTGCTATTTAAAAAAATTGTCGATGACGTCACAAATATGGGTCGTATGTCAAAAAGTTCCTTTTTTTTAAAAAATAAAATCAACGTGCCAGGGGATTTTTTTGAAAACTTCTCAATTTCAAAAAAAATGAATTTATTCGTTGCTTTTCGAAGCACTGTATACAGCACATGTATTAAAATTAAATCAATAGGTATTTCGTTGTTTATAATATCTATTAATTTTTTATTTTTCGTTTAGCGTCATAGTTTATTAAGTCTAAAACTTACCTTACAGAAACAGATATATTACTTTAAACGAGCATGGTCCTCCAATTTATAAAAAATCACAGTAACAAGGCCATCACACACAAGATAATTATAAAGTTTTGATTAAAAATTATAATATATTTTTTGTTATAAAACTGCAGTAACGCAATCAACTACCAGCCAATTATGCTTTTAACTTTTGACACTAAACAGTATAGACAATACTATACGATTACCACCAAATTCAATTTTTGTTATTTTTGAGAGTTATACTATTAATAAACCAAATTTATTATCATGTCTTACATTTTTTTTTGTGCAAAGCTCTTTGTCTAAATGTTAAATAATATCCTTTCAGTTTTTAAATATAATATATAAAATCTATTCATAATTTTTATTTATTGTTTTTTAAGTAAATAGCATTCTAAAGAATATGTATAAAATAACGAAAACTTTTATATTAGTGACGTAAAATACTAATAATGCAGGCATCAATTCGATATTCATTAAAAACGTTTTGTCAGTAGGATGTAGCTCTGTTATCACACTGAATTAATACACTGCATTTTAGTAGTATGAATAAATATTATATTTTTCTGTTAAACTTTTGGCAGTATTGGAAAAATATTTGATATTAAATACTAAGAATACTAAAAAGTAGCAATTTATGGCAATCCAAATAAAGTAAAAAATAATTGAAATTCTTAAAATAGGCTCAGTGTATTAGATTTGCATTAATTAATCATCGCAATCATTCTCATTCAAATTAAGAAACTGTATAAATTACAAACACGTTAATAAGAAGCGTCACAAAGAGTAATATTTTATTTTATGAACTAAATAAACAACTATCTACCTACGATCAGACCTAAACATAAAAACTGAATTAAAAATTCATTCATAAATCAATGTACTCATGCATCAATAATTTATGATACCTATATTAATAGCACAACTGTATAATGACTTATGTTAATAATCGGCAAGTTTTATGTTAGCTATTAAAATTAAAGATGAAGTAGGGTAATTTACTGTTTTCAGATTTAACTTTTATTCAAGAGGAAATTTTCCTCCTTTTGCTGGGTGTCGATCTTCCACTCTTTTGATTTTTTAAGATTAATAAATTCTCATTTAGCATACTCTTAGAGGCGGCGTTTTTATACGCAAATTTTCAGAGAATTTCTTAGCTGTTTGTTGAAATGGTCTAAAAAAATGTGAGTAAGTTGTCTCTTCACTGTGTCAATTATACAAGTTTTCTCCAAGTCAATAAGTCTAACTAATCATTTAGAATAGGAAAAAGGACGTAATTCGCCAAGGTCAATTCACTGTCAATAGCAACATGTCTGGGCAAGAAATGTGTCTATTGAGCAACGCATTGTTAATTTTTTGGTGCGGGAAATTTAAGTGGCCGAGAATCAGTGGAAATCCGGAGCCATGTACCTCAACCCCGACAAACGTCAAGGAGGCGAACAATCCGTGATCAGATTGAAGGTGACCGACGTATAATAGTATGGGAAATTGCTACAGAGCTCAGAATACCGCACGGAAGTGTTCGGTCAAGACGGGTTCTTCGTCTCCTGAAGGAAAGCAAACCATCTTACAGTTTGTTTAAAGCTTTTGCCACGTTATCAAGCATAGGAAGGCGATTGTTTAAGTTGCATTGTCACCTGCGATGAGATATGAATGCATCTTTATACGCCGAAATCAAAACAAGGAAGCATGGAATGGCAGCAACCTGAAGAAGAACTACCTCGAAAATCCAAAACTCGTCTTTTACAGATAATGTTTTTTCCACTGGTTTTTTTTTGGCATTGGAGAGACCTACTGCTCATTAATTTCCTTCGCGAATACCGCACAGAACAAACTTCGTATTACTGCTAGCTCCTTAATTAAGCAGATTGTCCTTCAACAAAAAAATAGAGATCTGTCTGTTGGAAATTGGTTATTTAATTATAACACTTTAACGTTAAAATAATTTTATTCACTAATTTTGCGCTTGATTAAATCGTCAAATATGGTAAAATTTTTAATTAGGTGTGTCACCATGTAACTTTAGACAATAGACTTTCACAGAGCCAGTTGGTAGCAATACATTTTCGCTGATAACTTCAAAACTCTTCAATATATATTTTGCTGTACTTTCGGTTTTTGCAAAATCAAGAAAAGGGTCCCCTAAATACACAACAATGACACTTTTAGCGAGTCTTTCTGCGTTAATCTATTCATCAGAAATAATCTCAGGAACGTGGCCATAATAGTATATTATGCAACGATCATGTAATGATATAAACCGCATAAACCATACGAAACTCGCCTTCGGCTCGTTTCGTATCCCGGTTAATGCTCGTGTATTAATAACCATTACATGAGAGTTGCATACGCTATTTTTTCTACACCCGATAAATAATCAAAAACCATAAATTTTATATTTTTATTGAACACAATAGGTAACAGTAATTATTCGTATGAACTGCATTTTCTGCTTTCTCCGATATGTGTGGAGGAGTCGATGGTAATTCTTCTATATCGCTGATGTCAGACATTTTGATAAATTATCGAAGTTTAGCTAGGTATCTACGAAAATTTAATACGTACTGATTTTGACATCTAAAATAATTACATAGGAACCTAGGATAAACGTCAAATGCACAGCATGCTTGATTGAAAAATTATGGGTTTCTATTGATTAAAAATCTGTATCGTAATGAAAAATCTGTATCGTAATGGGTATCATTATGAAACGGATTATAAAATCTGTATCGTAATGAAAAATAGGTATCGTAATGGGTATCATTGTGAAACGGATTATGGGCATATAAGTGCATTGTGATAATATGGGTGTAGAAAAAGAACTTTTTTTAAATAATATTTTGAAAAGTTTTACATTTAATAACTAATTTGAGTTAGGAAAACTTCGATTTTTCCTTACTAGTGCGGGAAATTTTCCGGCACAAAAACATCATAATTCTTAAACTTATTATCAAATTATTACCGTAACTGACGTTTTCTGGAAACAGTAGCCGGTGTAATTCCCAGCATTTGACAATTTAAAAAATTCTGCAGTTTTTAGAAAAACCCCATATAGAACTTATACCAACGCATTGTCTTGTACATTTTCCATTTCTATATCCTAGGAAGAATCTTGAATGATCAGTTGGTAACGGACCAAGAGAGGAATATTTTCTAAACTCCAACAAGACTGACTTCTTCGATGTTCCCGCTATAAGTAGTAAATTATCTTCTTTGTGTTGGGAATCTCTATCAATATTATATTGCCCCATGTCGTTTATATGTTCAAGCTGAAGAAATGTTAGTTCTTCATGACGGCATGCTCCACTGATAGCAATAATCAACACTAAATCTAAGATAAGAAACACTATCAATATTTGAAAAGAAGTATGAAAATTACACTTTACCTCCATCATCATTCATCAAGTAGGTTTTATCATCTGTTTTTTTTTCAAATATTTCTCAACTTCTGATTTTCTTAAAACACTGCACTTCCTGGATCTATATTCTGCCGATTTACATTTGAAGAAAGCAATTAAGCTTGGAAATTTATTTATGTCAATATTTTTTAATTTTCTTTTTCAGTGACAATATTGCTCTTACCATTGAGTACTCTGGATTTTTGTTCAAAATAGGCTAGTAGACCTGTCTCAGTGATAACAGTTACCTATTCCCTTTTGATGATTCCAATCTTCAAATAAGCGATACTCTTTTTCATATTTGTCTTTGGATTTTATATGCAATAATGATAGAATCGCGATTTTTGATAATTCTTCTATATTATCGTCGTAAGCAGAAAACTTTGACATTTTTCATAAGTCCCAATAATATTAACGAAAACCTAATAAACAAGCTCTTTTCTATATCAACATTCCCTCACGATTCTTGATTCAGATTTTCGAAATTCACAATTTTCAATAAAAAATGATAATAACTATAGTTATTTGAGCTATTTTCAAAACGCTATTAAAAATCATGTGTGCAACTCGTATGATACCTAAAAGTCACCTTTTCTAACTTATTACAAAACTCTTAAATAGAGCATCTCTGGTCTCCTAATCTGTTAGGAATATGTTATTTAAGTATAACACTTTAACGTTTAAATATTTTTAGTTAGCAACAAACACTGGGAAGGTGTGGATTGTTACATGTAAGAAAACTTACTAATACTAAAAATCTTACGGTTTCTTAAAATAACCCTTGCTATACTATAATCTTTTTAAGTATACCGATCTGTCAGAACTTCAGTATCGACCCCCACTATTTTCTTGTATCTTAAAGCATGGCCCATATTTAATTCGTCTAGTGCATTTCAAATTCAGTGTTTTGTTTTGAGGGGGGTTGTGATTAACCCCACCTTATCAGATTGTAAATCAAAAATTCGCTAGACGTTTATTTTGAGGGTATAAGAAATTATAACAGGCCTTGGATCGCTATAGTTGGATCAGAATAAGCAGTTTTCGATGTCATTTAAAACAAAAAAATATTGGATTATCTTGAAGAATAAAGTTTTACGAATTTGTACACATAAAATTTTGAGAACGTATAGAGCAAAACATTCTGTATAGCTTTTATTCAAATTTCACACATATAGGTATTGAGGAACCCTGAGTAACACCATCTTATCAGACTTTAAATAAGAAAATCGCTAAACATTTTTTTTTAATTCCGGGGGTATAAAAATAATCATAGCAGGCTTTGGATCGCGATCATATGCACCATGATAGGATTAAAAGGAGCGGTTTTCGATGACATTTAAATAAAAAAATTTTTGTTGCGTTACTTTGAAAAATAAAGTTTTTATGAATTTTTACAAAAATAAAACTTTAAGAACGTGTAGAAGAAAACACTGCATAGTTTTTGTTCAAATTTCGCACATAGAAGTTTTGAGGGCTCCTAATTAACATCACCTTATTAGATTTTAAATAAAAGAACGCTAAACGTTTTTATTGAATTTCGGGAGTATAAAAATAATCATAGCAGGTCTTCGATCACCATCTTAAATGCCGTGGTAGGGTCAGAGCAAGCGGTTTTCGATGTCATTTAACATTAAAAAAATTGATTATCTTGAAGTTTTTTCGAAATTGTACACAAATAGAAGTAGACAACCTGTATATTCAAATGGTACAGTCTATTCCTTATTTTACTGTGAAACAATTCATTCGATCGGTGTTGAGACACGAAATATAATGATTTCTCCATTTAATATTAACAAAATTTCACTAATTTTGCCTGTTATTTTATGTGTTTGACATGAAATTCAGGTGCACATCATGCGACATGGATCTAAGAAGTCGGGATTTGCACCAGATCGGATGGTGTCACATAGCGTGGAGTGGCGTGGCATATACAGCGTGTCCCAAAATAGAAGGCCATCCCATTAACCACATATTCTTTGGATAAAAATAATGCGACTTTCCTTATGCCATTTTTTATTTGGACGTCCGTGTTTCAATATACAGGGTGTTAAAGTTGCATTTAAAAAAACTATTTTTGTTAATAATTCTATTGCTTTGTAAGATACAGACTTGAAATTTTGCACGTACTTTTATCTTATTCCGACATACTTATCATGTAATTTTGGAGAAAAAAATCGAACACCGAATGGAGGTAACTGAGGAATGCAGTACCCTTTATCCCCTACAATTATTTCTTAGTGCACCTATGCAGCTTTTTCTTGAAATATCATCTTCAGATCATTTTATCTCTTTTGTATTTTTTTGTTTAAATGCGCCGTTCTGGAGAAAAACGACAATTTGTAGTGCCCATAAATCTATAATTCACTATCATTTTCAAGTGAAACTGAAATTTTGTGAATATACTTATAATAATAATAATAATAATAATAAACACATTTATTGCCCAACAGATTTCTCCAATAATAGGACAATATTATTACACATATAGTTTAGCAGATATAATAATAATGTAACACAGGACATAACAAAAAAAAAAGAGAGAAAATAATCCGTACAATACTACGTACTAGATGCATAGAATGGAATTGATAGGTACATACAAAATTATTGAATATTACCAGAAATAGTTAAACACAACATGCAATATGCAAAGCTATTAGCTACTGTACCGAAGCCACCAATCTATCCACTATTACATTTAGAGTATCAATATTAATATCACATGTCTCAGAAATTCTATTAAAGTTAAGCAACATATTATAAATGGGTGATTTAATTAGAAGGTTAAAATTTGCATGAGGCAGATAAAAAGTAAAATTACAGCGAGTTGCAATAGGTGCAAAATGAAAGGATATTTTTTGTAATAAATTAGGCGAATCAATTTTATTATGAATTAGGAAATAAAGAAATTTCAAACTAAGCTGCAGTCTACGAATCTCTAATGGGTGAAAATCAAATTCATTTAAAAGCAACTGGTGATCACAACCTCTAACCGGATAAATTCCATGCTTCTTAAAGTACAGATACTTTAAAAATTTCCTCTGAACTCTTTCCAAACCTTGTTTATATATGTTGTAAATAGGAGACCATACTACACTACAATATTCAAGCCTGGATCTGACATAAGATAAATATAATGTCTTTAATGCTTTGATGTTATTGAAGCTATTACAATTTCTAATAATAAATCCCAGCTGTTTAAATGCTGCGGCTTCAACATTTTTAATATGAACAGCAAATGTCAGCTTATCATCGAAGGTAACCCCTAAATCTTTAGTACTATCACATTTTTGTAAAGGACATGAACCAAAAGTATAATTAAAATTTACAGGTGATGGTTTCCTCGTGTAAGTCATGATTTTGCACTTTGAAATATTCATACCCAGGTTGTTATTCTGGCACCAATGTTCAATTTTAAGTAATTGATTTTGAATATAAACACAATCTGATACAGTATCAATCTCAGAGTAAATCTTAAGGTCATCAGCAAACATTAAATAAGGACAATCAATAATGGAACACAAGTCGTCTATAAAAAGCAAGAACAATAGCGGACCTAAATTAGAGCCTTGCGGTACACCAGATGTTGGAAAAAAGTTATTCGATTTGTAACCATTGTAAGATACATATTGAACTCTGCGGCTCAAGTAGGAAGTAAATAAGTTTTGAAGGGGTATGTTGAATCCAAAAGCATTCAGCTTACTTAATAAGATTTTATGATCGATGCGATCAAACGCCTTTGAAAAATCTGTGTAGACCACATCCACCTGTCTATGCTGATCAACAACTTCCGATAAATACTGCGTGAAATTAACGAGATTTGTAGCAGTAGATCTCCTTTCCATAAATCCGTGTTGGTTTGGTGAAATGCGGTTAGAGACAGAAGGATATATTAGGTTATACAAAGATTTCTCAAAGACCTTCGCGAAATTATTCAAAATCGTTATCGGGCGATAATTTGTAAGCAATGTCGGATTTCCAGACTTTAGAATAGGACATACCTTACCCACTTTCCATAGTTCAGGAAATGTTGCAGATTTAAGGCTCAGATTAAACAGAATTAGTAAAGGGTATACAAATATATGCTTGCAGTCTTTCACTAAATAACTAGGTATGTTGTCATCACCAGAAGTTGGCTTATTCTTAAGACTATCTATAGACGATAATATATTTGAAACTGAAATTGACTCGATTATTAAACCAGGAAAATTATTTAACCTAATCTCAGGAGTTGTATTACTACTGTTTGTATACACACTATTGAAATAATTACAAAAAGCATTTACAATAGAATCCGGTCTGTTAAATGTGGTAACGTCGTCAGACAATTGCGAAGGAATTCTAGACGAGTTTCTTTTATGTTGAATAAATTTCCAAAATTCTTTACTATCATTTTCAACGGAAATTTGGACATTATTTATATATGACTGATACGCTACTTTAATTAATTTCTTAATTTGAGATCTAGTTTCTTTAAACTTACTGTAGTAGTCATTATAGACTTTTTTAAATTTAGTGTGATACATGTTTTTTATTTTAATAAGTGAAATAATCTCCTTCGTGAACCATATGGGGTACTTGCGCCTTCTATTAATGAACAGTGGAACGCAAGAATCCAATATTGAATACAACTTCGAGTAAAACTGACTACATGCATCATTGACATCTGTAAAACTTATCATTACAATACCTTGGAAACTTAACAAATCGTAATACTTACTGAATGAATATTTGCTATTTAAAACAAAATGGATAATTCTAAATGTTATAAAATGAGGAGTACGTATGAATTGAAAAAATAATATGGTATTAAAATCTGTAATACAGTTCTCTTATCAACCAAAAAATAATAATCTCATTTAGTAACAGTAATAATGAACGATCAACATAATAACTTTTTACCTAAATAACATTAAATAAAATAATTAATTAATTACTACTAATTTAACAAATGTTCTACTTGCCCACTCTCCTCATTAACACATGTACGTACCCTTTTAAGTAGTGAAAATCTTATCTTTTGCGTAAGTTACCAGCTGCCATTACTATTCTCTCTCTGAGATGGTTAATGTCGTTTATTTCTGCAGCATAAACAATATCTTTCATATAACCCCACCAAAAGAAATGGATTTAGATTAGGAGTTCGTGGTGGTCATTGAATAAGTGCGTCTTGTCCTCGACCAATCCAACGATTGGGAAATAAATGGGTATTTAAATACTGCCGAACTATTCTTCCATAATGGGGTGGAGCACCCTCAAGCTGCATCCACATACCGTCACGTACGATAACAGGTAAATCATGTAAAACATCTCGAAATTCATTTTGCAGAAAATTTAAAAATGATACAATGGTTGCATGGGGATTCAAATCAGTCCATACGTGGCTGTTATGCCAATCCATTGTTTGTCAATCCATTTCTTGTAAAGCTTGCCTCATCTGTGAATAGAATTTTTCTTACCAATTCCCTATCTGCATCATTCTGTGTTAATAACCAACGACTAAATTATATCCTAGAAGCAAAATCTTGGGAAAGAATATTTTGTACGAGTTGGATGTGATACGGGTGCAGAAGTTGGGTTTTTAAAGTCCGATGAACATCCATTTTTGTACAATTTTCTATTTGTCGAGAAACAATATTTGTACTTGTGCTTGGTTCTTCTTCTATCAGTGCTAAGATTTGTTCCTTTTGTTAAGGGCTTAATTTTCTATGTAGGCCGCAAAGTCCGAACTTCTGATCCATAAATTTCCTTTTAGGATGTGATCTGTTGGGATAAGAAAGTTCACTATTTTTTCCTGACATTAATCGGCTGCTAAGACATTTGTAATCCATCAATACATGTTTTTCTACAAAACGGAGCATTTAAACAAAAAATTACAAAAGAGATAACATGATTAGAAGAAAATTCTACCTTTGACATTTCAAGAAAAAGCTTTATAGGCGTACTTAGGAATAATTGTAGGGGAAAAAGGTTACTGCATTCCTCAGTTGCCACCATTCGCCCTTCGATTTTTTTCACCAAAATTACATGATAAGTATGCCGAAATAAGATAAAAGTTTGTGCAAAATTTCAAGTATGTATCTTACAAAACGATGGAATTATTAACAAAAATAGGTTTTTAAAATGTAACTTTGACACCCTGTATATTGAAACAGGGACGCCCAAATAAAAAATGGCATAAGAAAAATCGCATTATTTTTGTCCAAAGAATATGTGGTTAATGGTATGGCCTTCTATTTTGGGACACCCTGTATAAACAGTACCACATAAAAGTGACCAAATTGATAAATTTTTGTAATAATAAATACTAATAAAATACAACAGTCCAAAGTGTGTGTGATTGTTTTCAATATCTACATGGCTCGGTCGCACACTTTAATTCAAGAAAACCCGGAAAAATCCACTGGAACACTCAAGGAAGAACTGAATGGATGCCGTTTTAATGACTATCAAAATGTGGAAGCGTTTAGGCGCAATTGGATATGCACATAAGCAACTAAATTTTTCGATGACGGAATTTAAAAACTTTCATTCCGGTAGGAAAAATATATTAATAAAAGTGGAAATTACGGAAAAAAGGTATAAATATTAAAATTCCGGTCTATATTTTTTGATCCCTCAACTTTCAACAATTTGAAATCTTTACCTTACAGGAGAATTGTTGTCAATAGTAGTGTTAGCTTATAATGTTACACTGCTGCTTTTTCATATTCTCATGATAATTGAAGCGAGATCTTTAATGGAAACGAAACCTTGCTTATTTTATTTATTCTTACACAAATAACTATCATATAGTTATAAATATGTCAATTCGAATCTTGTTAATATCGCTTTTCCATGTAAGTAGAATTTTCGAAGCAGAATATATCGAGATAAAATCCAGTACACCTTGTTCCGTACCGTGTAACTACAACTGGAGCGCAATATTTAGGTCACAGCCTTGCCTCTTAACGCATTCGAGTTTCCTTAATGCGACTTTTAACACATGCTTGCATCACTTTGACACCTCATGTAGTAAACTAGTTATCATATAATCGCACCACTAAAATTTTATTTACTATTGTACCATTGAATACGTTCTAAACTGTCAGAATGATGCATGAATTTATATGGCACTATCTTTAACGCTGAGATATCGACTAGTTGGTGTATACAGTGCTTTCGAAAAGTAACGAATAAATTCATTATTTTTGAAATTGAGAAGTTTTCGAAAAAATCCCCTGGCATGTCGATTTTGTTTTTAAAAAAGGCATTGTTTGGCATACGATCCATATTTGTGACGTCATCGTTGTTCGAGATATAACGTCATCGAAATTTTTTTTAAATAGCAACCCTCAATTCTGTCCATACCATCTGAAAGAGCGTGTCATTCTACATACACATCATGAAAAATTAAATAATTTAAATAATGTTTTTTAATAATAATGCGTATAGTTATTTTTTGCATTAGCATATTTGTACATGTATGTTGAACATTCCAAATGTTTTTTATTTTCATCATTTTGCAATCAAAAACAGGTTTAAGTTCATTTGGTGTTACCTATAATGTTTATATCATATTAAATTATTCTTTCCAGATGTTCAGGTACGAGATGAGTTTATAAACATATTAATTTTTATACGGTCATACAGATAGAAATATAGTGGTGTAAGATTTTGTGCGCACCTTTTTATTAGTATCCCATTCTTGCATATATCTTATGGCTTCCGCTACATTATATGTTGTGGTTCTATCTAGTTGAAAATATTCATATTCCAGTTCATCGTCATGAATAGTTTTCAGAGCTTGTTGTAAATTTGTTCGATACCGTTCTCCATTTTTACGTTCCGGAAATTGGAACTATCTTGAGATATATCTGTAAAGAACGCATGTGAAATCTCTGCAGTCCATGTTTTATAGTTTTTACTATTTACGTAACCCGATAAATATATCGATATTTCTTCAAGAATTGTTATTGTTTATAATATTATTATGATCATTAAACCAACGACAATGTTGTACTCATTAGGGTTATAATCCAATTAATGTAACTCCCGAACAACGTAAATCTTATCTAGGAACGGATGTCCAACTTCTTCTTCAATGTCTTGTGACAAGAACAACTAATACAGCTGAAGAGAAATTGATTTTAATCAATAAATAACGTGCAATAAGTTGAAATTGTCATAAATGTTATGTTATAATAAATGTAATAAATACATGTCGTTCCAGGGTAAATTGCATTTTTAGATAAGTCAGCCTATAAGAAAATAAAAACATCAATAACATTTTCATTCAACTTAGGTAAAATTGCCACGAATTTTTGTAGTTCTGAGGTGAACTATTTTGTGTTGAAATGACAAATTTGCAGATAAGTACAGAAATGCTGATAAATACTTCTAACTTGCACAAATAATAGGTATAAGCATACAATGAAATTATGAACGACCTGAATAAAATATTATCTAACATGAAGTTCATCTGAAAAGTAGTTTTTGAAATATGTGAGTTAACTGGATCACTAGGCGTGACGTCATTGCCTCCTACAGCTTCTTGGTACTCGTCTACTTTGAGGTAAGAGTCTTCCTGTGTTAGGTTTAGACATATTAGCAAAAGCTGACTACGTACATTTAAAATTCATAACGTTCAAAAGCATATTCATCTAATCTTTTAATGACAGTTTTAATTATGGTGATGGACTGTTTTAATACAAATCACCAATTTGTAAGTGCTGCAATGGGTGGTGTAAAAATGTAATGGTAGGTTCTAATACGAAATCGTTAATAGCTGTTAGGTTTTTCAAAGAATGTAGAGAAATAAATTTGTCGCTCTTCACTGCTTTTTGCCACGTTGGGTTAGTTTCGCGTATTGGAATTCCGACGAAACAAAAAAATCATTTATCTGGTTATTGTATCGTTGCACTGGAACATTTGAGCAATACAATATTTAAATTTTGAAAAAAACTACAATTCTAACGACACAGACGGCCTTCCTACGCTTCGTATGCGAGTTCAACCCGGCATGCTATAATAAGAGGCAGTGATGTTACACAGCGGTTTACGCGAGTCAGAACATTATAATTTTTTCATATTGCACTAAAATTACAAAATCATTCAGAAAATACAATAAAAAATACTAAATTGCCTCATTAACATTTAATCCAATGTCCCAGTTAGTGATTTTTCTTTTATAATTTTATAATGTAGGTATCAGACATTGTTGAAGGCTCTCTATACTAACTACTATTAGAAACGTTGAAATAAAAGAAATAGAGCTGGATTGACCGTGGCATCTTAAAGTTTTTTTTAGTGGTTCATGTACTTGCAATATTTGTCACACCACCAACATATACACCACGCTGTACAAAACATACTCGCAGATATACCTCCGTGGGTTCAGATTACAAAACGAAAGGCGTATTGGTTTATGTATGGCTTGGTCAGATATAGACATGGAGATACAGATGTGCCGTCTTATTGTATAATTTATCTTCGTGCCTAGGTTTTAGTGTGTGGTATTCCTCGTGTAAGATGTGCAGGCGTTCAAGGGACTTGTATGGAAAATTATTGGTGAAGATACCGGTAATTCGTTATTTGTTATACAGGGCCTAACAAAAAAGCAAGTCATTTCGTTAACTGCGCATTTTTGGCGGCACAGTATGATGCCTTAAAAGATACATGCTGTTAAAGTTACTATTAAAACAGTTTTTTCGCTATACTTAATTTCTTTAGTTCTATACGTGTCACTTTAAAATTTTGTAGAGATGCTTCTTATTATTAGGATTTGGTTCCTCAAAGGTATTATTGTGAGTGTTGCCTAAAAAGCAAACGTAGGAACTGGGCGCAAGGGTTTATTTTGTCCCGCTACTATTTTCTGATGTACGCTATGGACTATTTTTACAATATTATGTAAAATTTTGTTTAGAATATTTTATTACTTGAGATATTGTTTTACTGAAACTCTTAATTTTCATGATAAATTTAATTTTTGAGCTTGCAACGTTAGATTTATCGCAAACAGATTTCACCAAAGCTTCTGATAAAATGAACCATAAAGATGCTGTTATAATAATAATAATAATAGCATTTATTGCCCAACAGTAATCCATTTATAGAGCAATTGTACAAATCTTTAGTAACTAGTAATTACATGGGTGAAAAATATATCTTATACAAACATAAAACAACAAAAACACAAGGCTATACTAGAATAACTATCTAAATAATAAGTAATTTAAGACAGAATATATAAATTATGAATTTGCTGAATATAACCGTATATAACTTAACTATACTATAAACTATATTTAACTATATGCATATAACATAAATAATTGAAGACAGAATTTATAAATAATAGTAATGCTGAACACTACATTATGAATAGCTAAAACATACACTTTTCAGTTCCGAAATACTTCAACAAAAAATATCGCACATATCAGAAACTCTGTTAGCATTATTGCACATCATATTAATTGGTGCTTTTAATAGAATATTAGTATGAGCCCTTTCACACAAGAAAGTATTGTGATATCTAGAATTTACTCTAGGAACAAGAATGTTTAAATAGGATAGTAACACAGGACTATCAATTTTGCCATGTAAGAGTTTGTGCAAAAACAAAACAGAGGCCTGAAATCTACGTTTCTCCAAAGAAATGAAATTAAAAGTGTGCAGCAACTCAGGATAATTACATCCTCTCATAGGATATACTCCATTTATTCTAAAACTTAAAAATTTTAAAAATGACTTTTGGACTCTTTCAATAATTAGAGAATAGTGGATATAGATAGGATTCCATATGAGGCTCGCATACTCTAATTTGCTTCTAACAAGACTAAAATATAAGCATTTTAAAACTGATGTATCTTGAAAATTTTTACAATTTCTTATAATAAATCCAAGTGCACGTAATGCTGAATTGACAATTGTGTTAATGTGATAATTAAAAGGAAGTTGTGCGTCAAAATAGATCCCTAAATCTCTAAGAGTTATATAAACTTGAATGTGCTGGTGTGTCTAGATTGTTATTAAGACTTTTTTTATTCTTATTTTGAGAAAAGATTTCAATATGTCGAGTATCGTGGGTTCAAATCTTTTAAGTTTGAAGTAATCTTTGGAGTGCCTCAGGGTTCTATTCAGGGTCCCCTTCTGTTTATACTTTTCATTAACGATATTGTTGATAATTTAGACGTATCTTATTTGCTTTATGCTGACGATATGAAGCTTTTTTATTCCATTACCACAGAATCGGATTGTATTAAACTGCAAAATGACTTAAATAAAGTCCGGGACTGGTGTGTATTAAACCATCTTCATTTGAATATCAATAGAGCCTTTACATTAACTCAGTGTCATTAAATTCCGCTAGGGGCGCTAGCGTCAAAGTTAGGTATTAATATTAATGTTCTATGGTCTACTTTATGATTTGACAATTTTTTATTTGAATTTGTGTAAGTCAAATAGTGATTGTAAATCTAATTTGCATACGTATTATCAAAATAAAACTTATAATAAATCAATAAAATATTTGTAAACACACAGACAACAGGAAAAAAGTCACTTGAAAAGATATATTAAATTTTATTTATATTAACCTCACATAACCTTGTTTATCTGCATTTTACATTAGCAATTTGGAAAAAGAAATAATAAAACGTTATTTAACATAGAAATTGTTAACGTTGGAATGCCTAAAGAATTTCCTGGTAATTCTTAATTTAAATCTCTTTGTTTTGAAAGAATTGAAATTTTATATATTACGAATCGATAGAAAAATGGTTAGTTGTCGCTCAGATTGCAAAAATGTTGCATGTAATATGCCTAGTAAATAAAAATGTACATTAAATACCCAGCTTCTGAAAAAAAAAAAATACGAATATATAAAAAAATCAGTGTTTTAAATAATGTACATGTGACATAAATAAATAATAAACATATGCAGTTTTTATTTGGTATTTTTATTACAAGTACAATACAGAAAAAATTGAAAACCCTGATAGGTATTTTAAATGGTTTTCATTTAAAAATTTGAGTGATATTAGTTGTGCCCTTTTGTAACTAATAACATTTTGAATCGCCATATCATAAAATAACTTGCTACTACTAGATGCACTTACTATACTCTCAGGATTACCGACGTTATTATCATTCAAGTAATTTTCAATTTGAGGAAGCTAGTTTAGAAATCTATGAACTCGTGTCACATTTCTACTTTTTTCCATCTGCAAGTTTGTCTATATTTTCATCCTGTTTTCGCCTTTTCAAGTACCTTTTAATGCGTTCATTATTTTTACAATATTGGTATCGTATTTTTGTGTACGCGTAAGTATAATGTTGAAACAGCTATTTTTTGAGAATTTTCCATTGTCTTAAAAATAAGAATGAAACCTTATCAAATAATGAATAATATACACGGAAAATAGATCATGTATGCTTGTACTTACCCATAGTAATAGTATAACAATTTTCTGTAAAATGTTTTGAGCAGATCTTTGTGTACTGGGTTGGTTTCTTGCTGGATACTATTAACCATTTTTTTCAGCATTATTAGGGAACTTACGAAACATGAAATCTTTATTTTTATTAGCAACAGATAACAAATATTTGTGAGGTTAGATTTAATACCTAACATTGATCGCCGCGCCGCCTACATGTAAATGCTCTATAAATGTAATGTGATGACATACTCTAAAAGGCATAACTTGATATTATTTGAATACAAACTAAACGATATTATTTTAACTCGTCTTCAGTACATAGAAGGCCTTGGTGTGACTTATGATTCCGAACTCTCATTCAATAAACATATACATAGTGTGATACAAAATGCATATAAAAGTTTAGGATTTGTATTAAGAAACTCCATCCAATGATAAAAAACTGTTAATTATGCTTTAAAATGCTTTCGTGAGACCTAAGCTGGAGTATGCTTCCTTAATTTGGAATCCTGGTTATGTGACACACTCTGGGGTCTTGGAAGCAATTCAAACACAATTTCTTAAGTATTTGGCGTTTATGGAGGATGGTTTGTTTGGTTGGAGAGTTAGAGAGTCTCTAATATTTTTATATAAATTAATAAATAATAAAATAGATTTTCCTTATGTATTGGATCAGCTGTCGTTTTGTGTGGCAAGGATTGAATCTTGCAATGGTGCGTCGTTTTATCTGAATACACCAAGAACCAACATACTTAAATTTTCTCCACTTTATTTTATGTGTGAAAGTTGTAATAGTTTGCAAGATCAGTTGGATATTTTTAATTGTACCATTAAAAATATAAGGAAAATGTTTGCGTGGGCATTTGTATTTGATTAAGTATATTGTTTTAATATTTGATGTTTTTTTGTTCTATATTTTAACATTGTCGAACACTTGTTTGTAGGTATTTTTTTTGTAATTTTTTGTAATTTTGCACTTTCCCACCCAGTAAAAGGTGTCTGACTGTTGGTTGGTGTACTACAATAAATAAATAAATAAAAATGGGTTGCATCCTTATTTATACACAATATAAAGACAATCGGTCAAGCTTACGAGTAAAAATAGGTGGCGATTATTTTTTAAAACTCTTAATTTTCCAGATAAATTCAATTTTTGAGCATGTAACGTTAGATACTATCACAAAATGGGTTGCATCCTTGTTTATACACAATATAAAATCAACCGGTCAAACTTATGAGTAAAAATAATAGGTGGCGATACTCATTTAAAATCCAGGTCATCCTAGTCTACAGTGTAAATAGGATGACACGAAGTATCGTAAAAGAGTATCGTCATCTATTGTTTTTACTTCTAATTTTAACTGGCTGAACTATATTATATAAAAACATTGCATTGTTGCATTTAATAACGGTTTTAAATTTCAAATTACGAAGGAACAATTTGTAATGTTCTAATTTGCTCTAAAATGTTCCAGTATTACAAATGATTTTGCTCCAACTATATCTAACGTTACGTGCTAAAAAATCGATTTATCTCGAAAAAGAGATAACATAGATACTTTCCTCCAGTTTTTACGTTTGATTTTCAGGATTTTTTTTATAATAATACCCTTGATGATTTGATTAATAACAAAAAATATTTATAAAAGGAATATGTGAACTACTGAAGAAATTATAACGAAAAAACAATTTTACCAGTTCAACTATAACACTCTGTATGTTCTAAAGCAGTATTTTTGTATACAGGTAAGTAGTTAAATCGTCATATTTTGCCGCCAAAAATACGTAGGTAACGATATGGTCTGATTTTTGTTACACCCTGTATATTCGTATAGTTTCTTGCGATCTGTAATTTATCTTAACAAGTAATTCTTTTATTACTGTTAGACATATTTCATTATTGGCTATATTCAAAACTTTAAAATAAAAAAAACGAGCAAAATAATTCTAGAATACTAAATCGATTCTTGTTTTTCATTATAAGAAAGTTAACTTAATAAATATTGAAAGAGCACTTTTCAGGGATTATTGAATTTTACAGGATTTTACTTAAACTCATAGCATATTTTATTCCATTAAAAAGCAGAGTTCTCAGTAGGCCATATATCAACACCTTTTTGTCTCTTTTGTCACCTATCTGGAGAGAACCTGAATATAAAACTGCGAAATGCATTTATTTGTCATTTAAATATACAGCTGTCATTTTCCTATGTATATATTTTTTATAAAGAACTACAGGATATACCGCACACTTATATCATTACTATTGACTTTTCAAATATATATTCTTGATAAAATATACAGATTTTTCAAAAAAATATAATGTCTTAGAATTAAAAGCTTTATTTTTCAAAGCTTATCAGAAACCTAAAGAAATTCGAAAAAAATGGGTAATAAATATCACTTTAACTAAAAAAAATAAGGATAAATCAAATTTATTCTGTCATTGTTAAAGTAATAAATTTATAGTGATACTTTTGCCAAGTATGTATATTTTCTCTAAGAAGCAATAAAATAGAAACATTGAAATTATGGTTTGCATGTTTACTGAAAAGTTGTGGTTGTTTTATTTTCGTATTTTCGAAATATATTTGTTAAATAAAGTTTTTGGACAAAAATAAAAATAAGGACACTACCCTAAACAATAATTCTGACATTTACTAATTTTAATTTTCTATTTATTTCAAATTTAACCATACATAACCTCCCATAAATAATCAAACATTTTTAGCAAGAATATTGTCTCAAAATTAAAAGCGATAAGAAAATTACAAGTATGATACTACCTATACTTAGGAAAAAATATATGTATTGGTAATTTTTGTATTTGTTTTGGAAGTTTATAGTCAGTAAACTTACCATAAAATATACAGGACGTCAAAAAATTATAAAATGTCAAATTTGTCTAATACAAAGTGCGTGCTTCCAAATTGGAAACTAAAGAAAATGTCGTGTATTTATTAACGAATAGTGATTTTTTTGCAAAATTCTGTTCATTTTGTAAAAATTTAATATCTCAAGGTAAGCAACATTTTCTTTATCGAGAATGACAATCAAAAAAACAATACAAACGTTAACAAAAATGTATGTTTTGCAGAAAAATATATTAAGTGAAGAATAAACATATCCTAAACATGACCAAATGTCAAATCATGTTGTCTGTGCAAAATAAAATATCTTCACAGTAAAATGCAACTGTATATAACATGACAGGGCACATAATGAAATTAGCAACCTTCCTTGTTTTAGGCGTTTCTTTAAAAGAAAGTATAATATTAAATGATGTAACTAATATCATTAGTTAGATTACCATGCTATTTTTAAACTTGTAAAAACAAGATCTATTTCTTAACCTCTAAAGACCTATAATAGATCTAATGATCTATTTTGGTAGCAGTCGCCACTTGCAGAAATACCCATATTGTACAGTTCTAACTTTTAATAAAGCATTATAACAACAAATCTCTACCTTCGTTTCATATATTATTTTGCTCGTAATATACTTTCTATTTTCTGGAGTTTCTCAAATCCTTTGCTGTATATTTTTTCAATTGATGCACGTCTTTGGATGATTAGATAGAAACATGTTGAAAATACAAATCACAGATAAAAGAGTAGGTAATATAAATACCTAGTCAATGTGTTGGAATGTTCTGGAATATTGCGTCATATTTTATTTAGTGTTAAAACAATTTTTTCTACATGGTACCAAGGCAAGGAAACATTTTTCCGTTTAAAGATTAATAGCCATCCTGGTTCTGTTCCCACAGGATTTCTAAACTTGGAACTTTCGGAGAGAAATATATTATCCTGCATGGATTTGAATAAATTATTTTCAAACTGAACCTATTGATTGAAGTTGTAGAGACATTCTAGCAATAAATTGGCTTTTACCTATGATGAGCAGTCCATTTTACGAAAAATAACTAATAAACATTTTCGTTGAAATTGGTCAATCCAAGTCATGCCATTTTATATGCAGTACCTTCAATTTGCAAATTATTTTTTTAAAGTGTTGGATATAATGGAATCACCGTATTACATGTATAGATAGAACGCTTATGATCTGCAGTTATATACGGTTTGATGGGTCTATATGTGGCAGTAAGGGAATTATAGTTGGATCGGTCAGTGGTCGCGCGGTTTAAGGCGTTAGTACTTGAATCGAGGTGACTAGATTGTTGTGGGTTTGACCCCCGCAGCCAGTAGACCGTATATAAGCTATATTTGTGGAGAGGATTGGCACCCACTCTACGGGTATGGTAGGGTGGAAAAATGTTAGCTTGGGTCAATGTGAGACCGGTTGACGTTTGACTACCCCCCTAATTAATGGGGTTTTCCAGGTTTCCCTTATTCCTGCACTGAATGGTGGTTAGGGCCTCGTAAGTCGTTCCTGGGCGCAAATGCGGCCTGCTTAATAATAATATGCCGCCCCCTCTCCCACACAATTCTTCGACTTGTGGACTAATCCTCGTGATTAGAATGAGATATTATTATTATTATTAAATCAGCCCATATTGGTATGATACGATTACTTAACCATGTCTTATTTTACTGTTAGAGCCTATCAAATGAAATCATAAAATTTCATAAGATATTCCATTTAAAATAAATAATTAAATTTTAAATAAATTAATTTTTTTCTTAAACATGTTGGTATATCTGTAGTGTAATGAATAATACAGATACTATGGAATAGCTCAAAAAGTTGTTTTTTCTTTTCTGTTTAAAATAATTTTGTTGGTTCTATTTTATTTGGATTTATTTTAGTTTCTCATAGTAGGCCTAAAAATGAAAATGAAACGTCAGTATTGTCAATAAATAAACAGAGTGAGTTAACTTTCAAACTTGATTCTGTGCATTTTTACGATTATTGTTATTCCACAATTTTCAATTTCAGTATGAATTACGAATACTTATTCATTTGAAGAGATGACAGAAATGCATCTTTGTGGCACGTGAAGCAGTTCGACGTTACAGGGAAATGTTTCCTGCTCGTACAACACTGAATCGACAAAAATCGATAGACGGTTAAAAGAAAGGTGAACTAAAAGCAAGAAAAAATAACTCTGGACGTCAGCGTTATGCTAGAAGTGTGCCATTAGAGAAAATGGTGCTGAGAACAATAGAAAACAATAATAGGTTAAGTACCCGAAAATTTCCAAAAATTTAAGCACATTACAATCGTCTGTTTGGTGAACACTTTACGACCAGCAGTTGCACCCTTACCACCATCAACATGTACACGCTGACAGCTTGACAAGCTTGCAGAAAATCTCAATTTTTCTACAAATATTATATTCACCGATGAAGCGTCATTTACTAGACGTATAGTTAACTTCCATTATAACCATTTACAGACCGATGGAAATCCTCATGCAATTCGAGAAACAAGTTTTCAATTAATGGTCATGCTGGCATTATTGGAGACCAGCTCGTTGGTCCTTTCATGATACTAAATAGATTGGATGGCCAGTCTTATCTTATTTTTTTATGAACAATTTAAATGTATTATTAGAAGACGTTAAGGATTATTTGAATCTTACATATCTCCTACGGTGGATTGGCCGCGGTGGTCCAATGCGGTGGCCCGCTCGTTCACCAGACTTGAACCCTTTTGACTTCCACACGCGGGGCCATATTAAGGAGCTGGTTTACTTAACTGTAAAAACAATTGATGAACTGTGACAACGAACACAACAGACCTTTCAAGCAGTTCATAATACACCCGAATTTTTTTTTGAGAATAAGAAAATCCTTAGTGAGGAGGGCGGAAGCGTGTGTCTAATCATGAGTAGTCACTTTCAGCACCTCTTGTTTGTAATTTTTAATGTTTGTTTACATCTATTACATTTTGTTAAGGAGCCATTTGCGACCCCATATTTATTAGGAATTTTTACATTAACTTTTGATATACTCTCTGCTCTAGAACTCCATTAGCGGTTTTTTGGATCACCCTGTATAGGGTTCCGACAGCAGGCCTGCTCCCGTAGTAGAGCTTAGCTTAAGAACATCAAGGATATGTGAAATACTATGACTGGCAAGAACCCATCACCAAAGCATAACAACCCGAAAAACCAAAATAGTGAAGCGAAGTCTAGTCTTAAAACCGTTATGAACATCTTTAGTGTAAAAGATACAGTTTCTATTCAGAAAAATACGTTAACACTTTTTTCACATTCATTTGTTTAAATTGATAATTCATAATTTATCCTGTTTATTTCTAAAAATAATAAATATTTCGATAAAAATAATGTTTTAAAAGCAAGCAATTGTTTTTCTTTTTATTGTCACTTTCATTAAGGAAATCGCTTTTTAGTATTTGTTACTGTTACTTCTATACGTATCTAAATAGGATGTTCAACTGTTTACAATGTACTAATTAGGATTCATTAGCTCAGTGTATTTAACTGCGCGGATGTGATCGTGCGTGTTTCATCACCTGTAAAATGCCTTAGTCAAATTAAGAATTAGCAGCTATAGTGTGATTGTGTATCGAATATTGCATATATTTCTGCCACCGCTTAAAAGCATATATAATTTCAAGCAGTTTATTTTTATAATTTAATATTTAATATTAGTCTCAGCGGTTTTTCAACACTTTTTAACCGAAAGCTTTTAAAAAATGTTTTATAATGTGAACATGTCGACTACCAAAACAATTACTAGGCACTTAACATTGTCACGTGTACTCTACATGTTATCTATGTACTCTACACAACAGGGCTTACAAATTTTGTGTTCCTCTGTAATTTGACAATTTTTTTTATTTTGAAAATATGACGTTTGTAACCTAAGTACTTATAACCATTAATTTAATTCATTACCTAAATACTATTTGTGAATACAAATATTACAATTAACATTCCCAGAAATATGCATGGGGAAGGGATTCTCAAATTTCTTACTCGTAGTACAGAACGACCGGTCTTTCTCGGCTTTGGTGTCGAGAAGAGAAGCAAGCATTATAGTTTGTCGATCATCAATGTTTCCAATTTCTAATCTGCAATTCATTCGAACAGCACGTTCCATGTGAATCCATTAAAGATACAACCTGTAAGTCAAGCGAGTAATATACACATTTTTGAGATTAAGTTTTACCTTGACAAGGAGATGTTTATTATCTACAGCAATTTGTAGAAACTTTATCATATATTCCGAGTTAAAAATGTTGGGCTTTTTTTGGTTTGTAACCGCAGTTGATTGTTTTAGGAAAACTGTGTGCTTGATGTATCTACAAACAAATGTTCAATTGATTTTAGGCGGCTTTTGCGGTCATCTTTACCTTAAAATATCGATATTTTCATTCACCAGTATGGTACTTTTAAACATTGAATAAAATGACCATAAACTTGAGGGCTGCATTTTCATTGATTTTTCCGAAAAATATGCTAACCATACATTCTGACTTATATCCTTGATGTTCTTTGCGTTCTTCCATTTTTGAAATTGGTTATACCTACTTATTCTTTTCCATAGGTCAATAGAGATTTTGACAGTATTAAATTGGATATGGCCTCTGACCTATGAGCCTGAATATCGGATGGTAATAATTCCTCTTTTACCTCGTTTTCACTACATTTCTGACTCCAACAACCACACAAAGCGACATCGAAGAAGAAATAAATATTGACATTGCAATGGCCACACAGTGACAACTGAAAGGAATGACTTTGTTTAATAATGAAATTCCATAGAGGCCGATGCTAACTATACAAAAATGTCCCTAATTTAGAATCGCTTCAAATAATTTCTAAATTTTTCTTCATACTAAACGCGTCAATATTTATAGAATTTGGGAATTAATCTTTTTCGGTCACGATAAAATGACATTTTATCGTCATGTATAAAAAGTAGTTAATTATCTAGCTCTATAATAATAATATGCGCTATTTTCCGAATTTTATAGTCAGATATGAGAATGGCGGCATACCTGTAAATATGATGTACCGTAAAATTAATATTTTTTAATTGAATATCTCGTAACATCTTCCAAAGATAATAAGAATTAAGATGCAGTGCATGAATGAAGACTATAAAATCTGCACGATTTCCTTTAATTTGCGTAAACTATACAGCTGTACAGTTATTATTTTGTTATGCTTAAAGTATTTATCTATCACTGCACTTATTGCAGTTTTAACACTAATTATTCTACTAATATAAGCGGTCATTAGCCTTATATACAACTTAATTAACTTGACTAGCAGAGGAAATCAAATAATATTCATAAATTATGCCCTTGCACATTTGCACATCTTTGGTATACAGAGTGTCCACATCAGAATAAGAAAAAAAATCTGTAGGTATAGATATAAGTATACCAAGGTAGCTGTAATTCACAGTATTTCTCATTGTTTCAGGTTTAGAGAGTATCATACAGAATAAATTACGAGAAAGTGATTTTTATCGATTTTTTTAGGTTTTCTCAAATATTTGTTGTGTAACCCCCAATTTTAACTTCAGATTCGTGTTCAGCGGGAAAAACTACAAAAGAAAAATATACTCCCAGCACACATGACTTTTTTTTGTAAACTTTTAATGTGATTTTTATCGTTTTCTCTAAAATTTGCTGCGCGACCCCACATTTTGACTTCAGATTTGTATTCAGCGGGAAAAAATATAATGGGACCCTCAGCACAAACCACTTTTTTTTGTGGACCTGTATAATTCGTCTTTCTGGTTGATGTTTTTTGTTTGCCACTGATCCAGTTTCCATCAACTTTGACAACATATTGATGACCAATGAATTTATCGGAATGCATTTCATTGAAAGTACGCGCTGCAGCTCGTGCGCAGTCGTTATTTTTGAAATAGAAACGCACAATCTCGATTCTTTCGGCAGTCCTGTACACCATGTTGACAATTGAAGATTAACTAGAAATTGACTGACTGTGGTAAAAACAGAAGGTGGAAAAAATCCACCAAAATCAATAATAACAAAGATACAGGGTGTCAAAATGGAAGAAATAAATCACATTTACGGATTTATTTAGGATAAGCTAAAGCAAATCGACTTATTTTGGTCGCAGTATTATGCTGTTACAGTATGGCCCATTTCAACAATTTGACTTTACTTTTAGATAAATTGCATGCATCATGAGATTTAGATGCGTTTTTCTCAGAAACCATTGCTTCTAGCGACGTCAACAGGTGTAACTTTTTTAACTAGAAAAGATAAGGGACAAAAATTGTTCCAGTCCAAAATGAGATACAGTGTAACACAAAAAAGTCGTAGCGATTTAAAGGGGTCCACACCATCGTTGGTGGCGCCCTCTAGCAGATACACCAAAATCGTCGACATATTCGAATTTCTAGTACCAAGAAACCCTCCTGAACCACATTTCATAAAATACGGTTGATGCGATCGGAAAATAATAAAGAAAATGTGATTTATTTTTTCAACTTTGACACCCTGTAGCTGCGTTATTATCAACTTTTGGGTTAAGGTAAACTGAGTTAATTCAGATTATTTTTATCCAAATTATCTCCATCTAAAGTTTGACCCATTCTTTACTGAACACCCTATATATTCACATACATATACTTAATTAACCATTCCAAATCATTTGCACACTCATTTCAACATCTGCTAGTAATTCTGACGTGATGCCAGCCTTTACAAATTGAACTAAAAACGGGTACGTTTTGCATATGCGCTAAAATTAATAATTGAGTATTACAGTTTAAAAAAAATCGTATGGGATTAGTCTAACCTAAATACGACATATTAAGAGTAAATAATTTTTAAGTGACATTATTACTTTAAATTTAGTTAATTTACTTGTTAATGTATTTGTGCAAATAATAAAGCCGGTTAAGGACGGTGAGCGATAATATACTGAGGAAAACCTTCCAAGCAAACTACGTTGCTTAAAAAAATAATTTCCATAAATATTTTTCCATCTGGTGCAGGTGTCTTAAATATTACCCACAGTTAAAATAACATTTCTACACATGTAGAAACTGGCATTACTTGTGGTCAATCAAGTATTTTATTGAATTTTGGAATTCACTTTCTATGGCATCATTGTTAATATTGTTGCTGTTATTAGTGTTAACAGAATTTAATTCCCCAACAACACATGAAGTTTAAAAATGTGTAGGCGTGAAATACACCTTGCGCTAGTGGCCTACAGATAGCGACGTCATACTTCAGATGCTGTCAAAAGATATCGCATATGGTACGGTGATTAATTTGAATAAAAAATTCAGTACTAGCGTTTCTCAAATTTAACTATTCGCTAATTTTTTGTGTATTTACAAACATGTATTCAAATGCTTAGATGACAGATAACAGATAAGATGCTGATTTATGGGATGTGTGACAAGAACATATTATTGTGTGGCAGCGTAATATCAAAGACGTTTTCCGAATAGATAAAATATTATGCTGAATCATCTTTGAACCACATTGAACAACTATTGTAATACCTTGGAGGTAAACTTGTGACACAGCTTTTATATATTTGTGTACATTTGCGTATATCTTTTTGTTATTCTTTGTGGTTTTTTCTGACGAAGGTAATCCACCTGATCATGATCGTCGGGCCAAGTATGTACCTCGCTTTAAATAAAAAGAACGGTCAAGAAAAGGTGAGAGGTGTCCAGCAACAAAAATCTTTGCAGTGACAAGTATTAATTTAAACACGTGAGAAAACAGAAAATGATTCAACATTCTTAAAATCTCTCGAAATATCAATCCTGAAAATAAATATCAGTAAGGTAGGTGCTGCCTTCCTGTGCTACCATATAGTGCTTCTCACTAAATCATTATTTTATTATTATAATCAATAATCTTATTTACCTCTTGGGTGTTAAAACATTAAATTATTAAGTAATAGGTAATCTACATTTTGTAATTATATTGTTTTCTTTCAAAGCGGCAGAAATTCATACACGTGTCAACGCGGTGACCTGTCACTTCCTTTGAAACTTTTGACTTTGGTCAAAACCTAATCTCGCGGCTGGCAGAAGGCCAGTGATGGTGATCTTTTTTTTTAAATTGTACATTGATTTCTCAGGATCGGATGTTATGTAGGAAATTTTTATTCAGAATTTAATTTGTTCATATACGGGGCGCAACAAAGAGACGAAGTTCTTTTCCCGAAGTTTGTAACACCCTGTGGGGTGCAGCAGCTACAGTCGCTGTTGCTAACTAGAGTCACACTGTAGCCTCATCTTTTGTGAACATTTTGTTTTTTTTATGACGACATTACCTCTGTTTCTATTGCAGATACACTGTTTTAAAACAAACGCCTCGGAAAAAACTCAGAAAACAAATCAAGGGAACAAATAAACATCAAAACGTAGATTAATGTGAAAGCAATTTTTGAAAAAAGATAAACAAATATATCTAGTGTGGCCTCCTCGCTTCAAAATGGCTTAATTCAATAGGCATCGAACCAATCAGGTTTGTAACAAATCCTTGTGAAATTGCATCAAATTCTTCTTGAAGTGCAATTCGCAGACAACCGTTGACAAACTCTTAATTATCATATTTCAAACAATCAACCCGTTTCCGCCTATGCCGCCTTGATTATTTACACGTAGAAATTTCTGCTTGTGAAGCCTTTTTCCGAAACGTTCGTTTTAAAACAATGTATCTCCAATAAAAACAGAGATAAAGGCGTGATTAAAAAAACAAGCTGTTTACAAAAAATAAGGATACAGTGTGACTTCAGTTAACAACAGCGACTGTAGCTGCTGCACCCCACAGAGTATTACAAATTTCGGGAAAAAAACTTCCTCTCTTTGTTGCGCCCCGTATATACTCAAATTAAATTCCGAACAAAAATTTCCGACATAGTATCCGTTTCTGAGAAATCAATGTACAATTTAAAAAAAGATCACCAAAATCAAATGAGCGGTTCGCGAGGAACTTTAAAATTGGGGCTGGTTTTTAGTGGTAGGTTTTTTTGCCGGTGAGTTTCTTTTTGAAAAAAAAAAATTTCCAGTTATAAATAAATTTGGAAATTTTGAAGGACGATTCCGTTAATCCTTATTTTTGCCTGTCCCCTCTTAAAATATTTGTACTTTTTCATAGTTAACCCTGTATAGATACATAATAAAATTAACTATAGTCTCTGTTGCCAAAATCCTTTTCCATTCTTCCATTTTTTCCATTTCTATATAGTTCTATAGTATTATATTTTATATTTCATCATCTTCAGAACTTATGGAAAATACAATATTATTCCAAGGTAATCTGCCTATAACTTAAATGATTAATTGTTGAAGTAAATTGATCGTACTATGTTTGGCATTTAATAGCCACCTAGCATTAATAAAGCATTCTCTAGGATTGTACTAAAGCACTGTGCATAATAATTCAATTAATCATAAAAACAGTACCATGAACAGTTAATTTTTATTTCAACACAGTCTACCTCTACTTTAATTAGCGTGGTTAATTGCTTGGCAAAAAACAAATAATAATATGAATATAATAGTTATTCTAAAACTCATTCTACTCTGAGCTCAACCTCAGCAATTACTTGTTGGATTAGAAAGTACAAATTTATCCGGGAATTTGTTATTTTATGGAGGGTTCTTATCTATTCATATTTATTTAATTTGGTATTTATTCATTTTATTTTACACCATTCAATAGGCGAATGCCGAATTATAGAATGGGAATCACATACAAAAAAGAAACACAAAGTAAATGTACAGTAAAAAGAAATCAATATCTAAGAAATAATAAACGAGAAATAGTAAACAGATGCAAGAAACAAAAATAAAAAAGTTATGTCTACAAATTAAATGCATAACAGAAAGCTATAATACATAAATTAACACTGGAAATAGAATTAGGTTAAAAAAAACGTGATAATACTACCTGTCTCAAACTTGCAAGAGAACACTGAAATAATATATCAAGCGATGACTTTATGTTGTTACATAAAATTCAGGAGGGAATAACTCCTAATATCAGTTCTTGGCGTTGGCAAGTAAAAAGTACCAGCGTGTCTTGAGACTGCCTTGGAAACATGAAAATTTTCTCACTTTAATAAATCACCACAATCAGTCAGGTTATTTAACAATTTAAATAAAAATACTAAGTAAGCAATGCTATATCTGAAGATGTCTGTAAATGCTCATCTTGCGAAATACCAGTTTGAGGATTAATTTTAAAAGATAATGATTTTAAAAAACGACGCTGAACCCGCTCTAAACTGTCAGTGTATGTAACATTGAATTTGTACATTTGTACAAATAACAGACGTATATTCCAATTTCGACCTAATTAAAGTTGTATACAGAAGTTTCAAAACCCAAACAGATTTAAATGAGAACGTGTTCCTAATGATAAATCCAAGTATTTTATACGCTTTAAATGTATTTATAATCAGGTAATATTCCTAAATCTCTAAAAGTTCGTGTTTTCTCTAAGAAATGGTTATTAATGTGATAATTATTAAATTCGATAACATGCAGCTTAGTAGTAAATAGCATGGCAATGCCATTATTACAGAAATTATTAGTTTTAATTTAGGTAGTTGTAATATTATGTTAATGTGTTATGTTGTTGTTTTCTATGAAAATTGTATCCTTTAATAATTACATGAATTATCTCGGCTAATCCAACGGTTTTTTTTTTTCAAAAACGGCGCATTGCGGTACAAAAACTCAAGAGGGCTCTTATTTTTCAAATTGAACGGGGAATTCAAAAATAATTTTTATGTGGGAGAAAATCATTGGCATACCATTTTGTCTTTAAAAATATTGATGTCAGTGCTCGTGCGCACACCACTGTTAAAAATAGAAATTATGTTTATATGGCAAAAATGCAGCCTTATTAATAGTCACCACATACCAAATTTTATGAAAATATCTAAAGCGGTTTCGAAAATAATTATTTTCCTTTTTTTTTTTCTAAAACTAACGTATTTTTGTAACGGAGCTTTTTTGGACCATAGGTTATAAAGCAAACTATCATTAATTTTCCATGTAGAATCACCCCTTTAAATATTCGCATATATTTAAGGAACACCCTGTATAGGCACTAAGTACTGAATATCTGTGCAATTTTTTCTTGTTCTGAAATTCTTCTCACATTTATAGTACATTAGTAATATAAAGAATATAGGTGTAAAATATGAAACAAAAATATAGTTTTTTAATTAACCCCAGACAGAAAAATTCTTAGTATTTGGATTAAACTAAAAACTACAAAACTAAAATATAAACTAAAGAATAAAAAATAAAAGAATAGACTAAAAATAATTTATGTATTTTAGTTGTTAGATTTTATAAAATTTGTGATATTCCAAGCCCAACCTTAAAGGTTTTATCATAGTCTTAAATATTCTTTGGACGATGGTTCTATTGTCTATAGAATTTAATTTCGAAGCATACGTCATGCCGTCTAAAGTAATGCCTATAATTACCTGCATTTCCGGCGTGTTTCAAAACGTTTGTACACATTCAAACGCCGACTAAAATAATACCCTGTTTTAACTTCACGGCTGTAATCTGTGACGGACGACTATTTACTAACAACGTCTTACTTAACGATAAATGGTTAAACACAATTTTTGGATACGTTACTTTTATTAACTTAACCTTAAACAAAAAGGGTCAGTAACATACTAATTTGTTAGTATATTAACCCAGCATACGTCTTATAAATCTTTAAATGATATATGGGTTGAAAGGAAAATACGAGGGAAAATATTTAAATAGGAAGCAATAAATCAACGTATTTTTTGGCTATAAATCAGGGATCTGTGGCTGTTAACAGAACCGGACTCGGTTAACTAATGTAAATATTCAGTTGTTCAGAGAAAGTGTCTCGCAGCTCTTAATAGTAGTAGTAAAAATAAAGGCAAATATAATACATAAATGTGAAACCACTTATTGGACAAAGGTTAAAGTTCGGACATGGTACCGTTCCGCAAGTTTTAAGTATCGTATCAGCTATAGTATATATCATCGATATAAGGAAATAAAAAAACGTATTTACTTTAGATACCAGTATTCGCTCAACTTCGCCAATAATAATTTAAAATAATATTGGACGTTATTATGTAATTTTAAATTATTGTTTCCCACCTAGAACCACGAGCAGATAGAAGCGTTCTCTATCAGAAGGGTGGGATTAGTATTGGGTAGGGTAAGGATACTTACGTAAGGGGAACAAAAAAGCCAGAGAAAAAAATAACTAATAATTTAAATTAGGTTATACCAAATAAAAACAAAATAAAAAAATAATAATAGAAAACAACTATACAAAAATATTTTTTGGATGTATTTATATCCTAGTAATATGCAGGGTGATTCAGAACTTATCTAAAAAGAAATTTTTGTGTACGGGAGATTTACAAATACAATTTTATAAAAAAAAATCTAAAAGGGCAGTTGGAAAATGATTAAAATATACACTTCTGCACGGCACTAGAAACTGGTCCACTGTAGAAACTAAAGGGGGCAATCTGCGACTGGACAAAAAATAGAAAATGCTCAAGGAAAGAAATAAATAACATTTTATAACGCCGATTTAATACAGCAAATTTTACTGCTTTCGTTGTTATTGTTATTAATTATTAATAGATTTAATTTGTTTTAATTAACAAAATAGTTTGACTTACCTGATGTTATAAGAATATTTTGGGCCTGTCTTACGCAATTTCTACAAATTAACACAGATGATTCTGCTTCTTGTTCGTTTTGACCTCGTAAGTTATTGGCAGTGACTATGATCCGTTTCCGTAAATCATCAATAGTATGTATCTACTTCGGTGCGATAAACTTCATTTTTTAAATACCTCCACAAAAAAAATGATTTAAAGTCAGGAGGTCGTGGCGGCCATGGTACCGGTCCTCCTCGTCCAATCCCTTAATATGAATGCTTGAACACGCTGTACATGGTACGGATATAATTAAGCCTCGTATATGATACGCCACACTGCTGCTGTACGACGTGGAAGTCCTGAACCTCCATCTCTTCCACGATTTGGTTTTAAATTTTCCTCGCGTTGCCTACACTTTCACTCGAGCTTTCACTCATTGCACACCGCGATAAAAGTAGCTGCATTTGGCACATGTTTACCGGAAAATCGTTATGCTAAAGCATTTTCACAGCGTCAGAAGTAAAATTAAAACGATATCCATCAACAACAGAGTTGCTATACACGTAAGACATTTTTGACACTAGAAAAACCGAGGCTATTCAACACCCATAAAAATAGACCATCCAAATTCTTTGGTCTGTTTTTATAAACTTTTTGTTTTATAAAACCACAAAAGTAAAAGTCTATAGGGGATCTTGGTGGCCATTGTACTACCGGACCCCTTGTTCCAATCCATATACTCCGAAACTGGTTATTAAACCAGTTAATGATTGCCGCAGTACTGTGGATTGGCTCCATCTAATTATAAATAAATATCTCTTTTTAATAAAGGAATATCGTGTATAATGTGCCATAATTAATTATTCATAAACTGAAGAAATTCTTGACCATATAAGTTATTATAAAAAAGAATTACTTTCTGTGAATACTGCTTCTATACTGCAATTTTATTATAAAATGTTAATTATTTTAATTCTAAAATCTGATATTTTGGAATAAGAATAAATGAAAGTGAAAATTTTATAACCCAGAAATTTATCATCATTTAAATAATTTCCCTATGTCCAAAAACAAAATGTCATTTTCCTTTCCTCATCACCCTCTTCCAATGTCTGAAAAAATTTGGGCTTTTGTATTACATTTGTGTAATCTTGTACTATCAATAGTATACATTTAGTGTAACTGAACTTAATTAATGGGAAAATGTTACAACATTAACTTATTTTGAACACATCATCTGTTTAAAAGTATTAAATCATCCTGAAGTAAATGACAATCCTGAATTGAATTTACAGAAACTTTAAATCATCTGCATATAGGAGACTTTTGCACTGTAGCTCAGAATGAATGCCACTAATAAGAATAAGGAACAATAGTGGTCCCAGAAGAGAGCCCTGCTGGACACCTGATATAGCATAGACCCTGACAGTCTGAAATCCACCATATTGTACATACTTGAGTATTTTAAGGACATAGAAGCAACACAAAAATACCATAATTTAGAAATAGCGCAACTAATGTCAAAGGTGGGAAAGGAAGATCTTAAGAATAATTCTAAAGGGAAAGAAGGCGGAGGAAGGCTATGTAAGGAGAAATAATGAGGAAATATATGCAATGTACCAGGCACCAAAAGTAGACGAAGTTGTAAATGCTAGAAGAGTGCACTGGCTAGAGAATCTACAACAGATGGAAGATGAAGGAATAGTTAAAAAAATTGTAGGGAGTAAATCTAACTACAAGAAAAAAGAGGGGGCCGAGGAATCGGTGGAGAGAGGCAGTGAAAAGGGAGAAAAACGTAACGAATTGGAATAAAAAGGTGAAGAACAGAATGAAGTGGAGGAAAATAACGCAGCTCTGGGTCACAGTTACTTCACATCTTAAAGATTCACTTTTCGTCCTCGATATATAAAGAAGTATTATTACGCTATCAACATGCGTACATCATAGTACGCTACGGTTTCTGACCAAGTACACCATCCAGTTACAACTAATTTGGTAGTTGTAAAAGTGTATCTGATAAAAATATCCTTAAAAACATATATTTATGTAGACGGTTTAATAAAAAGTAGTTGACATTTGACATAGTGTTTACTAATGAGAATAAATTATTCCTTGAGTGCGCATAGCTTGGTTTATAATGAAGTAAACAAAATTGATCGTAATATTTTGGTGTACTTACAACACAATATACTTGTCTAAACATACTTTCATGAAAGATTTTTCAGTTCATGTATTTTTCCAAAAACAAAACGTAACTTGAGATTCCCTAATTTAAAAAATATTTCAAAGCAATAAATTTTCTTAAATACGAGTGCCCGAGGTTAATTTCAAACTACGTTCATCTTTTCTCTTTGGCATTTCAATTTACTAATACTGTCAACCAATACATACAAGGTGTTCGAAATATAACTGCCGATACTAAAGCTTGTATATCTGGACAAAGGCAACAAAAAACTCCTGAAAATGTCTAAAATGAATAGTTTTTCTACAAATACATATCAAAATTAAAAAATAATTGCAATAAAATTCAAGACTGTGTTACAAAATTACAAACTAAGGTACAACAAGTTAAATAAAAGCTCCCGTAAAGTAATTTGTTTTATGTATCAGTATTAATGAAGTAAACAATTGAAGTTTCTCATAAAATCTATAAAACTGAAACGTACTGTAACTTGCAACATTGTGTTCTATCACCTGCTGCTGTTAGCCTCAAATTATTATTAGTCATAGTAGTATTGTGCTGGATATTTCTGAGTGTGCATAAACAAAAACAGATCAATTTGTAGTAGCCATGAACAGCTGCATGACATGTTAATTTATGGCAAATCTGCCAAAACTCTACGAGACGTTTCTACAGTAAACGCTTTTTACAAACAATTTGTAATTAGGTGTAAGCCTGCATCCATCTGACAATGCTGATATGAGTGACTTTGTCAAAACCTGTTTGCTGTCATTATTCTGTTATTGTCAGAGAAAAAAAAATTGTTAAATAAAATACGTATTGTTCGGTAGAATTTGTTATTTAGCAAAATACACTCATATTCTGGACACCCTCTATAGTTATATAAATACACACGGTGACTACAACTTATAGGATTTTACACAAATGCCAAAGTCGTACGACTCTGTTAGAGGCCAGGCAGCAGTAAATTATGTATGAACCGACTTTGCACAGTAAATACTTCTTATTTCTATTTACAGGTAATTAAATATATTTAATGTATCTTTAGAAATAATGGTTAGTAATATATTATAACAGTTTATGTGCCAATGTGTGTTTCTAATTTTACACACTTTCAAAATAGTCGAAGTAATGCCAGAAACCTCCACACATAACAATACAAATGTTCATATTAAATTTAAAATAATTGTATTGCTATACTACCACTATTTTTCATTCATATGAATTTTTTTTCTAAATTTGTAATATTTTTTTAAATACATTCATCTATAAAAGTCCTGGTAAGTCTTTCATTTTTAAGTTCTTTAGAAACTTTTAAATTTTGTTATTACTGATGATATTGTGGAAAACAACTACTAACTATACTCGCGTCAAGAATTCAAACGTCTTACGTCATGGCTGACATTAGGCAATTGTCTTTATTGTCACCGTAATTTTCGATATTTGGTGGCGTTAAAAATAACAATTTTTTGTAATTTAGTGCAATATATAATGCAAACATTTAGTGTAGTATATAGTTTTATTACTCTCAGTTGCAATTTCTTAAATATTTTGATAAAAATATAATGAATTTGTTCGTATGACGTAAGTCGTCTGAATTCTTGACGCGAGTATACTACTGTGCAGATTAATAATACCCCGATCTCTACTGAATTGTATTCAGCAAACATATACCGATTTGAAACTTATTTGTTTTTATTAATGTGGTATACTGGTAGATGAAAACCGGTATATGTTTGCTGCGAGAGCGAGACACAGATCTTAACTTTCATAGTACCTGCAGAAGTGGCAGGTTACTGTCCGCCAGTGACATTATTGGACGTCAAGGCATCGCAATGATTATTAAAGATACAATACACTTTGTATCTCGCCCACACTCAAACTGCTGGACTTAGTCCATTATTGTTTTAGACTGTCTTCTGTTTTTGAAATATTTTTACAATCTAATGAGATTTCCTGACTTATATTTAGACCCCACTGTATAGTAGACATACCGTTCTATTTTACCTTAAAAATTCGAGGACGATCGAACTGGTTCATTTTCAGCGTGTAGGACATTTGCAAAAGCAGTCGTGCGTGCAGAACATCAAATTCGACATGGCAACGAAGGTTAAACTGAAATAATAAATCTTAAAACAACGAAGCTATATAACCAATGTTATTAAGTTTCATGTTTGCCAATATGTTAATAAAAAGAATAGCTTTCAATAAATATTTGTTTCTTCCAAAATAATTCAAATCGGTTATAATAAAGTACTTACTAAACGTTTTACAATAGTGTTTTATTGCTGTTTAGTGCTAGAATGACCCATTTATAAATAAGTGATAAATGTCTTGACACTCATAGCAATTTTGTTTATATATTATTGTAAAAGTATTGCAGCTCAAATCTAGTTTCCTACAACTCCAATAAAGGCATGGAGCCTGTCTCTTCTTCCTGTTCGCAAGTACTGCAAAGATATATTTCACACTTCCTCATAGAGTAAAGATGTTTCCTTAGCCAACAGTATTCAGTTTGAATACCTGACAGACGAAAGTTTGTCCTAGACATGGCTAGGTACTATTTGGCTGTATCCTTGCAATGATACTCTAGGAATTCCTTAGCAAATTGACAGCTATTTGTTTCATCCCACCGTTTCCTAAATTCTTTGTGGGTGTCCTCCTTGATAATTTCAACAAATGCTAACAGAAGCACACTGGAGAATCCAGGCCCAAAGATATTGAGACCCGATATACTCGTGGCAAATTATCAGCTTCCTTGTTGCCATTGCACTGCTCGCGTACCTTAACCCAGAATATAGATATGATGTTGGTGATTGAAGCCACTACCAGTGCGTAATGGTATTGCCTGCTGTCATCTAACTCGTCATTATTTTATGATACGTAAAATCAGTAGTGACTGTCTACCGTCTGTGTAGATTCTGATTTGTTTTGCAGTAATATGCTTACGGGCAATTTCTTTAGTGGCTAATTCCGTTTGTACCACGGTGGCATGTCTATCCATTGCCCACTGATATTGCTTATGTAGGGATCTGGAATAGATCTCACATCCTGCGCGTTCCTTCATTTTTGATCCGTCATTGAACATGTTGATTACATCCATTCCGGCAGCAGTGGTCTCCTCCTCACTTCTAATATGTACTGTGTAGAGTATGTCAAACTCAAATTGGGGAGAAATACTGTCAGTGTCTGCCTGCAGAAGTGACATGTTTCCGTTGACCCCCATTCTACAGGCGACTCCTAACTTCCTAAATCTGGTTTAAAACCAACATTTTTGAAGAGAAGTGTAGTAGTCGGGGCCATTTCATTTAGATAAATATCCAAAGCTGGCAGACATAGCATTACTTTCATTGCTGTGGCGCTAATGCTATATCCTCCATTGCTGTGGCCGTAGAGCTCCAGTTATGTTCAGGCAGACGATTTGTACCTAACTGAGCTTTTGTTTACCTGTCGTCTGCTGGATTTTTGGCAGTCCCGTAGGCTGACATTGGTCTCGCAATGCCAGTGTCCAGTGTTGGTTTCATTACCCGGATTTTACGAACGATTTTGCGGTACTGCTCATAGAATATGTACCTAGGCATGTCTTTTTAGTATTCTTTCCAAATTAAGATTCCATGTTAGTTTTGCATTCAATGTGACTTTAAGGTATATATTTTATCCTTATATATTTTTTAATATTATTAGGCCACGTCTATATCTCGAACATGTATCCGGACTGATTCTTTAATTTGAGCCGACTGACAGTATCCAGCAATAATGTTTAGTCAACATTTTAACTGCACACTATAGTAGAATGTGGTAGTATAGAAAAAACCATAATTAAAGAGATCCAGGTTGTCATAGGTACAATTTTAGGCGAGAAATTCAAATTTGTTTCTAATTTTAACGTCACTAATAGCGGGCGCTACTTATCGCACATAATAATAATAATCTTTATTCATCACTGAAGTTTCACAAGTGTACAAAAATGTATAAACTTATTGGACTAGTCATGAGGAAGACAAACTACAAATAGTGACATAACTAAACATACACTATATTAACTCTAATAATATACTAACTACACATAAGTACCATACGCACACACACATACACATATATTATCAAGAGCATAAATATTCATCCACAGAATAAAAGGCTTCATGCTTCTTTTAAAGAGCAGAATTTTATTGCGACTTATTATGTAGATCTGACTATTAATACCTTCAGTGCCAGTGACGGAACAATCCGTCGGAGTCGCTATCACTCTGGTGCCGCTGACGGAATTTTCCGTCGCTTCTCTGGTGTCATTTATAGCTAGGTTATTTACGTCATCACTGCATTTTTAGAACGGTGATTTACATAGGCACAATGAAAAATTTTATAACATAGTTAATTAATTTTTGCTTGTCTTTTTTTAGTTAAATTAATAAAATGATCAGTTATAATATTAACCCAGTAAAGATATCACATTCCAAAAAAATAAATACGGAAAAGCTGATTTTTTCAGAGTGAATGAAAGGCTGTCTTCAACCAAAAAATCACTCTCGACACCTTTGTGTTTTTTTGCTATTTTGCTTTTATTTTACTATACTTATTATGGTTCAGTAAAGATACAACAAAAGGCTGACCAGCTAGTTTTTGCAGGTTTCTTCAAGCACTGTCTTCTGAGTCTCCATCCAAAAGAGCACAGTCCAACCCCTTCGTTGTTTTGCGCAATAGGGGTGGTTTATTAATATTGTGTCATCTCTAAAATATTTTGTGTACATATACTTAATAAAAGTCATTACTTCTGTTCCGGAGGGTCTATTGTTTTAAAAACATTTAAGCATACTTAATAGGGATGTTCAAATTAAATAGGTATTTTGAGGTACGCCAGTTTGAACCAATGGGATGTAATATCCAAGTAACTTTGTGCTTTCAGTGCTGTGAATTGTTAATTGAACTCATTTCCTTACCACATATACCAGCACCCTTATTGCGCAAATCACCGAAGGGGTAGACTGTCCTTTTTTTGGTATCCACTTAGGAGACAGTCCTCTAAGAATCCTCCAAAAACCAGTTCCTAAGCCTTTTGTTTGTATCTTTACTGAATCAGAATCAATAAATATCGTTTGTTTTTTTTTTTTCATTTAATGGACGGTGAAGCGTCAAATATGTAAAAAAGTTAAAATATTAATATTATTATGTACAAGTTGGACAAAAAATTCCAAAAACAAAATAAATAAGAAAGTACCCCTATTGCAAAAAACGCACAAGGGTCTTTAGCGTAATTTTTTGGTTGGAGACAGCCCTCCATCCACCCTGAAAAAATCAGGTTGTGTGCATGTATTTTTTGCACTATATGAGTACTTTGAGCAAGTACGGCAGTTTATACAGGCATTCGGAAAAGGATTTAAGAGATAGGTTTACACGGCTCGAATTTCCTGTCTTTTTTATTAGAGTAAGACTGGAAAACTGGCAAGGCTAGTACTATATCACCCTCAAAAAGAGCCCGAATAATCCATTACCATACAGGTGAAGGGTTCTTGCAATTTTCAGAACATAGTTGTTCGAGGGAGACGAAAGCCACACTTGGTATCCAGATGAGGCAGATGATGCAGATGAGGTGAATAAGCAGGTTCTTGCAGGCGACAAAATAATGCAATTTACTTAACTTATCTTAGTCCAAAAGACACAGGATCTCAAATTAAAAGTTTTGAATTCAAAATTATTCAAATTTTTAGAATGTTTTCAATGAATTGCTTTGAAAAACAAATCCGTACTTTATTCTAAATGCTTTTAGCACAAAATGTACACGAGGATAAAAATTAGTAATAATATTTTTCTCCCTGTATGTATCAATGTTTTAAAAGAAAAATATTATTATACTAATTTTTTGCCATTAAATTTAACCATTTTATGTTTGTTGTAATTTAATTTTCATGACATCGTCGGTTTTAATATACCTAATATAAATTTTACATTTTATTTAGTATCACATAACTTACTAAATAAGTCGAAACTTCAAATTTAATATAAATATAATAATTTTACATACTCTTATCTTCAAAATTAAATTAAATAAAATGGAAAAATAGCAAATAAATTGAAAACGGTTAAATTTTGCGATTTGAAATTAGTATGTACTTATATCATATTTGTGTACAAAAGCTAAGAGAATAATATTATTCTATTTTGATACATACAATGAGAAAAATGTTCCACCACCAAGAGTACCTACATTTTGTAGCGTCCTCTAGCGTTTAGAACAAAGTTAAGTACAAATTCGTTTTCTTGTCTCAGATAATCCCCGAATCCAAATTTTCAAAGTAATTCACTGATAACATAGACAGAGAAAATTTGCGACGTAAAATACTGTCACTGGCGTATATCTTTCAATTTAGTTAGACGTGCAGTGCCACTGACGGAAAATGCCGTCGAAATTAAAATTACAGTCCAGTCAGCAAATTCGCTATTACAACTCATATAGACATAATTTAGATAGTTTTCAACTATCAAATTTTAAATTTTATAGAAAAAAAATGGACAGCATGTTATCGAAACTGCCACCGGCAGCGAACCTGTTAAAATAATCGATTCTCCTACCTTTTTTACCTGAAAAAGGTATATCTTGTTAATTCGTTAGAAGTAACCGTTTTCAAAATAATTCCATTTGAAATATTCAGTGCACCGAATAAACATCATTTTTTCAAGTAACATTTTGCTGGACTTTCAGTGAAAAGTGCACTTTACCATATCAAAACAGTTTTTACTCGGTGCATTGAATATTTCAAATAGGATTATTTACAAAACGGTTACACCTAACGACTTCAATAAGGTATACTTTTTCCAGAGAAAAGAATTATGATAATCGACTTAGTAGTCAGATGTATACACTACGTATGACTTCGCAAAAAAATCCTGCTAGTGACGTCAAAACTAGAAACAGAATTTAATTATACCCGCGACAAGAATTCAGACGACTTACGTCATACGAACAAATGAATAATTCATTATATTTTCATCAAAATATTTACGAAATTGCAACTGAGAATAATAAAACTAGATACTACACTAAAAGTTTGCATTTTATAGTGCACTAAATTGCAAAAATTGATAGTTTTTAGCGCGACTAAATGTCGAAAATTACGTTGACAATAAAAACAATTGCGTAACGTCAGTCATGACGTAAGACGTCTGAATTCTTGACACGAGTATACTTCTAGATAGTAGAAAATGTCTACTTAATTTCATTTCTGTCTACTCTTTAAGAAGGGATGTCCGAATGATTTTTGTTTTTATATGAAAGACCCACAGTATATTTCAAATAAAAATAAAATGTGAACCATTCATCTCATTCTCTCTGAATTAATCGAAATGGCACTAAATAGTTATATTAAAATTTTTACAATATATCAAGCAATCATTAGAACATCTGGATGTTATTAGGATTAATATCTTCTGACTCTTATTATGAATAACCTGATAATAAAATAATTTAGTAGTAAAACATTGCGTGGATGAAATAATTGATATTTTATTGTTAATTATTTTTTAATAACTGTTATACATACATATATAAAATATAATCGCACATATTTTATCTATTAATAAATATAGGTACTCATATCTAACTTATTTATGTCACCATCATATATAATTTTGTACAATACGAGTGCAGTGATAAAGCTTAATTAACAATTTATTACTAAATTACCATCAAATATGGCCTAAATAAACTATTTATAACTTGCATGCGCACATGCCGTGTATAGTATATAAAATTCGCATAAGTTCTAAACTTACTTTTCTGAGTGCTAAAAAACTATTTAAATTCATCTTCACTTCTCAGTCGTTCAAACAACAGATGCTATTCTCTCAAGAGACCTTTTAGTTTGTAGTAAATGTTGCAGGGGTTGTGTTACCATGTGACGTATTTAATTCACTTTCGAAGTTAATTTTAAAGGGTTAGGTAGTCCGTAACTACGAGATAATGTACTATATTTAAACTAGTTTGGTATGTTGCCCATAGGGCGTGATAGAGGTACTACTGAATATTCAAGCTGGTCCATGTCTTTGTTAATCGAGAAATTTTAAAACCGGTATAAGAGTGAAAAGTGATACATTATTGGTCGAGAGTGACAGTTAATCACTCGAGAGCAATAATGTCACTTTTAACTCCTAATGCATACAAAGTTTTATCTACAATCACTCAACAAAATAAAACTTTTCAATTGTTAACTTTATTACAAAGAGAACGATAATTATAACAAAGAGAACAAAGGTAAGAAATTCATTTGTTAGCATTCGTAATTTGGATGGTGAAATAATAGCTCCTGATCCAGAAGGCATATTAGCTGTATTCTGATATGGTAAAATTTTCTTCCTTGTTTCAACTTTTTCATTGATGTTATTATCTATGTATCCTTCTGCAACTATAGAACTCTTCCATCGCCCGTGTCGCTTTAATTGTATAATATCCCCTCCACCATGGTCCAATAAAGTAGTCGATGTTTGGTAGAAGTAATACCCTGTGAATAAATGGTTTTTGGTAGGTTAAGATAATTAGCAATATCATTATTTTAGCAATAACTGCGTAAATTTTACATTTGACAGTTGTTAAATTTACTACTTAAACGGATACAGGGATTATTATGCTCTTAGGCGACAAGTTACCTAAGGGCATAATCATTCTAGTACCTTCAGTGGTGCATATAGCATTTTACGTCACTTCATACGAAATAAAAGCTATAAAAGGTCATAACTTTGACGTTTCTTGATTTGTTATGACTAATGCTAGATATTTGCAAACATATCCACAGCAACTCATGCATAATTATTTTCGGGTTGTGATGGCAGCAAGAGAGAAAAGATTCATTTTCTCCGCTGCTATGACAGCGGGCATTATGAATGTCCCGAATGATATGGGTATTTTTTATATATCTGGTATCCTAGGCATAACTAAATTATAAGAAAGTCGAATAAAAAATAATTTTTGTATCAGTAATTTGCTTCCCTTGACTGTACGACATATTATTTTTAAGTCTTAGTCTCAGTGACCTCTAATATTGACCATAAATGAACACCATCAAGGTGGTATGGTATCCACAGGCAAAAAACAAACGGCCAGAGCTAATTCGTCAAAACGAGCGAATACGTGATCGCTTTTTGACGATCGCAATTTTATTCCATTTATTTTAATTTTTATTTTAATTTTATTGGTTTACAACGAGGTGTTTGTAATGGGCTAGGTAATTTTGTCCCTTTTTTGCGTAAAGCATCGGTTTTTACTGATAGAATCAAATCGAAATCCAAAGTGGTATTTAGTGAAGTGCCTTGAATAGTATAAGTAATTTTATAAAGCTATTTATTTCAATGATGATGTGAAAATTTGCTTACTACTCATAATAATAAAATCCGCCTTTCTCTTAAATTATGAGATTTGACAACGATATACGCCGCACAGTGGCGCAAAACACCACTGTGCCACTCAAATTACTGTACACCCCTTAGGGTTGGGCCGTTTGAGGTGATTTTTTTTTTAAATGTTCGTCATAAAATTCCCTATCGATCCCTCTTTCTCAATTTTCGCTTTGGGTCTTCATTTTCGCGGAGTTTGGCTTCAAAAATGGGTTTGCATGGAATAATACTAGATTTTTCGCACAAAAATGACCCTACGGAATACGAGATTGAGATTTTGCCGGATTTTTTTATGGGGGAATGCTCGTGTTGGAAAGCCCTACAAGATTGTCCACTTAGATTTCTGGGAGAAATTTTCCGTTGTCCTTAAAATGGCCACAATCATCCAAAAGTTTTCACATATCAGAAATCGTTCTACTGAAATCTTGGAAAGTATTGGAAAAAAATTTCATCTCACAAAAATTATTTGTACACATTCGAGGAATCCGCAAAAATTTTTCCAGAATTTTTGGACACATTTTTGGACTTTCCCAAAATGGCCACATACAGATTTTCCGAATTTTTTCCGAATTGATTTTTCCTGGAACTGTTTGGATGGAAATGTATGATAGTGAAAGTCTTCAGCATCTACTGGATGCTTTAATCTTTCGAAACAATAAGATTTTATGTGGATCTTTCTTTTTTTGGTTGTCCAAACAAATTCTCAAAAAGCTCAGTCTTTTGAAGGGTTATTGTTATATATTTTATAGATACCTTGTATATAAATTAATGTAGAATAGTGTATATTTTTCTAGGACATATATTGTTTTTGTATATTTTATTTATTTATTTATTTTTTTTTTTGGTGCAGCGCTCGATATGAAAAAGCAAATTTCGACGTTGTTTTATGTTATATCTATGTGTTGGGAAGAAAATAATCAAATCAATCATTTCTCATTTACAATGAGCTATTATATCCAAAATGGCCACTTTTATCAAAAAATTTAATTCCCAAAAACATGTTCAAAATCATTTTTTATGGAACCTTTTTCAGAATTACAGGAAAATTCGGAAAATATGTATGTGGCCATTTTGGTGAATGTCCAAAAATGTGTCCAAAAATTCTGGAAAAATTTTTGCGGATTCGTCGAATATGTACAAATAATTTTTGTGAGATGACATTTTTTTCCAATACTTTCCCAGTTTTCGATTTCTGATATGTGAAAATTTTTGGATGATTGTAGCCATTTTAAGAGCAACGGAAAATTTCTTCCCAAAATCTAAGTGGACAGTCTTGTAGGGCTTTCCAAGACGAGCATTCCCCCATAAAAAAGTCCGGCAAAATCTAAATCTCGTGTTCCGTAGGGTCATTTTTGTGCGAAAAATCTAGTTTTTTCCATGCAAACCCATTTTTGGAGGTAAATTCCGAGAAAATGAAGACCCAAAGCGAAAATTGAGAAAGAGGGATCGATAGGGAATTTTATGACGAACATTCTAAAAAAAATCACCTCAAACCCTAAGGGATGTACAGTAATTTGAGTGGCACAGTAGCGTTTTGCGCCACTGTGCACCGTAGGTCGCAAATATGTATCTGCTTACTGATGTGTTTTAAAGAAAAATCAGTTAGCATAATGGAATTTGAGAAAACAAAGGTATTAATATGAGTTTCTAGTGGTGAAAGGTAGCTGCCGCACAAATATTTCCTATTCAATGTTACACTCTGTATACATTTACCTTTCAATCAGTTTATTTTTACCAGTGATAACTTGTTTAAAACCGCCGTGGAATGAAAGTAGTGAATAGTGACTAGTGTTCATGGCGATATCAGCAAATCGTTGTCACTCACATACCCGCAGAGAGGGTGCCAATCCTCTCCACGAATATAGTTTATATACGGTCTACCGGCTGCGGGGGTCGAACCTCACCTCGATTCAAGTACTGACGCCTCAAACCGCGCGATCACTGACCGATAATTATGATTATGATACGATAGATGTCGTTACAGAACTTTTCTACATATATTTTGCAAATTATTGAATTATAAGTCAAACTTATTATAATGGACCACGTTTAAGTTTTTTTTGAAATAATTTGAAATTTTGAGCAAAAAAATAATAGGAATATTTAAAAAATAAGTTTCTGAATTAATTTTAAACCAATAAACTTCAAGATAAATTGTAAAAAATTACATTGCAAAACTTGGAACGGAAACGGAACTGAACTTTAACAGAAATTTTAAATTTAAACATTTTGAAAAAAAGAAGTGAAAAATTGTCAAGAAAAATTTTATTTTGATTCAAAAAAAAAATTTTGGAATACAAAAATTTTTGACACGATACATTTTGATTTAAAAATTTTAAAAAAATACAAGATTCAAAATTTAAAAAAAAATTGAAAATATAAAATTTTTGAGTTCCAAAATTCAAAATTTATAATTTAGAAAAAAGTCGAAATACAAATTTTTGAAAAAAATTTACATTTTAAAATTTTAAAAAATTTCGAAATACAAAATTTTGTAAATAATTTTGGATTTCAAACATTTTGGAAAAATTTTGAAATACTGTAAATTTTCAAATTCAAAGAAATTTTAATTTGAAAATGTTGGCAAAAATTTTGAAAAAAGTTTTGAATCTAAAATTTTGTAAAATTATATAAAAAATTAAAAAATTGTATAATTCGGAAAAAGATTTTGATACGGGAACGTTGAGAACAATTTTGATTTGCATATTTTATAGAAACAGGTTTTTGAATGCTATCAATATTATACTGTCAATCATTTTTATTTTGGTCTACTTCCTACTTCGCAACGTAGGAAAGTGCTTGCACGTATTATGTCAGTAGTTAGTTGAAATGTTAGGCGCGTATACCTGTGCACATGAAGTACACACATGCGCAATGGTCTACGCAGAAATCTGCGCCATGAAATGAGACTAACAATTCAGAAAATCAATTATAGTTTAAAAAACTAAAAATACACGCTTTAATAGCAAACCGAACTAAAAAGTAGAAAATAATTTGAAATATCAAGAGTTTGTATTACAGCAATAGAAAATTCCGACAATCAATTACGACTAATTAATTGGGAATAAGATTAAATTAGAAATTAAATTATTAATAAAATAATTCATTTATAGTAAAAAAAAGCGTGGGGTGCAAATTACTATATTTTAATTTTATAAATAGCTACACTACTGAAATAATTGTAACATTTAATATCAATCACCCCACGCTTTTTTTACTATAATTGAATTATTTTATTAATAATTTAATTTCTAATTTAATCTTATTCCCAATTAATTAGTCGAAATTGATTGTAGGAATTTTCTATTGCTGTAATACAAACTCTTGATACTTCAAAATTATTTTCTACTTTTAAGTTCGGTTTGCTATTAAAGCGTGTTTTTTTGGTTTTTTTAAACTATAATTTATTTTTCTATACACTTCTGCTATCACCCAAGCTGTACTTTCATTTGATTTTGTTGTTTCTAAGCTGTCTGTTATATTTATTCTATGAATATTTAAACATGGAATATTTTCATACCGAAGAAAGTACTTTCAAGTAATTTACAATTCATTGTCTTTCAAATTAATGATTAATATTTTATGGAAATTATTCATCAGAGTAGGTATTTAGAGTAATTTTATAAAAAAAAACCTTCAACCCAAAACATTTTTATTGTACAAAGTTCGACGCAGGATGAATGGATGATTGAAGTTTAAAATTAAATATCTATTAGAAAGGCGGTGACTAACCTGTCGGTTCCGGTCACAATACATAAGTACATTAATCCGGCTTTTATTATGATGTCACGCAAATGACGTCAAATACGATATGCAGGTTGCACAAATGTATAGATACAATAAACTATTTCTATATTAAATGGAAAAACTAAATTTACAAAGAATATGTATATCTGATCAGAATTGATAGTCATTAAAAACAGTATTTTAAATATTTGTTAAGTTATTTTGGTATTTTTTGAGTTATTGTTAGTTGCTCATAATTGTTATATGTATTAAATGACATTAGAAAATACCAAAAGCAAAATACGAAGAAAAGGTGAATGTTCTGAAGGAGGAAGACCTACTCTCAATGCTTCTTTTTAATTTAGTACTAGAAAAGGTCATAAGAAAGTCAGTTGAACAGAAACACATATTGTTTAAAAGTTATCAAATAGTAAATTATGTAGACGACGTGACCATTATTGCTAGAGATAGTGGAGAATTAGAAAAAGTAACGAGAAAACTTGTGGAGGAAGCACGTAACGTGGAATTGCAGATAAATCAAGAGAAAAGTAAGCTTTTAAGAATAGGAGAACAAAAAAAAAAAGATACCAATTTCAGATTGAGAACACAGCATGGAGAGATGGAGTTTTATGAAGTACAAGAATATGTGTACTTGGGGGCGCTAATAACAGCTAACTGTGATGAAGAGCAAGAAATTAATAGGAGAATAATAAAGGCAAACAAAAGTTCGGCAGCAGTCAACCACTTAATGAAATCAAAAAATTTGTCCAGAGGAGTAAAATTTAGAATGTATAAAACAATTTTGAGACCGACAGCGCTTTATGGCAGTGAAACCTGGGTTAAGAGACAACCTTTTAAGGTAAAATGCGATTTTCAAATGTCATTGGTTTTCGAGTAATGACGTCATAGATTTTTTTTTAAATGGCAACACCATATATTTTTCCTTGATTCTGAAAGATCGTTTAATTCTCTATCAGACAGTACTAAAATGTTACCCTCTTACATAGGAAAGTTTTCGAGTAAATGACGATTGAATGTTAGAAAACGCAGATATTGGAGTCGAGAAAATCCTCATTGGATGGCAGAGGCACATACCCAACACCCTCAGAAATTAAATGTGTGGGCTGGAATAGTTGACGACAGAATAGTAGGGCCTTTCTTCTTTGAAGGAACCCTTACAGGACAAAGATATTTAGAGTTTCTAGAAAATGACCTTGTTCCAGCCCTTGCAGTAATTTTTCCTAACGATAATGACCCTAACATTCCTAACGATACCATATGGTTTCAGCAAGACGGTGCACCTCCGCACTATGCGCGCCCTGTACGAGATTTTTTGGACAACTGTTTTCCTGGGAGGTGGATCGGCAGACGCGGACCGATAGAATGGCCTGCAAGATCGCCAGATCTTACACCTCTTGACTATTTTTTATGGGGATACTTGAAGTCAAAAGTGTACATCAATAAACCACGTAATTTAGAAGAACTTCAAAATTGCATTCGGGACGAAATACGCAGAGTTACCCCAGAAATCATGCATAATATGCAAGAAGAATTTCTTCACAGACTTGCGCATTGTCAAGAAGTTGGTGGATGGCAATTTGAACATTTAATTTAAGTATAAAATTTAATCAATTGTATTTTATTTTACATACCTGAGAATTGTTACTTTTTTATGGATAAAATTTACGTTTTCTAACATTCAATCGTCATTTACTCGAAAACTTTCCTATGTAAGAGGGCAAAATTTTAGTACTGTCTGATAAAAAATTAAACTATCTTTCAGAATAGGAAGGAAAAAAATATGGTGTTGCCTTTTAAAAAAAAATCGATGACGTCATTACTCGAAAACAAATGACATTTGAAAATCGCATTTTACGCTAAAATATGTGTTATTTAAATTAAAAATCGACCTGTTCGAGGATTTTTCATACTTTTGGCGCATACTATATATATATATATATATATATATATACAAGACCGGCTTACAGAATTTAAAAATGTTAAAATAGATAACTCACCTATTATTTATGATTTTTTATATTAACATTTTAGTGGGCTATTTTTGCTCTTTGAATAAGTAGGCGTATACTAAAATTACTACCCAACTTTTAAAATCACCCCGTATACTAGAAAATAAATCATATCTAGTCCAGCATGCTTTTAAAGCGATAGACGTTATGTGATGACATCTATAGATTTAAAAATCGCAATAATTTTTGTGAGACAATTTTATTTTGCAATATAGCTCGAGATAGATGAACTGCGAATCTCGATAAGTCAGCATCTCAACTTGTCACGATCTGAATCACATGTTACTATATAATTTCTCCAGGAACTTTTCCAGTAACCACACTCCTGCGATACATAGATTAAAATCTCTCGTCTAGTAGGTACGTAATCAATTATTCTACTCTTCAGGAATTCCTACCGGAAGAAAGAGCGCATATGAATGCGGAATGTGTAATGCAATAACCGGAGTATTACAAATAATCATGTTATGAAAGCGTATAAATTATTACATTACAATACATCAGCATCGAGATCCTATAATTATTGTTCCTATTTGCGTACTTGGCTAATAAGTCACATCATAAATGTTCAACAATAAGAACCCATATCCTGTTTCCCTGATATTAAATTCCATATTGTAAATTAAAATATTTTAAGGGGCCACGCTAGATGCAACAGTACAAACCCGTACAGCCCGCGTTCTGCTAAGCCATTATAGCCGTATGACATTCCTTACAACTTTGCCTGCCTTGTATCTCTCATCGCCTGATTCTATTTGAACATAAGCGGTTACTCAGCACTTTCTTAGTTCTAAATTTACAAAGTTAGTACCAATTATTTTCAGAAACAGTGTATAAATGAATAAAATAATTTACCGCTTTATGCCTATTTATTTTGTGGGCTTTCCGACCTAATATGCATGCTACGTGCGAGTTGCTACCTGAAAGCAGCAAGCATACATTCACACCAAAGTCGCACAGTATGCTGCTGTATACAATTGCTCTCAGACATAGCAATCGTTTGAGCTCAGGTAACAGTTGTATGGTATTCTTAATGTCGTCGAAAAAACGATAATCTGTTAAATGCTGCGGCGAGGAAAATGAAAATAAGGAGGTTATGAGTTCATCCATACTTACGAGACAATTATATTAATACATATAGTGACATATGAATAAGATCTTACCTGCGTATGAGGCTATTCTTTTCAATCGTGCGCATTAGGATTAACACGACTAATGTTACATTTTGGTGTATTTGAATTTAAGAATATTATTTTATATAATTTTTTGTTAAGTTTTATTATATTTACTAGGAAACCCTTCGTGAAAAAACAACAATAATTCTAGGTTACCTAGGATACCTTAAGTCTAATGGTCACCAGTGGCGTAGAATCCCTGTGCCACTCTTCTTTTATTTACAATAAAAATGGTACGCCACTGCCTTAATTATAAAATTCAATTATTTTGAACAAATAATTATTCTTTGCAATTTTCTTTAAAATACATTGTATTCAAGTAATTGTTCATTTAAAATACCTCTGCATTTCATAGTTTGTGTATATTTGTATCAAAAGCTGAAGGAAGCTTGAAAATTTACTCTTAAAATTTTGCACATCGCCATAATTTACCATATTGAGTAACTTGTGCAGGTAACATTTAGCTGTATTTTTAACGGCGAGTTTTTTGCATAAATAATGTAGAAGAATCGATTGTTTTAATAGTCAGATTTATACACTGAGCTGCAAAAAAGTTATGCCGTTTTGAAGAAACATTATGTGTCATAAGTGGCGCCCTCTACTAATAGCATCAAAATTAGAAATAAATTTGATTTGCTAACCCCCAAAATTCCGAGATCTCCAAAATGTATTCAAATATTTGGATTTTTTAAAAAATTATCCATTATGGTGCATTAATTTAGGAACACCCTGTATTACTGAATCATAATAGGTCTCACTATGCACAAACTACGAAATGCATATCTATTTTTAAACATACTGAATATACTAAATATACTTCATTACAACCTGGAGCTATTGCTGTTTTATTTCGAAAGGTTTTCAAGTAACTAAAAAAAATATAATAAAAATTTCGAAATCTTTGACACTCTTGGATATAGGTATATTTGGGTAAATCTCATTTATTTTGACTGTACAATCATCTCTTCCAAAGATACCAGTAATACCTGAGACACCCTGTATATTAAGCAAATCGAGAGTTACAAGTACTTTCGCTAGTAAGCATTCCACTGAATGAATCTAGAATAAACTCTTTACAGTCTGTTTGGAAATGATGGATACATCATAGGGCAGGAGCCAGTGTATTGTGACAGATCAATGCAGTCTTAGAGCTGAATATACGAAGACGTGCTAGTGCAGTAGAGCAAAATTCAACATGTGTTTAGTGAGTATTGTGCCAGTGGATATAATATTGTTTGGGTAAAATGTCGAGCTTATCAGATTACGTACCTGCGAAACGCGTGAAAGGATGTGTCTCAGAATGAGAATATCATTATATTAAATGTATTTAATACATTGAAACACCAAAATTCTACCAACAGTGTTAACGACATCGTGGAAAATCATCTACAGGGAGGTCAAAAGTCTTTATAGATGATTTCTTCAAAAATATCATTCGCAGAAAAGTACACTCATTTTATTTTAAAAAAGAACGCTAAACAATATTTTAAGTGAACTTTCAGAGGACAACGATTTGCCAAAAATCAGTAGAAGCAAATTATGGGCCGTCTTACGAGAATTGAATTTTTGCTGGGAAAAGCAGAACAGGAAGTCAGTTCTTATCGATAAAGACGAAATTATTTGTTGGCGAAGATCCTACTTAAGATCAATTAGAAAATTCCGTGACGAAGGGAGGAATATTTATTATCTAGACGAAACTTGGGTCAACGAGGGATATACTGTAACAAAAGTATGGCAAGATAAAAATGTAAAAAGTTTTCGACAAGCATTTTTGGATGGACTTTCAACAGGGTTCAAGGCACCTTCAGGTAAAGAGCGAAGATTAATAGTGACACATATAGGTAGCGCCAGTGGTTTTGTGGATGGCGGTTTACATTTATTGGTATCTAAAAATACAGGTGACTATCACGAAGACATGAACGCAGATGTTTTCGAAGAGTACTTTACACAGATGTTGGATCTTATTCCTCCGGGGTCTGTAATTGTCATGAATAATGTCAGTTACCATTCACGGCAGACCAAGCGGACGCCTACGACTGCTTGGAGAAAAGCCGATATAATTCAATGGTTATCCGGAAAAATCATTTCTTTTGAGACAAATATGGTGAAAAAGGAACTTTAGACACTTGACAATCTTAATAAAGATCATAAAAAATATGTTATTGATGAAATGGCAACAAATCGCCAAATAACGGTACTACGGTTACCACCTTATCACTGTGAACTTAACCCAATCGAATTAGTCTGGGCGCAAGTAAAAGGAGATGTAGCGTGAAATAATGCGACGTTTAAATTAAGTGACTTGAAAATTTTGTTAAAAAATTTCTTGGAACTAGTAACTGCAGATAACCGGCAAAGATGTATACATCATGTACAAAAAGAAGAGGAGAAAATGTGGGAACTCGATAATTTAATTGGAACCTATCGCTATCAGTTTAGGAGACGAAGATAATTCATCAGAATACTCAGAGGATGAATTTTTATATACCTACTTTTTTATTTTCTTTATTGTACTTTTATACAACACTACATTTACTCACCATAATTTGAATCTTCAAAATACATATATTTTTGTGTGGAATAAAAGTGCTATTCATTAAATTTAAATAAATATTTTGATAATAATATTGAATAATTTTATTTGAATTACTAAAAACCCTCTTAACCCGGTTATGATGCTTAAAGTAGCCTCTAGTTGTAATTAATAGTGCAGTAAATTTTAAACTTTTAACTAGCTAGTAAGACGTTATCAAAATATTTTTAAATAAAATACTGAGAAAATCTCTGTTACATGTAAACAGTACAAACAAATAAAATAAAAAAAACTTTAATTGGAAGACTGTTCATTAAGTTTCCTGGTAAGCCCTTTTGTGAAAAGCTTCATGCTGCGTATAAACATAAATTTTAATTTACTGCGGTTTTAATATCAATTTTGTCAGCTGCTATATAGTCATAACTTGTGTAGCAAGTTCCTACCAGACATAATGATTCCTCTTTGTATGTACATACTACTTTTGTACGGTAGTAGAAACAATATTAATGTATATACCTTTGTTTCAGGTAAGTGACTTGCAAACTGTGAGGACATTGAAATATACTGAGAAAAATTGACACGAACAAAAATTGAGGTAAACAATTTATAAGGTTTTTTGTATTTTTGATTAACATTTCAAACATTATAGCTAACTTCAAAAAGATAATGACAAATAGATAATCATAAAAATTATTGTCGGTGATATAGTACTAGCAAAATCTAATTACTACAAACATATTCATCTCTCGCCTTGCATAGGGGCGTATTTCAATTTTTCTAATTGTTCAGAAGAGCCTTCCAAAGTTTTATATACAGGGCAAAGGGTAAGTCAGAAAGAATGAGTCATCGTGCCTTATACGAATGTCGCTGATTTAAAAATTACAGGGTGTTCAATGTTTAAATTTTATTCTGAAATTTCTCAATAACTGAGAAAGTTTTGATATCATGCTTCTGAAAATTGGTAGTGTTGGGTATTTTGGTGTGAGAATTACAGTACAGTAATAAGTAAATTTTAATTCAAAATGGTAATAGTTACAAAAAACTTGAAAGGATAATTTGTTGTCCCGATATAAACGGAGAATCCACAAAATTGTGTTTTTTAAATTTAAAGCCAGTGGCGTACAATAGGGATCCCTATTTCCTCCGCCACTGGTGAAGTAAAAAAATTTAAAAATTCTCCAAAGATCACACGTACAATGCCAAATTATTTATAAAAATTTTACGGGTGACACTTTAACTTTTTTTTGGGAAATTTCAACGTGCTGTATCTCAAAAAGTGAATATTGTCGGATAGAGTTTATTTAGCAAAGTAACATTTTTTTTTATGATGTATTGGTTTTTGATATTTAATGGGAAAAAAGTGAACCACCCGGTATAAAATATACCATAATTTTGCACACATACCTGCAACTGTTTTGTTTATATGCAGTGAACAAGAAACATTGTTATTAATTTTGCCCCTAATGTTATGGTTCAGAAAGTCTGAATTGAATAATAATAATGAATATTTACCGAGGGGTGTTTCACGTATTAAAAATGTGTACACCATTGCCAGTTTTAGGCAGTGCTCTTTAAAAATTACCGTCATTAAACCAATGTCCTAGGTACTGCCTAAATGACCGGCGACACTACCTCAACGCCTGCAGTGTCGACCATAATTCTGTTAATGTTGGTGACCACTGCCTTAATGCAGACCGTCACTGCCTCAATGCTGTTCTTCACTGCCTCAATGCTGACCGTCGCTGCCTCAATGCTGACCGTCACTGCCCCAATGCCAATCGTCACTTCCCTAATACAATTTTAAACAGTATTAGAGAAATTGGGCAATAAATTGAGAACGATTAAAGGATATATTGTGCGTAATAATTATATGCATATTTTTTACAAAAGTTTTTAACAAAAAATAATGGACAAAATTATTAATTAGATATGCATTGGCTAAGATGCTATACTGCCAATAAGAAAAAACTATAAACTGATTAAAACTATGTATGCATAACAGCTACTTACTTAATTATTAATTTTAATGACTTGAGTTTGACGATTCTCACATATAGATTTTGTTTAATTGACTCCGCCATCTTCTGACTCGGGTGTTTTACTAACTACTCAACTAGAGTAGACCGCACGAAACTAATTTTATATTCGTGTTCAGCACCCTCGAAAATGGGGGGGTAGGAGTTTTTTTATTAAGATTGGGGAGGTCTGCGCTAATGTAAATAATTATCCAGAATGCTTTTAAATACTATGACATTTTAGTCAAATCGATTACGTAACATATTTTTTCTAAATTTAATGTACCTAATGGTAATTTTGGCGCGAGATAATATTGAACATTTGATATTATTATGTATAATGTAGAATAATTAATTACACTCCACTCACCTCTTAAAGGTGTGGGTCGACATGTTTTGTAATTTTTATGTGCCAAATATGCAAGATACTGTACCTACAGTTCGTCGGCCAGCCCAGACTTACCCGACTTATGCACTTAGGAAACAGACACCCATTTATCTGCTGGCGAACACTGTCGAAATATTATTACTAGCTACGAATAATAAAATACCTCGTAAAATACACAACTTACCTCTTTACTTAGTTTGCTAAGATTTAGATAAATTTTTCTCTTCCGTTGTATAGCAAACGTTGCTCTTTTGATTGAATCACTTTCTTCACTACTTATATTTATACACTTCTTTCGAAAAGTAACAAATAAATTCATTATTTTTGAAATTGAGAAGTTTTAGAAAAAATCCCCTGGCACGACGATTTTGTTTTTAAAAAAGGCACTTTTTGACATACGACCCACACTCGGACCCACATTTGCGACGTCAGCGTTGTTGGAGATATGACGTCATCGACAATTTTTTTAAGTAGTAACCCCCAATTTTGACTATGTCATTTGAAAGAGCATGTCATTCTACATACATCCATCATGAAAAATTATGGTGTTACATAACAAAAATTTCAAGAAAATAATGTTTAAAGATTTTAAAATTTAATTTTCACAATACTGAAAATGATAATGATTATGTAAAAAATCCACTAAATTAAATGTTCAAATTGTGCACCGTTGGCTGCCTGACAGTAGCCAAGACGATTAGTATTCTTTTTGGACATTATCAATAACTTTAGAAGATATACGATGTATCTTGTGACAAATTCTTGCTTTTAAATATACTAAATTAACCGGTCAAGTAACGTATACTTTGCTTTTTAAGTATCGCCATAAGAAATAATCTAGGGGTGTCAAATCAGGCGATCTGGCTGACCACTCAATCGGTCCCCTTCTCCCTATCCAACTATTCGGGAACAGCTCATCTAAATAAGCACGGACAGGTGTTGCATAATAGGGAGGTGCACAGTACTGTGAAAATTAAATTTTAAAATCTTCAAGCAATATTTTCTTGAAATTTTTGTTATGTACCACCATAATTTTTCATGATGTATGTATGTAGAATGACACGCTCTTTCAAATGGCATAGTCAAATTGCTATTTAAAAAAATTGTTGATGACGTCATATCTCGAACAAAGATGACGTCACAAATGTGAGTCCGAGTGTGAGTCGTATGTCAAAAGGTGCCTTTTTCAAAAACAAAATCGACGTGCCAAAGGATTTTTTTCGAAAACTTCTCAAATTAAAAAATAATGAATTTATTTATTACTTTTCGAAAGCACTGTATATCACTGCCTTTATTTACTAGTTTAATGCCGTAAAACTGCGATCATTTCCGACAATTACGGTGCCACTGCTGTAACTGCCTAAAGCACTGCCGACAATACCGTCCACTGCCGTTCACTACCTATTCAATACCTTCAACTACCTAATCAATGCAAACATTGCTCACAGCATTCCCTTAACTGCCGTATTCACTGCTGCTATTTTGTACACCACTGCCGATCGCGAAACACCCCTCGATATTTACTGAATGTATATTTAAAAAATGTGAAAATATATGAGTTATTTATGATTTTTTTTATTAATATTTTATTGGGCAGTTTTTTGCATATTATTTGCTCTTTGAATAAGTAGGTGTCCTAAAACTTATATTTCATTTTCAAAATCACCCTGTATATAACAAATAAAATGTTAGTAATTTATTTAATAACCATATCCTGCAGTGGTTTTTGAGCATAATTTAATGTTAAAGAGAACAACAAGATCATCAAAATTGGCTGAAGTCACAAGTTGTTATTTTCTAGCAGGCATTTTCCAAATGAATTAATTAAATTGACCCAATTACTGGAAGCCTACTTGTGCATGTGCTTACTGCCTGTAACGTGGTCAGTTATTGTTCGGTTTTAATCAACAGTCCTTTGTTTTTCTAGATGGGTGGTTTTTACCCTAAATAAATGGAAAAGGCGCCGTCAGCTGCCGCGATATACTTATGAATACCAACACAAAATAAAACATACGAATTTCATGACTACACTCAGTGAGTAAGTGTAATAGTCTAATTCACGGAACTGGTGACCCACAAACACTAATTAATTACTACTTGTTGTATCATGAAATATACAGTGTGTCAGTAAAGATACTCATAAATTTGATAAAGCCTCAGAATTTTTAATTAAAAGCGCTTTATCGTCCACAATTCTTTCGTCTTGTGCACATAGGCATGCGCACTGATCAGCAGCGTATTGGAAAAGCCGTCATACCTGAAAGACTCCTGCAATTTCAAAATATAGGTCTTGCTCGATCTTTATTGCAGATTTTCTGCAATTCTGGGGAATAATTTAGTCATTTGGTTACCACCATACGCAAAAATTCCTGGGTTGAATTGTCAGACTGCCTTCTTTCGCTTCTACGTAATTATTGTTTGATTGTTGAACTTGCAAAATATATAAACTGAAATCTTTGTTTTATATGTTATGCTGTTTGTTACTGTTACTTGTTAAATTTGGATAAACATTCGAATTAAAGTGTCACTTCTATTGCAGTCAGCAAATTGACGAATGTAAAAGAAACTGCTAGTCAGACTTTTGGGAAAATGTATTGCAGGTGCAAGAGCTTGCTGCTTTTTGAATAAGTTTGTTTGTATTGACCGTTGCTTAGGCGATTGCTAGGAAAACTGTACGATTTTTTTACCAAGCTGTGCGATTTTTTTACCGTACGTAATAGGAATCTTTCATTGATCGCAGACCTGTTTTTAAGAATTTACAGTAGTGGCCGTAGGTAAAATCATTTTACGTATATGTGCCAGATTAATATTATATGGTGTAGGATAAGACTTGACAGAAGGAATTGTAAGACAAGACAAGATTTAAAAAATGTCTTGCTAGGCAAGAAAAAAATTATTGCTACAGCAAGAAGTCTTGGAAATATAGAAAATGTAATAAAACAGCTGAAAAAATATATTATTCCCATTGTAGGTATATACTTTATTCAAAGGGCATGCAACATATAACATATTATTAAAATCAAAGTTTATTGAGTCTAGGTCCAGTTCTGCTGAACTAGAACTAATTATAAATCAATGCCACCTGACTGAGAGAGCTCCGTTCTGATTCTGTTTGGTCTATTTCGTTCAGTACCTATTACTTATTATGTAAAACTAGTCGTTTCTATACTTTACAGCGTCTGCCAGTCGACCACTATCGACAATCGACCATATCGATAATTACTTATGAGCTCCGATGTTTTCCATTTCTATGCAAGGCTCACGCAATAAACATGCAAATCTTGCTTAATCTTGCAAGACAAGAAGTGATCTTGCAAGATTAAGCAAAAATAAGACTTTAAAAAAACTCTTGTCTTGCTGTGCAAGGCAAGTCAAGACTTTTCCAAATTTTGCAAGATTTCTTACATCAGCCAATGCTAGAGTAAATGTTATTATTTTAAATGGGAAATAATGGTCTACAAACTGGTAGAACCTGAAATAGTTATTTATGTCGGTCAGTGGTCGCGCGGTTTAAGGCGTCAATACTTGAATCGAGGTGACTAGATCGGAGTTGGTTCGAGCCCAGCTGCCGGTAGACCGTATATAAGATATATTCGTGGAGAGGATTGGCACCCTCTCTGCGGGTATGGTAGGGTGGAATAATGTTAGCTTGGGTCAATGTGGGAGATTGATACCGGTTGATATTTGACTACCCCCCTAACTAATGAGGTTTTCCAGGTTTCCCTCATTCCTGTACCGAATAGTGGTTAGGGCCTACCAACGTAAGTCGTTCCTAGGCGCAAATGCGGCTAATCCCTGTGATTAGAATGAGGGGTAGAGATATTATTATTATTATTATGTACCAAGCGAGATACAGGGATGATTATGCCCGTAGGCGATAGGTTGGTTAATTTTGGGTCGCAAGTCGCCTTCATCTTAGTATCTCCCTTGGTCACTTCATACGAAATAAAAACTATACGATTTGTGGTTATGACTGATGCTAGATATTTCCAAGCATACCCACAACATCCCAAGTGTCATTATTTTCGGGTTCTTATGGCAGCGGACGTGAAGAATTCCATTTTGCCCGCTGCTATGACAGCGCGCAATAAATGTATATATGTCTGGACAGCGTGCAATAAATGTCTGGGGTGATATGGATACGTTTATACAGGGTGTTAAAAAAATAGTGTAAAATATTTCAGGAGGTAATAGTATGAACCAAAATAAGCAGAAAAATCTTAATAAACATGGGTCCGCAAAGTAACGGTTGCGAAGATATGGACCACTATTCGTTTTTCAAACATCTTATTTTATTAGGAATAAACCGACAAAGGAAGCTTTTAACAAACAAAAAACGAAGTTACAGAAGATGTTCAAAATGCCCTCCGTCCATTTCCAAGCAGGCACGACATCTTCGTCTCAACGATGTTCGAACTCTTTCGAAAAGACCCTCCTTGGTTTGGATATCTTGACGCTTTTGATTAATCCGTAGCTGCAGCCCTTCCAGGCTATTTACAGGAGTACCATACAATGCCTTCAAATATCCCCAAACAAAGAAATCTAGAGGGTCCAGATCAAGCGATCTTGGAGGCCATAAAGCAGGTCCGGCCCTTCCTACCCATCTATGTGGAAAAATTTGGTGTAAATGCTCTCTAACGGCCATGCTCTAATAGAATCTGGACATCAGACACGTTTTTCATTAAACATTTGGATGGGTATTGTAGGTGACGGGTTTCTAGGTCCTGTTGTTTTACGAAACCGATTAACAGGCGCTGCTTACCTCAACTTTCTGCAGAACACACTGTATGAGTTTTTCGAAGACATTCCTTCGAATCAGAGGCGACAAATGTGGTTCCAGCATGATGGTGCTCCAGCTCATTTTTCCATGGCCATTAGAGAGCATTTACACCAAACTTTTCCACAAAGATGGGTAGGAAGGGCCGGACCTATTTTATGGCCTCCAAGATCGCCTGATCTGGACCCCCCAGATTTCTTTGTTTGGGGATATTTAAAGATATTAGTGTATGGTACTCCTGTAAATAGCCTGGAAGAGCTGCAACTACGGATTAATCAAAAGTGTCAAGAAATCCAAACTAAGGAGGGTGTTTTCGAAAGAGTTCGAATATCGTTGAGACGAAGATGTCGTGCCTGCTTGGAAATAGACGGAGGGCACTTTGAACATCTTCTGTAACTTTGTTTTTTGTTTGTTAAAAGCTTTCTTTGTCGGTTTATTCCTAATAAAATAAAATGTTTGAAAAACGAATAGTGATCCATGTCTCCGCAGCCGTTACTTTGCGGACCCATGTTTATTAAGACTTTTCCGCTTATTTTGGTTCATACTATTACCTCCTGAGATATTTTACACTCTTTTTTTAACACCCTGTATATCTCCGAAGTAAAATATAAAATAAATTAAGGAAGTAATATAAATAAAACAGGGTTACTAATTGTCTACTACTTTGTAGAAGTCGCCAGCTATAATCTACAATTTCGGAGGTATTATATCCTAAATTTTATTTTAATTATTAATCTGTTACTTAAATATTTCAATATTTATATTTGTTAATCATGTCATAATATTTTTGATAAAGCGATCCAAAGGAAAGAATGCTAAATTTAGACATGAACTTAAAAAACACGCATTTGTACGAAATTTTTAAAAAAATCTTGATCATAATCTAGTTTGTATAATATCATAAACGACTAAGAAAATATTTTTTTTTCCAAAATATTTGAAACGTCTTGAATAAAATAAGCAGTATTAACCTTATGTACGTTACAAGATTATATAAAAAATGTATTCGCTTATCTTGACAGAATCAGGTCGCACGGATGATGACACCAATTCATTTATTCACTGATATCAGCAAATTTTATCTGTAATTCTCTTCTTCTGGCAGTGGACGTGCTAAAACATGTATCTGCTAACAATGTGAACTCAATTATCAGAAGTTTATTGAATACCATATGTTCTTTCTGGCACCTTTAATCTAATTTATAACAGTCGAACATGTTATTTTTGTTACAACATAATGCTATACGTATCCGTTGACCTTCTCTATATTATTTACATTTTATATTGTTTTAAAAAAGAATGTTAATATTATACCTATCTCTGCCCAGAGTTTAATGCTCTTGCAAGTGCAGTATATAAAAAACAATGTTTTATCAGTGTTGTTTCGAAGATGAATCCTCTATTATGTTCTTAAATTTAAAAAGTTCTCAGCGAAGGTACTTCAATTCAAACTTTTGCAGAAAAGCGGATAACTAAAGGGTTAAGGAACATTGTTTGCATTTTAATATCAGTGTCTAAGTTGTTTTTTGAACTGAAATAACTTTCGTAAAATGGCGTGCTAGCAGAAAATAACAAAAGACGCTGTAAGTTCGCTCATCGAATTGACAAATATTAAATTCGCCCCACTCAATAAAAATACCAGATAATAATTCGATTATTTAATATAATTGTTTTTTAAAAAGTCATATCTTGACATGCAGTGCGCCCAATATGTATGGAATAATGTTTATAACTTTTTAAAAACATCCCGTATTAAGGAATTGTTGACATATGTTTTCAGTTAAATTTTTTGTAGCTTAAATACATAATCTCCTTTTGGCAAAACTTTTGAATTGAATTTTTTACTGAACTACTTGTTTTCAAAAATTTAATAATGCAACCCTATACACATTTTACACGTCCCCACAGAAAAAAAATAGCTGATTCTAAATAAGGAGGAAAATGTAATGTGGTGCAATTTAAACAATAAAATTATGACAACCAATTTTTTAAATGGCTCCACATTATTTTTTTCTTCTTATTTAGAATCAACTATTTTTTTTGTGTACGGACGTGTAAAATGTGTACAACGAAAATATTACCTCACAAACAAACTCAAGTTGCAAAAAAACTTTTGTCTGAATAATTTTTTATACAAGATGTTTTAAACATTATTCGATACATATTAAGCTATATAAAGTTATCATAATTAATTATGATCAGTCGTACTGAGTAGACGTACATTTGTAGTGTGCCGCGGTCTTAAATAAAACTAATTATAATACCCATATATTTATTCTCGATAATGTCGACTGATAGAGAAACTAGAACAGCGAAAAACAAACTAGCTAAAGTTGTTGAGCAATCAAAAATACCTGAGATTATGGAGGCTGTGAATGATGCTGTTTTACTTGCATTGAATTCACAAGAATTTGTTGAGAAAGTGACGTCTGTAGTCATGAAAAGCGTAAATACTATGATGAAGGAATTTATGCAAAACCAAGCAACTATTGTTGATAAATTGGCTCAAGAAAATATTTTGTTATCCGAAGAAAATAAACGTTTAAACTCTCGTCTGGATAAAATTGAACAAAGTATGCTCAATAAAAACGTTCGTATTTTTGGTGTTCCTGAGGAGAAAAAAACTACACAAAATGTGCTGGATGTATTAAACACACATCTAGGCACTAACTTGAAGACCGGCAATATTGAATCCTGCTACAGGGTAGGTCGTGAAATCCGCAATAATAAACCAAGAAGCATTGTAATTAAATTCTACGACCATGAACAGAAGAAATTATTATTTAATCTTAAATCAAAGCTCAAATCTACTAATATTTATATCAAAGAAGATCTAACTCCCTTACGGCTAAATTTGTATCTAGAAGCATGCCAGAAGTTTAATTATCGCAACGTTTGGACCAGAGATGGAATGGTTTATGCTAAAGTTCAAAACAATATTATAAAATATTCAGATAGTAATGTAATGGATAATCTTCAAACTGCAAATCTAAACGTTTAAGAAGGTACCTACTTAAATTTGTATTGCTTTATTATTAGTTTCTCACTCTGTCATCTTTCTTTTTTGTTGCTGTTGTTTTTTGTATGGGTACAAATTATCAATTAATTTCTTACCCGCGCATACGTCTGTACTGATATAGATTCTATTTTTTACACTTTTTTTTCTTTTCTTTAAATTACAAATCCATAATAAATTATAATTTGAGTATACTTAATATATATTCTAATAAAATATTATACATTTGTGTTCTATTTTCAGTTTGATAATGAGTGATAGGTATATCAGAGGAGGACATTTGAATGTTTGTTCTTTGGTTCCCAAATTAAATTCTGTTAGGCAGCTTATACACGATAAAAAAATTGATGTTTTTGCTTTGACCGAAACGTGGCTTAATGATTCAATAAACAACGCGTCTCTTAATGTTAATGGCTATTCGGTAATACGCAAAGATCGGCAAACCAGAGGTGGAGGAGTGGCCCTTTATCTAAATAATACTTTTAAATTTACTTTAATTAATACCAGTGACAAAATAGAGCAGTTGTGGATATCAGCTGCAATTCATGGTCAACACTTTGTATTTGGAGTCTGTTACAGACCTCCGAAGACAAATGTTAAATTATTTGTTGACGAGTTGGAGGAATCGCTTTCAATTTCTATGCAATATAGTGAAAATATTTACTGTTTTGGAGACATAAATATAGATTTTTATAAAGTTGAGTCACCTGCAAAACAATATATCTCATCAATGCTAGATTCGGTTGGTTTTATTCAGCTAGTAAATGAGGCAACTCATTATACTCGCACCTCCTCTTCCCTAATAGATGTGATCTTATGCAATGACAGTAACCCTGCTTATTCAATAGAAGTGATAGGTAATGATATTTCTAATCATGAATTAGTGCTCTGTAAAATAAAAACAATAAAGCCTGCATTTCAGTCAATGTATTGTACTTACCGTGATTTAAAAAATTTTGACAATATTCAATTTAACTTAGACTTACAAAATTTACCACTTGATGAGATTTTCTATTTAAATGATGTTGATGGAAAAATTAATTGCTTTAATAAAAATTTAGTAAATCTATTCAATAAGCATATACCATTAAAGACAGCTAGAATAAGCAAAAAGAAAGCTCCATGGCTTACTGATAATATTAAATTGCTTATGTCTCTGAGAGACAAAGCAAAGTCTAATTTTAAGAAATCTCCATCCGAAGGCAAGTGGAATTATTATAAAGAAATGAGAAATCTAACAAATCAGGCTGTAAAGTCAGAAAAAAGGGCATATTTTAACTGGATTGCACGTAATAAAAATATGAAAAATATCTGGACTGAGCTTAAACAACTTGATATAACTACTTCTTCTAAATCACTATTACCTGCACACTTATCTAATCCGGATGAATTAAATAATTATTTTATAGATGCTATTCCTAAGAATGATAATGTAGATAATAGAAATATAATTAGTTACTATGAACAAAATACCATATCTGATACTCATTTTGAATTTTCAATGGTTTCTGTAGATGAAGTAATTAGTGTTATAGTAAATTTAAAGAATTCAGCTTGTGGTTCTGACGGTATTGGGATCAATTTAATTAAATTGTGCTGCCCTTATGTAGTAAAATTTATCGTGCATATTATAAACACTATCTTTATAGAAAAAAAATTTCCAACATTATGGAAACATGCAATAATAATACCGTTACCCAAAATTAGTGATCCTAAAACATATTCCGACTTAAGACCTATAAGCATTTTGCCTGGTTTCTCCAAGATAGCCGAAAAACTAATGGAAATACAATTAAGGAAATATTTGCACGTTCATTCCATACTCCCCTCTACCCAATCAGGTTTCAGATCGGGTTTTAGTTGTACAACAGCTTTGATGCATATTATAGATGTTATACAAGCAATTGATGATGGTAAAGTTACAGCTATGATATTACTTGACTTCAGCAAAGCTTTCGACACCATAAATCATGAGATTTTGATTGCCATACTCAAGTCGTGTGGAGTAAGTAATGAAGCTACCTTATTACTACAGTCATATATTGAAAATCGTATGCAAACTGTTAGGATATCTAATAATTTTGCCCAGTCTAGAGCACTTCATTGCGGAGTTCCACAGGGATCAATCTTAGGCCCCTTATTATTCACAATATATACGAGTCAGTTCGTCAAATTTGTTAGTCATTGCACCATGCATATGTACGCTGACGATACGCAGATTTGTTTTTCATTTTTAGCTAATAACTATGATCAAGCCAATCATAAAATTGTCACTGACTTAAATAATATATGTGAAATGTCTTTGCAGCATTCATTGGTTATTAATCCAAATAAATCTGCTGCAATTTTATTTGGAAATAAATCTAAAATTATTACCTTAAAAGATTCACTGAATATTGAATTAATGGGGTCACGCTTGCAAATATTAGACAGTGTAAAAAATCTTGGTTTGGTCCTTGATAACACATTGCGGTTTAGAGATCAAGTAACCAAACTCATTCAGAAAGTCTATGCCTCTTTAAGATGTTATACCCACATCGCGGTTATTTAAATTATGACACAAAAAAAATGCTTTGTGACATTCTTGTTCTAAGTCAGTTCAGTTATTGTGACTCAGTATATGGACCATGTCTGGATCAAAGTTTTGTAAAGCGCATCCAACGAGTTCAACACTCTTGTATTCGATTTATATATGGGATAAGGAAATATGATCACGTTACGCACAAACTGTCTGAATTGCGTTGGCTGAATATGCACAACCGTAGAAAGCTGCACTCGCTATGTATGTTTCATAAAATTATAACTACCAAAACTCCACCTTATCTATATAATAAGCTTACATTTAGGACTGATGTACACAATCTAAATGTGAAATTTAAAGGCTTACTTACTCCTCCACATCATAAAACATCATTATTTGAAAGGAGTTATAAGTTCATTATTAGTAAATTTCACAACAAAATTCCTCAACATATTCATTTATTCAACGATGCCAAGTTTAAAATCTGTGTAAAAAAGTTATTGTTTGAGAACAGTATATAAAATTTTAAAAATATGGTTTTAAATATAAATTACTTGTCATGGTGTTAACTGTCCTTCTCGATCTAGCCTGTCACTCTATTTACTAATTATTAAGTTGTATAATTATTATTATTAATATTATTTTATTATTATTATTTTTATTTTTCATGAGAAACTTGTTATTTCTATTATTGATTGTATTAAACTTCCTTATTTATATTCTTTATTTATGATTTAAAAATACCTTAAATTTGTCTGCTCAATGATACGACAAATAAATTAGCTATTATTGTAAGTCAAGGGTTAAGTGGTAGAGCACGTTTGTGAACTTCCCCTTGAGATTTTAGGTACATAAAGACGTTATCTTTAATTATTATTTTTTTTTTGTGTAATATCTGTGTTGTACCAAAAATAAAGGCATTTATTATTATTATTATTATTATTATTATTATATACAGGGTGATTTTGAAAGTGATTTATTAATTTTAACTGATGGCAGTATGATGATGTTCCATAATTTATTTTACAAAAATTGCGTTAGTAAGTGTTTTTAATAATAATCGAGATAACTGAGCATAAAATTATTGCAAATTTTGAAGCCGACTGTGTAACCCTAACCTACCGTAATAGGTCAGGCAGCTCTATTTCATCTTACGTCATCGACAAGCGACGTGATAATTTGTGCGCACAATCCTTGTTGAATGTCACTTTTCCTTTATAACCTTAAAGTTCTGTTAGATAACACGTCTTATAAACGAATCGTGTTATTGTTATCAATTTGTTATGTTTTGTAGTATGTTTATCATATTGTGTTAAACGTAATTCGCAGACAGAGTGATATAACAATGGCCCATGTGTTTGATAATAATGAATTTGTGTATGTTATTATAATATACAGAGAGTGCAAACAAAATTCGACGAAATCCACAAACATTTCCTTGATCACTAGTTCTTCGAATAAGTAGGCATATATACTAAAGTTACTACCCCACTTTCAAAGTCACCCTGTATAATTTCCATGTACTCAACATTTGTATTTATTATAAAAAATATGTTCATCAAATATTATAGTTTATTTGCCGTATAACTCATCTCAAACTGATTTTTATTGGGATCTGATATCCTATACGAATTCTGACGTCACATGTCACATAGGTATAGTTGCGGCAAGAATTCAGACGACTTACGTCATACGAATAAATGAATAATGCATTATGTAGTGAGGGTATAGTTGGTTTCAGGTTAAAATGTTATAAAAAACACAATTTTTAAAATTTCCAACGTTTCGGCTACTTATTAAGCCTTCCTCAGAGCAAGTTGCTTTTTGGTTTCTATTGTCAACATTCTATTAAATAAAAAAACACGAAAATACAACAAATATTGTTATCTTTCGATTAATAGAAGCATGTTGGATTTAAATTTAATTTATCTATACAGGGTTAACTATGACTAAGTACAAAAAATTTAACCATGTGCTCAGGGAGGCCTAAAAGACAATAAAAAAATTATTCCAGAATTTTAGCTCAATATTTATGAAATGGGGCAAAACCCTTTTTTCGTACGGAAAGTCGGCGCTCATGATAAGAATCGACTGAGATGGCTTAGATTCATAGATAAAGCTTACATCTGTCAACAATGTCAACTAACATGCGGTCGTGTTTTTGTAGCGTTTCTAAATATAGAAACGACAAAAATTAACATTCTTATTAGTAATAATATATGATAGATAGGTAACAGTTAATCCAGTTAGCTCCAGTATTTTGCATTCGTTTTTCACTATTTCGTTATAAACTGGTAAAACTACATATTCGCTCATTACAGCCGCTCACTACCGATAAAAGACACTTCCCGTAGGTACAATTAGATAAAATGCCTATTTATTATAACAAAATCAAACGAAAGGAATAAATAATAGACAAGTTTTAATGTAACCGCGGCAGTCTTGTCCCATAACCTAGAAAACCAAACCGGCGAACTATATTGAGGGAAAGTATCTGCACCCAACACAAATATATTTATTTAATAACTATAAAACGTTTAAAAATTAAAAAAGGCACTAAAAACTGAAGAAGAACACAAAATTATAACGTAAACACAGGAATTGAATTATGACATGACAGCGATACCGAATGAGCGACTGTTGCATGCTTGTAGAGTAGGAAACCAACTTGCTTGATGGTGGCCTATATCGAAAACAATTTTTTTGGCTTTATAAATAAGTTTGGAATTTTTTTGAAGGGTGACTCCATTAATTCTCATTTTTTCCTATCCCCTTTTAAAATATTTGTACTAAGTCATAGTTAACCCTGTATATCCTTTTATTTAATAGAAATAGAAACCAAAAACCAACTTACTATGAGAAAAGCTTAATAAATAGCCAAAACGTTGGCAATTTTGAAAGTTGTGTTTTCTATAACATTTTAACCTATAACCAACTATACCCCCATTACATAATATTCTGAGGTCCAAAACAAAATTGAATAATTCATTATATTTTTATCACAATATTTAAGAAACTGCAACTGAGAATAATAAAACTATATACTACACTAAAGGTGTCCGGAATATCAGTGCAGTAATTTTAAAGGCTTATATATCTGACTAAAAGAAATAAAAAACTTATGAAAAAAAAATGTCTAAAACGAATAGTTTGTCTACAAATACATTTCAAAAATAAAAATACAACAGCAATAATACGCAAAACTATGTTACGAAATTACAAACTAAAGTACAATTAAGATTAAGTAAAAGCGCCTGTAACGTATTTATTTGTAATTATTATGTATAAATACATAATTCTAAGTATGTGAGCGACGTTGTCACACATTCAACACTTGTTTGCTGTCATAATTCTGTTCTCGTTGGTCATAGAAAAAAAAGACAAATATGTTTTGATTAGTATAACTTTTCATATGGCAAAATTAAGGCACTCATATTCCGGACACCTTGTATATTGCACTAAATTGCACAAAAAAGTTGTTTTTAACGCTACTATATATTGAAAATAATGTTGACAACAAAAAAACAATTGAGTAACATCAGCCATGACGTAAGTCCTCTGAATGTTTGCCGCGACATCCATCGTTGTCCATATCCTAATCAAGTAATCAAGTAATCACACCTTTATCAAATACAGCCAAATATTTAATGCTCGTGAATACAAAAAAATGGGTACGTGAAAAAATGTGTACACTGGAAATATCTGTTCCGTTTTATTGTTTTCAGACCCATGTTTCACCACCAAACACAATTTTTTTAGCATAAAATCCCTTAATTACAGCTACCTATCAGTAGGGACTTTTAGACCACAGAATTTCCTTTTTTCTTACCTTACCACCATATATTCTGTTCTTGAAGAAGCAGCAACCGACCGCTCGAAAAACTTAAAGTGTCACGTTTTCAGAAGAGTAAAATTAAATGTCTCATTTTCATATTTTTTACTTTTCTGCACATCACGTAGTTAAAATTTCCTCATGTCAATCTCATTTTAAATAAAGTAAAACTATTTATCAAATTTACTTTTCTATGCAATGTAAATTAAAAAATTGTTTTCTGTTATTTATGCTAACCTGGACAAATTATTATTTAAGGAACGCGACAAATTAAAATTTTGAAACCAAAATTATTTTCCAAGGAGAAAGTAGGGTTTAGGTACGACCCCGTAGCTAACAGTGCCACGTCTAATATCAATCATTCAGTTACTTTTTATCCTGTTGTCAGGACGACCCGTCACCCTTCAAGGAATTTCGCAGGCAATTTATAGATCTGCTGATGCCCTCTTGATACCCTTTTACCTTTATTTCACCATCTCTTCTAAAGTTTTCCGTCGTCTGCTCTGGCAATTACTCTCTTGTTTATGTTCGTCAAAAAGCAAATTTGTTTGATTTCATTGAATTTAGTACGTTAAAAAACCGTCAGCAGAATTCTTTGACGTCATTTTAGTTTTCAAATGAACAAACTGGTTCTATCCTAGTAAAAAGAAAGTACCATTCAAAAATAATCAGGTGAGATAAAAAATTTATATATTTTTACTACTAAGTTCATTTATTTAGATTTAGAGTATTACTAAGTATGTAACATATTGAAATTTATTTATTTATTTCATTTTTTGAAATCAAACCAGGATAAGTTACATAGTTAAAAAACAAGTGTAGGAAAAAGAACAATAAATGTCAACAATAAAAACTATTAATAGTAATATGTAAAACAAATATGCAGCAATATATACAATAAACATAAAAATAAAATATAACACATAAAACAATAATAAAAAGATTAAGACACAACAGGTTATTGAAAACATTGCTTAATATCACACAGTGTAAATGATAAAATATCTACGTTATTTTCTATTTCATGATAATTATTTAGCATTTGGTATAATAGAGATTTAACTAATATATTAGTACGAGCAAGAGGTTATAGCAAATAAGCTATAATCTCGACTGTAAACGACTATTAGATCTCGGCACTCTAAAATTCAAGCAACATTGGAAATCATCAGATTTAGTAATGTAATGATTTACACACAACGTCACGTACTTAAACAACAAAAAATACAATAAAAAATTGCAGATCATGAACGTTTCCTTTATTACCATTGTTTTTACAAATCTGGTCAGTTTGGTTGTATCACATGTTTGTATTTAGGCAAGTGTTCTTTTGAATTTTTGTACGTTATAGTGCCAGAACGTGAAATTTCTGCGTTTACCCGAGCAAGAATGGCTGCTTTACATGATGCAGGACATTCTAATCATTAGATATCCAACATGTTGGGCATTCCTAGATCACAGATATGAAGAATTTGAGTGGAAAACAGACCACGTAGTGGACGTCCTCGAGTATCTAATGAAAGAAAGGATCGGTATTTGGTGCAATATGCCCGTAGACACAGCACATCCAAGGCATCGTGCTGCCGCGAGAGCATAGGGGTTGGCTTTTACGCTAGTGGCGGTGGGTCTTATTTACAGACGAAACAAGAATGGGGCTGGTTACTGATGGCAGTCGACAAAGAGTCTGGAAAGAACCAGGTCGTCAACAGAGACTTCATTTTCCCCGTGAAGTTGCTCCGTATGAAGGGGGTACCGTAATGTTTTGGGGTGGAATAATGTTCAACCGCCGCACCCCATTAATTCGCATACCACAGAATATCATCAACCAGATTTACATCGAACAAGTTATTACGCCCATTATCTACCCCCTACGTAATGAATTAGGTGAAAATTTTGTATTTGTGGACGACAACGCTCGACCACATCGCGCAAAAAGGGTTCAAGAGACACTCGAAGCAAGACATATCAGTAGATTAGATTGGCCAGCCAACTCTCCTGACATGAATCCTATTGAAAACATGTGGGATTTCGTTGCTAGAGCCATTCATAATCATATTCCAACACCTCAGATTACAGATGAGTTAGTCATGGCGGCAGAAGAGGGATGAAATAATATTCCCAACAAGAGATCGTTAACCGCTTTATTATATCAATGCACAGACGTGTCAATATGCTATTGCAATGTGATGGAGGTCATACCGACTATTAGGCAAGTAGAGAACTTGCTTTGTTACTTCTTTTTGATTTGTTGGTTTTTAAATTTCTAAGTACTCAGATTATGGAACATATTCTTTTACAAAAAAAAAAAGATTCAGAAAACAGTATATAAATGTATTTGGTTTTTCTGACAAAAAGATTTCTTTGGCAAGAATGAGGGGGAGTCCCAGACTTTTGACGTTGTGTGTGTCTTCCTCTAGAAGAATAAAAACCATCTAGTAAAAATTATTGATTATAAAATTGAAATTACAAAACTTTCTTAAAAACTTACTTTTTTCACTACATCATTTTTTTATAATAATTTATTTTGACATCTGACGAATGCATAAAATATAACAATTTATAATTATAAATTACGTTCGAACACATCTAGTATCCTATAGGTTTTTCAGGTATAATTCAATGCTGGTCGGGGCATTAGCCCATAAAGTAGATGTTTCCTGGAATTCTGTTTTGCAATTATCTGTGTTCAGCAACACGCATTTCCAAACTACTCAATCTCAATTTCTAATCACGTAAAGCTAACGGAGATAATGATGGCTAAAAGCGGTACATTTGTCATAAATTTGTTTTCTTCAAGAAATCAAATGCTTTCAGATCTAGTGACCGTGCTGGCCACCTAAACGTTTCGATTGTATGAGTTCAAACAAATTGTTAATTAAAGTTTACTATGTTACATTTTATCATTAGAAGTAACGTGGCTTATAAACTCAATGATTGGACATTCTAGTGTTTATATTAGAATTAATGTACCTTTTCCACAAAAAAAAAATATTTGTTCTTGGCGAAACGAATGTACACAATTCAAGATAATACTATGCTCATACCTACAATGTTGCTTCCTTTCTTGTTTGTATGGTAATTGTATTTAAATTTTGGGAAAAAGTTTTTTTTTGTGAAATATACACGAATATCTAATTTTGTACCACTGTATTATTTATTTCAGATAATTTCTCAGATTTATAACTTCTTAAGAAAGAAAAATTGTACTAAGGTATGCTGATTTAAATTATTTTTGTCTAAGGAAGCGAGCCTTAAAGTATGGTCCATTCTAACTGAACACCCTGTATAGTAAAAGTTGTTGCTGTAGTAATGTTTTAATTACAGCAAAGAAAGTTAAAGGTAGTATTGTCGGGAGTGTCCCGTAAAACATAATAGAAGTCATTGTTGTTTACTTCTTTGTCTTCTGCGCTGTTTGTTTTGTGTATTGTAATCCAAAAATAGCTGACGTATATATTTTTCGTTTAAGATGTTTTACTTCCAAAGGGATCAGTGAAAAGATTGGTTTTATAAGGAATAGTTTTAAAATCATTCAAAAAATAAAGAAGGTGTCTTAGCTAAGCATATATCTTACAACCAAGAAAGAATTAGTTTATATTTTTTTAGTATATCATTTAATCGTTTTTTGTTTCAGAAATGACAGTTTATGTGTTTGAGTGTATATATTATTAGTGAAATATAGTTAAACTATTTGTGAAACCTTTCAAGAACATATTTCAACATGTTTAAAACAAACGTCAACTTTTTAAATAAAAAAGCATATCTCTGTTTGTCCGTTTGGTTATGCTGACGTGAGTTTTCAGTGTTCATGGCTTACTTAAACTGTAAAACATCTTGGATATTTTCCACAACATAAATTATCTTCATTTTTGATCATCCATTAAAGAACATGTGAATCAATTATATCAATGTCCTATACAACATAACGAGAAACAGAAATGACATAATCTCTTGTAGCAGAGGTGTGTTACTAGTAGTCTTACAGGTATAATTGAAATTGCTCCAATATATTATAACTAACTAACTACTAACTACTTGCACCTTTTTTTTAAATTAACTGCTAGAGAAACACATACACATCTAAAACTTAAGCGCCATTTTTATCCGCTTTGTAAATAAAAGTTCCAAGTCAGCTTAACGTTGAGAATTACTTCAAAGTATTTCACACATGATGTGCAAAGCTTAACCTTGTGTTGAGGTGAGCAGGTGCTTTGATATTTTTCTTTGTGGAGAGTATTATCTGGGTATGTCTGAGGATAATAGGCAGAATGTGTCTTGTATACGACTCCTGGAATATTTTCAGAACCATATGCGTACAAATATTACTTTATATTTTCCTTTAAGGACTAGATATGCGTTACCTAAATCATTGGACATTGACTTTAAATTGTGGGTACCTAAACAGTGTAGCTCACCGAAAATCTCACTTTACTTTCGTCGTAAAATGTAAAAGTTTCACAAATCTTGTTTTGATTTATCTGAATCCAAAACAAGCCTTCTAAATTACTCATTGTATTTATACAATCTATGTGTAGCGGGTAGTACTTGATACCAAATTATATTTACTTTGACTTCACAAAATATTGTTAATTACTTGAAAAAACTGTACAGTCTATAGATGACTACAGGAGATGAATTTGTCCAAAGACAATACGATAATTTACCAGAAATTGGTATTCTATCAATGTATTGATTTTTAAGAAATAACCCAAATTTCATGGGTGCTGAGTTAAAAGAGTGAAAGCTGCTAGGTAAATACAGGGTGATTCTAAAAAAAATGTTTAATGTGTACAGGGGATTTTTACAAATACAATTTTCTAAAAAAATCAAAAAGGGCAGTTCGAAAATGATTTCAAAATACGCTTCTGCACGACAGTGGCGACTGATCGACTGTAAAATCCAATAAAGTAGTAAAGCTTGCAATTGGCGACCGGACAAAACATGGAAAGAAATTCCCAAGGATAAAAATCAATAACAGCAAATTCAACTGCTTTTGCCACTATTGTTGTTAATTATTAATAAAATTATTCTGTGGTTTTAATAAAATAGTTTGACATTTTGGGCCCTTTTTACCCAGTTTCTACAAATTAACACAAATGTGTCTGCTTCTTGTCTATTTTGAACTCGTATTATTGATAATTTTGCGTAAATCATCAATAGTAGGTATCCACCTCGTTGCGATACACTTCATTTTTTAAATATCCCCACAAAAAGAAGTCCAAATGATTTAAAGTCGGGAGATCGTAGCGGTCATTCCTTGGTATTACGGATATAATTGAGCCTCGTCCATAATATGCCACACTGTTGCAATACGGCGTGGACGTCCTGGACCTCTATCTCTTCCACAATTTGGTTTAAAATTTCCCTCGCATTGCACTACATTTGCACTCACTGCACACCGCGTTAAAATTACCTGCATTTGGCATATGTTTAACGGGAAATCGTTGCTAGAAACTACAACAGCTCAGCGATGTAAAGCTTGAAAATTCTACAACTTCAATAATTTCTTGCTTGGAAACTATCAGAATTTTACAACAAATTTTCTGAATTCTGAATCACCCTGTATATTGTGAAAATACAGTGTCTAAAATTATTCACTAAGAAATCCAGTGGGTATAAATCAAGAAACTTAGCAGACCAGTCAATGACATCTCCATTATTTTCTAAGTATCCTGGATATTCACATTGCTATCATGTACTTAGTTAGTTACGCAAGATAACAATAGGAAATCTTAGCCAGTACTCAAAATTAAGTAACAGGGCTATCTAAAAAAATGATAGCAGTATTCCTATTTTATTTTCCAAATATACAGATTCGGGGAGTGCAAGTATTTTCTTTGAGTCAGACAGAAACACATTCAGCGTTGCCAGACTGTGGAAGCGTATATTTGCTTGATTTTATTTTGTTTGCTTCGTTTTTGATGTTCACTTAAACAGAAATCAAACAAAATGGAATGCAAGTGGGAGTACACACGTATACATCCAGTGAGTGTAATAAGTAAGAGTGTAAGTCGCCTAGTTTTCCATCAACTGACGTTCTTCTTACTGTCTACCAACTCAAATCGATGGCCCACTTGTCGACGATTCGTTTCATCAGTTTGAGTGTCCCGGGACGGATGTCTAAAATTTGATTTAGTAGAGTAAAATTTTCCCACTAGAAATGGTGTGGGCTCATTTAGATTATGATGCGTTGGAATGTCAATGTACACTCAGTTCCAAAAAAAGTGACGCACTTGATTTTTGACCTAACTTTGTTTTCTTTTTACTTCTAAACCAGTCGGCCAATTTTTAATTTTTTTTTTATTTGTTGGTAGGTAATTCCTTTGCCTTTCCAAAAAAATTAAAGACGCCGAAATTTTTTCAAAGCCTCCTGGATGGTAGTGGAAAAACTCGAGTCATGTTTTTTTACTAATTTTTAACTCACCCTGTGTGTTAATCAAGTAATGGTATAGTAGGTGCTTACACTATATATGAAAGATGCGTCTTTTCTAAGCATTTTGTTTTTTTATTCATTGATTTATCTCTAAAATTGTCCAAATTACAGCTTTTTTGCTCAAGTTTTGCAACTTTCTTAATTTATCGAGAAAATTTTCTAGTGAAGTAAACATACGATTTTCACGAAACACTTTTATTAAACGCAATATTATAACCTCGGGTAACTGATTAATACCGTGTATTGCCTCCCCTAGCAACTCTAAGGGTTTCTAATCTACGCGGCATACTGGAAATTAGGTTTCTTATTCTGTCCATTATTTGAGGCATTTTATATAATTTTTGTCACTAAAACTTGTTTAATGCTACTTAATTAATGACAAAACGTCAAATGCGTTAAATGACACAACGTCAAATTGCAAGTGGCAGTTGTTTTTCAAAGGCAATATGATCCTACAAAGAAATATGGGATAAACGTAAATGATAAATTAAGAAAGTTGGTATATACAAAACTTAACCTGTAATTTGGACAATTTTAGAGATAAATCAATGAATAAAAGAACAATATGCTCGCAAGAGAAGCATCTTTCATATAGAGTGTTACCTACTATAACATTACTTGAGTCAAAATGAGTAAAATAACATGACTCGAGTTTTTCCACTACCATCCAGGAGGCTTTGAAAAAAATTCGACGTCTTTAATTTTCTTTGAAAAGCAAAGGAATTACCTACAAACACATAAAAAAAATTAAAAATCGGCCGACTGGTTTATAAGTAAAAAGAAAACAAATTTAGGTCAAAAATCAAGTGCGTCACTTTTTTTGGAACTGAATGTATATTGTTGCTTTGTACCAACTTACAGTAAAGCAATCGAAAGGCCTGCACTTTCCGAACCTATACATATGGCTTGAATTTTTATTCGCATAAATACTTGCACACTATTTGGTTAAAGTAACTCGTACCAGTCTTATCACATTTGTATACATACACGTATTTATAAATATGTATAAGTTTGTATGTTCAATCGTATTTATTCCTCTTTGAGGACTATTATAAAACTTACCCACATGCAGAATATAATTATTGCTAAATTGACAACTCATTGCATTGTTTTCCTTATCTCCCACTTGATCACTCGGTATTAGCAACGTCGCTGTTATTGGCCAGGTGCATATATAGCGGCCAAATGTTTGGCTATACACCTTCACCACCAATGGTTCAATAATTATATTAACATCATTTTTATTTTAGTTCTATATAATTATCTATCAATTGTATTAATTATTATTGTTTATTTGATAACACTAATTAATATGTATTTTAAAAGGAATAATAAATTTATGTTCAAAATGAGCTGATTATCTGTGTGAACTAAGAAATATGAATTGCATGTTAAAAAATAATTTTAAATTTAATAAATTACCTCAACATATTCTTAGAGTGCTTTATATAAATTTGAATTAATGTAGATTATAGTATTTATAATTATTAGTATACAGGGTGAGGTGTCTTTAATGCAGAATATTAAAAACTGGGACCACCTGTGGATTGGAAGCTAAGAGATTAGTGTTGCCAGATGTGAGCATTTTCTTCAAATTGAAGAATTTTAACCCTGTGAAGAAAATCAGATTTTCAAATCATTAACATGTGAAGAATTTTCTGATTTATTTAATTTTCAAGTTTTCTATATTTTATTCGATTTATATATAGTTGGATATATCGCTCCAATGTAGTGTAAGCATTTGAACTTTAAACATTTATATCAAACTGCTTTTTAATAAGCATGCCATTTTTTTGCTTTTCCATTGATGTTATTGTTACATGGAAAAGTGTGAATTATTTCTGAAGGGTTGGTGCAGAAATGTAATTGTGGTCGTCTGCCAATAGTGAACACTGTGGCATTGTACAGGTTGGTATTTAATTTTCACAATACTGTGCAGTGCACCTCGCCATTATGCAACACCTGTCCGTGCTTATTTAGATGAGCTTTTCCCGAATCGTTGGATAGGGAGAAGGGGGCCGATTGAGTGGCCATCCAGATCGCCTGATTTGGCACCCCTAGATTATTTCTTATGGGATACTTAAAAAGCAAAGTATACGTTACTTGACCGGTTAATTTAGAATATTTAAAAGTAAGAATTCGTCACGAGATACATCGCATACCTCCTGAAGTTATTAATAATGTCCAAAAAGAATTTATTAATCGTCTTAGCTGCTGTCAGGCTGCCAACGGTGCACAATTTGAACATTTAATTTAGTCGATTTTTTACATAATCATTATCATTTTCAGTATTGTGAAAATTAAATTTTAAAATCTTCAAATATTATTTTCTTGAAATTATTGTTATGTAACACCATAACTTTTCATGATGTATGTATGTAGAATAACACTCTCTTTCAAATGGCATGGTCAAAATTGGGGGTTGCTATTTAAAAAAATTGTCGATGACGTCATATCTCGAACAACGATGACGTCAAAAATATGGGTCGTATGACAAAAAGTGCTTTTTTTAGAAACAAAACTTCTTGCATCTGATTGATTGATATGTATTAAGCTGTTTTGAATATATTTAATAGGCTGTTGGCTTTAGTAGGGTATAATTTTCTGAAAAAAAAAAATAAAAATAAAAATAGAAAATTAAAAAACAAGTATTCTTATTGTTTGAATAAAAAGGTTTTCTAAATTTTTAATAATTTATTAAAGAATTAATAGTATTTCAAAAATATTTTTAATGTCAAAAATTAAAAGTTTTCTAAAATGTATAAAAATTAATATTTCTCTCTTTATAATAAACTTAAAATTATATTCAACGATAGAACAAATTTCTGAAGAAAAATCGGTTGTTACTATTGAATAAAGGATTGTGAAGTTGAACACTTTTCTTCTTCCCTTTGAACTTTATTTATCTTTATTAAAACGGAGATTCTATAGAACTGATTAAAATTATTAATTAATGTTCATATTTATACTAATTTCGAAATGCATTCTTAGGGAAATTTAGAGTTGTTGTTGAAAAAACACTTCTTTTGAACCTTGTCGACCATTCGCAATTAATTTTTATTGATTCAAGTCTAGCACTGAAGAAACAATAAACATAATTGTAAGATGTCTGTAAGGTTATAGCAGGTGTGTATGAACAACAAGCGTATATTTCTGTAAAATTAGGTATACCATCTGGAAATACTGACTCGGGTTTTGGAACAATTACATTTTGGCCACAACTGTGATTTATTTTTTCACTACGCAATTGAAGTTCAATTTTCTTGACAAAACACGAATATAGAACTTTTTGATATAAGACTTTTTTTCTGAATATTTCCCGAAATCTGTATTTAATTTTTTCTGCATTAAACACGCCACACCCTGTATATCTCTTCGAAACTTCAAAATTATTTACGTTGTATTATAATACAATTTCTTTTAATTACTGTTTTGATTATCCCACAATTGTACCTAAATATCTAATATTAATGTGGTTTATCAGGCTGTTGTGTCCTGAGACAATTTAAATAATACAACTTTAGCGTATGTACAGATGTGGACGAAAAAATATTCGCAATCGATATATTTAAAATGGTTTAAAGTGGGAAACTGTTAAAATCCCGTTTTATAAACAACCATAAACTGTTTAAATTAGAGACTTTTTACAGTTGAAGTAACTTTTTCGCTGACAATTTTAAACACTAAAGCGTCACACTAAAGTTCTTCTAAGGATGTTATTCGAATGAAAAATGTTGCTTAATATTTTATAAAGCAATTACAAAAAAGGGAGGTACCTAATACTAGGATGAGTAGGATGTATACAAATAGTCACAGATGCTGTGAAGTAGATAAATATACCTACCTGAGTCTGTACCTGACATTTTGAATATCATGTACAACAGATCTCTGGATTACTCCTAAATTATTTGGTAGGGATTATTTTATTCTTTAATAAAATTGAATCTTGAACAAATTTTCATTATGCTTTACTCTAGTCTAATCTTAATTTTCCGTTAATAGACGACCTCTTCTTTGTTGAGTTATATGGTCTTAACGACAGGTAAGAGCATTATAAGAAAATTATTGACATCATCATTATTTTATCCTTGCAGGTAAAATTTTGAAGTACTTGTAAATTTTATTATGTTATATCGAACTTACCTAATTAATTTTAAGTAAAACCGTACATTATTAGTGTTGGGTAGTTTTGTATTTCAAATCCCAAATGTGATGGAAATACAGAGAAAGATGAAGAAAATATAGGACAGAAGAAATAAAAATAATGAATGATATTTAACATGTATTATTACGAAACTACAGGCTATTTCTGCATTTTTAGGATTGCTTCTTCAGGTGGTCTCCTTTAAGTTGAATCAAATATCTAACTATAAAAATTATTATACAAATAGGTCAGATCTCATCTATTGTGGTTGAATTTGTCGTGTTCCCACTGCCAAAAAGTGAAGTTAGATATTTATAGAGTGAGTAAATTAGATTATTTTCTTTAGATAATTATTGAATAGAGCTTCGTCTGTGGAATTGTTCATTAGCATACCTAGATGTTTGGTATTAGAGAACATACATATGACTTCATTGATAGGAATTGTAGGAGATTTGATTTATATTAGCTTAAAATACCTTTCTAAAACAGTAAAAAAATGTTACAAAAGCTAATAATAAGGAATATATGGGTAGATATTGTGGGTGTAATTCAACGCAGGTTGGGGCTTTTGTCCACTGAGTAGTTAGTTTCACAATATTATTAATACCTAAAAATATATAAAAATGCTTTACTCTTAGTCTAATCCTAATTTTCCGTTAATAAACGACCTCTTCTTTGTTAAGTTATATGGTCTTAACGACAGGTAAGAGCATTATAAGAAAATTATTGACATCATCATTATTTTATCCTTGCAGGTAAAATTTTGAAGTACTTGTAAATTTTATTATGTTATATCGAACTTACCTAATTAATTTTAAGTAAAACCGTACATTATTAGTGTTGGGTAGTTTTGTATTTCAAATCCCAAATGTGATGGAAATACAGAGAAAGATGAAGAAAATATAGGACAGAAGAAATAAAAATAATGGATGATATTTAACATGTATTATTTTTTCTAAATTAATTTTTTATTGCTATTTACTACTGATTTCATATATCGTTAAACACTTTTGTTTATTATGTTTTCACAATAAAACCGGTAATTTAATGGAGTGAAGTCAGATAGCAAAATTTTATAAATGCTTCAAATAACATTCTACATCTCTGGTAGGAGCAAATACAGACTATGTTATTTGGAAGCGGAATGAAGCGCTGAATGCCAATGAAAAGTAATGTAAGTTTGCTTAATAAAAAAGTTTAATTGATTTTATACAACTTTTCATTTTAATTCTTTCGATGAACTTAAACCTGCCTTCTTATGTATGTCCAATTAAACATAGGCAAGGCGCATATTGAGACGCGTATGACGCGTGTGTGGTGACACAGCACAGCACGTACTTTTGTAGCTTAAGGAAAGTAATGAGACAGCGCAAATTCGTGCCACGACGTTGCACAGCAAGACTCGCGTGTGACGCGAGGCGCTCAGCGCAGTGGCAGTGGCACAGTTTTTCGCGCCGTTCGCGCCACGTGTTGATAATTTTGAGGTTAGTTGTGTTTTCTCCCGTGACAATGAAAACAAAACTGATAGAGCTGGTAAGAAGGCATAGAGAGCTATATGATACCAGACATGAGAATTATATGAAAGCGGAAATAAAAACAAGATTTGGTGTGAAATTGCAAAAGAACTGCACTTTAAAGATGGTATATTTTGTAGGTAGAAAACTGTAATTTTTTCTATATTTTCATTAATAACTAAAAAATACGATTACGAAACTACAGGCTACATATGGTCCAAGTTTCAAATTTTTTCGCCCTTACGCTTTCTCAATACTGGTTTCCAAACTCAGGGGTCTATTTCATTTATAAATCCAGTTTTCTGTTTAAATCAATCATTTTTATAATAAACAAGAAAAATTAGAACGATGTGGCTGTTCGAAAGTCGTGAGAAGAATTGTCTTGCAATATGCGAAAGACAACGCTACGCGTGTCGCGCATTCGTGTCATCCTGGTCGGGTCACGTCATCTCACACGCGTCATACGCGTTTCAATTTGCGCCTTGCCTTACATTCAAATGATCTTCACAAATAAGTAATGGTGGAGAGCTTAATGCTTTCCTTTCTGGACATGCTTCATCGTCCTACGCTACATTTTCCTTTTCATTTTTTGGCGCGTAGAAATATTTTTTATTAGGCGTTGAATTCGTACATAGTGCAATACTTTTTCCATTTGCTCGGTGAGATGCACTTTCTGTGCTTATTTTAGGAGTCTATTTTGAAACTCTGTCAATTCCAATGTATATTTAACACAGTAACATTTAATAGTATCACAAATGATAAATTAACTCTTCTACACGTATGTACTGCGTTGTCCGAAAAGTAAATGGAAGTCCTATACAGATATAAAGCACACAGTTGTATTAGGTTACACATGCGAATGTCGTCTGACGTTACAGGACTTCGCTGTGGCGGCTACCATTTTCTGGGGGTGTGGCTAGAATAACATTTTAAATGCCATTTTAGGCTTATTTTTCCGCGAAAGGTCAGTTCGATTAAAATAATATATTTTGTTTTCGGCACACATTTGGAAAAATCATCAAATTTCCCCATTGCGATGTGTATCAGTATGGGCACCAAATACACATAATCATAACGTCCGTCTAGAAGTAGCGGGAACAAACTTGCTGCAAATTTTTTGTGTAAATAAGTAAAACTGTAGCTGACCTGTGCAAATAATATGAACATCTACTAAACTGCGTACGAGAAATGAAGTAAACCTACATCTAGTGGCCATTAAGGGCGCCGTATTATTGAAATAGTGTTTTCTACAATTACAAGAAATTTTAGACATTTAAGAACTGAACAATATAGAGTTTAGCAAATAACAAGAATGTTATCTCATGCCACCTGCGAATATTCAGAGGTACCGAAGTAAAATGAATATATAACGTCAGAAAGCGATCTCTCCAGCAAATTTTTAGGTATTCGAAATACGTATTTTATTAAATTCAACTATAGATATATACATTGTTATAACATAAACTTACATATTTCTGCATATAAGATTGTTCACTTTTGTTTATAAGTATGTGAAAATAATTGTTAAAATGTGGGGTTAGAATAGCAAAATAATGTGTCATACAAATGCATTTTAAAAGTTATTATATTATTTGAAGAGAGTTTAAATAGTAAGAGAGAATAAACACACATCAGTAATTTTATTTTTGATATTACTTTTGCTCTACGTGTTTAATTTTTCGAGATTTCAGTACCTAAAAAACACCACAAATTTGATTGATCTATCTAAATTTACTAACCTGGTTAAATAAAAACACTCTATAAATATCTAACTTCACTTTTGACAGTGGGAACTCGAAAATTCAACTACAATACATGGATCTGACCTATTTATGCGTTTTTAGGATTGCTTCTTCAGGTGGCCTCCTTTAAGTTGAGTCAAATATCTAACTATAAAAATTATTATATAAATTAAAATTATTTGAGATTAAATATCGACAATGTCAAAAGTGTTGTCTGTCAATTAATTTTAAATTAAATATGACAAATACCTACTTAAATAACCTTACCCTTGATGTAATCATTTTTTATATATATTTTTAGGTATTAATAATATTGTGTGAGATTAATTTCTTTAGATAATTATTGAATAGAGCTTTGTCTGTGGAATTGTTCATTAGCATACCTAGATGTTTGGTATTAGAGAGCATACATATGGCTTCATTGATAGGAATTGTAGGAGATTTGATTTATATTAGCTTAAAATACCTTTCTAATACAGTAAAAAGTGTTACAAAAGCTAATAGTAAAGAGTATATGGGTAGGTATTGTGGGTGTAATTCAACGCTGGTTGGAACTTTAGTCCACAGAGTATAGTTAGTTTCACACAATATTATTAATACCTAAAAGTATATATATTTTTTATAAAACATTTTCACAATGAAAATTATTATTGAATTTTACTACTTTTCTATTAATATAACAATGTAGTCATATTCGATTATTGTTGCCAGCTACTATCCTTCATCTATAAAAATTTTGGACTCGTTACTTTTGATAATATAAAATGACTAACAAAAATTATGCTTAGAGCCTCAATAATAATAATATTTAACGCAATTTTCGAGTTACAATCTTATAGCAGACACACCCTTTCAATTTATTTATGTGTATTTTCCGGCAAAGCTTGTGTAGATTATATTCTTCCTTTTAGGGCCTTGAGACTTTTAAGAATTTATGGCGCATGCTGTTATTCAGTCTGCTATGATATTTAATTTTTCGAATTATTGTGCTGTGGCCTGGGTAACTACTCGCCAGCAGTCACATAATTTATACGCACTTCCCTAGCCGCCTTAGCTGAGAATCTGGTTAGTTAGTTGAATGAGGCAGTCAAACCGCTTACACCTTGTACATAACTTTTTCCCAAAACTTAATCAAATTTAGTGAAACATTAAAAAGTTGTGATGATCTTCGAGAGATAAAACTCTGTAGGGTGAGCCCTAACAAAAATTTTAATTAATTTAATTTTTATATTTTGCCTGCTGACAAAAATTGCCACATTATTCAATTGTACAAATATCGGCAAACTTACAAAAACCACTTGCTTTATATTAATTTTCAGTAATACAGTATGCGCCAAAAGTATGGAATAAATTCAATAAAAACGAAACAATTATATTTTGGGAAAAATCCTCGAACAGGTCGATTTTTAATTTAAAAAATACATATTTTAGCGTAAAATGCGATTTTCAAATGTCATTTGTTTTCGAGTAATGACGTTATCGATTTTTTTAAATGGCAACACCATATTGTTTTCCTTGATTCTGAAAGATCGTTTAATTCTCTATCAGACAGTACTAAAATTTTATTTTGCCCTCTTACATAGGAAAGTTTTCGAGTAAATGACCATTGAATGTTAGAAAACGTAAATTTTATCCATAAAAAAGTAACAATTCTGAGGTATGTCAAATAAAATACAATTGATTAAATTTTATACTTAAATTAAATGTTCGAATTGCCATCCACCAACTTCTTGACAATGCGCATGTCTGTGAAGAAATTCTTCTTGCACATTATGAATGATTTCTGGGGTAACTCTGCGTATTTCGTCCCGAATGCGATTTTGAAGTTCTTCTAAATTACGTGGTTTATTAATGTACACTTTGGCAATTCGAACATTTAATTTAAGTATAAAATTTAATCAATTGTATTTAATTTTACATACCTCAGAATTGTTACTTTTTTTATGGATAAAATTTACGTTTTCTAACATTCAATCGTCATTTACTCGAAAACTTGTCTATGAAAGAGGGCAAAATTTTAGTACTGTCTGATAGAGAATTAAACGATCTTTCAGAATCAAGGAAAACAATATGGTGTTCCATTTAAAAAAAAATCGATGACGTCATTACTCGAAAACAAATGACATTTGAAAATCGCTTTTTACGCTAAAATATGTATTTTTTAAATTAAAAATCGACCTGTTCGAGGATTTTTCCCAAAAAATAATTGTTTCGTTTTTATTGAATTTATTCCATACTTTTGACACATACTGTATATAAGTAGAGGGCGATCCAGAATAAAATATTGAGGGTAGAACCGATTTTAATAGAGGGTCCTTCATAGAAAGTATTTTGATATGAGCACTCTCCCTCCCCAAAGAGGAATTACGATCCCTTAACAGGGGGTGGTAAATTTAGTTTTATTTAATTTCATCCAAACCCTTTGAATTAAGAAGTGAAATTTGACAAGGTATTTAGGCTGGTGAAACTTCGTCTGGCCGAGTATTTTTATTCTCCTCGTTCTGTCATATACATTACATTTTTTTTGGGATAACTTTTTGTATTAAAAAAATTGTTGAATTTAGAATGTTTTTTATCTCCTGCAATTTTTTTCCGCAATATCTACTTTACACATCGATATCTAATAGGTTTTAATTATTTTACATTTAATGGTTTTTATGGTTTTTTGATATCAGATATTGCTGTGTATTAAACATTTGGAACTAAATAACTATTGCTATTTTGATAAATTATCTTGTTTCTTAGTGTAAGATATATTTGTGATTAGGACAAAACAAATTTTATAAAATCACTGACCAATTAGGTGCAAGAGATTATTTGTTATTTTTTTTATATTTCAGTGGTATGAATACCCAATTAAATAGAAAATATATGTATAAATAAATCATTGTAGTTGCGTCAAGATAAGAAAACACAAAAACTGTACCTACGTTTAGATATTTTCTTAGCATATTTATTCATCTTGAAAATCATATTTACATACTTGTGATTTCAACGTGTTAAATGTACGTCTAATATATTTACATAAGAATCAATGAACGAAAATGTTAATGATTACATATTAACATAGTACATTAGCTCAATCAGCAATTTAAGTATGTAACTATTTACAGCTACCTTATGTTGGCGAGAACTCACCTACGATAATACCTACGAAGATATGAGATTTTAGCTGTGTAGTGACACGATACATACTGTTATTCATATTTCTGTACAGAGAATATATCTTTAGAAGTCATCATCACATTTACATTTGACTGAAGTCATCTGGCATTGAATACCGATATTAAATTAAAATGGAATAAATAAAGTGCAAGTTTATAATGTGATGTGTGAACGATAAGTCCAGTTTCTTGTTTTTCCTCTGTACTGTTATACCTAAGTATTAAAAGGATAGTAATGAAGAATTTAAAAACTGAAGAAAATCTACTAGAGAAGTATTGCAAATTAATGATCTCGAGATGAAAGCAAATATTTTTCCGAAGAAAAAGTCTATAAGCTATCGTCATGCAAAAGATACGTGCAAAATTATTATAATTTGATAAATTTGTAAAAGCGATTTTGCGACATAAGTAGTGATTCCTGAATTCAAAATATTAGGAAAGCATTTTGTTACAATTCCATCAACGATTGCATATGTAATAAAGTTTTTACTTGTTAGTAAGTATTCAAAATTTCAGACTTAATCCAATAAGGGATGAATCGGTGGACTATAATATGAATTACGGAGGCATCAGTGTTGTGTGAATTGGGCACATACAGTGGCGTAGCCACGGGGGGGGGGGGTTGGTTGGGTCATATAGGTAATGTCTCACTACAAACCTTCAATCACTCTATTCGCCAAGATAGCAACGCGGTCAGTGAACTAGATCTCTTACGGCAACCTTACAATAGTGTTCTAATTTTATTTTTGTCATTTTTGTAACAAATATTGTTCGTACCTGTTTATTATTTACATGTTTATGATGAGATTGTTTTTTATTTACTTTTTATTGTTTCAATTTATTAAAAATTATTATTTTTTTTATTAAAAAAATCTAGTTTGAAATACTTTGTTCACTGAACCCCCCCATGTCAAATTTCTGGCTACGCCACTGGGCACATATGTGACAACTCGTATAAAGAAGTTATTATAATTATTTAAACAAAATATAATTGTCATGTTTATAGCTGTTTACCCTAATCTGTGCCACTGTCCATCTGGATTTTCCAATAATATTCGAAGAGGTACAGGAGGATTTCCAGCTCCGCTGACGAAGCTAATTGCCTCCGTTGTTTCGAGACAAACCTATCTCTGTAAACTAAAGAATTTGATTGTTTCAAGACCTTTAGACTATCAAACTACCGAGCCGTAAGTGATCATGTGTCTAATAAACATTAGGTACAGCCAGTAAAGTATTGTAATAATAATGGCACTCTTTAAAACGAATTTAATCTCAACTCAACTTTTAACATTAGTTCTTACTTGTTCCATCCATCAATAAAGCGCTAATGAAATTTCAGCTCAGAACTTCTAAAAGTTTTAAAACATTTTTGATGGAGTGCCATCATTATTGCAAAAGCTTGTACATTCTGATCTTGTGATGACTATCTAAATGGCAATTCCAGTTACGCTTCTCATCCAGAACAAGTTTTAGATATTTCGCTTCCTTTGCAAACCCCAACAAGTTGGAAGGTTTTAAATTGACCAGTTTGCGTTTCCTTGCAATAACTATTTTGTGGGGGTTCACATACATCTGTTCCTTCTCACAGCAGCTTAGCATACTTCCTGAAGTGCAGATGAAATACTTTCTTTAGTGGTTTTTCTTAGCAATATGGCCATATAAACAGCAGAGAACCTAAGCCTGAACGTTGACTTACCAATTGTCCCCAAATCCCAATTATCCTCAAAGGGTAGCGAGCAGCGCAACAAAAATAGCTATGTATCCACAATGTGCAGATGTAAAAATATAATATGCAAATAGCTAGTTACTTGTGAGGTTATGTTCGAAACAGTGCTGCCAACCACTCGTAGTTGTCGCGTTTTTTATAAATTGTAAAAAAGATGTTTTTTTGATAAATTGTAATATACTTTCCAATGAGCCGTGAAATCAAAAACAAAGTTGCCTAAAAATATTATATATTTTTGCCATCTAAAAATGTTTTTACAATTTATTGGTAAGGAACAATTAGTTAAGCATAAAAGAATAGCTATTAATGTAACAAGTTGGGAAAATAGTGTTAGAGTTTAAGCACAGGACAGTGCTAAAACTGACAAGGCTAAAAATAATAATTATTATTATTTAATGTAATTTTAAAGTTTGGATTGTCAATGATACTTTGCCCATCCTTACCGAATACTAAAAGTTCAGTTTTATTTTCATTAAGAACTCGACTATGGGCACAAACTACTTGAGAAAATGTTTCAAGGTCTTCATTTACATTAGTTAAGGCCAAATCGAGATCAGATATAGGAAAGGAATATAATAATTGCGTGTCATCCGCATACTGGTGTATATAACAATGTTTAAGATAACTCCAAAAATCAGCAGTATAAATGGAAAAAAGAATCGGCCCCAAAACGCTACCCTGTGGCACACCTTTTGTTATGGGCTTGTATTGTGATAACTTATTATTAATCATGACACATTGCTGCCTATTACACAAATAACTTTTAAAAAATAAAAGGGCAGTAGCACTTACACCAAAATATCTCAATTTACTACATAAAATAGAATGATCTAACGTATCAAACGCCTTACTTAAATCTAAAAGAATTAAAAATGCATTTTCTCTTCTATCTCTACTCCTAAATAATTCTTCTACTTCTACCACAACTTGGACCAAAGAAAAACATATAGAGAATTTTACAGAAAAGGTATTACTAGTCCATTTCCTGAAGCTATCCAGTACGTTAAGGCCGTCAACTTTGTGGAGTAAAATATTCGAGACTCCGCACCATGATTTACCTTTAATAAAAACGTAGAGATTAGCAAATTTACAAACTTAATTGAATTTTTAAAAAAGAAAAATCGGATATCAGCCAAATAAATAAAAAATATTTACTTAACTGGAAATAGAATGATTTATGAAACAAGCCGAAGATAAAGAGGGATCAATTTTTTAGACATATTTTGTGAGCACTCAATACAACACACCACCGATTTTTCTTGACATATCGAAATCAATACGATTAGAGGTATGTCAAAAAAGATAGCGGAATTCTTTGGACTCTCCAACGCCAATGAATACATTGACCATTCCTTCCGGCGCAACTCTGCAGCAATGTTGGCAGAGTTCATGCAAAAGCTTGGAGTATTGCCACTACTAGCAATTTATTCATTCTGATTATTGGTACTTGCATAGCTGTTAGAGAAGAGTAGTAGTAGTAGTATTCACTTTAACAATTTACATAATTGTACCTTTCATAAAATAAAATATCACTTTTAGCACTTATATCATAAATAACAATTCTTTTCCTGAGATCTTTTGCTCATCCAACGAGTTTCTGCCGTTCACGACTGACCATGTCGATTTAACTAACTGAATAATTTAGAATCATAATATTTGATGGATGAATCTGTCACCTGCCATTTACTATAAGGTGATATGGCATCTTATTCTACGTTATTTTCACTGACGAGCAGAGGACAATACATTTTGTGTTGGCGTATAAATTTACTCACATGAATGAAGAAGTACAAACAAAATTGAAATCTTTTCTGGACAATCTGAAAAACACCCGTCCATGTGTAAGTTTGGTGTGTTTCGAATTGTTATTATCTAGGTAGATAAATAATCATCAAGAAATAAGCTTCGACCACTGGTGGAAGAGCGATACTCCCAAAATATCCCACTAGCAGTGCGGTGCCCAGAGATATCCGACACGGCATGACGGGCAGCCTTCTCGTCGGTCTGCTGGAACTGAGCCGAGCCACGGCGTTCAGTAGTTACGCGATACGCGTATGATGAGGTTGCCAGCCCAGCAATTTGATGTTTTGAACGGGAGGGCCAACAACCTCCGGCAATTCGAAATCATCTGTTTCGTTTTCGATGTTACGTCGGGTGTGACTGTTTCGTGTGTTTTTTGAATTACCGGCTCTGTGAAACTGTTTTAGCGTCGTTCGTTGCTTGTTTGCGTATAATGCTATGCAGCTGAGTTGAATTTACTTTTCTGTTGCCAGAGTGATGAATTACAGTGATTACTAATACTGTTTGGATTAAACTTTGTTGGATATCTATCGAAGCTGTGTGAATGTGGAATGAGGTTAGTGTTTTTTAAGGTGGATCAACATGTAACATCTCCAAACATAAAGATAATTTGTAATTGACTTTTGAGAACAGTCAGCTGCTGCATCATGCAGCAACTCCAAAATTATATTTTATTTAACCTTTCTATTAACCTGACCTGGGAATGAATCCAAAGAGTTACTTACAGCCTGCTGGTCTTAATTACTGACAATTTTTACTCAGGGGGTCTTCAACAGTGCAACAAATAAGAACAAAGGTTAGGTCTCATACAAATTTCCTAGCCCATTGTTAATCAATCTGGCATTAATTTGATCAGTGGTGAATATTTTTTCTGTCTTAACAGCAGTTATTCAATATTTATGTTAGAAATTTACCTCCATGTCACATGATACTAATAATAGACTCGTTAGTAGAATGACTAACAAAGTTTTCCTCTTTCGTAATAGGAATTCCAGGAATATATTTGGTAAAAATTAGTCTTATTGGTGTTATCATCGGTTTTTAATTGTAGCGTGAGTGAAAACATCAATCTTTCTTTTTATATTACACTTCTTCAGTAATATTTATTGCACAGTCGAACTGGTATAGCATCTTTGATCTCGGCAACATCTGTCACATACTTTGTACTGTTTTCAAACAGCTGACAGCGACATTTGGTTAAAAGACAGTGTTCTACTTAATCGTTTACCAGGCGATATAATTTTTTTTATTGGGATTGCTAGGCCATATTTCTTTCCTAGTGGTGCCGTGTCTATTTATAGCAAACGTGGTTACAGTTTATGATCGTCATGCGTTTATCATTATAATTGTTATTGTTATTACGGTATGTTCACCCATTTAGCCTACGTGACGCTGGATAATACGCGAATGTAACATCAAAAGTCGATTGCTCGCGATTAGATATGCCATTATTGGGTAATCGAATTTAGATATCAGGATTTTTTTCATATTTGAAATAGGTACTGGGTTTAGAGATTTTTTAGCACAAAGTGAGTGGCTAACAATATTTTTTTAGTTTAATCTTTGAGCAAAAAATTGAGGGTGACGTGAAGTGATAATCAATAAATATGAAGTTGGTTTAGACTCTTCTGTCAGGGTTGAAATATTAATGGGTCCTAATTCTTAGGTTTGATGACGAAGTAACACTGATTTTGTTTATTAATCAATATACAGTCGTAATATTGGTTTAAAATCTATATATTCTCCCTTCAATATTTTTAATCTATTTTTGTACACATCACACACATCACAACAACATTACCTTGCTGTTTCTTCATACTATTCTATCTACATTACACTAACTATAACCACTACAAAGTGCATCAAAATGTTCAACATAATACTCTTTTCTGCCAATGTGAATATCTCTTTTATGTTAGAAAGAATAAAATGGAGAACACTTGGAAAGGGACTTAGAAGAACTCTAATTTTTTATTTTTCAAATAAATATAAATTTACAAATACAGGGTGTTCTACGAGGTCTATGACAAACTTTGTCAGATGGTAGTTGGGTTAATGTCAAACTTTTTTTCTTATACTATCGTGCTGATACCACACATTTTGAACAATATTAAACTCTCCGTCATCAATGAAATCAAAAAGGTTGTTTTCCAAGTAAGTTCTATACAGATCTGCATTTAAACGATCATTTAAACAATGTACAGGCAGTAAATTATTGTTGAAAATTCTACCCCAAACCTTGACGCTGAAACGTTGCTGAAATCATTTTGATCTAATTGCATGCGAATTTTGTAACACCCAGATATGTTGATTATTTATCAGACCACATGACAAGCGAAAGAGATCCATCATTTTGTGCAAATAAACCAGCGACAAAATTCTAATCGCTGAGGAACATCTCCAATATGTAATGCTTGTACATTTTGGCAATGAAGGAAATGTAACATTTCTCTCTTCAGTACACGCCATACAAAATTCGATGATAAATAAAAATTACTTAATATACGCCGAATACGAATTGAATTTACAGAATGAATTCACTTCAGCAGGACGAATGGCCGTTTTGCAGCGGGGTTACCTTCTTCTCGGGGTCTACGAAATGATGCACTACAGACTGAGTGGGTTGATGTCTATTTGGGTTACTTCGTTGGTATTCTTGGGCTGTTTGTCTGACGTTCCCATTGGATTACAAAGACAATAACTGCCTGCACACTCTTCAGTTGTAAATAAATGCATTTTATTTTTTATTTAGCACTGTTCTTTATTTTGTTAATGGACTGTAGTTTTTGTGAAATTAGAAAGACAAAATTTTAAATACGGTAAAAAAAATAGCTTGATCAAGTGCGAGAGAAAATTTCACTCACCTTTATTCCAGCGATATATGATTCGGGGCTGAAAAAAACAATTTTGAGTTTCAGCTTATCGGAAAAAACACTCGATGCAGGAATTGTTGCGATCACGTGTCAGTGGTTTAGCGGTAGAGTTCAGTCTTCGTTCTTCGACTCACGCTACACGAATGTCCCAGCTAGCAAAGTAGTTCTATAAATTTAGAGTAATAGGAGTTTTATATTCTGTTAATATTTTATAGTTGTATTTAGAATACTAAATTGTTGCATTAATGTGGCACATGAGACTATTTTGCCTTCAGAAACTGATTTGTTTTTTAAATTTGTTGCAAGAACGTTCTTAGAGCATAATTTATAGAGTACTTATAAGGTAACTGCTAATGTATCCCTATAAGTGTGTACAATAACACAATTTTACAGCAACGGTGCTTATAGAATCAAATTACTGTAAAACCGATGCAAAATTCTGCTTTATAGAATTATACCATCTCCTGTGACACTCTTATAAAATTATTCCGTAATGTCGCTTATAGTTTAATTATAGAACTATTGTATAAGGCGTTGTTAAGTTACAATTCTGCTGCGGAAAACAAATTACAAATATGGAAGCTGCTATCGAACTTAGGAGAAAAAGCTCTTTAAAGCAGTTTAGAGAATAATGATTATACAGTTGTTATAAAATCATTATAGAGTAAATAAGTAACAAAAGCCTTTTTGTTCTATAAAGAAACGCTATAGAACTATCATTTTTTATGTATGTAGATTTCCCATAGCCCCATCTGACGAGACCTGCCTGTAATAGTACGAAATATTTTGATCAAAGTGTAATGGAGAAATTTATATAACATAGTCGTGACTTGTAAAAAATATTATCTGCTTGCAGAAAGAAAATTTCATTATGATAGATAAGATTTATTTGATTGTTAAGAGAAATTGATTTTCTTATAGAAATTTAGTAACATATTTAATTTAGACCAATCCAATCCTTTTCCATTTGCACTTCTAGATGTTAAAGAATTTTATTAGATTTATTAAATAAGATTGAAATAAGTGAAATTACCACAATAAAATATGACAACACTGTGAATATTAAGTACTTGCTTTCGAAGCATATTTGCTCTATAATCATTACAATCGACACAAAAATGTCATATTAGTGAGAATCCATTGGAAGTCTTTCTTTCTGTCGCCATATTGTGAAGAAAGAAAAAAAAAATTAATTAAAAATATATACAATATAAATAGGTGAAATGATGTCAATAATATGGATATACTTACTTTCTGACTATTTTATGTACAGTTGGTTGTTAAATTCATCAATTTAGAAAACATTTTTTTTATTAAATTTCCAGCATCATAGGAAATATAAGGTTAACTGAGGGCGCGTCAAAAAATTACCATTATGTACCACATATTTTACCACAAAACTTTTTCCGCATTAAAAAGTACTGCTCCCTGATGGACAAACAAACTAAGCAATTCGTAATGATGTAAGTAAGTACTCCTATGCAGGCTGATTAGGCCCATCTTATTGGTTTTTATTGGCCCGTCCATATTATTTCTAACATGTGCGATATAGAAACATTTTGTTTTTAAAGATACAATTAAACGATTTTAAAGTTCTTTAAGTATAACACCATGCAACACAAAAATTGTATAGCGAAGTGCTATAGAATTTTTATGAGATTGCTTTGTAACTGTGTTATAAAAATTCTTTAAGACTTGTGAAAACGTTTATTCAACAATTTAAATTCAAAGTATTTCCTGCAAGCTTTACAGAACCGTTTAAAGAACTAAAAGGTTCTATAAGAACGGTGCCCATTTTTATGGTATAAGTGTTGTAAGAACGTTTTGAAAATGTTCTTAGAACAAACATTGTTCTATAAAATTTGCTCTGGAAACGTTCTTACGATTTTTACAGAACAAGAAATTGTTAGCTGGGGTGTATCGCTAAATGTCGCCAAATGATAAAATAAAATTACACATAATAATTTTTGTTATAGCAACCATCATTTTTATTTATCAGCTTACTTTGATTGAAATATGAAATGATGTTTTTTAAAAATGCTTGTAACTTCTAAACGAAAACGAATCGGACCTATGATCATATAAGAAAAAATGATTGAAATTAACCCAGCTAACATCTGCCAAAGTTTGTCATAGAGCTTGTAGAACATCCTGTATTATGTAAATCATTGTAAATTGCTTTTTTCTTAATTCTTAATCGCTTTCAAAATTTTTGTAGCGTCTTTTGAATGTTTATTTATTGTATATGTTCGTTTACAATGAACTTTTCAGAGAAACTGTAATAAATTATAGGATTGCAAAATCGAATTATGTATATTATAAACATTGTTTTGCCAGACTGTAGAATTTAAAAGTGATACAATATCAAGAAAAAAATGAATCATTAGATTATAAATTCCAAACATTTGCGTAACAGAAAAGATTAAGGATTTTATGTGTTTGAATTATAAAATTCCTTACCTTTACGTTTTAGCCAACATTTTTTTAGTCAACAGTTCAATGAATTACAAGATATTACTTTTATAAATATACATACTAAAAATATACCTACTTACTTATTTAGGAATTTGATTGTACAGGGTGTCTCAAATTCGATAGTCTGGGCCTACTCTGAGGATACAAAAAATTTAAATAAAATTTGGAACACGTGGTGTTAAATAGGATGAGGTAAGCTCCATTTTCAATCGAAAGTATTATCTTTGGGATTTGACCGAGGATTTGACAGTTCTTTCTGTCAAATCCCAAAGATATTGTCATCAATTATATTTTGTCCAGAAATATACTCAAATTTGCTTCCTGTTAAAAAGCTCTTTTGTTTTCGAATAAACTTTTATTTGAAATTTTTTCTATATTATTTCCCATTTAAAAGTTATAAGCAATATCGTCCTAGAGTCTCAAAAGAAATACTACTTAAAAATCACATTAGCGGTGCAAGGATCAAGTAGTAGTTGGGAAATAATTGAATGGATGAATAAAATTATTAAACTCCATAAACCTTTAATACAGTTAAACCAAAAATGTGGTGATAACAATAACTAAACTTAAAAAATGAGGCAAACACCCTCATACTACACACATAGTTATTCTCACAGTAGACTCATACTATCGAGTTTGATACACTGTACGTTCAAGTTTTTGCAATATTAATGGCACCAATAAATATGCATTTTGCGACATTTTTTGAACTGCAGGCTTATTCGTAATGAATTCTACTTTCAACTTTCTGCATTAGTTCTTAGTTATTCTAATCACCAATAGAGGCTGGAGCTCTAAGAAAGTAAAAATGTTTTGTAAAGGTAGTCTAATCATTGGTTATATAAGCTTCATATAAACTCGATGGTCTAATAATTATGATCTGTAAGAGACATTTGACAATCTAGAAAATGGAGGTTATGTTTTCATAAATTTGGGAATCAAAACTGATGAAAAAGCCAATAAAAAACGTAAGTTTAAATGTTTTTACTTATATCTATAGATTTTTATTTATAATAAAATACTTGTAGGAACAAGCCAAAAATGGTACCTTTATTGAAGTTTCTGAAAACAATGTGATACTTTCTATCCAGAATACGGTGTATTTTGTGGTTTCAGTGTTAGTGTTGTAGATAAGCCATTTTTGTGCCAAAATTTTAATGGATAATTTATTTATTATTAAGTGTATATTTTCACAATTGTATTAATGATAAAAACCAATATACGAAGATAAAAAGTAAAACAAAGACTACAGTTTCGACAAGAATTCAGTGAATGTAAGGTTGTTTTAATTTTCAGTTTGACGTTAAACATTGCTATTACATAGGGATATTATTATTGAACTATCGCTAGCTCATCTAGCAAATAAAAATTTGACTAAAAAAACTGCTTTGCAGTAAGCATTGATTAGTAGATTGTATGGTTTTTTATTATAAAAAATTTTGAAACTCTTTCCATACGATTATGTTAATAACCTTTTGCCACCTATGTTATGTAAAAATATTTAGAGCTATCACATTTGCTATGAAATTGTCCAAAAAAATGTTTAAAAACACAAAAAATTTGAGCATTTAGGCACTATCGCCCTTGTTTTATCCACCGCTAGACATTCCTATTTAATTTTTCAAAAAGGGCATTCTAGACAGCTTTTGTATTGACAAACATGCAAGGAATATAATTTTTATTGATTTTTTTTTCTAGAATAACACCGAAAGCCACACCATGATCTTATTTTAGAATCATGGCCGTCTATTTCATCCCTTCTAAATACTTCTCGTACATGAGTATATTCTGTACCTATATTTACCTGCGTGGGTTGCTACCAAAAATGTACGATACGGAAATAGAACATTATTGTCGGCAGTAAGGGTTATTCAGAGGGGCTCGTAAAACAAAGAAACAACATTTAGAACGCTTCGCTTGTTTCCGGATCTGGTTTCCTTTAGACCAGCCTAAAATATTCCAGAGTGTAATATACTAAACAATAGTCTAATAAATCACAGTCATATGTGATATGTGTACCTACGTAGTGTGGTTATTTTTCCACTAAATTTTTTCCTAGAAATAAAAGCTATTTTTATATTACTTATAGAATGTGTCTAAATTATTGCGCTAAACTGAAACAGGAAATATAAAAAGTAATCAGAAAAGTGTATAAAACAAATTACAGTGCATAACATTTTTTTTAAGAATTTCATAATAGGTAATGAAATCCAAATAAAATCGGCACAATTTTATTTTGTACTACTATGTGGGATTGCAAAATAACCCCGTTATTCCTTGTTCCCGGTTCGATTTGTTAATTCTACGAGTACTTGGCTTATATAAGACTTTTATTAATTGCACAGGACCACCAAAACATCAAAACTAAAACTACTTGCTTGACATACATATATGACGCTGACATATGTGAAAAACATATATGTATATTCAGAAAAAAAGAAGCCTAATATAGGTACGCTAACATAATATTTCACGGCCCAAATAAAAATTCGTTTTTCTCAAATATAAAATGTGACATAGGTACATTTTTCATTGAACCCTCCAATTGCGCGTGAGGTATAAGCATATTATAATACTAAACTTTACTTAAACAAGTTTTGACTGAACAGGTTACTAATTCCAGATTATATCTAGGTCTAGGTATATGCTTAAACGGGTATACCAAATAGATATTCTATGTTCAAAATGTTTTTCTATATGCCTCAAATTTAGTTTTGTTTTAACCTCTTCCAAATCTCTCTTTGATTGCATTTCTTTCACTTTTCAATTCTTTGTATAGAAATATTGCAGCCAGTGGCGTAGGTTTTAGATAACAGCAAGAATTTCAGAATTTCGGCGCCATTAAGTATATTAGAAATGTATTTAATGTATGTATCCTAATTATATATCAGAAGAAAAAATATTTATTTTTTATACTCACACTTTGTTATTTTCGTTGCCATCATATTTATTTCCTGGCGCACTATGAATTATTAAAAAATAAGCAACAAATAGATCAAAATTAATTCACTTCGAAACGTGACTTGTGTCTCCGATTATTTGTATAGGTAGTCATGATTTTATTGAATTTGATTTAAATGTAAAAATTGTACTAAAATACAGTAATGTGTGTCAATTTCACTGAATTGATTCCAAAGAATGAATTTTTATAGTGTCATCTTGCTTTTAACACCAATGTTACATTTTTAACGCGGTTTCTTTTCCACAATGTGCTGTTTTAAATTCAGTACGCAAACATTAAAAGATCTACTTTTAGATGAAACCAATTCATGGATTGCTTTCTTCTTATAGAGAGATGTTGCTCCATTGCCATTTCATGATAATATAGAGTAATTAATTCCTTTACTGATTAAATTCTACAATATTTTTTTGTCGTATCTCTTGTTATCATCATGATATCATCATTAACTTTCATGGCATTGCCTATTATGTATCTTATTTTATTTCGGCTAAAAAATGTAACCAAATTGAATTATACCCGAAAAACATATAGCAAACAGTATATCTGGTGGGCCGCTTTTTCAGACTGTACTCCAAACTCTTGTCTATGCCGCCGCTAAGAATGACCCAACCTCAGTTTTATACGCGCGTTTGTCATCAGTGTTGCCTGTTGGTATCATTTAAAACCACCTTTATAAAACTAATGAAGTGTCAGAGACCATAACTGCAGTAGAAAATAATGTTATAATAACAATTTGTTTTTCTATGACCTTATGACATATTAGTCTCAGCATCAATGACTTTTGACATTGACCTAGTTTAAGTAATCACCTGCATGGCAACAGGATGATATACGGACAAGAAAACAAATAGTTATCGTTATTTAACGAAACGAAAATGACATAATATGTCCGCTTCATTTTATTACATTTATTTTAGTTAATAGTAAGTTAGTTAAGTAACTAAAAGTCATGTATTTAGCCTTTCAAATCTTGTATTAAAGGTTATATGTAGCGGTGGCAATATAGGTTTGCTATGACGTATTATTCATTTTATTGTTTAGTTTCACAAGAGTATGCAGACAAAGAGTACTCATGCACACTCTTTTAACTACTAGGGTTGCCACATTTCCTTGTTTTGGAAGGATAGTCCTTACTACAGCCTCGGTGTCCTTCCGTCCTTACTTTTACTAGAAATCCCCTTACTTGGTGGAAATTTAAGTGCATATTAAGATTTAATCATTAGAACGCAAAGTAACGAAATATTAAAAATATATATTTAAATCCAGTGAGAAAAAAATGGCATAATAATTCAATTGATGGCCTCTATTCGGTAAAGCATCAAAGAATATTCTCATTTGAAGATGTGAAAAGGTGGCGACTCTAGTAACTCCGTGTACTCACGTTCTCATTTTTGAAGTTATAGTTAATTACAATGGAAAAGTATAAAGAAAGAGTGAAATACAACTAAAATTTACTGAAGATTTAGGTATTTTATTATCATTTTTATTACAGCACGGTACTGCTGCGTACTCTTAAATCCACAGATGCGTACTCTTTGAGAACGTGCGATCCTAAGAGTACGCGTAACTAGAATTTTAAAAAAAATCAGTTTTTTTTTCTGATCAAACTATAAAAGGTTTTAGTTGTTTAAGAACGGTCTAATGTGATTATCGTGTTAAGTGGAGAAAGGTCAAGGGCACCCTCCATATAAATATAATCCATATTCAAATTTACACCCTATATATGCATACCGAAACGATAACTTAGGGGTTTCTTTGCAGAATTATCGCCTTCCTTTTAGCTTTATAGTTTTCAGATAAGGTGTATAACATATATACCTAATTAATGGAGGAATTCAACCAGTATTTACTGTCAAAAATCTTCAGAACAAGTATTAGCCAGTTTGGAAAATTGAATTAAACAAGTTTCAGTCTAGGAATAGTGTTATTTTTTAACATTGCAAAACTTTACTTAACACATGTATATTAAATTAAATTATAATTAAAATTTAACCTAAGTCCTAAAGTTAGATTTTCCCGAACTAAAAATAAAAAATGATTAAAGTATTAAAAGATTTAGTAGTACCTTTCTTAAATTAACTGGGTATTGTTTGAAATCAATATTAAAAAAATTCTTTCAATTGTAACACATATTAATTTTGTAAACTATGACGTCAACCGTTACGGTTAATAGTGAAGTTTGCATATATCTACTGTATTTTAACAAATATTAGCTTTGAAGATACAATAAAAACATGTGAGGCGTTAACTTTGGAAAGCATACAATCATGCAACATAAATTAAATTTACCAAGTAATAATTAAATTATAAAAGTTAATTAAAAATACCTAACGCAAAGATGAGCTCTATTGCTGATATTATCTGGAATAACCACAGTATTTTAGAATATATAAAAATTTAGAGGCATACTTCAAGTGCTATGGTTCTGGTGGTTATAACATTTATAATGCGGCGACATATATTTCTCTCTGGGATGTTTTTCATTTTAAGGTGCTAAAGAGATTAAAATGTAAATTAAAAGAGGCACAGTACTTTCCGGCTCTCACGTTTACTTCAAATGTACTCTTATCTTGTCTACACATTTCATAAATACGTAACCAAGTCCTTGGATTGAAAAAATAATACCTGTTAACGACGTTATGGTATACAATATCTTACATGTACATATCTAGGGTTTAAAAGAGGGATAGTAATTTTAGTACGCGCCTATTACTTATTCAAAGAGCAAGTGACATGCAAAAATAGCTCAATAAAATGTTAATATAGAGAATCATAAATAACCCACATTTTTAAATTATGTAAACTGGTCCTGTACACTCAAGAAATGTTCAAAATTATATCCGCCTTTTGCAGTTTGCTTGTATCCCGTGTGTTGTGTTAAAGAGATAAACAAAGCCTGCAAAGATGAAATTCTGTGTACTTTGTCGAATTTTGCTTACACGCTCCGTACAGGATGTCCCAAAGTTCCAAACCTGTCGCTAGGCATTTTTCTCGAAGAAATATTTTTGGTAGGTGAAAACAAGTGACAATATCTGTTAGGCATACACCTAAGCTTCGTTTGTGTCTAATTTGTGAGGTTTATAACGAGCGGCACCATTTTTTTTCTCGGACTCCTCTGGATTATTTTCTGTGGGGAGCGCTTAAGAACGTTGTCTATAAGTAAAGGTCAGATAATATCGAGTAGTGAAACAAAATATAAGTACATATATTATCTACAGGGTGTTAAAAAAGAGTATAAAATATTTCAGGAGGTAATAGTATAAACCGAAATAAGCAGAAAAGTCTTAACAAACATGGGTCCGCAAAATAACGGTTGCGGAGATATGGACAACTATTCGTTTTTCAAACATTTTGTTTTATTAGGAATAAACAAACAAAAAACAAAGTTACAGAAGATGTTCAAAGTGCCCTCCGTCCATTTCCAAGCAGGCACGACATCTTCGTCTCAACGATATTCGAACTCTTTCGAAAACACCCTCCTTGGTTTGGATTTCTTGACACTTTTGATTAATCCGTAGCTGCAGCTCTTCCAGGCTATTTACAGGAGTACACTAATGTCTTCAAATATCCCCAAACAAAGAAATCTAGAGGGTTCAGATCAGGCAATCTTGGAGGCCATAAAACAGGTCCGGCCCTTCCTACCCATCCTACCTATGTCCTAATGTATTTGGCACACATATAGACGAAATAACATCAAAACTTTATCAAAATTTAAATATTGATTTTAAAGAACAAAATGTATTTACTTATCACTATTCAAATCTAATTAAGCTAATTTCATCTAAATATTATGTAACTATCAGAAGTCACTATATTACAATAAAAATGTAATTGATAAAAGTATAAGTTTAAGAACAGCATATTATGAACTATTTACTTTTATTTGTCACCGTTTTATCCGATTCCGCCTAACTTTAGCTTACAGAAAAATTATGTCATGAATAATAAACGGTGTAATTTCGCACATGTAACATTAAATGTACCACCCTGTACAATTTTACTTAACTGATGTTTTATTGTTCTGTTCAATGGTCGACAGGATATACACATTAAATAGCTTTATGTATTAAGCCAATTTCTAATCCACAGTACCGTTATGACTCCATAGACCAAATAGGTGCTGTACAAATAAAGCATAAAATATACAACTAGAGAGGCGAATAACATCAGAGATCTACAAATGGACTGTGCAGGGTACCTATTTCGGCAATCTTTGGTTACATAATAGTCCATAAGACTAAGTAAAATCAAAATTTTTAAAGAAGTAAAACTAAAACTTACATATGAATATATTTTTTGGAATATAGTCTAAAGCCTGGTCTACACGTAATATTTTGTCGTCAGTCTTACACGATCATGCCAGATTTGTCAAACAAAACGATACATGTAGCCTTCAGGTTTGACAAATTTGCAAAAGACGAATGGGCTGAAGCTTTGTGTATAAGCAAAACAGGTATAAGTCTATACAGAGTATCACAAATTTGGTGGAATTTCAGGGTATCTCAGAAACTACAAGAGATAAAAGGATGCGGTTTTCTCATCATTGGATTACATTTTAGAGAAATTTTATATCTATTTGTTTTTGAGATATAGGACTAAATGAAAAAACTGCTTCTGATAGAGTTTTTTTACGTACAGTTCAGTGACGCACTTGATACAATGACAGTTTTAGTATTATTAAAGTGAATTAATTGCAGAATGCATGACCAACTATGCACCGCGCAATCAGTTTTATCAAATTAACTTTTTTTGACAATTTCCGAAATACATATAAAGTATCAACTATTATATATCATTATGACGGAAAAAAAATAGTGCAATTGAATGGCATAAAAATATGCAGGGTGCCCGACCAAGTGTTTGTTGGATCATCTAAAATAGACGGTACTGAACTCTACGTAAAAAGCTCAAAAGAAATTTCCACCATTCTGATACCTCACTTATTCTCTAAGATATAAAGAATCCCTTAGAAAGTTCTGATTACGGCATCTTAAGTTGAAAAGTAGTCTTGTGCTTCAAAAACCGCATACTTCTGTATTTTGTACTTTCCGAACTACCCTGCAATTACAACGAAATTGGGACACTCTGTAGATATGTGCATGTGTCAAACTTCGTTCTGTTATTCGTATTATTTTTGGAAAACAGATTCATTAATTAATTAAAGAAAATAATGTAATTTTTACTTGAACCTTAAATAACGTGATTTCTGACATTTTCTTGTAGAATATTTTTTTCAAGTATCTAGAAAATTAACTCCATAGGATTCTGTCGGGGAAGTTGATGTGCTGTTTATGGGGACTCGTATGGGGATGAAGTATTATAAGGTTATACATATCAACTACAACATTTTTATGAGTGAAAGTACATGACTTTTATTCTTTCATTGTTCCTAAGTATATTATTTTTTTGCGCTTCTGTCATGAAAACACACGCAGTTAGTCATCATAAGTAATCATAAATGTTTTTCTCTATTTTCTAATATATTTTTTCGAATTGAAACGCACATATTCTCCTGTCTGGAATTACATTTAAGCAAAACAGAACTCAAGTCAAATCAAGGGACTCACAGTCACCAATAATGAAACTTGACGGACTTGATTGATCAATTGTAATTATTTCCTCGACATACGTCATAAATTAAATTCTTTAAAAAATTACATACCTTCAAGGTACTTATTTGAGTTTTCAAGAGATATTTGACAAGTGATTTTTTTCTCTGGAGAATCAGATATCCTGTTTTCAAAAATCAAGCCTCTGGAGGTTGCAAGTACATAAGTAAAGTTACAATACGTATCTATGTCCAAACGTAATTTTCGGAGTAGGTTGAGATGGGAGAATGTCCCTCTCTTATAACTACTCCCGGGTCCACCGTGAACAACGTTAAATTTTTGGGCACATAGTGCAATTATCGTCACTAACAATTCTTCCTCCGCGGCAATCTCAGAATGACCGAGCCGAAGACTGAACTGACAGTCTTACTAATTCCCAAATCATGCAAAACCGACAACAAAACATTACGTGTAGATCAGGCTTAATACTATAAAATTTAGTTTTTTAGTGGTAGGTATAATGATCAGTTTCGATTTTTACATCACCAACGTTATGACAAAATTAATATTTTTGTCAAGTAATTAACTTTAAAATTTAAAAAAAAAATTGAAATACGTCCTATTTTTTTACCTCTTTGTTTTTTTTTTAAACTACCTGATTAATGACAGTTTATTATAATTATCTGAGTAATTTATTAACATTATTAATGTAAAATCATTGTTGCCATTAAACAATTATACGAACTTCAAAAAGTTTGATATCCTCGTGGTGTACGGTTTTTGCCAAGGAAATGGCGCAAAGCGTTAAAGAATGGGTTTCCGAACCGACAAATAATATCAAACCACCAAATACCAAGCTACGAAACATTTGCCAATATTGAACATCATTTTCAGTTTGGATCGTTGAAAAAGATGAGGAAATTTTAAAAGAAGCAGAAGCAGAGCCAAGTCAGTACCCGCAGCTTATCGCGTGAGTTGGAGCTTCCTAAAACAACTGTACATAATATTTTATAAGAACAATAATTATTGTTGTTACATCTATATCCCGTCCAAAAGTTTTAGGAAATATTAGCCACTGAGGCCCATCAGCGCCTTACATTTTATGAATTTATTTACAACAGGAGTATCCATGATTCAAATTTAAGTCATTTTGTTGACGAAGCGTGCTTAACCCGATCACCAACTTGTTTATGCGACAGAAACCCACATTAATGTTGCACAGTATCAGCATCAATTTAAAATGAATGTTTGGGCAGGTATTATTGATTGCTACATTATTGGCCTTGTAGTTATTGCAGACAGGATAGATGGAAATAGTTATTTACATTTTTTGCAAAACATTTTAACTCTGGAAAATGTGCTTTTTCATCAAGAATTGTGTACGATTGTGTCCCACTCAATTTTCAATTGCTAAACTGAACAACAACAAGTTGTCTTCAATAGAGATAGTTTGAATCCAAGAGCCTGTAGTCAAGTGTTGTCATTTATTTTGGAACATTAAATTTTGTGATCTTTCTTGTAAATTTAAAATTAGCTAGTTAACATTAATAGTTATTAATATGTCGGCATTCCGTCTTAATTTTCAGAAACTACCTAACACTACGTTATATGTTTTATATCCCTTGATTGATTGATGTAGTAATAAAAACCTGCAATTTCTTAATAAATCGACATTTAAAGGATTCGAAATGTGCCATTGATTGCGTCTGTTTTTATGTATTCGAAGGTTCCAGTACGAAACGTTAGTTACGAGGTTAGATAATTAACTAACCTTGGTTTCTGCCAAGCTTGGTTTACACATTTCCTGACTAGTGACTATACAACCTCATTATTGTGCAATATAAATTGTTGAATAATTACAAAACACAGGATAATTAAGACTTATAGCGTTCGGATTTGTTCAGTGAGCTCATAAAATCATTTATGGTCGTTGAATTAAGTGCAAAATAATTGAGGATGGATAATTCTACGGTCTACATGTAATTTGAAATATGCTAATGAGTATAAAAACTTAAAAGTGCTACTTTAATAATAATTAAATTATTTTCCAATAGTCATTTAATCATATTTTGAGATACACTTAAAAGAGAAAGAACATATCAGATGCCAAATTATCAGTTATAATTGTCCAAAAGTACACATTATTTGTCTTACCTAAGCTTTTGAGTTAAAAACAAGACTTGCTGTAGACTGTCAGGATTCAGGAGGCATCGTGAACAAATCTTCAGATCTACATTTTTTTATGTCCCTGATTGTTATATCTATATAATTGTATGCTCCTGGATCTTGATAGCCTACAAACGTCAAAATATATCTAATGATTGCTATTTATATACAGGGTGTTATAGATGATGTTAAAAAATCTAGAAGCAGGTTCTATTTTTAAAAATAAGAAAAAAAGTTTATTTAAAGATGTGTCCGGAAAGACTTTGTTTTCAAGATACGGGTTGTTTAAAATTTTCAGTCTTCAGAGACTTGTGCGGGAGAGGGACCGGCATATTATTATTAAGCAGGCCGCATTTGCACCCAGGAACGACTTACGATGGTAGGCCCTAACCACTATTCAGTGCAGGAATGAGGGAAACCTGGAAAATCTCATTAATTAGGGGGGTAGTCAAATATCAACCGGTATCAATCTCTCACATTGACCCAAGCCAACATTCTTCCACCCTACCATACCCGCAGAGAGGGCGCCAAACCTCTCCACGAATATAGCTTATATACGGTCTACCGGCAGGTGGGCTCAAACCAACACCGATCTGATCACCTCGATTTAAGTACTGACGCCTTAAACCGCGCGACCACTGACCGACCCAAGGGCTACTTTTACGTGTATAAATTTCTCTTGCAATATATACTAGCATCAGTGGCGTTCGTGCGGTTAAATACTCATCTTTAGCAAAAAATCCATTGATTTTTGGAGAAATTGATGTCGCTCTCTTAAAACCAAGTTAATTGTGCTTAAAAAGTTTCTCTTGGACTTTTTTTTCTGATTAAAAATTAATTTATTAATCATTAGAATAGACCAACTTTAGAATGCTAATTAGAAAACAGTAATCTAGATGGCATGTGTCAGTTTGTCATAAATTCCATGTAAGATTTAAACAAAAAAAGATAACACAAAATGTCAAGTGACTTGTGTGAAGTGTTTTAAGTGAATTATTCCTTTGAAGAATTGGCCAGTATACATTTTATGTATGGAAAAGCAATCGGAAATTCGAATGAAGCAAGGAGTCTATGAAAATGCATTCTTCAAAGAAATTCATCATATTTACTTATTTTGCAAAAAAATGTTTTAAAACTAACTAAAACACTTCAAAACCAAGACCTACTCCAAAGTTGCTCTGTTGCAGTAATTAATAAATTAATTTTTATCTCGTAAACGGTGCGTCAATAGGAAAAAGTTTTTTTTCACTTTTTAAGCAGAATTAACTTGGCTTTAAGAGAGTGGTACCAATTTGTCCAAAAATCAGTGACGTACAATATTTTTTTTACTGAAAATGAATATTGATCGGCATCAACGCCACTGATATTAGTAGGTATATTAGACAAATTTATACACGTAAAAGTTGTTTTGTTGTATATAGCGAAGAGCTTGTGTATCTCATCTCAATCCGTTTTCGAGAAATGAAGGCTATAGTATTTAAGACAGAAAATTTTAAACAACCTGTATCTCGAAGACAAGGCATTTACCGACCCATGTTTATATAAACTCTTTTTCCTATTTTTAAACATAGAACCTAGTCCTAGATTTCCTTAACATCATTTTGTAACACCCTGCATATTTCAAATAAAACATGTCTGTTATCTTCTTTATACATACATACAGTGTGGTGACTTTAACTGGAATAAATTCAATAAAACTGGACCAAAATTTTTCTTGAAAAATTCGTGACATAGGTCAATTTTTGTTTAAAGGTTGTCACATTTTAGAGTGGTTTTTGCATTTTTCCCTAGGGGTAGTAGTTTTACTAGTACTACCTAACAAACAGTATTTCTAATAATACTACATAGTCGTAACACATAAACATTAGGTACTTTTATTTCTCCACTGGGTTGCAGTGGGTGTAGGCAGTATAAGGACACCAAACATAGGCGAAAGAAAAGAACTAGTGGCGTTTGTATTGTAACATTTTTAAAATCTTATTAAACCATATTTGGATTTAATTTGTTCGTTAAATGAATACCATGATTTTCTAAGTGCTCAACATTCATGCTATTCTCATATTTGAGTATTCTCTAATGGGTGGAGAATACTTAAGAGAGAGGAGAAGGAGAATTGTGAAATCTCAGAGCCTAAGTAAGAAGTTATTGTCTATTTCCAATTAATAATGTCTATTTTTAATAATATTACAACACTTTTTACCACTCACTGCAAATACACCGCTGAATGAAAAACAAAAGTGTATTAACACTTGTGAAAGAAAAGGTTTGATGTGGAAAATGTGGACAGTGGAGATGAAAGGAAAACGCTTGTTATAGTAGGACGTTCAGTCATGATGTTATATGTATATATATATATAGGGAAAAATTAGTATAATGCGAATACGCGATTAGATAAATTTTAATTTATTTATATATATTTTTTGTCAAATTATTATTATTTGAACCCACTTTTCAGACTGTTACTGATCGCTGACAGCTTAGATTCATTTACAGCTCCCAAATCAACGTGGTGTCAGCTTGCTTTAACGCTCGAACATACCATGAGCGCTGTGCCCTGTTGCCGGGAATTATAGGTTGATTTGATTCTCGTTCAAAAGGTCGAACAAAAAATTAATTTTTTGATATTCTTTCTTTATTAGACTAAGAGGTTAAAATTATTGATATTATGACTGAACCACCTTGTAGAAAATATTTGTTACAAACGCATTTTAAATTGCCGTCGAATGCTCAAAAAACCTCTATGTCAAAATTTTTATTTTGCATTCTTAATAGGTACAATCGTTTGCAATAATAATTACACTCTTTATAATGAATTTTGCTATTTCTTGTGAACTGCTGACGTATTTGTAATAAAATCTACTTTCAACTTTTAACATTAGTTTTTAGTTGTTTCACTCACCAATAGAGATTTAATTTAATTTCTACTCAGTTCAAAAACTGTTTTGAGGGAGTCTCATTATTATTGCAAAAGCATGTACGTTTTACAAAACTTAAAGTAACTTCGATAATGATTCTTTTTTTACTTTCCGTAGCAACATGATATATTTAAAATTGAATTAATAGCAACAATATTATTATATTGTTATTATTGCGAAAAGAAGTACCTTTACTATTAGTGTCGATTTTATTCAGTAGTAGGTATGTTTGAATTAAAAAAAACACGGAAAATTAATTTCAAGAAATTCCGCTTTTCCACCATAATTCCTTGAATTTTATTATTATACCTCCTGTTTCCTGTTAAATGCTATGTTAATCAACAAAATGTTTTAAAAATACTTTTAATACATAAGAATAAATCACTTCCAAAATTATTAATGCAACTGTTTCATTTTTCTAATATTAATCGAATAGCCTTCAATAATTAAAACAGATCAAAAAATTTTAGCAATTGCAAACTAATGGTGGAAATATCCGCTATTGATAACGTGATCAGAATTGAATATGAAAATTACTGAGCTTTCTCTTACGTATTAATATTCAGTTCTCGTAAGATTATATGGACATAAAATATTTTGAATGAAACATTGATGCTTTTACGTTACCAACTACAATCTTAAGAAGGATACTTATATAACGTATTTTTTATGTAGTCAGTTACATATTACCTCTACCGCTTTGACTTGCTGTGATATTATCATTGATTTTAATTTTGAATTTGAATTGAAAATTTATTAAAAAACAGAAATGTTTACAATACAAGTGTATATATAAATGTGTATATAAAAGAAGATGACAAATTATTTACAAATACATACTAACAAAACTATAAGCATATGACAAAACAAACAGAACAGTTACAAACATAAGCAAATACATGAAAAGTATAAAAAAGGAAAAATAAAATAAAAACGTATAATTGCTATGACAACAAATGTTTAAAAATGTTTCTTTTGAAAATTGCAAGAGTAGATTCTTTAATATTAGATGGAAGTTTATTAAATTCATTTATTCCGGCATCGAATATACCCCTCCTGTTAATATTTAAATGCCCTTTATGGCGCGTATTATACAGTATGCTCCAAAAGTATGGAATAAATTCAATAAAAACGAAACAATTATTTTTTGGGAAAAATCCTCGAACTTTCGAGTAATGACGTCATCGATTTTTTTTTAAATGGCAACACCATATTTTTTCCTTGATTCTGAAAGATCGTTTAATTCTCTATCAGACAGTACTAAAATTTTGTCCTCTTACATAGGAAAGTTTTCGAGTAAATGACGATTGAATGTTAGAAAACGTAAATCAATTAAAATAAAGCAAAAACGTTATCAAGTTTAGTTTTTCGAATTCCATAGTTCTTTTATGGATCACGTAGGTGAAAATCTTTGCAAAGTGTCATTGTCACACCGACTTTCTAATAAGTATTGTAAGCGACATAGAAATTATTATTCAATTTAAAGTATTATGGCACATTTAACTATTACTCAAAGTATTGAAATTTTAATTCTTATCGGATGCGGGAATATGACTAGAACTCAGCAGGAAGTTTGCGATTTATTTAATGAAAAATATCTAGATCGCCCTATCAGCCAATCAACAGTCAGTAAGGTAGAGTCTAAATTTAGAGAAACTGGCAATGTTGTAAATCATCCAAGCATTAATGAAAATCAGAAACAGAACTTTTTGATAAGTATGGTGGATAATCCTCATAATTCTTCACGATTGGTTGCATTAAACAATGACACTAGTCAGAGCACAGTGCTACGTATCTTGAGGAAGGAAAAATATCATCCCTACAAAATTCAACTTGTGCAGGAACTCAATGAAGATGATCCCGATCGCCGCATACACTTTTCCGAAATTCTAATGGATTTATGTCAAGGAAATAGAAATTTACACCGGCAAATACTTTTTTCAGATGAGGCCACATTTTGTCTAAATGGTATAGTAAACCGTCTAACTTGCAGATATTGGAGTCGGGAAAATCCTCATTGGATGGCAGAGGCACATACCCAACACCCTCAGAAATTAAATGTGTGGGCTGGAATAGTTGACGACAGAATAGTAGGGCCTTTCTTCTTTGAAGGATCCCTTACAGGACAAAGATATTTAGAGTTTCTAGAAAAGAACCTTGTTCCAGCCCTTGCAGTAATCTTTCCTAACGATAATGACCCTGACATTCCTGACGATACCATATGGTTTCAGCGAGATGGTGCACCTCCGCACTATGCGCGCCCGGTACGAGATTTTTTGGACAACTGTTTTCCTGGGAGGTGGATCGGCAGACGCGGACCGATAGAATGGCCTGCAAGATCGCCAGATCTTACACCTCTTGACTATTTTTTATGGGGATACTTGAAGTCAAAAGTGTACATTAATAAACCACGTAATTTAGAAGAACTTCAAAATCGCATTCGGGGACGAAATACGCAGAGTTACCCCAGAAATCATAGAATTTCTTCACAGACTTGCGCATTGTCAAGAAGTTGGTGAATGACAATTCGAACATTTAATTTAAGTATAAAATTTAATCAATTGTATTTTATTTTACATACCTCAGAATTGTTACTTTTTTATGGATAAAATTTGCGTTTTCTAACATTCAATCGTCATTTACTCGAAAACTTTCCTATGTAAGAGGGTAAAATTTTAGTACTGTCTCATAGAAAATTAAACGATCTTTCAGAATCAAGGAAAAAATATGGTGTTGCCATTTAAAAAAAAAATCGATGACGTCATTACTCGAAAACAAATGACATTTTACGTTAAAATATGTATTTTTTAAATTAAAAATCGACCTGTTCGAGGATTTTTCCCAAAAAATAATTGTTTCGTTTTTATTGAATTTATTCCATACTTTTGGCGCATACTATATGTATGAATGTCATACCGGTACTGCAAGTTAGCTGACAGATAATCAGGGAGCATGTCATTAACTAGTTTGAAAATAAAAATCAGGGTTCTGGCTTTGATTAAGTTTTTTATATTCAACCAGTTTAGTTGCTGTAGCATGCTACTAATACTAACAAATCTGTTACATTTTAGTAGAAAACGCATGCATCTATTTTGTAAGATCTGTAGTTTATTTATATCAAATTCGTGACACATAAATAAAACAGAGGAACAATATTCAAAGCGAGGTTTGATGTTAGTTATATATTAGAAATTTACTATACTGGGACAAGTTTTTACTGACTCGGTATGCAAATCCAATCTTTTTAGCAATTTTTTTAACAAGATAATCTTATGTTCACTAAAGATGAGTTTGTTATCAATTATAACTCCTAGATACTTTATACTGAAGACTTGTTCAAGATTATAATCATCAAACTTGACCAAAATATTATCTTGAATTATACTTCTTTTACTTTTTATAATCATATATTTACATTTATTAACATTTACAACTATTCTATTTTTATTAAACCAGTCACCAATTCTTTGAAGAGCTAGATTCATGTAGACTGCCAATATTTTTGTCTACACCTGAAACGTATACAATAGTATCGTCAGCAAATAGATGAATTTTACACTCGCCCAAATTCAAATGTAAAATATCATTTATGAAACATATAAACAGAAGAGAACCCAAAACACTACCCTGTGGTACACCATTGTGTATGCTCTTTACCTCAGAGTAACAATTGTTTAGTTTTGTCTTCTGGTATCTATTATGTAAATATGATTTAAACCAATTAAATGCAGTTCCATCTATTCCAAAATATTCTTTTAGTTTATATAAAATAATATCCCTGTTAACCACTTCAAAGGCTCGACGAAGGTCTAAAAAAACTACTAGAATTATCTGACCTACGTCGATAGCGTATTTGAAATCATTCATTACTCTCTGCAAAGCTGTCTCACAAGAGTGACCACTTCGAAAACCAGACTGATTTTGACAAAGCAATTTTTGCGTATCAAGGTAATTAGTAAGTTGACTGTAAACAGCGAGTTCAACAATTTTTTCTAAACAAACAAGAGTATTAACTGGCCTGAATTCTTCAATGTGTTTTGCATTTGATATTTTTTGAACGGGTATGACTGTAGACGTTTTTAATACATCAGGAAAAAAATATTCATTTATTAGTTATTCAAAGCTAATGTGTTTAACATATTTAATAAAGAATGGGGTAAAAAAGTATATCTAACGTGTAAATTAGTGAGGCAATAATAGTTTGTTATTGTTTATTTAAAAAATGTTTGTTAAAAATTATGAAAAAACAAAATTATGGAAATGAAATTACATTTTACAGCCATATTTCGAAGTAATATTATTATAGAAAGGGTTATATAGATAAACCTTTTCGTTATCGTTATAGGTTGTCCTTATAATACATTTTATCTACATAATTTTGTCTACAGAAAAACATTAGGTATCTGTAGTCAATCTAATTTTTAACGAGTTAATAAACATGGATAATTGTTAAATATAAAATATTTATCTTATCTGCGTTTTAGTAGAATCATTCTGTACTTATTTCCCGATATGAGTCATTAATAATAAATAAAGTTTAACAACTTCTGAACTAAGTTTATCTCCCAGTATTTAGATAAAATAAAGCCACACAACGGGTACTAAAAAGGAAATGAATAATTTATTTTTAAAGTTAGATGCACCATTGTCGGAATGTAATTACTACTATTAAAGAACATTTTGAATTTTCTGGTGTTATTACTTTACATTTATTGTATCAACATTTTCACAAAGATAATACGTAGGTATTAAAACAGTAGTGTTTTCTATAGAATAATATCAATATATTGACAAAAGAGCTTTTTCTCCATGTAGCAAACGTTTTACAATTAATCCACAAATTGTATTTCAAGAGTTACTTCCATATACTTAATTATTTATTTTTGGAAGAAACCTAAAATATAATTCAAATTATAAACTCGAGAACGTGAAAATAACAATTTTCATTAAGTAAACTGCAAAACTTATTATCTACACTTGTTATTCAAATCTTTAAAATGCACTAATGACTGCACTTGAAATGCCTTTAACTACTAATATAGCACTTTAAACTAGAGGTTGGCTAATAAAAATGGTTTATTTTCATATCCTCTATAACTAAGAAAAGTAAATATTTCAGAAACACCCTGTATGTATTTTTCCTGAATACGTACACTCTCTAATCAATATTGTTATTATCAACAAATACATCTTACTTAGTATACTATTTACAGTATGACAAAATTCCGACATATACTCGCGTCAAGAATTCAGACGTCTTACGTCATGGTTGACATTAGGCAATTGTCTTTATTGTCAACGTAATTTTCGATGTTTGCTCGCATTAAAAACAATCATTTTTTGTAATTTAGTACAAAATATAATGCAAGCTGTTAGTGTAGTATATAGTTTTATTACTATCAGTTGCAGTTTCTTAAATATTTTGATAAAAATATAATGAATTATTCATTTGTTCGTATGACGTAAGACGTCTGAATTCTTGACGCGAGTATACTCGCATTATGTTTACAAAATATTTACCAATTACTTATTAATAATTTTAATCACCAGATTATCTTTACGACATGCGCTGCAATTATCTGCGTACAATAAAATAATCAGCAGATACATTGTCTGATTTGAAATGTTTTTACCAACCGATTAGTTCTAGTACATTTAGAGCTAGTTCTTGTTGGTAAATGCGTATCGCTTCCCAACGTAATTACTTCAGCATTGTGTTTTGGACAATTGATGTTGGCCTAGTTTCGAGATCGTTGCAAAAGCCGATGCCATTTTTCGTCTCTATTTTAGTGAGCGATTTTTTAATTATGTTTTAATACAATGTGATATAATTTCTGGGCCATGTGGAATGCAGAAACTAGTTTCTTTTCCGCTTAACCCAAATTCGAAGGTAAATAAACATTCGCTTAAAATCGAACCAGCTAATTAATTTAAAAGATTGGATGTGTTACACGTGATTTACGATATAATCTGTAACCTCGTTTTAACGTATTTTTTTTATTTTGATTTTTATTTGTCTATAAATTTTGTGAGTTGCTTATTAGTGAAGACACACTATTGATTGCCGCCCGAAGAGTGTACATTTTTGTTATTTGTATTGGTATTATGTACCACAAGTATATTTTTAAATATCACTCATATCAAGTATCGCTGATAAGTATTATTAAAACAGTAGATATTGACTATCAAACAAATAATATTTTTGAAAGTTTAAGAACAAGCAGATACTCGTATTTTATCAAAATCTATAAATAAAAACTGTTTTCCACCCTTCTTAATATTCTTTTACTCTTCCTTCCGAAAAAACCCTAGGTCTTACACTAGTGTTCATACTAAGAATTTATATTAAGTATTTTCAAAATGTTTTCATTTTACACACACATATTTTTATATTTCATGTACTAAAATATAGAATAGGTACATACAGTATAAATGTATTATACAGAATGTTCCAAAATTAAAGAGCAGTATTTCTTCAGGGTGTTCTATGCCAAAAGAGATTAATTTTTCTTCATATAAACGAGGGTTCAAAAATTCTTCCTAATGAAATTATACCCACTTAAAGGAGTTACTCTAATCAGTCGAGATAAATTTGGCGTCATTTGCATTTTAATGTAGTTATTGACATTTTCTGAATAGTTATCAGGGTTATCAGTCGAAAATACTACATTTGGCCAATTTGAATTTAGCAAGTCTTCACTACATTTTTGGTTTTTGTAATGGAAATGAGTTAGGTGCAGACAAAAATGCCGTAGTCAATGGGCACGCATACGTTTAAAAAACTTTTAAAATTTGCTGCAAACCAAAGGTTAAAACAACGTCAAAATGTCGCGCGAAAAAAAGGTTATTTGAAATAAAAAACTGTATATTTAAATAAAAAGAAACGTTTATAAAACATCGTCAGGTGCGTTTAAAAAGTAAGTAAAATAAACTTTTATGGAAAATGTTTTATTTACGTTTTGATAACTAATGCCCTGATTTTCCGACCAATCATCAGTGAATTTACACCCATAAAACTTACAGCAACAGCCAGGTTGAGAGCCCAAGTGCAGGTGACCAGACATATATCGATTTCGAACTTGTTAGCTCGCTAGGCCGACGTTAATCGTGACTACTTGATTCTATATTCAGTCTATAAAAGGATAATGTAGTATAGAAGAACATAGTGCATGAGATATATGTCTACATCTATTGACCATTAGATTATATTTTGTCGATTTGAACTTTTGGATTTGGTTTTGTCGAGAGATGTGTATACAACATGAAGTAAACGTTACTAGAAAACGAACAAAAATTTATGATAAGTTTTACTTCTCTGCTCTCCAGATTGAAGCGAATGTGAAACATTTGTAATTTTTTTTATAGTACCGAACTAAACATGCAAGAGGTAAGTCATTTATTATCTCTATTGGTTTCGGAGTTATTTAAAAAATATCATTACCAGGGTGGCCTCTTTAGTGCCTCTATAAATTAGTTAGGAGAATTTTTGGACCCACGTTTATATGAAGAAAAAGTAATTTTTTTCGCCATAGAACACCCTTGACAAATATTGCTCCTAATTTTGGGGAATTCTATATAGGTACTAGATATATTTTGTAAAATATGTAGGAGGAAGAAGCTATTAACAAACATTTAAGTGTGTCTAATTTTCACTCGTTTTTCCCCATTAACATAAATTCGAATACGACCAATAAAAAACCCAGAATCACAGCGTAAAATATTATACCGTCTATTACCCATTAACCACCATATTAAATAACTTTCTATTATTATTGTGCAGATTTTTTAATGAATACCAAAACCGTTAAGCCTAAACTGTATGGTTTCAAAACCACAATTCAAACACTAAAGTAATGTTTTCTGGATACGATTAGTCTTACGACCATAAAATCCATTTGTTATGGGCTCTTGAGTTCCATAATTCATCTTTGAACAGTGGTTCACTGTCGAGGAAGTAGTAAATTTAAATTAGTTTAAATATTCTTTAACACAAGTTGACTGATTAACGTTACTGTAAGAGAAGAAATTAATCCATTCATGCGCCACTTGTTGAGAATATTATTATATGACCAATATAATTAATGAGACATTTTTTTTTTCATTTACTGTCATTTGTGGTAATTTTAACATATTTTGTAACTGGAGCTTCAATGAAAGTTTTTTATTGTGCACGTGTTCCCGCAAGGTTTCGAGTCGCATAAAATATACCTTATCTTTTCTTTGGAGTCTCAAATGTCTTCATCAGTGTTGCGTTCATATCTCTTTCGCTTGTTTACATTTAAATTGATAATAAACATCTTTTTATGCAAACTTGTGCCATTATTCGTCACTTCCCGTCCCTCAATCTTCTGCGGAAGTCGATCATTTTACATTCAAATTTACGCTTGTATTAATTATGGGAAGTGTGTACTTATGTCTAGGTGTTTGCCTAACACTTGGTTTTAAGAGATTATGTAGGATGTAATTTTTTTTTTTTAATTTTGCGAACTGTACTTATAATTGAACAGGTAGAAGGGTTACTGTCATAATAAATCCGTTAATAATACAATTTTATTCACTACAAACTTTGAGTAAGTACCTAACAATAAGTGACGGCTACAGGTTAGTAAAAAGAAAGCCAAAATTTTATAAAATTCTCTACTAAGTAAACTTCTGGACATTGTAAATGAACATAGGTATCAACACATAACACATGCACATAAGTGTGCAAAATCAGTGTTTTTTAACGGCGCGTGAGAAAGTGAATTGTTGATCGACCGTAGATTAAGACAAAAAATCATTTGAAAGCACCATAAAACACTGATTTCTCACACGAGATATAAACAATATTTTTTGTTCAACTGTCCAAAGGATTTACCACTGTTAGTTTTTTTATTATTTTTATTTATTATTTTATTTTTCAATGCGTCTTTACACCACCTTCACAGAAAGACGTAGTGTTGCCTGCAACACGAAGTCACGTGATTTGCAACCAATAAAATTAGCTAATCGTATTCTCTTCTTTTCGCTGTTGAAGTCAGGTGAAGTTCAAAATTTTAAACTACAATCATCTAGCAAAGCAACAGTTGTACGAGTACATAACATAATCAACAAAAACAAAATCGACTTTATAAGATCTTTATTTCATAGAAATTAAACTGGTATTTGGGATGTTGCCAACAATACTACATTATTCTCTCAAGGAGGCTTTTATCTGAAGTATTCAACTGTCAAAAAATACGACTTTTTGAACAAAAGCATACCATCGTGAAAAAATGAAAACAATAACGCGATCGTGAAAAAAAATGTTTTTTCACAGTTGAGGTACTTTTTTCACGATCATGTCATTTTTGACATTGGCACTAATTTCAGATAAAAACGTGTTGAAACATAATAAACTTACAGTGGCAAATATTTTGGACAGTTGGACAAAAAACATTGTTTATATTTTGCGCGAAATAAGTGTTTTATGGCGCTTTGGAATGATATTTTGCCTTCACCAAAAATTCGCTTTCTCACGCGCCATTAAAAAGACACTGATTTTGTGCACTTCATATAAAAATAACTATTTTTCACGATCGCGTATTTTTGTTTCCATTTTTTCACGATAGCGTGTTTTTGTTCATCGCCATTAAAAAATGGCTAATTTTGCGTATAAAGTGCTTTCGAAAAGTAACGAATAAATTCATTATTTTTTAAATTGAGAAATTTTCGAAAAAATCCCCTGGCACGTCGATTTTGTTCTTAAAAAAGGCACTTTTTGTCATACGACCCACATTTGTGACATCATCGTTGTTCGAGATATGACGTCACAGACAATTTTTTTAAATAGCAACCTCCAATTTTGACCATGCCATTTGAAATAGCGTGTCATTCTACATACATACATCATGAAAAATTATGGTGTTACATAACAAAAATTTCAAGAAAATAATGTTTGAAGATTTTATAATTTATTTTCACAATACTGAAAATGATAATGATTATGTAAAAAATCGACTAAATTAAATGTTCAAATTGTGCACCGTTGGCTGCCTGACGATTAATAAATTCTTTTTGGACATTTTCAATAACTTCAGGAGGTATACGATATATCTCGTGACGAATTCTTGCATTTAAATCTTCTAAATTAACCGGTCTAGAAACGTATACTTTGCTTTTTAAGTATCCCCACAAGAAATAATCTGGGGGGTATTAAATCAGGCGATCTGGCTGGCCTCTCAATCGGCCCCCTTCTCCCTATCCAACGATTCGGGAACAGCTCTTCTAAATAAGCACGGACAGGTGTTGCATAATGGGGAGGTGCACAGTATTGTGAAAATTAAATTTGAAAATCTTCAAACATTATTTTCTTGAAATTTTTGTTATGTAACACTATAATTTTTCATGATGTATGTATGTAGAATGACACGCTCTTTCAAATTGCATGGTCAAAATTGGGGGTTGCTATTACAAAAAATTGTCGATGACGTCATATCTCGAACAACGATGACGTCACAAATATGGGTCTTATGTCAAAAATTGCCTTTTTTAAAAAACATAATCGACGTGCCAGGGAATTTTTTCGAAAACTTCTCAATTTCAAAAATAATAAATTTATTCGTTACTTTTCGAAAGCACTGTATATAGCGATTAAAGAAGGCATCTTTTTGACAGTTGGACAAAAACGAATTTATTTATTTGAGTTTATACAGTGATAATGTAACTGATACAACTTACGTAGAGCATACAGATGGAGCGCATAAGATAAAACAAACTTAATCGCATTTCTGAGAACATAAGATATTTGCGAAACGAAATTCCAGGAAACAACTAGGCTGCGGACTAATATCTTGACCAAAATAGTATTTCATCTGGAAAACCTGTAGCAAAAAGCCAAAATCATTCATCAGTGGCCATACATACACATACTGGTTTCGAGCTTATTAGTTCTCATCAGTATGACATAGGTGAGGCAACCGACGAATAACCCTGGCTGTAGATACTATTTCCGAGATATTGAATCGCATACAGCAGATACATGCGTTCATATGAAGCCTTGCAGACGGGGCTGCTTGCTGGATACAGTGCCCCGCTGCAAAATTTCCGTATTTTGTCCATTTAGCCGCCAGTGATGGTATGCGTCTTTCAGATACAGCATTGCCATTGCTTATATGGAGCCTTCCAGACGGGGATACAAAATCAGTAAGATACATATAGATAGGCGTGGGTTATTTTTTTTTCAATTGGTAGTTAGTGAGGAGATGAACTACACTTATCTTAGGAATATGGAGTGTGCAATATTTAACAACGAAAAATGTATAAATTTAGTAGAACCATATACACTTTTTTCTTTTTATTCAAAAGGTACCACAACATCCGATGACTCTTGGACATCCATTCTACCTGCATCGCTGGCGAACAATGACTGAACTGAAAGACTATATTTGGCAAGTTGCCGTTAAATTTCGACCGCAGATTCAGTATCTCGTATACAGTAATCCTCATCTGAAAGGGCTCAAAAGACTGCGATCTATGATTTGCCGTCATCTTAGCAGTTATAGCGGCTGTTCACTACCCCTCTAAAGCAACTGTCAACCGTGGTCTGTGCTCACATGATTTGCACAGCTGTCTCATATTGTAACTACTTAACAGTTGATATCTGTATTATTTTGGCAGCCAAATAACAATCGTTGTCATTCAACAGATAATTTTTTTTTAAATAACGTATATACAAACAAATAGCAGCTCAACTCTAATAAACAGACAGGATTATTCATCGGTTATTTGACCTATGACTGATAAGAGCTATTAAGCTCGAAACCGGTATGTCTGGTGGGTCGCTGACGAATCAGTTTGACTGTTTGCTATAGGCTTTCCAGATGTGATTCAATAGCATTAGTCCGCAGAATAGTTGTTTCCTGCAATTCCGCTATAGTCAGAAGCTTTTAATGGTGCCGACAGCATAGTATTAATTACTATTTTTTCAATGTACCTAAATTTACTAATTTTTTATTAATAAATTATAATAAAAATAACCATTTCATCATTTTTTAGAATCTTCGTATTTATAAATGAAGGCTCATATTTAATATAAAAAAGAAAATCCAGCCAGGATTAATATTAGTTTGAAATGAAACTATAACAAGTCTCGATTTGCTGAAGCTGATTCATTTCCTTTTACTTTTGGAGGAAAACACATTAGAAAATATGGCTACTCATGATTATAATGCCGTATACAAAGTATCTATGTTAAAATATAAAGAAACATATGAAGTAAAATATTATTTTTTCTTATTTAAATTACTTGACATCGTATAAATTGTTTTATATTGTGGATAAAACTGTATAATTGGCACAGTGAAGAGATGAGATATTGTTTCGAACTTATTTAGATTATTTTTTAAAATCCCTGTCAAAACGGCTATGAAATCGTTGAAAATTACGTTTAAAAACGATGCATTTAGAATTAAGCATTCCTTTATTCCTTCTAAACTTTTGAATTTAATTTTGCTTTATAGAAAGCGTACAATTTTCTCCTCTTCAGTAAAAGATGTGCATCTCAAGTTAACATCCTAGCGTTAAGATAGGAGGTTATAAGCTAAAATAGAAAACAAAATAAATATTCAGTGGCACTCAAGTTTCAATAAAAGATAAATATTTATAGTAGCATGATCACTTTACGATGAATTCAAACCGTCGTCGTGTATTGTGGACGGTACGTGACCAATTTATTTAAATATCGTTTGTTTTACTCGACGAAACTAGGTTAATTCATTCATTTACAAAACCTCTAGTGCCCAGGTGAGAGTGACAATATTAATGAACAAGAGCATAACCGCAAACGCAGAATTTCTAAGTGTACATGTTACATTTAGAAACGAAAAGCGAAAATATACTCCCATTAAACCATTATGTTGGAAAACAAAGTATTTGTCATTGTTTGTACAACGAGACTTGCGTTAGTCGACTGAAATTATAGGCCTGTGAAAGTCGAACAGTTTCATTTTTTTTTGTTAGTTTCTAAACTGAGTCGTAAATGGTAGGATATTGTCATGTTATATATTCTGTCATCATTTTGTTACAGAATTATAATATTTCTGTTCTGTATTTTTCTAGGAATTACTACTACGACTAAGTACAAATATCTATGAAGATATAAAAACTTATTTATAAAGCGAATACATTTTTGTCGAAACTATATTAACTCCCTATTTATCGCCGACTCTGGCCTTCTGTCAGCCGCAAAGTTAGGTATGTTCCACAAGTCAAAAGATTGATGGCCGGTTTCTCAACATTTGGCGCTATCCATTCGATAACTATCGAGTACATAAATTTATCAGACCGATAACTTTATATTGGTTTCTGAACGCATGCCTTCCAAATTTTGTTGAATACATAACAGTTGAATGGATATCGTAATATCTGCAATAATCATAGAGGGAGCTAGCAAATGGACAACTGTTTGCAGATGCCATTTATGGAAGTAAGACACTTTCAAGAAATAATTGTAGATGACGCCACTATCGGCTACCTAATGATATCACATCACATTAACTAAATAAAAATATATATAAAACCTGCTGCATAAAAACGAAGTTATTAAAACCTTTTCTAATACTGTTAGTAAATTTGTTCTAGTACTAGAGACTTGAATACTATCTCCTATTAAATCTATCAGTAAATTTACAGTTTCTTTCGTCAAGTTCGCCGTATTTCTCGCCGTAAAATGATCAAATTTGTCGTTTTTTAGGTACTGAAATTTTTAAAAATAAAATGCGTAGTACAAAAGTAATATAAAAAATAAAATTACTGATGTTTTGTTTATACACTTTTACTATTTAAATTCTCTTCAAATAATATAATAACTTTTGAAATGCATTTGTATGACACACATTATTTCGTTATTCTAACTCCACATTTTAACAATTATTTTCACATACTTATAAACAAAAGTGAACAATGTTATATGCAGAAATATGTAAGTTTATGTTATAACAATGTTTACATCTATAGCTGAATTTAAAAAAAATACATATTTTGAAAGTTTTCAATACCTAAAAATTTGCTGGATAAATCGCTTTCTGACGTTATACATTGATTTTATTTCGGTACCTTTGAATATTCGCTGATGGCATGTGGTAACATTGTTGTTATTTGCTAAACTCTATATTATTCAGTTCTTAAATGTCTAAAGTTACTTGTATTTGTAGAAAACACTATTTCAAGAATACGGCGCCCGTAAACCTCTCTCGAAATTCTGTCGCTGTATTTTTCATACTGGTTTTCTCTTCCACGATAACGTCTTGGCCGTTCAAGATATCTGACTATATTTAAATATTCTTCATCTGAAGAGGCAGACGAATCAGAATTTTCCATTGCACAAAGTAATCGTCACGAAAATATCAAAAAAAGTTGGGTTAAGCCTTACAATAAAGATGTAAACAAGCAACAGCTAAATCGCTGCGCGCGTGCGTTAATGTTGATTGGGCAGATATCTTACCATTTTTCTTTGGATATCTGTTCGATAACTTATGCAATAGATAAGCATTATCGAATGGTTCAGAAACCGAATTCATGGGATATCTCCAGTTTATGGAATCGATAAGTTTATTTAATAGATATCTACTAGTTGAGAAACCGGCCATGAGACGTTGTTACGTGTATTGATTTACTCCGATTTGAAAGAAAAAAATATATTCACAAAATGTAGATGATTATTTAATGATTTAATGAGAAACGTGATATGGTAGCACAGGGAGGTAGCACCTACCTTACTGATATTTATTTCCAGGTTTGATATTTGGAGAGATTTCAATAATGTTTGTTTAAAGCTAGGTACTCGGCTCGACGACCACGACCAGGTGGATTCCTTCCGTCGGGAAAAAACACAAAGCGTAACAAAGAAATACACGCAAATGTACACAATTACATAAAAACACTGCCACACGTTTACCGTCAAGGCATTACAGCAGTTGTTCAATGTGGGTTAAAGAGGATTCCGCATAATATTTTCTGTACTCGGAAATCGGCTTTGGTATTACGATAATAAAACTTGTCACAATTCCCATAAAGCAAGTAGCCGTCATCTCGGCATTAGAATACGACATGTTTGTAAATACACAAAAAATGAAATTTGTAAATTACTGAAAAAATATGTTAAACTAAACACCGTTGCAATATTTTATTTTTGATAGAATCTGATGCAGTCGCTAGTTGTAGGTTACTAATGCAGGTGTATTATACGCCGATAAATTTTTAAACTCTTTGTGTTGTTGTGGAATTAAATTCAATTAATATTAATAATAACAATAATATTAACAATAATCGACGATGTTTGCATAAAATAATTTGTACTATTTTGAACTAGCATCCTGAGTGTTCTGTAAAAGTATTTTATTTAGCGTTTAGAATGTAGTATTCTAAGCTTTTATCATTGTTCTTTGATGTGTGGAGAGTATGCAACTAGCAATGCAAAATTATAGGTTATGATTCAGCATTAGTGACTAATGTCAAGAGCAAATCCAACGGAGTTACAGCAATCGTACACAATTTTATAATTAAAAACTGTTGTGGATGCATTCCGATTTTTCTATTAGTACTTAGATATTCCTTATATTAAATTTAAATTTTCTTTGAATAAATGGGTATTTTATTTAACACGGACTGTGTATTCTGTTAGTGGATAATTCAGACGGACCTGTAATGTATGAAAATATAGTTTTGGCAGTATGTAATGAAACGAATGCAAAATACTGCAGCTAACCGGATTAACCGTTATCTATAATAATTATAATACATTATCTGTTATACTTAGGTATTATTATTAATAAAAATGTTTATTTTCGTCGGTTCTACATTCGACAACGCTGAAAAAACAACCACATGGCAGTTGACATTTCTAAGCCATCTCGGCGGATGACTGTCACAGACGTCGATTATCCGAGAGAAAAGAGAGTTTTGTCCCACTTTTAAACGACGATTTAGAATTTCTAAATAATTTTTTGTGTTTTAGGCATCTGTGAGCACGTGGTTAAACTTTTTATACTTAGTCGTAGTTAACCATGTATATTTAATTTAGGTAAATAGTTTGCAAATTTTAGGTATTCTGACTTTATAAAAAAAGTATAAAATACTTTTGCTGATATTTAGCAGCAATTCTTTAAAATATTTAGTTATTTTTCAGGATGGAACATGTTTCATGATCAATGTAACTATTTTGTAGTCAGAATTGTAGAAATTTACTGTGTATCTTGCGAAACCGGTACTGCCTTCTCCAAGGTTAGTCTGACGTGTATTCACACAGCTATTACATTTTCTACTGACCTTTGACAACAAGATAATTTTAACTGGTACTTCCAAAATTAGCAACTTGTTCATATTCATTTAACTTACCAATACCTTCTCAGTGAAGCATGAATTCATAATAAATTTATTTACTACTTGAATCTCTGTCTATCTGTTTCTTTAAGAAAAAGACTATTTATTTATTAAACAGTTCAGTCCAACTCATATTGTTACAGGGCACAACTACATTAACAGCAACTAATTAGTCGTAGAATTAGAATTAGTAGGTACACTTTGCTGCTCTAGCTAGGAATTTTTGATCTATCCTTGTTGTTCTTGGGCTTTGTGGGTTCTAAAGCTGCCACTTTTCAGATAACGTTGGTCCTCTGAGAGTTTTCGTAATCTCTGTAACTAGTCGCAATCAAACGTTTCAGCGTTCGTTACTGATATCATCTTCAAGGTGAAACGCTTAGTCGTCCACAGAGTCTAGCCCGAGCACAACAGCAGTAGGTCAAAAATTTATAGCTAGGGATGTACGTAGTAATACTGTGACTGGCGCCGATCAGTTACCTATGCCACGGCATAACAACTCGAAAATATATAGCAATTTAAATAAAAGCACGGGCGTTGAAAGTCTGAGAACTCCTAAATAAGGAAATGTTACTTCATGATACTAGTAAGAAGATACAGTGCCGAAAAGTGCATGTATTTCAATTTCTTTTGCGTAAGAGGAACAAAGTAAGTTTCTGTACGATAGACAATGATGACTAATTCAACGTTTCACTATTTAAATAATACTGACTATTTGAAATTGGAGTATTTCAAATGTATATTCAGTACAATTAAATCTTCTACTCCCACATGTGTGACACTACGAATCAATCTGACGAATCACGATCGGTATTGGGTTGGTAGACAAGAGGATATGCGTCGGCAGGAGGGAAATGTTAAGCACAAAGTGGAGAGTAGTAAATTTTATCTGTTTCATTTCCGACCTAAGCTCGCCTTATTTTTCGCCGCAAATTAACCAAATACTTTAGGTATCGAAATTTCAAAAAATAATTCCTGCATGTACAGGGTGATTCAGTCGTAATGTCATTAGCTTTAAGAGAAGATAGAAAAAGTGAGTATAATAAGAATACGCAATTGAAAAAAAATATTTAAATGCGTATTTACGCTGAAAAAAAAATCAAATCATTAAAATCCATTTTTGAACTGTTACTGACCGCTGCGGTCTAGATTGATTGGCAGCTCCCAAATCAACTAGGTGTCAGACTGTTGGATAAAAAAGCAAAAATAAAATTGCTAATGTTCTGTTTATTTATTGCTACTATTTAAATATTGCTCAAATAAAATAATAATTTTTAAAAAGCGTTTGTATTCTTTATCCCACATTTTAACAATTATATAAATAAACAAACAACAATATATAACAGTATATATAAACAATTTTATATTTAGTACTAGAGTTATGATATAAGAATATGTATATCTATATAGTTTTATTTAAAAAACACTTTTGTAGATTTCAGTACCTAAAACCTTGAGCTTTAGATGGCTTTTTGTAGCTATTTGTTCGTTTTTCTTTGGTATATTTGAAAATATCCAGGTAGCATGAAATAACATTGATGTTATTTGCAAAGCATTAGATTATTCAGTTATTAAATATATAAAATTGTTTGTCGTCAAGGATATAGTATCCTTAAAGGCACCGCATTCTTGAAATAGTTTTTTTCTGTAAATACAAGTAATTTTAGACATTTAAGAACTGAATAATAGAGTTTAGCAAATATCGGGAATGTTATCTTTGATAATTTTATGGAGATCTGAACACAAAAGTTTATTTCTTTCATATTGCAGACCGATGGAAACATCCTTATCAACCTTCCGAATTCTTATACTTTAAGAGAGCTTTTTAAAAGTTCGGAAACAAAATTGATGTCAGTATTCAGAATAAGCAACAACGTTGAAAAAGTTAGGATAAATTGTAATGGAAAATACTTATTTTTCCTTAAAAATTCGGAAGCTAGAATGGTATAATCGACATCGGACCAGTACAGTTTTATCACGATTTCAGCAATGAATAACCCAAATTTACCGACTCGGCAAGCAGAAGTCTTGTTTTCTCCCCAGCTGATTGCTTAGTTTCCGTCTCTGCATATTACATAAAGCTTAAATTGGCCGAGCGAAGTGGGTCAAAAGTACACAAAACTTACCGAAACGAAGTATACGTTTATGGTCGCTGCGTGAAGTATTAAGAATCGATCAGAAATATGAAAGTATCGACCTCGTCTGCGACCTACAAGTTCAATCGTAGTTGCGTGGGTAGTGGTTTACGACTAAAATAACTAGCTAACAAATTGTACACACTGGTACTCTGCCTTTATTGTCTTATATCTATTCCATTTCAAGCCTAACGTTCTCCATTTACAAACAAATACATTTTATTGCTGACTAATTGGTCCCTAGTGAGAGGCAAAATGATGTATAGCTAATAATTTATTATAAATTGCATGTAGATACTTAGTAATTATTCACCTACCAGCAATATTTGCAATAATTGTAGTTGATGTTGGTTAATATTTTTTTTATATACAAAGTTAACTAAGTACGCAAACTTTACCCACGTGCTCAGGGAGTACTAAAAGACAATAAAAAATTTATTTCGGGGCAAAATCCGCGGAAAATTGGCTCCTATGACAATCATTGCCTGAAAATGTCAACTACCTACCTATCGTTTTTTACAGCGTTGTCAAGTGTAGAAAAGACGAAAATAAACATTTTTCTCTACAAACATGTTAAAAATGCAATTTTTAACACTCTCTTGTAGCATTAAAAATATTTATTTAACACATCAGTGCCTTAAAATGATCACTTTAAGGTCCTAGTGCCTTAAAGTAAATGTCAAATTGGGACAGTAAATTTGCAATACATTTAATTTGTATTTTCTTTATTAACATGAATACAATTCACACAATTTGAAAAATTAAATCCTTCCACAATTCTACCACTATCAACTGAAACTACAGCATTCCTAATTGACGTTTGAGCAGAATCCGCTGATATTGATGGCACCGAAAGTAGTTTTCGGGGAATCGAATTTTTAGTTTCCAACGAATCTTCGATATATCCCTCGGCGACTGTATTTCCATCTTCCACGTCGTTAAATTTGCTCCACTATCTGCTAGTAAGGTTACCGATGAACGCCGAAAACAATGTCCAGTATAGAGGTTAGAATTTGGAAGTTGCAGAAATTTAATAAGAGCAGCAGGAAATTTTCCAAACATATTTATTCTCAGAGGGTTTTTCGTACACTTGCCTTTTACATACTTTAGGAGGAGCCTCCGATGTCTCACATTTGCTGAACGAAGAGCCATGTATCTCCGATAAAAAATCGAAATAAAATTCTTCAACGATAGTGAAATTTAGTGGAACCTTGGTTTTGGTATCAGTATTGAACTGGAAGTGCCCACAATGTCCAAGTTGTCGAGAGTCAATTGGCAAAGCTCCTTTCTACGGCAGACACCAAATATTCCCAAATTTGTAGCTACTTTCATCATAAGATACTCGTCATCCGATGCACACTTCAAAAACTGTTCAATTTGGTCTCTGGTCAAGATCTTTGATTTTTTGGGTTGATAACCTTCTCTTTGATGCTCCAGAAACGCAGTCATAGAATAATTAGACCATAGAGATGTAGATTTCCAAACCTTCGATTTCTCCTCAAAATAGGCCAAGAATACATTTTCAGTATATTTTCCAGGAACCCCTTTTTCTTCACACCACTTCACAAACTTATTGTATGCAATTTCATATTGAATTCGGGATTTTCTTGGTAATAAGTCCAAAGTAGCTCGGTTGGCCGCTTCATCGATTTCTTTAAATGGATTGTTCTTTTCCATACTTTTTATAGTTTTTAAGGCAAAAAGATACAACGTTTAAAAGTGACAAATCCAAAGCTTTCAAGCTTTTCATAAATGATGAATACAACAATGGTTGCCACCATTGTTACTATATATCATTGGCAAGTGCCTACTTCGAAAATTTTATATAGTGCCTACGATGCAGTCAGTGCCTAGTGCCTAGAGTAAATTCTTTATTGAATTACTATAAAACGCTTAAAACTAAAAATTAGTCACCAATTCTGAACCAGGTTTCGATTGTGATGACAACTGACATTTTGCATTGGTAGTTACGTACTCTCCAATCATTAAAGAGCACTGATCAAAACTTAGAAGGAATATTCTAAGCTTTAAAATAGTACTCATTATTTGATGCATATTTTGTCGAATATTGTTAATATTGTTGCTATTATTAATATTTAATTTCCCAGCAACACAAGAAGTTTAAAAATTTATCGGCATGAAGTACATTTTGCACTAATGGCCTACAGATGGCGACTGCAGACTGCATCAGATTCATACACTTCTAAAGTATTTAGATCTGCCACAAATAATATATCGTATGCGGTAATTAGTTTGAAATAACTTTTCAGTACTTCCTTCGCGAATTTAATTTTTTTTTTAATGTATGAAAGTTATAACAAGGGCACATTATCGTGTGGCAGCGTAATACCAAAGACGTTTTCTGAGTAGACAAAATATTATGCCGAATCCTCTTTGAACCACATAGCTGCCATAATGCTTTGGCAGTAATAAACGTGTGGCACTATTTTCATGTATTTGTGTACATACGGTCGAGGGAAGGAGAGGTCTCTAAAAATGTAGCAAGTAAAAAAATCTTTGTAACGAATGTAAACAAGTAAGAAAACAGAAAAGCATCTTGAAATCTCTCCAAATATCAATCCTGGAAATACATATCAGTAAGGTAGGCGCTACCATGCCGTGTTTCTCATTATATCATTAAATAATGATCCACATTTTGCAAATAAATTATTTACACATGACAATGCGGTGCTCTGTCACTACTTTTGACACCTTTGACTTGTGGCATATACCTAATCTCGAAGCTGACAGAAACTCAGAGTCGGCGATAAATGAAGGTTTTTCGCTTTATAAATAAGTTTGGACATTTTTTGATGGTCGATTCCTGTATACAAAGAGAGAGAGAGAGAGAGATGTGTGTATTGTATCTTCAAGTATCACATCTACTCCAAGTAAATCATATAGTTTTATATCATTTCTTTTGAAAATTATGTTTTATTGATTATCAATTTTAATCGTATGATGCCAAAACAGTCATCATGTACGCTAGAATTGCAGGCCAGGACGGTATGTGTTTCTATATGACCATAATCATAATAGCTATTTATATTATAAGTGCCATATGAGATATTTTGTAGCACGCGCCTGAGATTTACAGAACGAACTGAAGGTGAACTCTGTAAACAGGCGTCTAAAGGCGAGTCCTATAAAATATATATACGGCACGGCACGTATCATATACAAGATTTTATCTACGCACAACTTATTCACTTTTTTATATATAAAAATAATTACTAATTAATCAAATTATTTATTCTCGACACACAAGTACTAAAATAATAAATACTAAATAATCAAGACTACTCATTATGAATATTAATTACACAATTTTGGCAGTTTATGAGGTTAACTCCTGATTGGAAAGAGGTTACCTTTGTTTTAACAGTGATAGAAACATCCAATTTATGTGATTCCGATAGAAGTACTCTCACCAAATTTTGAAGTGTAGGTGTTTTGAAATTTAATTCATGTTGAGTATTGAGTAATATTGTACCTATTTTTCGTCCAATATCATGTTTCATATTTTTACCAGTAATTTTTGTATTTTTGTTACATTTATCTTTATCTATATACTCACTGATAGTGCATTATCTGTTTTATCCAGTTGATTGAAATCCTATAAATTTTAATACACATGTACACAATTTATAGGGTAATTAAAAACCCGTGAGGAGATAATTAATAATGTCTAGTAAATACACTTATAGATGTAATAAGTTGTCGCTCAGAATATTCCTTTAAAATCGTGTTTTCCCTTCAAGAAAACGTTAACTTTCATTTGCCCCATTTCAATTAAAATTTCAGACAATGCAGCATTTTTGGCGCAACGTTAAGCCTACTTCTTCTCATTATTATGTCTAAATTCTTAAAAGAACATCCTTTGAAGACCAATATTTAGATATGAAGGCAGCCAAGGCTGAAATCGAAACCAATCTGAAAATAGGTTAGTCAATAGTATAGGTATTGATAGAAATAAATGACAAATAACATAATTTACCTAAATTTAATTGTTACTTATATCTAATTTACTTTTATTGCATCAGGTCAATTGCTTGCCTTAATATGTTGTCTAACAGCAGCAAAACTTATCTCTCGCTATTATGCCTAACTTATTAACGTGGTACTATGTAGGTTTCTAACTTTTGTAATTTCTTCTTAAACTTACCATATAATCATATAATGTCACCTTGGTTAGTTAGTTGCGCTACAAATTACACTACTCCAACTTTTCAGAACTTCGTAATACGAGACGTTCATAAACAGTACCACAGTTGTGACTTTTAGACAGATCCCATATTGTCATGCATTTCCAATTCAGTTGGTGATGGATATAATCTAAATTTTATAATGATTGATCATGTCATTGTTATCAGTTCTATAATATACACATTTATATAAGTATGCATTGTAATATTATATCTAATTGTATATTCTTTCGTATATAAGACGCCTACGCATAAACTTGTGATTGATGACTTGCAGAATAGAATTACTTGATTTTTTATATATATGATAATTTTGTTATAACGTGGTGCTATTGAACCTTTAATATATAAAACCCTTTATAATGGTAAACGTACGGAATATAGCACTTAATGGTAATTTCATAAATAAATTTCTTAGAGAATTGTTATGGAAAACAATTTAGTTTATTATTTTTTTTTTAATGTAAAGATAATTCAAACCAATTTTCCAATACCAAAAAAACATATATCTATTTGATACATGATACATACAATGTGTAGGTATTTATCTCAAAGTTACTTCTGGATATTTTGTTACACGAAATAAAACATCTCTGTCTTGTTCTAGATTAAAATTTATTGAACGGCCATCATTTCGTTTTTTAACCGGTTTTTTAAATAATTTGTGATCTAGTTGTATCTGTTTGAATATTTTTTTTTCTGCTCCACATACGACGTATATTAAATTTTGGTTTTGGAAAATATATACCATATCTTCCATTTCTTCGTTGGAAATTAATTATAATTGAAAGCTTTCTAAAAATTTTGAGAATTTTCAATTCAAACTTTTCTGTGGCATCATTTATCAATTTTTTACTGTACAGGATGGTTCTGCCATAGATAAAGCGAATCTGATGGATGAATCCTGGACTCTTTTTCGAGAAAATAACAATTGCGAAAACAGCATCTCTCTATCTCTTACCGTTTTCAAGCTACACACAAATTATTATAAAACCTAAGGTTTATAAACATTAATAATACACTTTTTACAATCAGAAATTTGTAGAACAGAAATACGTGTGATGGAGCTGTTTAATTTCGAATTTCCATTCGAAAAATCCGTTATTTGCTATATGTTTCTTATTCTCTAAAGAATTCTCAACATAGTCTTCTGCATAGAAGAAGATTTCCAGCTTCCATGACGCTTTAAAATATGTATATCTTCACCGCCATCAACCAGAATGGTGAGGACCTTCTAAAACAATGTCCAGTGTATTCTTTGGGATTGTTCAATACAAGCAGTGTTGCAATCATGTTTTCCTGCATGGAATCAGAATTTTATATAGAGGTCATTGTATTGAATATGATCCAACATTAGCTTAGTTAATTCATCTCGACGATTGGCTCCAGAAATCCGATTATCATAACAACCTTCATGAGCAAATATGTTTCATCATCTGCAGTATCAAAATTCTGAACTTTTTGGGCCCTGTAACCCTCTGAAATTCTTGTCAAATCTGTTTTTTATCTTGATTCTTCTTAATTGAAATCATAGTCCTCAATATTGAGCATTGAGTAGTGTAGAAGGTTTCTGAGGAAGTTGCTTTCTGGAAAAATAATCCAAAAGGATTTTCTGGGACACCTTTACCTTGTTAGCTTTATAGCAATCTTCAAACTGCTGGTACTCCTACTCATGCCGCGTCTTGGAACTAGACTTGATATTGCTTCATTTGCCGTTGCTTCTATATAAGAGGGTAAACTCAGAATCACTAATTTTGGAAAGCGCTTTTTATATTTATGAGTTTGTTTGACATTAACCATGCAAAAGTTAATATAAGGAAACTTGATCCGTAAATTTATTAGTAGAAAATACACCAGATTTTGTGTAATTTCCCTTTTCCTTCTTGCTGGAAAAACACATTCATTTGTCCGATACCTAAAAAAAGGAAATCTTAATGATATTTCTAATTATAGAGACATTTCTTTATTGTGCAACTTCTCTAAAATTTTGTAAACAATAGTGTACAGCAAAATTTATTATTCCACAAGACAACTTATTTCATCACGTCAACATGGATTCGTGCAAAGGAAATCGACAATCGACAATCGACAATTCAGCTATTTTTTCGCAGTTTGTTTCAGAGGTGTTTGAAAAAGTGTTTGATAAGATTGATCACAATATACTTCTCTTGAAATTTTCAGATGAAGTATACACTTCTTACTTAAATGATAGACAATTTATGGTAAGATATCAAAATTTCATTTTGAGGTCGTTTTCTCCTGCGTCAGACTTACCTCAAGGTTCTAACCTGGGTCTCATATTATTTTTGTATTTATATTATTGATCTCCGTAAAGCCATTACTAGTGAGCATTTGTTATTTGCTGACGATTTTAAGCTCTATTCTGAAATTATTTCTCCTTCAGACTCCACTCATTTGCAAAAATGCATTAATCAAATGTTTGCATGGTAGTGAAATTAATCGTCTTGTAAATATAATGCGATGACCTATACACGCAAAATTAATGCTGCTATTTATAACTACTCCATTGATGATATTATTAACAGAGTTGAATTATTTAAAGATCTGGGTATTTATTTTGACTGTAAACTTACTTTTATTGGCCACACATTGTGTCTAGTGCACTTAAATCATATGGTTTTATATATCACAACTGCAGAGACTCGGTTTTGTATTCTTGTAAGATCTAAAATGGAATTTGGTTCAATCATATGCTGTCCGATTTATCATGTTCACACTCAGAATCTAGAGTCAGTTGAAATGTTTTAAAATACCCGCCTATTGGTTATCCTCAGAATAATTTACTGCTTCGTTTTAATTTGGAATCATTGGAAGCCAGACGTAATATATCACTGATTAGATATCTGTATAACCTTTTACATGATAAGATTGATTGCCCAGAACTTTTAGCAAAAATAAATTTTCGAATACCCCCAGGAAAATAGCAGGCACCAGGTCATGTTTTACTGTAGTGCTCATAGAACCAATCTTTTATCAAAGTATCCTGTTTCGCTAGTTCTAGAGTGTTTGTTTGCAACTGATTTTAAAATCAATTCGTTTTGGTTTATATTATTCTATTTTGCTTGTATTTACTATATACATGTATCACGTCAAATATTTATAGTATTTTTGTTTTTCTTATTCCTGTAATTGGGTTTATCTGTTGGAATAATAAACGATATTATTATTATTATTCGATCGGCAGAGTAGTTAGTTCCACATAATATAACGAAATCGTTTATTAACTTTTGACTAAAGTGAACTTGACTTATAGCAATATTTGCATCCTAGACACTGTGTACAAAATGAATGGCGTTATAGTGTGTGCATATTGTTTGTTATTCCATTACTACTTATATCAGCTTCGCTTGCTCGTTGCATCAGATCCAAAGTGCATATCTAATAAGCGAAACGTCCGCGATCCGCATGCTTGTAGATTTTATTAATCTATCCTCTCTTCCATGTTAGCGCACTTGAAAAACGATGCGTCAAAGTCAAGGTGATATCAGGACTATAAACCGCATCGCCTCTCTACGGATGTGCAGTTTCTTACGCTGAAATATTAGCTATCCGGGCTGGTGGGTACATCTAATATTCATTCGCCTACCTACATACAACCTTTTTCGCCGGTTAATTATAACTGATTGATCGGAGTTGTTTCCATTTTAGTCGTTTCACGGTGTTGTGCAAGTTATGATTAAATTGCCAGGAAGGTAGTTTACTGTTACTGGGCGTATCAACTAAAAAAACAGCACGAATATTATTATTATCTTATCGTGCAGCATTAAGCTACCAAGAAAATCGGTAGGTATAAGACACAGGATAAAAAACTTGGTTGGGCAATATCACCCACCAGAATAAAGGATGACGGTTCAATGAATTATTCATTAGTGTAAAAATAATTGTTTACTGTTATAATGCTTTTCTTATAGTATGGCTAGAACAGATTATTTGTTATGTAATTATATTAGATGTTATTCAAAAGTGTAGTGCAAAAAATTGTTGGATTTATTTCAGTTAAAAGTTATATTTAATGTTCCTTGTAGTGGCGGTCAGTACGATGAGGCAGCTGAGGCAGTGCCTCAGTAAAAATGTGAAAGTAATAAATACCAAATAAGAATAAGTAATTGCTTACTTTAATCATCTAATCAGCTTATTACATCCAGTAACATTAGAATATATTGGTTATGTAACACCTTTGTTTATCTATAAATTACTGTAAACACACAATACACCAACATTAACGGTGACGCGATTTGTAAACAACGATGTTGATGCACTTTTCAATGCCTCTATGATTCGTAAGAACGGTAATAACTAATATGCAATAATGTGTATAGGCAATCTTCAATACGGTCATAAGCACAAAAATATAAATAAGGACGCATCTGTAATATGCCTCATACCAATAACGTATAGGTAAGGAAGAGATGGGGATGAATTCCGTTGGTAGCCAATTGCGGGAGAGAGGCCCTTCAAAGGCAGGAGTGCAACAGATCTAATAGAGTTTGCCATATTGTACGGTCGTTTCGTGATTCCTTTTCCGCTATTAATGTATTTTATTTAAAATTTCAGGGCATTGTAATTAAAATTTTATTATCGTTTCTGATTCGTTTTAGTTAAGTTTCAGATGTGTGTACTATAAAGGTGTATGTGGAATGGCAATACCCAGGGCCTCATGCACCATCAGCAATGGTGCCATTGCCGAAGAACAGGGAGACGTTTGCAAAAGTGGATATTCCAATTTAAAAGTTGTTGAAAAACCAGGAAATATTTGTGTACTTTTGCAGCATAATAATAACTTACGCCTCCACATACATACGGCAATCATCACAAAAGTAGTTATATAGGAGCAGTTGGGATGGTATTCAGATTTCCATCTTTTCTGCTTTTTGTCAAGCAACCTTCGAGATATCTTCTTTAGAGCCGACAGCGTACTCCAATATTCTACTGCCAGATTTCTTGCCACCCATTTTACCAATGTACAAACGTTGTTTTGTCTAACCATATCGTCCATTAGAATAAAAGACATCCTCTAAGTTTAAATACTAATTTATACAAAAATGTTGTTTACTAATATAATATTGTACCATACAGCCATTTAAAACATTATGCTAATAATCAGAAAAGTTCCTTCAATTTATTGATGTGTATTGTGTTGTTAACTAATGAAGATTTTAAAATTTAATTTTCACAATATTGTGCACCTCCCTATTATGCAACACCTGTCCGTGCTTATTTAGATGAGCTATTCCCGAACCGTTGGATAGGAAGCCGATTGAGTGGCCAACCAGATCGCCTGATTTGACATCCCTAGATTATTTCTTGTGGGGATACTTAAAAAGCAAAGTATACGTTACTAGACCGGTTAATTTAGAAGATTGAAAAGCAAGAATTCGTCACGAGATACATCGTGAACCTCCTGAAGTTATTGATAATGTCCAAAGAGAATTTATTAATCGTCTTGGCAACTGTCAGGTAGCCAACGGTGCAAAATTTGAACATTTAATTTAGTCGATTTTTTATCATTATCATTTTCAGTATTGTGAAAATTAAATTTTAAAATCTTCAAACATTATTTTCTTGAAATTTTGATTATGTAACCATAATTTTTCATGATATATGTATCTATAATGACACGCTCTTTCAAATGACATGGTCAAAATAGGGGGTTGCTATTTAAAAAAATTGTCGAAGACAACGATGATGTCACAAATGTGGGTCGTATATCAAAAACTGCCTTTTTTAAAACAAAATCGACGTGCCAGGGGATTTTTCCGAAAACTTCTGAATATCAAAAATAATGAATTTATTCGTTACTTTTCGAAAGCACTGTAGTTATGAACGTTTAACTTGTAGTGATTCCTATGGGATATTATGTTTGAAAGAGTAATTATAATTTTGTGTTATGAAATGAATGGTCGGGCGACAAAAATAATTAACCATAATTAATAATAATAATAATAAATTTATTTGCAAAATACTGTAAAGAACACTGATAAGTAAGTACACAATTTATGTTAATAATTATCACAACTAATGAAATAAACACACAGACTCATACTTATACACACACGCGCGCGCGCTTTTTCTACACACATGCATAATGTATATCCGTATCCAAAAAAAAATAATAATAAAAATAATCTATACACAATTAATATTGCTAGAAAATAATTTATACATAAGTAGATACATTTAATATGAACAAAGCTATTATTCAATGGTAACAAAATTTCTTTATAAGTATGAAACACATCTTTACATACCTATATTAAATATCAATAAGACTCGGTTATCTTTTTTGCATGCGAGAGCAATGTTGTTTTAGTTTGTTCTTATACTGATAGATACTGTTAATAAATTGTATATCCTTCGGTACTGTATTATATAATCTTGGCCCCAGAAATGTAAACAATCTCTGACCAACCGCTTTTGTCATCTCAGGCACTACACAGTATTGTTTTTGACGCGTATCATAACTATGAGTAGGACGAGTTGAAGTACGAGCCTTAATTATACAGTATGCGCCAAAAGTATGGAATAAATTCAATAAAAACGAAACAATTATTTTTTGGGAAAAATCCTCAAACAGGTCAATTTTTAATTTAATAAATACATATTTTAGCGTAAAATTCGATTTTCAAATGTCATTTGTTTTCGAGTAATGACGTCATCGATTTTTTTTTAAATGGCAACATCATATTTTTTTCCTTGATTCTGAAAGATCGTTTAATTCTCTATCAGACAGTACTAAAATTTTGCCCTCTTACATAGGAAATTTTTCGAGTAAATGACGATTAAATGTAAGAAAACGTAAATCAATTAAAATAAAGCAAAAACGTTATTAAGTTTAGTTTTTCGAATTCCATAGTTCTTTTTGGACAACTGTTTTCCTGGGAGGTGGATCGGCAGACGTGGACCGATAGAATGGCCTGCAAGATCGCCAGATCTTACACCTCTTGACTATTTTTTTATGGGGATACTTGAAGTCAAAAGTGTACATTAATAAACCACGTAATTTAGAAGAACTTCAAAATCGCATTCGGGACGAAATACGCAGAGTTACCCCAGAAATCATTCATAATGTGCAAGAAGAATTTCTTCACAGACTTGCGCATTGTCAAGAAGTTGGTGGATGGCAATTCGAACATTTAATTTAAGTATAAAATTTAATCAATTGTATTTTATTTTACATATTTCAGAATTGTTACTTTTTTATGGATAAAATTTACGTTTTCTAACATTCAATCGTCATTTACTCGAAAACTTTCCTATGTAAGAGGGTAAAATTTTAGTACTGTCTGATAGAGAATTAAACGATCTTTCAGAATCAAGGAAAAAAATATGGTGTTGCCATTTAAAAAAAATCGATGACGTCATTACTCGAAAACAAATGACATTTGAAAATCGCATTTTACGCTAAAATATGTATTTTTTAAATTAAAAATCGACCTGTTCGAGGATTTTTCCCAAAAAATAATTGTTTCGTTTTTATTTAATTTATTTCATACTTTTGGCGCATACTGTATGTTGTCTCACCATTATATTAAAATCATATAATTGCCTGTAATGTTAAGTATTTTAGCTTCTGAAAATAAGAGATCTGATGGATATTGTAAGTTCTTACCAAAAATCAATTTTAAAAATCTTTTTTGTAGAATTTGAAGTGGTTGCGTTTTTCGTGCTGATCCTCAAATATAAATGCCATATATCAAATGACTCAACTAATGCTTAATATAACATTTTTAATTGTTGTTGATGCAAAATGTTCTTTAAATATTTAAAACGATACAAAATACACTGTAACTGCTTAATAACGTATAATTCATACTTTATTTTGGTGTTTAGATTTATCGCGAACTATTTATCTTTGTTTTTAATTACTATACTTTGAAAAGATGGAAGTTTTGATTGATAACAAGAAAAAGGCATGTAATATGTTTCGTCAAAATTTATCGTTAGTAACTTATAACTGAACCAATCTTGAATTTTATAAAAATCAGTTTCCACCATTAACTAAGTTCTTCCCAACTACTTGCTCTACAAAAAAATATATGTAATTGTTAGCAATTAAAGTTAAATAAAACCTGTTTAAAGAAAGCAGACCAATTTTTTTATATAAATACAAATTCCAATCAAAATATTTGTTATTGCCACTCCTTAATTCCATTAAAATTCGTGGAAAAAACATTGCGCTACGCATGTTGTGTCTATTACAAAAAATAATAGCCTAAATGTCGTCATAATGTAAATTTGTTAAATTTAGCTTTCTCTAGATTAACAAATTTTATAATCTATTACGGGAAGATGAAATGCTAGATAGATATTTGTGAACAATAACAGATTTGTTAATGACGCGGTAAAAATATAAACTTATGCATCTGCTTAAGTTAAAAAATGGTAAATTTAAGTATCTAGTACAAGCATACTCGGTGGAAAATAGAAGCAGAATAAAACATTCAGATGTGGTACACTTTTTTTCTAAGAAGTCATTATGTTTCGTATGGAAAGTTCCTAGATGCTAATATTTTGTTGATAATGGTATAATAGAAGAACTTAATGTCTCACTGAGCAATTACTTCTTCTGATACCAGCTACAGTACAGTATACAGTTTCTTGAACTCGCACAAACATAGGATTCGAGAAAGCGTAACGATGGTGGATAAAATTGGACGACGTATTTTTTCTTATGCTTTGAGTTAATAGTTTTTGTGCAAATTAAAAAAAAAACTAATTTAAATTTTCTTTGTGCGAATGTGAAATAGATCCATGTACTTATTAAGTTATTAATATTTATTTATCAATTTTTTTATTATTTACGAAAGTGGAGTGGAATTGCCCACGTTTATACTCATTTGATTACCACAAACAATCTTTACTTCAGTTAACCTTGTTAATGAACCCATATAAAACATGTAAATGTATATAAATTTATGAGTTTAGTCAACTTAGTTTAGAAATCATTAGTATTGAGTTGAAATTAAAACCCTTTCAAGTTCCTGCTAGTAGCATAGGGCTGTAATAATAATTCAAGGTGTTCAATTGGTGCTACCTTTTTCTAAAATCGAGAAGAATTCTCAGAATGTCAGTAAGTCTAAAAAAGACGCATTAGATTGGTATAAAATTATGCTTTTTAAATAGCTTAGTAAAATTAAAAGCTTATAAAAACCGACTGTAGTATGAATTAGGTGTTGGAATTCAAATATTTTTATATTACTTCTATTAATATTGACTGACTGATATCTGACCAAAAGCAACACAAAACTTATGAAAAAGTCGAATGTGCAAAAAGTAATAGTTCCAGTGCAGAAGTAATAGTTTATCAAAAATTACTAGTGAATGACACATTTCTACCTGACATATTTAAGTAACAGTATCTTCAATATTCAGTAATAAATTAATTGATGTATTAGCGACATAAAGATTTCCTCAAGGATCAGTACTTAGACCACTCTTAGTTATTATATTCATAAATGATATACCTACCTATGCTCTGCTGACGATGTGAAACAGCTTACATTTTTTATTCTATTCAAAAGTGTTACAGTTTTTAGCAAAAGTGGTGTCAAATATTAATTTATACGGTAACAAATTATTGTTATATTATATTAAAATATAATTTAATGAGTTGAATGAAAAAACTATTACTATGCGTTACAACCATTATGCAAATTATACTATATTAAATATACAATTTAAAGACCTACAAAATTGTTTTTTGACAAACTATTTCTACAAAAGTTTCGTTTTTGTTTTATTACGGGAAACTGTTAATATGATAATTATATAACAAAATTAATATAAATATTTTTCTATTTACATTCATTATATATGAGATACCAATCACATTTTGACATTTAACTGCTCCTCTGATACTATAGTGCGGTGTATAAACTAAAAAAAGTCTAATTATTTTTTTCTTTTTAAGTTTGTATGCATTATTTAATTTCTGGTCAATATATATATATATGATTATATCTTACACTTCATTCCTTATTCCTGTTAATAATAGTACTACAGTATCACTGTCAAGTGAAACCAACATGAAATTATGAAATAATATAGATATTAACTACTTGAGAATAGTTTTTTCAGATATCTTCATTCTAAAATAAAGTAATAGACAACTTAATACTGATATAGTTATATTAAATTATACATAGAATCCAAACGTTTTAGAGAAAATGTATGACAATTTCAGAGGTGTTAATGAAATGTCTAGTTCCTTTGATTGTTCTAAACAATATTAATAGTGCAGGGATTTTCCCATAATTTTTCTGTGAATACTTGATGTTAAAGTAATTTTTGCAGCACTAATAAAATTGTGAAAATAAATTTCACATACGTTTCTCAGTTCGTCGGCAGAAGCAAAAACAATTAATTTTATTGCACGTAACATACTTTTGTGTTATATCGACTTCTACTTTCTCGACTTATTACCTCGTTTAATTGGTAACCACCATAAGGATGAGCAGCAAGGAAAAGTGTAGATAAATCAACTTTCAATATAGTCACAATTGCAGTGATGAATTTACATATCAATAGAGTTAACACTAATAACACTTTCTCATGGACCAATGATATGTTTTCCTCTTTTTAACACACTTTTATTAGCTTGATTTGTATGTATGTATGTAACGGAATCTTTCAGCGTAATTTTCACCAATTTCAAGAAGTCTGATCAGCTTGAAAAGGACAATGTTAAAAATAGCCGATTTTTGGCTTATCCGGAGGAACGCATAAATCATAAAAAAATCAATTGATTATTGTTAATTAACATTAGAAATGGCCCAGAAATACGTCAGATAGCTGGGGAAATGTCGCTACTACCCCTAAACCTATATAAACTACCCTTAAATAGCTTTAAATGGATAATCATTAATTATTGTTATAAAATTCGTGTAAAATGAAAAAAATGCTTGAAAATGATTTGAACAGACAGTATGTCAATATAAAAAGTGATAAATAATTGTAAAAATGTCCATTCCACTCCTAAAAATTAAAAAAACGACTTTCAAAAGCTAATGGTGAGCTTACTTCGACATCAAAAATAGATAATGCTTAAATGTTCAAGGGAACGCCTATTGCTAGAAAAAAAATATAGATTACTGTCAAAAAATGCAAAAACTGATACTAGAGTACATTAAGTAAGTGGGGAAATATTAATTGCACCCCTAAATCTATATAAACTGCCTTTAAATAGCTTCAAATAGATAATCATTATTTATTGTTGTAAAATTTGTTTAGAATGAAAAATATGCTTAAATCACTTTTAAGGTTCATTTATACTATTGCGACCTGAAAAATGGGCGCAAGGATAAATTGTCATTTTTTCAGTACGCGCTCGCAAAGTGAGGACAATTGGCGCTATTTCGCTTTAGAATGAGCACTTTTACAGTCATTTATCACTTTTTATATTGACATACTGTCTGTTCAAATCATTTTCAAGCATTTTTTTCATTTTACACGAATTTTATAACAATAATAATTAATGATTATCCATTTAAAGCTATTTAAGGGTAGTTTATATAGGCTTAGGGGTAGTAGCGACATTTCCCCAGCTATCTGAAGTATTTCTGGGCCATTTCTAATGTTAATTAACAATAATCAATTGATTTTTTTAAGATTTATGAGTTCCCCCGGATAAACCAAAAATCGACTATTTTTAACATTGTCCTTTGCACAGGGGTCAAGGACTGATGACAATACAATTATTTAATAATTTTGTTCTAATGTTCTGACTAGGATCATCAGAATAAAAAAAAGAAACTATTTAGATTCATCAATAATTAATTTAATTTTGGAATATTTCTTGTGACTTATAAGAGTGTTATATAATGACCTTTTTATGTGGGTATGTATACCTACATAATTTTCTACACTGTCGGTTTTTTATTAATATTACATTCTTCTTAGTAACTCATATTAGTTGTATTCTTGTTAGGAATGCTATAAATATTTTTGCTTTCGTAGCATGAATGTGGAGATCTAAATCCAGCAGCACATTTTTGCACATAAAACATCCTACGACCTTGTTGGAAGATTTGTCTCGGACTTATACCGCTCACTTTGCGAATACTTATTTATTATCTAACGTCCTTGACTTCTTTATTAAACTTTAAACCAGACAGTTCTTATACTTTAATCTAAACGTGATGTGATGATCGGTTCTTGTTTTACGACTAATTTTTTAATATGAAACAGGATGGTGACTTGGCGGAATGGTGGAGGTGATTGCTTTTAAACAATATATTATATAAAATGGTTTATATACATAAAATCTATTATCGCATAAATGGGTAACTTTGCGATAAGTACCTACGTCACTTTATAACAATGCAAAAAAAGGTTTAGTTCACTAAACAGACATTATTAGTCTTTTAAATTTATTTCGTAGTAACTATTAAAAGTTACGTTCGTTTTTTTCTACAAAAATATATGTATGTTATTATAAATTGATTGTGCAGCGTAATTTTTTTATTATTTTTTATAAAGAGAGAATTAAATCTCTATGAAAAAATATTCCAAAATTGTATTAAGCATTTTCAAAATTAATACCTACAAAAAGTAATCGGATCTTAATATTCGGAATGGCCTAGGTAGACACTACAGTTAGTAGTCCAGCGATGTAAAGGTTGAAAATATTACAACTTCAAGAAATTTTTACTTGGATTTTACAAAAATTCTTTTTGCGATATTGACTTTTCAAGACACATCTACTCTCAAATTTCTTTAGATAAATTCTGAATCATTCTGTATATGTTGTGGATATCCAAGAAAATAATATTTAAAACCATTTAAGGGCGCCGTATTCTTGAAATAGTGTGAAAAATATAGAGTTTAGCAAATAACAGCAATGTTACCTCATGTCACCTGCAAATATATAACGACTGAAAGCCGCCTAACCAACAAATTTTTTGGTCAGAAATCTTTCAAAATACGTATTTTTTAAAATTCAACTGTAGATGTAAATATTGTTATAACATAAACTTACATGGTCCTGCATATAAGATTGTTCACTTTTGTTTATAAGTATGTGAAAATTGTTAAAATGTGGGGTTAGAATAACAAAATAATGTATCATACAATTGCATTTTATAAGTTACTATATTATTTGAGGAGAATTTAAATAGTAAAAGTGGATAAACAAAACATCATTAATTTTATTTTCGATATTACTTTTGCTCTGTTTAATTTTTCGAGATTTCTGTACCTAAAAAACACCACAAATTTGATCATTTTACGACGAGAAATACCTTAATTTAACTTTAAGGCTTCATTTTTTCTTATTATCAAATAAAATAAGTAGCTCCATTAAGACCAATATACAGAGAAACATATTACCGCTCTTAAGATATCTTATCAAAAACTCATTTCCTCAATTGCAAAAGTATCTCGTTAGATGTTCCTATTCAATCGTAAGACGAGAGAGAGCCATAAAGAGGACAGGGAGTCCTATTTGTTTGCCTTGGAGCTAAACTGATATAACAGAATTTCATTTGTTTTGAATTCTATTTACATCTCTCCTATTATATTATCTTGAGAAGCAGACAAACAAGCTTTAAGTAAAAGCCCAAACAAAATAATTGAGTATCTGCAGAAAGCTAGGTCATTAAATTATATCAGAGAAAGCCGTAATCATACTGTGAATTACGTAATTCTTGACTGTGAAAACATTATTTTTAATTCGCGTAGAAAATGTTGAGTTTTAAGATAAATATGTTATCAGTAAACAGGTAAGTGTTTGTGCCTGATATTTATTTTTACACTAGTTCGCATACTTAGAAGCTAGTAAGTAAATGTTTTAACATTGCAATTAAATAAAAATATTAACTTTAGTTTGACATTTGATCTATATACAGGGTGATTTAGGTTTAATCTTGATAACTTCAGGAATCGATAGAACAGGTTAAAATAATGTTCATTTGTGATATAAACTTATTTCCTAAAACGCATCGTTTCCGAGAAAGAGGGCGTTGAAGTAGGAATTTTTTTCTCGTTTTTCCTTCATAACTTTTGAACCACTTATCCGATTTAAGTGAAATTCGGAACACAAACACTCCATATAATCTTATATAAGCTTCAACTGACGTTTTGGGCGCCGCGATAGCCGAGGTGGCTGGGAAACAACTGCTCGTGGAACTAGTCTGGATTGGCTATGTCGGTGTGGGTTTGAATCTCACTGTAGCACCATGGATGTTTGTGCTCATCGAGAGATGCACAATAAGTCTATAGGCTGCGGTGCATCCGAGGACACTGTCGGATAGGGTCTATACAGGGTGTTCCTGAAATTATTGTCCGAATCCCAAATACTCATCGGGTACCATCGGTGTCTCCAGTACAACCAAAATCTTTCATTAGCAAGTGTAAATACATGGGTATCGAGAGAGAATTCAATTTTAGCCCCAGCTTGCTTTCCGGCATTATGATTAGAATTAGATAATTTGCAGTTGTTTACATAAAAAAATCTTTTTTGTTAAATAGAATATGAATGTGATAGGAAAACCTAATTTAGCAATATTTTAATTTTTATTATAGACTTTCATTCTCTTTTTATTACATATTTTTCATCAATAGAATATGTCGGAGAAGTTTCGTAGTACCCAGTAAATACCCATTATTACTTTGATAAGACCCCAAAATACACAAAGTACCTAAAAATACCGAAAAATACCTATAAATACACACAAATACCCAAAAAATGCAAACAGTACCTTTAATTACCTACAGTTTGTACAGAAAAATACCTCAGTGGTTTCCCCCTCGAGATTATGTTTATTACCCAAAGTTTGTGAATCTGTTGTTTTATAAACTAATTAGTAATAATTCAGTGTCAGAAATTTTCCATCCTAGCAACCAATTTGTAATCTTGATATGCCATTGTTCTGTATGAATATTTAAATATTTGTCAGTGTAAATAACTTCGGACTGTATTTAATGCAATTATATTCTTCTCGCTAAAACATTTTCTACCCATAAAGTAGTTTCCACGCAAGGCAATTTTAATTAGTAGGCATAACGTAAATGTGATATTTGGTCAGTCACCTTTCCACACCCACTTGGTACGACACTGATACATTTCTCTCTACCCAAGCAAAAATGATAAATCTTTTCTCCGTATTTTATTCGACCAGTACTCCCACCAACTTTCAATATGGTGGTTGCTGGTTAATACGCATAAGTACCTAAGTGTTTGAATAAATCAACTCAGCAGGGTTGTTCATACGATAGTCCATTAGTTCCTAGCTAACTAACTCTGGGCATCAGACGGTAATAAAGTTTCCTATATAAGGGAAGATAACGGACGTTAAAAAGTAAGTAATATGGAGATGCTTCATCGAAACAAGGCACCTACATCCGCCCACGATGTTGAACACCAACATATCTGCTAATAGATGTAATTATCCCAGTTGATGTTCTCTTAAGGGGCTGTTAACAGATGTTTAATTGTCTAAAACTTAATGAAGATTATTGAACTGCGAGTTTTGAAATTCTGGACTTGTGTTCTGAGATTAGTGAAGTGCTATAGCAGTTCACAGTTCACAGGTCCTTAAGTAATAGCCCACGGAGACATACTAGATTTTTATTTTCAATATACGAGAGGCAATCAAAAAGTTCCAGCACTAATGCTTAAAATCTTTATTAAAAAATATTATAAATCAATCAACATTGCCCCCTTCAAAGTACTCCCCTTGGCAACGTACAACTGTTCTTCTGAAATGCTGTTTTAGTTCCTCCATCGATTTTTCTTTAACGCTTGCAATTAAGTAAAACCTCTGCCTGTTCAAAGTCCTCTTGGGTTTGGCAAACAAGAAAAAGGTCTGGTGAGTCAGGGGGCTGAGGAATGACAGTCATGCCGTTTTCTGTGCAGAAATCGCGAATGAGCAACCCAGTCCCCACTTCACCGACACCGTGACCGACTCAAACATGCATCCCTAAACGCAAGTTTCGGTAAGAGTTTTACAAAGTTTATAACAAAATTTCACACAAACACGTTTAAATTCATCTTGCAAAATATCGAAAAATCGCCAAACACGTGAAACTCGTTCTACGAAAGTAGCTGTAACTTTGCGAAAACGAAAGCAATTGAGCATCGAAAAAACAGCAGTGCTTGGGCTGAATCATGTTAAACAATGCTGCCACCGCACTCCGCTCCGCTGCGACGTTGCCACGCAATTTAAAGCCTTCGTGTAACGATTTTAGCCAACTTGTCTTAATAAAATGTTGATAATAAAAAAGATACGGGATGTCAAGTTGAAAGAGTAACCGCAAAAAACCCCATTTTTCGCCCGTTTTTGCGTAATGTGTAGCAAGAACGGGTAAGGTCGTCCAGAGGTCTCCGTGGGCCTAAATTGATCGTCATGAAAAATCTAGGTGAGCATAATTCGATTTTTCCAATATTTGTCCGACTTACCCCTACTTAAGGGGTGGAAAATGGTCGATCAATTCTTGGTAAAAATTGGCGGGAATGTTAATGGCAAGGAAGAGATCAGGGATGTTCTTCCAAAAATGCTCAAGGTGAACCCCCCCCGCGTGAGGGTAAAACCACCCCTATTGCCTAAAACCGGTGGCAAATAATGTTCCCTTCATGAATTGTCTTTTTTGTGCCACTCTTCCTTATAACTCCAAATGATATGAAATACATGCCCTCATAATTCGTTCTTTTGTTGGGTTATGATCAGTTACCCCTACTGAAGGGGTGGAAACCACCCCTAAAACAACAAAACAGAAAAAATGGTCACCAAAATCTGGGTAAAAATTGGCGGAATTCCACATAGCAAGGATAACATCAAGAATGCCCTCCTAAAAATGCTCAAGGTGAAAAACACCCCCCGCGTGGGGGTAAAACCACCCCTATTGCCGATAGCAGACGGGGAATGATATCCACTTCATGAAGTACTTTGTTTCCCGCACTATCCGACAAATGATACGAAAGACGGGCCCCATAATTCGATCTTTTGCGAAATTTTGACCAGTTTTCCCCGACTTCAAGAGTGGCTTAAGTAGGAGTAAGTCGGGCAAATATTGGAGAAATCGAATTATGCTCACCTAGATTTTTCATGACGATCAATTTAAACCCACGGAGACCTCTGGTCAACTTCCCCCTTCTTGCTACACAACTACGCAAAAACAGGCGGATTTTGCGGTCACTCTTTAAAAAGAGATTTTTTGTAATAGTTACACTGTCTTTGAAGTATCAACTTATAAATTTGGGATTACATCTTTTTGAATATGAGAAACCATAATCTGTTTTCTATTTCGACATATTTTCGAGAGGACGCCACATCCGCCATATTTGTGACGTAATTGTGAGCGTAAGTTTTTTAACCCTAACGTTATCACGTTCTTTATTAAAATATCTTAAACCAACATTGTTTTTGAGGAAAAAAGATATACTTATCATTAGTCTCATAAATTGGTAATTTTCGAGAAAATAGCTTTTCAACAATGAGCTGCATGGTTCATTGTACAATATTTTAACGTAGTAGGCGCCAATATTCCCTTGCAAATTGGATAATGTCGACAAGTAATAAAATTTGCACTGGTGTAAAATCATACTGATTCTTGCAGCTCCAAATAGTCGTCCTGAACTAGTAGAATCCTGTATAATCCGCAGTGCGAACAAATTTTTCGTCTTTTTTTCTCTAAATTCCTAAACAATTTTTTTAACTTGCTGATTGTTGATTATCAGGTTGAAAACTATTTCGAAATCCTGCCAAATATTATCGTTGCTACGAAATTTAATTGCAATCAAATAACAGTTATCTCTCTTATCTGAATTTGAAGAATTATTCTCTTGTCAGAAATTTTTGATTTTGTAAAGTAATTGATTTTAACCAAAACAGGATAAATCTTGCAATTACACATACTTATTACCTTTACTATTGGTATATACTATGTAAAAATACTGTACAAGGAACTAAGCAGCTGAATGTTCAAGTTCACATTTACGTCACAAATATGGCGGATGTGGTGCCCTCTAGGGAATACGTCGAAATAGACAACAAATTATGATTTCTCATATCCAAAAACATTTATTATGAAATTTTTAAACTTATACAGTCAAATACAGTGTAATAATTACAAAATAGTTATTTTTTAAATTGCGACTTTTACTTAAGGGAATTGGAATACGAGAAATATGAGTGCATTTATTTTGCTATAATATGATATGAATAAAACATATTTAACTTAACAATTTTTTTCTCTAGTAATAGAATTATGACAGCAAACATGTCCTGAATATGCGACAACGTCGCACAAGTACCATATCAAGTGCTTGTGTTTAAGAAACACAAATACGCCTAAACATACTTACTGTGAATAGTTTTCTTAGAGCTGTTTTCACAACACAGAATAAAATGTGAAATAGTTATAAGTGTTCAAAATTACTTGTTGCTTGCGAAAAGCGTTTATCGTACAAACGTCTCGTCACCAAACAGTTTTGCCCAGATTCGCCATAAATTAACAGGTCATGCAGCTGGTAATGATTACCATAAATTGCTCCATTTTTGTTTATGTACACTCACAAATATCAAGCAAGCACTATATGCAGAAAAACGAAAGACACAATACGATTAATAATACTTTTAGGCTAACAGTTACAGGAATATGGCGAGTAAAGTTTTCATTGAGAACTTGCTTTAAAAGCCTTTTAAAAAATTGTACCAGCTTTTTGTAAAAAATCCTAGAATTGCAGTTGATATTTTTAGATAGTACACCATATGATATAATGGAAAACATTTTCTTTGGTTACTATTGATTATTCGCAGGAGAATTTTCCTCTATAGTGTGCATGAATATTTCTTCAACTTCACGCCGTGTTCCAGGCTCTTTTTGTGACATAACCGGAAGATTGTCGAAACTTGTTAATTCAGATAAATCACAAGCTAAGTAACATACTGATAAAAATTGTTTCATCAACCTAATTTCGTCTCCGTGGCAATAGAAATGGTTCGGTCCATAATTAAATTTTAGAATTTTACTATTTGTAGTTTTAAAAAACAATGTAGTAAAAATGACTTTTTATAATCAATTAGCCATTTAAAATGTACTAATACATGCCTAATACTTAGCCAACTATGTACTATAGTTTTCTAAACTTTTTAAAGTGTACAACTTCCAATATAAAATGATTTCCATTTTAAAATTTACTATAACAAAACATCATAAAAACATTTTCTTAAAATAGTAATCTATGCCTTCATCTATAGCGATTAAACTGTTAATGCTTATCGTTAATTAAATTTGCAACTGTAATTTTGCCTTAGTTATTGGTGTATTAATAGCACAAGCTCCAAAAGGATAGCGGTCTACGTATAAGACATGTCAAATGAGAACCTTTCCAACCATGGCATCGCACTGGTTGGTGTTGCCGTTATATGAAGTTCATTGTTTCACGAATGAGATAAATAACACTAAAAACAACATTAGGTTTCACGGTCTACAGAAACTTGTTAACATGTCATAAGAGAAGAGATATATAATCTTGTAATATCCATCATGCGCGTTACCTATAAATTTACCTTTAACTGAAAGAACAGCAATTGTTATATAAATATCTCTAGGTCTTTAGTAATAAAGATCTATAACTTGATACATGAATAGATGATCGTTTATATCTCCACCAGTGCAGTGGTGTAAAAAAATTCATACATACTCAATAAAAGTTAAAAACGAAAAAATATGTCACTAACAGTCAATCATACCAACCATAGAATATAATTTAATTTTATTATTGTGCCTAAAGCAAAAGTAAGCCTATACACTGTAGCCTATAAACAATGTACCTGCAAGAATGCTTCCTGCATAATTAAAAATTGACTTAATGAAATAGTATTTGCTGACAAGACATTTTTTTACATAAAATCGTTAAATGTCTGAAAAATGGATAAATTTTAATATAGATACTGGGCCATACAAAAAATGGATAGTATTTTCAGTGTTCACATCTAACTTCAATTGCATTAGACATGATTCTCGCAAAAGATATAATCAAGAAAAAGTTTATTATGATTTTAATTGATGATTATTTCATTTTCAATCAAATTATATATCCCACCTTAATTTGTTTGAATCAGTATTACTGCTTTATACCCATTTCAGTAAAGCATTTGATCACGGTATGCTGAAAATTCGATACAGTCCATGTTTCTGATAGTTTGATTAGTATATTAAAGACCTACCTATCTGAATAACTACGGCTTGTGGAAGTTAGTGATTTCAAGTCAGCGGTAGATATTATGTTTCTGGAGTCGCTCAGGGTTACCATTTTGGCCCTTTACTATTTCTCATTTTTATAAACGACATTGTCAACTTCATCGACAAAAACTGCATTCTCTATGCTGTTAATTTCAAGGTGTTTTCTAAAATAAATCGTCCTCAAGATCAAATTGCAATCCGCACTTGATGGGGTTAATACCATTTACTAATCTCGAATATAAGCTAGTTTGGAATTCCTGCCAGGATACAATTGCTAACAGTCTGGAAAACAAACAACATTTTTAAAATGTTTGTCTTTTAGACGGAATATATCTTGAATTTAATGTTGCTTACCAGGAATTGCTAAACCGAGATACAATATATAGAGTGTTTCAAGTCGGCAGATCATTCAGTTGGCAAAAAATGGCTTTGCTGTAATTAAGATTATGTGTCTTAATCTTTTAAACCACTAAAAAAGTATCAAATATTTCTGGACTCATTCTAGGAATTCCTGAAATGGTTATCGTCTTCATTTCCTGTAATAAATTACAATTTTTATATAAAGTTGTTCTTGAGCTATCACATCATCCATTAGCGTCCTGGTCGCCGATTTTTTTTTAAATTGAAATCAAAGAAAGAATCCGGCAGTTACACAAGTTAAACTATCATCATTGTTTGATGACATTGAACGTACTGTAACCAACTTAATATGAACATATACTGTAGACGGTGATAGTAAATCCTCTCAGTTTTTTTCCATGCCTACGTCCCAATCCCATATTATATGGTGATGTTAGCATTAGCTTTCATTGGAACTTCAATTTGTACATTATTTACACTCATCGGTTTATTGAATGTAATATAACGTATATCTCATGCTCATGACCAATAAAGAGCACATATTTTTGTTTATCTACCTCTATTGTAAAATTAATCTAAAAATTTATAGATATGCAAAATTGCAGTTGCATCATGAACTGTTATGAATTGCCTTATATTTATATTTTTAACACTGTAATTTTTGTTTTTTCATCTCCGTCTATAATAATTGGAACTTGTACTGAGTGTAAAATAAAATATAATAATCATGGCTATAATATTTTAGCAATAACAATTTCTTATTACTGCAGTATATTGCATTACAATAAAAGATACGTGTATATAAAGCATATAAAAATGTCGGTAAAATAAAAACACATATACAAAAATAAATTGGTATAATCTGAATTATAAACAGAGTAACGCAATACATAAACAGATAAAACAAGACTGAATTAAAAAATAATTTAAAAGATACTAAAGAAAACCAATAGAATAGAATAGAATAAAAATATGTATCAAGCTACCACAAAACAAATTTTAATATCTTACAAGCTATTTGTCATCTCCAAAATTAAAAACCCACTATTGAATTTTATTTGCGCCGTTTTATTGTAAAAGTATTGAAAATTGTAATTATCTCGAAAATCCAACATCCTATTAAAATTTTACATGAGACCTTTTTTGTAGATAATGGATCATTATTTTTAAAAATAATACAGAGCCGATTTGTTATTTTTTTTAAATAATACGTTTACCCCCATATCTCCGCTACTGGTTAGTTTATCTTTTCAGCAATGCAACTAAATTCTTAGTATGCTTTGCGACATATAATTACCGACCACCTTGTATATGACTTCTTCATTTACTGCTCTTAGTTTAAAAATGTAGTTGAATAGACTTCATTTATCAAAAACACAGTTGATAAGAAAATTTAATTTGAACTCATTATATTACAGTGACATAAAACATTACAGGGCGTCCGGAAAAGACGTGTACAACGGAAGACCACAGACTTATGGGTTCAAAATAAGCCGATTTAGCCCAATTTACTTATTGTTGACATACGAAAAATATTTTTTCTGCCTAAACTATTCATCTATTCAAAATTCTGAAATTATAAAAAAAGTTTTTAAATAATGTCAGCTACTAATAAAAAAACTGAGAGTAATTGTAGAGGGGGTTAAAAACATTTGTCTTATATTTGCATGATATATGATTTTTCTTATATTTCTAATGACTGCAAAAGATTTTAAATAATGTCAAAAAGTGTCGGTTAGACTTATAACTGCGTAGCCCAAAAATGGTTAAAATCAATCAAGTCGTTTTCAAGATATTCGGAATAAACAAAAAATTTTCGCGAAACTTTGTCGCTCTCTAGCGGCTAAACGAAGCAATTTTGGAAATAATTAAATAGGACTAAATCGGCTTATTTTGAACCCAGAATTCTGTGGTCTTCCGTTGTATACGTCTTTTCAGGACACCCTGTATGTATACTGAATTCCATATATTTTGGTACACATTCAAGCTTTAATCTAACAAACGTTGCTGAATGGTTAGTAAAATCTTGAGTGTTAGGAAGAATAAAACCCAATTTCTTTTATGCATTTGTCAAATATAGTTGGATTATTTTAAGACGACGTTACTTTATATTTTGATGCAAGATTTTTAGGTTATTTTACACTTTAACGCCATGCACTTAAAGTAAATAGCAACCGTTCATGTCACTGGCAATATGTAACAAAAAGTATAGAGGTCCTAATACCGAACCTTGCGGAACATTAAGACAGTGGTACTTATTGCGTAAATATCTAATGTGGTGTATTAAAGCCAGTTCAAACAATTTTTAATACACGAATTTTTATCGAAATAAAGAAAACAAGTGTTATAGTAAATTACTATTGATATACTAAAAACTATACCATACAATTATTACCTATCTTTTTTGTGCTACTACACATTCGCAGTTTCTAATGTTTCATTTTATTCCAGGGCAGTGAGCCAGTGGGCCCCGGCATGGACTGCCTGCAGCTTCGCCAACCGGCCGGGCCGTTCCACTACCTCATCAGCGAGCAGGCCAAGTCCTTGGTGGCGCTGCAGGAGCTCCAGCATGAGGTCGGAGCTCTTCTCGAGTTCCGCGATCTCGTCATGGAGACGTTCCCCAACCTGCGCAGCAAGTTGGCCTCCTCCACTCCCTCGACGATGACGTCGCATCACCACCATAGCTCCAACATACCCGTTTCCATAAGGCCTGGCGACTGGACCCCGGGGATAAGGGTAAGGAAGAAGCTGGGTAGCAAAGATGAGTCGAGGAGTAGCAAGAAGAGCGGCGATACGGCTATCCAGGATTCTGGCTTTAGTACGGAGACGTCGAGTAAAGAGACACATAGCGCTTCGTCCACGGCTCCACCGCCTTCCACAGCTGCAGGTAATTTGCTCAATTTTATTAAAAATTAACTGAACTGAAATAGTATATGACATGCCGATATGGAAATGTTTCATTCTTATCTCGAGAACTTTTCACGGAGGTTTGTATACCATTTTATTTACAACTGTACCTTTTAAAAGCAAGAGACGGTTTTTGTAACAAAAATAATTACCTGAGAAATTAACAAAGTAAGATCCCTGTATATTCAAATTACAAATAAAGAAATCGTCAAGTTGACATTTTGACAATGGTTACTCTGGTACTAAAAAGCCACATACAAACTTAAATTAGTTGCATTTTTCATAGATTGTCATCAAAAAGTGTTTTCGAATGGACGATTCAAAAGAAATTATTTTTACTTCAACTGAGAGAAGCCGCTGAAAGTTTAGAAAAAGATTTGTTACCTAAGAAGAGTCGTGCAAGGCACGATAAAATTTATATTTTCAAGAGTTGATGCTCGCGAAAAGGTGTTCAGAAATCTGTTTCTGAAACTATTGTGCTGGCATATTTTAGAGAAATTACCAAAACCCGAACCGTCAACCCTTTGGTCCAATGTTGGTTACTACTTTAAATACTAAAGATAAAGTACATGTCTCCAAATTTTCGAAGTTATTTGCATTTTTTAAACAACTTAATCTAGAATATGTATCCAAACAGTCAAGCACTTTCTCCAGTGAAAACATTGCGGCATTTTTGAATAATGTACCTGATGATATGCTACCTATAAAGATTGCACTCATGATTGTGTATCAGGTACATGTCCAAGTGACAAACTGTATAAAATGAAATTGACTAATGTTAATATCGTGGAAAATCAAAATTCCAACATCAAAAACCTACCAGTCAAAAGTATTTATAGTAAGTAATAAAGAATGGGTAACGTAATTGAAAAATATGTTGCACTTCGTTTAGACGTTCTAAATGAAAACTTCTTTTTACAATAATTAAGATTTGGTAAAATCACTCGCCAGCCATTTATTTGGTCACAATTCGATAAGTTTCCCAAAAAAATTGCAGTGTTTCTAAAGCTTCCATATTGTGAAACATACACTGCTTCCGAAGAGCGGCAGCTACACTATTGGTAAATAGCGGTGGTGACAGTTTCCAGCTGAAGAGATTAGGGGGATGGCGGAACGGTACATCGACAAGTCTACATATTCTTAGGTTAAAATTCCCACAAAAATATCTGGCGAAATGCAAAACTCCAGTGTTAAAAACGTTTCCATTTCTGCGCAACTGTTTGGAAGCTGTCAACTGAGTTCTTCTTCTAGCAGATAAAGAATTTACTATACAGGGTGAATCTTAAATAAGTACAAATATTTTAACTGCTGGTGTAGTTCGTCATTTAAATCAGTCTAGTGAAAGCCATTTTTAAGAATTTCTAATATAGGACCGCTGGCTGATTTTTCATCCAACAACGTAATGAAACATATGATTTGTTGCGAGGTTGCCATATCTCCTCCAATATAAATATTACGTTTCCTTTAACGTAATAGTTCTATTTTAAAAATACTTGTTTTAAGCATAAGTACAGTAAAATTGGGTATGTAGTATGATACGCAGCAATATTAACATAAATTTTAACATCTGAACTAACCTTACTATACTTCAACGATTAAAAATGAATTTCCGCAAGTTCAATACTACCGTAAAATATTTAGGAAGATATTACGTGATATTACTATGTCCAATGTTCAAAAATTATACATAAACGTGCACACAAGCTTACCTGTTTGTTAAAAAATTAACTATTTAATCAGTAATCCACATTTCACAAGTTAAATGTCGTTATACACTGTTAGAAAGGGACACAAAACACAATTTCCTTAAGTTATTTTATGAAGAATAACGAAAAACTATGCACGCGTTTTTTATTTAAAATGGAAAAAATGTCAACTTTTAGCAAATTTTATTGCTATTTTCATGCATTATGTGGGGTTAACAAGTTTGACTTGGGCTTCCGATAATCTGTCATGACAGTCAATGACAGTTTGATAATAAAAAATAATATAAAATGTTACACTTGACAAAATTCGCTAAAAGTTGAGATTTTTTCTTCCTTGAAGCAAAGACATTTGTGTAATACTGGTAACACTGTGAACCACACGTTCAGTCTGCAGCACTATGACTCATAAAAGTATCAAGGGTCTGTCTAGGCTAGCGGTCCTCAACAAGTTTTCTGCTGAAAAATTACGAAATTTATTTAAAATTTCACTTTTTTATTTCTGATTTTTTTGTAAAAAAACTATTAATTATGTGTTCTACACACAAAACTATACTGCTGGTTAAAATATTTGTACTTATTTAAGATTCACCCTGTATACTTATATATTATGGTGTTCTATTTTCCATAACTGATTTTCATGTTCCGTTGAAAAAGGTTTATGTGGAGAAGTTTCCAAGAGATTACTTTTCGAAAAGAAGGCTGCTCATAAACACGTAAGAATTCTGGGGCTTCGGTCTAGGGTGTGTTATTTTAATTATGTGCGTGCTAAACACATTGCTTCAACTTACACCAACTTACATAACATCCACATCCAAGCTAACGTTAACATTACCTTTTATCATATTCCAGTTTCTAGTATTTACGAGAAATTTAAAGCTAAACACCTAACAATATTCTTCCGTACTTCTTCAAGGGCTTTAGTTTCATTCTTTCCTGCCCTCTCTTCTACATTTTCAACAGATCCCTCGATACTGGCGAATTTCCAGACGTCTGGAAGCTTTCATATGTAACTCCTATATACAAATCAGGAATCAAATCTGATATTAGAAATTATCGTCCTATATCAATTCTCAGTTCAATTCGTAAATTATTTGAAAGTATCGTAACTGATTATATCAGTTGTGATTGCTCCAACATCATAACACCTCATCAGTTTGAGTTCTCAACAGGCCGGTCGATTGAGCTGAACCTTATCGCGTTTGTGGATCGGCTATCGGAGGCTTTGGAGATTGGTTTGCAAGTTCACCATAAACTGCTGCTACTTAAGTGTCGCTCTTACGGTATCGATAGCCATGTACTGAGATGACTTGGTGGTTACCTGATGACTAGAGAGCAGTATGTCAGGGTTAATCTTTTTATTCAAGCACTTTTTCAGTCAGGTGTTCCCCAGGGATCTCACCTAGGACCTCTCTTGTTCAATCTCTTCATTAACGATATTGTGCACTACTTATCAGTTAGTGAGGTCTTGTTTTCCGCGAATGAAATTTATTGGTTATCATAATGATACCTTACAATTGCAGGCTGACATAGACAGTCATTCTAAATGATGTTCACCGAACAGCATGGACTTGCATTCGAATGAATGGATATTAAAACAAACATACATTAGAATTGTTAAATTTCCATGTCAGTAGTGCATGGTTTACAGTTTTTTTGGTAGCATCAATAACTGAATAATTTTTGAACTGATTACCATGTCTTTGGTTAGACTTCATAACATTTTGCGAGATATGTTACTGAAATATGTGTATGAGCAGCTTACATTGTAGACAAGTTAAAAGTAGGTACTAAAGTTTCTTTTTCTAGATATTTACCGCTAACTTTAAACTATACATATTTTAACAGCATTGTATGAGCCAGTTCTATAAGGAAGTGATTCCATGCCATATTCCCATATTACAATTTATAGTAAATAAGTAATCTCTAAGTGTTTAATACACGAAACAAAAGAAAATTTAAAAATACACAATAGATAAACTATAACTAAAAAATGTAGAAACCAACAAGACTTACAATATTTTTCAAGAATATGATCTAAGTGATATCAGTTATACTAAAGATACTATATTAAAACTGATATTTTATGATTGATGTATTTTTTTACCTCTGATGGCATTGCTATTGATTGTAAATTTGTATGCACTGAAAATGAAATCGATGTCTACAAACGTTACAAAATGTCATATTATATGCAGTAATTTTTAACCCATTATAATCCATTGTTCCAATACATTAAACCAATAGCAACATCCATTCTCCACTAAGCCTTATTGAAATTTGGAGAGACTCAAATTTTGTCAAATCCCATTTCTTGGGCTTCAGTTAGCACTTCAGATGTCTCTGTAACAGCCACAAACTTTATTACATTAAATTACCCTTCAAATTCATTATCTTCTATTTTGACTTGAATTTCCTAACGACGACAAAGCTGTTACGACAAAAAGTAATTAATAATCGATAACATCAGACGGTAGGACAAGTCCAAAGAGGATATTAAGCGTTAACGAATTATTTTCCTTCTGCGATTCAATTTCGTCGTAGCTAAATATAGATCTAAATTAAATCTGTCAGACTGTCATACACTCATTTGATTTTTTTTTTCATTATTAAAATATACGAATGGCTCAGTAAATGTAGATAATAATGAAAAAATGTATCCATCCATCAACGAAAGGAAATTAAAATAAAAGAAGTAAAAGCTAATATGAGCACTAATGAATGTTCTATAGTACGTAACAATGGTTCTAAATAATGAAACGACATCTATGGCATACGTCATAGCACTCTAGTTGCATTATGCAAAGAACAATGCGTCACAAGTCTATAGCAATATAAACAAAAAACCAAATATAATAGGAGGAGGAAAAGTGCTATCATCTAGGTGTGTTGCGAACCATGGTGTTAGATTTGTTTATCAATTTTTAGCCTTCTAATTACTCGCAGATACATATACTATGATCTCTTTCTTTTGACATAAACTACATAATTTGTTTTCCTTGCTTTTTAAATTTGAAATGTCTTGTTAGTAATTCTGCTGCTATTCTATGATTTTGGTACAGTGTTGACTTATTTGATGGTTTTAAGAACTTCTTATCTTGACTTTGTCCTGAGATTTCTATCATGAATACCTCACCCATTTTTCATTAATATTTTAATAACGCATGTAACAATGCCTCATGAGGTTTTGTACAGTTGTCGATGAACCTTCTCTCATCATCTGCCTACAAAAAGTTAAAATCAACATGATACCTTGTACTAGTACCTAATTTATAATATCTAACATTATTCATATTAAGTTTATTAGTTTACAAACTGTACATAACTATTCATTTGTAGTACTGGAATACAATTAAATATCCATGTACTGCCATAAATGTTCATGTGTTAGACTGTGGCGTTTGTTGCTAATAATCCATTTCTATTTCGAAAACGTGTGTTCAACGTCCACAGAAGTCACTGGAGCATATTTAAAGTATAAATAGTTTTTCATGGATGTCACATTTAGAGTGGGTTCAGAAAAATCTACTTCTTTGCCATCAAAAAGATCTACTGTACGACATACGAGTAATGTCAAGGAATTCCGGATTGCTCTGCAAAACAGTACCCATTTTTTTTTTCACGTGTTCAGTACTAGGTCCTTATAACTGGGAAATAAACTGTCGCAAATGAAAAACATTAATTACTGTGTTATTTATAGGACATCCTGAAGCTGTCACAATTGCTTCAAGACGGTGAATAATTCTACAGGTATCTGTAAATAATTAAAATGTATGTATGCTAAATCTTCGCGAATTCCAGGATCGTTAAATATCCGTTGAGCATATATAGAAGTAGGAGTGTAGAATACTTTTTATGCCGTCAAAATTAACGTAGTAATATGACGTTGCCTCTATAGTCTGTTTGGAAATGAAAGAGAGTAATAAAACCCCGAGATAAGAACCTGCCATGGGTGTGGTAATATTTCGTTTCAGGTAATTATCGAGTAACACTAATGCTAACTGGTAATGGGTCTACATTAGTATATTTTGCTGGATACATCATAGGGCAGGAGCCAGTGTATTGTGACAGATCAATCCATTCTTAGATCTGAATATACGAAGACGTGCTAGTGCAGTAGAGTAAAATTGGACTTGTGTTTAGTGACTATTGTGCCAGTGGATATTGTTTGGGTAAAATGTCGAGCTTATCAGATTACGTACCTGCTAAACGCGTGAAAAGATATGTGCTGTCTCAGAATGAGAAGATTATTATATTAAATGTATTTAATGCATTGAAACACCAAAATCCTACCAACAGTGTTGACAACATCGTGGAAAAGTGTTCCAAAATGACATGGATTGGACAATCGACTATCTACAGACTTTTAAAGGAAACAAAAAATGAACAAGATACTGTAAATCTCTGAAAATCATCTGCAGGGAGGTCAAAAGTCGTTATAGATGATTCATTCAAAAATGTCATTCGCAGAAAAGTACACTCATTTTATTTTAAAATAGAAATACCAACGCTAAACAAAATTTTAAGTGAACTTTCAGAGGACAACGATTTGCCAAAAATCAATAGAAGCAAATTATGGGCCGTCTTACGAGAGTTGAATTTTTTCTGGGAAATCAGAACAGGAAGTCGGTTCTTATCGATAAAGATGAAATTATTTGTTGGCGAAGATCCTACTTAAGATCAATTAGATTAGATTAGATATACTGTAACAAAAGTATGGCAAGGTAAAAATGTAAAAAGTTTTCGACAAGCATTTTTGCATGGACTTTCAACAGAGTTCAAGGCACCTTCAGGTTAAGGGCGAAGATTATTAGTGACACATATAGGTAATGCCAGTGGTTTTGTAGATGGCGGTTTACTTTTATTTGTATCTAAAAATACAGGTGACTATCACGAAGACATGAACGCAGATGTTTTCGAAGAGTATTTTACACAGATGTTGGATCTTATTCCTCCGGGGTTTGTAATTGTCATGGATAATGCAGTTACCATTCACGGCAGACGGAGCGGATGCCTACGACTGCTTGGAGGAAAGCCGAACAAATATGGTGAAAAAGGAACTTTTGACTCTTGTCAATCTTAATAAAGATCAGAAAAACTATGTTATCGATGACATGGCAACAAATCGCCAAGTAACGGCACTACGGTTACCACCTTATCACTGTGAGCTTAACCCAATCGAATTAGTCTTGGCGCAGGTAAAAGGAGATGTAGCGCGAAATAATACGACGTTTAAATTAAGTGACGTGAAAATTTTGTTAAAAAATTCCTTGGAACGAGTAACTGCAGATAACCGGCAAAGATGTATACATCATGTACAAAAAGAAGAGGAGAAAATGTGGGAACTCGATAATTTAATTGACGTTACTGTGGAACCTATCGTTATCAATCTAGAAGACGAAGATAATTCATCAGAATATTCAGAGGATGAATTTTAATATAGCTACTTTTTTATTTTCTTTATTGTACATTTATACAATACTACATTTACTCGCCATAATTTAAATTTTCAAAATACATATATTTTTGTGTGGAATAAAAGTCATTACATTATACACGTCGCACACTATAGGCTAAGGGAATTACAACTTTTCCTTTAATTTTAGGCATAAAATAAATAAATCACAAATGGATTCTAAATTGAAGTCCATGAACAGATCGATTTTTATTTTACACCTCATATAGATAACTCTATCGCTTTAGGATAAATTCTCCATTTTTTAAATATTATTGTTATTATTTTAGAATAACGTCAATTCACTTGGAAAACGTAGAAGTAGTTAAAAACTATCCACGTTTTCACTTCAAACGATTTCTATATATTTGTACTTGAAGCTGAACACTATAAAAGTCAGCACTGCATTGTGTTTCATTCGATTTCCGCCAGTGACGGGGCCATTTTATACTGGGTATACAAACAATTACACAAGGTTAAAAGTAACTTCGCCAATAATCAACACAATTAATTAATTTGTTTTGCCTGAATTGCTACGGAAGCTTTTGTAATATGGCAGAAGCAGAAATACCACTAAAATCAGTCGCGATTGAAAAGTTAATCAGGTTTCAGTGGAAGTTGTTCAGACAGGTGTTGATTTTATTTTTGTTATATTGTACTGCGTATTTTCCGTCAGTTTCAAAAGCTGTTGTTATCTGATGTTTAAAAATGTGCAAATTGCCTGAAGGTGACGGTAGAGGTGCTTATATTTATTCACTTTTAGGTCAAGGTAATGAAATGTTGTTAATTTTCTGTCAGCTATGTAATGCACATGAGTAAAGTTGTTGTAGTTATAGTAAACAAAATAATTTTGTAAAAGTTTCTACCTGTATACTTTAACTAAAGGTGAGTGAAAAGGTTCTATTCTACATAATATATTATATTGTTAGCAGGTACCTAATTAAATGTTAAGTACTTTATCCACTGCATAAGACTAAAACCTATATAATATATAATAGAGCCCTTTCCACTTGTTTGTAATATACCTAAGTCCTGCTCAGGTACGCCCCTTAATAAGGTAACGTAACATTACGCTGAAATTACCTTGACTAGAGAAGGATAGCTAATAAGATGTACCTACTTCTTGTCAACAGACAGTCGAACAGAGCCGAACTTGGAATAGTTGGATTGTGTTGATCATTGTATTGCGTTGTGTTGATTCTTCTGTTGTGGTGTGTTTGTGATACAGCTTTAACGAAATTTGAAAATGGCTCATCGAGAAGTTTTGAACGAGCAAAGTAGGAAACTTGTGTTAAACATTTTGGAGCTTTGATTATGAGAAAATTTCCCAACCGACCCTGGCAATTTACATCTAGATAATTGAGTACAGGCATACCTGCACTACTCTTATCTGTCCACCGCACATGCATTCCTAAAGACGTCCTTCTTAGCATAATTTGGGTTGGCCTACCAGCTACCATCCCCTGTCATCAGCAGGTATAAGTTGAAATGAAATAAATGTATACATTTCGTCTCACAAACTTTTGCCCACTTCGCCTTCCGAAAACGATTGTACTTTTCATTTTTGTACATTTCTCTTGAACAGAACTTCGTTCCGGATATTTTCATGTTTCTATGTTGTGTGCTGTTCTGTCAACATGTTGGGAAAATGTTCCACATGTTGACACCGCATACCGTATTATCCTTTGATGTGACGGTAATTGTTGAAAACGCTGCGAACACCCATGTTCGCTGTGATGTGACGCAACGAGGTTATTAAAGTCCCGTCCACACGGTCGTGTTGAAATTATGCGACGAGGTTGGCAACGAGGTCCTGTTACAAATGTGTAGGCTGACTTACACTTTATTATTGTCTTGGCTTTTCATTATTATCGTAATATAAACTAAAAATAACAAGAATGTAAAAAAGAAACATGTAATCGTCATGTTCCTTAGCATACGTATATATTTGGCATCAAAGAACATACATCACTGCATTAATAGAAATTGTAGGAGAATTGATTTGTTTTAGCTTGAAATCTTTATATACTTTCGTTTAGTAATATAAATTTTAATGTTCCAGAAATACTGCACTAGCACAAGTGTTGTAATTTTACAGGTCAACTGCACATGGAAAATATTTTTAAGACATTATAAACATTATCACACACATAATTCTTTTAAAAAACTAGTAACACTTGAATTGATGTAAACTAAGTATTTTTCACGGTGTCTGGAATACAGTGATATTTCACGGACATTTCACGGTTTTTCATGTTCTCTAGCGTTCTTTCCCCCAAAAATTTAAAGGAAATTAATCAATTTCAGCCTTATATTTTAGCACTACGCTAATAAGAACCTCCACCTACTGGGTGAGTTTTATTTGTGCGTCTGTAAATACGATTCATTGTCCTTGAAACGCCAGCCTTAATTGAAATCATAGTTCTCAACATTGAATAGTGAGTCTACAGAGTAAATGGTTTCTGGGAGCGTTGCTTTCCGAAAAAATAAGCCAAAGGGATTTTCTTAGATACCTCCTTTACCTTGTTAATTTAGCACCAATCTTCAAACTTTTAGTACCTAATCCAACTCATACCACGCCTTGGATCTAAACTTGAGATCGCTCCGTTTGCCGCTGCGTTTATATTAGAGGATAAACTTCCAGCAGGATCCCTCATTTTCAAAAGCACTTTTTATATAGTTGTGGCAATAATTCAGACGACTACGTCATAGTTGACGTTACACAATCATTGTTTATAATTTAATGCAATACATAGTGCAAACATTTACTGTAGTACCTAAGTATATAATTTTATTATTCTCAGTTGCAGTTTCTTGAATATTTTGTTCGTATGACGTAAGTCGTCTGAATTTTTGCCAGTAACCATACAAAAGGTAACATAAGAAACTTGATCCGTAAACTTAATAGCTGGTACTTTTTTCTGTTCATAGAAAATACGCCAGCTTTGAGTCATTTGACACTTTTTGCCAAATATATTTTTTTTCGTGTCATTTAAGTGAATGTAGATAAAATTTTGTATAATATTTTTGTTGTAAATTCATACTACTACACTCAATGTTTTATCAAACTCGGTTGACGCCTTGTTTGATGACGACTTTAACAGTTGTAATATGAATTTTTACAACACTTATTGTAAATAACTACAATACAGTAAAACTCCTTGACTATGCGTGTATTCGCGATTCGTAATATGTGAGGAATTCTTGAATAATGTGTAGGGTCTTGATCGTTAAAAATCTATTCATAAAAATCCTACACATTATGCACGAATTCCTTACAAATCACGAATCGCGAATTCACGCATAGTCTGTAGCAAGCATTAGACAAATACTCTGACATTTAAATCTGTAAATACCGGCTGACAACGGAAAGTGTGTTATGACTACTGATAACAATTTGAAATTGGGTGGATTTATACTAGATGGTGCCATGAATTCTTTGAGGTCAATTCGGATTTCATGACATTTCCGGTTTGACCGGAAATGACCGTAAATTGGACACCCTGTATTTTTTGACATTTTTGGAATCAGAAGAAAACAATTTCTGCCAGTCGCGGCCTTCTAGTTTTATTTTTAAAAATTAAATAAAATTACTTACATCCAGAAAATGTGTCAGAAAATTGGTCCTACCATACGTTAAATAATCCGCTGATTCCAAAAATATCAAAAAAACACAGGGTGTCCCGTTTAAAAATATAAATTTACGGTAATTTCCGGTCAAACCGGAAATGTCATGAAATCCGAAATGAGCTCAAAGAATTTATGGTACCATCCAGTATAAATCCACCCAATTTCAAATTTTTATCAGCAGTCATAAACAAGTTTACAGCGTGTTCCCACTTTCTGTTGTCAGCCTGTATATAATACAAATGGAAAAACTGCAACAATATTTTCTTCCGTTAACCGACTGAAGCCTAACTTATCCACAAAATTTTGGCAGTTGTAGTTCGCTGGTAAGAACTCAACCTTTACTTTTTTTGTTAGTTAAATTTGCATAACCAAAGGCAGCCAACAATACTTCAATAATAATATTTTATTCTGTGATGGCTAGTTTAACTACCGCAGAATATGTCTTAATAGGCAACAAGTAATCATAATATAAATATGCATTCATTAATATAGTAGAACACAAACCAAAGAAGAAATAGATATTCAGTTATCTACTAGAAGTAAAAAAGAATGAAGAAAATATATTATTAAGTTATCTTTTGATGAAGTGGAATAAACTTAAAACAATATACAGTCTTTAATTAGTAAAGCTATTAAGAAAGAGCACTACAAACTACAAAGTTGTATGTTAAGCTTTAAATAAGTAATTGATTTTTAAGCAATTTTATGACATCTCTCATTTTTATTTCTAGGAGCAGCGGAAACTGACGAGGTGGAAGACGAGCTGTGGAACCTGCTAGATATAATCCATCGTAAGGGCACACGATTAAAAGATGAGGCCGAAGCGCTACAAGGAACCATCCGCGAACAGGGCACCATGCGGCAAGAGAGCAATTTCCAAAGGGTACTCTTCCATTCCTCCGCCGACGACGTTCGACAGCTTCGCCAGGAGCGTGATCTTCTCCTCGACAGGCTGGCTGAAATGGAGGCAGAGGTTCTCGCTGGAAGAGTACACACTTCCAGGCTGCAGGAGGATCTGGAGAATCTTCTTTCTACCAAGCACGACCTGGAGGAGCAACTCAAGGCGGTTGTGACGCAAAGAGGTAGGAATAACGTTTTAATTATATTTTTAACCCACGGTTCGTTAATTGCTGCGTTGGAGCATAAGTTAAAAAACAAATTTACTAATGCTGTTATAACAGATTTTTGACCTTTATGGTGTCTTATTTGGTAATGCGTAGTATCTATTTAAATATATTTATGAATCAAATTGCGATATCATATTGAAAAGGTGGTACTACATACTACATAAAAGCGAGTTACTTCTTAATAAGAATGTAAACGAAATTGTAATTTTCTTCGCAGCAACAGCCACCTACTCTGATTTATATCAAAGAAATATATTCGTCGTTTAATATTAAAAAATGGTACCTATTTATCAGATAATTTTCTTCCTTTGTACAAAGCCCACAAGTGTGATATTCGATATTTCCCTTAATTCTATAGTGGAGGCAATAAACTAGCAAAAAGTCCAAAAGTTTTAAAACTAGTTGTGGTGGAAGAATCGGAATGCGGTTTTCTGCATTCTCTTCAAAAAATTATTTGTAAAAAATGTGGCGACATGGAATTTCTGACAAATCGGAAATTGCTTTGCTGCAGCTAAAAATGCGTTCAAAAAATGCATTATTTGAGAGAAGATGTCAAAACTTGGTAAATAAGTGTCAGAACTGGCCCAGATCGGGTACTCGGGGGTTTTCGAGGTCGCTGATCACGAATATGATGTTCAAATTGACCCTCCGAACACTTGGAGCTCAGGACCGCCGATGAAAGTCATCTCCGTGGGACTCTCCCACAAATCACGCGGGAAAAAAATGAAACTCGGCGCCCGGGTTTTTTTTGGGTCGCTAAATCCAAATCTGGCATCGGCGAACACCCCACGTGCACCTGGTGCGCCGGAACCTGGACGCGGACGTCATCTCCAAGAATTTTCCTGAGAAGAGTGCCAAAAACCACCCGAAAATCATAATAGAGGCGTTTTGTGGGGCGTTGAATCCGAATTTCGCGTCTGAAACGACCCCCTGAACACCTAGTGCACCAGAACCTGACCCTAAATATCATCTCCGTGGCTTTTCCTGACACAAGCAAAAAAGGCGAACCGAAAATCGTTATGGGGGGTTTTTTGGGGCGCTGAATCCGAATTTCACATTGATAACGACCCCCTGAACCCCTGGTGCACCGGAACCTCACCCTGAATATCTTCTCCGAGGGGTTTCCATACGTTTCGGGTGGTGTTTGGCACCCTTCTCAGGAAAATTCTCGAAGATGACGTCCGCGTCCAGGTTCCGGCGCACCAGGTGCCCGTGGGGTGTTCGCCGATGCCAGATTTGGATTCAGCAAAAAAACCTCGGGCGCCTAGTTTCTCTTCTTTCTCGCGTGATTTGTAAGAGAGTCCCACGGAGATGACGTTCATCGGCGGTCCTGAGCTCCAGGTGTTCAGGGGGTCAATTTGAACATCATATTCGTGATCAGTGACCTCGAAAACCCTCGAGTACCCGATCTGGGCCAGTTCTGACACTTATTTACCAAGTTTTGACATCTTCCAAGAGGCCTCTCAAATAATGCATTTTTAATGCATTTTTGGCTGCAGCAATTCAATTTCCGATTTGTCAGAAATTCCATGTAGCCACATTTTTTACAAATAATTTTTGGAAGAAAATTCAGAAAACCGCATTCCGAACCGTCCACCACAACTAGTTTTAGAACTTTTTTAGTTCATTTCCTCGACTACTATCAAAGGAACAATTTCCGAAAATATCGAATTTCTGGCATAGTAAACCCTTGCATTCACCCAATTTTGCAACGCCGTCACTTCCTCCCAGTCGCAACTCTATAGGAGAGAATGTGATATAAGGTCGCGGTCTAAATGCATCGCTCTGTCCCAAGCTAAAGGACTTTTACAGAATCAATCGCATATGTCGTCCTCTATGCGCTTCCTACTTGTTCTACTGTACTATTTAGAGATCAAAATATGTTCTGTGGAAGATATATTTTTGTTAGCTCAAAAGTTTTCTTTGAGACTGCGATGCGGGCGAGTCCGGTTCTTGACCTACTAGTGCAAACGTGTACATTTAAAATCATCGTTTTCAGTAGACGAAAACGAGACTAGCATGGTCTGCGGTGCACCTAGACTATGACTGCATAGGCCGTTTCCTTGTTAACAGATCACTTGCTTTATTACTATCATGTTTCATAGATTCAGTCGGCCGAATTCTATTAAGGGTTTTTGATCACTCTAAGTGTATCTTATTCAGTGCTTCACTGCAAGGATAAATTCAAAGTTTACTTCGCTTGAATCTTTTTATCTCCAGTTCGTTTAATTACCGTAAGAAATGTTGGTTCTAAATCTTAGAAAGATATTTCGGATCCCTTTTAGGTTTATACTTTTTTATTTCCCTCAAAACCCTCACATAACCTAGCATCGTTGGTACTCACATATCAATTTAGCAATTATAAATAGTCCCAAACAAGTTTTAAACAGTTTATTTGATGCTAAGACCTTTATTGCAACATTGTATATATTTTTGACATCAGAAATATGTGTACTTTTTGTAGTTGTTATTGGCTAAAAACCTTTAAGATATAGATAAGAGAGATATAGTTTAATATGAGTTCAAGGATCGTATCTATTTAACTCTATTCTACGAAATTTATCATACCCTGAAATGAATGCTGAAATCCTTTAGTTAGGTTCATGCTTTGGTTCATGTTGTTTCGAGAAGGTAGTTTATATATTTTTTCTAATAAAACAGTTACCATCTCCGTTACTTAGCAGTAACAACAAACAAAATTAGTGATGTCATAGCAAGTAGGTAGACCCACCAAATCTAAATATTATAAATGGCAATGACTTCCAGTTCACGTCAGTAACATAGCATACATTATTTATAAAAAAGAGTCAAATAAATATGGATATCCAAATCAAAACATATCTTTAAAATGTCTATAAGGTTGTACGTTGTATATCGGGTTGTATGTTAAAATTATTAATTTAAAAGCATAAAATTACTTAATATACATTATATTATAAATAATTATTATATTATACTAAAATTATATATAAATTTGAATTTACTCTTTCTTTGCTGTTACCTATCGATGGTTTCTGTAATAACAGCACATCTTATCTCAGTGTTTTTTTCATTCTTTTCGTTTTACCTGTACCTTTTATCTCAGACACCTTCTCATCAATTGTAATTTTAACATGTGAAAAGAGTACCTACATTTTGAAATATTATATAAACATCCATCTTAATTAATTATTATTTATTAAGTTTGCTCTCCTATTATTCAGAGAATTAAAATAACCGAAATTTTGTATTTGCGATTATTTTAGTATTTCAAAAGCATATCTTAGAGGCATTTGTCAATATTTAGAAAAGTTGAGGGAGTTGCCTTCTAGTTACTTTTAAATAGACATTTTTTGAGGAAGTTAGTAGGTAACGTTTTTTATTGTAATCAGGAAATGTTATCAATGGTATCATTTTCTCATACATTTTCAACTAAAAAAAATTGCAATAGTTTAGAGGTTGTAATCCTATTGAAAATATACTAAATACATGTGTACAGTGGTCGCAACATAAAGATTTCCAACAGTGGAGCTTGAGGATATACGATTACTATTATTAACTACGATGTGTAGTTTACATTCTAGTAATATCCTAGCAAGGTCTGAGGACAACTTGTATTTGGAGCTATGTGATACAGTTGTGTGAATTTTCATGATCATGTTTTTTCCGTGCCTATCATGCGAAAAACCGAACACTTGGCACGAAAATAAGAACACTGCTGACCTCATAAAAACTTATTCTAATAATATGAACAGGTAAAGCAGCTCTCAACCTTTGCGACACCTGCTAGTTCTGGTCAGCTATACGCGTCCCTGTTATCATAGAAAGCGCCATAAATAGGGTTGATTAACTGCTCTAAACCCAACAATTCCCGTAGCCCTACACGAATCTGAGATCCATTCAAAAGACCTTCTCACAGTTTTGCATCTGGAATATAGGGAAAATATTTTCATGATATAGATGGATTCCACCTTCGTTATTAAGAGCTTCCAAGAGCTTTGTTTCATAACCTCTAACTTGATATGAAAACTTGGAAACAGGAGGACTTTAGGAGGAGCAACTTGCTTGTCTATTGGTATTCTTAGTACCTGATTGAATTAAAGCTTTTGACCATTATTTTACTACATAGTGATTTCTTCTATCTCTACTATCAGGGGTATATATTAGTGTTATGAAAAAGGACGGCTTATAGGTTTCTCTTCAATGAATCAATGGGCAATCTCCATTTATTAGGCTTATGCCATCCAGATTTGAGTGTGTTCGCTTAATATCAGTAGACTAGAGGAAATGCATCATCTCCGAAAAATATTCCAAGAGTTCACTCATTAAGTGACGATAAGCAGAAGATTTGATTCTTTTAAGCAATATTTTTCAACCACAATGTAAAAACTCTGAAACCCCAAAAATATAAATGTATGATGATTTTGCCGATTTGCATATCTATCTTTCGATTTGACCTTGAAATGACCTTGAAGCTGACTTGGCAGGGTTAAAAGATTCCCAGATTCAACGATCCCAAAAACATAAATATGCGATAGTCTAGTCCACTTACATATCTATATATTTCGCTTTGACTTTGGAATGACCTTGAACCTAGGATGATGGAGTTAAATGAACCCCAGATCCGGATTCAGCGAATCCAAAAACATAATTGTACGATTATGTGGTCCACATGCATATCTGTCTTTTTCTTCGACCTTGTAATGACCTTGAACCTAGGGCGATGCGGTTAAATGGGCTTCGGATCCAAATCCAGCGAGTGAAAATTCATAAGAATATATAGGTCTAATCCGAAGAATTTATGAGAAAAAATGGACTGTATTCAAAAAATAAAAATAAATGGTTGTCGAGTTAATTAAACCCACTCTGTCCACAATGAAAAAGACTTACCTTTGAACTTGGATGTGGAAAATCTATGCCGGCCGGCCTTGTAGACGATATTGCCTTCTAGCACTTCTAACAGTCACTTTTTAGCGATCACGGGGAAAACGGACACAGCAAAAAAATAATATGTAATATACTTTAACAAGCGCGGTAATAATTGAAACCTTATAAATGTTCTTAAGAGAGCGTAGTGTGTTTTCTAAAACGTGATGAAACAGACTACTTCTTTGACCATTTTTTGTTTCTTTGTTCTCAGGTATGCGCATTGCAGTGGACACAGTTGTACCGCGAAAAAACATATAAATTTAAAGTATTGATTGAGCGTATTTATTGGTTTCGATAAATTATGCTATAAACATAAACTATGTATTTTTATCAAAAAGATATACAGAAGACATTTTTTATATCGAAATGTAAATTACAAAAATTATAATTGATCAAAAATAATTTACAACCGGTAATTCTAGGAGTGTGTGTCATCTGGCGAGTCACCACTGGACCACTGGATTCCAGCCTAGCACCTATACCACTTTTTACAGGGGTGAGCAGGTGAACTACGAATATTAATTCCAATTTTGCGACTGGAAACCTTTAAGTTGCTGCGAGTGCATATAATTTTATTTCAAAATAACGTTGTAGTTGACCCATCTGGTAGAAATCGTAGGACTAAAGAGGTTTACAAAGTCACCAGCCACATATGCGTGTATTAACCTCATTTACACAACAATTTAGTTAAATATAATTTAAAAATAATCACGTCCCTTTTGTCAACAGACAATGACGAAAAAGTAAACATAATGCATACTAGCGGCGGAAGTTTTCGACACGTATTTATTATTTTAAGATGGCCTATTTTATTTTCAAATACAAGTCATTTGTTTTTATTTGAATCTTAGTTACACTGTTCGCTACAAAGATTTACCATATGGACGTGTTCTGTTATTAAGGAAATAAAAATAGAAATAGAGACATATAATGTGTGCAAAAGTGAAAATTTCATAACGAAACATAAAGAAACTATAGCATTATTTCGGTAACGGAAGGGGATATCCACTCTAGTGAGTGCTGTGCCATGCACTAACCCATGCATATGCAGGAAATATGCATTGTAAACTAGACATTTTTATTGTTGCATAATAAACTTTCAAGTGGCAATGCAACGCAGTTTATTAGTTCTTATACTTCGATGAATAGCTTTGAACTGCTGTGTGTCGTTAAAACTATATGTTCAAAAGAAAGTCACAGTCATTGAGTAAGTAAAATTTATACATCAGATGTAATAAAGTTCATAATATAAATTTAGAAATTTTGTACAAGTTTGTATTTTTGTGTTTTAATCTATTATTTAACTGAATATTCAATAATTAAATTTTTAAAATCTGCCTATAAACTTTATTTATTAGCTAAAAGTTTTCTTTACAAAATTATGTGCTTTACCACTGTGTCTCTGGAATCTGGAATTGTCAAGAGGTTGGTTTAAGAGACTACAGCACTTGGGCCACATTGAACCCCTTGTACTTCCTACCATTAGATGATCAATTCACCTGAGCTGCAAACCAGTCTATCAAAGAGAAAAATGTGGTGACGTTGATTAGTGGGATCTGTTCTAATGTAGACCTTAGAAGGCCATCGTTTTTCCAACAAGGATTCTCTTGTAAACGAGATGGCAGTGCACTCACAAAATGCATGAAAAACTCTATCGTTTTCTTGCTCGCAGCCCCTGCAAAGAGGGATTTCACACTTCGTCATGTAATAAAGGTGCTCAAATAACAAATTTATAAGAAAATGTCATACTTAAATTCCTATTATTTGACTTGAACAGAAGATCAGAAGCAGAAATATGAAACCAACATTATCAGCTTTAGAAACTTGGCGGAAAGCAGTGGCAGAGGTGTGTGTATCATCGATCATTATTTGCCAGATAAATATGTATATGTATGTATATATGTGTAATATTACAAATAAAATAGGTCATCATATGCGCTATTGTATTATCTTCACTTTTTGTTTGTTTGCACTTTTTTATATTCCAAACCGATTAACAACAAAAATAATTTATTTGATCGAAAGCATTTTTTACACAGTGACTTAAATTAAACATATCTTAGGGAGGCCATTGTCAAATTAAGTTTATTTTTTAAAAAAGATTAAATGTTAATAATGGCTTATGTATATTCAAATGCTGAAATGGCCAATATGATTGACATTTATTTAGCCTTGCAGATGGAAATGGTACTGAGGCAGGCGACAGCTATACCCGATCAATACAAAGGGTACAAGCCTTACTGCTACAAGACTATCCTGCTCGTATACAATTTTGCAACTGGATTTTACAAAACAATTAACAAAATGTTGACTTTATCGCTGGCATATTGTTTTTCGACGAAGCTAATTTTTTCAATGATGCTATAATGAAATTACAATACGCAATAAACATGTTTGGTCTGATGAAAACCCTAATGCCATAATGAAATCTCGATTTCAACATCAGTTTTCTTTTAATGTATGGGTGGATATTATTGATAATTTTCTTGTTGGGCCTTACTTTTTACCAAGAATTTTAACCGGTGTCTCCTGCAGACATTTTCTTGAAAACGTTATACTTGAACTACTTGACGATGTTTCCTAATGCGCCAAGATGAAGAATGTAGTTTATTACCACATTTTAGTTACACCGCTTCTGAATTTTTAAATGAAAGATTCGTTAATAACGTGATTGGACGAGGCACTCAAGAACCAGGGTAATCTTGGTAACCGAGATCACCCGATATGAGCCCTACTGATTTTTTCGTTTGGGGACATCTCAAGACATTATCTAATAATTAATTAATTAGTAATTATACACGTCTTCGAACTGCAATTTCAAGGAGATCTGAAGCATGTATTCATGCATATATCATAGTAAAATAATTCTAGTTAATTAATTATTTTATTATTATTTTGATGTAATTATAACGTTACCAGAACAAAACACTTATGTCGAGATTTTTAACTGAATACACTTTTTAATCGAAGAAGTATCGCATCGTTAGTGTTTGTCTATAAAATACTAAATAATCTTGTAAATGACTGATATATCCTATCATTATTTAAATTTTATATTTCACCATAGCAGTCAGACATTATCAATTGTTATCTATACCTATTGTTAAAACTATTTACAATTCACTACTTTTAGTCTTATTTAATTATAGTTATGTTTTCTGATTCACATTCCGCGTTTGTCTTTTTTTTGCTCACCTTGTATACTTGTTTTTGTATTTACCTTTTTTAAATGGTACTTACAATGTATGTTATACTTCACTGTAGTCACCATTCACATTACTTAAAAATTATTAGATATTACATGCTAGCCAATTGTCTGTTTAGAATGAAGAAATAAACATTGAGTAATGTTTTATAACCTATAATTAAATATTAATTATCTAATTATTATTTAATTTCTATTATTCAGAACTTGTTTAATTCATCAAAATTAACAAATTGAATACCTTGTACATAAACTCAAGAAAGTAACAATATTTCTAAGAGTTTAATTGGTAATAGACAAGCTTTGCGTAAGCAAATTAATCAATTTTTCGCACAATCGTTCTGAAATATGCACTTACTGTCATTGTTGACACAATATGTAAGTTGAATATACAATATACAACACAAGTAATAGAAATCAAAAAATAATAGTGTTGTTTGAGTTCATAACAGCATTAATGCCGTAAATAATCAGTAATTCTTTTCACCGACAAATGCTGGGCTCATTTATTGTAAAAATTAAAGGTACAATTATTAAACGTAATAGTTTTTCCCTCGTTTTTATCTATTGCTTTTACAGTAATTGAATTTTCTGTATTACTTATTGAGTTAGATATGTTAGGATTAGAATAAACTTTAGTAGTTCTGTCTTCAAACACTGGAATGGAGTCAAATTTATTGTCACTGCCGCTGTTGGTATGTAAAATCTTATCAGCAAACTAAAGACTCTGCAACATATCCTTCAGCGACACCAGAAGACCTAAAATTACATTTTCTGTTAGCCAAATAATACATTAATGTTATCACTAAAACCTCCAGCCCCCATGACGTTTGAGTGCCATAACATCAACTCCAGTATTTGCTGTCGCCGACGTTCTTCTAAAAGCATGTCCAGTATAGGATTTTGGATCTTGTAGTTTTAAATATTCGGCAATTTTTTGTGGTATTTGTCCCAATATATTTATACCCAGAAGTTGATTTACACATTTTCCCTGACGAACTGAGTACAAAAATCGACGAGAGTTAGTCTCTTTCTAAGCCTGTATATTTTTGCAAAATCATCAAAAAATGGACTTTTTTCATTGGCCTTGTCAGTGATTGTGATAATTCGACTAATATGTGTTTTGGTACCACTTTAACAATGACAACTGAACCTTCATCCGTAATGTCATCAACTGTTATCTTCTTAAGATCATCACGCCTTAAGAGCCCCAGCGACTCTCATTATCATCACTGCTTTCATGATAATATAGGTTTCATCGGGAGCTTCCAGCAGGAATTTATTCATCTCTTCTCTGGTAAATACCTTTGATTTTTTCGCATGATGTCCAATATTTTTCTTCTGTAGATATGCTACTGACTTCTTAAATTGCGATATATCGATACCATTATTTAAGTTGATCGTACTTTTAAGCATAGAATACTCTGCCCATAAGCTTCCCGGAGACTTCAATCTTAAATTTCTCTGAACAAAATAAGCTAGCAAATTTTTTTCAGATATCTCCGCTTTCTTCTCATTCAACCATTTCCTGAAGGCATCATAGACTTTTTCATACCTCATCTTTGATTTTGTGGGAATTAATGACCCATAACCTATTTGATACGATTCTTAAATGACCGAATCTTTCGTCTCGTCTCGTCTCTGAATCGTCTTTATCAGCCACTATAAGCACAGTTTCCACAGCAAAACACAAAATTGTTCAAACTTCAAATTATTTTTTTGGTATCCAACAAAATAAATTCAAAACACGCTAGATAGGCCACGCCATTTCAGCAATCAAAATATTTTTTTTCTACAAAACTGTTAAAAGTGGGCTTTTTAATTGTCATTTTTGATGTTAGAAATGTCATTTTTTGACACGCGTGTTAAAAGTAAGTTACTTTTAACACTAGTGTTAGTGTAGTATTTGGCACGCAATTTCCTTCTTCTGTTCCAGTGAATTTTCAATGTAGCCTTCAGCTACCGTCGAAGATTTCCATCCTCCATGTCTCTTGATGGTAGTAAGATTTGCACCAGAATCTGCTAACAATGTCGCCGATGAACGACGAAAACAGTGTCCGGTGTAGAGTTGAGGATTTGGTAGGTTCAAGAACTCTGCAATGTCGGCAGGCATTTTACCAAACATGTTAATTCCGACTGGATTCTTCACACATTTTTCTTCAGCGTTGGGTGGCCGGAGTGCCATATACTTTCTAAAAAAGTTTAAATAGAATTCACCAACAACACTGAAAGTCCGAGGCACTTCGTTTTAGTATCTGGTATGGTCACAACAACCGAAGTGCCCAAATATTCGATATTGTCGATGGTCATCTGACACAATTCCTCCCGGGACACGCCCTGAAGATACCCACTATTGCTGCGACTTTCATCATCAGATACTTTTCGTCTTCTGCTTCTGTGAGAAATTTGTCGATATGCGTCTTCGTCAAAACTTTTGACTTTTTTGCTTGATATCCTTCACCCTTCCGTTTTAAAAAAGCAATAAGTTTATAATGTTTGCTTATATCTTGATCTTGCTTTATTTTTAACATAGTTTTGATCATGGAATAATTTGACCACAGCGTTGACGATTTCCATATCTTGGCTTTTTCCTCAAAATATGCCAGTAAAACACTTTCGTTACATTTCCCAGGGACCTTTTTAATGTTGCACCATTCCGAAAAGCGTCTATAAGCAATTTCGTACTGTTCCTTTGATTTCGCCGGCAATAATTCCAATGTTGCTCGACTGGCGGCTTCTTCGATTTCAGCAGGGATGGATTTGTTACGCTCATTATCGAGATTATTCATTATACTTATAATATTACTAGAAAATGCTGTCAATATTTTTGCGTTTTTTCCGTAACTAACAACAGCACTGGTTGCTACGAAAATTTTGGTTCATAAACATTGCGATCTGTGTGGTATTTTTTGATTTCTTATTTTTATTGAGTTTAAAGTGCTTCCGATTGTTTTGTAGAAAAAATAGTGTATGATATACGTGTTAAAAATAAAATCTTACTTTTAACACGTATATCATAAATAGCTATTTTTATTATTTTATTTGACAAATGCGATTGTGCGAAAAACGTTATACACTATACGGTTGTTAAGTAGGTGTTATACTTCACTTACTAACTTAATAATGTAATATACATAATACATTTTAGTTTTTTAGGACAAAAATATGTACACCACAAACACTCATTAAAGCAATGACAGTAAAACAAGTATTGTCTTGATTGTCAAGATATTTATATAAATGTAACATTCTAATTCTGGATTTTCTTTCTAGGTGAAGTGAATTCTCGCATCCACGACCTGCACCTGCAGTTTGTGACTAAAAGTGGCTCCTCGGACTGTGAAAAAGTAAAATTAAGTGATAATAAGGATTCGGTAACTAGTCAAAGGACAAACAGTAGGAGAAATAGTAAAAGTGACTTGGAGAAAGTGCTCGGTGATAAATTACCTAAAGTTAAAGTGCCCGATAGTAAAAAAATTGCCGCCATATTGAAGGAAAACGATCCATTGGTGCTACAGAAACATTTGCTGTCGTCGACTGTACAAAATCAGGTAACTTAGATTAATTTTGGTAAACCGAAAACATTTTCCGTGTACGAGTTTGACAAAGATGTATCTCTATTTTTTTTTTCATTAAAATGTACAGAGTCATCACTTTTGGTGCTGTTGAAACTATCGAAAAGTAAAAGGTGGTTTGTTGATAAATTATTTAATAGTGGAGAGTCGTATTCTTACAGATATACACGATGTGGCTTTAATACAAAATATTATAAACCTGAATTTCTGACAGCAAATGTAGTAAAATAATATAGATCATCTTAAATCGGTTATGAGATTTGAATATTAAACATATTGTAGGTATATAAAATTACAAAAAATGACAAAAAGTTAACGTCTGTCCTGGCCGTATTATGAGTGTGCGTCTATATCTGCGATAGATGCAGTGGAGACTACGAGATCAGAGTTGCCAGATGTAAATATTTTCTTCACATTGAAAAATTTTGATGTAAAATTTGATCCCTATGAATAAAAGCAGATTTTTTCAAATCCCTAAAATGTGAAGAACTTTCTGATTTACTTAGTTTTCTATTTTTTTATACATTTGATTCGATTATAAATAGTCAGATATTATGCTTTTTATTCCAATGTAGTGTGTCATAGTAAAATGTTATTAAAATTGCTTAGTGTAGGGTAGACATTCGATTTGTGGTCGTTAAATGACATTTGCCATTATTTTGAACAACAAGACCTTTGTAAACTACTTTGTAACTATATGACACCTGACCTGTTGACAGGTTCTTTAGACCCAGCGCTGCGTTATTTTCCTCCACTCCATTCTGTCTTCGCCTCTCTTTTCCAATCCGTTACATTTTTCTCCTTTAAATCTATTACCACTGCCTCTCCATCGCTTCCTCGGTTTTTTTCCTGTAGTTAAGTTTACTCCTTGCATTTTTTTAACTGTCCTTTTATCTTCCATAGGTTCTAGATACCCTAACCACTGCACTGTTCTGGATTTTACACCTTCGTCTGGTTTTGGTGCTTGGTACATTGAATATATTTTCTCATTATGTCTCCTTACGTAGTCTTCTTTCCCCCTTAAATTATTCTTAAGATCTTCCTTTTCCACCTTAACAGGTTTTCTCTTGACTTCTTTTTGAGGATCCAGGTTCAGATTTGTTTTGTAAATTGTAAATTTTACCCCTCTGGACAAATTTTTGATTTCATTAAGTAGTTGACAGCTGCCAAACTTCTATTTGCTTTCTTCTCCTATTAATTCTTGCTCCTCGTCACACTTAACTATTATAAGCACCTCCAAATACACATATTCTCGAACTTCTCTAATCTCCATATCTTCGTGCTGCGTTCTCAATTTAAAATTGGTATTTTTTTGTTCTCCTATTAAGCTTACTTTTCTCCCACGTAAAGTGGGATCTGATATCCAACTTTACGTGCTTCCTCCATAGGTTTTCTCGTTACTTTTTCTAATTCCCTAAACTATAATCTACTCAATTTTTGAACATTTATATAAAAGCTACATTGTAATAAGTATTCTAGAGTTGTGTTTTGCTTTTACATGGCGGTTTTTGTTATGTGAAGAAATATTGTCAAGTTCTGTGAAAAAGATCGGTGGACCTATTAGGATATTGTGTTTGATTTGCTTTTTTGATTTGACTAGGTACAAAAAAGGTGCTATTGTCTCTCTCGTTTCTCTTTATTAAAACGAGGATTCTGTTAAACTGCCTAAAATTATTAATTAATGGTCCACTTTTATATTAATTTTCAACTGCATTTCTTACGGGAATTTATTTGTTTTAAACCTTGCCGGTTTTACACAATTAGCCCTGAAGAAACAATAAAAAATAATTGTGTGATGTCGGTAAGGTTATTCCAGGTTTTTGTTAACAGCTAGTGTAAATTTGTAATTCAAAATTTATTGTATGAAGACCATTTCGTTCGTTTTACAAATTTCCGTAAAATTATACCATCTGACATCACTGACTTAGCCTTTGGATAGGCAACCGCTAGTTCATAGCTGTGAATGGTAACATTTTATCCAGAACCATACTAGGATTTATTTTTCCACTACAAAATGGAAGTTCAATATTTTTAATGTGAATGTAGGACTTGTTGATATTAGACTTTTTTATTCCGAGTATTCCCAAAAATATGTAATTTATTTTTCCTGCATTAAATACGCCACACTCTATATACATCATCTTATTTATACATAACACAAGATCTAGTAACAATCACTAGAATGTTTTTAAATCTCAGTCAATTTTTAGGTACCTATCTACTTATTTTGTACCACCTTTGTCAATTTATATAAAAATTTATTATCTTCACCTAAAACTTGGTTTTCCGGACATTTTTAATAGTATAATATCTAATAATTGAAACTGCAGAGCTTTATAGATAAGATTTAGCAAAATGTATTCATGAAGGTTAAGTTTTAACCTTGGATTAGATTAGACAGATATTCAAAAGGAATTTTGCATAATTTATCTGGAATATTATACTAGCTTCTTGTAAACAAAGCAATTAATTTAATGTAGGTATATTTCAGATACCTTTTTTAAAAGAAGACTAAACCTGAAATTAGCTAATAAGTACCAGAACATTTTTAATTAAGGCCGCCTTTTTAAAACTCGCCTTTCAACGAATTCATTGCTATTTTTCTGACATGGATATTAAAAAATCTAAACAAGTTTGAAAAAATATACTTGTTTGTTTGTTTTATCATTATATTTTCTACTATATACGCCTGCTACATCTAAGTTGCCCAAATTTTATATATCTATCTATAATTATTCCAGGAAAATGGTATACGACATTATAAATAATGTCACACTTTGCAGAATTCTTAAAAAAAAACAACCATTAACACTTGAATTTATATGTATTATTAATTATGTTTTGACGAAATGCGATAGAGAACCAAATTGTCTTTACATGACAAGCCATGTTTTCTAACATGTTTTCCTCCAAAAATTAAAAGAAGTTATTCAGTTTCAACAATTCTGAACTTGCTAGTTTTTACTTTACGCTAATAGGCATCCTGGGTTAATTTTCGTTTTTCTATTAAACGCGAGTCTTAAGAAATAAATTATTCTACCTGTTATTTTAAATTTACTGGGAAATATTTATTAAAATATTTTCTATTGAAAATTTATCTCATTTTGTAAATGTAAGCAACAACGTGATAGAGACTGCTGGAAGACACAATTTTATACATACCTGCTATTTACCAGTTTTGTCACTAATAAAGGCAAACTAATTTTGAATGAGGTGGTTCGAATTGTTGTGAAACAAAACACTAAATGTATTGGCATTGATACGTGAATCCTCGGCTACTATTCATTTGACCTTACGAGCTCTTGAACACATTTTTACTAAACGAATTCATATTTTAGAATAACTATATAGTTTTGTACAAATTTAATAAAAGTATATGGTGCAATATCGAGATAACAACAGATTTTGATACAATGCAATTTGTAAAATTTGAATATTAAATAATCAGTGGCGTGGCAAGAGTAGCTTGAAGAGTTTTATCATAAGAAGCTATTTTAAAAGCCATTTTTGATAAAAACTTTTAACATTGACGGTAATTAAGAAATCGGTACCTATCAGAACTTTAGAAATAAAATGTCCCACAAATTTATACAAAAATAGATGGTAGAGACGGTTGTAAAACCAAAGAAAGATATTCGAATACTTGAGAATTTCTATATGTATATATCAGAAATATTTTAATTGATAAATGAAAAATGCATGGACCAACTTCTTAATTTCTTGCATTTCTTGAAATACACAGAAACCTCGATTAGTTCTTTTGCAGCAAAAATAATATCTGAGAAATTGGTTCAAGATATACGCCCAAACAAAAAAAAACAGATTTCTTAATTTTTAAATATTTGCTAATAATCTTTTGCAATTCCGATACATAACGCTGAAGTATAAAGAACATTTAACTTCATGAATGCACAATGAACTGATAAAAAAATCGTTAATTCAGTAAAGAATATATTACTGAGCTAGATAAATTATAAACTTGCTCAAAATTCCCTAATTTTATTCAAGACAAAATGGAACTTTTAAGATTCGTTCTGAAAAGTATGGAAATTGACGTATTTGATCTAGAAAAAAAATTGTTTTTTGTTAAACGGTTAATATAATCAAAACGATTTTACAGTATTGTGTTTGTTATTATTATGTAAGCTGTTAAAATATTGATTATTTAAATTATGCGATCAAATCTAGAAAATACTGATTCTAAATAAATTCCGTGATGTGTACTCTTTTTGTCTTCTTTTTTCGTTTTGTTCTATTTTGTATATATCATATTTTGATCACCCTATACTCTACACAAAGATAATTGTACGTTTCGAAAATTGGGAAAATAATTAGAACTGGACCATTGTCCTCAATTATATTTAACAATAATATTCACAATCTGTCATATTTAATTTCATTCAAGATCGATTGAGTTACATAAGGAGTGGATGATTTGGTTCATTATATGATTTTACCACTAGATAAATACTCAGACAAATATAGGAACAAGAAGGTATGTCTAATTGTTAACATTGCAGGAATTGCACAGCTAGGTCTAAGAATTTGTGCCCCAAGAGATAATTTGTTATTGAAACTGTTGTAATAGAGTAATAGAAATAGCAAATATAATAAATAATAATGATAAATGTGTAATTTATCTCTGAGAACGTTGATCGCAATACTCTTTAAATCCTGACGATCTAGTAACGTCAAATGAGGGGGCAAAGTGCGTACTACTTCAACTTAGAGTAGAGCTTATATAACCAAAGACAAAATCTCAGTAGATTCAAATCTTGTCAGTATAATATTGCCATGATCGCCCCAAAATGAACCAAAATGAGCATTTAATCAGCAACAATCGTACATCATTTCTTAGTGAGCTATGGAAAATATTAATATAATATCAATTGAATGGAGGTAAGTGAAAATGATCTTTCAGATTTCAAATAGAATTCTAAAGTTTGCCATCTGTATAGGTATAATCGAAAAACATCAAAATTTATAGAAATCAAAGTCATTGAGTTTATAAGCTACGCTATCAGAAAAGTAAAATTGATTTTATCTCATAAATGTTGGTGTTTGTATGCCGTCAGGATCCAGGAGGCATTGGAGTCAACACACTTGGATCGGACAAATCATTTGTCATTACCATTGGTGTCCGCAAAGGGGACAAATAGGGATGCTTGCCTCCACCATCACATTCGATATTTTTTATTGTTTTTAATTGCATTCATGTTTTCATGTTGCCTTGTCCACTCTCCTCCTCCTACAAATCTTCTGCCATCATGCCATCAAATAAAACAATTTAATAAAACTTTATTTTCATATACACCAGCTTACGTAATAAATTACATATCTTTGTATGTAGTACGTGTTTTTGACCTCTGACCAGATATTGAATTTACAGGCCCTTTACTATCTTATCAAATTTCAAGTCTTTTAGTTGTCTGTATATAACCACATCTACCCCCTCATAATATATATTGTCTCAATTGACCAGCATGAATTAATGGAAAACTCTCTCTTTAATTTGTTTCGATCTAATCGTTTTCAAGTCACTTATAACGGATTTAATTCCATTTCTTATTTAGTATCATTTGGCGTTCCGCAAGGATCAACCTTAGGTCCTTTACTTTTTTTCTCTGTTTGTTGATGACCTCAACTGATTGTGAAAAATTGTTCTTTGCCGATTATTTGAAACTGTACAATTCTGTTAAGCTTCAGCTACAGCCTAAACAATGTAAGGCGGTGGTGTATTTTGATCAAACTGTTTCTTAATAATAATAATAAATGAAAACTGGTGTCGTTTACTCATAAACGATTCTCCTGCGTTAGCTTACTGTACGCAATCGAGGACGCAATTAAATTCCCTGGAAATCACTTTGACTGAGAATTAAGCTTTGAGTCTCATGTCGTGTACACTATAAATGCTTCCATGAAAGCGCTTGGATTAATAGCACAGTATAGGGAGACCAGTAGAAACACTCGGGCCGATATAATAAGTCGTAAGTAATAGCAGCTCGCGCATCCATTTCAAGCTGCAGAGACCTCAGTTTACATTCAACTCTGGGAGTGCGAACATCGGTTATACAGAGCCGTATTAAAGCAATATTTTGAGTCTGATCGAAGAACGAGTCGCTGCGCAGCAGTTAGATGTTTAAATATATCATCTATAATAGTAAAGTTTTTTTAAATTTCCTAAAGGCATAAATAAGTAATAAGTAATCTATAATATACTGTAAAAAACCATAAATGATATTTTACTGCTATTGTCTTACCTATTAACTTATTTCTTAAGTAAAACATTGGAATATAAATACGTCTCATGAAAGTGAAGTTTAAAATATACATATTTATATTTTTCACAAATACAAATTTTTATTTTAGAGCAAAGTTCTGTGCAGAGGCTTCTAATAGAGAAGATTTATTAGAAAAGCTGCTCAGGATTAGTTATAGTTCATATAGTTCAAACTATGTCAAATACATTTTTAAAATAATATGTTTTCTAACGATTTACGCAATAGAATACATACATAGATTACGCAAAGAGGCCGTTCCAACGTTTCCTGCACAAGATGGCTCATCTTCAAATTATGTAGATGATCATATTTCTTGTAGTCGCTATAATGAGAGTAAGTCTCAAAACAAAGTAATAAAAAATAATTTTTTTCTAAATTTACATTTTACTGCACTTTTATCTCCAATTTAACAATTTTCAAAGTTAAGTAGTAACATAATTTTTCTGTTCTGAAAAATACTTGTCTTCTGGTTTACGTAGATCATTTAAGACAAGAAAAATCATAATAAATTATTTGTCCACTAAACTTCAAACGTCAAATTTTAAATTTAAAAAAATCCAAAAAAATGTAATTATCGTTAATACCAAAAAAAGTAAGTAAATAAATAAAAATGTTTTGTAGTACAATAATATATATTTTAAACTCTTTTTTTTTAAGTGTCCAAAGAAGTAAATCGAATTTTCACAGTGTATGTTAGTAGCAGTAAATGATAGTATATAATACATGTTGAATTACCCATTTATAACTATATAATGAATTATTACATAATGTGGATAGATATAACGTAAACTTGCATGTGGAATAACTACGCTTTCACGGGCAAATAAAAAATTCTTATTCCGGTCCTGATCACATTCTGTAAATTCTATCGAATGCGCTATCGCACTCACATTTCAAGGTCACCAGAGAAAACTGAAAGCAGTTCAAAGTGCCGACAACGGAGTGAAACTGCTGGTCTACCTATGCTGTGTTAATAGTTACATCAGGTCGAAATTTCTATAATATTCGGGTTGTTTTTTGTATATGTAAGATCCAAGATCGAATATTGCTCGCTTGTTTGGAGCCTTTTTTATGATCATCATCATGTTAGATCGATTGGGGCAGCACAGATAAAATATATTGTGTATCGCATTGAAGGTAGATAGCCTGAACATGATTGTGGTTATAACTATTTAGTCGATTCTGTCTTAATTCGTTAGCTTTTAGAAGTCGCTACTATTATCTTAAATATCTGTATTCTCTTTTACAGAATAAGGTCGATTGTCCAGAAATTCTTAACCAAGTCAACTTTCTCGTTTTTAGAACGTCTAACCGTTGTTGGTCTATTTTTCATATTCCTATAGCTTTATTGAAGTCGCTACTTGTGACAGAATATTTAATAATTATAATTATAGTTGTAATACGTGACATTTTCAACTGTTCTCTTAATAAGCTTGTTGAGTATAGGTTTACTTAATTGTTGTTCTGTAGAGCTCATAATTAAGTATGATTCAAAAGGTACATACAACGATAGCGAAAGATTTTCATGTGCATACACTGATGCACAGCCAAATTAATGTTTTTTATCAGATTAATACGTGCATAGCTACTTAACATTGTAATTTTTATCTTTGGTGGTTTGCTCTTTAATGATGGACTTTAATACTTTGATTAACGAACATATCTGATTGAAGTCTTATACGAAATCGCTATTTTTAATCGATTAAGGAGCACGTGTCCGGATTGGCAATACCCATAGAATAGAAACCCTATTAGAAATGAAGGAAACCGCACGTATCATGCACATGTAAGTTGAGTGGGTCACGTTTTACAGCGCCGCGTCCAGGTGTGGTACTTTCATTAATTTACTTATAACAGGTTTTTATACTTAGAAACAGTCTCATACTCTCAATTTATATTATGTTTCTCCATATAACCACGTGTTTTCCAGCCGCATATATTTGCATATTGATCAAACGTCAAACGGGTATCTCAATCCTACCGTGTACACTTTGAAGTGATAGAGGGGATATACGATGTACAGAACATGCGACATTTACATTTTGAATTAGCGGTGTATTCGTTACTTTTAATTACGAAAAAAGCTATCGGCAAACAATTTCATCATGGTGTTAATAGGAACTCAATAAATAAAATGTAAAAATAGATATATTATTTAAATAAATTATTTTTATCCGCTTGTAATATTTGTTGAGGTTGAGGTCGAGGATGCAGTTTCATTTTTCTATTTTGCTGTGGTATTTTGGCGAAAAATTTTTCATTTTAAAATAGTTTAAGATAGCTTACTATTTTTTACGGAATCTGACCCAACGTATTTTCTCCAACAACTTTCTTGGAGCAGTTATTATGATAATATTCGAAAAGAAAACGTCAGATGCTCAGTATCCGGTTGACAAAGAGACGCATATCTTCTGTACATATCCAAATATCGTGGAGACTTGTTTCGTTATCACTTATACTAAATATGCACTGTATTTGAATGTCATTTATTGTTATGTTACATAATTCTTCTCTACGACAAGCCCCACATATGCCAATAATCAGTGCCACCTAATTATAAAAATAATGTAGGTACATTTTATTTTCCATTTGAAGATGACAACTTACCTTGTTCTTTAAAAATATTTCACCGAGGGCATCTCTCAGATAAATTCTAGTCAATATTCTTGACTTCTTCGGTTTGTAACCATCAATTTTTATTTTTAAGAATGTTATTAATCTTGAATATTTGCTAATGTTAATATTATGATGTAAAAGTACCTTTAACATGGAATAATACGACTATAAAGAGAGAACGGCTTGCAGTTCTCACATTTTCAGTATGATTCAAATACAGCTTTATATTTTAGCATTAAGAAGCTCCACTTACTGGGTGGATTTTTGTGTGCATCTTTAGATACTATTCTGTGTCCTTTAAAGGCCAATATTAAGGAGCTTTCTATATTCTTATTATAAGAAAACGTTTTTAGTATATGTTTTGTTTTGTCATTGATGCAAAATATGCAGGCCTTTCTCTTGAATGAAGTAAATATTTGTCGAATTAGAAACCGTAACATAAATCTGCTGAGACAGGAATAGTTATTAAGTTTAATAGGCTTGATATAGTATTTGTCAATAATATTCTGAATAGCAGCACCGAGGATATGACTATTTTTATTTGGAAATACCATGTAATTTTTATAAAAATAATTAATGTCGAAACTACGTGAATTATTTTTTTATTGTCCTTTTTGCACGATCCATATGTTTACAAAAGAATTATGCAGGACAGGGCTTTTTTCTCCTTGTCACAATAAAAACACTAATGATGAAAAATTTTGATCAATTAATCAAGAACCATTAAATATATAATTTTATATTCATCTAGTTCACTTAAGGTAAATTATCTGTTTGCAAAATTTTATCAAAAATTATTCAGTAGCGTCGAAATTATCTGATAATTTTATTTGCAAAAAATAGTTGTGTGGTGTATATCCTTACTCACCAAAAGCGACCTTCGACTGCAAGGCAATTGCGACGCGACGTGGCCCTAATATTTAAATGCACGTGTTTCCACTGAAGCAACTCAACTCCAATTGAGTTGTAGTTGACTTGGTGGAAACACGTGCATTTAAATATTAGGGCCACGTCGCGTCGCAGTTGCGTTGCCGTCGCGTTGCAGTCGACGGTCGCTTTTGGTGAGGACACGGGCTTAGATTTTAGATTTTTATCAAACATGTCAAACTGATTCGTATTATTAGCAATAGAGTGAGTATCGAATAAACACTGGAATCTGGTCCACTGTTATGCTGCATTTACACTCTCGGCGAGGCAGTCCGAGACCGGTCGAGCACGAGAATGTGGATGGAGCCCTCGTCGAGTCTCGCGCACGCTATAGCCTTCCCGACGAGATGCAAACTACCACAAATGTTTCGGCTTCTTGTCCGTTTTGAACTCCTAAGTTATTGGCAGCAACTATGATACGTTTGCCTAAATCATCAATAGTATGTATCCACTTCGGTGCGGTACACTTAATTTTTTAAATATTTCCACAAAAAGAAGTCCAAATGATTTAAAGCCAGGATTTCGTGGCGACCATGGTACCGGTCCTCTTCGTCCAATCCCTTGGTATTAATGCTTGGACACGCTGTACATGGTACGGATATAATTGAGCCTCGTGTATGATACTCCACACTGCTGCAATACACCGTGGACGTCCTGGCGTTGTAAAGTATCTGCATTTGGCACATGTTTACTGGGAAATCGTTTTGCTAAAGCATTTTCACATCGTCATAAATTAAAACGCTATCCATCAACACACTTAAAAAACTAATGTAAAGACTCGTATCACAAAAATGTTAAAGGGGGCATTTTCAGTGAGCCGCCATATTGAAAAAGTACGTGATTTAGACATCATTTTTAGGTATCAATTTCTTATCTGTTCTCTAAAAATAAATAATTTTTTTGCCATGATTAGACAAATACATACTTCTAGAACAAAGTACACTACTTGAAATTAATATATTATTATCTGGCTAAAGTCTGGAAAGAGGTTTTTGATACCTTGTTTAACACTGAACTCATTGTATTTTTATAAACAAAACCATAACACTATATTTAAATTTATCCTGTCCATCGCGTGGATTACTCATTATTCTTTCACATTATCACAACAAATTGAGATTTTATAAAAGAATTTAGAAAAAAAATGATACCTACCACCATCGGATTCATAATAGAGAAATGCTGTCAATTGTCAAATAAATGTCAGAATTTAGTTGAGCTAGTTTGCCACCACGTGTCGCCACCGTTGTTTTGGCAATTGAAGAGCAGTGCAGTGTTGCGCGGTTGTGCAAAAAATATTCAAAGTTACTACATAGTCTTGGATAAATAAAATATATGTTGAAACTATTTATTTTTTATTTGTTCTTGAAAGAAGTGTTAATTTGTATCTATCAGAGGACTAAAATTTACATAGGTACCTATTATTTCATAATTAGGTATTATCAAAATTTAACTTTTTCATCTGTAATGCCGCTATAATTTTAATAAAACATAAGTCACCTCCTAAAACTTGAGTATAAATGTGCGAAAATATCGTAAAGAAATGCCTATTCAGCTAGGTTGTGGTTTTAACTTTGAATGCACTTGTTTTTCTATTAGTGTTTATTGATTGATAGTTTTATAAACAAAAAAAGGTTTTAATGTTTTTTGAGCAATTAGATACAAAATAACATTTTAATAAAAATCAAGGTAATTATTTACATTAGCGTAAAACTCTCCAAACTTAACAAAAAAAATTCCTACTCCCCTATTTTCGAGGGTGTTGATCACGAATCTGAAGTCAGATTTTGGCGCTCGCATGTAGTTTTCGATCAAAAAATTTTTCAAAATTGTAACCTCTATGTATACATTACATTAGGTTGAAATTACAATATAACTCCTATATATTTTGACAACAGTGTGACGTCATGAAATGAATGAGGTAGATAGGGCAGAGATGAACATTGCAATTTCAACCTAATGTAATGTACAAATAGAGGTTATAATTTAGAAAAAATTTTTTTCAAAACTACATGCGAGCGCCGAAATCTGACTTCAGATTCGTGATCAGCACCCTCGAAAATATAGGGGTAGGAATTTTTTTTGTTAAGATTGGAGAGTTTTACGCTAATGTAAATAATTACTGAATAAAAAAGAAAAAAATTAGGCAAATTCTTCACTAATAATTCACTACGACTTCACTTCCAAACTTATAGCACACTTATAATTTTGAGCAGCCCAAACTTATGACCTATGACTCATGTAAGGCAAACTGTGGCAATATCGCACGATGTCTTGCAGCCAAGGTCACCGACGAAATTATTATTCAAATAAATATTATTTAGATTATACATATGCCGACATCTATAAAGGGTCGTCTGAACTAAAAGGAAAATGTTTCTCATTTCCACCACGATTTTAGACAGGAGCGTGCGAATGCGACCTTACTGTTTACAAAATGTAATAGGGTTTCAATATTCGGAATCGCCTGGCTAGAGATTACAGTAACCCAGCAATGTAAAAATTGAAAATATTACAACGTCAATAATTTTTTGCTAGAAAATTATAAGGATTTTACAAAAAAATACGATATGGACGCATCTATTCCTAAATTCTTTTAGATATGTTTGGAATCACCTGATATATAATTAATGTTTCAAAATGTCTAATTTATCATATGTTTTTAGTATGTTGGTATCGAGGTTGACATTCATTATTCGTTATATTCGCGTTAATTATAACATATTAAGATAATACTTGAACTATACTGTATTAAAATTGTTTTATTACTAAACTGTAATATATGAAAATTTGTTAAAGAGCAAAAAATAATTAAGATACAGTGGAGCATATGAAAAGTCATTTTGTTTGTAATATTGTACAGAGTAGTACAATTTATTTGTGAAAAAACCTCTCTGGTTATTTACGAAACCTGCAATTTTTCTTATTTTGTATCTACCAACTTACTAAAAAATATAATATCAATGTAAAAAATACTCACCTACTTTCAGTTATACAATACGTTCTTAAAGTTCCTGCATGTACTTTGGATAAAAAAAATATTAGCAAACTTTTTTGTAAGTTTCTAAACTTCCATTTCTTAATGTCAGATAAGTTTTAATTAGTAAATAAAATACTTTAACATAATTACTTAACTTGATAGACAACTAATACTTGATTTGAACTTAACCACAGTTTAAGAGTCAAATAACTTTAAAATTAGATGAAAATAGGCACTGTAAGCGAACTGCACTGTAAATATTAAAAAAGTGTATATGAAAACTATACTTCTCTTATAGTTTTTGATGGATCGTAAAGTCTTTAGGAGTTTTAGGAAAAAATGTTACTCTTCATGTGTTTGTTAGCAGGAAAACGATCAGCTCTAGTTTATTGTAATTCACAGTTACACCCTGTATACGTGATAACTGTCTGATGATATTACACTCTCGTATAAATACAAGTAAATCAGTAGATCTTCAGTTAGTAAAAGTAAGTTTTTCACCTTGGATTTTATTATTAAATAACTGATTACGTAATAAAGAATAATTGACCTACTGAGAATCAAGTTGCTAAATTATAATTACCGTGGTTTGGTATACCACATGTCCTTTATTGGAGCCTGCAGTTGGCCTCAATATTACAAATTTCACTTTTCTCGTTGTTAATTCTACATTTTGAGTTTTAAAGCCATATGTGTACATAAAATTCTGTAATGCGTAGTGTAATAGCAAAATTAAGTATGTTTATAATAAAGTTTGTTCTAACAGTCTATCATGGTTGGTTTGTTTTTATAAAATTTAAAGCAGATATTTCAAAATATAAATTTTTACACACTGTAAAACAGGGTGGATGGAAACACGTTTTGGACTCTGGCGAGCTGTTGAAAAGTAAAACTATATGTTTTTTGAGAATATATTTTGTTCAAAAGTTCGAACTAGTGTAGGTAATACTCTGATATGTTAAACTGTGAATTTTAATTGAAGTAAAATACCATTTTAATAAGCTCTAGACGAATAGGAATAAAATATGATACAGAATTTACCTTCCGTTTCAATTTTTTCGAGTTTAAAAAAAAAGTATTTTTAAAAGTAATATTTCATTTCTCAAAAAATATATATTATGTGTATAACAAAATATAACAAACTTTTCATTTGTTGTGGAACTTAAAAAGTAGCTCGTATAATAAAAAACAACATAAGAAAAACTAACAAATAAAAAAAAATCTCAAAAAAATAAAGTACCTGTCACAAACTTTCATAATCTTGGGTATTGAAATTTTGAAAATTAAAGAGACCTCTCCTTTCTTTGAAAAAGGAGAGTTTCTTGGCATTAATCAGCCGTTTCTATCCATCTACCAGTAACCAAAAAAGCGCATTAATTTAGTAAAAAAGCAACGTAATATTTTATTGAGGAAAAACATTTATAAGACTATTTGGAGAAATCGTTTTAGTATGAGAAATGTAATTTGAGTAATTTTTACTTACATTTTGGCGAAAAGTTTTTAAGGCAACGAAAACGACGAGACTTTAAAACTAGGCAACCAACCTAATTCTTCTTATTACCTATTTGACGGTAGTTCAAAACACAGGATATATTTACATTAACTTTTTTTGAAATAGGTATATCAAAGTTTAAAGGTATGATTTTAAATTAATGAAAAAAATGTCACCAAGAAAAAATAAAATGTCGTCTCCTAGTTTTATCCGCTCTGAATTATTTCTACTGAACTTGTCGTTTTACCTTTTACCTTTAAATGATAAAACGTGAAATTTCAAATTTTTTTATTTATAAAAAAACAATTTGTATAAATCTGAAATTTAAACCCTTTTATCTCGGAAACGTTTTTCAATAGTTCCATATTGAGGTGGTTTATAAAGTATACAATTCTGAATTAAAATCCAGCAAATATCATTATTTGTAGTAATTAGTACATCATTTTTTGTCACATCTTCATACTGTAATTGTATTACTCTAGTTTTTGCTTCAGGGAATATAACTTTTAATGATCACACAGAACTGTAACTTTTTTATTTTTTATTCGAGTTTCTTAAAATACAGGGTATTTTAGAAGGTCTATGACTAACTTTGGCAGATGATCCAATTAGTTTTTCTTCAGAAATGACTACTATAACAATAATTATTATTTGTGGTTAAAGTTTAAACATTATTTAACCTTTATTAACCAAATTAACAAATCGTACGACTATACAAATTCGCAACAGCGAGCTCGACGGATGACATTTGGATCATTTCCAAAGTATTTAGATCTGAGGAACGCGGTGACTATGTTATTGGACCTTGTTGACTTATCCATTTATTCGGGAAATGATCGTTTAACCAAGCAGTTACTTGTCCAAGAAAATTCTATACAAATGTGCATTTAAGGGATCATTTTAAATACATACAGGCAGTAAAATATTGTCGAAAATGTTACCCCAAACGTTAACACTAAAATCGTCTTAATCTAATCACATACGGATTTTGTAACGCCCAGGTATGTGCATTATTATTATTATTTATGCCGTAAAACACGCTATCAGATGCAGACCACATGACCAAAGTACCAGCGACAAAAGTCTAATGGCTGAGGAACATATTCAACATGTAACGCTTGTACATTTGTACGATGAAACGGATGTAACATTTCTCTGTTCAATACACGCCATACAAAATTCGGTGATAAATGAATATTTCTTGGAGTAATATTTATTATCTAGAGGAATATTTATTATCTAGACGAAACTTGGGTCAGCGAGGGATATACTGTAACAAAAGTATGGCAAGATAAAAATGTAAAAGTTTTCGACAAGCATTTTTGGATGGACTTTCAACAGGGTTCAAGGCATCTTCAGGTAAAGGGCGACGATTAATAGTGACACATGTGGGTAGTGCCAGTGGTTTTGTAGATGGCGGTTTACTTTTATTTGAATCTAAAAATACAGGTGACTATCACGAAGACATGAACGCAGATATTTTCGAAAAGTATTTTACACAGATGTTGGATTTTATTCCTCCGGGGTCTGTAATTGTCATGGATAATGCCAGTTACCATTCACGGCAGACCGAGCGGATGCCTACGACTGCTTGGAGGAAAGCCGATATAATTCAATGATTATCCGGAAAAAATATTTCTTTTGAAACAAATATGGTGATATGAATTCGGTGATAAATGAATATTTCTTGGAGTACCCATATACAAAAATAATATCTTCATACTTTTCAGTTGTAAATAAATGCATTTTTTATTTAGCGCTTTAACACTGTGTGACTGTGAGTAAACAAAATGACAAATAATAACTATTGTTATCGCATCCATCATTTTTATTTATCAGGCTACTTTGATTGAAATTATATTTTTTTAAAATGCTTGTAACTTCTAAATAAAAACAAATAGGGTCTATCTTCATATAAAAAAAATGTTTGAAAGTAACCCAGCTACCATATGAAAAAGTTTGTCATAGAACTTGTAGAACACCCTGTGTTACTGCTCCTTAAAATTTTGTTTTATTTATAATCCAGGAAGCAATAAAGAGTTGTAAAATTGTTAAAGTATTTACATGTGGTCGCCTTTCATTTCAGTGCTCCACCATCGACAACCAAGCACGTAAAAGTAAAGTTCTTGTTATTCAGACAGTATTTACAAACTTTATTATTATTTCCGCATAACCAACAACAGAACCTCAAATATTAATCCTCATATTTTTAGCCTTCATCAGTATTCTAATCTTGCTTAACACAATATGAGTCAGCGTAGAAGGTAACAACCTATTCCATCTATAGAAAGTAACAACTTTAAATGATTGTAATGTCTGAGTCTACGGTACTCTTGTCTAATACTTAATTAAACAAAGTGAATGCCATTTTTTCTGATGCAATGCGGTCGTTTGGCAGCACCTCCTCTTTTATATAGTTTTTGTTTGGAATCTTAAGTGCATATCCATTTTTTTGTTCTTGATTAGATTATTTATTTCATTACAATTTAATTATGATTTATTTTTTATTTATTTATTTGGGATTATTTAATTTTACAATATACCAAAAATACATAAAAAAAGACATAAAGATTCCTAAAAGCAAATTGAGATATTTTGACGAGCATCATCTTACAAGATGTTACGTTGTTTATATTGCACTGTTTATAGAAAAATAAGCATATATTTGTCAAGGTTCAGAGTTCCATTTAGTAATCTAGTATCTATTAGAAGTAGGTTTGAGGAACATGGCAACAAATAATATCGACTGTCAAGTTGTTATGTTATCAGAATATACAAATACGTGTTACAACACTTGCATAGCTTTTAAACTTAAATATTTCATTGCTTGTTGAATGTATATATTGATAGAATATTAATTTGTTTAATAATTATTTTCGTATAGATATTTTTCTAGCACCGTTGTAAACAATATTTTAAACAGGAGTAAACCTTGCATTATCAACTAACAATGTGATATTTTGACTACGGAAAGTAACTATTAATAGTGCTCCGCGTAAAATATGTTACAAAATTTAGTGATGATTTCTACATTAAAAATATGACTCAAATATACAGGGTGTCTCATAATTAGCTGCCAACCCTGAACAGGCCGATTCTATGATCAAAACTAAGTAAAAAAGTTCATGTGAACATGGGTCCGGAAACGCTTCCTAAGGGCACAGGGACCCATTGAAGAGGGAGGAATGGAAATCATTTTTTTGCAATATCTCTCAATCGCGTTGTGATAAATGAATGAAATTTGGTATACACAGCTTAATTTTGATGAGCAATTTGATGAACTAATCCATTTATTTCCACAAGGTCCATTGGGGTGGGTACGGGGGTCCCTTGGTATTGTGCGTGTGTATATCCATCTGACTATCAAAACAATCGATTATCCTATCTGTTTTGTTTGAAAAAGGTATACTTTGTCGGTAGGAGTAACCATTTTTGAAATAATCCTATTTGAAATGCTCAGTGCACCGAGTAAAAACTGTTTTGGTTTTCGGTAAAATGCCTTTTCTGCTGAAAATAAAGCAAAATGTTACTTGAAAAAGTTGTTCAGAATGTTAAATTATGGAGACGTGCAAAATTTCAAAAAGATCTGTCTGCTTTGATAAAATCTTTGTACCTACTTTGTTGAAAAATGGTTTCATCAAACCTCGCCGATCTTCTCGAAATTTTGCACGTCTCCATAATTCACCATTCTGAACAACTTTCAAGTAACATTTTGCTATATTTTCAGCAGAAAAGGCGCTTTACCTAAAACTAAAACAGTTTTTACTCGGTGCACTGAGCATTTCAAATAGGATTATTTCAAAAATGGTATTTATCGCAACGCGATTGAGAGATGTTGGAAAAAAATGATTTCCATTCCTCCCTCTTCAATGGGTCCCTGTGCCCTTAGGCAGCATTTCCGGACCATGTTCATATGAACTTTTTTGCTTAGTTTTGATCATAGAATCGGCCTGTTCAGGGTTGGCAGCTAATTATGAGACACCCTGTATAAACATAAATACACCTTTTCGTTATAGTTATAGACCTTAAAATGTGCAACTACAAGAGTAGTTTTATGACGTAACTTTTGGAAATGGAAACAAAAACATTTTCAGGGACTGATCTTTTTATTAGGTAAAATGCGGAGTGGTTTTGATTATAAATTTTGGAATGCAAATTCAAACAGGTAAATACCTCTGCTTTATTTATTTTCTTTTAATGAAAGTTGGTAAGTGTGAATTTTATACTTAGCCAAAACATTTTGCAAGGTAATACCATTGTTAAAATCAGTTATATATCGTACTTACACGTATTAGCGGATAAGAATCTATGAAAGAGCACAAACATTTAGCCGTGATGTGGTAACGCAGGTGTGACGTTGCTCGATTCTGTGCTCGACAATGTGATATTGTATACCAAGAAATTTTCAACACGGAACACCGTATCACCGGGGGATATGCGGGTTGATTTGCTTTAATTTAAAAGGTCGAATAAACATTTTTTTTTTTAGATTTTCTGTATTTCTTAGGCATTTCAAATACGTGGTCAAAATTAATGGCATTTTGACTGAATCACCCTGTATAAACTTTATGTTGTGTAAAAATTGAAACTCAAATTGCACTTTTTGCATCAACCTAGCACTGCAAAAAAAATTTCAGCGAATTACTATCGACAAAAGCAAATAAGATACAACGTAATATTTAAAACATTTGCCTAATATTTTGATTGATTAATTGATGACTGATATATTCTAACATTCTGTTCCGACACATGTTGTAATTAGATGTACAAAAGTTCATTTGCAAGATACAGAAATAGGTATAGTATTAAAATATTGTTAATACATATGGTAATGCAAGTACATAAAGTATATAAGGAGATATATACAGGTTGTCCGGAGTATGAGTGCCGTAATTTTAAGAGCTTATATATCTGACTAAAAGCAATAAAAAAACGCTTATGAAAAAAATGTCTAAAACTAATATATCTGCAAATACATTTCAAAAATAAAAATATAACTGCAGTAATATTAAAAACTATTTTTTATATATATATTTTTAGGTATTAATAATATTGTGTGAAACTAACTACTCTCTGAACTAAACCCCAACCAGTGTTGAATTACACTCACAATATCTACCCATATATTCTTTATTATTAGCTTTTGTAACATTTTTTATTGTATTAGAAAGGTATTTCAAGCTAATATAAATCAAATGTCCTACAATTCCTATCAATGAAGTCATATGTATGCTCTCTGATGCCAAACATCTAGGTATGCTAATGATCAATTCCACAGACAAAGCTTCAATAATTATCTAAAGTAATTAATCTAGCTAAATTAACTAACCTGGTTTAATGAAAACACTTTATAAATATCTTACTTCACTTTTGAAACAGTGGGAACTCGAAGGAGGCTACCTGAAGAAGCAATCCTAAAAATGAAGACATAGTCAGATCTCATCTATTGTGGTTGAATTTTCGAGTTCCCACTGTTTTAAAAGTGAAGTTTAATATTTATAAAGTGTTTTAATTAAACCAGGTTATTAATTAAGGTTAAGTAAAAGCGTCTGTAACGTAATTTGTTCATAATTTGATTTTTGGATCAGTATTAATGAAGTAAACAATTGAAGTTTCCGGAAAACCCGTTTAAACTGTAACGTACTGTAACGTTCGACACATTATTGAGGAGATTTGAGTTCAAATTTTTTACCCACGACTCTCGACATTGGTAGGTCGTCACGAATGTCAAAATTCAGAGCGCTTTGATAGATATCTAATACATTGAATTTCCATTAATATCGCAAATTAAATATTCTACAGACCCGTTTTTTTAATAATTAATCGCATGGCTCCAAATTACCAGTAATGGTATTTCGATAGCACATTTACCTATGGCAGATCATATCTACAGACTTTCAACGATTTGATCGTCAAGACTTCGTCTTCTTCAGATGATGACAATCCTTTGTCATCGTAATCGATTGTGACATGTCGATTTAAAATCCAATCGTGTCGCATTTTGACAAACAGTGAAATATTTAAAAAACATTTATAGGAGATGAAAAAGTTAAAGGATAAAAGAGAAATTTTTGTTTGCCAAATAAAGTCATCATTCAAGCCTGAAAAAAGTTATGAGTAAACTGAATTTGAATGGATCAATTTGCATTAACCTATTGTAAAAACCAAACTTTTGCAGACTCGTTTTATGTTTGATTAGACAATGATGGTGGTGAAATATTTAGTTTTCAATAAGAAAATGTAAAATAAATATAAATGAACGAAAAATTTCAAGGCAAATAAATTTAGTTTTATTGTTGTGTAAATCGAGCTGTAAATTTCTGTACGGTAGATATTTGGTAAGAATGATTTTTATCATTAGCATTATAATAACCTGATAAGATATAAAATCATTTTTGCTTCCTTAATGTGAATTCTGGTCACACTATTCACATCCGGTTACTGTACTTCCTGCAGCTTAAAGGAAATATCGCAGGTATTCTTTCGAAGTATTGACCTTTTTCATTGCATCAGCATCAGTAAAATAACACTTTGAGACTGAAGGAATCTTTGATATACAGAAATAGATCAGATTGTATCTATTTTGGCTTATTCCGTGTTAATATACATATAACCAACAGTGAATTTCAGTTTTGAAACTCACTTAATAATTTCAGTGTTAGTAAATTTAGTTATTTGGTAATTTTATATTTGTTGAATGCAACCTTGTCTGCGAAGTATTTCCTAGATATTTGACGTCAGCGAGCGTAACATGACTTCATTGAGAGGAATTGTAGAAAAATGTATTTGAATTGGCTTACCTTTTGTGAAGATGAAATTTAAAACTTTTGTACCAAAATGAGTTTAACCCAAAACATTATACCTAGTTTTAAATTTTTACGTGAACAGTATTCAGACACGATCTGATATATCTATGGCTTAATGATCTAATGAATGGAATAAACGTTAAATAGGTACAATATTTAGATTTTCGTAATATTTGCGAAATTCACGAACCACTAGATGGCGCTGTAAAATTCAAAATGTCGGATGTAGGGGTGATCAACAATTTATTTTGCCGCTAAGATTATAAAGCTTTTAAATGCCAGGGATGTTGTGTTTAATGGTGTAAGAGGAGTACTGGGGAACAGGACAAATTTTCCGAGATTTTACGCAAATATTCTTGCGTATGTTTTGCATTTTTCTACACTTTTTATAACTAAATATCGTACGATTTCAATAAAATTACTACGAATTACAGAAAATTTCCACTTCAGCTACATATACAAAACAGATTTGTTGGATTGTTGTTCACTCTGACATTCGTTTATTACAATGTGTCTACAGCAGTTATGAAATCTATCAACAGATGTCAGCCACTTAGAGATTTTCGCTAATCGCATTTAACTACTAATAATAATAAGAAGAAGGAAATAGACAAAAAGTCAACACACAAGGATTTGTGTGTTCCGTCATTAATTTTATAGATATATGTCATATAATTCTTATTACGAGTAAATGTTATTGTACAGCATTTACTAATATTGAAATTAAAGTTGTTTTCTTTACTCTATTCATATGTAGCGTTAATATCAACTTAGTAGTAATAAATTAAAATAATTTTAAGTAGCAATTTTTAATATTATAAATACCTAATATAAATGTGTCAAAAAAATTAATTGTTCCATCAGTTTCCAATATTCGTACCTTGTAAGAATATACAATATCCCCATTAAATCATACTTAAATTTTTGCGGTGCCTGAAGAACTGTATTAGGTATTGGTGCGAAATTGAAATGTGCAATCTATTGTGTTGTTTGCAAACTTTCATTATATCTTGTGCAGTTTCTTTAGGAGTGTTGCAATTCTTTACTTCGAACGCGTATCATGACGTTATCCAAGGATAATTTTCTGCGACCACATTGGCGTGATGAGATGACAATCACCAGGCGATTAAATACATCAGCATTTTATACAACTCTAGACCCGTAATCTTTCAGAAGACAATTACGCAACTAAGTATGTCTCGCCATAACAGTAAATTTGTTAGTCATAGTACTGTTTATCCAGCCGCTGCTATCTTCTATAGTTCGACATATGGCACAACTACCTCTGTTATGCATAATTAATTGTAAGTAGGTACGTTTCTTCCTTCTAGATTAAATATGAAAAATACTGTCAATTTTACTTGAAACACAAATATATTTTAGTACTTTAACTGACAGACTTGTAATAAGGTAGGTAATTAAAATTAGCACTACATATGGTGTCTTACTTTTAAAAAGCAGGACTTGAAGAGTCTTTAGAAGACCTCATTTTGAGACTAAATGTTCTTATAAATATAGGTCCTAAAACGATTCATTTCTGAGATACAGTTAATTTTATGTTTTATTTAGTTTTTAGCTAACCATCATGTCATGACAAAAGACTTAGAATTTGAGCCAGGCCAAGAGGGCCTTTTCTGGGTAAAATTGAATACCCTTTCATATTTTTCAAAAACATTTGCAAAATTTTAATTCAATGCAATTCTGCTAGACTTTTGTTACGAAAAGATGCATAGATATCCTTCTATCTACGCCACTGGAATTGTTATGCGATTTTCAGTGTAGGATTATTTGCTTTCAAATTCAAAGTCTTTCACCGAAATATGACGATATTTTTGTTAGCGTTTTTTTCGTTAAAACATTACTGTTAATAAAAAATAAAATTCAACGCCTTGCATGTCAGAAATTAAGCGTTTTAGTACTCATATTTATAGGAACTTTCAGTGTCAAAATGTACTACTGTTTAAAAAGCAAAATTAAAAATTTTGAAGAAACCCACGGTGGCTAAAATGTAATTAAAAAAGGATAAAATAATTTAAAATATACCGATTTAAATAATTTATGTAACTAGAGATAATAAACGTAATAGCTATTTATGATATACGTGTTAAAAGTAAAATAAAATCACTTTTAACACGTATATCATACACTATTTTTTCTACAAAACAAGCGGAAGAACTTTAAACTCAATAAAAATAAGAAATCAAAAAATACCACGCAGAAAGCAATGTTTATGAACCAAAATTTTCGAAGCAACCAGTGCTGTTGTTAGTTACGGAAAAAACGCAAAAATATTGACAACATTTTCTAGTAATATTATAAGTATAATGAATAATCTCGATAATGATCGTAACGAATCCATCCCTGCTGAAATCGAAGAAGCCGCCAGTCGAACAACATTGGAATTATTGCCGGCGAAATCAAAGGAACAGTACGAAATCGCTTATAGACGCTTTTCGGAATGGTGCAACATTAAAAAGGTCCCTGGGAAATGTAACGTGTTTTACTGGCATATTTTGAGGAAAAAGCCAAGATATGGAAATCGTCAACGCTGTGGTCAAATTATTCCATGATCAAAACTATGTTAAAAATAAAGCAAGATCAAGATATAAGCAAACATTATAAACTTATTGCTGTTTTAAAACGGAAGGGTGAAGGATATCAAGCAAAAAAGTCAAAAGTTCTGACGAAGACACATATCGACAAATTTCTCACAGAAGCAGAAGACGAAAAGTATCCGATGATGAAAGTCGCAGCAATAGTGGGTGTCTTCGGGGCGTGTCGCCGGGAGGAATTGTGTCAGACGACCATCGACAATATCGAATATTTGAGCACTTCGGTTGTTGTGACCATACCAGATACTAAAACGAAAGTGCCTCGGACTTTCAGTGTTGTTGGTGAATTCTATTTAAACTTTTTTAGAAAGTATATGGCACTCCGGCCACCCAACGCTAACCATAGACGACTTTTTCTTAAAGATTTGAAGAATAAATGTGTGAAAAATCTAGTCGGAATTAACATGTTTGGTAAAATGCCTGCCGACATTGCAGAGTTCTTGAATCTACCAAATCCTCAACTCTACACCGGACACTGTTTTCGTCGTTCATCGGCGACATTGTTAGCAGATTCTGGTGCAAATCTTACTACCATCAAGATACATGGAAGATGGAAATCTTCGACGGTAGCTGAAGGCTACATTGAAAATTCACTGGAACAGAAGAAGGAAATTGCGTGCCAAATACTTCCTACTGCTGCAACTACTAACAAGACCACCAGTACTACCAGTAGTATTTCTACGGAAAATAGATGTGTCACACATGTTGACAGTAAAACCAACTTAAGTATGATGACTCTGCAGGGAATTACAATTTGAAATTGTTCTAATTTTACTATAAATGTTAATAGTAATAACTAGTTAAAATGTTGGTTTGTACTTATTTAAAATAAAAAGTTGTTCATGTGTTTGTTAAAACGTTTTATTAATTTTCAGAACAAAATTTAAATAAACTTTGATTTACTTTTAACACTAGAGTTAAAAGTAACTTACTTTTAACACGCGTGTCAAAAAATGACAATTAAAAAGCCCACTTTTAACAGTTTTGTAGAGTTGATTTGATCTGTCGCGGAGTCGGACATATGACCAACAGAGTATCAGTTATCATAGCACTTCCCTATGTACCTATTTGGTTCTCAAAGATGTAGATATGGCAACAACAGATTCAACTCCCTGGGAACTTAATAAAAAACCAAAGAAAATCCGTCGGGGGCTGCCATTAAATGAACTAGTTTTGTAGTCAGAACTTCCACAAATATCTAGAAACCTTAATGTTGACAATGGGAAAATGGCATGATTCCAAATACGTGCAGAAAAAAGAATTTATTATTTTAAAAATTAGTCTGGCTACACACAAAACGGTCGCCGCCACAGTGTAGACCTGTGACGTCAGACGCTGTTCGTACGTGTATACCTAAATACAGCAGTGCGCTTTAGTTCAACTCTGTATACGATTTCCATTATTTTGGTCAACGCAGTACATTCATTTAGAAGAGTTAATTTGTCGTTTGTGATATTGTTAAATGTTACTGTGTCAAATAGACATTGGAACTCTAAAAAAAATTATTGTGGACATTAAATTTTAAAATCTTTAAACATTATTTTCTTGAAATTGTTGTTATGTAACACCATAATTTTTCATGATGTATGTACGTAGAATGACACGCTTTTTCAAATGGCATGGTCAAAATTGGGGGCTGCTATTTAAAAAAATTGTCGATAACGTCATATGTCGAACAACGATGACGTCACAAATGTGGGTCGAATCTTGCTTTTTTTTAAAAACAAAATCGACGTGCCAGGGGATTTTTCGAAAACTTCTCAATTTCAAAAATAATGCATTTATGCGTTACTCTTCGAAAGTGCTGTATAGATACCAAAACGCACTTCTAACTAGTTGTTCTCCGCCTATTCATCCTTATTTATTGGGGGACATACAAGATAGTCACGAAAAGTATAAAATTTAGAATTTTGTTTTGTTTTCTAAAGCTATTCTGATAATTTAAATTTTATATCCATCAAACTAATTGTAAAAAATATAAAACCTGTATGTATTTAAAATACTGTAACAGTTGAAATATAAAATAATGTTTTGTAATTATACAGTGTGTCTATTTTTATTTGTGTAGAAATCGTGAAAATTTTTATTCTTCAAGATAATCATAACTGTACGTATAAACAAGTTGTAATGTTCTTATAGGTGTATGCATACGTAATTGCATACTTTAGCACTAGGGTATAATCGTCAAATTTCATAATTGGATTCTCCCGATTCAATTATTTTAATGATCGGATTAAATAATTGAGCCAGAAGGCTTATGTAACCAGTACTACCGTGTCGAATAGAGTGTACCATAGAGAAACCAGATTTCTTCTATAGAGTGTACTGTATAATAATTATATAAATTATGAATATTGTGAATTTTAAAATGAAAACAAACCGTGTTGGGAAAATCTAAGAGAATAATTAAGTATTATTTACTTTATTAAAGAACAGATAATTTTGTGCGTAGTTAATATATCTTTTATTAAAAAGTACTATACGGATAGATTAGGTACGAATAAATTAATATCATTTACTTTCAAAAATGAGTCTATTTTCCAAAAAAAAATCTGTGATATGGGATTATTTTTAGAAATCAGGAAATAACGTTACTACATGCGAACTATGTCAGCATTTAAAGAGAATATATTCCACACTGAAAACAAACTTAGTCTTATTTGGTAGAAAATGAAGATCCAGAGATTTATTAACAATAATTATTTTTGTTTTGTTTTATGTCAATATAATTGTTTTGCGTATATTGAATTTGTTTTAATTCACTGATATATTGTAAAAGTTGACAATTTAATTATTAATAATATCTATAAAGTGTAGTAAGTAGTAAATAGAGACATGTTTTACTCAATTACCATAGTTATTTAAGAAATGTAAGCACAGATTAACTTACTTATACAACCCTTTCCTAAATACAGATTCCATAAGGATCATTAGAATAACACTTGATTATTGAAATATAATTTCATATGACACAAAGTACGGCGGGTTGCATGTACTGTGACGTCACGCAGTTCAAATTACATAAACCAATAATCGGATTCTCAAGGTTATTTCAATAATCAGGTTAAAGGTTTATTTTAATTCGAGTGGGTCCATTATTACTTAGCGCCTTTCACACAGGAGGATTTAATCGGTACTGATGTCGGATTGATGTCGGAAATACATGTTCACATAGTCTCCGATCCGATAAAAATATCGGTGACCGCCATTTTTTTGCATTTAGGTATATAACAAATGTTAAACGTTTGCTTATACTTTGATTATTTTAGATTTGATATCGTTTTAATCAAATTGATTTTAGTCAAAATTGTACAAATTTATATAAGTATAAATACTTAGTAAAATAATACCTAATAGCTGTTTAACAAAGCCCCAAGTGCAAATAAATTCCTTAAAAATAATGCAAATGAATCAATTCTGATTTAGTAACTTCTGCTATTGCTGAATTAAACGTAAATCAATATAAATTTGTTTCAGGTGCTCCAGGAAAAGCTTGATACGGCGACAGATCTAGAAGTTGGTCTTAGGGACAAATTAAATAAGTTTAGAGAAGAAAATGAGGATCTCAGGTTTCAGGTGAGTTATTAGATAACTAAAATAATTCAAATACAAGATTTTTCACTAGTTTTTCGAATTCCTCCCTTAAAAGTTTTCATATGATGTAAGTTTGTACATAGTATTCAAAAAGATGTCTCCAAGTGCATTGTCATTAATTAAATCCAAGGTAGACATTTTTCATTTTTTGTCTGGACTACTCTGAACTATGCCCTTATATATTATCTACGCCGAAAAGTACAATTTTTAGGAACAAGGAATGACCTATAAGTTTTTTTATGAATAGAATAGCTGCAGTAGACACACAAGTGTTTGATAGCGTTAAGGTAAGTTAAAAATAGTGATTGATGATTCAAGAATAGACAGTGTTTGCTATACAATAAGTAGAGATCATTTTAATTGATTCAATTTCTAAAATATCTAATGACGTAAAATTTCAGCCATATTTTTACCTTCAATTAGGTAAGTCATTAGCGCAAGTTACATCGCACTACATTAAGCATTTCCGTATATATTTTAAAACATGTATTTTTCTCACACTAAACTTCCAGTGCTTATCGACATTTTGGCCACCTATAGTCGGTTTTTTAAATAGTAAAGAGTGATTCACGTTATAAATCTGCTTATAATTTTTATATAGCAGGCAACACAAAGAGAAATATAATACGTATATCTAGTCGTGCATACCTGATTACACAGCTTCTGCTGCAGCAAATGCGCAGCTACATCAGCATGCTCGAGTCCTATTGGTTATGACGAATTTGATCGATTCACCTATGCCATCTGAAGCGCTGCCATGGGTGTCCGCGTGGGAAAATTTTGAGTACTTATATCTTTTCCCTAATTTAATTGTGATTGTAATTAATTTATTAGTAAGCTTTGTATATTTAAGAATAGAGAATAATTCAAGCCCTGCAGCAGTGCTCTCAAAATCGTAAACGCCCTAATCTAACAAGTGAGGAATATCGCATGATATAACGTATGAAACAATTAGGGTTCGAGGCCAAAATATGAGTGTAATTAATGCGATAGAAATACATAATTCATTCACAGTCTGTGTCTGTGAGTAGTGTATATCGTGCAATAAAGACTGATAGAGAATATACAATTGCGAACCGGAAAATGGTGGAAACTCGCAGAAGGAAGAAGATAGAGGTTGATGATACAAAATTCACGATTCGTAGAATGGATGGTATTTTAAAAACGAGCTTCCGATAGCAAAATTCAGGTTGCTATGTTACACGAACGATGTAACTTTGAAAATACAAAATAGTGAAAATCTGAATCGAAGAATATATTACTCTGACGAAACATGGATAAATGCAGACCATACAATGACAAAAGTGTAGCACTGTTTTGCCACATATAGAAATGTGGTTGTAAATGGATAACGCAGCCGACCATAAGTGTTAATGTATGACCGTTATAGTGAAAGTGCTACACTGTAAAAAAATAATTGCACATTTTAATACAAAAGAACACAATACCTATGTTAATCGAGGTACACACGGAATTCTGTATATTTTTACACATTTCTCTGTATGTAGCAGTGTGTTAAAGGTTTAACACAATCCGCTGTGTTAATATAACAAATGTCATGTGTAACTTTTACACATTTCTATGTGATTTGTATAATTGAAGGTGTAGGCTTTACACATTGTTAATTTTGTTGTATAATAGGTATTGATATGGAAGACTCACCTATCTTTTTAATTTGTTAATTATGTTCCTGTTTACTTTGGAAATAATTTATAATATAGAGATTATTATAATAATTTATAATTTTTAATAAATATAATTTTTATTTTGACATTGAGAGATTCTGCCTATCGTCGAGAATGCATTGAACATAGTCTGGAATGTTCTACTAAACGGCAGAATATATGTATTAAAAATTATAATTACAGGAACATAATTAAGAAGGTAGGTGAGCTCCGTATCAATATAAGCAATTTTCTGAATTATGGTGTAATTATAAAATATAAGATATTTCACTTTTTATGATTTTATTTAAAAAATAAAATTCTGTTCAAATGAACAACAACCAAGTCTGCTAACAAAATATGTATGTATTAAAATTAACAGTATAATAGTACATATTCTAATAAGGGACTAATAATGTTCTAGTAAATCATAAACAATGAAACAACAAACAAAGATATATTTATGCACTAGATAATAGGAGTTTAGGAAAATTAGCTGGTAGTGATTTGAACATATAATGTTCTTTCTCTAAAGTTACAAAAAAGTTAGATTACAGTGAACGAGAGGTAACTGTACACAACACCGCTACATGACCAATATGGTGTATACTGCAGCTGCGCAGTTGTGCTCAACCAATCAGGAGTAGGGATATAGAACACAATTAAATTATGTGTGTGTTAAGTTTACACAAAATGGTGTACTTTTAACACACAACTGGTAAATATTACACAAATTCAGTATATTTTATTATAATACTAGTAATTTTTTTACTCATCCTAAATTACACACTGGAAAATCTCGCTTACACAGGAACTTTTTTTACAGTGTAGTAACCGGTAGTGTATAATGTGTATGGATAGCGTAGCATATTATTATAAGTGTTAAAGTGTTATATCGGCGAAGTGCACATCAGCTAGGTGGAAGTCGGTGGTACAAACTTTTTAAAGTAAACTATTAAAGTGCTTGATTCACAAGAAAATTTTATGTTCTTCGAAACCTTGTTAAATACCACGCCTATGGAATCTTATCCGCTGCAATCCTTAGCTCCCGTACTTATCTAAATGCTGTAAATGAATTTCTCTCACTCTCTACTATTTTGAAACTCGGGTTATAAATTAAATTATTTAATTTGTCCTATTAATCTTGAAACATCCATAGAAAGGGTAGAAGGTAGAATGTTAACAGAGAATGATAAAATAATAGAAAATTTCATAAATGCATAATAAATAAAATTTCATATTTAACAAGATATCGGTATTTTTTAAAATTGTGTAAAACCACGGAATTTAAAATTTACTGTAACACTGATTCACATTATGATTACATTATATAAAAAATATCCAAAGATTACTATAAACAGAGGAAAGAAAATAATTAGAGTGACGACAAAAATTGTTCTTCTAGTTATGAGTTTAAATTTGCTTTAGTAGTTGATATTTTCACTTGAAATCAATTTTAAAGAATTATATTAGTTAACTCCCACTGACATAAACATTTATACTTTAGAAAGGACTTTCTGCAGTAGAATGTAAAGTATTTATCTCTTTATAAAAAAGGTTATAAAAATACTTAACCATCGACATACCTACATGACTTGACAAATTGCTGTGGGTTTCTTTTAAAATAATTATTATATGTATGCTTATCATAAATTGCTTTTTTGTAGATATTTGCATTTACAATTTTATTAACGTGCATGGAATTTGCCCTGATTCAAATTCGATCTCGTTAAATTAATAGCATTTAGAATAGAGAAAAGTTAACTAAATATACTTTTTATATATGATGTATTTTAAGTCTATGCCATATCATCAGGAAGGGAAGGATGCCACGAATGATAGTAGTGTGGATGAATGTTAGAGCAAGCGAATTAAATCTAAAAATGTTTGCCCTCTTGCATGTCTAATAAAGTCTCAAAATTAGCGAGTGACAATCTTTAGAAATTCTTACTTTTGCCTTATTCTTCTTCTAGTATACCTCTCAATAAACTATTACTACCATGAAAGAAAATATTGATTTTTAAAATGTGTGTTTCTGTATTTTCTTATTACATTTTAAAAAATCACGAGCAGCTATTTTATCTGACATGTTTACGAACACAGAGCATGTCGATCAATAATGAACATGAAAATAAGCCCATTATGTAGTTGCGAGCAGCAGTAATGTTGGGAGTTTTTGAGAAAATATTTGCTCTCGCTCGTTCCTTTGGTCTGGATACAGCTTCCGGAGAAACTTAACTGTAATTGGTTTTATCGAAGTACATGGCCTTTTCGTCAAAATTAATCAGAAGAGCTATTGGAAACGATATTTTTCTTAAAATGTATCCAAAATGAACGAGAAACACAATTTATTGGTTATTGAAAAATACTTTAGGTAATAATTATTTCACATTTAGAGGAGTTCATATAACTTATAGTCTGTTTGGAAATAAAAGAGAGTAATAAAACCCCGAGATAAGAACAGACCATGGGCGTGGTAATATTTCGTTTCAGGTAACTATCGGGTAACACTAATATTGTGACAGATCAATCCAGTCTTAGAGCTGAATATACGAAGACGTGCTAGTGCAGTAGAGTTGTGTTTAGTGACTATTGTGCCAGTGGATATAATATTGTTTGGGTAAAATGTCGGGCTTATCAGATTACGTACCTGCTAAACGCGTGAAAAGATGTGCGCTGTCTCAGAATGAGAAGATTATTATATTAAATGTATTTAATGCATTGAAACACCAAAATCCTACCAACAGTGTTGACGACATCGTGGAAAAGTGTTCCAAAATGACAGGGATTGGAAAATCGACTATCTACAGACTTTTAAAGGAAACAAAAAAATGAACAAGATACTGTAAATCCCCCAAAATCATCTACAGGGAGGTCAAATGTCGTTATAGATGATTTCTTCAAAAATGTCATTCGTAGAAAGGTACACCCATTTTATTTTAAAAAAGAAAGAAATACCAACGCTAAACAAAATTTTAAGTGAACTTTCAGAATACAACGATTTGCCAAAAATCAGTAGAAGCAAATTATGGGCCGTCTTACGAGAGCTGAATTTTTGCTGGGAAAAGCAGAACAGGAAGTCAGTTCTTATCGCTAAAGATGAAATTATTTGTTGGCGAAAATTCTACTTAAGATCAATTAGAAAATTCCATGACGAAGGGAGGAATATTTATTATCTAGATGAAACTTGGATCAACGTGTAACAAAAGTATGGCAAGATAAAAATGTAAAAAGTTTTCGGCAAGAATTTTTTGATGGAATTTCAACAGGGTTCAAGGCACTTTCAGGTAAAGGGCGAATATTAGTAGTGACACATATAGGTAGTGCCAGTGGTTTTGTAAATGGCGGTTTACTTTTATTTGAATCTAAAAATACAGGTGACTATCACGAACGTAGATGTTTTCGAAGAGTATTTTACACAGATGTTGATTCTTATTTCTCCGGGGTCTGTAATTGTCATGGATAATGCCAGTTACCATTCACGGCAGACCGAGCGGACGCCTACGACTGCTTGGAGGAAAGCCGATATAATTCAATGGTTATCCGTAAAAAACATTTCTTTTAAAACAAATATGGTGAAAAAGGAACTTTTGACGCTTGTCAATCTTAATAAAGATCAGAAAAAATATGTTATCGATGAAACGGTACCAAATAACGGTACTACGGTTGCCACCTTATCACTGTGAACTTAACCCAATCGAATTAGTCTGGGCGCAGGTAAAAGGAGATGTAGCGCGAAATAATACGACGTTTAAATTAAGTGACGTGAAAATTTTGTTAAAAAATTCCTTGGAACGAGTAACTGCAGATAACTGGCAAAGATGTATACATCATGTACAAAAAGAAGAGGAGAAAATGTGGGAACTCGATAATTTAATTGACGTTACTGTGGAACCTTTCGTTATCAATCTAAGAGACGCAGATAATTCCTCAGAATATTCATAGGATGAATTTTAATATACCTACTTTTTTATTTTCTTTATTGTACATTTATAAAAGTTTATTCATTAAATTTAAATAAATATTTTGATAATAATATTGAATAATTTTATTTGAATTACTAAAAACCCTCTTAACCCGGTTGTGATGCTTAAAGTAGCCTCTAGTTTTGAAATGCTGTTTTTATATTGTTTACTTATGAGAAATGGACCGAGAAATTGAAGCGGCATAGACAAAGACGGATTGTCGGGGATTAAATGTTAGCTACCTGCTACAATTTAGTACAACCCGGTCACACAAATTTTTTTTAAAAATACACTCATCTATACCGATAATACATTATATAAAAATATTGAATATAAGCACCAGTACTACATTTATTTACGATTTGCATACATAATAAGCTTTAATTACTCTCTTTCATTTCTAAACAGACTATAGCCATTTAACGTTGCGAATTAGTTCTGAATGGAAATTGTTATCATAATAAAAAAACAAACACAGCGTATTATTGACAGTAGCCACATTCATGTAAAATTTGAAGAAATAAACCAGTGGTGTCAGTATAGGAAGTGGTCTGAGTGGTAAAAAAAGTATTTGGGGGAACATTCTCTTAACACTTTGACGGGATCATTTTCGCAATCTAAACTTTTATGAAAAAATCCAAAAACCATGCCAGCTAGTCAATCGATTTTTGCAAAATGAAAGATACCGTGCCAGGTTGCTGCATAATCAAAAACATATTCTCATGCATGGTTTACCATTGCATCTCAACGAACTGGCAGTTTTTCTATTCCACACCTGAAAAAAATTGTTTGGATTTTAAGGATTTACCAACGAGACGACGTTATTAAAAGAGATTCTTCAAATATTGAAAGGAAATGTCTATATAGTGGACGGCACCCATGGGTACCAACTATTATTCGGGAACATTTGTGGTTGGGATTGTTGTAAATTCATAATATTTCGTTACCAGTAACAATCTGGTGCAAAAATAGTCGATGTTGTAGACAAGGCAGCAGAAGAACGCAGAAATTAGAAATCGCTGTAAAAAATGTTGATCGCCATTTAAATAATTTGATGTCAGCGTGAAAAGGCGGGGATGGGTGTAAAAAGTTTTCACTACCGGACATTTGAAAAACAGAATCGACCTGTCGAAGTAATTTGCACTAGATAAACAGGGGATTGTATATTTAGAACGTTCCACAGCGTTCGCACTGTATATATTATTTAATTAACATTTGAATCGTTCAGACCTCTCCTAATTCCTTCGCCAGTGGTTAGTTTTTTTTTAAATTTTGTATGGTTAGTTCGATGAGAGAATTTGACTATGTCAGGTATAAAATTTACATCTCCAATGGGTCATGAGCAATTCAGAAGAAAAATTATTACTCTTGTTATTTTTTATGAGAAATACAAGTAAGGTTGTCGCATCAGTTGGACCACTGGCTAAATTTAAAACGCAAAAGGACTGACCAGGATAATAAAGATGCATCTTGATCAAAGTAAAATTAAACTTCTTCCAGTCATAAGAAACGTCGTTACAATAAAGAAAAACTTTCAATTTGTGTTATGTTAGGAACATTTTGTCAAATGAAGTAATAAAACCCTCCAAACTTCGAGGACATTTGGATACCAAACATAAAGGCATGCTACAAAGAGTATCAATTTTTTCAAAAACAAGGAACAAGAGCCCAAGAAAAGTAGAAACAAACATGAAACAAGGGATATCATGAATATGAAATGAAGATTCTGTGAGAGCCTCACTCGAAGTTTCTCAACTTTGATTAGTGAATAAGCAGCAAATGATCTCTCGCTAATACTGTTGTCACACTGTAAATAACGAATCAATAGCTTGTCAGCCGACATTAAGCTGCAATTGTTACAAAAAGTTCGTGTGTCTATATTCTGCTCTACAACTGAACGAAAGTACTGACGTAAGATATAAAGCGATATTAATGTGTTACATTAGGTATGAGACAGAAAAGAATATTGTCGAAGACTTACTTTTTATCTCGACATTAATACGTGTTACAGTTGAAGAAATATATAACAGCATAAATAGGTTTATAACTACTAACAATATTGACTGGTCAAAATGCATTGGGGAGCATCGACGCCGCACGGACAATGTTACTGGATTTTTAGCACTAATAAGGCGAATTGCGCTGCCGTCACTTAGCACAACTGTTGTTTAATGCTAAGAAAATTCCAAAAAACTCTAACAGACATTAAATGAATCAGCCAATTTTATGAAAAGTAATACTCTTAATTCTAGACTATTTGGACAGCTTTGAAAAGATGTGGACAGTGGACACTTTTGTTGCATTTTGAAGTTGGTTGGTTTTCACGAGGTAAAGTATTATCTCGTTTATGGAAAGTAAAGGATGAGATTAGATTATTTCTCGTAGATAAGAATTTTTATCTCGCGATAATGTTCCTTGGTTAACAAAATTAGCATACCTATCAGGTATAGTCACACATTTAAATATACTCAAATCTGCAAGGGGAACAAAATCCACTTAGAGTTTTTTAAGTTAATGCTGAGATACAAGCAATGCTTAAGAAGTTAGCACTGTGTTATCATTGAATATCAAATAAAAGCTGTGAGGTATTCCCAAATCTGAAAAGCTTTTGTGAATCCATCGATGAAGCATTGTCCGAAGAAGACATACACAAGATTTGCAACACAGTCTTCGTGTATATTTTCCTGTTCCCAAATCAAGCAATGACTGGATAATACATTCATTTTCAGTAAGTAAGTATTTATGAACTAGACGAACTGTAGAAGAAGAAAAGCTCATAGGAGTATCAAGGATTACTGCTCTAAAATTTCAATTTCAGAAAAGACACTTCGAATTGTCCGGTTAAAAGGGAATTTTTCAGAATAATTGTTATGAGAGCTATAAAAGAGTTGATGGCTTTTATGACGACTATCAATAATACAATGTGCTCGGAATATGAGTGCCTTAATTTTGCCATATGATAAGTTATACCAAATAAAACATATTTGACTTAACATTTTTTTTTTCTGACCAAAGTTAACAGTTATGACTGCAAACAGGTCTTCAACATGTGACAACGTCGATCACATATTATCTTAGGATTGTTATGTATATGTATATATAAGTACAAATAGGTACACCTAAACATAGGTACTTACTGTATATGGTTTCTTATAGTTCTTTTCATAACAAATAAAAATTACAAGTGTTTAAAATGACTGCTGTTTCATGCAAAAAGCGTTTACCGTACAAACGTCTCGTAGCCAGAGAGTTTTGCCTAGATTCACCGTAAATTAGCCATGCATCTGGTTATGGTTACTATAAATTGTTTCATTTTTGTTTATGTACACTCACAAACATCGAAGAAAAACTAGACAAAAATGAAAGACACTAGCTGTACTCGCGTATATGACTAATATTACTTTTTGGTTATCAACAGCAGTCTGACACTGCAACGTTATCGAACGTTACAGTACTTTCCAGTTTTAACGAGTTTCTCGGAAACTTCAATTGTTTACTTCATTAATACTGCTCCAAGAATCAAATTATGAAAAATTACGTTACAGGCGCTTTTACTTAACCTTAGTTTTACCTTAGTTTGTAATTTCGTAACATAGTTTTGCATATTATTGCAGTTGTATTTTTATTTTTGAAATGTATTTGTGGATAAACTATTCGTTTTAGACATTTTTTTCATGAGTTTTTTTATTGCTTTTAGTCAGATATATAAGCGCTTAAAATTACGGCACTCATATTCCGGACACCCTGTATAATAAATAAATATCTTCCGTTTTTCTTATTTCACTCTAAATTTGCATTATACATTTTTAGTATTGGATTTTTCACTTTGAGCTTTATTCAAAGAAGTTCATTTTTCTAAATATAAATATACTTCTATTTCATAACCCACCGCTTGTTGCTACTCTTTTTGTAAAAAGAACCGATGGGTCCATTTAAAATTATCACACCGCACGTATCCAAATGAGACAATCTTGTCGGAATGCGGAACTTTTATTTTAGAAGCGTGCCAGAAAAAGTTGCCGAGATTTTATAATATGTTAGAGGCAATTGTGAAACTACTGCGTTAAAAAACTACAAATATTAGTGGACGCAATGAAATTTATTATAGTTTTGAGGAAGTGAATGTAACAGCCGTAAAGATGTAAATATATTTATGATATGCTTTTATTCTGTATATTCTACCCTGGACATAAATACTATAATTAAAATTTACTTGTCCATCACATTTATAACTTTCTTTGGCTGGATTCTCTCTTTCATGCAACTTTCATATTTTGTAACATCAAATAATGCATATTATTAGTTATTTATGAAATTCCTAAGTTTCTCTGAAAATAGGTACATACCCAGTAGATACCTGTTACAACTGATATTAGTAGGACACAATGATACTTAACCAATTGCGCTTACATACTTAAGTAAAAAAATATTTTTGCGTAAAATTGGGTTACTAGTAGAAATCAAAACAACCTAATATTCTTGCTATTGCATGCTAAATAAGTACCTACACTGATTTGAATTTCGTCGTTTGTTTAGATTATATTCTAATGCTGCTAAGGTATTTAACTACTTATATTATGTAATCTTCGTAATAATTTCAAACACCATATTAATAATTCATAAAGTTTTAAAATGTCACCAAAAAATCATAATCTTTTATTTATTAGGTATTCATTAATTTATATAAAATTATTAAAATTTGGAAGCTTGATACTACATTTCAATTAAGCAATAATTCTTCTGGTATACAAATAGGCGTTGTCTGACGCTACTTATTTGTAGCATAATTTTAGTTTTTCTTTAGTTTTATTGGGTTTTTGCCACACTTCTGAAAAAATTAAGATTAATTAAATAAGCCTTTGCGCCAAACGGATCAGTCAAGGGTTATTTTTGAAACTAAGTTTCCCTAACCAAAAAATCTCACACTGATGTGATTTTTGTTATTTTTTACTTATCTGCATTTTTAGTGTGAGATTTTTTGGTTAGGCAAGGGCTTATTTAATTAATCTTTATTTTTTCAGAAGTGTGGCAAAAGCCCAATAAAACTAAAGAAAATACAAGTAGGCGGGTACAAATCATCCTATCTAAACCCCAAATACTCAGAATTGTTTCCAAAGTCTTAATATAACACATTTTTATATTACATTATGCATATGTTCATAAAATATTAATTTGAAATCAAAAGTCCACCAAGGTCTTTCGTGTACTGAGGACAAGGGAGATTACTACGTCACATTACATTCATGTGCGTCAGTCGTGGAAATTATTTAAATCATTTCGCAGTTTTATAGAATCCCACTGTGGTAATAAATCAGAATAAAATACTTCTAAATTGTCAATAATACTCATATCATTAATAAAAAGTATACAAAGAAGAGGATCCAGAGGTACTCTTGAAAGATTTGAAACCGCATTTCAGCACATTAAAATCTCAAAGTATTGATAACAATTTAGACAACAGCATATTCAAGTCTTGGAGAAATATATAGCATTCACTTGGAAATCGTACAAGACACTCGGTGTATCCAAGTATACATTTACAGTTCAGTTTTCATCAAAGTACTCAACTCGGATCCGACCACTAGTATAATGTAAATGCCGCTGTAGTGTATGGTGCAGCCGGAGAAAATACACTGCCAGGACAGGAGGAGGTTCCCCGAGCCGCCGGCATCGGCCGCAATTGCGATCGAGCCTGACCGGAGAAAGGAACCCAACTCTATGAGGCGTCCAGGCTTACAGCGATGATGTGAGTAAAGAGAGATAGTCGCGATAGTCCCTCTCGACCCCGCACATCAGAGGTCATTTATCTAGCCAAGGATATTGGCGCGACGTGGTCAATTCAGTGTTGGAATATCTTGAAGAAGACCTCACAAATAGTACTGGCCGACTCTCGCAACAAGTAGAAACTTCTCCTTGTACCGTACATCGTCAGCTGTTGCATCCCTATCATCTGCAACCTGTTCAGTAGTTTTTACCGACGTATTGTGATCAATGATTGCATTTCTATAGAAAGTTTTTGCGGCAATATGAAAGTAGACTTTCTGCTTAAGTTTGTGCAATAATGCAATTGTGGGTCCCAATTTATTTGAAGGACTAAATGGATCAGTATAAGCTGACTTTTTGGAGACCAATTGCCTAAATTATTGGACGATGTGACAATACAAGTTTGGGCTCACATATGGTTTCTTCAATATGAGGCTTCTCCACATGGTATTTGAGTATTAAGAACACTTTTGAAATATATCCACAGCGATGGAGTGGTTGATTTGCCCTTGTGGTTACCTTGATCACCTGCTTTAACATTAATGGACTTCTATCTTGAAGTTATCGATTTACAATACGCCAATTGCCACGCTGGAAGAATTGGGAAAATATTCACCACAATTGGCTACATGGAGATTAATTTCAGGTTTTTATTTCGTTCTGTTTCTCGATATTTTAATGGTTTTGGGTTTGGTGTTACAGTTTAGTATTTTAGATAGTAATAATTATTCATTATTGCAATAAGAAAATGTCATGTTTTTTAAAAATACCTATTTTTCTTAATTTGTTCTTTTGCAATGATAAATTCTCAATAAATTTCTTCCTATCTGGCATAGATAATTTGTTTATGCGGCTGGTATATGACATGGTAGATAACAATCAGTATAAGCAACTATACTAGTACATCACACCAACAACCGCTGCGTCCAGGACCGTCCTAGTGACAATTTTTTGATGCATAATTGAAATTTAATTTAGATACATGAAAAACCTGCAAAGCTAGAATTTCTTCATATAAGACTTTTCTATTACAAATATCGTCAGGAAGCTATAGTTTAATTTGTATACATTATACACGCCGCACGTTGTACATGTTACCCATAAATGTTGTTTGCATAAATCAGAGACTGAAATATAATAATAATTAGCACAAAAAATATTGAAATCAACTGCCTCTTCATTTGTATTATAATTTCAAAGTTTTATGTTTACGATAAAGTTTTACGTTCTCTGATATACCTGCGATTAGCAGTAAAAACTAACGAGCTAGAAAACAATTTAATTAGCATACAAACCGCCTCCGAACCTAACTGAATATTTATCAGACAATCAACCTTTAAGTAAGTTTTTTTTTTATTTGGGAAGAATTTTGTCAGGTTGAAAATAAGAAAAAAATAGGTGCACAACAGATGAGTCAGATGGTATGCGAACAAGATTATGTTTGCTTAGATTTAAATCTTACAATGAAATAGATAAATTACTCATTAATTCACCCATTTTATATACAGGATGTTTGAAAAGACTTGAACCAACACTCCTAATCTAAAAACGAGATTATTTTTTCGTATCAATATTGGTCCGATTTTTTGGTTTTCACGAAAAAATTGAACTAATTTAGGCTTGTTACAGACTATACTTGAATTCGCGATTCGTGATATGCGAGAAATTCGCGAATAGTGTGTAGGGTCTTGTTCGTTAAAAATCCATTCATAAAAACCCTACACACGGTGCACGAATTCCTTACAAACCATGCATCGCCCATCACAAATCGTGAATTCACGCATAGTGTGTAGCGGACCTTATTTAGTATGAGTTCGACATCTATACGCATATCTATCCATCATTAAAAATTCAATTCGAAATATTTGCTTCGAATAACACGTATCAAAAAGAAATCTTCCAGACCTTGGTAGGATTTCTTAGAAGAACTTGAACTTGGTACAAGTAGAGATCAAACGAATAGTGATAGTGAAGATACGGAGGTTAAGACAGACGACAAACAAGCTCAGTTAATTAGATATAATGTATATGAAAATGTAAAAGACAATGAGGGAGAACAGAGGGCATTACAAAAAACAACTTATTTAGTAATAATATTAGATAACAATCCATTCTTTCACACTTTCAGAAAGGATTCCATATACTGACACAAAAAAGGAATATTCAAAAATGTCTTAAAATCTACAAAATTGTGTACGATGGTAGTTTGAAGAAAGATGATGCAGATCAGTGCTGTGAATAAATTATTGTCTAGCCAAACAATACAGTTTGTAGCGCTCACTGGCTAAGCTTTAGTAAATGTGTTAAATCTGCAGGACTGACTATATATACACTGACTCATAGTAGATATGCACGGTGATCAGGAAGGGAGAAAAAGTTCGATGAAAATGTCCGCCAAAACGGCTAACGCAGAAAGTTTCTGTATCATCTGGACATTCAAAAATTGCATAGCTCAAAATCCTATTAGATCCTTCTTGCAAATTATGGGCATTTGTATATAGGTAAAAACGGACTCTCCAGATTTTGCACTGCCCATCGATCGCTCGAAGTTCCCAGCTCACCTATGCCATATTAATAGGTTATCCTAAGTCTTATCTTGAAGATAGTTTGGTGCGAACATTATTTAATTTGTTAATAACAATTTACAAATGAAAATTTGACTTTCAGGGTGCAAAAATTATAGAATTTTGAAGACTATTTCTTATCGTAAATATACATGGAATTGATAGATAAATAAGGATGTTTAAACCACAAATTTGCTTATTTATTCAATAAACAATTTGGAAATTGTTTAAACAAAATAATCCCATCTCAAAATTTTCATTTTAATATTATTAGGCTACAGAGGTAAATGGTTTTGAGGGTCTCACAGCTCATTTCGAATGTCTGTTTTGAATATTTCCAATAGGTGGCGCATGATGGAAAAAGTTCCCTCACAAGCGAAAAACTATTTGAAATATATATGGCAACCACAGATAATCGATGATAATCATACAAACATAAGGCTATATGATTTTGTCTTTCAAGATGAGTAAGTGTACCCATGAGGATAATAGAAAAAAGTATGTGCCCCGTGTGGTAACAAAATTGTCTTTACCCATAAATCCTCTTTTGTCATCAATGAGAACTTAGAAAAACTGATAAAACAGTTCTTATCCCCCGACTTCAATCAGAATGATGAGAAATATCCTTTGGCAATCTGTGGATCTTGTAGATTAACACTACGAAAATATGATAAGGAGATGTATAATAGACAATTACCATGTATGCCTAATTACGCTGATATAATTTCACAACCCATTACAAGCTCTTTCGAAACATGTAACTGTTACATTTGTTCGACAGCTAGATTCCGAGGACATGTCAAAATTCAAAAAGGAAAAGGCCATTTCAAAGGCATTGGCAATAAAGTCGATATATCCAAAAGTGTTGAATCTCCTGCAAAAGAACCCTCCTCATTCAAAGGGATAACCCCAAAAAAATCGTCAGATCATCTGCATCTATGCGGGAAATGTTTGCAGCGGATTGGCCGGGGTATATGACACGGATGTAACAATTCTCGAGATAATTTGATGAAAATTATTGAAAAGCTCCCGGAGAAAACCCCAGAGCAAGTTGCTACTGATAAGGAAAAAATGTACCTCTGAAGAAAATGTGCTAAATGTGTGTTAAATATTCATATCTGTCTCTCAATTCTATATATATTCATGATAAGAAATATTTTTTTTAAATTCTCTAATTTTTGCACCCTGACAGTCAAATTTTCATTTGTAAATTGTTATTAACAAATTAAAAACCTATTCATATATAAAACGAACGTGTTTTGGGCCCATAATATGGAATAGGTGAGCTGGGAACTCGAGCGATCGATGGGCAGTGTAAGATCTGGAGAGTCCGTTTTTACGTATATACAAATGCACATAATTCGCAAGAAGGATCTGATAGGATTTTGAGCTTTGCAAATTTTGAGTGTCCAGATGATACAGAAACTTTCTGCGTTAGCCGTTTTGGCGGACATTTTCATCGAGCTTTTTCTGCCTTCCTGATCACCGTGTAAGGTGAACATTGTATTCGATAGCGATACCAACACCGATAATATCGTCCTGTATGAAAACACTCTTAATATCGAATTTTAGTACAAAATATACATATCAATATTTTGTACAGAAGCTATATATTGTTGTATTTTATTTTTTATTGTATTGTCTTTTGTGTTTTTTAGTATGATAATTTGTTTAAATCTTTATAAATTTAAATTTCAATTTGAAAATTTTTAAGTTGATAACATAAATTCTATCTTTACTTACCCGGGATAGCTTTTATCTGCGCCTTTCTGATGATTAACTATTATAATTTTTTTATATGTTTACTAATTTTGATTAATAATAATTTTGAAAATTAACTCTTATATCCCTTTATAACTCTTTATGGTAGGTTCAAAACAGGATTAATATTGACTATTCAAATAAACTTTGGTAATAACTTTGATAACTTCAACTTATTAATGAGATGTTCAATTTTAACTGATTTGCTTTTATTTAAAATATTAAACTTTTAACAATTTGACCTAAATCCTGCTCTATCTTATACTCTAATCACAATAAATTCTACTAGTTTATTACCGATTTTTCTTCTAAAATTCCTTCTTCATTAAATTTAATTGCTCACAATCTTCAATCTGTGTCCTTCCTTTTTATAGATGTCCGCTTATTTTCTAATTCCTTATAGTTGTCTCGGTTTCCAGGTTTCTCTTTTCCTTATTCTGAAGTTCAACTTCTAGCGACTGCTCCTCGTATCGTATTTATCAATCCGTCATCCGGGCATTAATTTTGTGTAATGATGTCCTCCGGATATGCTCTACTTGTTTAATGACTTTTATCCTTAAGTTGGTCTACTTTATTTCTTAATTATTTCTGGTAACTGTTGAACTGCTTATTCCTGTTCTATTTTCAATTTTTAATTTCAGTTTTCAATAAATATCTTCTTATTTCTCCTTTTATGGACGCTTTTATAATTTTCTGTCATATAAGTTTTTTTATTTAAAAAAAAAAAACTTCTTATTCAGTCTCCTTGATTACCTTTTCCTTTTATTTTTTTTTCATTGCACCCTTATTTCTACTTTACATATATATCTTTTTAAATATTACATTCCTTTCAATCAATCAAATTAATTTTTGACATTTTATAAAATTTACATATCATCTACTTAAATATCTCTTTAACTTAAAAAAAAACTTTTATTTTCATACTCTATTTCATTCCTTTTACCTTCCATTGAAACTTCGTTTTAATTTCACTTTAATTTTAATGCATTTTATCACATTTATTAATTCCACTACCCCTTTATTAACGTATTATGCCTTTATATTAATCCTTTTCCTCAATTTTTTAATTAGGTAATCTTACCTATTACAATACATTTTTTGAAAATAACTGGATGAAGTTATTTTGTTTTTCTACTTTAGGGTATAGACTGTTTAATCTTTCATCTTATAATCCCGATTCCAGTTTCATGAATTAGTTAACTCTCTTAATGTGTCTGATTTAGGAACATTCATCTTATCCATTGGATAATAAATCAATCCTTGTTTCAGCTGGAAGACAAAAACATAGAACTGGAGGGGACCCGCGCCAGGGTCCGACTACTAGAAGACCTGCAGAAGCCTCTGAACAAGAGCGGCTCGCCAGACATCATTCCCGCCTCGGAGTCGACCCCGCCGGACCGCCCGATGTCGCGGACGGAGGTCTCGACCGCCAGCATGAAGGCTATGAGTCCGTTGCCCTTAAATTTGCAAATGGACCACTCCAGCAGCACAGAGTCTGCCCACGACCAGGCAGAGAGCACCAGAAAATCGACGGATAGCGGCAAGAGGAGGCCCAGCAAGATCCCGTTGAAGAGCTACACAGCACCGAAACCACCTGGAGGTAGGTATCTAATCTTGTTGAGTGTTTTTGCACAAATTAATATACAGATGTACAGGGTGTAACTTTTCATGGGGGTTATATTTATACAGAAGCTACCTTTTTACCTTTAGAAACATGCCACAGGTGTTTTTTCTCAAAATCCGTCGTTTAACCTTATTTTCATAATTTTTATACCCTGCTGCTGGCACCTGTCCAGGAAAATCAATCAACCTTGCGCATTAGCAACAATTTCAAAAAAAGCTTTGGAAATTAGGCATATATTGTTGTCAATTCTCTTCTTCAGTGAAAGGCGAGGAATATTTATTATTAAAAAGCAAATTGCTACTCCATCTGCAAACTACTGCTGCAGATAGATACGCCGTACCGTCACTAAACACTGATATTATCGACTTTAAAAGGTTACACTTACACTACGAAGACACTTCCTATATCAATTCCGGTAAAAACTAATAATTTATCTAGTGCATTACAAACAACACCGATATATTAAAATAAATGTAATAAAATTAAGCGGTGACGTGTTCGGTCATTCTCGTTTCACCGAATGAATGTTGGCCGCCTGCCATTGCAGCTTACCACCAACCATAGCAGGTGTTCATCTAAACTAACTCAGTGGCAGAAATCATGGATACAGACTTTAATAAATTAACTTAACATGTCGTAAAGTTTTAGAAAAGCAAAAAAGTATTTTCCATTACAATCACCCTCTCTTTTGGTTCCAGACAACGAACTGGCTAATGACAGTTTAAATGTGGATTTAAAAAAATAAATAAATAATTTCAGATTAATATTTTGGAGAACACGTATTATTATCCCTAAAAAACTGACCCCCAAATAAAGTTACACTCTTCATGATAAACTGAGAAAATCTTTGTTTGTCAAACGAAGTCTAGCCCAGTTCTAAATATTTAGTGAGACCGTCAAAGCATTTTGCGTACTCATTACTTCTCAAATCGCTAAAACGGTATGCAAATTGTGACAAATAATTCAGTAAAATGTAACTTGTTAAATGTTTTTGTCTATATCCTTTTAACAGTATTTTTAAAATATTTTGAGCATATTTTGAGCGATGGTACAGCAAATCATTTTAGGACAATTTTCTTTGAGATGCGCCACTTGTGATATTGACAAAGTATATAAGGGGTGTTTTATGTAGAATACGCAATTTTGATTTTCGATAGTGATCGATCGATACAGATATATCCGTGACCACACTTGCATGTCGGGCCAATATAGTTACGACAATATTCTGAAATTAATATGCCATACTTCAAATGTAGCCTTCTTACAGATAATAAATTTATTTAGATCAAGTTAACTTAGTACAATTTTGACGTCCCGTGCCGCCTCTGTAACTGGTCGCATCCCATGCTTCCAAACGTTTCGCCGCTCTTCATTGTGGGCATCTTCAGTGGTGACTCCGCCAAAGCTTAGCCACGACTGAGAATGATCTCGGAAAACCATTATCCGAGGAACGGTTCTGACCGTATTGGTCATAATACCAACAACAGGAGTCAAAATCAATGTATGGGCGGGCCCAGAGATACCGATAACGAGTCTGCCCCCACATAGCCTAACCCGAGAACAACCAGAGCAGTTCGAAGACTCCCAGCTAAAGCTAGAGATGCGCACTTTAATTTTGTTACTGGTAGCGACCAGTTACCGAGGTCACGACATAACAACCTGGGAAATCACTATATATCAAATAATAGCACCAGCCGTGACAGCCTAAAAACCACTTTGGTCTGAATAATTTTTAATACAGGATGTTTAAAGCATTATTTCATGCATAATAAGCGCCCTATAATTCAAAATTACTTCGGACGGATATAATTAATCTTTCGTGCTTAATAAGGTAAAGGATAACGGATGGAAATATATACAAGGTGTTTGTTTAAAGAATGGACCGTACTTTAAGGCTAGCTTTCTTGGACAACAATAAGGCGATTTAAATCAACTTACCTTAGCACCATCTTGCTTTCTTAAGAAGTTATAGGCCCGAGAAAATAGTTTTTTTTATTTAATTTTTTCGTTAATTTATTTCTTTTTGGGTAACAGTGCTCAAATTTTGTGTATGATTCCAACGAATATCTGATTGATTTTTGTATTAAATGTACAGGGCGTTCTGAGTGCCTGTGCCGCTGTATTTTTTAAAGTCCAACTTTTAAAAACGGGAGTGTTTTAAAGTTGCCATGGCAAAATTAACTACCCGAGAAACGTGATGTCTAAATGTCACCTTTTTAATTATTGATCTGTTATGAGTGTTTTGTAGTGTCAAATGAAATATTACTAACAAATGTTAACAATCTTAAATTTTTAAATGAATGGTACAGTTGATATTGTTTAAAATATTAATAGTTCGGTTTTTTAAATCGGAGAAAATGCTGTTCAAATTAATACTACTAATATTCTCGGAAATTAATGAAGTACTTCCATTAATGTCACTCCCAATAATGTTTGAAATATTCTTCTTATTGCTAATACTCTCTTCAACGTAACCATTCTGCCGATTTCCATTCTACTTGTCGCTGGATTTGATCCTATTGTCATGCCACCATTCACCATAATGGTAGCGGACATACGTCGAAAAAGCATGTCCAGTGTATATCTCAGGATCGTTAAATTTAAGATAACGTGCAATTTGCAAGGGACATGATCCAAATGTAGCAATCACTTGATTGATGCACTTCCCCTTATCATGCCGTAAGAAAACTCAGTCTGTTTTTACATTTTAGGGGCGCAATGATAAATACTGCTTCACCAAACGCACATAACTAATTCCATCACTGTCGGCAACAGTAAAACGTTGAGCCTTCACTGTCTTAGATGGTCGGACAGTAATAAGCAATACGTTTACTTCTTCCTTGATGTTATGTAAGCGTGTGTCGCACAATTCACATCTTCTGCAAGAGTCAAAGATGCCGCAAATGGCTACCACCTTCAAAAATAAATACGTAATGTCCGGTGCATCCGTGAAAAACTTCCGGAAATCATCTTCCTTGAATACATATGCCTTCTTGGCCACATCATTCTTGTCAATTGCCTTCACAAATGATTTTAAGTCAACCCCTTTGTTTATCCTCAACATATTTTGCAATTTTGAATGGATACCTCACATAGTCGATACCTTATACTGCTCCGACATTTCCTGAAAGCAAGCACAAATTGTTCATCTGTATTTATTACCTTTTGCTCTTCCATCCATTTGATGAACTTGTCGTATTCTTTTTTATAAGCGTTTTCTAATTTTTGCTGTATTAATCGCGATTCTGCTTTACTATTTAAGTAATCAATATTAGAACTCATTTTTAAACAATATACAACCAGTAACAACCGTCATGACAATAAAGTAACATTCAGATAATCGTTAGTGCAATGGCACTGCAATTGTACTGTTGTATTGTATGGTATTAAATATTATTTACTCTGTTTACATAAAATTAGTGTAGACTTAAGAAGTTGGGGAATTTTTCCGCTGTAAGTTGGCGACATGTGCAAAAACTCAAGATTCTTGACCTTCAGATGAAGAGGTTATGTTTATATTTTTGTCTACTACGTCCCTATTTACGGAAATTGTTGGTTTTTATCATTTGCGGGATAGTAATTAACAGCCTAAACTGCAGGAATAGATGGTCTATTTGAATGGCCCCACTAATTTCAGCAAGTCATCAAACATCGTCACTGTCATTTGGGTGTAATGAAAAAATAATCGGTATCCTCATGTCGCATTTCTTTATATAAATTATAGAAATCACCTTGCATGTGCTTTCTGCGGTTAATAGCTCGCACCCACCATCCCCGAGTTCTTCTTTTAATTTTTTTTTGCATGTATAGTTTTTGTACATATTGACGTCGCTGCGAATAAGAGCAGCAAAAGTAACTGTTTCTAAACCAAACAGTCCTCTTCATCCATTTTTTTAAAACAAATCAATTGTAAACTAAATATCTAAATTAGAATCTAATTTAAAAACTTAACCTGCAAAAATGTGAATCTTCTGTTTACTGTCAAAAAAGCTGTTTTCTGATTGATCCTTGTATGATTGTTGGAAAAGGAATGGTAAAAGCTAAAATGCTTTTAGCTTCTGTCATACCAACTACAGTACAAAGGCGTAACTGTTAAGTTTATCTGTTAGGTTAGATCCTTTTTTCTTAGTTTGAATTTCCCGCCACTCCTGTCACTTTTAAATTTGCCTTTAAGCGCTCTCTGATTCATATATTACGCAGTTACTGTAACCTTTTTGTAATAGTCATAGTGGTCTCGTGGTAACGTGCCTGCATGCGAGAGGTCCCGGGTTCAAATCGCACACAGAGTAAAGTTTTTTTCATTTAAATAAATTGTCCACAAATAATGCTGGATTCTCCAATACAATAGGGCATGCGCAGATTTGAATTTACCGAAATTTGGAACTTGCGTAGAAACAGATTTGAATTTAGGTTAGGCATGTTTTTTCTGTTAGATTAGGGAGGGGCGGAGACACGTGACAATGCACGTACCCTTTGATCTCGCCGACAAATTTTCCCACGGTCCAAGAAATTTTCCCAGTCTAAAGTGACGCCACATCTACTAACGTTACAATAGTCACCCTTATTTCTCGCCGATTTACTTCAGTATCTTTGAATATTTGCAGGTGGGATGAGTTAACATTCCTATTATTTGCTAAACCCTAGATTATTCAGTTATTAAATGTCTAAAATTATTTCTATTTGTAGAAAACACTATTTCAAGAATACGGCGCTCTTTTTAATAACTTTTCTTCAGTACCAATGCAACCGCACTAATTTTATCTGAATGAAGCCTTATTAATCTTATGTGGCAGATTAAAAATTAATTTTTACTGATGTCACATCACAAATTTAAACATTTTACATTATTAGTTCTTATTTCCATTTTTTGTAGTATTAATACCAGTATTTATGATTTAAAAGTGTACCAATTAAAAAAAAAATACGTAAAGCATTCATGAATAACTAGTCTTTAAGACACTTATACTTTAATATAGTATTCTTGAGCCTATAACTTCTTAAGGAAACAAGGTGGTACTAAGGTAAGCTGACTTAAATCACCTTATTTTCGTCCAAGGAAGCTAACATTAGAGTATGGCCCATTCTTTAGTAAACACCCTGAATATATAAGTACCGGTAGGCCAATACGCGGATATATCATATCGGTCGATCAATATTTCTCTATTTTCAGTCTCTTTCATTTTTTTAAAAATATTTTTATTAACAATACACCCTCACATCCTTTTGCTTCAAACCAAGCCACTTGGAATAATTTGCTATTACATAGTAGTAAGGAAATTGGACGGCAGCAATACAAAACGAGCTATTCTCGTTCACCAGGTAAACACAGCCCTGCACCCGGCACACGTAGTCGTAGCGGCGAATCACCCGGTAGACCGCACTCTGCACAGTCCTGGAGAAACAAGAGCGAAGGCAACAGCCTGACCGGGAGCAAGGGCGGCAACTCCTCGCTGCCCAAGTCGAGGAACAGCTCCCTGGTCTCGGCCAGGGACTCGCTGTCCAGCAAGCTGCGCAACAGCGACTCCCTGCTGAAGCTATCGCCGCCCGGCAACGCCAGCTTCGGGAGCGGACGCGGCACCCTGAAGAAGGGCAGCGCACCGACCAAGTGGAGCAGCCAAAGGGACACCAGCGAAAAGGTACGCTCCAAAACAACTTCCTCCATATGGAACTTCTTCAGACGCGACAACCAAACGTAGGAGTGCTGCAATTTTTATTTAGTTGCTCTCGCCCGTCTCGGGACGTGCAGTAAGTGACGCTTGTTTTTTATTATTTGCTTTGCTTCTAGCTTGTTTTTAGTTGGATGGACTTGTTTGAGGCTTGAGTAGATTGAAACGTAAGTAGAATGTAGAAGTGTAGTGGTAGCATCCCCTGGCCGGTTTCCCACTTGGTGTTGTTTTAGTTCAGAATTTGTTTGTTTACAAGACCCTTCAACATTAATTTTTATTGTATTGTGAAGGCATTTAAACTAATCAGTTTTCCATATCCATTCCATTTCCAAGTCATATGAATGTTCTTTGATGCCAAATATCTAGGTATGCTATGGAACAGATTAATAAACAAGTTTAGATTCAATAAATATCTAAAATAAATATTAATCTAGCTAAATTTACTAACGAAAAAAAAATACTGAAGTAAATATTTTTCAATGATTGACGAACCATTGTTGTCTGGAATTTTTATACACATAATATATAAAATGATTTTTACCTATTTTTTTAATAAATTAAAGCTACGAACTCTCATGTTGGGCAAAGGAAAACGAGCATTCTACAGAACCCTGAGGATGACATAACACAGGCCGAAACGTTGGCATTTTGTGGAGAATTGTTTTCCATTTTTTTCCTATATTGATCTATTACTGAACTAAAATAAATTACTGTATGCGCAATTGTATAAAGAGTCCCAAAAATACGTGTACAACACTTGACTCCAGGCCCCAGGAATTTAAAATAGATCAATTAAAGTTCGCTTAGTTATATCCGAAGTTGATTCGTTTAGACGCCACCGAGCTTCAAAGATTTACAAAAGAAAATGTTTTTTCCTCAATTTATTGAAAATTTTTTAATGGATTTTAATAATTTTTAGTGTATAGTCTAACGTTTGCTAGGAATTTAGTGATAGATTATAAAAAGATAGAACTCTTATAAAAATAACGTTGTATGTAATTATACCTTCGGAGTTTTTACATAGCAAAATTATTATATAACGAAGTTAGTACCTACTCCTTTAAAATCAATGTCATTTTCGTCAGTAAAGCCAAAAAATCAAAATTGCTTTAACGCTTTACTGCTCTGATAAAACAGGGTTGCTCTATTTTACTATATGCCTTAAATGTTGTTTTCTTTTCTGTGTTATATTTTTAATACAGTATTGTGATGTTATTATATGTCCAAAATATAATTGTTTATTTAGTTTATATGTCTTAACCTAAACATGAACATATTTTTAATTCGTTTAAAACATACAAATTTTCCTTTTATTAGTTTTTAACATTCTTACCGAAGTTGTTACTCCATTGTATATTGAAACAGATTTTATATATACGCTTAAAATTAAACGTAGAATAACATACTGAAGTATGTACATCTCCTCCTGAAATACCCTGTATAGAAATTTCTTAGAGTAAATGTAGTTTTATATACAATACAATTACTAAAAATTTGAAATTATACCTCTTTATTTACAAAATTAAAAATATTTAAACCAATCATTTTTTAAATATACAGTGTGTCCACGGATGGAGTTGACAAGAGGTGAAATTCTTTTGTTTTTGACTTTATCGAAAAATGTCACTCTTTATAAAAAGTTCTGCTCTTCGAAAAAATGAGACTATCATAGAAACGTCTTAGATCAGATATACAGGGTGCTCATAAATTAGAAAAACATGAAAATACTCAAGATAGTAATACAATTATTTATTATTTTACACAACATTTTTATAAAACAAATCTGTTTATAACCCCTAATACAAATTTTAAAATCAAAATTTCAATTTTGATTTTTACTCTACACACTACGAATAGTTTGTTATTTCTTCTTTTATGCGTTCTTTTAATATCATGTGGCAGATCATTTGAATAAACCTTTTGTTTTAGGAAAAAAGTCAAGGGGCCTAAGGTCAGGTGGTCTAGCAGGATAATGGGCCAAATCTTCCAATCCACCTTTCACCATTGTCTGAACAAGGCTGTAAAATGAGCAGAACAGCAGTCCTGTTGCCAAAACAGGTTATTGCGTACTTCTGGCTTTCAAGTATTTAAAAATGGTAAATCAAATGTTTCCAAGATGTTTCCAAGATGTTTTGGCAACAGGACGGCTGTCCTGCTCAGAGGAAGATTTGGCCCAATCCTAACCTTAGATGTCTTGCCCTAAAACAAAACATATTCAAATGGTTTGCCACATGATAGGGAAGTATTAAAAGAGCACATACGCCAAGGAATACATGAACTGAATGAGCCGCTAGCTATTCGAAAAATTTATTAAGTTAGCGGAAAAATGTTCAGGTGGAGGTAGAGGTAGAGTAAATGTTAAAATTAAAATTTTGATTTTCAAATTTGTATTGGAACTCTATTTGAAGTTATACACAGATTTGTTTTATAAAAATGTTGTATACAATAATAAATAATGGTACTTTTCTCTTGAGTATTTTCTTGTTTTCTTAATTTATAAACACCCTGTATATCAAAGACGCTTCTATGGGAATCTCATTTTTTCGAGAGGCAGAATTTTGTATAAAGAGTGACATTTTTCGATAAGGTCAGAAACAAAAGAGTTTCTCCTCTTGTCAACTCCATCCGTGGACACACTGTATGTATAATGATTATTTTGTATAGGCATATAATGCCTGTATAATAAATGGACACAGTTCATAAACAAAAAAACTATTTTCATTGTAATAAAATAGTATAGATATTTTTTTAATAGCAGTTAAGAATAAAATATCTGAAAAAAATTCAAAAAATATTCTGTATCGTCGAAGCTTTGGGGTTCTCAATGCCTTCTAGTATCTCCGCCACTGATTGACATAAATCACTGCATTTTTAGTTAGTTAAGCTCAAACTTCATAATTTAAACAACTTTCAAAGTATTTATGTAAATGTTATATTTTTAAAAATTGCTGCTGTATCTCGAATTTGTATGAGATTTATTTTTTTATTAAAGCATTAACAATGACATATTTTTAATGATACAACACTGTATTTTTATTCAGATGGCTGTCATTATACGGAATAGACTGACCAAAAAACAAGGTCACAGTTAATATCCTTTTGATTATTTATTATTACCTACTTTTATGGGATAATAATATGGACCCGCACATAAACAAGGTAAACGTGAATGAATCACCTTTAGTTTCCAGAAGGTATCATAAATTTGGATATGATACGATTCGTTATAGGAAACCTTTTATGTAGAAACATTTTGTTTGCTAATAAACGGGGTATTCAAGTTCTGCCAAACTGATTGTAACATAATGAAAAGTTTGTTTTTACGAATAAAATTTCTGCGAACTGAATTCCAAAAACTGTTGATTAAAATATACAGGGTGTTAAAATTTATATTTACAAACTTACAAGCAATATTTCAAAAAGTGTAAATGTATTTTTTTCGTGTTACAAGGTGTCTTAGAAAACAGTGGTTACACAGCAAATACAAATTCTTGACGTAAGCATAGTATAGAAAGATCAGTAGGGACAGCTAACGAATTTATGAATGAAATCCGCCAGTCGAATTCTTTGACCTTGTTGTTTGAAGTGAAGATAGCATCACTCCCACTTGGGAGTGAGGCTCTCTTCACCATTGTTTATGGTGTGATTTACTTTGTAACCTGTGACTGTCAAAATTTAAATTGTAACTGTGGTACTCAAAATGAAATGATTTTGAAAATTTAATGTAAATAGTTTAAATAACGAAATAAATAAATAGAAGTTGGTGTGACCTTATTTTACATTTTTTGTTTTTTATTTACTACTACATATATATTCATTATTTGTAATTAATATTAAGTTATTACCAGCAGTTTTTTTACCCAATTTTATTATAGTTTCCGCAAATATAATATACATTTTCTAGATTTATATATTTGTTTGAGTCACCAGAAATTCAAATAGGTGTTGCTACAAATATAAACATGCAAATTTGTGAAATACGTGAAATTTTTAAAAATAATGCAACAGATTATAATTACATATTGTTTAAATTATCAAAAAACACTAGATGTGTGAAATAAATTGTTATGATAGTTTAAATTCTTCGAACTAATAAATTACGAATATATAATATTATTCGTATTACGTAAAATTTTTAAAATAAATATCTTGAGGTTTATTATTAATAATTTAACAAGGGTATAAAAACTTTGAAGACAATAAATAAAACAGAGATGTTCCCACCTGGAACTATGACATTTAATAAAATACAATTTATATAAACATTTTATTTCATTAATAAAAAAATGGCATAAAGCTATGGCGAGTGTACATTCATATTTAAAATTGAATATACTCAATTATTTCTTACTTATAAACAAAAGTAACTTTGTTGAACAATTCCTGGACTGGTTGCCGTGTTGTCGCTTTAGGTTTTTTGACTTTTCAAGAGACATGTAAGTTCGCTTCTTCAGAAGCTATTCTGAAATTAAAATAGGTTCTCTAATCGGAAGTACCTATATAATGTGCATTGACTCATGGCATTTTAGTGCATTGCTTGACGTCAATCGCACACAAATTTACAAATGAAATCCCTGAAGCACGTTGAAATTAGATTTTCCTCCTTGTTGTTTGATGCTACCAAAATAATTCTCAAGACAAACTCAAGACTGCATTCAAATTTCCACATTTTTCTGTGATAATTCTAAAAAAATACATTCCTATATGTATACACAAAATCAAAAATGTTCTAAATATGTATTTCTATATGTTTAAATACTGATAGCTATTTCAAAATAAACGTTAAATATTTTTACCTGCCACTATATCGTCTGAAAATATTGTAAGCATTTGCCGTCGTTTTCTTTTCTGATCTTTGAACATTTCTTGTGAAAAATGCTGAGCATATATTCGAAAATTATATGTTTTTAACCAAATGATCTCTCTTACATTTAACCGCCCACTGATTCGCTCTAAAAAAACAATAATTTTATTTTAATACTTGTTACATGAATTTCAATCATAAAATGCAATCAATTTTACAAACACAAAAAATAAGAAAGGAATACTGTTTGCAAATTGCAATAAGTATGTAATGCTGGTTGAAAATAATATTCCTCCGTTACAAACTTTATGCATTACCAGAAAAAACGATACGCGGAAAATAATAAGGAATATTTTATGTTCTTAATTTATTATAATTATAATTAATGATTGTAAAATTGTCTGTTGTCTTTTGGGAGTAAAAAAACCATATCTATATAATTTCCAGCATTGTTTTTGCAACTTCCTACTACACAATAAACTCCTACTATATTACACTTTTTTCTACCTTGACCCGGTTCTTCTGATGCTTTCATAATTATTTTTTTAGAGATATAACAAAATAATAAAATTTAAAACCAAGATTGGAACGCAACTCAAATAGGTTAAGAAGTTGAATATCACAAAACCAAAAGACACACAAGCGGTTATACTACGAAACGTAAACCAAAACTAGTGCGTAAATGGTTATGAATGAATTCTGAAAATGGCTTGGCGCGAAAGTGCAACTGTCCTTACTGGTCTTTCTATACTGTGACGTAAGGCAACTTAATTTTAATACCTAGTTTTTAATGTTTCTTTCAAAAGTTACAAGATGCTAATGATTAGCTTTTAAAATGATTTTTCATAAATATTTAACTGGCAGGTAAGGTATCTAATTCAATGTCATACAATTTGTAAAGGTGTAGAAAACACAAATCGTCTTCAAGCACTGCACTCCTCGTATCAGTAACAGATGAGAGGTGTGTAGTTCCCTTTTTTTGAAAATATTTTACCAACCTATAGATCTTTTAAGCAGAATGACTAACACGCAAAAAAAAACACCCTGTGTATACAGGGTGTTTCAAACTCGATAATATAGGCCTACTGTGAGGATATAAAAAATAAAAATAAAATTAAATAAAATTTGGAACGCGGTGTTAAATGGGTTGAGGTACTATCAAGTTTGAGACACCCTGTGCCTTCTGTGTGTGGTTCATGCTTCTTCCTATAGCAAGAACAAAAGAAACAGGGGCACCTTGTAAATATTATGCGCATTTTAGATGCTGTATCTTTTTAAATCCACGCTAAAGTTATATAAGTATAGGATAGTATAACCAATAAAAAAAGCTGGATCTCATTATTTCATAATTATTACCGGTAACATTGACGCTAATTTATTCTAATTTTTTTTCTAAATTAAATACTAGACACAGGAAATATATTCACGAGTCACTGCGTGAGCTCTAGTTGCTGTAATTATATTTCAAATATATCTGCTATAGCGTTAATTCTAATGATGATGACAATGAATTTTTTTAATTTTAATAGCATGCTGTGTTGTCGTTCAAAGTTTCCAACGAAATATTTTTGATGCATATATTGCTTAGTTTTTTTTAAATAGATAATCGAACGTGTACAGGATGTTTTAAAATAATTACGTAAATCTCATTGGTATTGAAGTTATAATATGGGAAATTATCAAATGTAAAATTATTTTTCTGCTAACACGGTATTTTATTGAAGAATATAAAATCCCGGATGTGTGTACAGCATTTGTCAGAGTAATATTTTTATTGTAACATCCGACATATTTATATAATATTTGAATAAAATGTCTTTCCAAATTGAATTTTAACTGTTCTTCATAGTAACGCAATTCTTAATTCACAGCAGTTTACAGAGCGTCCCGTAAAAAATGGGTCAATAGAGAAATTGTAGATTGTAGATATCAAAATAATAAAATTTAGCCTTAGTAAAATGTAATTCATTTAAGAAATACGGGGTGCTGAAAGTGAACATTTGAATACGGTTACGGAATGTATCTCCAATAAGTTCAAACGTTTTCAAATTATTACGTATTTTCTAAAATAAATTTTCATTTTTAACACCCTGTATCTCTGCAACGAATTACATTTTACTAGGGTACACTTGTCTAAATCTTATTATTTTGACGTCTACAATTTATAGGTATAATAGAATAAATTAACGAGAGAAACAACATATTTCTAGTTTTACTAAATCAATTGAAAATAAAATTGTTTAAAACAACTCTCTTATACGTATATAGAGGGTAAAAATTTTATTTTCAACCCGCTGTTCGTAAGCGTAAAATACGAATCAAACACACTGAACACGTATATCTTTTAAAATTATTAGTTATTACAAAGTGAGTAAAAGTTACAAATATTCAGTAAGTAGGAATAAGAAGCTATGCATTTGATTATGAAAAAAGTATATAATAATTTATAAATTTCGATATCTGAATATCGGATTTACTTAGATTTTTTTAGAGAGATTATATTAAGGATTACAATCGTATACAATTTGCTTATTATTGCACAATCAACACTTAGAATTATTGCGCTTATTTTGCATTCTAACAAACACCCTCTTTTTTGAGGATAGCTTTAGATACAGCAATTAACGACCCGCATAGAACCTATCACAGTTTATTGACCTGATCCTGTGTATGGTCATTCTCCTCATTCTCGTTATCGTCCGCTCCATCATCCTCATAATCGTCAGCATCATCATCGTTTGCATCATCAGCATCGTCAACATTATCATAATCGTCAACATAATCATTAACTACTACCACTGCTGCTATCTTTTAGCATTAGATTATACGCATCCAAATAAGATTGCATAAGAACATTCCCGAGGTACATATACAATAAAAAACGCAGGGTTGATTTTATATATATTTTTGTTGAAGAAAACGTAAAAGATAGTACTTTTACAGCACAACCTGCCAAGTGACTTTGGAGAACTTTAATAATGATTGTAGTATTCTAACGTTAACTTCAGAGAGTTATAAAAAATGTTGCGTACGGCTGCTTCAGCGGAATCTATGAGTCAGGGTTTATTGATCTCACCCTGTGGATAATGGCTAATAGTTGAAATATGGATTCATCGTCATCTTTATCATCATTGTGATCTTTATCATCGTTATCGTCACTGTCTTCATCATCATTATGACCGTCATCATCATAACCATTACCATAATTATAGTCATCATATCATCGTTATCATTATCTTCTTTATCCAGATTATTGTCATCATTGCCTTCGAATAATAAAAAACCTTAAAAATTATCACAGTTTATTGATTTCACACTGTGGATGGTCATTATTCTTGTCATTGTCAACATCATCGTCTTTGTCATCGTCAACGTAATCGCCCTCATCATCAACAACTACTACTACTACTACTACAACCTTTTAGTATTAGATTATACGCATCTAAACAAGATTGCATAGGAACGTTTCCGAATATATTCAATAGATAACACATGGTTGGTCTTCATTTTTGTTGAATAAATGAACTTTAATTTACAAAAAGAAAAACGCAATAATTAGTTTTTACTTTAACAAACAAAAACGCTATTAGTAGTAGTAGTGTATCGAGCGGCATCAGCCTGGCAATTAGGCCACACGTGGTCCCTTTTTGCCTACCCTACCATCCCATCACCTCCACTATCTGGCCTCGGCCTTCCTCGCGCCAATATCCTTGGCAAGATAAATGACCTCGGATGAGCGGAGTTCAGAGGGACTATCTCTCTTTACCCACTTCATCGCTGTGGGCTTGGACGCCTCGTAGAGGTGGTTTCCCTTCTCCGGTCAGCCTCGACCGATGCCGGCGGCTATGGAAACCTCCTCCTGGCAATCCCCGTCGGCAAGGGCTTATCTTCTGGCGCTCTTCTGTCTTCTCTTCTTTCTTCGCCGGCTCGTTAACCTCCGGGAGTAGTCATGTTTTGGCGGCGACGCGAACGCCTCCGACGAGGTAGGGGTTTTGGGTAAGTCAGGATTAGCACTGTGGCTCTAAAGAGACACAAGGACAAAGAACCATAAAGGCCCTGTCATCCAGCGTCGCAGAAACGATAGGGTAACGGAGCCTGCCTAGGCAGACTCCGGGGTAGGGTGTTGAAAAGTCAAAGTCTCTTCGTGGTTTTATTCTTGATCCTGGCGGTCCTGGGCCTTCCTCGAACCTACCCGATGCCCTGATTAACGCCAGGATTTTGGTACATGGTCTTCATCTCTTCCCTTTGCAGCTCCTCGGTGCCAAACATCCTATATCTTCCAAGGACCGCACAATATCATAGAAAATGGATAGGGGTCTCCTCCCCCTCTCCACATTCCGGACATAAGGGACTCTCCTCTATGCCTATCAGGTTCAAATGCCTTCTGAGTCTGCAGTGGCCTATCAGGACCCCCACCATTTGGTTCAGGGACCTTCAACTAAGGCTCAGCAGCCACAAAAACGCTTTAAATAACTGTAAATATATTTTTTCGTATAAGACTTCAGTATTCAGACTAATATTCTTTTTATATTAAATAAAGAAGGTTCTCTACATTGTCACGAATAACCTGTGCAATTAGCTCATTTTGTATTTTATTATTAAGTTACATCCGCATTCACTTAATTAAGCATCCAGCATAATTTTCAATTATGAATTGAAAAAGTATCACTAGGCCGACACTTTTTCAATGCATACTTGCAAATTAGTTTATATGAAAAAACATAAAAGATAGAACCTTTACAGCATAACCTGCCAAGTGACTTTGGAAAACTTAAATAGTGACTGTAGTATTATAGTTTTCTTCAGAGAGTTATAAAAAAATTGTGTGGTCTTTGTTTTGATATTAGTGACGTGATGATGCACTGCTGGAGGCAACTAAATTATGAATAATAGGTTGGGGTTATGGAGATCGGCTAATAAAAAAACTTAAAAATTATCATAGTTTATTCATCTCACCCTGTGGATTGGCTGATACCTAGTTGAAATATGGATTCAGGTGACACTGGTTCTGGAGATACACTGGAGTGGTTCCAGAGTAGTTCTGGAGTTGCGCCTATCATACGTTTTAAGTAGAAATTTTTTATATAATATACTAGTGGATTTTTACTGCATATTGCTGACTTCTATATGAGTATAGACGTAGTTTCCTCACATGATATTTAACATGACTCTCAAAAGACTTTAAATTTAACTTTAACTTCAGTTTATGGAAAACTGTAAAAACTTTGAATTAAAAACTTTTTATGAAAAGCTTTTAAATACTTCTGGAATGCTTCCTTCATTGAATAAGTGATTATTATAATCTGCAATAAACATGTTAATTATCACTTTTTCTCGTGCAGCATAGCTTCACCAGAATGCAGAAGGACAGTTTTATTGAACATTTTATTATAAAAAACATAACGCATTCTGATTGACTGTACGGAATTGAAATTGCAAACATTAGAATAACTATATATCAACATAATTTCTCATTCGATTTGATGTCCACCACAATATATTTAATAGTCAAAGGCTCTGACAAATTCTAACATTTCTAATAGTTTACACACATTATATTTTCAGTGCAGCAATGTGTTAAATTAATTTATACAGTTCACATGCAATATTAGGTCGCATAAAAAGGCTTAACATAATAAAAGATTAATAAAATCGTGCATTTCTAGCAGTAAAAAATTATTCAATCTTGCCAATATCGAATGTTACAGTATTAGTTCTACTTCATATGAATAGATAATACAATTAGAACATAGTTATATTAGTTTTTCGTTTTTATATTTTGTTAGATTTTAAACAAACACGGGTCATATTTTCTTCCAATTATTTTTATGGCAATATCTGAGAATAATGCCAACTACCTGAATCCGTATTTTGAGATAAATCTAGTCACCGTTGTTTTTTTTAGTGTCAGCTTCAGCTCCTGTTGTAGTTCGCTTATTGATTTTGAAGGCATCAAATACTTCGCTGTTCTATAACGAGAATATACATAACAAGTGCCTATTGATAGAAGCTATAGAAAGAGGAGCAGTTTATTTTCTATGAAAATTTTAATAGCTGATTTCTGGAAACGTAAATTAGTCAAATAACTCCTAAATGACGTTTGATAAATTTTATTAATGGTTGGTTTAAATTGGTCCTATTATGACCTCATGAGTTATTATGTATTGATGTAGTCTACAGTTTTTTATATTTCGTTTCATGAATTAAATATTTTTCATACCTAAGTAATTAATTATCCAGATTAATTAATTGCAGCACATAATTCAGAAATATTTTTTGGTTCTTAATACTTAATAAGAATTATTTTGTTTTTAATACTATTTTATATCCAATTTTATTTTCTTACTTAAATATGAAAATATTTTGTATTTTGCCTTCCAGCAGAATCAGTAAAGAAAACCAATTAGCAACCAATGAATTACCATGAATGTAACTAGTTATAGTTGAAACAAATGGTAATAATTCAACCGTATTTCCTGCTACAGAATTATGTGAAGCAAAATATATAATTATATATCTCTTATTTTTCAATATATGCAGTTGAATTTATAAAAAACAAATTAATTGGTTGGTTAAGAAATAACTGATATACAGGTTGTACAAAAAGGAGGTCATAATATCGGCATAAAATTGTATTTAGAATATTTTATTAGTTTTGGCAATTTTTGGTAAAACTTTGTTTTCAAAGTAAATTCGATATTTAATAAGTCATGCAACGTTAAAATAGCCGTAGAGAAATAAGTTGGTTGAAGATAATCTCAATTTTAAATTTTACAGAGAGAGTCTCCTTAAACAGGGGAGTTTTAGGCAAACTCGTGTAATTTCGTTTACTAAGAAAAACTAGTAGAAACAGAAAGTTATAAAAGAAATTTTTGAGTTCTGTATCTGCATCAGTGATCGAGAGATTCATATATTTCCATTACATCCTGTATATTACTTGAATTATAATTTACTTAAATAAGCATTATATGAATATTGCTCCAGTCAAGCTATGGATCAGTGAAACCCGCAAAGTTGAATGGAACAACTTTTATTTTTTGCGGGACCAAAAAAAACTTGTTCCATCCACAGAAATGGTAGTTGGGTCTTTCATTTTAATACTATCTTATAACTTAAATTGTTGTTACGCTGGACACTCTGTACATTAAACCATTCTCAACAAATTTTATTCGCATAAAATATTACAAATTATTTTACTAAATTAATTGTAACATTCGATTGGTTATAAGCGGCAACAGAAATTTTTAATCAATGCTGAACATCCTGCGTAGAAATGGTAACGTTTCTAGTACTGAAGTTTGGCATTTCGCCAGATATTTTTATGGCAATTTTAAACTGATTGTAAAGTTGTCGACGTACCCTTCCGTTACGGTGGAAGATTTCTATCCCCCTCAAACTGGAGAGTGTCGCCACCGCTATTTACCAAGAGTGTGGCTGTTGTTCTTCGGAAGCGGTGTCCTATGTATGTTTCACACATAGTCTGAATGCAGAAGCTTTAGAAACAGTGCAATTTTTTTGGGAAATTGACTTAATCGAATTGTGCCAAATACTGGCGAGTGATTTTATCGAATCTTAGATGTCAAAAGAAGTTTTCATTTAGAACGTCTAAACGAAGTGCAACATATGTTTTCTTTAACGTTACCCATTCTTCATTACTCACTAAAAATACTCTTAGACACTGGTAGGTTTTTGATGTTGACATTTCAATGTGAACCTTATTTTCCACGATATTAACATCAGTCAATTTCATTTTATACAATTCGTCACTTCGAATGCACCTAATAACCAATTATGAGTGCAACCTCTATAGGTAGCATATTATCAGATGCATTATTCAAAAACCCCGCAATGTTCTCCCTGTAGAAAGTGCTTGACTTTTTGGATACATATTCTAGATTTTCTTGCTTCAAAAATGTCCAAAAAATTTGGTGATATCGACTTTATCCTTAATATTTAAAGTAGAACGCGACATGTTGGCAATTTCGCTAAAATATGCCAGCACAATAGTTTCGTAAACGGCTTCCTGGACACCTTTTTACGAGCATCACCTGAAAACATCATAAACATTATGATACCTTGCACGACTCTTCTTAAGTAACAAATCTTTTTCCAAACTTTCAGCGACTTCTCTCAGTTGAGGATGAGTACAAATAATTTCTTCTGAATCGCTCATTGTCCTCGAAAACACTTTTTTGATGATAGTCTATCAAAAATGTAACTAGGGCGCCAAAGTTTTTGAAAAAATTTTAATATTCGTTTACAAAATGGAAAACCTTTGAACGATAAAATTAAATTTGTTATATGAAAATATATTGATAAAATGCTTTTTTTAATGCTATTAGTTACCGTTTTATATAAATGCCTTAAACTCCTACCTCAGTTAAAAAAATATTAATATTTTTTGTGTATTCTGATGGTCCCAATTTTGTGAATGTTATTCTTACTGGGATTTAATTGGCCCAGTAACCATTTTAAACTAAGAAATTTATCTGAATTTCTTACAAACTATTTTACCCGTTGAACTAGAAAATGCACCCCTACTGATAAGAAGGGAATGTAGTTCATGCGCGATGGAATTTCTCATTTTACAGTAAATGTTTTTTTGCAATAAAACGGTAAAAGTTATCAACATTTTTGAAGACAGAATTTACTTAAAAAAGTGTTAGCTTTTTTAAAAAATGTGACAATCGGGTACCCAATAAATAAAAAATATATATTTTTAACTATCGTATCCATATTATATCGTATCCAGTATAAGGCGTTTGTGGAAGTCGGTAATTAACATTAATTGCATCAAAACAAGTTTTACAAATATATTTTCATATACCAAATTTTATTTTAATCAGTTAACGCTTTTCCGTTTTATAATCGATTATTGAAATTTTCTCAAAAACTTTGGCGCTTCCTAACACCTTAACGATGCATTTTTGCATATAGGTGAATTAGCATAAATGATATCTGAAAATTCCATAGTGGTTCACTGGTACACGAAACTTAGGGTCACCCTGTATTTTCAGTTTGGTTTGCTCGCAAGCACTAGAATCTCAACGTAACCGGCCACCAATCGCTAACAGAAAGCGGTTTAGGTCTGATAACGTTAGACCAGCTATTATCTGATATAAATGTTTTGTTTGTAATCAAGAGAAAGTTGAGTCATATAGTCGTAAGGCAAATTTTATTAATGACAAGTACAACTTATTTTTGTTTATTACGTTAAAGTATTAATGTATTGTAATTTTTAAAATAAAACGTGGAAAACGATACAAATGATGCCTTATCATGTCCCTTTTTGGACCTTTTTTCTATTTAATTCACTGGAAGCACTGCTGTTAACCCAACTTTATGAAATAGGCTTTAATTTTAAACTCCAGTAAACCTAAAATTATTATACTTACTTATCCGTGTAAACATGTATCAAATACCTAATAATAATAAAAAAACATTAATTTGTCATTCACTAAGTTACGTCCTGGGATTGGTCGAAACGTTTGAAATAGAGCAAATAGAGAGCCAAATCAGGACTATTTGGCGCTCAATTCCAAGTAGACAAACATAAGTAAGCTGTAATTTATTTGTATTTAAACACATTTTGAAGATATTTATTTCTATTTAAAAGTATTTCATTGTATTTAAATATATTTATTTCTATTTAAACGTATTTATTTGTATTTAAATGTATTTCTTTGTATTTAAAATGCGTTGTAAAGTAAATACTTGTATTTAAAAGTATTATTCACTGTATTTACGTATTTATTTGTATTTTCTAAATACGTTTGTTAGATTTGTACACCTATTTATGGAGTGACCTTCCCCTCGAGTCCATCCTTTTCTCCCGACAAGAATGAAACACTTTCCACCTTGGTATGTCAGTACACAAATGTGAAGTAACAAAAAAAATTCAGTAAATAGGTATCTACATTTTCTTTTGGTGTTCCTTAACCATGTTTACAATTCTACTTTCAAGTGTGTTAACTGCCTTTTAAATTTATTATTCGACCTTCCACTTCCACAATCTGAGAAGAATGCAGATAATTTATGTTTAGAGCAACCAGTTGGATACTTTCGACCGCGCATTAATCTATTTTATACTCGGTACGGTTTTGTTTTTTGTGCGAACGAAAAGAACGATTCGGTTGCATCAACGCTGTCGCGGTCTGGTTATCGTGTATTTCGAATTTTCTAGTAATTTACAAACCATCATTGCTTATGCATTACGTGACCCTAGCACAGTTAAAGTGAAATTATTTTTAGAAATCTGCTCGGGTTGCATCGTGGTGGCAAATGATAAAAACGTTTATACAGCGGTTAAAGAGAGCAAACATTACCATATTTGCGGAAGTTGCAGTATGCAGTAACCGCTATTTAATTTAGATAACCTCAACAACAAATTATATGACAAGGTTAAGTTGCAGAACTCATACGTATATGTTCTTCACGTGAAAAAATTATTTGAACTACTTATTTCAGAATTTAAACATGTTGATCATAATACTCATGGAAAGATTCCTTATGAAAAAAAAAAATGATAGTTATTACCTATAGAGAGTTTTCTAATTATGAATTATTGATTCAGGAGGTTACGAAAAGGTTGTGATTTTAGATCACAGAGTGTTTAACCCTTTCAGTCAAATGTTCCTTATGGAGGACATATTTTTTTAGTCCTTGTGACACCAGTTTGATATTTCTTACCAATTAATACCAAAAGTCTATTGTCGATTGTGAAACAGGTGTAATACACAGTTTTTTCATATTCATGTGAATAATAACATTGTTGAGAAGATGTGACAAGCGGTTACAGAGATACTATGATACGAAATAGCCCCTTAATTTTGTGATTTTTGTTTTGTTACGTATTTCATATTTTTATGAGTAAAAATTTATGCAATAAATAGATATTTATTTTACGTTTTGGGTAAAATTACCAATAAATAAATACTATAGTATGTATTTAGAATGGAGACGTCTATTACCAAAACATGTCAACTTCAGCAGTCGCCAAAAATAAGTGGTGGGTATTTTGTTGCTAATTTGTACCAACAGTTTCAATTTTGTTTCAATGACTATTTGATTTTCTATTTTTAGACAAGCGGGAGGCAGAATCTAATATTTAACGGACTGTATGAGTCGAATAATGAAATTTTTTCATATTCATGTGAATAATAACATTGTCGAGAAGATGTGACAAGCGGTTACAAAGGTACTATGATACGAAATAGCCCCTTAATTTTGTGATTTTTGTTTTGTTATGTATTTCATATTTTTATGGGTAAAAATTTATGCAAGAAATAGATATTTATTTTACGTTTTGGGTAAAATAACCAATAAATAAATAGTATAGTATGTATTTAGAATGGAGACGTTTATTACCAAAACATGTCAACTTCAGCAGTCGCCAAAAATAAGTTGTGGGTATTTTGTTGCTAATTTGTACCAACAGTTTCAATTTTGTTTCAATGACTATTTGATTTTCTATCTTTAGACAAGCGGAAGGCAGAATCTGATATTTAACGAACTATATGAGTCGAATAATGAAATTTGATGCAAAAATCGGTTTACTATCGTTTTCAGTTACCGAGCAAGTCAGTGGTCTAGCGTAATATTACGTTATTATTGGTAATACAAATCTGGCATCAGTGTCGGAGAAAATAAGATTTGTCACTAGGGATCTCAGAATTTAGATACCACTACGAGGTTTGGAAATTGAATAAAACTATGTAAGGTTCTTGCTTATATACAGGGTAAGGTAAGAATAATGTATAAAAATTAAACTGTAACTTCCCAACGATATTTGTAATAAAAAAGTTTTACCAAAAAGTTATATCTTTGCGTTTTATTTTCCATGTAAATATATTTTAATTATTGTCACTAGGACGGTCCTGGACGTAGCGGTTATTGGTATGGTTTCTGCATCCTATTCTTATTTTTTACGTTAAGAAATTCACTGACACTATCGTAGAAAAATGAAATAAAAGCTTTTATTTGGTAAAAAACTTTTTGCCACTCGATGCTATCTTTAATAATTTAGTGAATACTGATCTAACTTGATAATGAAACAGCAAATCAGCTGATTGCACATTTTTTTGTGACAATTTAGATAACCTTCTTTTAGTACTAGATTATACTGAACTAAATAAGGTTGCATTATAACGTTTCCAAGGTATTCAATAAATAACTCGGTCGGTCTTCATTTTCGTTGAATAAATAAACTATTAATTTATAAAAAAAAAGCAGGCAGAAAATAGTTATTTATGCAACAAGTACAAAAAGTAAGTGTTTATTGCACGCGACGTGAAATTGTCCAATGAGGCCGTCAGGCCGAGTAGGACAACACACGTTGCATACAATATTTTTTCTACGTTCATGCAAAAAAATGTTTTATTTAAATGACTAAGTGTAGAAAAATATGACGTCGATTTGAACGTTTATGTTTGTCATGATGACAAAACGCTGTAGTAGAATGACAGATGAATGCAATAAATATTTTAATGCACAAGTGCAATAAAGAACCACTTTTTCCACTAAATATAGTTCAATAAAGTTTTGTATTTTGCATGAACGTGGAGAAAGAACATGTTCTATTACGAATATCCTGTCCTGCTGTAGTTTGATTTTTGTACATTAAATATGCCGCATCCTGTGTACTTAAATGAATTTAAAATATAAAATATCTATAATGTAAAGGTTTTTTTGTTCAAAATGTACCTAACTTTGATTATAGTTTAATCATCAAGACCAAAAATATCAATATATTTGAAACTATGCATTTTCCCTAATCCTAACAATAAGTAATTCCTGCAACGAGTTTGAACTAGTTAGTCGTACGTACAAGACTACCATAATTTTGAAAAAAAATCACGCCGATGATTTTTGATAGCGCAGTTTTATGTACACAGTTAAATGTGTATCAAGTTATTTTTTTGACACTTTCTCGCTTTTTTTTTTAATTATGCCCATGCAGTTTTATCATGTAGTTAAAGAGTTCTTAGTAAGAAAATTGTTCCGATTTTATCAAATCACAATCACAGAAAATGTTGAAAATTGTCACCTAAAATTATAAAAAAATTTCCACACTCTATCTCTATAGTGCGAGAAACACATACTAAATTTTTCACTTCGAAATATTACAATTTAAATCAACTGGCCTTATTAAAATGTTGATAATAAAAAAGATGCAGGTCTCAAAGTTGGAATTTAAAAAGTGATTTTTTGTTATAATTACACTGTCTTTGAATGTATCAACTTAAAAATTTAAGAAAACATGTTTTTGGATGAAAAATCATAATCTGTCGTCTATTTGATGTTATAATGTTTCATATTAAAGAATTTTAAACTTGCATTGTTTTTCATAAATAAGGTATAATTTTCATTAATCTCAGAAATTGGCAATTTTCGAGAAAACAATCAGCTGCATAGTTCATTGTACAATATTTTAAGGTAGTAGACGCCAAAATTATCTTGCAAATAGGATATATTGAAGGTAGATCGACAAGCAATAAAATTTGCACTGGTGTAAAATTGTACAGATAGTATTTTTCAACATGCAATTTTTGTTTGTTGTTTCCTCTAAATTCCTAAACAGATTTTTTTTAAATTGTTGATTATCAGGTAGTATTTATTATTTCGAAATCCTCCCAAATATTCTCGTTGTTCAGCACAGCACGTCCATTGAAATTTAATTGCCAATAAATAACAGTTCACATCTCTCATATCTGAATATGAAAAATTAATGTGTCTCATAATTTTTCGATTTTGAAAAATAATTGATTTTGACCAAAACTGGATAAACATCTTACACTGTAAAAAATGATTACAGTAAAAATAGATGGCAATTTATTTACCACTCATTATTGCTGTAATTTTCTTATCGATTGTGACTTTACAAGTAAAATGTAACATTAAAAAGTATTTTTACAATATAACTTGCACATGCACAATTATGTTGTAAAATTATGGAGTAACTTTACAGGCAGTTGTATAGTTACATTGTAATAATACATTTTATATTATGACTATAATGTAATTTTTTTATTTATTGTACAGGATGGGCCAATTTGGGGTATAGAAGGTTTCTTCTATTTTCCGAAAAGACAGCAAAAAGTAGCCAAGATATTTGGAGCCTAATTTTTGAGAAAAGTTGAATAGCGAGAATCACATTTCGATATTTAATATGAATGTCAATTGCTTCTAATGTTATACTTAATATGAATGCAAATTACTTCTGTATGTTAACAAAACACGCTTAATGGTAATACTGAATTTTTGATATGATATCCCCAGTGAAGTCAAACATTTTCAAAGCAAAAGATTCGTTTTCTATAAGCTTTTCAGATTTATATACAAAAAATTAAGTACTTTGGAATTTATGACTCATTTAGATTGAAAATAATACTTATTTCTATTATAGTCCCCATGTACCTTAAAATCAGCAGAATAATCCTTTTTAAATTTATAATTAAAATTTTTGGACAAACTGTGTAAAACCTGTGTAACTGTGTTACACTAAACCGTACTTTTCCTAACTGATTATATAAATAGCTATTTTGTACTCCGATTACGACTAAGTCAGCTAATTAGTAGTTACAGCTTTATTATATCTTCAATATATTAACTACCCGATGCTTATTTTTTTTTTAGAAAGACATGTAGATACATACAGATACTGAAGTAATAAAATATTATGGTTTTACGGCAATTTTTTATTAAAATTATTATATTATATTATTACAAAGTAATATTAACTATATAGATAAGTAGGTACCCAGAACTTAACTCATGCTAATCTTCCAGAAGCTCTTTATGTATAAAATATAATTATAATATATATATTTTTTATATATTATATAAGATGAACAAATCAACAGTGGAATATCCAATTTTTGTAGATGCAAGGATACCAATGTTTCTTTACTTCAATAATTATGTACTACATACTTATTACGACTTAATCTCATTTAGGTTATGTTAAAACCAGCACTAGACAAAACTATTTATAGTACTGAAAACACTAACTTGTCACTCTAGATATGATTATATTGCTAGTCACTACTCACGAAATTAATTATGTAAGTACCTAGGTCCTAGGTACACGTTGCATTCATCCAAATGAAGCAATAAATAATGAAGGCGTCACCACCCAACGCTCTCAACGGTTAGTGGTAGTGCGTTTTAAAATTAGTAGTACCTTCACATACACATTAGGCATATTTTTACAGTCAATTATATAGTAAATTTGGTATGTTCAGTAATTTTGCAATGTAAAAATGTCGATAATGGTCAATTTTTAAGATAAATGTACCTTTTTTCTCAAAAACAATGTAGGTTTAAGATTTTTTTATAAAGAACGTAATAATGTTACATCCAATAAAGTTACGCTTACATTTACGTCCCAAATATGTCGGATGTGGCGTCCTCTAGGAAGTACGTCGAAATAGGCAACAGATGATTTCTCATATCCAAAAACATCTATTCCCAAATTTGATACAATCACACATAATGTAATTATTACAAAAAAAATCGTTTTTTCAATTCTAACTTTGATAACCTGTATCTTTTTTATTATCAACTTTTTATTAAGGCAAGTTGGCTTAAATCGTAATAATTTGAAGTGAAAAATCTAGTATGGGCTATTACTTACGAACCATCCTGTACAATAGATGCAGCATTTAATTTATTCATTCTTTTTTATTTAAATGCATCGCCTTGAATCTCGATGGCCTTTCTTAATGAAACATCCTGCATAACATAGCATCCCTATATTCTTAAATAATAAATATTAATATTTTTGCATAATCTGTAGTTCAGTATTTATCTTAGTTTGCTAGAAGTATTTGTTAAACTTTATTAAATTATAATACTATATATTTATTTTGAAAAATCCATTAACTGCTGTTTTGATTTCAAGGTTATTTATCTTACGGATTTTACAACATGAATGGTCGTCATTTTACATAAAGGTAATGATTTTATCATGAACTTATTTGCTATTCTTAATGTATTCGAAGGTTTTAACAATTCATGATCGTTACCAAATTACATGGTTTTAATTTATATTTTGACATTTAAGTAAGGGCATATTACATTTTGAGAGAACTCATCACATTAAATGAATGTCTGACGGTTCAGAATAATGCAATAGTTTTATCTCTAAAAAGAATACCTACACTATAAAGGCATGTAAAAATTTACAAAATCTATTTCTAAATTCGTCGAATGAATTACAAAATCCAAAAACTTTTATATAAGTAACAATATTTTGTATATCTCATAACAAATTATGCAATACGGATATACAATGTGTCCCACATTTCATGAAGCCACCCTGGTATCTCGCTCACCTGATATCCGTATACTTTGAAACTTTGGTGGAGAATATATACCTATAAAGTGAGTCTTTAGACGTAGCCATATTTGATTATAGTCAGAGGCGTCCGATTCTAAGATGGAGAAAGGAAGTCGATTTTTCAAAAAAAAGTATTAGCAATTTTTTAGAAGCGAACTAAGATATTCTTAATCAGCACCTTTAGAAACCCCCTTGTACAAGATTACATCGTTGTGGGTTTAAAGGTGATATGGGCCGTCGAAAAACAATTTTTTTCAACTTAATAAATAATTTGTATCTGTAAAACGGGCTCTCAAATAAAAAAATATGTATTCTTTATTTTTTGTTCGGAATAATGTATTGTACTGGTATGAAATGATTCTACAACAAAATAATATTTTTTTAATAAGACAAAAATTCTGATTTGTACGTAGGCACATACGAGCCCTAACAACTAAATGTTCGGACGACAGTTTATTTTTTCCAAATATATTCAGTTTCCATTTTGAATTCAATTAGAATTTTTTCTGCTGAAACTATACCAATTATTGTCATAAAACAAAAGTTATAATCTTTTCAGAACAATGTTTACTCCAAACATAAATTATTTCTTTAAATATCTAACAACAAACTACAAAATAAAGTGACAAGTAAATGTTCGGACAATCTTAATTAAAGAACGTTCTTAGGGAAATTAATAGGATGTAACGTCCCCTTTGGCATCTATTACCGCCTTGATCCTCTTTGGCATAGTATCCACCAAAGATTTACAATATTGTGGGGTAAATGCATTCCAAATTTCTTGGATTTTGGCCTTAAATGCTGGAATTGATCGCTGGGGGCTATTTCTTAAGGATCTTTTCATGTGATGCCATAGTGTTTCGATGACATTTAAGTCGGGACTACTCGAGGGCCAGGACAAGACACTAATTTGATTGTCCCCAAACCATTTTTTGGTACTCTTAGCTGTATGGCAGGATGCCCCATCATGCTGAAATATGAAATTCCCATGTTCATAAAGCTCCATCGTACTTGGCAACAAGTTTCTTTCCAAAATGCCTTGATATTTTTGGGCATTTATGGTGCCATCTACAAACTCAAGCCTGCCTACACCATTAGTGGACATGCAGCCCCAAATCATAACACCCTGTGGGAACTTTACTGTACGCTTAATACAATCTTTATGAAATGCTTCAGATTTCGTTCTTATCACCCGTTTCCGAAAATCGCCAACACAAACATCAAATTTGGATTCATCACTAAAAATAATTTTAGCCGTCTTCTTTGGTCCATTGTACTTTAGATTTTGCCCAAATAAGACGTTTTCTCTTTTGTATGCCAGTGAGCAGTGGCTTTTCTTTGGCCTAAAAATGTGAATTGCTTTAAAGTGCGCTGAGCTAATTATTACAATTTTTTGTATTTCAATCACAAATAATATTTACTTTATAAAATCCATATCCAGCTTTGTGTATCCACTGTCTGCAACATTCCCTTGAAACATTTAAATCTGCTTCTTCATTCCATCGTGTTTGAATATCCCGTACCGTACCCCTTCTTTGTTGCTTGCAAATTTTAACAAGAACCCTTTTTTTCCTTTCTGTTACAATCCTTGGTCGCCCAGAACTTTTGCCGCGGACATCAAAGGATCCCGTTTCCCCATACGCTTTTATTACCTCTCCCACGGTCGATTTGGCAATATTGAGGTCTTTTGCTATTTTTCCCATAGTTTTTCCGTTGGCATATTGTCTTATTATGATTTCACGCACTTTTTTATCAGTAGCAACTCCGCGAACCATTTTGTTCGCGAATGCACTATTGCTAATGTCATAAAAATATATTAATTTTGCCATGGTGACAGATGGCATTTTTTTTTCAGAGCTTGCTTGTATTTCATTGATGAAAAGAATCTTTGTCCGAACATTAAGTTGTCAGCAAATTTCGTTAAATAAACATTTAAACTATTTGCCAAAGCCAGCAAATCGATAATTATTAAAATAATGAATGATTTATTGGTCAAAACACTTGATTTAATAATTAAGTTTATGTAGATTTTTTAAATTCCAGATGTAGTACTCAAAAACAATTTTTAATTATAAATATAATAGTCCGTCCGAACATTTAGTTGTTAGGGCTCGTACCTACTATTTTTCTAACAAATAATCTTCAATAAAAACCTAAGTAAGCCATGAAAACAAAAAAAATTTTTTTAATCATTTTTTACCATTATTCTGAACAAAAAATAAAGAATAGATTTGAACCCACAACGATGTAATCTGGTACAAGGGAGTTTCTAAAGGTGCTGATTAAGAATATATTACTAGTTTTCTTCTATCGCTAATACTTTTGAAAAATCGACCTTCTTTCTCAATCTTAGAATCGGACGCCTCTGACTATAATCAAATATGGCTACGTCTAAAGACTCACTTTATAGGTATATATTCTCCACCAAAGCTTTAAAGTATTCGGATATCAGGTGAGCGAGATACCAGGGTGGCTCCATGAAAAGTGGGACACATTGTATACAGGCTGTATCACATAAGAGGGCCACTCCCATGTATTTCGGTTAATATGCGAGACACGTCAAAAATCTTTAATTGTTTCTTGTTGCATTTTTGGAGGCCTTTATGCTCGTAAAAACAAATTTGAAATCCATGGCCAACTTTATAAGTAATAACAAAAAAACCTGTAAAGTGCCCAAACTTTAAGGCTGTCTAACTTTTTTATTTTAAGAGATAGAGAAAACTTATTGGTAATAAATTTTTATTGCAAAATTGATACCTTCCACCTGATATAAACAGATTTTTGAAATATCGTATGTGATTTGCTGCGCCCTCTAGGCGGATAATTTTTTTTTTTATTGAAGCAGGCTATGGCCACAAAAAGTTGCCTGTTTTTTCGTCTTTCATGCAATATACTACTTGTTGCCCTTATCTTTCGTATTTATTACATTTTTTTCAATTTTAGTTAAAAAAATGTACCTAAATATTTTCGTGTTGCTCAAGATAATGTAGAACCTGTTTTAAAGACGCCAATTGCAAAAAAATAATAAACAGAATGTAATTTTTTATGCAAAATACATATTTTCTTATAATATTATTTTATTACATTGTCTGTTTCAAAATAATATTAAAGACCCAATTGCTTCTAATGTGAAAACCAATAAAATAATATTATAAGAAAATCTGTATTTTGCATAAAAAAGTACATTCTGTTTATTATTTTTTTGCAGTTGGTGTCTTTAAAACAGGTTCTACATCATCTTGAGCAACACGAAAATATTTAGTTACATTTTTTTTAACTAAAATTGAAAAAAATGTAATAAATACAAAATATAAGGGCAACATGTAGTATATTGCATGAAAGACGAAAAAACTGGCAATTTTTTGTAGCCATAGCCTGCTTCAATAAAAAAAAATTTTATCCGCAGCGAACCACATACGATATTTCAAAAATCTGTTTATATCAGGTGGGAGGTATCAATTTTGCAATAAAAATTTATTACCAATAAGTTTTCCCTATCTCTTAAAATAAAAAAGTTAGACAGCCTTAAAGTTTGGGCACTTTACAGGTTTTTTTGTTATTATTCATAAAGTTGGCCATGGATCTCAAATTTGTTTTTACGAGCATAAAGGCCTCAAAAATGCAACAAAAAAGAATTAAAGATTTTTGACGTGTCTCGCATATTAAGCGAGATACATGGGAGGGGCCCTCTTATGTGATACAGGCTGTATATATAACATGACAACTGCTATTCAATTCGGAAACTATTTTTCTCGAGTTTTAAGACAAAGCAATTCTCTTGTGTGCATTATTCTCTCCGCAGAAATTCTCCGATTTTCATGTTCTTTGAGATAAATTGAAATCGCTATTCTACAAGCTATCAGAGATTTTCTAGTTGAAAACACGCGAAAGGGATGTTCCATGTTCCCAAATTGACATAAACTTGAAAAGGAATCAATTTCTCTTATCTTTTCTTCCCTTACTTTCGCAACTTAGCGCAAAAAAAAACAAATCATTAAATGGTAAACGATTCAGTTAAATGTCGAACAGGTATGTAGTCATCCTACTTCTAGAAGTTATTTATGTTGCCTTTTCTTCGTGTAACTCTTTATAATCATAACTCTGCATGGATTGCAAACCTGTCCTAATATTTCCTTCAACTTAACGAACCTAATTGGCTAACCATTTGCATGCGTGCATGTTGCGGATAATTGTTTTAAGCTGGTGTCTTTTAATTTCGCAATTAACTAACGTAACTGATTTCTTAATCTAAATTTATGTGATGACTGTCCCTAGCCACGTGTTGTAAGGTAAAATGAGATAAGTAGTGCGAATTTACCATTATCTTACGTCTTGTAGATTTTATAGTAAAACTGAGATTTTAATATTTTGCACACGGTGCATGCCTTGTCTTTTCTCGAAAATTGATTAAAGACGAATAAGTTAAATAGTTAAGATTTTATAAAGTTTTGTCATTCCTTATCTTCAGTTTCATTCGGTAGCATAACCTTCACTCAAACTATAAGGTCAGCTGTAAAACTTGTTCGACATTAATATTAGTGACATGCTCCTAAAATAGTAATAAAGGATATTTTTAATTCTTTATCATACGAGGTGAATCTTAAACAGGGGTTTTTGTTTTAACACGACAAAGACTTAAAAAACTAAGCAGATGATTCAAAATTCCTCAAGCAACATTTTTTCGAAATTTCAAAAACAACTGGTATATACGCATATGAAGATATTAATAAAAAAGCAAACTTGTAATTATTGTTTCATGCGGTTTTGGCCGCAAGACGTTCAAAATTGGCACCATTGGTTTCGTTCATACAAATGTCTCTTCATTCTATTTAACGTCTCTTCTATCAAGTTCTCTTATTGATCAATAATTTGAGTTCATATCTAAAGGGTTGACAGAGTTAAATTTGTTCGTTTATAATTATTACGTATCTGACGCTTTGGAGGCTGGATTTCAATTTAAGTCTCATATTTTAATCTATAAAGTTCAATTACTAGGAATTTGTGGTTCTCTTTTCTTGATTGAATAAAGAGCTATATTTGAGAGAGGCACCGAATAGTTAGATTTGGAAAGTTCCAGTGAAATTGCATTCATCTCTAGTTTGCCCACTAGGAGTTGCTTTCTTTTAACTCTCATATCATTAATGGCATCTCTAAAGCATTAAAAGTGTTAGGGTTCTTTACAAGAATAGCTAATGATTTTTCCAATATCGACAATATTAACATGCTTAATTTTCTAAGGTATTTGGCATTTAGAACTAGCTTCCATTAGGATCTCCATGATTTGTTAGCTTATTCCTACTTCTTGCCACTTTCTATATGTAGAAAATATGGTTTGTATTATGGTTTGTTTTATAACATCAATTCTCAATTATCTTGTTCCTACCTCCTTTCAAATATTAAATTTTATGTTCCGTTTAGTTCTACTAGGGGAAATATCTGATTTCATGTCCCTATACACAGAACCAATGCAATTGGATGCATATGGATGCAATTCTTTTGTCATTTATTAATGGCTAATAATTTTTCTAATTATTTAGATTTGTTTGCCTCTTATCCTGCTTTTCTTAGTAGTTTATTTTTGTCTAAATTTTAATATTACTTGGCTATTGTTCTTGTTTTCTATACTATTGTATAATTTTTGTCGTATAATTGATTTTAGAAATGTTTGTATTATACCCCTGGCAACTTAATCATTATTTTATTGTAACTTTTCTCACATCTGAGCGGTAGCTCGTAAGTAAATAAATAAATTGTTGCTCACCTTATCCACGACTCTAAACATGATCTTAGAGGACATATTTTTCCTCGAATTTTTAGAGCCACTCACGTGAACATTAAATGTTTTGACGTTTTTACAGTGCCAATTTTTTATGGGACTTACTATTTCCCCTTACATTGAATGTATAAAGTATCGTGTAATTTTGAGATTTCGAAAAAAAAAACAGTTTGCTTAATTTTTTTGAGGTAAACGTAGTGTTAAAACATTAAGTTCAACTTGAAATTCACCTTTCATTGTATTATGTTCTGTGTTGTTTTTATATTTTGTTCATGTGTTTTTGTATTTTTATTTCCTTTTTCTTGCGCTTTTGTTTTCAACTATATGAGCTGCCGTTAAATGAACACTTATTTTTCGACAATAATTTATAATATTTAAAAGCGAGAGAATGCAATAAAAAAAGATACTAAATATTTTCATTCTAATACTGCAGCACTGCCAAAAGCAAAAGTTACATTAAGCCAACGTGCATTAAAAGTATAATTTTATTAAACCAAATAATACGTTTTGCAGATACCAAACTCAAACTCAGCAAAAGAAAAATCTCAGTATCCATGGATTCTCTCTTCATATAACAGTGATCCGGAACTCAACTACCCGGACTCTTTGGACAAAAATGAAAACGATTCCGTTCAACAGACGGTCACTGATAACTCCGAAAGTCACCGTTTTCAAACTGCCAATACCTTTCTGTGGAATGCTGGCAGCGCTCTTAATAATGAGTTTTATGACAGTATTGACTCTAACATGGCTTCCAGCTTGTATCATCCCAACGGCGAAGAGCTTGCTGAATGCGACTCTTTAGAAAGACATTTATCTGATATTTCTGATAAGAAGTAAGTTTTGATTTATCCGTATGAAATTTTCATTTTATTTTCTGATTCATTTGACCATTTTTTAAATCAGAATTTTCAGTTCATTTTTTACTAAAGGAGTAGAATATACTAAACGTATATCCTTCACGTTCCCTTTGTGTTTAGTGGTGGTTTTATCTACATTTTAATTTTTTTATTTCTTTGTGTACCAAGTGCACCATCATAAGTTTTACTCTGTATTATTTCCGTATTCCTCGAGATGCAAAAAAATGTGTAAAGATAGAAGTGGTAGGAATTGTTTTAACATATGTTGCAGAGCGACTGAATTTCATATTGTTCAGGAATAACTGGAGATTTGGCGAACTTTGTTCATCAAGATCCGATATCGTAGAAAATATTAAAAGTTTAATGTAGCTTTTATCCTTACACTTTTTTCTTACGTCAAAAATAACGACTAACATTTGTGGTGGACCTTGCTATTAAAAGTGGAGCAATATATTTTATGGAAAAATGGTCAAATTTCACGTCCTATTAAAATTTGCTACTGAATTTTTACAAATCGCTATAATATACAAAAATTGCGTTTAAGAAAATAGATTATTTCTATCTGTTCTAACAGCTCTATAACTGCTTTGTTTTAATCGTAGGGATACATTTAAAATTTTTGTGTGTGCATGTGCAATTTAATTTATTTTTTTTTCAAATTTTTGATATCTAAGTTATTTTCTTAATAGCTTTACTGTTTTAGTTTTATTTTTCTGCAATTATTGACGTGCAATAATAATTATATAACTCAAGTATCTATATTAATTAATTATTCATTTATTTCTATAATGTATCAAGTAATGTTAATACACTTTTACTTGTCAACTTATTTCGTTTTACTAAAAGTATTGTCATTAATAATAATATTTTCTATCACCTGGGATTCAGAATAAAAAAATATTATTCTACTTAAATTAAATCGCCAGTTAAACAAATAAAATACATATTTTCATTGATTAACTATGCTCTCTACAAATTTTAGCACCATTTTCATAAAAAATATGTTTAAAAAATGGTGTCATATGAAACTTGTTTGTGGTATATAGATATGTTTATATGATTTAAATTACGTAACAAAATATAAGCTTCTTATACAAAGTATTCCGAAATCAGTGCAACATATAGCAAGAGTAGATCCTGACGACAAAATATCTTTTGCTCCTTAGTATATATCCTATTGAAATAATCGATTCTCTTACCTTTTTATGTGAAAAAAGCGTACCTTGTTGAATTCATTAGGTGGAACCATTTTTTAAATATGCCTTGCACCAAATAAAAACGGTTTTAGTTTCAGGTAAAGCGCCTATTCCGTTGAAAAACTTGAAAAGGTTACTCAAAAATGGTAAATCATGCATTGATATTTCAAATAGGATTGCTTCGAAAACGGTTACTCCTAACGATTTCAACAAGGTGTACATTTTCCAGATTAAAGAAAGTAGAAGAATCGATTGTTTCAATAAACATATATCGACGCATACAAGGCAAAACGACGTAAGCGACATTTTAGTTAAAATTGAGTTTTTGGTGTCAATAAAAAGGTATAACTACCAGCAATCAACTGATAAACGCCCCAAACGCCAAAAAATAATCTTACTGGAGATATTTGAATTTGAAATTGCGCAAGCGCCATCTTCCTGCGGCCATATCTATTCGGTGTTGTCAGTTTGTGACCTAAGCGTCAGTGTAACATTGTGCGTCATAGGAAGTAGTACTAAATTTTACCAACTGTTTTTATATTATGTAATTGAAGCTCCATATACTCAAGTAAATACATAAATAGCTTCCTAAATATAATCACTACGTTAAAATTAAATTAATTTAAATTTAGTATTTTTTGCTTAAAGAGCTTCACTATAATTATCATTATTAACTATAATGTGTCTTTATTATCTTTAATTATTATTTGTAGCAATGCAATATTGGAATATTATATAAATCAAACTCCATCCGCGTCGCTAGTTCAATTTTACTTCAAAATATTAAAATATAAGCGACAATGGGACGAGTAAACTAAAAAGTAATACTTAGGCATAAGTCCGCGTAAGCGACAGTTTTGAACGCATGCCGACATTTAAGTTTGTCATAAATGACAGTCATAATCACCGTATACCAAAACTAAAAGACATAACCGACAAAATTTGACTTTTTAACGATTTATTAATTTAACTCGCATCTCAAATTCACGAAGTCTTTACTTAAACGTTTTGTCATCATGTATGACAAGGTTATAGAAAAAAATGTGCATAAGAACGCATATTTCCGACAATTTCAATTTTTTCCTTCTCACCAAAATTTTATCCAGTGGCGCTTACGTCGTTTTGCCTTGTATACGTCGATATATACACTAAGCTGCAAAACAATTATGCCATATAAAAGAAGCATGAGTTATAAATGGCTCCCTCTACTAGTAACGTCAAAATTAAAAATAAATTTGAATTTACCGCCCCCAAAAACCTACAATTTCCAAAATGTATGGAAATATATAGTACTACTACTTTAGTTCTACTCTTGTTCTATGTTGCATTAATTTCAGTGCACCCTGTATTATTTATGTTTAAAAACAGAACATAAAATTGAAAATAGTTAGTCATGTTAGAATCTTGTTCTTAAATGCAATTTTTACCATTTAAAACATTCCAAAAGCCTTTTGGAAAACTGTAGCATCACAGCTAAAGCTCAAGTACGTTGTTCAAGAATAAATTTGGCCCTATTCAAATTTTGTATTACTTGAAGAACGTTCTTGAAAAATAATGAACTGAATTTCATTGTTTAGTGTATTGTTTTGTATATTTATGTAATAGTGTATTTGGGAAATTAAATGCACCAAGTATTTTTATTATATTGTACGATATTTACTATTTTTTAAGTAATTTCTGTGTATTATGTAGTTTTAAGCAGTTTTATTTTAAATGTGCATTCAAGCATTACACATTATTTATTATACATGCATTTTCCAAATAGTGTTGCTCACTGAAAACTTATTTTTTCATCTAGTGTATCACTGAATTATAGAACAATTTACATAAAAGGACAGTGTGGATTAAATACAAGCTTGTGTCCTATTTAAAAACTGTTTATTGATTAATCTTCATTAAAACATAAAATACAAGTTATATAGGAAAAGAGAAAAAGAGTAATTAAAACCTGCGTGGAAGATGGCTCAATTTTTACCGGAGGTTCGGTAAGAAATAATAATCAATTTTGCCATAGGATTTTACCCGGCACCTTCGCCAAAGTATCGAAAATTTTATTTTTGTTTGTCAGTAAATTATGTACATTTTAAAATAAAAATTTCCGTTATAAATTTGTTCTATATTTTTGTGACATACTATATTTAGAGTTTTATATATTTTTTTAGTTAACTGCTGTCTAGGACTGTGATAGGTAATATGCAGAAAATAATGAAAGTGGCAGTTAAGAATGTATAAAAAATAATATTTTGCAAGTACGTATCTTAAATTAATATTTAAGGAACTTCTGAATTGTAATCTTTGAAATCTATTTGCTTCAGGTAATATTTTTAAACCCATTATACGGTCACAAAATATTAAACGTTATTGTTGCTAAATACAATTAAAGATGTGAATACAACGATGTAATTAAAAATATTGACAAAAAAATGATGTTATGATGTATAAAAGACTGTATTAGAAATAAATATTTAACTTACTAACAGTCTAAAAAGCCACAATATTTGTGATATAATAGAATGCTCATCACATGTGTAGCTAATTTCTTTTGAAAGGATGTGATTTTCAAAAAATTATTAAGTATCTCATTCCCTTTTTTTGAAAATGACAGCTTTTGTAAATATTCTGTCTTGATATTTTTAATCTTAGGTTATACTGATTTTACCAGTAAAACAGATTTATAAAATGTGTCTTGTTATTTTTTTGAGTAAAATTATTTTGTTTTCTGTTTAGGTATTGTATCGACTGATTTTATTTCATTATATAAATCTGTAATTAATTTAAAAAATTATATATTGTACATATTTTCTGTTTATATTAAAACAATGCATATTACAAATAAATAAATATTATGAAATATATTTCTCAGTTATGTAGTTTTAACTTTCTTCACGCTCTCCATTCTTTCTAATTTTGTAAGCAGAGTTTTTACCTGTGTCACTAGCAAGCCAATAGTTTTATCGATTTGCTCCAATCTGTCTTGCTGGCTGAAAAGTAGAAAACTGGTTATTTAGGAAAACAGTTTTTTTTCAGATGAAATAAAACATATTTAGTACTACCCTTGAGTATATCTACATATAAGTTGTTCATAAGGTATGTGAAAATAATTGTTAAAATGTGATGTTATAATAACAAAATAATTATTCCTGCAAACACTTTTTAAAAATTATTATTATATTTGAGGAAAATTTAAATAATGACAATTAATAAATAGAACACCAAGAATTTTATTTTTGATATTACTTTTGTTCTATACAGGGTGATTCAAAAGTAATGACACCTTATAGACGATTTTTTCTCTATAACTTTAAAATCCTTTACAATTAAATTTTGAAAATTGGTGTACTGTATAAACTTGTGATGCTAAATAAGATACTAAATTCGAAATTTTAAAATTTTATTCAGTGGCGTCACATACGAGGGTGGTAAGGGTTAAAAGATCCCTATTTCTTTTACTCTTTAGTTTATTGCGATTTTATTCATAAATTATAAAATTTTAGAGTTTTTTACGTAAAAAAGGTGCTCTTAGTTCAATTCGATAGAGCGTATTCGTTTATTCATATTAAAATTACTACGCATTCAAAACGAAGTTCAGTGCCTAATTTAAAATCGTATATTCCTCCCAAAGAAACTGCTTTTTTATTATTATGGGCCAAAGAAAGAATTAAATACTGTAGACAATTTTTTTGGCGATTAATTTTTTTTTTAAATGACTGATAGTCAATGTAAAATAAGATTTACCTTGTCAAAGACAAATTAAAGTACTTTGTGTGTCTAAGTTTATAAAGCAGAAATGGTTTTTAATTATCAAGAACAAGCTGATATTCACATTATGTTTGGAACGGCTTTTGGTAATTGTATGGAAGCAAGACGGTTGTATGAAGAAGCATTTCCTAATCGACGAGTTCCATGTCGTACGGTTTTCGCAATAGTAGATCGTACTTTAAGGGAAACAGGTAAATTCTAAAAATTTAGTAAAAAGTTGTCGCATAATACCTACTTACATTCTACTTTAGGAACTTTTCAAAGAAAGGAAGTTGTTGGGCGAGCAAGGGTTGCCAGAACCCTAGCATTAGAAGAACGAGTGCTAGATCGTATTGAAGACGATCCATCTTTAAGTACCCGCATTATCGCAAATCAAGAAAGGTCCTCTCAGTCAACTGTATGGAGAATTTTGCACGAAATGTTACTTTACCCTTATCATGTTCAACGGAATCAGGCATTGGAAGTGCGAGATTTTCCTCTACGTGTACAATTTTGTAATTGGCTCGAAGAACAACGCGTTGCTGTTGAAAATTTCGAGAAGAAAATTTTATTTACCGACGAGGCCGGCTTTACAAGAAATGGAATTTTCAATTTCCACAACAACCACGTATGGGCGGATGAGAATCCCCATGCTACGGTACAGAGAGCACATCAGCAGCAGTTTAGTTTAAATGTGTAGGCGGGAATTATCGATGGGCATTTAATAGGACCCGTATTTTTACCGCAACGACTAAATGGACAAATTTATACAAATTTTTTACAAAATGAATTACCACAAATGTTAGATAATCTGCCACTTCTATTGCGAGCAGAAATGTGGTTTATTCACGACGGTGCTCCCCCACATTTTAGCATTATTGCTAAGGATCATTTAAATAATGCCTACCGAAATTGTTGGATAGGTCGTGGGGGTCCAGTGTCATGGCCACCACGGTCTCCTGACCTAAACCCCCTTGATTTTTATTTATGGGGAGACACGAAGCAGCTAGTTTATTTCCGCCCAATACCTAATATTGATGTTCTCAGATAAAGGATAGAGGAAGGATTTCAGACAATAAAAAACAACCCAAGAATCGTACCACGTGTGCATCGTAATCTAATAAAAAGATTAGCAGCTTGTCGTGAAGCTAATGGTAATAATTTTGAACACTTTCTCTAAATTGTTAAATAAAATGTTAGTAAAAAAATGTGTTCTTTTTTCTATGGCAATGCAGATTAATTTTCATCAATAAACATAAGCAAATCAGAAAATTTTCAACGTCCATTTTCTCGTAAACGGTACGCTCTATCGAATTGAACTAAGAGCACCTTTTTTACGTAAAAAATTTTAAAATTTTATAATTTATGAATAAAATCGCAATAACCTAAAGAGTAAAAGAAATAGGGATCTTTTAACCCTTACCACCCTCGTATGTGACGCCACTGAATAAAATTTAAAAATTTCGAATTTAGTATCTTATTTAGCATCAAAAGTTTATACAGTACACCAATTTTCAAAATTTAATTGTAAAGGATTTTAAAGTTATAGAGAAAAATATCGTCTATAAGGTGTCATATTCAAAGGGTCGTAGCTCCCTTAGGAAGCATTTTCGGACCCATGTTAATAGGAACTTTTTGTCTTATTTTTATGCAAGGATTATGCTCCTGAAAGGATGCAGCTTACTTTTGAATCACCCTGTATATATTTTTTGTGATTTATAATAACACCTCTATTTTATTAGTTAACTGTGAGGAAACCGGCGACCTTAAACTTTTGTCTTAGCTTTATACGTTAGTTAAAATTTTTTGAGGGAAAAAAAGTTATTATTTTCCACATTAGCAAATACGTTTGCGACCGTTGGCAAAAAAAATATATGAGGCTACTGATTAAATTTTAAACAGTAAGCCACTGTTAAATTTTACATTTTAATAACAGTATTGTCACGGAATTTGCCCCACTCACACCCAAATCGACGACTGTGGTACCGCGAATTGATAAGATTGCCCCGATCGCCCCTACACGATTCTGTTAAACAAACAGAAAGCCGTGGATCGAGACGGGACTAGAAAATTTGAGAAACGACGAGAAGCGTTCGAGAGATGCTAGAAAATAGATCTAGAGATGCTAGAATATACCTGGAATATTCGTTGGGTCTATAAAAGTAAAATAAACGGCCGATTAAGTTAGTCTTGTATAAGTCTTGTATTACAGTGTTGAATTGAAGTGTTTAGTTGGAGATATCAAAGTGATTTAGATAGCGATTAATTAAATAAGTGTTTAGTTGAGTTCTAATTAGTGTTCAATAGTGTACTGAGTATAGTTAATAAAGAAGTAGTTAATTAACGGATTGTTTTCTGGCAATAGTAAAATTCGGATTGGGAAAATCCGTGACAGTATTATATCCCTCATAGTTTAGGTACACATTGAAATTGAAACATATATATCAACATTGTGCAATTTATTGTAGAACTATTAAACAAAATTTATATTAATTTTTCAAAGCACAAACTTCGGCTTTGTGTAATATGGGACACTCTAGTTGCTCCATGTCTTAAACCCTCTATCATACATCAATCTTTTCATTTTCATATGACCTCACAGAAAGCAATCGAAATTGGAGGAAAGAAATGCAGCTGGATAAAAAAAACATTATTTGAATGAAGCTGTACATACATAATTTCGTAGGTAATTTAATTCAAGCTATTGTCACAACTGTATGTACTCGAAAACCTTAAAAAATATCGAGCAAAATCTTAACTCTTATGGTATTTACCTCCTAAAATACAATTTGTGCCCAAATTATAATAAATACGAAAAAATTTATAATTTTCGTTTAGAAATGTAAAATTTAACAATGATATAAAATTCATCGTATCATCAATCATATATTTTTCTTATTTAAGATCGCAGATGTACCCTGCATATACACCACTGGTTACTCACTGTGTGACTTACTATAACTTGAAAATAAATTAAACTACAACAAAAGATTAAAAAACATTTGTATTGTTCCTAGAATATTCCTACGTATTTGTATTCCTACCTATGATGCTGTGTAACACTCTGTATAATAAGAATTTTAAATATTGAAAAGCTACTTACGCTACAAAGTCGTTTACATGTACATAATCATCCAGAGTTCCTTCTTTCTTGCTAACATCACCTAAGAGAGATATTATTAAAAACATACATTTCAGAATTATAAAGGGAATTGTAGGGGCTATATTTTTCTTTCAGGATGTCAATCAATTACACTATCTATCAATAGGCTTGTTTTATTTTAATTATGATAGCAAACAGTTTCAGAACGATTCAGAATAACTAACCTCTAATACACAGAATATGTAGCTAGTCAATGTATTCTGTGATAATACTTGTCCCAGCGTCGATAACCTAATGAGAATACAAACGGGTGACTATTTAGAACTGTTGCTTGACCATTCAAAATCAAAACCAAAACAAGCCTAATGCCGTTTTGTTGGTTGTTCTTTCATTCATGATCTCGGAAATCTCTTAGAAATTCTTACAGGGCTCTCCGAGAGCAGTTACTCAAAAACGCTTAATACTGAGTACTGAAATACCCATACATAGTTGACAGAGGTAATAATAAGTAGAATGTTAAAGAATCTCTGCATCGAGAGAGTATCGCAAAGCTGCCGTTTTAGATGCAACAAAGTGATTAATATTTTCTTTGCAACTTATGTCTTTGTCTTACTTGCATTTTTACGTTCTGTATGTCTAATAATAAAAAATAAAACTATTTTGTACTCTCAATGCGTACCGAAAGTAAGGCAAAAATTATTTTATTTAATACAAGATTTTTTTTAGAAATTGTTTCTAACTTACTTCTATAAATGATGAAAAAACTGCAACGGTTATAACATGACATTTTTTTCTTAAATGGAAACATGTCATTTTGCTGGAAAGGGCGACAATGAATAGGGGTATCTTCTCAATAGAAAGACTCCAGCAGCAGTAACAGTGTAGCACCAAGGAGTTTATAAATCAAGGCCGCATTTAGGGCAATACAATAGTATTAATGAAGTAACTGCAGTGCATGACAGTAAGAATTAAACACTAAACATATATCTTGGTAAAATGAATATAAAACAATAGAAACGTCTAAAACCCTTAGATTTTCACTACCTACTGGTTCATTATTTCTGGTGGTTTAAAACCTTTCTTTAATCTTAGTGAGTGCTTTTTACGTGTTCAGAATGTGACCGTTACATGCAATTACAATCATTATATAAGATAAAGACTATGTCACAAACACTTATTAAATGATTTTACAGGCTCATTTTTCGATTTGCAGCAGTTCATGGGTCCTTAAAATCCTGGTATCCACTTTGAAATACGAGGTGTGGCAATTAAATTCCGGGAATTTAGTTATAACTCGGAAACTGGCAACACTACATCGTTCGTCAACGTTTTTCTATAGTGGGGGGACCTTCCTTTTAGTTTCAGTTCAAGGTTGCAGTCGACAGAACGTTTGGTTTGTGTTTTATGTGCATATTTTGGAAGTAACTTTTTTAGTGGCGTCGTGAAAATGACAGAGCAAATTACAAAGCAACGTGTTGTGATTCAATTTTTAGTTTAGGCGAAAAACCCTCGTGTATCCTTCGAAAATTGCAGGTGGTGTATGGAGACGTGTGCATGTCGAAAACGCGTGTTTGAATGGGCAAAACGGTTCAAGGAGAGACGTGAATCGGTACAAGACAATCCACGTGAAGGAGCTCCCGTCACCTCTCGTACTGACGCGAATGTTGACCGTTTGCGTGCACTGATCACGTCTGACCGGCGCCTAAGCGAAAAGAAAGATTTGCACAAAGATGGTGCCAAAAGTTCTCACCCGTGAACAGAAAGACATGCGAAAATATATCTGCGAGGATTTGTTGTCCCGCATTCGGAGCGATGGTAGAGACAGGATGAGTCGGGTAGTCACTGGAGATGATACCTGGATATTTAAGTATAACCCCGAAACCCGTAAACAAAGTCAGCAGTGGGTGGAAAAGGGTGGAGAGCGGCTAACGAAAGCGAGGATGTCCAAGTCACGACTGAATGCAATGTTGATCGTTTTTTCGATATGCATGGCATCATTCACCGTGAATATGTTCCTGCCGGCCAGACAGTGACTGGACAGTTCTATGGTAGCGTCCTGGAACGCCTGTGGGCCTGCGCTTTCCGTGTGCGACCCAAACTCGCCGAAAACGGCTGGATCTTGCATCACGACAACGCGCCAGCCCATTCCTCATTCCTTGTGCAAGAGTTTTTGGTAAAAAAGGAATTCTAACGTTGCCGCACCCATCCTATAGCCCCGATATTGCCTCCTGCGATTTGTTTTATTTTCCAAGATGAAGTCGCACCTCAAGAGAACTCATCATGGCGGCGTATAGGAGGTCAAAGAAACTGTAACCGTGGTGCTGAACGGGTTAACTGCGAAGGATTACCAAGGGTGCTTCCAATCGTGGGAGCAACGTTGTAGTCATTGTGTAGAGTTAGAGGGAGACTATTGTGAAGGTCGATAATAACATTTTGACGAAAATTAATTTGCTTGTTTTTTCATTAACAAATTCCCGGAACTTAATTGCCACACAGTTTAAAAGTTGTGATTGGATTCATATTATAAAGTACGATGTTTCCGAGAGTAAAAACGAAAAATTAAACTACTGTTGCATAGAAAAACAAAACATTTGTTTTGTTCTAGGTACCTATATAAAATTCTTTTTTTAGAATTCAAAACATTCCATGTTACAGTGGCGGCTGGTGAAATTTCAGTTATATCATCTTAATAACCAGACATGGGACCCAAACCAAACTTTAGTATATATATACTGTGACTATATAGAAAACTTCAGTAGAAGGAGAACGATTTTGCAGTTTGCGAAAAAAACTTAAAAAAACGGTAGGTTTCAGATTTTATTAAAAAATTTTAATTTTTATTAAAGTTACAGCAGTTTGAAAATTAATATTGTATTTGTGATACATTATAAAAATTTCAAAATGCTATAAATTCTACAAATATATATTTTTTAATAAAACTTGAAACCTATCCGTAAAATTACATCTAGTTTCTCGGAATTTAACTGTAAAATCGTTCTTCTTCTATCTCTATATGACCACAGTACATATACCCTATAGTTTGGTTTGGGTTCCATGTCTGGCTATTGAGATATGGCATAGCTGAAATCTCACCTGCCTTCACTACCATTTTATTATTAATTTTGTAGTAATGTAATTTAGTTTAGCTACCTATATACCTACATTATTTGAAAAATTTAACGACTTCGTTTAGAACTTACTGCTGCATTTTTAGACATCTCATTTCAATACTCACAAATTGATGTATTAAAATAGCCATAATTAAATCTACCATTGGTAGATTAGACGAATATGCTAATTTGCTGTAACTTAATCCGGAAAACCCCTTCCGCAAGTTCGAAGCGGACGAGTATCGAGAAGCTGTAGGACACGGTAAAGTCACACCTTACGATCCATCAGGGCAAACGATTAACTCCATTTTGAGCTATTGTATTTCGAAAACTCACTCAGATTAACTTCTAATTTTCTGGCTTTTGATCTGCATCATAAATGATTCTTAAAAATTAGGCAAATAGTGTAATTTGAATAACAGCTACCTCCAGCAGCCATTTGCTACTCGGGCATTCGGACTAACAGACACGAAGCGTTCAACATTACAGTAGAAAACCATTGAAAGCTAGCGACCTCTATCGCGATTGGGCTATAACGTTATGTTGCAAATACAGAATTCCAGGAAACATCTACTCTGCGGTCTAATGCCCCAAGCAGTATTGAATTACACCTGGAAAATCTATAGCAAACAACTAAAGTCACTCGTCGGCAACCCACCAGACATATACCGGTCTTGAGCTTATTAGCTCCCATCAACATGCCATAAGTGAGGTAACCGACGAATAACCTTAGTTTGTAGTCATATAGGTAATGTCCCACTACAAACCTGCAATCACTCTATTGGTAAAGATTTGGCAACGCGGTCAGTGAACTAGATCTCCTACGGCAATCCTACATTAGGGTTCACCTGCAACTAAGTTCTAATTTTTTTTTTGTCATTTTTGTAACAAATATTGTTCGCACCTATTTATTTTTTAAATGTTTATGATGAAATCGTTTTTTATTTACTTTTTATTGTAATTTATTAAAAATTATTTATTTTATTTTATTAAAAAAATCTAGTTTGAAATACTTAACTTTGTTCACTGAACTTCCCCCCCATTTCTGGCTACGCCACTGACCATAAGTAACGTGGAGTAGAGGCCATTCTCTACTTCATGCCGGACTAGCACCCATAGACACGAATCATTCTACATCATAGTATAAAACAACTGAAAGCTATCGACCTTTATCGCGATTTGGTAATAACGATGTTGCAAATACGGAATTCCAGGAAACAACTACTCTGCGGCTAATGCCCCGACGAGTATTGAATTACACCTGGAAAACTTATAGCAAACAGGTAAACTCACTTACTCACTCGTCAGCAGCCCACCAGACATATACCGGTTTTGAGCTTATTAGCTCTCTTCAGTATGCCATATGAGAGGTAACTGATGAATAACCTTAGCTATTTTTAATCTGTCTAATCCGACAGTAACGCGGAGTAGCACAGTGATCATTCGCTACTCCATGCCGGACTAACAGCCACAGTAGAAAACCATTGAAAGCTAGCGACCTCTATCGTGATTCGGCGATAACGATATATTGCAAATATGGAATTCCAGGAAACAACTACTGTTAGTGCTGTTTGCTATAGGTTTTCTAGGTGTAATTCAATACTGGTCGGAACATTAGCACGCAGAGTAGTTGTTTCCTGGTATTTCGTATTTGCAGTATTGTTTGAAGTTTGGCCAAATGACCATATTATTTAATGGTATATCGTTTTTTTTTTCTTTCTGCAGGTAGTACAGTATAATTAAACGTGATAAAAAAAATTGTATTAATGGACTAATTGCATACCTTCTATGAAACTTCCGTAGTTAATTGAATTTCTGAGCCTACCTACCAATATTGCCTTTTAAATTATATTTACAAATAAAAACTATATTGTGAGATATAAGTGGTCTGCTTATATATTATAAAAATATTATTTTTAAGTTGTTGAATGGTGGATGGTTTTCATTCAAATGCATCACTTGTGGTCCCGGATATCTCCTTAAGATAACATTATTTTAAATATAGTATTAAATACGTACTTAGAATTGCTTCCAATTCAGATAGTAACTTTTCCATATCATAGTGTTCAACTTCTGCAATGGGATCAATGTTATATCTAGCAAAAAACATTTCAATCTCAAGGTCACTGAAGCCACACCTAAAAGTTTCGCAAATAGTTATTCCAATTGAACTTTAACTGAAAAGTGTTGAACACATACTTTTTTAGCGCTTCTCTTATATGTCTAATTGTAATATTTAGTTCTCTTTTCAGTTCTGACTTTCTGCCACGTCCACATCCAAGTTTTCGTAACATCGTAAAGAATCCTCTCTGAATGTATTCAGTCATTTGCATTTCGTCAGGTGCGATTGCTATTTCAGTTTTCACATCTGCATAGGTGTCATTGATTATAGCCAAAAACATATTCTATAAAGAAATAGATACTTGAGTTTAGTAAACAATATTATGAGCCTTGTGTGTATACAGGGTGTTTTAGGATATAAGTGCATTGCTTCGGAGGACTAGGGGTAAAGAACGTGAATATAAGCTATTTTCATTAAGCAACCAACGGTCTGAAATGTCATATTTTCAAAATAAGAAACTGTCAAGCCAAAGAAACAGAAAATTTATAAATCGACCTTCATCTGTAGAGTACACCTAGCAATTTCAGTAACGACACGTAGCAAAATTTTTGCCGCTTAAAACGGTTAGTTTTAAAAAAAATAAGGGTTCTCAGTTAGGAAATGTTAACACATCGCTGGGGCTGAACTACTTACCATAAATTAGTTTTGTTGTTTTACCACTTACGGCCAAAATCAACAACAAAATTCTGTATATGGCTGAAAATTATTTAGGTACAGTGAAAAGTAAAAGCCTGTACACGTTGAACAGGGTGTGTAGAAGGTTGCGGTTTTCACAACACTGGGCTACTTTTCCGAGACATTTAAAATGCCTCAATCAGAATTTTCACACACCTATTCGTGTGTCAAAATGGAGTCAATATCTTAAAAAATTGTTTTTGTAAAATTCCGTTTCACAGTTGTACTTCTTTATCACTTTTTTATTTGCACACATATGCTATTCACGTACAATTTTCTTAATGAAATACATATTTCAACATCACTTACACTCATATTTTGACCTAGCGCTCTAAACTCTTCATACATGTCATCATCCGATATTCCTCACTTCGATCAAATCTCTAATAAAATTAATTACATTCATAATTAAACTAGCGAAAAGATATACTCGAAATTTTGCCCGCCCGAACGATATACCCGCCCATGATAGCGTCGGAAATGAAACAGCTGGATCCGACAATTCGTCGTAGCCAATCAAAAGCAGCAGCGTATGCGTACTTACTGCAGCGCATCCGTAGCAGAAGCTGTAATCGGGTATGCTCTCAGAGATATGCGGCACACGATTTTGTAGGAAAATATACGGGCTGCATGTATATTTCTTTGTGTTGACTACTATGTGAGAAGGTTTATGAGTCACTCTCTACAATTTTGGAAGTCAACTGTAGACGAGTACGAGACTAGCCTGGTTCGCGACGCGACGAGACCACGACCGCCTAGGGCGTTTCCTTCTTCATATGCGGTAATCGTTTTTACTGACATAAAAGAGTGACAGGTTTACCTTAGCGGTTCGTCTATCAATTCCTCCTAATAATGGTATAGGTATGCTAACACCTGAGTATGAAGACTATAAAGGCGCATTTATACATGATAGTCGACTCGGCCGAGTAGAATGCGTGTATACAGGGCCGCGCCAAGAGTAGCTGCCGCTGGGGTGCGGAACCTTTGCTACCGCCCTAGCAGCATTTTAGGTTAATCACCAAATAATGAAGCAATAAAATAAATATGGAAATATACATTAATAATAATAAAAATAAATGTTTTTTTTTCAAGAATTAACACAAAACAAACAATATTAAAAAAAACAAGAGCTAAGAATAGAAACTTAAATAGTCTTCATAAGTAACATAAAACTAGATATATTTATAATATAAAATACATGTGTAATAAATAAGAATAACAAGAACACATAAAATGATGATCAGATATCAGCATTACTGACTTTTTTAAATAGTTGATATCTTGTCATTCAAAAAATAATTTTTCGGGCCCTTCTTTTTGCAAATTCATCAACCAAGACAGATATATCTAGGTTTTTTGAAATTTTACTAATTCACAGTACATCAGTAAGAGAGGTGAGGGTTGCAAAGGACAAGATTCTATAGGCGTGCCACTTGGAAAGGGTTCAAAGCAAAGCACATACAATTACCAAAAATAATGTCACGGTTTCCTAACCCGACTTTTTCTTTTATCAGAAAACAAACAGTTAATTAATCACTTATCTTTATTAACTACTCAGTACACTACTGAATTCTAATTACAAATCGAGTAAACACTATTTCACTTTGAAACTCCAGGAAATTTGCAACTAAATACTCCAATTCAAGACTCTAATTTCAAGACTGACTTAGTCGGCCGTTTACTCTTCTTTTATAGACCAAACGAATATTCCAGGTATTCTCTCTCTAGATCCATGTCTCGAACGATTTTCGTCGATTCTCATTTTTTCCAGTTGCGCCTCGATACACGGCATTATTAGTTTGTTTACCAGAACCGCGTAGGGGCGATCGGGGCAAATTCCGTGACAATAAGTCGACTTCGAGTGAACCCCGCACTTTAACAAGTCAACTAAGATCTTAGAAAGTACTTATTTATAGTAAGGGGATGTGATATAGTGGTCAAAAAGGGAAAGACTGGCGTCTGCTACTAACCAGCGGTCATTTGCCGTCCCCTGGGTCATGGCGCCCGGGTGCCACGCACCCCTTGCACCCCCGGGTTGGCGCGGCCCTGCGTGTGCATCCAAAGTTGAATCCCGTATATTCCTTGCACTAACACCATTGAATGTTTGCATTGCTTTTCGTAGCGTATGCATTGTACTCGGCTGAGTTGATTAGCATTATAGCGGGTTTACACATAAATAAAATTGCGTGTGTAAACCTCTACCGGCGTGCAATTTTTGTCAGTGCTCGCATAGGTCAAAAAAGGTAGAACATTCCAACTTTTCTATGCGTTAGTAACGATTCATCAGCTTGTGCAAAGAAAGTTTGCAAATGTAAACTGATTTATGCACGCCAGTATTTACGTACACAAGTTTTGTTTAGTATTTGATTTTACGTTCGTTTATAATAGTATATGGGTAAGAAGCGGAATTCTGAAAAAATCATTGAATTTTTAAAGTATTACGGACAATGCCTTTGTTTGTGGAACCCAATTCATATAAAAATAGAAACGTAAGAGAATATGTTTATAGCAACATCACAAGAATCGTAAATAGTGATTATTTTAAAATTCTTGTGAGGTCAAAGCTAAAATATATTCCATAAGGAATGCATATACCTTAGAATTAAATAAAATTTACAAAGCAAGAAGGATCCTTGGTTTGCAGTGGCTGATAGATTTTTGCATTCAGTAGCTAGCAATCAGCAAATGAAACTTGCGCAATAAACTCATAATGTATGTGTAAACTTTTACTGACTTGAAGGTTCAACTGGCGCACAGTATACTATACTGTGAACTGGTGTAAATACTGATGCCAGTAAATCATTGTATATGTAAATGCGCCTTTAATAAATGCGGCTTATTTATTAGTAGAAATTGTCTTTAGAGACAGAGATGAATAAATTAATGAATTAATGGACTAGGATACTTCAAATACTTACTAGCAGTACGAAGAACACTAAAAATATGTACGACAGGAAATAAATTGGTGCTAAAATTCTATTTGCCTTTTCTATCTCAGGGTAATCAAAGTCTCCCAGAATTGTCCGAAGCAGTGTAAACATTGCTGTTCCGAAACTGCTAAAACTCTCTACCTAAAAATTAATTTACCATTTAGTTTAACAATCATGTTAAATTTTATTTTCAATTGTTGTTGAACTACGACGTTATGATTATTGTTTTCAAGTTTCCTTATCAGATTAAGTTGTCTCAATACAGTAGGACGCCCTGTTACCTTTTGTAAGATTAAATTGGCTAAGTTATTGTGGAAAAACTATTTTATAAGTTCAAATTTAGCTAAGTAGAGTTAAATCGTCATAATTTTTCATCAAAAATAGGCAGTTAATGGGATGTCCTACTTTATTGTTACTCCCTGTATAATATTGTTTGTCGCTTTGTAGGTAGGTTAGGTTCAGGTTACTGAATGTTTTAAATATTCTAAAGAGAGAAAATACTTTAATGATTTAAAAAATTATGGACTTTGGCCTAAAGATTGTAAATACTATATTTTCTAATACAGTCAAAACGAAAACAATCGATATGAGTGGAAAAACCACAAGTACTGAATTTTTATTCTAACCGAGTAACAGACTGTATTTTCTCCACGACCAAAAAGTATGAATCAGAAACAATTAAATTAAATTCAGAATAAGTTACTTATTGAGACATATTTTGTATTATTTTTTACTGTATTAGAATGGTATTTTAAGCTAATATATATCAAATCTCTTACAATTCCTATCAATGAAGTCATATGTATGCTCTTTGATACCAAACACCTAGGTATGCTAATGAATAGACAAAGCTCTATTCTACTAAAAAAAATAATCTAGCTAAATTTACTAACCTGGTTTAATGAAAACATTCTATAAATATCTAATTTCACTTTTGAAAATGTGTGAACTCGAAAATTCAACCACAATAGATGAGATCTGACCTATTTCTGTATTTTTAGGATTGCTTCTTCAGCCTCCTTTAAGTTGATAGATACTCAACAATAGAGCTTTGTCTGTGGAATTGTTCATTAGCATACCGAGATGTTTGATATCAGAGAGCATACATATGACTTCATTGATAGGAATTGTAGGAGATTTGATATATATTAGCTTAAAATACCTTTCTAATACAGTAAAAAATGTTACAAAAGCTAATAATAAAGAATATATGGGTAAATATGGTGGGTGTAATTCAACGCTGGTTTGGGCTTTAGTCCACAGAGTAGTTAGTTTCACACAATATTGTTAATACCTAAAAATATATAAAAAAAAATATTTTGTATTACACTCTATTGATATTTATATAGTGTTGAGACAATACTGAAATTAAAAACAGGTGCACTTGAAATATTTTCTGTAATATTTTTCAAAATTTAAATTGAAACTTGTCTGAAAGTAATAATTATTACGACCCTCCATTTACACTGACAGTTTTGTAATTCATGATAATCTAGTTGTTTAGTTCGATTACGGAATATCCATTCTGTACCTTGTTACAGAATGAAAATATATGGAGAACACACAAGAAACAAGTTTTTCAGAATATAGGTATATTCTAATTGTTTCATTCTATTATCAAAAATAATTTCGGAATTATTACAATCATTAATGGTCGTGGTGAAAAATTTATTGGTTGCAAAATTATGTTTGTCTGGCGTAGTAACATTACAAAAATATCATATTTTATATATGTACAAATTTGAATACGATTTCTGCACAAATAAATAATTTTTATTCCAGTTCTGATCGCCGATTTTCTATTTCTGTCGGATCCGATAGTTGCATACGCATTTCGAGGTCACTGAAGACGCTGGAATTTAGTTCAAAGAAATTGCTGGTCTATCTATGCTGCCCTGTACAATGTTGTAACTATTTCATTCAAATAAATAAAGTCGTGTAGGAAACACGAGCAAAAATTATTTTATTACAGAAATAGACAAAGGCAAAAATTGGTTTAAATCGTCATAATTAATCTCAAGAGTAAATGAATGCACTTTTTCTCTTATATAAAATGCAGTTAGATGCTGATTTTCTGCAGGACACTTACCTGGCTTCCAAATATTAAATATCCAAGTTGAGCAAATGCAAAAAATATTATGAAAAACATCACTGAAAACCCTAAGATATCCCAAGCGCACTGAAAAATAATGTTGTAATTATATATTAGAATTTATTGATAGAATTGATAAATTTACCTTTTTCAATGTATTATTTAGCTGCCCCATAGTTCTATTAAAATTCAAATATTTAAATATCTTTATGTAAGTGAAGAACAAATTTACAGCAAACATATCATTATGTAGCGAGTGCATGAATACAAAGTATTCAAAATTTCCATATTTGGCTGGATTTCTTTTGAACGTTTCAATCGTATTAGGTGTAGAATATAAATTTATAATGGTAAATGTTGCATTAGAAATGCAAGACTAAAATAAACATCAATTAATTATCCAAACTAAAGACATTACATTTTTGAGCTTTTGAATCATGATAGTGGTGTTATACAGGGTGTCCGGAAATTATGCGTCAAGACTTCAGGAGGTGATTCCTCGCAAGAAATTAGGGTCACGAAGTCCTGTAACAATTTTTCGAAAACTCAATATTAACCGAGGTACAGGATGTTGTAACAGTTTTCTAAATAATCTTATTTGTGTCAGTGCACCGAGTAAAATCTGTTTTGGTTTGAGTTAAAGTGCCTTTTCTACTGAAAATACAGAAAAATGTTACTTGAAAAAGTTGTTCACAATGGTAAATTATGGAGATGTACAAACTTTTAAAAAAATCGGCCTGCTTTGATAAAATCTTTGTGCTTTGTTGAAAAATGGTTTCATCAAACCTTGCCGATCTCCATAATTTACGATTCTGAACAACTTTTTCAAGTAATATTTTGCTGTATTTTCAGCAGAAAAGGCACTTTACCTGAAACCAAAACAGTTTTTACTCGGTGCACTGAGCATTTCAAATAAGATTATTTCAAAAATGGTTACACCTACGGACTTCAGCAATGTATACCTTTTACAAATAAAACAGGAGAATCGATTGTTTCGATAGTCAGATGGATACAATAAGATGCAAAAAAATTCTGTCATTTAAAAGAAACATGATGTGCCACAAGTGGCGCCCTCTGCTAGTGACGTCAAAATTAGAAATTCCCGATTTACAAATTTTATGTAAATATTTGGATTTCTTAAGAAGTTATTTACAAATATCGAAAATAAAATTTTAACTGTAACACCCTGTATCTTCGTTAATATTGAGTTTTCAAAAAATTTTTATAGGACTTCATGACCCTAAGTTTTTATGAGGAATCACCTGCTGAAGTCTTGAATCATAATTTCCGGACACCCTGTATTTCACCTTGCCCTCCCATTAGCCTAAACAACGGAGGGATTGTAGCGTGCACTGAAGGAGGGAAAATATTTCTCTGCAGGCATGTGTTTAGGATAGTTAGGACGTAAATATATTAAAAGACCCAGCTCTTAGCGCGTTCGTTTCAGGGGGGAAGGGGGTACAAAAATCGCTTTATTGTTTTTTCGCTTATAACTCGAAAATGATATTTTATACAATTTTCTATAAGATTGATTCTATACATTTTTTCGCTACAATGCACCGTTTAAGAGATATCTGCTCTCAAGTGTCAGTAATTAAAAAAAAATAAATATCATTTTACAAACTTACTCTAACTAACTCTAACTAACTTCCTAATTTCCCCTGTGAATTTATTTATCAAGCATCGTGATGAAAACGTTGTAATAGATCCTCTCCTGCTTTTCCAATGGATTTGCATCAGTAAAAAAGTCGATCTGAAGAATTATTTGCAGTAATAACTGGCTTCATTTTCCTTGGCCTTATTCAATCAAAGTGGTATGAGAAAAACAAAAAAGAGAAAAAAAGCTGTTTAAGCCAATCAGAGAAAGGTGATTGATTTAGGCTTTCTCTTGCATAAGGTCATCTGGCAAAGAGGATCCTCAGTTTTTCCAACTAACATATATTTATAAGTACATACACATAAGTACAGAAGTTGTACCACTGTTTTTGATCGATATAGCGGCTCTCTCAACGCCATTAAGTCGGTAGAACAGGAAAGGCGCTATCGGATGAAAAAATGTGTCGGCATCACCTTCAAACTGGAAACTGAAATTTCAATGAGTCAAGAATTATTTCTCTCCAACTACCAGAACAAAGATAGGCTGATCAACGTATTGAGCTCTAAACTACTGAAAAACTGCACTACAACATATCAAGCATCACATAATACTGACGTGTTGCTTGTAAGCATAGCTATTACCTAATTCGTAAGTCACAATGTGGCTATTATAGGGGAAAACTACGACCTCACTATACTACTTACAGCAAAAATGTCACCTGACCATAACATCCTGTTAATAAAACCTAATAGAGGAAAAGTACAAACCAACGTTTACTCCACCAATCAAATGTAGTAGCAGATATTTTATTCTTATACGCGCATTCACTGGCTGCGATTTCTACTAGTGCAACATTCCGGAAGAGTAAACTTGATTTTGTAAAAACCAAAAACTTCTTTATATAAAAAGAGCAGCTGAAGTGTTCCACAACTTCTCTTCCTTGCATACTGATATTTAGACAGCTGAGCGAATATGTATGCTGAAAAGGTATGTTGCCTCTGCTAAAATAAGTTCACTGAACACTTTCAGTTACGATTTTTGAAATAGGCATCGAATATAAAACGAGATCTTGCATCAGATCCATCCAGCGAGGTATAACGAAAGAGCACGCATTACGCATGCAGCTCTGACTGGGAAACCAACTACCTCCAGACCTGTGAGGTTGGGAATCCAAAGACAATATCTTAGTTCCTGTGATGACAAAAATCGAAGCAACACCCAGAGAAATTTTGGACCTCCTATTTTGTAGATGCATGAAAGATTGTAGCAGTGGAAGGTGCAACTGCTAAAAGGCAGCGATGAGTTACTCTCGATTATGGCAAAACTGTCAGGGTCAGTGTTTAAACAGCGTCTCTATTTTAAATGAAGACTTAGAACTCATTCCCACATTTCCTGCGGAGACTGATGACGAAGACAAAGGTGATTAGCAATTCGTGCTACGATCGGTATTGATGGTGCGGCCAGAAGCACCACCCTCTCGGTCCAAGAGAAACAGGCCCTGTTAATTTTGTTTTGTTAGGATTTTTAATTTGCTACGTTTTCTCCTTATTAGTTGTGTTTTGGGACTTTTGTGTAAAACAAACGGCCGAAGATTTACCAGGAGTATTATTACAAAAAACAAGTAATCAAACATTATATTTTAATTACCGATTTTTGAGAGGAGAGATTACTCTGCGGTGTATCGTAGCGAAAAAATGTATGAAACTAATCTTATAGAAAATTTTCGCTCCAATGCGCCATTTTCGAGTTATAAGCGAAAAACCAAAAAAGCGTAGCTTTCGACCAACCCCCCCCCCCCCTGAAGTGGACGAGCTAAGGGCGGAGACTTTTAATATGTTTACATGCTAACTACCTCCACACATTCCTGCACCGAAAAATCCCCCCCCCCCATCAATGTACGCTACACCTCCTTTTCGGCCATTCATTGACTAGTCTACATAAGTACCCCTAACGTACAAAAACCACTCTCTCTTCTATACTGTAGGTTATAAGCATACGAGGATTCGTCGGATAAGAGTTTCTATGACAATATCAGATAATCTAAACACATCCAAACAACAGTTCACCTAAGCAACCCCCAGGAGTTGAAACTACCTGGAAAATGAAATGGCTTCTTATGGGTTTTTGAGAGCAAGGATCAAGATGTTGGCATTATTTTTCTTATCCACCCTTCGCATGGTTGCTGTCAAAATTTGTCAAACTAAACCATAAATATAGAAAGCGTTTTTCAAAATGAGATGGAAGTTTAACCTCTGATATAGAAGTAGCGGCAAACGGAGCGATCTCAAATCTAGTTCCAACAAAATTCAAGGCGTGGTATGATTTGGAGTACCAAAACTTTGAAGATTGGTGCAAAGCTAACAAGATAAACTCCTATTGCTTTATTTTTTCGGAAATCAGCGCTCCCAGAAACCATCTACACTATGCACTCTCTACTCAATATTGAGAACTATAATTTCAGTTAAGAAAAATCAAAATATAAGCAGATTTTCTCGACTAATCGCAATTTTGAAAAGAAGTTCAGATAGTTGCAAGGCATATAAGTACATATAATAATTGTGAAGTCAATTGAAAACATATAATTTTATTATGTAAAAGTTTATATAGAAAAGTTAAACCCAATAGTATCTTTCTAATATGAAGAGAAGGGATATGAAACTCACGTTGTAAATTTTACTGACTGTAACCTTGCTCGGGATATACAGGGTGTCCGGAAAATAATGGGATCCAGCTTAAACATAGCTTCCTGTGATCAAATAGAACCGATTTAGACAAACTTAGCTTAGTCCAAAAGTGCCTCGTTTAGAAGTTACAGGGCTTCAAAGAAAAAATATTGTTTTCTTGTTATGGGCATAATTAAGAGGCGAAGCGTCCAATCACATTCAAATTTGGTACAGTTATGCCTTAGTACAAGCATTGTGAAGGAGTATGTAGAGGGCGCTCTTGGCAGTTTTTTGCAATTAATTTTTATTGTATCTTTTTTGGTGGCCCTATCCTGATATGCTTGACTGAAAATTATGATGGAGAAATTAATTTTGCGTAGAAAAACTATACTTGTTCCATGTTGATAAAATGCACCGTTTTTGGTAAAAACGTGTTTGAAAATTTCCGCACATTGGAATAGAAATAAATTTTCTAATTAGATCAAATTACTACTTGTCAAACTGACGTTGATACGCTTCAATTAGATAAAATTTGATCAAAAGCCTGTCAGATTAATATTAATTGTTGTACTGAGTTAGTAATTATTGTTGTGTAGTTGTGCAAAGTGTAAATGTAATGTAATGTGGCAATTATGCAACATTCTGAAATAAAGAGACGCTTACAACATGAATATAACACTAGGAATGAATCTAAGTTAGTACCTGTCAAAGGAATGCAGAAGTGCGTAGGGCAGCGATCTCATATATTTCAAGCTCCAAAAATTTTTAATTTCTTACCTGAAACAATAGCAAATATAAATAATAAAATATCATTCAAGAGAAATGTCAAAATATTTCTTCAAAATACTTCTAGAAATGAAATACACAAACTAATAGATTTTAGTTAATATATGTATAGGGAGATTCTAATTATATTTTTTATTATATCTATATATTTGTTTTAATATATGTATTTATTATATTGGTGTAGGATATGATAATGTAATTTGTATAAATTGTATAATCATTGATTTATTTATGTTTGTTTTTTTTATGATGACGAAATTTTATTGCTACTTACCTTTTAGCTATGTAGGTCACAACAAGTTTATGTTTAAACTTAAGTTGACGTCACTATGTTTATTGGTTGTTGTCTATTGTCGCATGATTTATATATTTCAAATGGTAAAACCAAATAAACATTATTATTATTATTATTATTATTATTATTATTATTATTATTATTAATGTGTAAATAATTTCAAATTATTAGTATTATTTTGTCAAATTTTGAAAACATACCTCGACATAATCAGTTTTCCAAATCAGCAGAAACGGCAGATATGATCGCTGTTTATTGGTATAGCTTTTCTACGCAAAATTATTATCTTCATCATAATATTCTGCCAAGCGTATCAGAATAGGACCAACAAAAAAGATACAATAAAAATGAGTTACAAAAAAATTGCCAAGAGGGCTCCCTACGATATTCAGCACTACTTACTCCTTCGCAATGTTTGTACTTATCTAAAACATAACTGTACCAAATTTCAACATGATTGGACGTTTCGTTTGTTAATTATGCTCATAACAAGAAAACAATTTTTTTAAGCCCTGTAACTTCTAAAGGAGGTACTTTTGAACTAAGCTAGGTTTTTATATATTTTTAGGTATTAATAATATTGTGTGAAACTAACTACTCAGTGGACAAAAGCCCCAACCTGCGTTGAATTACACCCACAATATTTACCCATATATTCCTTATTATTAGCTTTTGTAACATTTTTTTATTGTTTTAGAAAGGAATTTTAAGCTAATATAAATCAAATCTCCTACAATTCCTATCAATGAAGTCATATGTATGTTCTCTGATACCAAACATCTAGGTATGCTAATGAACAATTCCACAGACAAAGCTCTATTCAATAATTATCTAAAGAAAATAATCTAATTTACTCACTCTATAAAAATCTAACTTCACTTTTTTGGCAGTGGGAACGCGACAAATTCAACCACAATAGATGAGATCTGACCTATTTCTGCATTTTTAGGATTGCTTCTTCAATAATTTTTATAGTTAGATATTTGATTCAACTTAAAAGAGACCACCTGAAGAAGCAATCCTAAAAATGCAGAAATAGGTCAGATCTCATCTATTGTGGTTGAATTTGTCGTGTTCCCTATGCCAAAAAAGTGAAGTTAGATTTTTAGAGTGAGTAAATTAGATTATTTTCTTTAGATAATTATTGAATAGAGCTTTGTCTGTGGAATTGTTCATTAGCATACCTAGACGTTTGGTATCAGAGAACATACATATGACTTCATTTATAGGAATTGTAGGAGATTTGATTTATATTAGCTTAAAATATCTTTCTAAAACAATAAACAAATAAGCTAGGTTTGTCTAAATCGGTTCTATTTGATCACAGGAAGCTATGTTTAAGCTGGGTCCCATTACTTTTCGGACACCCTGTATACCATATTTTTTTAAATAAAGCAGCTTCAGAAACTTGCGTTGAATATTTTCAATTTTATATTTATATTATTAATCTGATAGAATGGTGCCCAGATAATGCTTGCATATTCTGAGACCGAGCATATGCATAATAGAGAGTTTTAAGGCAATCGATATCTTTAAAATCTTTACAGGATCTTATAATGAAACCTAAGGATCGAAGGGCAGAAACTATGACATTGTCGACATGTATATCAAATAACAATTTACTATCAAACGTAACACTTAAGTCAAGCATTATCTAAATCTATAAAATGTGGAAAATAGCGGTATACCTATAAAGATGATGTGTTACGATTTGTTTTATTTATTCTAACTATTTTTTAATTGAAAATTAAATAAGAATTAAGATGCAATATATGAGTGAAGACTGTAGGATTTCCTTTAATTACCGCTTACAGTTATTATTTTGTTATGCTTAAAGTATTTACCTATCACTGCACTTTTTGCAATTTTAACACTAATTATTCTACTATTAGAAGCGTTCATTATCCTTATATACAACTTAATTAACTTTACTGGTGCAGAAAATTAAATAATATACATAAATTATGTACATGCACATTTGCACATATTTGGTATACAGTTTGTTCACATTATAATAAGAAAAAAATCATATGAAGTTCGATCTGGGTGGGTTTTATTTTATTTAGTTATTTTTATTTGTTTTACATATTTCCTAGTCGACAAATTCACAGCCAGATGAGTCATCGGAGTTGAAACTATGTCACGATATTATAGTTTTATAAAAATATATCTAATATTTTATGTTAGATTCTAATCTGGCATAAACAGTTAATCATATCAAAAAGTTCACTTGAACAAAATATTAGAGATTGAAGAGTGAAGTTATATTTTCACTAAAAAGGCAGGTAGCGTTTAATGTTGTATTTGAATGGATTGTCTAAAAATAATAAGAACGGCAAAAAAAATTATACTGAACGACTCCTCGGTTCATCCTTAAAGCCTGTTTTAGAGAACAATGTAGTGTTGCACCATCCCCACCACCAGTTTAATTTCAGTGAAATAAAGATTTTCTAAAATTGTTTTTTTTTGTTGGTTATGTTATGTACAAATGTTGCTCCTTTGGATAGTTGAAGTTGGAAATTTGCTGGCAACACTACGTCGTTCTCTGAAACAACCACACAAAACGATACCAAAGAAAAAAATAATTGTTGACACCACAATTATCGCACGATGCCAAGAGATAATAATAATAATACATTTATTATTTATCTCATAATTACACAATTATTTCACATAAATCATACATAAGAACAGATAATATTTTTTAATAACCAAATTCTACAGAAACCAACCTTAACTATGCAAAAGTTTGCCTAATTTATAGTCGCTTCAAATTACTTCTAAATTTTTCTTCATATTAAACGCGTCCATATATAGGGTGATTCAGGTTTAATCTTGATAACTTCAGGAATCGATAGAACAGGTTAAAATAATGTTCATTTGTGATATACTTATTTCCTAAAACGCATCGTTTGCGAGATAGAGGGCGTTGAAGTAGGAATTTTTTTCTCGTTTTTCCCTCAACTTTTGAACCGATTTAAGTGAAATTCGGAACACAAACACTCCTTATAATCTTATATAAGTTGAACTACCTAACCCTCTTAAAAGTGTATTTTGTATGCTCCCCCCTCTTAATTTATTTCGAAACTACAAAAAAAATAATTATTTTCAATAAAACATCTACACACCACTTTGACCTGATTAATTTCGAAACTTTTTCGTCTCCTGTTTTTTTTTCGATGTTTGGTCGTGTTTCTGATATATTCAAAGAAATTGTGACAGTGTAACGCACCAGCCGCGTAAATTTCATTTAACATTATAGCAACCCATGAAAACAAAACTCGGTAATTTGTGTAAACTGACGTTTGTGAAAATCATTGTCAAAAGTATTATTTAAAGAGCATTTTTAGTGCTAAGAAAAAATGCCAAGAATGTTTACAAATGCTGAATATGCCGATATACGTTATGTTTCTGGTTTCTGTGACGGAAATTCCAACGCGTCAGTTCGAGAGTACTGAACACGCTTCCCTAATAGAAGAATTCCAAATGCACAAGTTTTGTAGATGCACATCGTCGATTTTCGGAATATGGTTTGCGCCGCTACAATAATCTTAATCGTAATGTACCGCCAAGAAATAATCAACGAATTCTTAATTTTTTGATATCGACAGAACTTTAAGCACACGCCGAGCAGCTCGGCAACTCCATTTATCTCAATCAAAAGTACTGAGAGCACTCAAACAAGATCATCGAAGATGCAACTCCAACCAGTTCAAGGTTTGTTGCCAGGAGATGCTGAAAAACGTTTAAATTTTTATAGATGGGTTTTAGATTCATCAGAAATTAATCCACAATTTCTGCATAAGATTTTATGGACCGACGAATCTAATTTCACAAAAGCTAGAATTGTGAATTACCACAACATTCACGTTTGGAGTAAAGTCAATCCTCGATGTGTCAGACAATCTTCATTTCAGCAACAGTTTAGTGTAAATGTGTGGATAGGTGTTTTAAGTAATAACCTCTGTGGGGCGCATATTTTGCCTCCTCGTTTAAATGGGGATTTATTTCATGAGTTTCTGCAAAACTGTCTCCCCGACGTGCTTGACGATGTTCCCTTAAATTTACGCCAAGGGAACTGAATGCAGTTGGATGGTGCCCCTGCACATTACGGAAGGCAAGTACGGCAGTGGTAGGATGAGAATTATCCTCGTCGATGGATTGGACGGCAACCCAACAACCACCCAAATATGTGGATTCCTTGCGAAAGACCAGTGGCTTGGCCTCCGCACTCGCCAGATTTGAATTCTCTGGATTATTTCGTTGATACTAGTTCGTTGATGCCAAAAATGTATTGAGGCTGGAGGAATGCTCTTTGAACAATTATTGTAATTTTTTTAGTAGTTGATAAGTTTGTTGTAAATCTTGTAATAAGTAGTTGTTACTAAATTTATGTTTGAGGTTATTGGCATTTTTTCTTAACACTAAGAACACTCTTTAAATAATACTTTTGACAATGATTTTCACAAACGTCAATTTTTTTTTTTTTTTGAGAGAGCCGTCCGACAGTGTCCCCGGAAGCACCGCAGCCTATAGACTTATTGTGCATCTCTCGACGAGCACAAACACCCATGGTACTACAGTAGGATTCGAACCCACACCGACATAACCGATGCAGACTAGTTCCACGAGCAGTCGTCTCCCAGCCACTTCGGCTATCGCGGCGCCCAAAACATCAGTTTACACAAATCACTGAGTTTTGTTTTCATGGGTAAATGAAATTTACGCGGCTGGTGCGCTACACTGTCACCAATTTCTTTGAATATCTCAGAAACAAGACCAAACGTCGAAAAAAAAACAGGAGATGAAAAAGTTTCGAAATTAATCAGGTCAAAGCGGTGTTATTTTTTTTTAATTTTGAAATAAAGTAAGAGGGGGTGCATACAAAATACACTTCTAAGAGGGGTAGGTAGTTCATAAGGAGTGTTTATGTTCCGAATTTCACTTAAATCGGATAAGTGGTTAAAAAGTTATGAGGGAAAAACGAGAAAAAAATTCCTACTTCAACGCCCTCTTTCTCGGAAACGATGCGTTTTAGGAAATAAATTTATATCACGAACATTATTTTAACCTGTCAGGAATCGATAGGATTCCTGAAGTTATCAAGATTAAACCTGAATCACCCTGTATAGGCTATAGAAAATAACATAGTTTTAAATACAACCATAAATGTCCATTATTAATCTTTCAGTTGACAATAAAGTAACATTTTATTTTCTTATATAAAAATAACTATTGTTTTGATTAACTGATTTTTTTCGTAATAAAATGTCAGGTAGGCAAGGTCCCTTTTAAATACCACTTTCTGGAGACCTATGAGAGATATCGAGATGATCCAAAAAACGTTTAATACACAAGAAAATCAGTTATAATCTTTCAAACATTTTACATTTTTACAGGGCGTGTTAAATTTACTGCAGAAAACATAGCTTGGTGCTTCTATGTACAAGGTGATTACACTTTAAATTTGGAATATGCAGGAATATATTGCCCTTCAAAAATTAAGTATAGTTTGTCCTATAATTTTTTTTGTGAAAGCCTTTATTTTGGAGATAGATATTTTGAAGTTTAAAAAAAATAAAAAATTTTGACATCTTGGCTATCCACGAATATATTTCATATAAACTTGATACATATTATGAGTATTAGGGGGCCTCATAATTGACAGAATATTAGTCCTATCGTATTAACCAGTGGCGTGCAAAGGAGGATGCGTGACCCCTTTTTCTAAAATAAATATACCTAAAATGATAAACTTTTTACTGGTCAGTGTATATTGATTAAGATTAGTTTAATTGTATTAAGTAAACCTTTTTTTTAATATATGACACACTTTAAGAAAATTACGGTATATAATGTACTCGCTATGACGCTAGGAAATAGGTAACAAAATATCAATTTACTTTTGCAATTTCGGAATTATTATACTTACCACTATTATCGCCCAATCTATATAGGACCAAAACATTTTAAAATACCGGAATTTAAAATATACCAAATCTCGAATAGCTTCCATAATGAAGAAGCAAACAAAAACGTAAATCAAAATTTCGCATATTAACACAAACCAGTCATACGCAGTCTCAAATCTTTTTAAACTGACACTATGGATGTGTGCAGAGGGAAGCACACCTCCACTTGTTGGAAATTCAAGGACTAATCTGAAAAGGAAAACCGTTTTTGTACAATGTAAATATTTTAATTAAAATTCGTTTTTAATATGTACCTACACTAATTTCTGATAGCATATTGTAATTGCATTTAAAGGTTATGAGCATGTACTATGAGAACTAGATTGGAAGCTAGTAAGCTAATAAGTCTGTCCGACTGACTAGACCTATATACTCTTATGTATTTTCACATGCTGAAATCGAATTTGGAGTCCATGCTGAATCTGAATTTCTTTAATCCTATCAGGTTAGCTTCAAGGTCATTCTAACGTCAAATCGAAAGATAGATATGCAAATCGGCAAAATCAACATACATTTATATTTTTGGGGCCTCAGAGTTTTTACATCGTGGTTGAAAAATATTGCGTAATATGAGAGAAGAATCAATTTTCCGTTTATCGTCACTGATGCACTTCCTCTAGTCTACTGATATGAAGTGATTAATGAATAAACTAAAACCTGCACCATATAGGTTTTAATTTGTCCTGATAAATGGAGATTATCTATTGATTTTTCGAAGAGAAACCTAAATACCACTCTTTTCGTAACACTAATGTATACCTCCCATTCCAGTAACGCATTCAGTTGCTTGAAAAAAAAGTATACGAGCGTGAAATCAGTTCTTGAAAAAATTAACTACAAGCATGGAAGAGCAAATTTGTTCTGATTTAAATATTGCTACTTTTTTTATTGATACGTCAATCAGGTTTCACAAAACATCCGTGCTTCTTATGTGAATATGATAGTAGAGACAGAAAAAACACTATGTAATAAAAGAATAGTCAAGACGAACTTCATATCAACCAGGTACTAAGAACATCAATAGATGCTCCTTCTAAAGTGCTGATTTCAAATTTTCACATCAAGTTAGGAATTATGAAACAATGGGTGAAAGCTTTTAATAACGAAGGTGGATACTATCTATACCACGAAAAGTACTTCTCTATATGTCAGATGCGAGAAGGAAATTTCAGTGGATCTCAAATTCGTAAAATGATGAGATACTATTGACGATATTTTTATCATCAAAATAAGAAAAGCGGCATGGCTGAGTTTCAAATGGATTATCGGGAACTATAGATTACAGGGAAATATAGCAAATGGTGGAAAATTAGCAGCTTGATTAATCTGGATTGCTTGATTAATCTGAAATTACATTTCATGGATTTCAATATTGACTACTTCCCGCAAAATCTTGGCGCTTTCAGTAAAGAGCAAGGTGAAAGATTTCATCAGGACATGATGAATACAGAACGACGTTATTAAAACATATGGGATAAATATAATTATGCTAAGTGATTACTGCTGGATGCTCGCAAGAGAACCAGAAAACGTAAAAGAAATCTGTTGCACAGATTCTGTGTAAGAGAGGTAGTGTAATGAAGTAAATTTTCATTAATAAAATTATCACCGACCGCCGGTATGTGTTTAAAATAGGTTTGTTCCTACATAGCAATGGCTGATAGTTTACAGCACTGTTTTAATGCGCAAGTGCAATACATGTACTAGTTTGAAATCAGTTTCTAATTTATTTGTTGGAACGACAAGTTTAGTTCAAGCAGTAACCGTTAGGGGTATAGTTTGAAGTAATTTTCATTTTTCAGTCACTCATGTATAAGGAAGTGATAAATCTCATCATCACTAGAATTTGAGGTACTGCTGTAATTGCTAACTTGCACCTCTTCACTAGAGTCAGTCATTTTAAAAAACTACAGAATTGCGTACTTAAAAATCTGCAAATTACTTGTGCAACTATAATAACTTTCTCAAATAGCATTATTACATAAAACTTTAGTTACGTTCATTACCTAGCCTACCAAAAGTTGACTTCTATCAGCGGTTAGATTCTATCTGCGCATGCGTCTGACTAGTGGTTTCCTAATAATCTTCAAACCGATTTGACTGTCGGCAAACAACTTCTAAACCATCCACTTTTGTGTTGGAACAAAAAATCTTACAACTAGTCCCGGATTTATTGTGTTGGAACGGTTAAATTCGTACTGCGCAAACTCGTGCCAGTTTACTGCTAGTTTGATGCTGTGTAGGAACAAACCTATTATCGAACGTCAGCACATACACCCGCTACCGTCCGCATCGAGACAAAGCCAGTCGCAGCGCATTGACCGGCAAGTCCAGTCCCGGCCGCCCAAGCGAGAAGACGTGCCGCGTGGCTCACTCGTTGCCGCGCGAGAGCCTGGAATTTTCAGAGTCGCTGACGAACTTAGAAAAATTCCACGCGCTGACCGCCGACTAAAATTATTCTGAGTCGCTGAATCAACTGAATAATTTTGTGAAGACTTCGAGCTAAGGTAAGAAGGGAGAGCAGTGTGCCGCCGCCGATTTATCTATAGCACCGAAGACTTCTAAACAGCGATTCAGTTCCTGGCCAGCCGTCGTCGAGAGCAGTCCTGCCCGTCCACCACTTCCGCACCAGAGGAGCTGTTCGTGATTTTAGAAAAATTCTGCCAGGACCACTAGCCGTAGCTGTTTGGTGAGATTTTTACAAGTATCGTCTGAGGACCGCTGCGGAGCCGCCAACCCGTGACCAGCACTGAGGACTTTCAAACTCCGAGGGGGCACTTCAGTTCCTGGCCAGCCGTCCACGAGAGCAGTCCTACCCGTCCACCACTTCCACACTAGAGGAGCTGTTCGTGATTGTTCTAACCTACACGACTGAAAACCTCAAAAGATTCTCAAGAGTTGCAATTTTTAGCACGTATATGCATCAGTTACAGGCTTCATTGGGTATTAAAATTTTGAGGTTGTCAGGTTAAGCTGACCCAACTGTGTTGAAAGAACTCCCCAATCAAATCCAGCGACCCCAAAAACGTAAATGTACGATGGTCTGGTTCACTTGCATATCTATCTTACGATTTAACGTTGAAATAACCTTGAAACTGACCTGATGGGGTTAAATGAATCCCGGATTCAGATTAAACGACCTCAAAAAAATAAATGTACTATGTTCACTTGCATATTTGTGACCTTGAAATGACCTTGAACCTAGGGCGATAGGGTTAAAAGGACCTTAGATTGAGTCACCCAAAAAACATAAGCGTACTATAGACTGGTACACTTGCATATCTTTCTTTCGATTTTACTTTGAAGTGATTTTGAACCTAGAGAAATGGGGTTAAATGGACCCCAAATTCGAATTCAGCATGTGAAAATACATAAGAATAGTCTAGTCCCTCCGGCAGACCACTTTGTTTTTGTGGTCTGTGTATGCACCCAAAATTTGTGTATTGGTCTCCCTCTATATACCTTTCAGAATCGTTAGAACCGATATTTCTGCAAAATTTTGTTAATGCTCGAGATCAAAGATTATAAACAATACTGAAAAAGTGCGTTTCTCGGAACTTTGTGGTTATAAATAATAAGGAATAATTTTTTACATATCCACTAACATCAAATTTGCATATAGCTATACTTACTTACTGATACCAAAAACATCGATATTGGCATTGAATGTAGTAAAATCAATAAATATTGCTCTGGTTCCCCGTGAAATCCAAATATTTTCTTTTAAAATTTGAAATAATTCTGTTGTTTCGTTTTTATTTTTAGGTAAGTCTATATAAAATCCTCCACCCCCATAAGTGGTTATTTTTCCAGTATGAGACCTACTTCCAGTCTCTGTTTCATCGCTGTATATCCACCTAAAATTATTATTTATATTTTAGAATGGTAATCGAAAAACTAAATATCGCAGAAATGGTTCCCTCTGGGATACCCTGTACGCATATTATATGCACATCTTATACATCCTTAAAAGATCCAAAATGTCCATTTGTGGGACCGATGGATGGATATCCCAGGATGATCAATTTTGTGGAAAACGGATCTCCTACACACATTCGTCGGATATCCATAAACGGATGTCTATTAATGTACATCGTAAGGGCATCCTTAGGGCGTTTTAGTGTTCTATGTGATGTGGCATGGACATAAACCAGGTTATAGAACACATTCAGTGACATACACTGCTTAAGATATTGCATAATTTGTCTGATAAGTTTTTTCAGTATTGGGTAAATGTAAGCACACCCAATAATTTTGTGCGTTTAATTGCAACGATTTGGGTATCTCCAGCAGATATTAGCAGGGGAAACTTGCCAAATGTATTCAAATGTGTTTGCAAAATGCAAACTCATTAATTTCACATCATTTCTCAAAACACCAAATTTTTAATTAAACATTATTTAGTGCATCAGTTTCAGGATGTATAAAAGTTTAGCATTTCTTTCGCTTGACGCATAATTTTAATTTTAATTTGACAAGCCCTCATATGTATTTATTGCCCAAGTGAGTAAAGTGTAGCAAATACTGTACTAGGTAGTAGCGCATTCATAATTAAATACTTATGGTTGAGTGATTATAATATTCAGTAGATGCTTAAGACCAAGAGTTCCTTGCAGTTCCTTCCTCTTGCAGTAATTACTATACACATATAGTAAAAAGTGTTTTCAAATATTTATTTAAAATTGAATTGATGAGGAAAAGGGGCCTGACCCATTGAAAATAAGGAAAGTTCTACCTAGACATAAAAAAGATGATCACAGTGCCCTTGACAATTATAGACCTATATCTATAGTACCTATTGTGAAGAAATGCATATTTTCTCACATGCTCAGTACGGTTTTCGTAAAGATAAATCTACGGTTCAGGCACTGTTGAAAATTGTAGACATGATTATGAGTGGATTTTATAATGGTATAAGCATGATAACTACTATGTGTGACCTTACAAAAGCCTTTGACTATGTTAATGTGAACTAAATTAAAGTATTATAGATTTAGAGGCAATACTTTAAACTTGTTATCTTCCTACTTATCCCAAAGAAAACAATATGTCAGTTTTAATAATCATGAGTCAGGTCTGCTACAGGTGGATAATGGGGTTCCTCAGGGTTCTGTTTTGGGACCGATTTTATTTCTGATATATATTAATGATCTGATATTTTCTGTTAGTGAATAGAATATTTGTGTTACAAAAGTTAGTGATTCGAATCATTGCAGGTATTCTCTGCGGAACCCCCTATCAACCTTTATTTAAAAAATATAGGATCTTGCCTTTGCCTTGCATATACACTCTAGAAATATTGTTGAAGATACATCGTGACAGGTACAAGTATCGCAAACATTCTAATATACATTCATACAATACTAGAAATGCCGATAATATTATTGTAAAGTATTCCAGAATTTGTCATTTTAAATGACTTAATATTGATGTTAATAAATTATGTATTAAGAATTTTCAGAAATTGTGTAAAAATATTTTAATGGAGCATTATTTTTATAGTATGAATGACTCTTTAAATGTAAGTGCTAGTGACTAAAAATATACTTTGTATATAAAAGTGGTCAATAAATAAATGGTAAATGGAAATAATTTGCAAAATGTTTAGATGATAATTCTTTGGATTATTTACGGTGTATAAGAAACCGAAAAAGCTAGAAGATATTTTAGCCTAGTTTTAAATTTATAATATCCATGTTTATAGTAATAATTACTTCAAATATTCCATCTACAAAATACAAGTAGACAGTTATTCTCTTCAAATTAAGTATTTGCTTCTAATTCTCAGACTCTACTACTAAATACTCCATTATTTACTTATTTTAATTAACTTGACTCATTACGTACGCTAAAGAATTTCCTGGTCCAAACGTTTGTTTATCCTGCTTATTCTCTGAATACTGGTCATAGCAACCCAAAAATAGCCTTCTAAAGTACTCATGTACTACACAAGAATCATTTCTCACTTTCACCTAAAAACAATTTTGTATAACTGATTTGAAATTGGTTCAAAGTTCTATAAAAGCGATGGCTGCACTATCAAGACAGGGTGGGGGAGATTAAGATAAAATTAACAAAAAACTTGTTTTTAGCTTATTGATATTTGTCATTCAGTATATTACAAATAATTTAAAAGGTATAAGTTAATACTGCTGCATGTACCTGCATAACCAGTGTTCGATTGTGAACGTAAAAAATATTGGATTGTGTGTAACTCCAGCCAAAATAGAACTAAAATTCTAATGTTACCTAAAATTATACTTATGTTTTTGGCTACATCTGTAAAACCCTTCGAGGGAACAAATTGATTTTGGGTTACGTAAACTATTTCGCGATCAACCCCATATAACATTATTTTTTCTATAACGGGAAAACAACGATTTAATATTGAAAAAAACATATTGTTGCAATAATATAGTATAGTGACTGAATCTATGTTGCTAAGAAAACCTTTAAAGCAATCAAAGATATGTAAATTTAATTATGTCATTAAATAATTGCGAACTTAAGTTATTTTGAATATTCAAAGTTCAAAAATGGACATTACTGATTCAGAGTTTTCTCTTACACCACCGGAATTAGTAGAAGCGAAATTAGCTTCACTAAAATTATTGCCATCGTTAATTAATAAAAAAAATAAATAAATTAGTAATACATAACTGGCAGGCTGGGTTGACTAAAGCCTGGTTAAAAAAACACTTTGTCTCTAAAATTATATCCCAAGTAGCATTATAGTAATGAAAACTGGCACCGCAACTGTGACGTACCTACGTCGTGATTGCAATACGACACAGTGTCACTGTGACGCCTGAGCGGTGGCGGCGGTAACCTCGGGCGCCAGTGTCTGTTTACAGTGTATTTACCACTACTCGGGAGGCTACAGTGAAGACACGGTATGTCCAGAGGGTCGTGAGGGAGGAGTTAGACTTTCAGTGTCCAGTAAAACAAATATCACGAGACAAATAATACGGTTCTAATCTACGAGGTAAACAGATACGGTACAGAGTCAGCGGTGCGGTTACAGGGTAGCGGTTTCTACTAGCCAGGAAGCAATCAAGCAGGCAAAGCAAAGTTAAACTACAAAACTATATACTTGGCCACTATTACTAAAAATAGAAACAACAAACGTTGACCGTGGGGCTTCTCTCCAGGGGTTGCACGGCTGGTCAGGAGGGCTTGTGAAGCGACTAACTGTAAGAAACTGTACGGTTAGCTACGACCCACGTTTCAACTCATACGGACGAATTGGGAACAACATCCTATGAGCCGAACGCGTGGTGAGATAAAGTACGCTGGATAAGGGCTCTACCCTGTCGTAATGCAGACGGTTCTCTGAAAAGCAAGGTATGGTTAAGTACCTGAAAAGTAAAATGTGATTAGCTACGACCCACGTTTCAACTCATACAGACGGATAGGAACAACATCCTATGAGCTGAAGGCGTGGTGAGGTGAAGTACGCCGGATAAGGGCAACAGCGCCTCTACCCTGTAGGTATGATTAGCACAAAGTTAACAGTGGCTAAGTCTTCTCTAACCTTTTACTTACGTCCTCTGCTTGCGGGCAGGCACGTCGATACAACTTGAGCGGTCGGTCGGTACTGACTCTAGTAGCAATGGCGGTAGTTACCCTGTCAAGCCCTCATTTGGCTTGGCGGACATGCGCAGTAAGCGTGTGCGCAATCTACTTACTATCCTGGTTGACGGTGCTGGACTGGTCTGCTGGTGGTGCTGGCTGGTCTGCTGCTAGTGCTGGCTGGTCAGGAACTGAATCTGTGGCTTTGACGGTGAAACACCTAACGCTCCTGAACAGTAGGCGGATGCGCACTGGTCCCCAGACTCGACTTAGTACAGTCACCAAAGACGGCTTCTCTGGTGGGCTGGACAGGCAGGACTCCCCTCGTGGACGGATGGCCAGGAACTCGACCGTCTACTGGTCAAGTGGAAGCCCTCGATGCTGGTACCAGCTTAGTGGCTGCACAGTTGTCCTCGGGCAGGACTCTAAAAATTCTTACCAACAGCAGCTACGGCAAGTGGTCTCGGACGGCTCCTCAGCTACTGGAGTGGTGGACAGGCAGGACTGCTCTCGTGGACGGTTGGCCAGGAACTGAATTGCCTCCTTGGTGTTTGAAAGCCCTCAGTGCTGGTCACGGGTTGGATCTTACCAACAGTTACGGCTAGTGGTCCTGGCAAAAATATTCGTCAGAAGCTTAGAAAAATCTCGAACAGTTCCTCTGGTACTGGTGTGGCGGGCAGACAGGACTGCTCGGGACGACGACGGGCCAGGAACTGAATGGTCTCCTCGCTGTTTGAACGGCTTCGGTGCTGGTCACAGATTGGCGACTGCGCAGTAGTCCTAAGACGTGGAATTTTTCTAAGTTTGTCAGCGACTTTGAAAAGTTGGAACTCTCTTGCTGGTACTGGTGGGGTCGCGCGGTAGGACAGCCGCGATGGGACTCGCTGGACGGTAGGCCGCGGCGAGTCTCGTTTCTGCGAGAACGGTAGCGGCTGCGCGCTCATTCTAGCGTTCGTCTTGGACGGTAATTAAACACATATCGGCGGTCAGATGATATTTATTAATAATATTTAAAACGAAAAATCACTTCGTTACACAATTTCAATTAAATGGCTATTACGTAGTAATCACTAAATCTACCACCATATGGCAAAAATAACTCCAATTTATGTTGGCATAGTTGTAAGCACGTAATCCTCACCATTGAAAATCACGTCATGGTTTTGTAATTTTTGGTAAAGCGGTTTGGTGTCTGGAACGTTATGAAAACTAACCAGAAGCTTTTTAAAATTGCCCAAATTTTAAAGTAGATAATAAAGGTAACGGCAACCAAGCCATACCACTTACGTATTACTTAGAAGTGACAGTAGCTTCCAAGTGTTTGTACTTAATAGTTTTGGAAACGTATTGGGCACTTTTTCTGCATTCGATTACGTTTTATAGAAAACTAAAACAAAAAACAGAAAGTGCTACAGTATTGTTTTTGGAGTTGAAGAGCATCTTTAAAAGTTCGTAATTTAAAAAATTTTAAGTGTCTTCGGAAGCACTTGTTGAATTGCGTCTTAAATTTTCTTTTTGAGAATATTTTAAATGTTCTGGCCCGTCATTTTACCACTGGCATGGAACGATACAGATATAAATATTTTTTTCTCTTTTGTAGAAACTCGTTGTCGTTGTACACATACACTAGACATAAATATGCGCCAGACGAAACATGTCGGCATGAACTACACATATTGCAATTAAGGTAAAGTAGCGAAACAAACACCTTTAAGTGGTCGGAAAGTTAAAGGGTTAGTTCCATGAGCCACTTGCTTGATGAATGTGTCACTTTAAGTATACATTTTAGGTGTATACATTGAAGTAATACTACCTCAATGGGTGTATATCACATCAAAGTTCTATTTTCAAAGGCGGGCATGTTTCCAGATGTATGTTTAAGGTCACCATTTTATAATAGAAATTTAAGCATACATCGGTACTGCATAAAGTTTCATAGGTCCATACATAATTATTGATTTCAGGTAAAAACAATTGATAAAAAAATGTTTAGGCATATATACATAATTTTTTGGTTCACCAAAATTATAGAAACTGTTTTTCAATATCAAATTTTTTAGCGGCGTTTGTTTATATTTCGGGATGTGACATCCATATTTGACAGTAAACTTTCAATCGTTCTAATTTTATTCCTAGAGATTATTCTAATTCTATATTACATGTTTATATGTTACACTTGTATAATAATAACTATTAGGTATTTTTCTAAATATAACAGGAGCAGAGATAAAGGCACAAATAATATGTAGGAAAGACACGAGCTACATATGAATATTTAGCCAATAAAGACAACTATATTTAGTAAACTTTCTCTGTTTCTCCAGTTTCTCTTTTAGAGGCGGCAACCACATTCCCCCGTTTTCGCCACATAATCACAACGTGGCTTAAACGTCCCTAATAGCACAAGGACGTCCTATGAACATCCAAAGGATGTCCAAAGTTGGAAGTCCGGAAATCCAGTGGACGTCCGTTTTTTGTTCGATGGACGTCCGTTGGAAGTCCCACGGACGCACAAATGTCACAACTTTGTGCAACCCAGGGACGTCCACTACTGTACCACTTTCGGACCCACATATGTCCGCCTCTGTACCAAATTTGTGCTACTCTTGGATGTCTTGTTTGAACATTTAATGGAGGTCTGCATTGGAATTATAGAAATACTTTTTGACAGTATGTATTTATTGTTTTTCTAATTATTACATGAATAACAAATACATAAATAATTAATGTACAAATAAAACAACTATATAACACGTAACAAGAACAAAACCGTATATAATTCTTTAACAAAACCATATAATTACATTACTCAACTTAGAATAGCTAAAGACGAAAAAACTCAACAACTAGAGTGAAAATGAAAACTTCTTTAGCTAAAAACCAAAACGACTGTTGTTAGTACATAATTATATGGTGAGTTTATAAAAAAATCTTAATCCTAAGATTTTGACACTGTTTATAAATATTTAGTCGTAACTTAACCTTTATTTTGTCGCTACAAGTCCCGGCCAATCGCTGACGCCGTAGAAGGCATGTAGAAGGAAATGGAGCATTTTCGCGCATGCGTACTTATTTGGTCTTAGTCTTAGTCCTAAGAAGTTAAAAGACAGGAACTTTCAAGACTAAAGCTAAGTTAGGACTAAGTTAGGGTTAAGACTTTTTTATAAACTCACCAATACTGTGACATAATTTTCTACATAAAGATGTTATGAATTTAGCCTAGCCAACAAATAATTCAATTATTTATAAATTTACTAAAAGTAGAAAATACAAAACGTGATTTATATTACTTCGGTTTCCTAATTTATTCTTCTATAGGGTCAACGTTTATTACTTTATCAGCGTCACCAAATAGAACAGAACAGTTTATTTAAACTTTAGAGGTTAGCGTTACATCTGGATTGTGGACTCAATTTTTTTCAATACACATGCGCTGTACGAATTTTAGCGGCAAATTCAAATTATAGCAAAACATGTACAGTCCATCAGATGTCCACATATGTACTATAAAAATATGTCCCATAAAGGATATCCATTGGATATCCAATATATGTACCAACAAAATATGTCCCATAAAGGACATCCATCGGATGTCCAATGTATGTTCTATCAAAATATGTCCAGGAATGGACATCCATCGAATGTCCATTTATGGTCCATGGACGTTTGTACGTTAAATGGACGACCATTGGACGTCGTGTGCTATTAGGGGTATTTATACAAGATGCAAAAACGTCGTTGAAACATAGATGCCTCCAAAAAAGTGTTCCAGATTTTAGTCACCTCCATGTAATAGAACCATTTCTATCATGTGGTAGTGATTTTGGCTGGCTGCTAAGTTGCATTCACTAAAAATGTACATAGGATAGGTGTCAATATTTTTCCAACTGAAAATATCCATTGACATATTTTATGGTTAAATTAAAGTTAGTTCCATAAATTATGGCTAAAAATAATTACCTATAATTTTTTGTGGTTGTTTTAGACAAAAAAAAAGATTAGTTTTATTTTAACTGGACCTACAATAATTGGAGACTCATTTGCATAGGATGCAATTAGTAGTGAAAATTCAACAAATTTCAAAACGTTTGTCACGTTTTCAAATACGAATGAGATCAATTCATTTGTACTCACCTGTCTAATTCGCGGTACACCCAATACTTTGTTTTCATATAAAATATTCATATCATTCTCGTCAATCTTCATATTATTTTCTGCATATGTTGATTCCCAAAATAAACTTTTTATCAGATGATTTTCAATAAACTATAAAGTGCGTCATGTTAAAATGCGTCTAACGTCTCATTATTTAAGAAAATAAAAAATAGTAAAATCTCTTAATAACATAACATAATGATTCTTTATGTGACTATACAAGACTTAGGAATCCAAAATCTAATGTTTTCTACAATCATATAGCAGTAATATTCAAAATAAAAAATGTCGTAACATTGAGTTAAGAAAATCAAAAATATACAGGGTGTCTACTTTTATTTGTGTACAAATCCATAAAAACTTTATTCTTCAAGATAATCCAAAAAAAATTTTTTTTTTATTTTGAAAGATATCGAAAACCGCTTCCTCTGGCCCTACCACGGCATTTAAGATGGCGATCCATTCTAATAAGGTGGTGTTAATTAGGACCCCTCAAAAACCCTATGTATGAAATTTGAACAAAACTATAAAATAGCAAAAATAGTTTCGAAGATATAGTGCCGTATATTTTAAAAAATATTAATTCGTCATTTTTTTAGAACAACCCTTAAAACCTACCAGTGCGATTTTTGTACGACCGGTGGTAATTGACATTCAATGAGCAAATAACTTTTTGAGACAGGTGATAGCTTTTTATCTTAAAGTCATGGGCAAAGTTAAGTCATCAAACCTGAGGGGGCGGTGGGGCTAAAGCGCCAGGTGGATTATGAAAATATGTCTTTTCGGTTCTGAAATGTGTAACTTTGTCCATGCTTAAAGTGAACTCGAAATTCATTTCTATGGGGTTTCTGGGCTTGTAAGAACTCTATTAAATGTATATTTAGCTACTTACGAACCAAAAATCAGCAGCAGTCCTTATTTCATTGAAATTTATTTCGATCCCATTTAATGTTAGAAAACTTCTTTCGGTAAACTGTTGCTTCAGTGCTGTTGTCAAATAATACCATGATGAATTACCGATATTCAGTGCATCTAGTAACAAATGATTTCCTGATAAAACATAACTGACCGAGATTTCAACAAAAGTCGAAATGATAGTAAATAGTAGGTAATTCTACTTATCAACAGGTATGTCCACAAAATTTTGATATTAGAAGAAAAAGATAGGTTTATAGGTACTATAAACTACTGTAAAGTGAAAATATTTATAGTATTTTTCTTTTCTTAGTTATTCTTAGTTATTATTTCTACATGTTACACATAAATCGTTGATACACACATACACAGTACAGGTATAATAAATTAATTATATTATGTTGTCTCCCAGAAATGTATCTATCGTATAATAAGCTTTTTCTATGAGAAATTGATTTAATTTAATTTTAATATCTTTGCTGGATAAGTTTCTAATACTTATAGGTAATTTATTATATATCCCAAGCAATGAATATGGAACATTCTTTTGAATATAACTATATTTTATTATATTTTCAGTTACTAAATTATTTTTATTTCTTGTGCTATATAAATGTGATAAATTAAAATTCACAAATAAGTTAATGTTTTGTTTAAAAAATCTAATTACTTCAAATATATATAAACTCGCTAAGGTAAGTATTCTTTTTTCAATAAACATTTGTCTGCAGCTCTCTGTCTGTTTCATGTTTAGTATATTTCTAATACATCTCTTTTGTAGCACAAATATTCTGACAGCTTCACTGGAGTTTCCCCAGAAAACTACTCCATATTTTATTTGGGATTGAACATATGCATAGTATGCCATAAATGCTGTGGGTATAACAATATTTTGTGCTATCACTTTAAGAGCATAGCAGTATTTGGCGACCTTTTGGCTGACATGGTCTATATGGGTTTTCCAGTTCAATCGCGAATCAATCTTTACCCCCAAGAAAGAAGTACTATTTGTATTTACTGATCTTATGATGTCATTGCCACTAGTAAGTATAACCTCATTGTTATCTTTCTGGTATGTAAACTTGATTATTTGTGTTTTTTCTTTATTTAATTTTATTTTAGTTTACAAAACTGTAGTACACGCGTTAAGTTTTGAAGTATACGAATGCGAGTATTACGAATTGTAGGCTGATTATATTAGTTGCAAAATTTATGAAAATAGCCAAAGTGGCAAAAATGGTGTTTTGTACCTGGATGCTCAAACACAATAAGAAAGACTCCAACTAAGATATTTGTAAGCGTAAACAAATGATAAATTTTACAAAATGGTTTGCAATCGTACGGCAATATATTAAAAAAGTATTTGCGTTATCTACATTTTACTGTTGTGAATATCATTTTAATGTAAGTGGGTACCTATATCTGAACCTATAAGTACTTAGCTGTATCATTAGCTGGCCATACACGAGAGGGATTTTTGACCGATCTGGCTTTCCGTCCAAATATTTCATTCAGCGTCTGCAGATCTGAAAAATTCATCTTGTGTATATCCAACTATTACTCTTATAGTTAGAATAAGATATGAAAAATTGTTTGGAATATAAATTACGTAATAATACTGAATTATAACTTCGTGAATTATAAATCGCGCGGCGTAGTTACGTTCTATAAATACAAGACGGACCAGCGAGCATATGACGTCAAGCCATTGAGCCAGCGTATATCATTCAAACGCTGAACAATTTATCAGATTCTTGCTGTGTTTCCAATTGACTTTTTTCCTAAAAGGTTTAAGGTATAATTTTAACCCATTTTAATATACACCCTCTACATGTTTTCAGAGACATACGATAAGGTAACGTCAAGAAAGTTAAACCGACGACGTTACGCCCAGTCTGGAAATTGTTCTACCAAGGTTAGAATAAATTCGTAAAATGTGTATTTTCTCATAAAAGGTTGTGTTTCTGTTTTTATCTTGAATGAACGAAGCATAAGGTGTGAATTACCGTCAAAGCAATATGACAGCTATCATTGAACTGTTTTCATCGTATACATTGCTTAATCGTAAAGGAAATGGGATTTATTAATAAGCCAAAATATTTTAACGTCGATTTTCTCCCAAAGGGTTTTTTTTATTTCAAACAATTTTAGAAATGTGAGATATAAGTTACTCTGCTACTTTACTTCCTGCTCGGTCTAAGCGGCACGTGAGAGAGAGAGACCCGTCTATGTCTGGTGGGGTGGCCGACAAGGGTTATTGGCTGTTCACACAGATACTGTAGGTGTACTTCAATGCCGGTCGGGGCATTAGTCCACGGAGTAGTTGTTTCCTGCAGTATTATTTATAGATTTAATGGCGCGTCGCCCAGGGCGAGAAATCTGCGGTTAAGTACCTACTGCAATGTAGGTCGTTTCCTGCTAGTCGTGCCGCTTAAGCCGAACAGTAAGTAGCAGACTACTTATAACTCGCCTGCACTCGATTTATATCTGAACCTACATATGAAGGAACAGCCAGTTCAATTATCGGTCATTTCACCTATGGCATACTAATGAGGGTTAACAAACCAGAAACCGGTCTATGTCTGATGGGGTGACCGACAAGGGTTCTTGGCTGTTCACACAGATACTGCAGGTGTAATTCAATGTCGGTCTAGGCATTAGTCCGCGGAGTAGTTGTGTCCTGCAGTATCATTTATAGATTAATTTTAGAAATATTTTACCTGATACTCGTCTCAACAGAATGTTCTGAAAAACACTTGCACTTCAGGGTCTGATAGATTTTCAAAAAATATTACAATTTGTTCCTATGAACCATGAGCGTATCTTCTCCTGTTTTCAAAATACAGGGCGTTGAAAATATTTTTTTAGAATCTAATTTCGATCCTATCTTCTACAAAAGTCGACCGAATAAACTGAAATTTTATTATGTGAGGTTTCTGGTGATGCTAAATACTCTGTAGTTATTAATTTTTGGCTATAACATATAGAGCGTTCACTGCAGTACTCCGTGGGAACATTTTAGGTCATAACTTTTTTGAGATTAATTTTTTTGCCTTTTTTATCACTTGCTGTTATAGCCAATTTTATTTTAAACAAAAAAGGTGCTTTTGTAAGAAATGCTAAAATTTGCCCGTTTTCAAGAAAACGGAAAAGATACGCCCATGGTTCATAAGAACAAATTGTAATATTTTTTGAAAATCTATCAGGCCCTGAATTTATACTAGTGTTTTTCAGAACACTCTGTATAAAAGTGAAAAGTGTGTTGAAAAAACAATCGTTTCAGTATTAGAAAAGTTATAGCCATTATTTTTTTATGTAGTATCAACCCCCCTAAATTTTCTGGGCGGAATTTCCGGACATTCCATATATTAATTTTTTGTGGACATACCTATTGTTAATCCAATAAATTCATACAAAAATCAATCTACTTCATCATCATAATCATCAATAAATTGGCCAATAAACTACAAACATTGGCTAATTTATATTTTTATTTACAATTTTAGATGCATATTAGAATTTAAGATTGTTTTTATAATAAATACTAAAAAAAATTAAACGTAAGTGTTTGTTATGTTGTTATGAACCTAGAGTCCCGTATTTTATTACAAAATTTTGAAATTTCACATTTTTTAGTCAAAAGTGAAAAAGTCAGAGCACAAAAAGTTATTGCAAATTGTTTCTCCTCTGTTCTCCAGGTTGCAACGTATGTGATAAACATTTATAAATTTTATTTTTGTGTATAGTGGCCAATTGAGCACGAAAGTTTAGTCAGTAACCAAATTTCATAAATTTATCTCTACTGGCTTCTGAGTTATTTAGAAAAAATCATCATCAGACACTAACCCCTCTAAGTGGCTTCTTTAGGAAGAATTTTTGGACACATGTCTCTATGAAGAAAAGGTAATGTTTTTCGGCATAGAACGTCCTGGAGAAATTGCCCTGTAATTTCGGGACATCCTGTATACAAACACAGGACTTCTATTTTCAGTAAATTGAATATCGAAGATACAAATAAGAATTTATTTTGTTTTACTTGTAAGCATAGATGTTCCAATAACCTCATCCTGCATCCTGTATATAGAATGTGAAATAAGCGCCTACCTTCAGAGAGATCATAGAGGGCGTGAAAATAAACAATTTTCGTTGAGCAACCTGTGTTGGAAAGTTTCATGAGTTCCAAAAAAATTAATCAAGAGTTATTACGCGATTAATCAAATGTTTACAATTCAATAATTAGTTTAAGTTTGGTGTGCCGCTCCGCGTTCATAGACTTGTCTTGAGTTACTTTATTTCAATGCCTTATTCAAATCAAAAATTAGCCTAAGTAGTTTCCATTACTGTATAATAGGTAACAACTACTAGAAAATGACGAAAATTTGCTTGAAAATAAACTAGTTTTCCAGTAAGATAGTGCACCTCCTCATTATGCGGTTCCTGTTCGAGAATTTTTGAACGATCGGTTTCCTAGACTATGAATTGAAAGACGTGGCCCCATCGAATGGCCGGCTAGATCACCCGACCTGTCTCCGTTGCATTATTTCTTATAGGGGCATTTGAAATCCCAAGTGTACGCAACACAGGCAGCCAACATTGAAGATGTTAGGCAGAGAATAATAGAAGAATGTCGACAATTGACACCGCAAGTTCTCGCAAATGTTCGTGAGCTCTATCAGAGTCGTCTGTATTACTGTATGGAAGTTAACGGAGGCCATTTTGAACAATTACTTTAATGGTAATTCCTATTATTCTGTAGTTTAACCAAAATAAACAGAAAAAGGTTTTTTAATTTTTTTATATCTCAATTTTACGCGAATATACAAAATGAATAGTAGAATACATTCCCTATGAAATAACCTTTGCAACGATGTGCCACATATAGTATGGTGCCTTTTGAAAATTTAAAGGGGTGGCTGTGACGGCTAAGGGGTTGACAGCAGAAATTCGGATTTTACTTAAAAAGATGTCCCCTTTGTTATCTTTTTCGTTGAAAAACCTTGTATATAGGAAAATTAAGATACCGTAACCTAGGCTTCCGGGAATACTCTCTTAATTGTATTTGGTATAATGAGTGATAATTTCTTTAAATTTTATTTAAAGGTTTTATCATTTTGTCTAATTTACTATTCACTGCTTTACTTACAGATCGTTACCAATATTACAAAAATTGCATGGAGAAGGCTCTCAGTAAGAGTAGTTTTCAGAACTTCCTCCCTGTCGAGTTCCTCAGCTATTGCCCTTGTTACCCAAAATGCTAAAAATTGGAAATTTATGTAAAAACAACTGATTTTGAGAGGAAAGGGAAATATTTTAGACATATCCTGGAGGTTAAAATAAGTAAATAAATTGGGCATTGCGAGTCTAGAAATAATTCCTTTCCAAGGTAGAGGTAGTTAAAGAGAAATTAAAAATCCGAGAATTTCTAAATACTTATCACGAAAACAATTTAAAATAAGTATTGAACGTCAAAATGTATAGTTTTCCAGTCATTCCTCATTTTTACATATATTTTTGAAATCATTGAAATTAATTCTATTTTTCATAGCTTACTTACTACTTACTAAAAAAATTTGGAATAGTTAAAATAATATATTATTAGGTGTACATAATAATATAAGAATAGTAATCCTATTAAAATTACAACTTACTGAAGGTATTTTACAAATAAATTAATATAAAACCTGCAGTTTAATTGCATAACTGAAACTGTATAAGTACTAAATATTTGTAAATAACTGCAAAATTTACGTACGTCTTTTAGGTTTAGATTCATATTTCGTATTATCATTTTGATCAACTTCTGGTTTATTTTTCAATTCTTCGTAATCTGTATCCTCAGGATTAAATCTTGAAATATTATCATTAAAGTTGGTTTCTTGAGAATCTGATGATTTCATCTGGTTTATTTGATTTTTTATATCTTTTTCAGATGCCATTTTTCAAATTGAATGTATGACAAATTATTAGTTGCACTTTAATTTCAGTGCACGGAATACTAGATTAAATATAATACGTGGAAGTCATAGTAGCATCCGAGTATAACAACTCGGGCATACATTGAAAATATACAATTATAAATTATATATGCTTAAGAATTATTGTAATTTTTTTTTCATACATTAGACATTATTTGTGACTTATTTTAAATTTCAACCCCTAAAACCAGGCAACCCAAAATACACTGGACACGGACGACCTCTTTTGCTGTAATTAAATACTGTTCAATGAAAGCTGACAATGAAATCCTTTGAGGGGCATGTAGTGCTCAAAGTTTGTGTCATATTTTATACAAATGTTTTGTTTTATACGTTGTTTTAAGCCATTTTATTATTTTAATTTCTGATTGTTATAAAATCTCATTAGTTTATCATGTGGAAATGTCATAAGTGTCACAAACCCGTTTATTTCGGTAAGTTTTCATTATTCTATTGACAATAAGTCATTAATGTTTCCTTTTTTTTCTTAATTACAAATATTAGTTTATGTTTAACTTCATTTAAAATTACTGCCCAGTGTCAATAGTGCATATAATTTTGAAAATAAAATTTATTAGATCCAGAATTTAAAAAAATATATAATGTTTATTTTGTAGCTGAACGAAAGCAATCCTTAGGATACAATTGGCATCCCGAATGTTTAAGATGTGAAGAATGTGGAAAAAGACTGAATCCAGGACAACATGCAGAACATAAAGGTGTACCGTACTGTCACGTGCCTTGCTATGGGGCCTTATTTGGTCCACAGTTGTTTGGTCATGGAACCAGAGTAGAATCTCATAAAAGTTTTGGCGCTTTAAGGGATTCACCTAAGATTGGTAATGGCCCTGCTTTGCCTAGGTCTCATTTGGAATCAAAAATTAAGGTATACCTATGCAAACTTAAGGTTACTTTTGAATACATAAATGACAGTAAAGCATGTTAATAGTAAGTCTACCATATATTTTTGTGTAAAATGCGGGGCTTAGATTTACTTAGAGATTTATTTTCTGGAATCTATATTGTAATGAAAGAATGGAACACCAAATACATGAATAAGTAATGGAACTAACGTATAAGGAGGCGAGTAAACGTAAAAAGAAAGTTTCTACTTAAAAGGAACTTATTAGACACTAACGTTTACAAAAATATCACAGTCTACTAGTACTTTTGACATATCTGACATATTTGTGAATTTTTTAGATAAACTTCTAGTCTAGTCTTCGCTTAATTTATCATACATTATAAGAATTAAAGTATTGCCTAAGTACCGTACTTTCTAATATATTAGTTTTCTCATTTCTTCTATAAAAGTTCATTATAGAATTAAAGTCTTTTATTCCATTATTAGAACCTGGAAGGCAAAGTAGAAATTCTACAACGTTGTATAAAATACCTAGTACTTTTTTCTTTGAATTTTACCCAGTAATTTTACATTGAAACATTACAAAATATGAGACTTATGTAAGTCCCGATAAAAGATTTGGAAAGCCTGACATATATAATAGAATAGAAATTTATTTATACCAGGGTCAAATATACATTTGCATAGTACAGATCAAAAACAAATACTGTCTACAATTCTTCGTAATAACAATAAATCTTAAAATAAAACTTAAATGCTAAACAAATATTTGCTAAAAATCAATCGAATACACTATGAACAAAATGTGTGAATAGAGCAAAATTTTAAAAACATATTTCATAATTATTTATATAAAAGTATCCTGTTTCATATTCATTTGGATATGGTTCTGCAACTATAAATTTCGTCCTAATAATAGTCTTAAATATATTTAAATGATTTATCTCTTTTAAATGCTTTGAGTTAGTTTTATACAGGGTGTCCCAAAATTAGCCTGTAAAAATTAACTGAATTCTACGATCAAACATAAGAAAAAAAGTTATATAATCATAAGTTCATAGACGCCCCCTAACAAAGATATGGCCTCTTAAATGGGGACCTCAAAATTTGATTTTTCCCAAATATTTCCAAAAGGGATTAAGATAAAGTAGTCAAATTTGGAATTGAGAATCATAATTAGATTGCGAATCTTAATAATTCCTCATAATTGGTCATAGGCGTGTCAAACTGGGGAATCAGTGGGAAAATATTGATGTAACTTTCTTATATCTCAAGATTTTCGTTGTGAGATCAAAAAATTCAAAATTCTGTTCTATTTTACATGAAAAAGGTACTCCTATTTAAATCCGATAAACTGCTCTGTTTTCGAGTAATCTTAATTTAAAAATTTTGTGACATACCACAAAAGTATAAGATGGAAACTATAAATAGGCAATATATCCCTAGTAGGCACTGAGAAAATACTGTTAACTTATTTAACACATATTAAAGGTAATTTTCATAATGTAATTATTTGTAAATTTTTGAATTTTAATATAGCCTATTAATACTTCAAAATTTTTAAAAAACATATGTAACATGTATCAAATAAACTGACAGATAACTTTTCAAAGCCTACTAGAAACAATTTGACCGCTTGTATATCATATATCTAATATTTATGTGGTATGTCACAAAATTTTTAAATTAATATTACTCTTAAACGGAATAATTTATCGAAGTAAAACAAGAGTACCTTTTTTTTGTTAAATTGTTAATTTTTTTATCTGACGGCAAAAACCTCGAGACATGAAAAAGTTAGAACAATATCCAATAACCCCCTCAGTTTGGCATGCCTATGACTAATTATGGTATTATTTTTAGAACATTAGATTTGCAATCTAATTGTGAATCTCAGTTTTAAATTTGATTACTTTATCTCGATCCGTTTTGAAAATATTTGGAGAAAATCAAATTTTGGGGTCTCCCATTAAAGAGTAATAGCTTCGTTAAGGGGCGTCTACGGACTTATGATTATATAACTTTTTTTTCCTATTTTTGATCGTAGAATCCACAGTTAATTTTTGGCATACTAATTTTGGGACACCCTGTGTTACTGTAGTTCGTGGATTTTCAGGCTCGATGTCAATTGAATGATGTTCTGCTATCCCAATTATAAAACTACTTTACTGGAAAGGGGGTGTTTATTTAAAAAAATATACACCTTAATGATGTACACTTTCTGGGCTGTTTTGCCATGGTCGATGCTTAACTGCAGACGTTTCACCTTACTTAACAAATGGCAACTTCAGTGGTTTACGTATCTTCAGCGGTCAGTCAAGATACAAGGCACTAAATATGCCATTTGTTAAGTATAACGAAATGTCTGCACTTAAGCATCGACAACGGTAAATTTTCTAAATGTTTTTCACCATGATTCTCATAAAATTCCGTAGGTCATAACAGAAAAAAAAATTCCCGTATTATGCAGTAATAAATGTTCTCTGATCCACTACCTTTTTTTGCTTAGTTTACCACAAACAGTTGTGTCTGTGTTGCCTAGTTCATGTGCTCATCAATTGTAATCCTCAGAAATTTGGTGATTCTTGTATATGAAATATTATTATCAATAATTATTTTTTCAGGAAAGTTATGGTTATCTCTGCTATGCCGAAACAAAATACAGTTTGTTTTGCTCGTATTTATTGGTAATTAATTAAATTGAAACTAGTCGGTCTGTTCCGCAATGAGAATATTTGTATCACCTGCATAGATTGTTAAGGAATTTTCTAAATCATTAATATAGAAAATACATAGGATCGGGCCTAGTACACTACCCTGTGGTACTCCCAAACATGTAGTGTTGATATCAGAAGAATGTTCTATTAACATTATGTTTTATACCAACTTTTTCGGTTCCATTGGGGATATATGACGTGAACCAATTAGTGATATATTAGTTAAAACATTTTTCGCTTAGCTAAAGGAGATACATCTTAATAAGTACCTACATATTTTGCCTTGAGCATTAGGCAATGTACAAATTTAAACTTAACCTAATATTATTGCTACAAGCTGTACCAACCACAGACCAACTAGACTGAACTATAGGGCCAAGCCAGTGAAGCCTTCCGTAAGCCTAACCCTAGCTGGCTTCATGCTCTCAGTCAGTGTTAGACATTCATTGTGGTAACATCGCGATTATTTTGTAAAATATACGAGTTTTCTTTGTGCAATTATGGGAAAGTGCATTGTAGACAATTGTAATAGCCGATCAGATCGGAATAATGATGAAATTTCATTTTTTAGGTAAGTAATAATTAAAAATAATGGAACACGTTTTATGGCATTAAACGGCTCTGCGCAGGCTTTTTGCTGACATTTCCAGTATCGGCTCTGTGTTTTTTAGTGCCCATATGTTTAACAATTATTCTTAGCGAGATAACAAGTATTTAATGGTTTATTAAATAATATCATGTGGAACATTTTGGTGATGTGTGTAATGGTATCTTGGAAACTATAAGAGATACGAAAATCGGCAGTTGGGAGAAAATTCTGTTGCTAACTTAATGACGCTTGCAACTAACTAGATCTAGGTTTTGAGTTATTTTGAAAAAAAGTTAATATGGCGTTATTCGTCTGTAACTTTTTTATTTAATTTATATTTAATTATAATTTATATTTGCTATTGCTATTTAATTATAATATATATAATATAATAAGTGAAGAATCTAATTAAAAAATTTACAATATTAGAATTTCGAACAGTTACGGTTGCGCAAAATCATCATCAACTTAATTTTTTGGTATGGGCGCTATATTGAATTTGAATTTTATTGCAACCGAAACGTCGCATTGAAAATTTAAATATACAGTGAAATTCTTCGAAAAAATTTGCTGCGGAAAAGTGTTTTCAGATTTAAAAAATCCTCTAAATAAAAAAGTTACAGACGAATAACGCCATATTAACATTTTTCAAAAGAACTCAATAACCTAGATCTAGTTGCAAGCATCATTAAGTTTTTTTCCCCCAACTGCTCATTTTCGTATCGCTTGTAGTTTCCAAGATGCCAGTACACGCATCACCAAAATGTTCCAAATGGTATTATTTAATAAACCATTAAATACTTGTTACCTCGCTAACAATAATTGTTAAACATATGGACAATTAAAAACAGGGCCGATACTGGAAATGTCAGTACAACTTCTGCGCAGAGCCTTTTAATGCCATAAAACGTGCTCCATTATTTCTGATTATTACTTACCTAAAAAATGAAATTTCATCACTATTTGGATCTGATCGGCTATTACAATTGTCAACAATGCACTTCCCCATAATTACACAGTGATTAGAACTTATTAGAGCAATTTCTGAAAAATATGTATATGTAAGAATAAATCATAAAACAAAAATAATCAATACCTTAAAAGGCACAAAGCAACAAGCATTAAATAAAGTAACACTATTTAAAGGGCGATAAAAATTTTAATATAACTAGAATTTTATTTTAAACCCTGATTTATAAATATTTCACAAAACTTCTCAAAATAATTAAATATTTTATGTTAGTTTATTAAAAATATATTCCTTCCTATATTTCACATTACTTTTAAATAAAAATTATTAACTTTATTAAAATTTCATCAAATATTATAATAATATACATTTTACTAAATCAGACTCTGTCAAAAGAGGCGGAGCCAAACTTCCGCAAACACTCCACTGCTCCCCTGTCGAGGCTTCATTGGTATCGTTGTATTGAATAGCATGGGTACAGTCTAGTTGGTCTGTGGTACCAACAGTCAACTTATAAATTTGACTTCCTTAGTTTGAAATGTAGAATCTTATCCTGACAGTATTCTTGGGAATAATGTGGTAAATATAATTGAACATACCAACCTTGATATACATATATCAATTTTCCTGACCAGGTTGAGTTTACCACAATTATTTGCAATTTCCTCGAAAACAGTGCATTATTAACAAATTTATTAAGAGTGCCATGCATAATATCACGTGAACTAGAATAAGAACCCTAACTTAAAAAAGTTACAGAATAAAATGTCAGCAAATGTCCTATGACATTTTTATCTATGACACTTTGTTTGCGTAATATAAGGTGGTGAACTTAAAAAAGTTATATTTTATTTTTTTTATTACTCACTGAATAAGAAACTTAAAACGAAAAAAGGTGCCCCTGATTGATTATTTATTTAACTATTTTAATAGTGTAATATTTAAAAAATTACAATCAATAATTGAATAAACAAATAAAAACAACAGTTTGTAAATGTTATTATTTATTTAATTACAAATTCTTGCAATATAATTGATTTTCTTTATTTTACACGGGAATTGCATACTTTTTTCTTTAGAAAGCCTCAAAGAAAAAATCATAGATTAATTATTTATTTAATTTATAATACCTAATAACTTTTTTCAAAAATAGATTTACTACTTATTCATTTATGTAGAAGTCTAGGAAGTTTAAATTTTATTAAAACCTCATAATTATGCTATTGGCCTTAGCTGAAGTTATTCATGTCAAAATAATAACTTTTTATTACGATAACTGTGTAACAAGTTTGAATGAAAAATATGTATCGTATCATAAAAACGGAGTGCCATAGAGAAAATGTTAAGTATAGGAAATCTTCAGAAATATTATTGGGAATGGGGTCTAAAGTTAAAGAAAACCAATTTGTTGGCAAGTTTACATTTCGGCTGTATTTAAGCCTTCTTCAGGAGAATCTAAGAAAAGTGTTAACTGTAAAATACAAACATATAAAATGGGGAATAAAATAAGTAATATAATATATTATAGAAGACACAGTAGTACATAACTTAACAATGTTCAGAATAAGGAAAGATCCCTATGATGGTTTTCATGGTCAAAAATTTCAATATTTTTTTTATTATTTTTATTTCCAAATGTTGGAGCCATCAACATTCTTCCCTTTACAGAACAATTGAAACATTTTATTTTTTATATATAGTGCCATTTTGATACACAGGGTGTTAACGATAAGTTTGGCCAAACTTCACTGGCGTATTATTGAAAATAATTGGGGTTTGTTTTACAGGGTGTTCTACAAGCTCTATGACAAGCTTTGGTAGAAGGTAGCTGGGTTAATGTCAAACATTTGTTCTTATATGAACATAGATTCGATTCGGTGAGATATGAGATATAAGTGGTCTGCTTACTTCCTGCTCGGCCTAAGTGGCTCGACTTATAGGAAGCAACCTACATTGCAGTAGGTACTTAACGCAGACCTCTCGCCCTGGGCGACGAGCCATTAAATCTGTAATCATTTACACAACATAGATTTTATTCGTTTTCGTTTAGAAGTTACAAGCATTTTACAAAATGTAATTTCATATTTAAATGAAAGTAGCCCGCTAAATAAACATGATGGTAACAATAATTATTATTTGTGTTTAAAGTTTAAACATTAGTTAACCTCTATTAACCAAATTAGCAAATTTTGAGACTAAAAATTTGCATTGACGAACTAATGATTCCATCGCTCGAAGGATCAGATTTGGAACATATCTTATCTGGTTAGTGCATCCTAAATTATTTCATGTATCTGCTGACGGGTAGTGATTTCAACATGGTAGATAAGCTACTTCATATGTCCCCATAAATAAAAGTCCAAAGGATTTAAATCTGGAAAACACGGTGGCCATGCTATTGAATGTTGTTGGCCTATCTTTTTATTCAGAGAATTATCATTTAACGCAGCAGTTACTTGTCTTCCTCTATGTGATGTTGATACCACATATTTTGAACAATATTAAGCCCTATGTCATCAGTGAAATCAAACAGGTTGTTCTCCAAGAAAGTTCTAACAGATCATTTTGTGCATGTTGTTGAAGTAATCAGTGATCAAATTTTAATCGCTGATCCATTATGTAGCACTTGTACACTTTGGCGATGAAACAGACATAACATTTCTCTGTTCAATACACACCATACAAAATTTGGTGATTAATAAAGATTACTTGCTATATGCCAAATATTTATTGAAGAATTGTCAATGACAATCTATTATATTTTTTTCATTTTGTGCATTTACTTCAGTAGAATGAGTGGTCTTTTTTGGAGAGGGGTTACCTTCTTCTGGAAGTCTGCGAAATTATGCACTAAAGACTTTGTGGGCACAGGGTTCTCAGCAATTTTTCAAAACCAAATTCCCTGACATTTCCAGGTTTTCCCTCACATACTTTTTTAAAATTCCCTGACAAAAAGCATACAAAATATCACATTTTTTAAAACTTAAACCAAAGTAGAAACAAGTCAAATGATAAGGCATAAATGAGTCAATTCGATAACAAATAAGTGACATGGATATTTAATTTTATTAGAAATATTTATTTCAGTCATTGAACACATTGTACTATGTTAAATATTAACAAATATAAATATTTAAGAAATCTAATAGAAATATGTATAAACAAACACAACAAAAACCAATAAAAATAGATTTTACTACTGAGCAAACAGCTATGCAATGAAATGTATTCAAATCGGTTCAAAACACTATATTTTTGCATTGAAACAGTAACGCCACACAGGTCGCTTTTTAAACCGTGTTTAAAACGTCCACTGAGCCCGGTTTCAACTCTTTATATGCTTTGCTATTGGTCTATGCAGCAGTTGCTAGATAGAGATTTCAAAATCGGTGTGATTTAAATTTTCAGACTCTATGTTTAAAATGATTGATACTTTTATACTTCTTATCTTATGTACCTCTACAAATTTTAACGTATTCTTGGACATCTTAAATTACATTAGAAAAGAATACGCCAATTACTTTTCTCTCCAAATTTCATTAAACCTGTCACGAACATGTAAGCAATTATTTGTTTTTGGTTTGCAGTTGCTAAAATCAATTCCATGTTTTTGTTGCAGATCTCACATATTTTCAAAATATATATACAAAAAATTAACAGGAAATATATTGTTAATAATTTCTACCACTAATAATCGTTCTATATTAATCCAAATCTAGTGTAGCTTTGTTATAAATAAATTGTATAAACAATAATCAAAAAGTGCGCGTGTGATGTTAAATAGTAACAAATATTTGATGACATTACCGTTTTGAAACTATACATTTTTTTGGTGCATTACATAAGTAACGTCACCATTGAATACGTTTTGAAATAGACGATGAATATGGTTCGTTACAAAACAGCTGTACACTCCAGATATATCCGTTTCTTTATATCAATCTGCGGGTACGTGTGATTAAAGCAAACAGAAATAGGCAACAGGGTGCGTTCATTAAATAAATAATTTAGACAAGGCATGAGTACCGTTCAGAAATTTTTCCTGACGGCAATAAAAATTCCCTGATTTTTGACAATTATTGGCACTTTCCCTGACGCTTCCCTGACGCTGAGAACCCTGTGGGCAGGTTGATGTCTATTTGGGTGCCAAAATGGCACAAATAAAAATTATTGTTATGGCAACCATCATTTTTTATTACCAGGCTACTTTGATAAAAAATATGAAATTTTATTTTTTGTAATGTTTGTAACGTTTTAAAATTAATCCAGTTACCATTTGCCAAAGTTAAAATACAATTTTTTATTCAAAAATTAATAAGGAAGTTAAAGGGTGTTAATAATTTTTTTCTCTTTTTATCCATAACATAAATACATTGAGCGTATATTTTTCCAATATAAATTACTGGGCAGGCACTGTATATTTTTGTAAAAAAAAGTACGCCATCGACATTTCTAAAAATTCCTAGTTTTTGACAAAAAAATATGCTAGTGTCTACTTATACATTTTTTACTAAATGTGTTATATATTCTGCGGTAAATGTATCAAAATTGCCTGTCTATTTTCCCTTTAAAGAATAAATCATTAAACTGGTCACTATAAATTTGCAAATGTAATTTTAGGTTTACAACCAATTCTTCGAAGGTAAAAGCGGAGAAATTCGGTGTCGCGAAGTAAATGGACGTTTTATACTAGAAGGTTCTCTAAGGATTCATTGGGGCATTCACGGTGTCATTCATTTAAAAGAAAATGACGATCAGCGAACCGTAGTTACCGTAAGAAAGCGAAATTCGTACCGTTCTCCTAGTCCAGATTATGACACAGATGATGATATTCAAAACATATCACGTGATACTAGTTACAATGATATTTCTACATGTTCCGATGGTCCTAGTTTAGATATAAGTAAATCAGACACTGGAATAGATAGCGGTACTGACTCTGTGGATATAAGCTTAACTGATAGCTCATCGGTATCTCCACAAAACAACGTTCCGAAAAGTGTAACATTACCGACTAAGCTGGACGTGAAAAATTTAGAATGGGACGAATTAGATGAGCTTTTACAAGTTGAGAGGAAAATGGACGAATCAGAGAAAATGTATCAAACTATGCCAGTGACACTGCCATCACAATCAAGTACTGAAAGTAATAGTGCTTCCACACAAAGTACCAGCAGTGGCTCAAAAACCGAAAGGTATGAAAAAAATTTTACATGATAATAATTTTATACAAAGTTTTTAACAATTTCAAAACCCCATGTGATCTAAATGAAGAACAGTGCAGACAAATATCAGTAGAATGTGTATTATACTTTTCTCTTACAAGGTGCTGTAATATGTTTTAGTTAAAAATACAATGACTTTAAAGTAAAAAATCTTGATTAATATAAAAATCCTAGGAAACACTATTCGCGAAATTCACAAACCACTAGATGGCGCTGTAAAATTCAAGATGTCGGATGTAAGAGTGAACAAGAATTTGTTTACAATTGCCGCTAAAGATTACAAACTTTTTAATTGCCAGGGAGTTTGTGTTTTATGTGACATCTTGAATTTTACCACTAGATGGGGCTAGTGGTTCGTGAATTTCGCAAATTACTCCACCAAATGTCTGTAGTTAAAACTCTCCTAAATAACCTTCACCGAAATGTGAATTGTCAAATGTCAAGCAGAACAATACACGAGAAGGACTTATACTTTTGCATTTGCAACTTTGTGGTAGTAACTTTCCTGTTAATAATAAGAATAGCTTCATATTTTATTGTATACTATATAATAAAACAACAAATTTCAATAAAGAAAACCATGAAATAATCAGTAAATTTCAGAACTAGATGTGACACTATTTAAGGATTTAGTAGGTCATTCAACTTTTCATAATTTTTAGATGGACTGTAAGAACTGATAATTATCTAATCATGAAGGTATTCTGAAAGCTCTGTTTTTAAATTGTAATGTTATGTAAGAAAATTTAATGATAATAATTGTTTCTTAATAGCCTATCTGAGAAATTAAAAAATACTACTGTGACGGAGGATTCCAGTAAAACTCTTGTCGCACCAATTACAAACGGCACTAGCGAAGACAAACTACCACTTCTCACTTCATCGCTGAGCCAGGACGATAGTTGGCTTTTAAACAGTAACCATTTGAATAGGTCTATGTCGGGCCCAGACTGTCTAGGCAGGATCAGGGACCCACAGTCTCCAGAATTCGATAGGGCTAGTATGACCAGTACCGATATTTGCACCATGTCGGAGCAACATGAAGAAGTCGTCTTCCGGAGACCACGCAGAGGCTCGACGACTATAAAACGCAGACCAGGAAAACGGTTGTCCCGTAGCAAAGTTAAAAGGAGGTGTTCTATCAATGGCCATTTCTATGACAGAGAAACTAGTTTCTTCACACCACCTCATGGCAGTCAAATGAGCGTCTGGGTTACATCTCTAGTCAATACGGTGGAGGTCATCAACCTTATATTAGAAAAGTATAAAGTCGAAAGTGATCCGCAAAATTTCGCATTGTTTGTTGTAAGAGATAATGGGGGTAAGTTAATTCAAGTGGTGTTTTGTTTTCATAACAATACTCGCAATTTTAGAACAGAGACGGCTTAAAGAGGATGAATATCCACTATTAACTCGTGTACTCTTGGGCCCCCACGAGGATGTCGCTAAGATGTATTTAATGGACAGCCACAGCACACGGGAAGTAAGCAGTGAGGTAGCGCAGTTTTTAAATTTGTCATTAGCGGAATGCCGTGCAATACTTGGACAGTATTATTCACAGGAAGAGCGAGAAGTTGCTAGGATTAAAGACAAGTAAGAACTTTTTTAAACAATATCGTATATTGTACAGATGGGTTAGTTTTAATACCTTCAGGAATTTGCCTTATATTTCCAGAATGTGTAAAAATGAAAGTCTTATCTTAGTATCTAATTTGTTTAAACGATACAGGGCGATTCGTTCTTTGCGATTCTGTCTGATGTTGAATCACTTATTTATTAATGAATTTTTTTTTATCTTACATCACCCTTATTCGACTGTTTACAGTGCACTAACACTGGTCAGATTAGTTATAGCGTTATTGGTGCAGGTCTCCTTATTTGTAGATTGATTGACGTTTTATTTAAAAATGTCATATTCAAATTAAGAATTAGCAGATGGTGGTGGACTCCGCTGATCAACAGAGTATTTTTGCTGCACGTTATCACCAAATAAAGAAAATATTCAAAGATATATAGCATTATCTTTGATAATATATGAATGAGTTTATATGTAAATAAGATTGTGCCTTCAAGAGGTCATGTACAGTCGCCATAACAGATTTGTGAATAACTGTTTTTGCGTAGGCACATGAATGACTCACAAGTGGTTAAGCCATCATAAATTAAAAAAAAACATGATACTGATTCGGAGTAGAAACCTTTATATTACGGCATTATGTATTAATAATATTGTATTGTCAGTGCGTTGTGACATAAAACTGTTGATCCAGTGCCTTGACTATAGCTACTAAGCTACTTGGAGACAATTTTTACCACTGCTTAGAAGCATGCTTATTATTAACTCGTGAATATAAGTTCAAGTAATTTTTGCGAAATTAGATAATTTATAAAGTGTGTTCCGCATAAGAAACAACAGAGCAGGTGCATGTAGTGGATCCCAAAATATTGCAATTTCTCCAAGCATACCGATATACAAAGTTGCACATAGGCAGAGTTACAGGCCTTCAAATTGGGGCCAAATATTTTGAAAAAAATTAATATGCCTAAATTACTTTAACTTGGAATAACCAAATTTGGTACATGATTTAGGTTTATTATTGGTATTCTTTGACAAACATTGCATTCTTTTCAATTGCTTAGGCAGTTTAGAGAAGCTCAGAGGTTTTCCCCTTTCCCTTTGAGCACTACCATCTTAGCAGAGGCTTGACGGGTGTTGACAATACAAAATATGTATTAGTGGGGTTAGGTTAGAAATAAAATTAGAAAAAGGGCAATCTGTGACTATATACAATTTAATTGTGAGTAGTAATGACTATATTATATCAAAACCAATGATTATATTATATTAAAAATAATGATTATATTAAAAAATATTTTAGGTTAAGTAAATAAACTGACAGGCTATCCCCTATCTGATATTTTCAAGAGCGGCTTGACGCCCTGGAGTGTGATGATCTTGAAAAGAAAACGTAGTATAAGTTCAAATAAACTGAAACACAGAAACAGTAGCAGAAATAAAATAGTTTTATTACTTTCAAATTTTAAAGACAAAGCCTACTACTGACTTTTTGAGGTTTTCTAATAAACACTATTAAAATTTTGTTTTAATTAATGCATTTTTTCTTGAAAACCTTAGTTTTTTAAAATTTAACAAAAGTAAAAAAAGTTTTTTAAATTAAATTCTGCAAGGAATATTATCATTCTTTTTACATTTGATCAATAGAAAATACAGTTTGCTATAATTTTAGGAGTAACTCATCCTCAATGAACATCTTGTAGTGTTTCAATTTACTTGTACTCATAGCCAAAGAAGACTAATAATAAACCTAAATCATGTACCAAATTTGGTTATTCCAAGTCAAAGTAATTCAGAGATATTCATTTTTTTTTAGAACATTTTGCCCCACTTTGAAAGCCTGTAACTCCGCCTATGTGCAATTTTGTACATAGGTATGCTTGGAGAAATTGCAATATTTTGGGATCCCCTACATGCATCTGCTCTGTGTCGGTTTGTTGGAACACCCTGTATATGGTTAAGTATTATTAACTATGGTAATGGCTAGAAAGAAGGTGTAAATTGTAGATTTCATATTTTTTATCGTAAAGAAATATTTTTATTTTGTAAATGTAATACTATTACATATTATAATAATACACTAATGTAATACAGGGTGTCTCTTTTTTTCATTCTTAACTGACAAAGTAATGGAACTCTTGTCAATATTTTGCTGGCACTCTGTTTTTGTGAGATTGGACGTTCAACTTCAGAAAAATATATTTTGTTTCTTTATCATCTTCTACAGAATTAAATATTTTTTGTTTAAAGTTGGAACACAATAATCATTAGGGCTGTCAAACCTGGAACCCAAAAATTGGGGATCCCGGGATTCTACAAATTTTCAACCCTAAATATCCCGGGATGCCAGCCGTAATGTGAAATGCGAGGCCACAGAATAATTACTACACAGATATTATATTTAATTTAGTGATCAGGTATAAAAAATTAAACATTGATCACATTTTACAAAGTAATAACTGTTTTGCAGTCTAAATAGATATTTTTAATATGGCTTCGTTCGGTACATAAAAGCAAGGTCTGAAAGATTCTATTCTATTTTATAGCCATTTCAGTCAAGTTCAAGTACAAATAAAAATGTTTCGTTATTTTCTATTTTAACCAAAGAAACGAAATTATATAAAAATGGTGTATCCCACGATTTTTTATTTTCAATTTCACCTACAAGTCATTCGAGTTTGAATCTGAATGTGCAGAATTAAGTAGTTTTTCTTACATTTTTTTTTTAGTTTTTCCAAAATATGAATAAAAATAAAATTTATATATATACTCGCGTCAAGAATTCAGACGTCTTACGTGTCACGGCTGACGTTACACATTTGTTTTTATTGTCAACGTAATTTTCGATATTTGGTCGCGTTAAAAACAATCATTTTTTGCAATTTAGTGCAATATATAATGCAAACTTTTAGTGTAGTATATAATTTTATTACTATCACTTGCAGTTTCTTAAATATTTTGATAAAAATATAGCAAATTATTCATTTGTTCATATAACGTAAGTCGTCTGAATTCTTGTCGCGAGTATATGATTGTATTCATTATCATCATATTTATTATGTTTTTTTTTTACATTTATCATCCTGTTCTTTTTAAGTAAATAAAACTTAAAATAATATTAATTTTTCACAATATATCGACATTGTCGACAGTAATTAATTCTGGTATCAACCCCGGGATTCGGGATTATAAATTTCTAATCCAGAAATCCCAGGATCGAAATTTTTTCCAGGATTGACAACCCTAGCAATCATAAAAAATTGATTCAATATAAAAAGTGACTGTAAAAGTGCCCATTCAATGGCGAAATAGCGCCAATTGTTCTCACTTTGCGAGCGCGTACTGAAAAAATGGCAATTTATCCTTGCGCCCATTTTTCAGGTCGCAATAGTGTTAATGAACCTTAAAAGTGATTTAAGCATTTTTTTCATTCTAAACGAATTTTACAACAATAAATAATGATTATCTATTTTAAGCTATTTAAAGGCAGTTTATATAGATTTAGGGGTGCAATTAATATTTCCCCACTTACTTAATGTACTCTAGTATCAGTTTTTGCATTTTTTGACAGTAATCTATAATTTTTTTCTAGCGATAGGCGTTCCCTTGAACATTTAAGCATTATCTATTTTTGATGTCGAAGTAAGCTCACCATTAGCTTTTGATAGTCGTTTTTTTAATTTTTAGGGGTGGAATGGACATTTTTACAGTTATTTATCACTTTTTATATTGACATACTGTCTGTTCAAATCATTTTCAAGCATTTTTTTCATTTTACACGAATTTTATAACAATAATTAATGATTATCCATTTATAGCTATTTAAGGGTAGTTTATATAGGTTTAGGGGTAGTAGCGACATTTCCCCAGCTATCTGACGTATTTCTGGGCCATTTCTAATGTTAATTAACAATAATCAATAGATTTTTTTATGATTTATGCGTTCCCCCGGATAAGCCAAAAATCGGCTATTTTTAACATTGTTCTTTGTAGTCCATTTTTCGAAAAAAATTCTCTAGATGTATGATTTTGTAGTTAGGATTATCCGATGGAGATTTAGAAATTTGCAATAAATTGTCAGACAAATAACACAACAGTTTGTAAACATTTGGTGTAAATAATGCTCCTCAAACTGTTGTTCACTTCTGCCACTAGTTTCCAAAAATAGTATTGATCCATATGATATCCAGTTGGCCATATCCATATGACATCCACCATGTCCGTATTACTAGATAACTGTAACAGTAGATTTCTTTTGTGCATTTAATTTGACAATGTGTTTACACTATATAATGAAAGCTTCAAACTAACAAAAAATTACCTACTATAAATTACAAAAATGTGCAATTAGTTTTTTGTATTTACAAAAAATTGTACCTAATGATAAGATTATCATTACTGATTTCCATGTTAAATTAGAAAAAAATTGTTTGTTTAAAAATTTTTAGTATGTCTGCTAATAATTTGATTATTTCAACTGCAGCAGCCTGTCTGGAGAATACATTTAATAATAATAATAATAATAGTAATAAAATGTCTTTATTACAAAAGAAGAAAAGATACAACAAAAATAATATGGATGTCGAGGTTAACAAAATATATACTATTTCACTATTTATATTAAATAATCGGGCACAGACAGACATTTGTTAGGGCGTTTTGCAAATATTTTTTTAAATTATTCCATAATTTTCATCATAAAATGTGTTGGCAACACTTGTCTGAATAGAACCTGAACTCCCCTGTATTGTAATAAATAACTTTTTTTTCAGGTACAGTGAATTGAAGGTAAGACTCACTCATAGGATGATGCAACTAAATATTGGTTAATTATCGTAAAAATCTCGAAATAACTTTCTGTTTATCTCTTCCTTTATTAATTTTTAATTGCATCACTAAATAATTACCGCTATTTTAATATGTTTTGTTAATTATTTAAAGCGTGTTTTAATCTATATATTTTTTCACTTTTTTTAATGTTTGCTATTAGTTGTTTTTTAAGCCGTATATAATACGAACATTTTAATTATTTTACTAATATTATTGTAGCAGATTTGTATATTTAAATATTAAATTATGTAAAAAATAAAAAATATATCAATATTAACACTAAATAATGTTTTTGGAAGACTGTTCTTCGTTAATTCTATATTATTTAATAAACACTTATTTGTAATTATTGGACAATTTTATTTCCTAACACACTACCTAGTTTATTATAATGCACTGTTTTAGACAAATCTAAATAAATACAGTATTTTGGGACAACTTTTAATAAAAACATAAAAATTTAAATTAAACATTTTAATTCATGTGCCTTCTTAATTTTGCGGACTACAAGAAATCTTATGCGAGGTTAGATAAGTGTGTGTTCTTTTTAATTATGTATTTTTATATTGATGTTAATGAATATTTAGCGTCAGTGGTGATATTTCTCTATCTTTAATTATGTTATTAAAAAAAATGTGCTACAATTTAATTTATGTAAATTCCTCAATTTTTTTAAGTAAAAATATAAAACAAATTTTACATTTGGTTCATTTTTGCATAGCTGAATGAAAATTTTTTTTTTTATAAATAAAATAACTTTAAATATTTTTATTTATCTATATCACTAAAGTACATAATTTATATCATATACAGGGTGATTCATTTAAAACTCCTCAGGCAAATTACAGAGGAACTAAAAAAGATAGTGGTGGTCTGTAAACGCCAGCCTTTAGGAGTGATTAATAATAATAAATAATAACAAAAGGACAGTGCATCAACAAAGTTGATTTACAACACCTGAGGCATAAAGAGTAGAATAAATACAAATAAATACAGTAAACAGAACAATCAATGAGACAAAATGTAAACAGAAGAAAAAACAATTAAAATCTACATACATCAAGCAATACCAAATCAGAGAAAAGTATATTATTTTTTATCATATGTTTAATTGCTGACACTGACAAATTGTGATACTGGACTGGTAAATTATTAATAACATAAGAAGCCAAATATGAAAAAGAATTTTTAAATTTTTCAGTTTTATGAAAAGGAATACACGCGTTGCTACTCAGTAATCTCAAATTTTTAGTGTGAGGTTCAGATCTCCATTTTATTTTATCACGTAACTATGTAGGTCTGTTATTTTTTAAAATATTAAGTAGAAAACTGGCAAAGTGAATAAGTCTCCTCTCAGACATACTCAACAAATTGAAAGATTGCAAATATGGAGTTATGTGACTAAACTGAGGGACAGTTGTAATAAAACGAACACAATAATTCTGTATTTTTTGCAGTCAGTGTTCATCGTCTTGAGAAAGGCAGGGGCCATATACAATATCAGCGTAATTCAAATGAGATAGAACTAAAGATTCGGAAAGTAAAATTTTAGTCTGAGAAAATAGATACTTTTTAAAGCATCGCAACTGTTTTAAGGAATCAAAAGTTAAGCCAAGATTTTTAACAACATTAGCTGAAGAAATATTTTCATTATTAATTAAAACGGGAAAATTATTCAAACCTCGCAAATGAGTTGATGTTACATAGAATGTTTTGACTTTTATTCGACAAGTCTGCTGTGAAAATTTTAAACAAAAGTGGTCCTAATATAGATCCCTGAGGAACACCAGAACCAAATAGTTTATAATGTGAAGTATCGAGGAAAGAGTATTTAACTTAGTATATTGTTCTGCCATGTAAATAATTGCAAAACCAGCATAATATATATTACTAGATATACTGTAATAATGAAGTTTAGTTATGAGGCAATTGATGTCAATTGAGTCAAAGGACTTAGTCATGTCTAGTAAAGTGAGAGATGAAATCTGGGAAATGTCAATAGCTGTCAAAATATCATCAGTTATACTAGCCAATAATGTTGAAGAACTAACCCCTTTCTGAAAACCTGACTGACTTACAGGAGTTATTATATTATTTTTATTAGTGGCTTCAATTTTCTATGAAGACAATACCTGAAAGTTCAGACGTTGAAGTCGTGAGTACCTAATTTTTATTTTTGTTGGTGGGAACTCTTTTAGTGCTATATACAGGGGCTCCCGTAGTTAGGAGGCAATATTTGTCCAGGGTGTTCTATATTGAAAAATTTTACTTTTTTTTCATATAAACATGAGTCCAAAAATTCCTCCTAAGGAAGTTCTACTTAAAGGACCACTCTGATATTTTCTAAATAACTCCGAAACCAATTGAGATAAATATATGAAATTTGATAACTGACTTTTTGACTAAAAAAATATGATTTTCAGAGTTTTTTAATAAATAGAGGTACTCTTGGTTCATACTGACAGAATGCTCCATTTCTGAGTAAAATCGATTTAAAAGTAATGTTACATGCTTTAATAACGCGGAATCGAAACTAAATATTTTATGCTATAGCAGGTCGTGAAAAACAAAAATGCGTTTGGCGTCATTTGCATTGACAGTTCAGATATTGACTTTTTGTGATTCGGTCAAAAATGCAACATTGACCAATGTAGAGCTAGCACATATTATTTGCATTTATATGTGCAATATGAATGTGTTAGGTGCGGTACAAGAATATCATAGACAATTTCCTTTTTCATGTTTCTCAGTCTAAAGTCAAAAAAAATCAATACACAAAAAAGTTATGTTATTTTGAAGGGAACATGTAGAGTGAAATTTGACCAGATTTATCATTAACACCCTGTATAAAAATATTTTTTTTAGTAAATGTGCAATTGCATATAGTACTAGAACTCTAATGATTTTTTTTCTATCACGCACTCCAACTGATATACAGGGTGTTAAATTATAACAATAACTGTTTCCAGCAATACCTTTGAACTTGTTCAATAAATTAAATTACGAGTAATTTGCTGAGACATGATTAAAGTCTTGTGACATTTTTGTTGTGATCAAAACACCGAGGAAATCCATCTCATGTTCTGAAAATTATCTCTTGATAACTTTTGTGCCCTTAATATATCTATATAGTAGATTGAAAATGATTTTCTTATTCAGAAAAAAATTCAGAGGGGGCAACAAAAATAACGCGTAGGTAGTTTTTTCAAAATTTAAATGAAATAAATAAATTTAAAACAAGAAACTTTGGTAAAATCTCTGGTGCTATAACAGATGACTGATAAATAAAATAAAATAGAATATTACATATGCAAACGTGGTCAAATAGTATGTTTTCAATAATTTTTAATTATTCAGACAAACCAGATGGGCAGGATGAAATTACTCAAAAGATACTTAGATAGGTAGGTACTATAAAAAATTTCAAATCTCTGTCATAATAGCTTTGTTCGTACAATACTCAATTTAGTTTTCAATTGTCCGGAGCGTGCGCATTCCAATTAAAACAATGGATTTTTAACCTTATGGAGATTATAAATAAACCGCGTGCGTCGGACGATTTGAAACGGTTCCCAACTGCTATGCGAGTAGAGCTTATATAATCGATATTCAGTAAAATTTGGAACAAACTACGGCAATGAAACAGCATCTTTTTGTTCAAAATAGATCTCTGAATAAGTTTAAATTCTGAAAATATTAAGGATGCAAAAATGTTCAACAGTAGGTACACATTGAAGTACACTCGCAGCTAAATGAAGGATTCCAGTCCAAATCAGTATCATATTTTGTTTAAATTATGACGGCCTAACCACTTAATTCCCCGTTACATATGTACACCAATTACTGACACGACTTAAGCATTGATGCCGTTCAAAATTCCTATTAAAAGTAGTAGGTATATACGTATTAAACTGAAAACCTTTATGTTATAATACATGCATTAAACATATACATTTAAAGGACTTAAAACAAGTTAAAAACAATGATATAGAAAATTATTTTGTGTAAATACATTTTGTAGGAATAAGTGAGAACTCCAAATAGGTGAAACTCTCACAAAATTGTAATCACACCCTAAAGAGTTTAACCAATGGTTGTTTAATTTACCCACCTGAGATATCACTATCTTAATTATTTGGTATAGTGGTTGAAGTAGCGTTTGCATTTATATTTCACCCGTTCACTGATTAATTAAATGATATTAACTGGTATATCAGGTAAATAAAACATTGTCATATAAACAAGGCTAAAGAAATAGTATTATTAAAGAAGGTTGAATTGAATTATTATAATTAAATATGTTGCCAAAAACGAAAACGCTGACGCTAACAGAATCTGATTCACGGTAAAGAAGCCAGCTGCTGACATCTTAGGCGCAAGCTGTTCCACTTGTTGGGCCAGTTCAAAAAGTTCATCTCTCAACATAGACTTTTCCAAAACTCCTAACTTCAAGTAGCAGGTAGCTGTGATTCTCTTGCCGCTTTTCTCAAGCCCATCACATGATAAGACAATTGCAGTGCTAGTTATCTATATGAACATAATTATATTAGTATACAGAGTATCCCAAAATTAATGGACAGTGGACACAAGGCAACTGCCAATGTTGGACAAATATAGTAATTTTTTTTGGTTTCATCTTCAAGAAAAAAAAAACTGAAATATTATTTTTGTAGTGCAAACTGGTAGAAATATAGATTTATCTGCTTTTCAGGGCCGTAGCTAGCCAGCTTTGTAAGAGGAGAGGCTCTAAAATAATTGTTGCCTTCATACAAAGTGACTTCCAAACAAAAAAGTATACACTCAATATACAGCTATTATATTTTTCTTCAAGAGAGGACTGAGCCCCCCTGGCTACGACCTTAATTGCTGCTTTCCCCTTTACTTTTCTAATGGTATATTAACATGTTTTTATTTTAAATTTTAGGTTTAGCATAGTGAAATGTTGAAGTATACAGGGTGTCCGGAAATGATGAGCAAAAAATTCAGGGAATAATTCTAGACCGAAAATAAATGCTACCTCTTTCTATAACATTTTTTCCAAAACTGATTATTAACGGAGTTACAGGGTGTTAAACTTAAAATTTTATTTTCGTTATTTGTAAATAACTTCTTAAGATATCCAAATATTTACATAAAATTTGTAAATCGGGTGTTTTTGCCGACGGGAAATTCAAATATGTTTCTAATTTTGACGTCACTAGTAGAGGGCGCCACTTATGGTACATCATGTTTCTTTTAAATGACAGAACTTTTTTGATGCTTAGTGTATCCATCTGACTATTGAAAAAATCGATTCTCCTACCTGTTATATCTGAAAATGGTATAGATAGATAGATATACCTTTATTTGTTCTTCTTCCTTTTATACAAAAATATGAAAAAAAAAAAACAAATAACCCTATAGGGTGTAGAACATGTCATATCATACTTAAAAATAGGAAATAGTGAATGAACAACCCTAAAATATACCAAAAAAATTACAGGAAGTTATCTATAAGATAAAATATAAACAAGTCATCTATAAGATACCTTATTGAAGTCGTTAGGAGTAACAGTTTTCGAAATAATCTTATTTGTAATATTCAGTGCACCGATTGAAAACTGTTATCGTTTCAGTTAAAGTGCCTTTTCTACTGAAAATACAGCAAAATGTTACTTGAAAAAGTTGTTCAGAACGGTGAATTATGGAGATGTGCAAAATTTAAAAAAAATCGGCCTGCTTTGATAAAATCTTTGTGCTTTGTTGAAAAATGGTTTCATCAAGCCTCGCCGATCTGCAGTGATGCATTGCGCAACCTAGATGCGTTAAATGCAACGAAAAGCACCATTCGGCGGATTGCAAAAAGGCGCATGAAATCCTGCAAAATACGCTAACTGTGACGGCCTCCACTCCGCAAGCTACAGGGGATGCCCCAACGCACCTAAGAAAGGAGCAGCAAAAAAACGGCGGACAAGACAGTCAAGCCTAGACCTGCAAATGAACAGGCCCCCAGCCCCCGAAGGTGTCTGCGGCTGGAAGCTATGCCGAGGCCGCGAGGTCTAGGCCGACTGCCGACGCGGCAGCTAAAGAGGCCAAGAAGCCACCAACCAAGGGAGTGCTGACTTTGTCAGCATGCTGGCAAGAATGGAGGAAATCCACTCAACTATGATGGAATTCTTTAAAAAGGTGTCATCCTGTTCACAGGTTTAATGGCCCTCCCAAGTGTGCAGTCCTTGAGAGTCCTCCTGAAATATCGACGGATTCCGGAGTAGGAAGAACGACCTCCTTAAGCTCTTACCACGCCTAGATGTAGACGTGGCCGCCATCCAAGAGACCAAGTTAGCGGATGCGCAAGCCGCGAGAGGAGGCCCTGCTGGTTAAAAGAGATATAGAACACCATATGTTGCAGGTTCCGAAGTTGGAAAGCATGGAAGCCGTGGCAGTCTCCATTCGCACCCGTAACCACGGGGACATTGCCGGGGTGTCCTGTTACCAGTCTACGTCTCGCCCGCTCTTATTGGACTATGACCTGCAGGCAGTGTTGGGGACCTGAGCGCAGACGGTAGCCATCGGGGAGTCGAATAGCACGACCACCACCACGCGTACAGTGCTTCTGCGATACCTGCGGAACCACGACGACCTATTCGGGTTAGACCCGATGAACCCGCCTTTCATGGAGAGATTGGCAGACCGGACGTGTTGGATATCCCCTTACTCAGGGCAATGCCGATGGCTACTGAACTGACGACGCACTACGAGGGGTCCACAAACCACTCGCCCATCCTGCTTGAATTAGGGCAGGAGCGTCGCGACGAGGAAATCGTCGTTAGGAGGTAGACCGATTGGGAGCAGTTCCACACAGAAATGCAATGAATTTCCAACCCATTCCTACCATCCAGGACGAAGTGGACCTCGGCGGCTGTTGTGAGCCTTGAGACGGATATTCACACCGCCCTGGGAGCTAGTACTACCGAGAGGACGGAAAGCAGACAAGCGAACTATGCAGGTGAGTTACCTCTTATGTTGCAGGAGCTAATCAAGGCGAAACAACGTGCCACGAGGACGGCTCATCCGAGAGATAAGCAGGCCGCCAACCAACTTAATCGACGAGTTAAAGCCGCCCTCGACGAACTCTATCAAAAACAGTGGCAGCGTCACCTGGTGTTACTGAACTCGGAAGATCGCAATCTGTGAAAAATGCAGAAGGCGCTGAGAGCACCCCGACGTCAAATGCCTCCGATTCACGGAGAGAATGGGATCGTCTATACAAGGTATGAAAAGGCCGAGGCTTTTGCCGACAACCTTGAATTACAGTGTAGGGAAAACTTTCTCGACGAACGAGGATGAGGACCACACTGACGCGGTGAAACGCCGAACGCGGCGCCTAGAACGTCTACGTACCCGATGCTGACGACATCAGACCTGCGATCCCGGAGGAAGTGAAGGAAATTCTGCGTCGTCTAAACGTCTCACAAAGCGCCTGGTTGCGACGGGTTAGGGAAGAGGATTCTCAGGAAACTCCCCCACAAAGGAGTTATGGCCCTGCTCAACATCTGCAACGCCGTCCTGAGATAACGCAATTTTCCGACCAGATCGGAGAAAGCCGACGTGATCTTCATCCCTAAGCCAGGTAAGAACTTAACGTTCCCCTCTAGTTACAGGCCCATCAGTCTCCTGCCCATGATGAGTAAAGTAGCTGAGAAGTTAATCCTGGTAGAACCACAGTTTATTATAGAGTTCGTCGAGTGAAGGTTCCAGAGGGTGTGGCTAAATCGCGGCTAAATGCGCAATGAACACCAATGAAATTCATATGTACACGACGAAGTGGGAGAAATTCTATTTTTTGACAAATCACCGTGCCCCTTGAGCGCGCGAATGTGCGCGGCTAAATGCGCAGTCATTTTTTGGTCATCTAAAAGAACGAAATCTAGGACCTCGACATCAAAGGAGCCGACGTGAAGACGCCGGACTGTATAATAGACTGTGGTAGAACTGCAAGTCCTTCCGGACGAGCAGTTCGCGTTTCGCCGCGGCCACTCGACGGAGCAGCAGATTCTGAGGTTAGTTGAACTTGTTTCCGCAGGTTTCAACGCCAGAGAATAGACCGGAGCAGTCTTCTTGTACGTCTCTAATGGCGTTGATAAATATGATAAAAAAATAGAACTCAGTATTGAACCTTGTGGTACTCCAAACACTTGACGTCTGACTTAAACCTATTAATTTGGACATATTGCAGCCTGTTGGAAAAGTAAAATATAAACAGATGGAAAAGCGAGTGAGATAAACCGTAGGATTCAAGTTTTTTGAGGAGAATTTTATGGTTAATTCTATCAAAAGTCCTACAGAAGTCGATGTAGATGACATCTACCCGACTTTTCATATCAAGGTCCTCAGAGCTGTATTGTCTTACAAACGAAATTCGATACTGTGGGGCGACCTACAATAAAACCATGTTGTGGTTGAGAAATGATGTTTTGAAAATGATGAGTAATGTACTTATGCAATATTGAATGAACATATTTGCAAAAATTGAAAAGTATATCTATTGGGCTAAAGTGTCCGACGTGATGTATGTCCCCTTTTTTAAAAATAGGGCAAATTCATGATTTTTCCAAACAATAGGAAAATATGAAGTTTTCAGTATCAAATTGAACAAATATGTAAAGGCCTACTGAACACAGCCGAGCAGTCTCGGACTAATAAAGCCGAAATATCAGGTCGGGGTCAGCTGTTATTTTAGGTTTAAGTTTCTTTGCGGCTGATAATATTTCCTCTTCAGTGACATGAACTAGTGTTAGTGGTAGGCAATTCTGAGATTCAGGCTGAAGAAAGAGGTCTGGGGTATCAGGAGTGGTAAATGACTGAGAAGAATTTAGCAAACGTGTTATAATGTCTATAGGTGACTCAACATAAAATCATCGTCATACATCATTGTGCTGTTGTATTTGTTATTTCATTAAAGAATACATAATAAAACAAAAATAATTATACAAACAAAAACGTTTTTTATACCTCTTGTAATAAATCAGTGATGAAGTTGCATACGAAATATTTTATGATGCGGCCCAGAACCACAATTTTATTACAGCGACCCTTGGGTCATTCGAAGTTGGACAGCTCTGATACTGTATACACATATACCTACACCTGTTTTATAGTATACTTACAGTAAATAAAAATGGAGTGATCAAAAACGTAAAAGGCATTTCCAATTTGTTGTCAAAATCTTTGAATTTAGCCAAGTATAGACTGAAACCATGTAGAATTGTCACCACTGAACATTCCAAAATGAAGAAAATCTTCCATCCAAATATAACGTTTAGTTCTCCAACAACTTCATGCATTATTTGATATATCGATAATATATTTCTCAATTTTAAAATTTTTTCATTCTGATTCCTCAAAATTAAATTATTATCTTTCATTGCCAATTTTATCAACTTCTGCAAGTAGATGTATCTTCTTCGCAACATGTAGTTAAATGAACAAATAAGAAACGTGTCAAAAAGTTGAAAGTATACTTCAATTTTCAACATTATATACGCAATAATATGTAGCTGATTTTGGAAATTCGAAAGTGCTATTTCAACCAAATTCACTACTAGATAAATTACATGGAAAACTACTGATCCTACATTAAAGAAAATTGTCACTTTACTGATATCAATATGTTCTTGAGGGAGTTTCTTCTCAATTAAATTTATATTTTCAAAGAGTTTCTTCCATTTCATGCATCCAAAATAAGTTCCAAGTAAACTGATAATAACATAAATTATATTTGAAAAATACCATACCGTACTTAGGAAATTTTCGGGTATCATATTAGCACCATGGATACACATCGTTGCATTGGGTTTTCCAATAATGGTGATTATTGTCATTATTACTATGAATAGGGTTAGCAACAGTACCATGTACCACCTTGAAATGTGTTTATATTGCGAGTTAAGAGTCATTGGTGTTAAACCGACAAACTTTCCTATATTGCAATAATTATATATTATTGAAATATCTTTTCTTGAATTCATTTCAAATATGACGACTAATGCCACTGAAAATATGTTACCTTTTGGAGCAAGAGCAGGAAATGCAGTAGAAAATATCGATAATGTACCTGTAACCAAATCCATTAATTTTTTACATTTACGATGTTATTTTATCTTCGGGGAAAAACTTAGTAGGTCACTATAAACATCTATGTATGTAAATTACGAATCACTCATATAATTTCAATTAAAAACATTATATAATTCATATTTGTTCAGCCTGTCCTATAAAATGTTCATTATTCATGTGTTTTCTCAATAATAATATTAATATTCATTATTCACTAGTGAATATAATTAAATCATTATTCAGTGGTTTCAAATCTGCAATTTAACAGGCTGCGACAAGTTCTTTCGTCTATGTACTTTAAACTTAAATCAGAGTATCTGGTTGGTCGAATTTAACAATTTAAAACGGATATTTAAACTCAACCAATCAATTGCTCTGATTTCAGATTCCGAAAATTATTATTGAAAGGGGAACAATAGGTATAACTTACACAGATCCCTGATCAGAAATACGATAAATTATAAATAAAGTATATTATAATTATTTATTATTATAGTATCGCTATCATTTTCTATCTTTTATGGCATATTTCTTCCCAACTAGCAATTTTGTATTTTATAACAGCTACAAAAACGTTACCTAATATTCTTATTTTATGTGTTTTAGTACTCTTCGTGAAAGTATTTTTTTATTGTAATTTGTATGGCCCATATCTAGTGAATTTTACATACGCCGCGTATTGTGTGATTATTTACAATATTATCATAATTAAAAATTTTTGAAACTGCAATATTAAGAAACCGACTAAATTTGTGATATTTTTTATTGTTATACTTCACAATGATTTTCAGTGTTGTGTCAAAATGGATGTCGCTTATAAAATATATAATTAGGTTGTAAAAACCAGCATTAAATAATTAAGCTCATAGGATATCACATACATATACAGGGTGATTCAGAAATTATCTAAAAAAAATGGGAATAGATGCATCATGAAAAATGAAATCAATATCATATAAAAAATTGTAAAATCCTTATGGTAAAAATTATTATTAATATTGAAGTTTTAGTAGTTTCAACCTTTACGTCGCTGGGCTACCTGTAGTGTCTAGCCAGACGATTCCAAATATTACTTATCGTATTAACTTTTTTGTGATGTAAATATATACATTAGTTTTTCAAATATCAAAATTGCCTTACGTATAGCAACTCGCAGTTGATGGGTATTGTTTCAATTTATGGTGAAGTGAAAATGCTTTAGCAGAACGATATTCCGGTAAACATGTGCCAAATGTAGCTACTTTTGCAACAGTGTGCAGTGAGTGGAAGTGTAGTGCAATAGCAGGCGTGACGCAGGAAATTTGTAACACAATCGGGGAAGAAATGGAGGTCCAGGGCGTCTACGTCATATTGCAGCATTGTGGCGTGTCATACACGAGGTTCAATTATATCCGTACCATGTACCGCGTGTCCAAGCATCCAGGTGATTGGATGAGGAGGACCGGTACCATGGCCGCTACGATCTCCTGACTAAATTATTATTTTTGTGGGGATATTTTAAAAATGAAGTATATTGCACCGAAGTGAACACTATTGATGATTTACGATAACGTATCATAGCTGCTGCCAATAACTTACAAGTTCAAAACGAACAAGAAGCAGAAACATTTGTGTTAGTTTATAGAAACTGGTTAAGACGGGCCCAAAATTTTGTTGCAACATCAGGTATATCAAACTATTTTACTAATTAAAACGACAAATCAATTACATTAATAATTAATAACAGTAGCGGCGAAAGCAGTTGAATTTGCTGCATTAAAATAGGTGTTGTAAAGCGTAATTTATTTTTTTCTTTGGGTAATTTTTTTTTGTCCGTCGCCGATAATACGCCTTATCAGGTTTAACAGTGGACCAGTTTCCAGTGCCGTGCGGAAGTGTATTTTTAAATCATTTTTAAACTGGTCTTTCTGATTTTATTTTTACAAAATTGTATTTGTAAGAGTCCCCTGTACTTTCAAACATATTTTTTAGTGTGCTAAATCACCCTGTATGTTTAAAGTAACTGCACACTAATTCTGCACAATGTTATTTTTCTATATACACAGGGTGAATATTACAAGCAAAAAATATATATCTAGAAATAACAGTATACATAGGCACCTTTTAGAAATGTCAATATTATTGGAGTTTTTTATATGAATTAATTTGTTCCTTAATTCGACCACATTGGTGTACTATGCGAGAGACAGTCCAACCTACTGACTACGCAATTGTATATTAATTTTTATATTCCAAGTCAAGTCAACGCCGAACGTTTGGGAGGTATTAGTAACTACTTTTAGATCTGTCGAACAAAGGTCTTCGCACGTTTCTTATGGGAAATGGCTTCTTATGGTCAATTTTAATGAAACTTTGCATATTAACAGTTCTCAACACGCTGATTAAAAGTTACAGGGCACAAAACCCAAAAACATGCCCTGTACCTGTAATTGCGGGTATGGGATATTGTGCCTATTGTAACTTTTGATCAGCTTGTTCAGAACTATCAATATGCAAAGTTTAAAAAAAAATGACCGAAACCCATTTCCCATAAGAAACGTGCGGGGTCCTTACTATATGTGAATAGTTTTTAGTATTATTTATTTATAAGCACAACAAAAATGTTTGTCCTTAGTAATCATAAAAAACATATAGAAGATGTCTGCTTTGTGCTATGAAGAAGATATCTAACTGTAAAGTCCTTGAATAGCAATATAAACCTGGAAACCATTTCATTTAAGGAAAAATGGATACCCTAAATTTGTTAAATCAACCACTAAAAACTGACCTAACAGTAGAAAATCTAACAAAAATATATCTATAGGTCTATCCTATAAAACGTGTTTTAATTGTAAAACAATAATTTAAGGGCGTCCTGCTCTGAGGAAGAAAATAATGGTCACGTTAGTTATATGAGAGAAATTATGATTATAAAATGTGTACAACTGCACTAAAATCTGATGCTTATTCGATTTAATTTCATGGTTTTTTTTCGTCCAATGATCTGTGATTGCATGTTTGGAATATTCCGGGCAAAATTTGATAGCACTTGTATCGAGCTTGCGTTGTAAAGGTAGGCATCCATTAGGTGCGTCGGGTCGGGGCGGATCGCATCGCAAAAATCCGCTTACCATACTTTCAAATAGAGGTGCGTCCACTCAAGGCCCGTCTCGTGCGAGATGGACGCACTTACGATATTTGATATTCGATAAATATTGTTGCGAAATTATTGATATATCGAAAACATCTTGAATATCGAACGTTTCGATACGAGAAATACCGAATTAAAATGTATTCTTTTTAAATTTTCAAGCTTACTTGATTTTTGGCCGTTCATGTAAAATTCCAATAGAAAACCGATTGCCTAAATTTACTATTTATCATTGTCCTATTTGGCAGTGCCTCTTGATTATCTTTGCCGTTTTCTTTTATTCGTAGATTATGATTTGAGATCTGAGTAGTTCAAGAATTTTTATATGGCGATATGTCGATATTTTTGAGGTCGATATATAGAAGTATCGATACTAGATCGTTTGATACGTTCGAGGAACATCCCTAGTTTGAAAGTATAGTAAACGGATTTTTGTGATGCAATGCGTCCCGACCCGCCTAGTGGACGCCTACCGCCTACCTTTAGTGCGTACTACACATATTTTTAGAGGTGTTGGTGGCCTAAATGATTTGGGATCGACGACTATCCCTCTTTGTCGTGCCTCATCGCTGTAGACCTGGACAGCCTCGTGAAGGTGGGCCCCATCCATCGTCTACCCCGACCACAAACGTGGCCGGTGTAAGCGCTTTGTGGGACCTCCTCTTGACATGACCCCCACCAGCAGAGGGGCCTCTTCTGGCGCTCCTCTGTCATCAGGTTTCTTTTGTGTTTGTCAGCTCACGTCAGGTACATATAGTCAAAGGTTTGTCGGAGGAGGGGGTTGTCGTGCGTCGCGGTCGCGTTAAATCGTTTATGTGCTCTGTCTCGTATTGTCTGTGTCATGTTTGTGGATTTTAGGTCTCGTAAGATGTGTTTCATAAGTATCAGGGCGTAGCGGTGGCTATGATGTTCACAGATCATTGGGCTATGTTTTCCACAACCTATAATGACTTGATGTGGCTCTTGGCCGCATGACCCCACGCCGTGGAGGCATAGGTTAACTGCGCTTGAAGTATCAAGCTGTTCATAGCGCACGTATGTAAATCGAAATCGTCATTAGCTTTGTGATCGGTAGAAGTGTGTTTTCACGAGTTGATTCGGGTCGAACGACTTGGTACTTCGAACAAAAAAAATTGTGTTCACGTTTCAACTACGATCGAAAGATAGTCGAAAAGATGGCGACGTGCAGTTTAGTGCATGCAGGAACTGTCATTTTATGTGAACTTTTAATTATGAAACGGAATTCTCAAGTATACGATCTAAGAACGGAATAATATGCTTAAGAAAGAAAAACGAAACCGCCGATTTTGGATTCACGATAAATTTGCAAATTACTTTGTCGGGTTAGGGGCATTAGGGGCAGTTTCGTGGCAAACAAATATGATTCATTAAATTCACATCATTGACTGTTTGTTGCAAATTAAAACCTACTTTTAGATTTGTCAATACACATTCCATGACAGTAAAAAGGTATTTCAATGTTACTTATTACCATGTCTACCATGTATCATCAATTCCAGCTCCACTTTTTCCGATTTAAGGTGGAATTCATAGATCACACTTGAGGTTAAGTGTGCACTTAGCTTAGCATTTTACAAGAATAAAATGCAGGATAGCAACTTACTAATTTTAATAAGTTTCGCCAATCGCCATTAAGTTTAGATATATGAGACGAAATATTGAGGGGCATCTTATTTAAGTAATGAAAAGTCACATTTAAGTGAAGTGACTATGAATTCCATCTTTAAGTACCTTTGTTGGCTCGCTGTTATAAATGCATGGAATATTTATTATTTTATTCTTCAGTTAATTAATAGTAAGCTCTGGTCTTCCTAATTCACGTATTATTGTGATTATTACTTCCAGTTCAGCACTTTTTGCTTGACTATTTCTAAATATTTTCTTTCGTACACAAACATGCACAAACATTAATGATATTTTTATAAATCTAGAAATAAACCCAATATCTGATCACTTAGTAGACACATTGTGAGTATTTATTATCTCTTTGTTAATAATTAGGAATAATGTCAAAATAAAGAACGTTGTTAACCTCCAAGAAAGTGGACTTACTTACTCAAAACTCGAATCACAAAGTCGGAAAGTCGCATACATACGTAGCGTATGTAGCGTGTATACGTTTGACTGTCACTACTGTCTGTCGCTCGACCCTAATGTCACAGGCACAAACCTAGAAAAAATATAGACAGCGTCGGTTCATGATTTAGGTCACGTGACAGATTCCGCGTTTCCTAGGATCTTGGATCTTACGCTCCAGAAAATGGATATTTTACTATTAACTTGCTGTCATTTTAAATGTCATTATGACGTTGACTGAAATATTGTAATAAGACTGCTAATCGTATCATTATTTTGTTATATCTACCCCGTCACACGTCTCCGACCCCTCGCACATTAGGAGTGCATTCCACTAAGCGATCGCAACGCCCAGAACGACCATCGCAATTTTACCCGTTCCACTAGGTTAAAACTGCTCTTGTGAGCATTGTTCACGGATGTGATTTGAATCCTAGTGGAACAGAGTTGGGATCCATGTTTGTTTATATTTGTCAGTTATTAGTTTGACAGATGGTTTGACGGTTAGGTAGAAAAGGAAATTATATATAATTTTTATATATTCTAGGTAAAAAAAGTTAAACTGGTGTTACTCATAGATTTTACTAATGTAACTAAGAATGTAATGTATGAATATATAATTCTAAGCTGCTTATGTTCCATACATTAATTATATATACATATTTCAGTAAAATATATTAATTATTTAGGTCTTAAAATGAATATCAAACTGCAAACTTCAGTCCCAATAACCTTCGTGTCGTGTCTTATTTCCTCTTCGAATACCCTTTCAGCAGATTCACCAGAAAAAGAATTTGACTCTTGTAAAGCAGCATTCATTAATTCTGTTGCGAAGGCAATATCTGTAAGAAAAATAAATACTGATAAAAAAATTAAATATAAAAGCATAACTGAATTCCATACCATCTCTTGCACGTATTGCCTGAGCAACTGGGACCTCGATCTCAATAACAGTGCCTGTTTCACAGTTATATAAACTTATTTTTTCCATCTCAACCATAGATCTTAGACTTGACAATGATGTGTTGACCCACCTCATGACGTCAACTCTTGACGTCTAATGACGTTGTAAGCCCAATTGTAACGCCTGTGGTCGCTTTGTGGAACGACTCATTGGTCGTTCTGGGCGTTGCGATCGCTTAGTGGAATGCACCCAACGTGGTCACTGTAATATGGCGCCATCATCGGCACTAAACGAGACTCAGTGCCGTAGCCACTGGGGGGGGGGGGTGTTAGGGGTCCGAACCCGAACGGTTGGGTCATATAGGTAATGTCTCACTACAAACCTGCAATCACTCTATTCGCCAAGATTTAGCACTGAACTAGATCTCCTACGGCAACCTTACAATAGGGTTCACCTGCAACTAAGTTCTAATTTTATTTTTGTCATTTTTGTAACAAATATTGTTCGTACCTGTTTATTATTTACATGTTTATGATGAGATTGTTTTTTTATTTACTTTTTATTGTTTTAAATATTAAAAATTATTTATTTATTTTATTAAAAAAATCTAGTTTGAAATACTTTGTTCACTGAACCCCCCCATGTCATATTTCTGGCTACGCCACTGACGAGACTAATGCATTTCTTCTGGATAATTGATATTACAATAAATACCGTTACTACCATGGGCGTACCTCAAAATTTTCATTCGTTTAAATCACAGACCAACTAGACTGTACCCATGCTATTCAATACAACGATACCAATGAAGCCTCGACAGGGGAGCAGTGGAGTGTTTGCGGAAGTTTGACTCCGCCTCTTTTGACAGAGTCTAATTCAGTAAAATGTATATTATTGTAATATTTGATGAAATTTTAATAAAGTTAATAATTTTTATTTAAAAGTAATGTGAAATAGGAAGGAATATATTTTTAACAAACTAACATAAAATATTTAATTATTTTGAGAAGTTTTGTGAAATATTTTTAAATCAGGGTTTAAAATAAAATTCTAGTTATATTAAAATTTTTATCTCCCTTTAAATAGTGTTACTTTATTTAATGCTTGTTGCTTTGTGCCTTTTAGGGTATTGATTATTTTTGTTTTATAATTTATTCTTACATCTACATATTTTTCAGAAATTGCTCTAATAAGTTCTAATCACTGTGTAATTATGGGGAAGTGCATTGTTGACAATTGTAATAGCCGATCAGATCCAAATAGTGATGAAATTTCATTTTTTAGGTAAGTAATAATCAGAAATAATGGAGCACGTTTTATGGCATTAAAAGGCTCTGCGCAGAAGTTGTACTGACATTTCCAGTATCGGCCCTGTTTTTAAGTGTCCATATACTTAACAATTATTGTTAGCGAGGTAACAAGTATTTAATGGTTTATTAAATAATACCATTTGGAACATTTTGGTGATGCGTGTACTGGCATCTTGAAAACTACAAGCGATATGAAAATGGGCAGTTGGGGGAAAAAAACGTAATGACGCTTACAACTAGATCTAGGTTTTTGAATTATTTTGAAAAATGTTAATATGGCGTTACTTGTCTGTAACTTTTTTATTTAGAGGATTTTTTAAATCTGAAAACACTTTTCCGCAGCAAATTTTTTCGAAGAATTTCACTGTATATTTAAATTTTCAATGCGACGTTTAGGTTGCAATAAAATTCAAATTCAATATAGCGCCCATACCAAAAAATTAGGTTGATGATGATTTCGCGCAACCGTAACTGTTCGTAATTCTAATATTGTAAATTTCTTAATTAGATTTTTAACTTATTATTATATAGCAAATATAAATTATAATTAAATAGCAATAGCAAATATAAATTATAATTAAATATAAATTAAATAAAAAAGTTACAGACGAATAACGCCATATTAACTTTTTTCAAAACAACTCAAAACCTAGATCTAGTTGCAAGCGTCATTAAGTTAGCAACAGAATTTTTCCCCAACTGCCGATTTTCGTATCTCTTATAGTTTCCAAGATGCCAGTACACGCATCACCAAAATGTTCCACATGATATTATTTAATAAACCATTAAATACTTGTTACCTCGCTAAGAATAATTGTTAAACATATGGGCACTAAAAAACATAGAGCCGATACTGGAAATGTCAGCACAACGCCTGCGCAGAGCCGTTTAATGCCATAAAACGTGTTCCATTATTTTTAATTATTGCTTACCTAAAAAATGAAATTTCATCATTATTCCGATCTGATCGGCAATTACAATTGTCTACAATGCACTTTCCCATAATTGTACAAAGAAAACTGGTATATTTTACAAAATAATCGCGATGTTACCACAACGAGTGTTTAACACTGACTGATAGCATGAAGCCAGCTAGACTGAGGTTAGGCTTACGGAAGGCTTCACTGGCTTGGCCCTATAGTTCAGTCTAGTTGGTCTGTGGTTTAAATATATACGTATTATACACAAAAACGTACATAAAAGTTGTTGTCATACACAAATTAATATTAACGTTTAGATAAAAATTATTTTAAAAGATTTGAAATTTATTTGCTTTGGAAAATATTGACATACCTATCAAAATGTTGAGAAAAAGTTTGCAAATTTGTGAAAAAATATTAGGCAAAATATACTAAACTGGAAGTTATTGATTTTGTCATTGAAAATGGTATAGTACGAGTATAATGCTAGTATTTATTCCTATTGTAACGGCCTCATACACACGCCTATGCCATGCGGGACAAGCGCGCCTGCCCGACCTTGATATGTTAAGCGAGACAACGGAATCCCGCCAGTCAACAGCCAGCAGTTATAGAGAATGGATGCTAGCACTAGTGTTTTTCGTAAATATATGTAATGTACAACCCATAAATTAACAAGCTACAAGTATTGTGTTTATTTTCAATAAATATTAATTTCACTTCAAGCCACTGTTATACTGGCGCCCAACTCATGGCCTTTACAATGTTTGTGAAATTAAACCATGTGGTAGTGCCTACGTTTTAATCCTCGTTAACCAGTGCTTTTATTGTGTGGAACATTATAAAACTTTGTTTCTATTCAACACAACCAAGTGTTTAGTGCCGTTTGAGGACGATTGCCTACGTTGAATAAGTGTTTTATACGGCTCCGGGAGGGAAACAGTATAAAATTTGTGTCTACTCAGCTGGTCGTTACTCAGTGCACGTAAGTACTTTTAATTCATTGTATAAACTTAGTCATCAGTCACGGACCGTTAGGTATCCATATTTTGAGCTGTTTTTTTTGTGACGAACTGTATTTATCGACTGTTTCAAAACGTATTCAATCCCAATAAGAACCGTTACGTAAAAAAAAAACGTTTTTTGTAACGATAACCAATAGTTAGTTAACCAATATACAGGGTGAACCTTAAATAAGTACAAATATTTTAACTGCTGGTGTAGTTCGTCATATAGATCAGTCTAGTCAAAGCCATTTTTAAAAATTTCTAATATTTACGGAGATATTAATTTTTTTTTAAAATACCCACATTTTGAGGACCGCTAGCAGATCTCTCATAACCAACCATATGATTTGTTGCGAGGTTGCTATATCTCCTCTAATATAACTATTTAATTTTCTTTAACGTAATACGGTTAAATTTTATTTTAAAAATACTTGTTTGAAGCATAAGTAGGTACAGTAAAGTTGGGTATGTAGTATGATACGCAGTATTATTAACATAAATTTTAACTGCTTAACTGACTTTGCTATAAAGGATTTAAAATGAATTTCCGCAAGTTAAATACATACTACCATAAACGGGTGTGAAAACAGCCATGGATACACTTGTCCACGGTTTTTAAATTAAGTATTCAGCAAAAATCGATTATATGAATATACTTACACCAACTTCTATGATCAAATGATAGCAATAAACGCATTTATCAAAAATACTTGTGTTTGACCAATTGTTATACAGGGTGTTTACAAATTTCAGTTTAGAAAATTTTTAAATTGTCTGTTGATGAACTTAAATCTAAAAACAACAAAATACTCTATTAAACATGTACTAGGTGGGCCACGTACCCATTTTCAGCATAGAGTCGTAATAAAGGGATGCTACCCTCATATTATGAAAATTAGTTTATTCCGTAGAAAAAAAATGTCGTGTAAGTAAGAGATGTACTAAGTGTGCTACGTACCCATTTTCAGCATAGAGTAGTATATTATAAAAATTATTTTATTACGTAGAAAATGGAACGTCACAATGTAAGTTAAATTTGAAACCGGCAAAATCCTGCTAAAGACATGTACTAAGTGTACTTCTTACTCATTTTCAACATAGAGCCGTAATAAGGGGATGCTACCCTCATATTAAAAAAACTAGTATATTGCGTAGAAAAAAAACGTCATCATGTAAGTTAAATCTGAAAACGGCAAAATACTGCTAAAGAGATGTACTAAGTGTGCTACGTACCCATGTTCAACATAGGGTCGTAATAAGGGGATGCTAACCTCATATTATAAAAATTAGTTTATTACGTAGAAAAAGGAACGTCACAATGTAAGTTAAATTTGAAAACGGCAAATTACTGCTAAAGAGATGTACTAAGTGTACTTCTTACTCATTTTCAACATAGGGCCGAAATAAGGGGATGCTACCCTCATATTAAAAAACTAGTATATTGCGTAGAAAAAAAACGTCACCTTGTAAGTTAAATTTGAAAACGGTAAAATACTGCTAGAGATGTAATAAGTGTGCTTCTTACTCACCTTGAACATAGGGCCGTAATAAGGGGATGCTACCCTCATAATAAAAAAATAGTATATTGCGTAGAAAAAAAACGTCATCGTGTAAGTTAAATATGAAAACGGCAAAATACTGCTAAATAGATGTACTAAGTGTGCTACGTACCCATGTTCAACATAGGGTCGTAATAAGGGGATGCTAACCGCATATTACGAAAATTAGTTAATTCCGTGGAAAAAAAAAACGTCATCGTGTAAGTTAAATCTGAAAACAGCAAAATACTCCTAAATGCATGTACTAAGTGTGCCACGTACCCGTTTTCAATGTAGGCCGCAATAAGGAGCTGCTACCCTCATATTTCGAAAAAAAGTTGGTATTGAGCTATACCTAGATATTCTGCCTCGGTAATAAAATTATTTTAATTTAAAGGAGAAAACAAAAATCTAAAGTTTTGTAAAATTAATTTTAATTTAATTCGGCTAACCAGTACTAATTATGGTGGTTTATAATTTTGACATAATAAACATTGGTTGATATCATTCAGTTTAATACAGTTATTGTGAATCAGTCTGTTACATAACAAATATTTTTGGTCTTCATCACACTGAAAACCACAAATTAAACAGTTTTGTTGCATATCATCTGAGTTCTTTAATAACACTAATTTTAAATATTTTCTGAAACGACAAATGTCTTCATATACTGTCATATTACGATTGTTACAGTACTGCTGTACAAAATATATTATTAGTGCGCCACAGTTAAATGAATCATTTTGTAAAATGTGATTTATTAATTTTGCATTAAAAACTGACAATGTAACAAACTGTTTGTGATTTGTGTACATTTTAAAAAATCGTTCAAATTTTTTTTTAAACATGTAAATTTTTGCCATTGTAGAACTCTCAGGATCCAAAAATATAAATTCCTTTTTAGATATGTCAGCTATTGCTAAGCACCAGTGACTTCTATTAACATGAAGTGGCATTATTAGTTTACTTTCATTGTTTAATGGTGGAAGATCAGAGAAAAAGTCAGAAGTTAATTGATCAGTCATATAGAAAGATGCATAGCAGTATTACACGATGACGTTTTTTTTCTACGGAATTAACTAATTTTCATAATATGGGGTAGCATCCCTTTATTACTACCCTATGTTGAACATGGGTACGTAGCACACCTAGTCAGCAGTATTTTGCCGTTTTCAGATTTAACTTACACGATGACGTTTTTTTTCTACGCAATATACTAGTTTTTTTAATATGAGGGTAGCACCCTCTTATTACTGCCCTATGTTCAAAGTGAGTAAGTAGCACACTTAGCAGTATTTTACCGTTTTCAAATTTAACTTACACGGTGACGGTTTTTTTCTACGGAATAAACTAATTTTCATAATATAAGGGTAGCATTATCGGTCAGTGGTCGCGCGGTTTAAGGCATCAGTACTTGAATCGAGGTGACTGATCGGTGTTGGTTCGAGCGCAGCTGCCGGTAGACCGTATATAAGCTATATTCGTGGAGATTTGGCGCCCTCTCTGCGGGTATGGTAGGGTGGAAGAATGTTGGCTTGGGTCAATGTGGGAGACTGATACCGGTTGATATTTGACTACCCCCCTAATTAATGAGGTTTTCCAGGTTTCTCTCATTCCTGCACTGAATAGTGGTTAGGGCCTACCAACGTAAGTCGTTCCTGGGCGCAAATGGGGCCTGCTTAATAATAATATGCCGCCCCCTCTCCCGCACAAGTCTCCGACTTCTGGGCTAATCCCTGTGATTAGAATGAGGGGTAGAGATATTATTATTATCCCCTTATTACTTACTCTATGCTGAAAATGGGTACGTAGCACACTTAGTTGTCTTTAACAGTATTTTGCCGGTTTCAGATTTAACTTACACGATGATTTTTTCTCTACGGAATAAACTAGTTTTTCAATATGAGAGTAGCATCCCCTTATTACGGCCCTATGTTGAAAATGAGTAAGAAGCACACTTAGTACATCTCTTTAGCAGTATTTTGCCGTTTTCAGATTTAACTTACACGATGACGTTTTTTTTCTACGCAATATACTAGTTTTTTTAATATGAGCCCTTATTACGGCCCTATGTTGAAAATGAGTAAGAAGTACACTTAGTACATCTCTTTAGCAGTATTTTGCCGTTTTCAAATTTAACTTACATTGTGACGTTCATTTTTCTACGGAATAAACTAATTTTCATAATATGAGGGTAGCATTCCCTTATTACTACTCTATGTTGAAAATGGGTACGTAGCACACTTAGTACATCTTTTTAACAGTATTTTGCCCCTTTCAGATTTAACTTACACGATGACGTTTTTTCTCTACGGAATTAACTAGTTTTTTAATATGAGAGTAGCATCCCCTTATTACGGCCCTATGTTGAAATTGAGTACGTAGCACACTTATTACATCTCTTTAGCAGTATTTTGCCGCTATCAGATTTAACTTACACGATGACGTTTTTTTTCTACGCAATATACTATTTTTTTTAATATGAGGGTAGCACCCCCTTATTACGGCCCTATGTTGAAAATGAGTAAGAAGTGCACTTAGTACATCTCTTTAGCAGTATTTTGCCGTTTTGAAATTTAACTTACATTGTGACGTTCATTTTTCTACGGAATAAATTAATTTTCAAAATATGAGGGTAGCATCCCTTTATTACTACCCTATGTTGAACATGGGTACGTAGCACACTTAGTACATCTCTTTAGCAGTATTTTGCCGTTTTCAGATTTAACTTATACGATGACGTTTTTTCTCTACGGAATAAACTAGTTTTTTTAATATGGGGGTAACATCCCCTTATTACGGCCCTATGTTCAAAGTGAGTAAGAAGCACACTTAATACATCTCTTCAGCAGTATTTTACCGTTTTCAAATTTAACTTACACGGTGACGGTTTTTTTCTACGGAATAAACTAATTTTCATATGAGGGTAGCATCCCCTTATTACTACTCTATGCTGAAAATGGGTACGTAGCACATGTCTTTAGCAGTATTTTGCCGGTTTCAGATTTAACTTACACGATGACGTTTTTTCTCTACCGAATAAACTAGTTTTTTTAATATGAGGGTAGCATCCCCTTATTACGACTCTATGCTGAAAATGGGTACGTGGCACACTTAGTACATGTTTTATGGAGTATTTTGTTGTTTTTAGATTTAAGTTCATCAACAGACAATTTAAACAATTTTTTAACTAACATTTGTAAACACCCTGTATAACAATTGGTCAAACACAAGTATTTTTGATAAATGCGTTTATTGATATAATTATTTTATCATAGAAGTTGGTGTAAGTATATTCATATAATCGATTTTTGCTGAATACTTAATTTAAAAACCGTGGACAAGAGTATCCATGGCTGTTTTCACACCTGTAAAGTGGATTGGGCCTACTGGGGATACCACAATAAAAAAACGCGCCACTTACTCTACCGCCAGGTGGTGTGGAAATGAGTATAAAATAGTTTATAGTTTCCGATGTTGACGAATCGAAGCGGAAATAATTCGATTTATTTAATGATTCAATTAAATAGAACATTTAAATTATATTTATTCCATAAAGATTTCGTATGAGTGGAACATGGCTGCCCTTACTGAAGATCAAACAACAACGGAATGGCTATGGTAATGTGGGTATTGCAGGGCTAACGGACACCCCCAGCGTGATACGTGAACAGGGAAATGCTGTAGCAACAGCTTCGGCGAGTGACGCATTCAGAGCCCACATTGTAGATGAAACTGGGGTAGTGTCACTAGGGAGTAATAATAACTTAACCACGCCTACGCGGTTTCCGAACCATGGTCAGGCTGGCGTAAACACCTAGGCCGATTTCGAGGCTCCACCTACTCTTCGACTGCGCAGCCCAAACGCGCTCAGACCACGTTATACACTACACGATCGATAACTAATGGCATGGCCACGCCTACATATCTGCCGAACACTTGTGTCAGCACCCGCATTACACGGTCGATGACTAATAACAGCGTAGCCACGCCCAGGTTGTTACCGAGCTGTGATGGAGAGGGCGTCGGCTCTCCCCATGTCACACGATCGATAACTAATAATAGCTTGGCCACGCCTTCGCGGCTGCTCAACCGTGACGGGTCGTGCGTCATTGCTGGTATCGGGCTTGAGGCCTCAGTCGCGGCGTAGCTTTTGCGGAGTCACCACTGAAGATGCCGACAGTTACAGCGACGGCTACGGGACGCCTTGGAGAACCACCATTATCCGAGAAACGGTTCCGACCGTATCAGTCGTAATACCAACAATAGGAACCCGAATCAATATATGAACGGGCCCGGAGACACCGACACCGGGGACATGCCCCCCAAGAGCCTAGCCCGAGAACAACCAGGGCACGTAAAAGAATCCCGGCTAATACTAGGGACTACATTTTAATTCTGTTTCTGGCAGCTACCAGTTACCGAGGTCACGGCATAACAACCCGGAAAATCACTATGCATCAAACGTAAATTATAGCTATTATTTATGTATATATAATAGAAGGAGAATTGACAGTTTACAGAACATTTTTAAATGGTTAGTATTAGATTTTCTTGATTATTTGGCCTCTTCTTGATTCCGTTCAAGTAAATAGTAGCTTCGTCACTGAACATTTTGTAAATTTTTAATTTCTTCGTAAAATTGTTATATTCTGTCTATGTCATCTGCCCATAATTGTTACGAGATGTTATACGGATGCCATTTTTGAAACTTCATAAGTAGTTATGTATTTTTAAACTAGACTTCGACAACTTCAAGTTGACGACCGGCAAGCATAACATTTCGACGGTCATTTTATCTTACAGTTCTTCGTCTTCCTAATTCAGGTATATATTTTATATTTCCGGTTTCTTCAAACTTTTTGGATAACTTTACTTATTATAACTCGTCTAATAAATAATTTAAATATTTGAAACTCTCATAAATCGGGTTGAACATAAAGTTTTTATAAATTTGTCTTCAAGCATAAATATATTTGTAGAAACTCAAAGGGATTAATTTAAAAATATCGATGGAATGTTTAAGAGTAATATTTCTCATAATTTTTCTAGATATTCATACATGAAGGATTTCTGAAAGTATACTTTTAATGAAATTCGTATATATGTATATATTTCATATCCTTTGTAGTTTCCTATTATTAAAATAGTAGTTTTTATTTCCAAATACAATTCAATTTTACTTCAGCTATATATATGGCGTACAGCAACATAAGCATATTTAATATTTTAATTCCTCAATATTAAGACATTCAATTTTAATTGCATTTCACATTCACAAACCATACAGTTAAAAAAACAATGGGGTGCAAAGTTAGCTCGCCTCCTCGTGGTGCACCCTGGGTAACGCTAAAGAGCTACCATCTAAGTCACAATAAACATCCACATACACTTTCGCAACTTCACGACTTATAACATACCAATACGAAATCGACCTTGACTTGACCATAACACATACGTGAATTAATACCTTCATCCAACCACAACACACTCGCGTAACTATTTCAGTCGTTCACCGTGTTTGTAGCTTCGCCTGTACCGGCAGGAGATCGGTTGGCGGTCCTGGCTATGGCGATCAGCTGCCGTAGTTAGGTGTTGCCGGTGAACCGGGTGAATCGTTACGCAGCATCCAATCACAACATACCACATACGCGAATTAACACCTTCGTCCAACAACCACAATACACTTGCGTTACCGTTTCAGTCGTTCACCGAGTTTGTAGCTTCGCCTGTACCGGCAGGAGATCGGTTGGCGGTCCTGGCTATGGCGGTCAGCTGCCGTAGTTAGGTGTTGCCGGTGAACCGGGTGAAACGTAACGCAGCATCCAATCACAACATACGACACACGCGAGTTAACACCTTCGTCCAACAATCACAACACACTTGCGTAACGGTTTCAGTCGTTCACCGTGTTTGTAGCTTCGCCTGTACCGGCAGGAGATCGGTTGGCGGTCCTGGCTATGGTGCTCAGCTGCCGTAGTTAGGTGTTGCCGGTGAACCGGGTGAAACGTTACGCAGCATCCAATCACAACATACCACATACGCGAATTAACACCTTCGTCCAACAACCACAACACACTTGCGTTACTCTTTCAGTCGTTCACCGTGTTTGTAGCTTCGCCTGTACCGGCAGGAGATCGGTTGGCGGTCCTGGCTATGGCGGTCAGCTGCCGTAGTTAGGTGTTGCCGGTGAACCGGGTGAAACGGAACGCAGCAACCAATCACAATATACCCCTACTAAAACGACCTTGCCTTGACATACCACACACGCGAATTAACACCTTCGTTCAACAACCACAACACACTCGCCTAACTGATAGATATACAAGCGCGAATAATATTATAACCATATATATTTAAGAAGTGTTAAATAAAAGATCAGATCATACTGCCGATCTGCACCTACGATAATAGATGATACACAGACAGGCATAACTAATACAGTTAACAATTTTAAGAAGTGTTAAATGACAGAACAGATCATACTGCTGATCTGCATCCACGATAATTGATAAAAACAGACAAGCTTAACTAATATAATTAACAATTTTGAGAAGTGTTAAATAAAAGAACAGATCATACTGCTGATCTGCACCTACCATAATTATTGATAAAAAACAGACAAGCATAACTAATACAGGTAACAATTTTGAGAAGTGTTAAATAAAAGAACAGATCATACTGCTGATCTGCACCTACGATAATTATTGATAAAAAACAAACAAGCATAACTAATACAGGTAACAATTTTGAGAAGTGTTAAATAAAAGAACAGATCATACTGCTGATCTGCATCTACGATAATTGATAAAAAACAGAAGAGCATATCGAATATAGCTAACAATTTGAGACGTGTTAAAAAAAAGGACAGATCATACAGCTGATCTGCACCGACGATAATTGATAAAAAACAGAAAAGTATAACTTATAGAGTTAACAATTTTAAGAAGTGTTAAATAAAAAAACAGATCATACTGCTGATCTGCATCTGCGATAATTGATAAAAGACAGAAGAGCATATCGAATATAGTTAACAATTTGAGGAAGTGTTAAATAAAAGAACAGATCATACTGCTGATCTGTACCTAGGACAATAGATAAAATACAGACAGGCATAACTACTACAGTTAAAGATTTTGAGAAGTGTTCAATAAAAGAACAGTTCATACAGCTGATCTGCATCTACTATAATTGATAAAAAAACAGAAGAGCATATCGAATATAGTTAACAATTTGAGACGTGTTAAATAAAAGAACAGATCATACAGCTGATCTGCACCGCCGATAATTGATAAAAAACAGAAAAGTATAACTAATAGAGTTAACAATTTTGAGAAGTGTTAAATAAAAAAACAGATCATACTGCTGATCTGCATCTGCGATAATTGATAAAAACAGACAAGCTTAGTTAATATAGTTAACAATTTTGAGAAGTGTTAAATAAAAGAACAGATCACACTGCTGATCTGCACCTACCATAATGATTGATAAAAAACAGACAAGCATAACTAATACAAGCAACAATTTTGAGAATTGTTAAATAAAAGAACAGATCATACTGCTGATCTGCGTCAGCGATAATTGATAAAAACAGACGATCTTAATTAATATAGTTAACAATTTTGAGGAATGTTAAATAAAAGAACAGATCATACCGCTGATCTGCACCTACGATAATTGATAAACAACAGAAAAGCATAACTGATAGAGTTAACAATTTTGAGAAGTGTTAAATAAAAGAACTGATCACACTGCTGATCTGCACCAACGATAATTGATAAACAACAGAAAAGCATAACTGATAGAATTAACAAATTTGAGAAGTGTTAAATAAAAGAACTGATCACACTGCTGATCTGCACCTACCATAATTATTGATAAAAAACAGACAAGCATAACTAATACAGGTAACAATTTTGAGAAGTGTTAAATAAAAGAACAGATCATACTGCTGATCTGCATCTACGATAATTGATAAGAAACAGACAAGCATAATTGATAAAAAACAGACAAGCTTAACTAATATAGTTAACAATTTTGAGAAGTGTTAAATAAAAGAACAGATCATACTGCTGATCTGCACCTACCATAATTATTGATAAAAAACAGACAAGCATAACTAATACAGGTAACAATTTTGAGAAGTGTTAAATAAAAGAACAGATCATACTGCTGATCTGCATCTACGATAATTGATAAGAAACAGACAAGCATATCGAATATAGTTAACAATTTTAATAAGGTTAAATAAAAGAACATATACTGTTGATCTGCATCTACGATAATTGATAAAAAACAAACAAGCATATCGAATATAGTTAACAATTTTAAGAAGTGTTAAATAAAAGAACAGATCATACTGCTGATCTGTACCTACGACAATAGATGAAAAACAGACAGGCATAACTACTCCAGTTAAAAATTTTGAGAAGTGTTCAATAAAAGAACAGATCATACAGCTGATCTGCATCTACGATAATTGATAAAAAACAGAAGAGCATATCGAATATAGTTAACAATTTGAGGAAGTGTTAAATAAAAGAACAGATCATACTGCTGATCTGCACCTACCATAATGATTGATAAAAAAACAGACAAGCATAACTAATACAAGCAACAATTTTGAGAATTGTTAAATAAAAGAACAGATCATACTGCTGATCTGCACCTACGATAATTGATAAAAAACAGAAAAGCATAACTAACAGAGTTAACAATTTTGAGAAGTGTTAAATAAAAGAACAGATCATATTGCTGATCTGTACCTACTACAATTGATAAAAAACAGACAGGCATAACTATTACAGTTAAAAATTTTGAGAACTGTTAAATAAAAGAACAGATCATACTGCTGATCTGCACCTACGATAATTGATAAAAGAACAGATCATACTGCTGATCTGCGTCAGCGATAATTGATAAAAACAGACGATCTTAATTAATATAGTTAACAATTTTGAGGAATGTTAAATAAAAGAACAGATCATACCGCTGATCTGCACCTACGATAATTGATAAACAACAGAAAAGCATAACTGATAGAGTTAACAATTTTGAGAAGTGTTAAATAAAAGAACTGATCACACTGCTGATCTGCACCTACGATAATTGATAAACAACAGAAAAGCATAACTGATAGAATTAACAAATTTGAGAAGTGTTAAATAAAAGAACTGATCACACTGCTGATCTGCACCTACCATAATTATTGGAAAAAACAGACAAGCATAACTAATACAGGTAACAATTTAGGTAAATGTTAAATAGAAGAACAGATCATACTGCTGATCTGCATCTACGATAATTGATAACACACAGACAAGCATATCGAATATAGTTAACAATTTTAAGAAGTGTTAATTAAAAGAACAGATCATACTACTGATCTGTACCTACTACAATTGTTAAAAAAACAGACAGGCATAACTACTACAGTTAAAAATTTTGAGAAGTGTTAAATAAAAGAACAGATCATACTGCTGATCTGCACCTACGATAATTGATAAAAAACAGAAAAGCAGAACTGATAGAGTTAACAATTTTAAGAAGTGTTAATTAAAAGAACAGATCATACTGCTGATCTGCACCTACGATAATTGATAAAAAAACAGAAAAGCATAACTGATAGAGTTAACAATTTTGAGAAGTGTTAAATAAAAGAACAGATCATGCTTCTGATCTGCATCTGCGATAACTGATAAAAACAGACAAGCTTAATTAATATAGTTAACAATTTTGAGGAGTGTCAAATAAAAAAACAGATCATACTACTGATCTGCACCTACGATAATTATTGATAAAAAACAATCAAGCATAACTAATACGGTTAACAATTTTGAGAAGTGTTAAATAAAAGAACAGATCATACTGCTGATCTGCACCTACGATAATTGATAAAAAACAGACAGGCATAACTAATACAGTTAACAATTTTGAGAAGTGTCAAATAAAAGAACAGATCATACTGCTGATCGGCATTTGCGATAATTGATAAAAATCAGACAGGCATAACTAATACAGTTAACAATTTTGAGAAGTGTTAAATAAAAGAACAGATCATACTGCTGATCTGCTCCTACGATAATTGATAACTGATAAAATAGTGAAACCAAACATAGAGTAATTTCAAAAATATGAAAGTGGATTAGGTCTACTGGGGATACCACAATAAAAAAAACGCGCCACTTACTCTACCGCCAGGTGGTGTGGAAATGAGTATAAAATAGTTTATAGTTTCCGATGTTGACGAATCGAAGCGGAAATAATTCGATTTATTTAATGATTCAATTAAATAGAACATTTAAATTATATTTATTCCATAAAGATTTCGTATGAGTGGAACATGGCTGCGCTTACTGAAGAACAAACAACGGAATGGCTATGGTAATGTGGGAATTGCAGGGCTAACGGACACCCCCAGCGTGATACGTGAACAGGGAAATGCTGTAGCAACAGCTTCGGCGAGTGACGCATTCAGAGCCCACATTGTAGATGAAATTGGGGTAGTGTCACTAGGGAGTAATAATAACTTAACCACGCCTACGCGGTTTCCGAACCATGGTCAAGCTGGCGTAAACACCGAGGCCGATTTCGAGGCTCCACCTACTCCTCGACTGCGCAGCCCGAACACGCTCAGACCACGTTATACACTACACGATCGATAACTAATGGCATGGCCACGCCTACATATCTGCCGAACACTTGTGTCAGCACCCGCATTACACGGTCGATGACTAATAACAGCGTAGCCACGCCCAAGGTGTTACCGAGCTGTGACGGAGAGGGCGTCGGCTCTCGAGCCGAGCTTCAGGCCCCGCCCACTACCCAGATCCGTACGCGCTCGTACCACTCCCTATGTCACACGATCGATAACTAATAATAGCTTGGCCACGCCTTCGCGGCTGCTCAACCGTGACGTGTCGTGCGTCATTGCTGGTATCGGGCTTGAGGCCTCAGTCGCGGCGTAGCTTTAGCGGAGTCACCACTGAAGATGCCGACAGTTACAGCGACGGCTACGGGACGCCTTGGAGAACCACCATTATCCGAGAAACGGTTTCGACCGTATCAGTCGTAATACCAACAATAGGAACCCGAATCAATATATGAACGGGCCCGGAGACACCGACACCGGGGACATGCCCCCACAGAGCCTAGCCCGAGAACAACCAGGGCACGTAAAAGAATCCCGGCTAATACTAAGGACTACATTTTAATTCTGTTTCTGGCAGCTACCAGTTACCGAGGTCACGGCATAACAACCCGGAAAATCACTATGCATCAAACGTAATTTATAGCTATTATTTATGTATATATAATAGGAGGAGAATTTCACTTTACAGAACATTTTTAAATGGTTAGTATTAGATTTTCTTGATTATTTGGCCCCTTCTTGATTCCGTTCAAGTAAATAGTAGCTTCGTCACTGAACATTTTGTAAATTTTTAATTTCTTCGTAAAATTGTTATATTCTGTCTATGTCATCTGCCCATAATTGTTACGAGATGTTATACGGATGCCATTTTTGAAACTTCATAAGTAGATATGTATTTTTGAATTAGACTTCGACAACTTCAAGTTGATGACCGGCAAGCATAACATTTCGACGGTCATTTTATCTTACAGTTCTTCGCCTTCCTAATTCAGGTATATATTTTATATTTCCGGTTTCTTCAAACTTTTTGGATAACTTTACTTATTATAACTCGACTAATAAATAATTTAAATATTTGAAACTCTCATAAATCGGGTTGAACATAAAGTTTTTATAAATTTGTCTTCAAGCATAAATATATTTTTAGAAACTTTCAAAGGGATTAATTTAAAAATATCGATGGAATGTTTAAGAGTAATATTTCTCATAATTTTTCTAGATATCCATACATGAAGGATTTCTGAAAGTATACTTTTAATGAAATTCGTATATATGTATAGATTTCATATCCTTTGTAGTTTCCTATTATTAAAATAGTAGTTTTTATTTCCAAATACAATTCAATTTTACTTCAGCTATATATATGGCGTACAGCAACATAAGCATATTTAATATTTTAATTCCTCAATATTAAGACATTCAATTTTAATTGCATTTCACATTCACAAAACATACAGTTAAAAAAACAATGGGGTGCAAAGTTAGCTCGCCTCCTCGTGGTGCACCCTGGGTAACGCTAAAGAGCTAACATCTAAGTCACAATAAACATCCACATACACTTTCGCAACTTCACGACTTATAACATACCAATACGAAATTGACCTTGACTTGACCATAACACATACGTGAATTAATACCTTCATCCAACCACAACACACTCGCGTAACTATTTCAGTCGTTCACCGTGTTTGTAGCTTCGCCTGTACCAGCAGGAGATCGGTTGGCGGTCCTGGCTATGGCGGTCAGCTGTCGTAGTTAGGTGTTGCCGGTGAACCGGGTGAAACGTAACGCAGCATCCAATCACAACATACCTCACACGCGAATTAACACCTTCGTCCAACAACCACAACACACTTGCGTAACGCTTTCAGTCGTTCACCGTGTTTGTAGCTTCGCCTGTACCGGCAGGAGATCGGTTGGCGGTCCTGGCTATGGCGGTCAGCTGCCGTAGTTAGGTGTTGCCGGTGAACCGGGTGAAACGTAACGCAGCATCCAATCACAACATACCACACACGCGAATTAACACCTTCGTCCAGCAACCACAACACACTTGCGTAACGGTTTCAGTCGTTCACCGTGTTTGTAGCTTCGCCTGTACCGGCAGGAGATCGGTTGGCGGTCCTGGCTATGGCGCTCAGCTGCCGTAGTTAGGTGTTGCCGGTGAACCGGGTGAAACGTTACGCAGCATCCAATCACAACATACCACATACGCGAATTAACACCTTCATCCAACAACCACAACACACTTGCGTTACTCTTTCAGTCGTTCACCGTGTTTGTAGCTTCGCCTGTACCGGCAGGAGATCGGTTGGCGGTCCTGGCTATGGCGCTCAGCCGCCGTAGTTAGGTGTTGCCGGTGAACCGGGTGAAACGTTACGCAGCATCCAATCACAACATACCACATACGCAAATTAACACCTTCGTCCAACAACCACAATACACTTGCGTTACCGTTTCAATCGTTCACCGAGTTTGTAGCTTCGCCTGTACCGGCAGGAGATCGGTTGGCGGTCCTGGCTATGGCGGTCAGCTGTCGTAGTTAGGTGTTGCCGGTGAACCGGGTGAAACGTAACGCAGCATCCAATCACAACATACCTCACACGCGAATTAACACCTTCGTCCAACAACCACAACACACTTGCGTAACGCTTTCAGTCGTTCACCGTGTTTGTAGCTTCGCCTGTACCGGCAGGAGATCGGTTGGCGGTCCTGGCTATGGCGGTCAGCTGCCGTAGTTAGGTGTTGCCGGTGAACCGGGTGAAACGTAACGCAGCATCCAATCACAACATACCACACACGCGAATTAACACCTTCGTCCAGCAACCACAACACACTTGCGTAACGGTTTCAGTCGTTCACCGTGTTTGTAGCTTCGCCTGTACCGGCAGGAGATCGGTTGGCGGTCCTGGCTATGGCGCTCAGCTGCCGTAGTTAGGTGTTGCCGGTGAACCGGGTGAAACGTTACGCAGCATCCAATCACAACATACCACATACGCGAATTAACACCTTCATCCAACAACCACAACACACTTGCGTTACTCTTTCAGTCGTTCACCGTGTTTGTAGCTTCGCCTGTACCGGCAGGAGATCGGTTGGCGGTCCTGGCTATGGCGCTCAGCCGCCGTAGTTAGGTGTTGCCGGTGAACCGGGTGAAACGTTACGCAGCATCCAATCACAACATACCACATACGCAAATTAACACCTTCGTCCAACAACCACAATACACTTGCGTTACCGTTTCAATCGTTCACCGAGTTTGTAGCTTCGCCTGTACCGGCAGGAGATCGGTTGGCGGTCCTGGCTATGGCGGTGAGTTGCCGTAGTTAGGTGTTGCCGGTGAACCGGGTGAAACGTAACGCACCATCCAATCACAACATACCACACACGCGAATTAACACCTTCGTCCAGCAACCACAATACACTTGCGTTACCGTTTCAATCGTTCACCGAGTTTGTAGCTTCGCCTGTACCGGCAGGAGATCGGTTGGCGGTCCTGGCTATGGCGCTCAGCTGCCGTAGTTAGGTGTTGCCGGTGAACCGGGTGAAACGTTACGCAGTATCCAATCACAACATACCACATACGCGAATTAACACCTTCATCCAACAACCACAACACACTTGCGTTACTCTTTCAGTCGTTCACCGTGTTTGTAGCTTCGCCTGTACCGGCAGGAGATCGGTTGGCGGTCCTGGCTATGGCGCTCAGCTGCCGTAGTTAGGTGTTGCCGGTGAACCGGGTGAAACGTTACGCAGCATCCAATCACAACATACCACATACGCGAATTAACACCTTCATCCAACAACCACAACACACTTGCGTTACTCTTTCAGTCGTTCACCGTGTTTGTAGCTTCGCCTGTACCGGCAGGAGATCGGTTGGCGGTCCTGGCTATGGCGGTCAGCTGCCGTAGTTAGGTGTTGCCGGTGAACTGGGTGAAACGTTACGCAGCATCCAATCACAACATACCACATACGCGAATTAACACCTTCATCCAACAACCACAACACACTTGCGTTACTCTTTCAGTCGTTCACCGTGTTTGTAGCTTCGCCTGTACCGGCAGGAGATCGGTTGGCGGTCCTGGCTATGGCGGTCAGCTGCCGTAGTTAGGTGTTGCCGGTGAACCGGGTGAAACGTAACGCAGCATCCAATCACAACATACCACACACGCGAATTAACACCTTCGTCCAACAACCACAACACACTTGCGTAACGCTTTCAGTCGTTCACCGTGTTTGTAGCTTCGCCTGTACCGGCAGGAGATCGGTTGGCGGTCCTGGCTATGGCGCTCAGCTGCCGTAGTTAGGTGTTGCCGGTGAACCGGGTGAAACGTAACGCAGAATCCAACCACAACATACCACACACGCGAAATAACACCTTCGTCCAACAACCACAACACACTTGCGTAACGCTTTCAGTCGTTCACCGTGTTTGTAGCTTCGCCTGTACCGGCAGGAGATCGGTTGGCGGTCCTGGCTATGGCACTCAGCTGCCGTAGTTAGGTGTTGCCGGTGAACCGGGTGAAACGTACCGCAGCATCCAATCACAACATAGCACACACGCGAATTAACACCTTCGGCCAACAACCACAACACACTTGCGTAACGCTTTCAGTCGTTCACCGTGTTTGTAGCTTCGCCTGTACCGGCAGGAGATCGGTTGGCGGTCCTGGCTATGGTGCTCAGCTGCCGTAGTTAGGTGTTGCCGGTGAACCGGGTGAAACGTTACGCAGCTTCCAATCACAACATACTACATACGCGAATTAACACCTTCATCCAACAACTACAACACACTTGCGTTACTCTTTCAGTCATTCACCGTGTTTGTAGCTTCGCCTGTACCGGCAGGAGATCGGTTGGCGGTCCTGGCTATGGCGGTCAGCTGCCGTAGTTAGGTGTTGCCGGTGAACCGGGTGAAACGAAACGCAGCAACCAATCACAACATACCCCTACTAAAACGACCTTGACTTGACATACCACACACGCGAATTAACACCTTCGTTCAACAACCACAACACACTAGCCTAACTGATATATAAGCGCGAATAATATTATAACCATATATATTTAAGAAGTGTTAAATAAAAGGTCAGTTAAATGAAAGAACAGATCATACTGCTGATCTGCATCCACGATAATTGATAAAAAACAGACAAGCTTAACTAATATAGTTAACAATTTTAACAAGGTTAAATAAAAGAACATATCATACTGTTGATCTGCATCTACGATAATTGATAAAAAACAAAAAGCATATCGAATATAGTTAACAATTTTAAGAAGTGTTAAATAAAAGAACAGATCATACTGCTGATCTGTACCTACGACAATAGATGAAAAACAGACAGGCATAACTACTCCAGTTAAAAATTTTGAGAAGTGTTCAATAAAAGAACAGATCATACAGTTGATCTGCATCTACGATAATTGATAAAAAACAGAAGAGCATATCGAATATAGTTAACAATTTGAGACGTGTTAAATAAAAGAACAGATCATACAGCTGATCTCCATCTACGATAATTGATAAAAAACAGAGAAGTATAAATAATAGAGTTAACAATTTTGAGAAGTGTTAAATAAAAGAACAGATCACACTGCTGATCTGCACCTACCATAATGATTGATAAAAAACAGACAAGCATAACTAATACAAGTAACAATTTTGAGAATTGTTAAATAAAAGAACAGATCATACTGCTGATCTGCACCTACGATAATTGATAAAAAACAGAAAAGCATAACTAACAGAGTTAACAATTTTGAGAAGTGTTAAATAAAAGAACAGATCATATTGCTGATCTGTACCTACTACAATTGATAAAAAACAGACAGGCATAACTATTACAGTTAAAAATTTTGAGAACTGTTAAATAAAAGAACAGATCATACTGCTGATCTGCACCTACGATAATTGATAAAAGAACAAATCATACTGCTGATCTGCGTCAGCGATAATTGATAAAAACAGACGATCTTAATTAATATAGCTAACAATTTTGAGAAATGTTAAATAAAAGAACAGATCATACCGCTGCTCTGCACCTACGACAATTGATAAACAACAGAAAAGCATAACTGGTAGAGTTAACAATTTTGAGAAGTGTTAAATAAAAGAACTGATCACACTGCTGATCTGCACCTACCATAATTATTGATAAAAAACAAACAAGCATAACTAATACAGGTAACAATTTTGAGAAGTGTTAAATAAAAGAACAGATCATACTGCCGATCTGCATCTACGATAATTGATAAGAAACAGACAAGCATAATTGATAAAAAACAGACAAGCTTAACTGATATAGTTAACAATTTTGAGAAGTGTTAAATATAAGAACAGATCATACTGCTGATCTGCACCTACCATAATTATTGATAAAAAACAGACAAGCATAACTAATACAGGTAACAATTTTGAGAAGTGTTAAATAAAAGAACAGATCATACTGCTGATCTGCATCTACGATAATTGATAAGAAACAGACAAGCATATCGAATATAGTTAACAATTTTAATAAGGTTAAATAAAAGAACAGATCATACTGTTGATCTGCATCTACGATAATTGATAAAAAAACAGACAAGCATATCGAATATAGTTAACAATTTTAAGAAGTGTTAAATAAAAGAACAGATCATACTGCTGATCTGCACCTACGATAATTATTGATAAAAAACAAACAAGCATAACTAATACAGGTAACAATTTTGAGAAGTGTTAAATAAAAGAACAGATCATACTGCTGATTTGCATCTACGATAATTGATAAAAAACAGAAGAGCATATCGAATATAGCTAACAATTTGAGACGTGTTAAAAAAAAGGACAGATCATACAGCTGATCTGCACCGACGATAATTGATAAAAAACAGAAAAGTATAACTTATAGAGTTAACAATTTTAAGAAGTGTTAAATAAAAAACAGATCATATTGCTGATCTGTACCTACGACAATTGATAAAAAACAGACAGGCATAACTATTACAGTTAAAAATTTTGAGAATTGTTAAATAAAAGAACAGATCATACTGCTGATCTGCGTCAGCGATAATTGATAAACAACAGAAAAACATAACTGATAGAGTTAACAATTTTGAGAAGTGTTAAATAAAAGAACTGATCACACTGCTGATCTGCACCTACGATAATTGATAAACAACAGAAAAGCATAACTGATAGAATTAACAAATTTGAGAAGTGTTAAATAAAAGAACTGATCACACTGCTGATCTGCACCTACCATAATTATTGATAAAAAACAGACAAGCATAACTAATACAGGTAACAATTTTGAGAAGTGTTAAATAAAAGAACAGATCATACTGCTGATATGCATCTACGATAATTGATAAAAAACAGACAAGCATAATTGATAAAAAACAGACAAGCTTAACTAATATAGTTAACAATTTTGAGAATTGTTAAATAAAAGAACAGATCATACTGCTGATCTGCACCTACGATAATTGATAAAAAACAGAAAAGCATAACTAACAGAGTTAACAATTTTGAGAAGTGTTAAATAAAAGAACAGATCATATTGCTGATCTGTACCTACGACAATTGATAAAAAACAGACAGGCATAACTATTACAGTTAAAAATTTTGAGAACTGTTAAATAAAAGAACAGATCATACTGCTGATCTGCACCTACGATAATTGATAAAAGAACAGATCATACTGCTGATCTGCGTCAGCGATAATTGATAAAAACAGACGATCTTAATTAATATAGTTAACAATTTTGAGGAATGTTAAATAAAAGAACAGATCATACCGCTGATCTGCACCTACGATAATTGATAAACAACAGAAAAGCATAACTGATAGAATTAACAAATTTGAGAAGTGTTAAATAAAAGAACTGATCACACTGCTGATCTGCACCTACCATAATTATTGATAAAAAACAGACAAGCATAACTAATACAGGTAACAATTTTGAGAAGTGTTAAATAAAAGAACAGATCATACTGCTGATATGCATCTACGATAATTGATAAAAAACAGACAAGCATAATTGATAAAAAACAGACAAGCTTAACTAATATAGTTAACAATTTTGAGAATTGTTAAATAAAAGAACAGATCATACTGCTGATCTGCACCTACGATAATTGATAAAAAACAGAAAAGCATAACTAACAGAGTTAACAATTTTGAGAAGTGTTAAATAAAAGAACAGATCATATTGCTGATCTGTACCTACGACAATTGATAAAAAACAGACAGGCATAACTATTACAGTTAAAAATTTTGAGAACTGTTAAATAAAAGAACAGATCATACTGCTGATCTGCACCTACGATAATTGATAAAAGAACAGATCATACTGCTGATCTGCGTCAGCGATAATTGATAAAAACAGACGATCTTAATTAATATAGTTAACAATTTTGAGGAATGTTAAATAAAAGAACAGATCATACCGCTGATCTGCACCTACGATAATTGATAAACAACAGAAAAGCATAACTGATAGAATTAACAAATTTGAGAAGTGTTAAATAAAAGAACTGATCACACTGCTGATCTGCACCTACGATAATTGATAAACAACAGAAAAGCATAACTGATAGAATTAACAAATTTGAGAAGTGTTAAATAAAAGAACTGATCACACTGCTGATCTGCACCTACCATAATTATTGATAAAAAACAGACAAGCATAACTAATACAGGTAACAATTTTGAGAAGTGTTAAATAAAAGAACAGATCATACTGCTGATATGCATCTACGATAATTGATAAAAAACAGACAAGCATAATTGATAAAAAACAGACAAGCTTAACTAATATAGTTAACAATTTTGAGAATTGTTAAATAAAAGAACAGATCATACTGCTGATCTGCACCTACGATAATTGATAAAAAACAGAAAAGCATAACTAACAGAGTTAACAATTTTGAGAAGTGTTAAATAAAAGAACAGATCATATTGCTGATCTGTACCTACGACAATTGATAAAAAACAGACAGGCATAACTATTACAGTTAAAAATTTTGAGAACTGTTAAATAAAAGAACAGATCATACTGCTGATCTGCACCTACGATAATTGATAAAAGAACAGATCATACTGCTGATCTGCGTCAGCGATAATTGATAAAAACAGACGATCTTAATTAATATAGTTAACAATTTTGAGGAATGTTAAATAAAAGAACAGATCATACCGCTGATCTGCACCTACGATAATTGATAAACAACAGAAAAGCATAACTGATAGAATTAACAAATTTGAGAAGTGTTAAATAAAAGAACTGATCACACTGCTGATCTGCACCTACGATAATTGATAAACAACAGAAAAGCATAACTGATAGAATTAACAAATTTGAGAAGTGTTAAATAAAAGAACTGATCACACTGCTGATCTGCACCTACCATAATTATTGATAAAAAAACAAACAAGCATAACTAATACAGGTAACAATTTTGAGAAGTGTTAAATAAAAGAACAGATCATACTGCTGATCTGCATCTACGATAATTGATAAGAAACAGACAAGCATAATTGATAAAAAACAGACAAGCTTAACTGATATAGTTAACAATTTTGAGAAGTGTTAAATAAAAGAACAGATCATACTGCTGATCTGCACCTACCATAATTATTGATAAAAAACAGACAAGCATAACTAATACAGGTAACAATTTTGAGAAGTGTTAAATAAAAGAACAGATCATACTGCTGATCTGCATCTACGATAATTGATAAGAAACAGACAAGCATATCGAAAATAGTTAACAATTTTAATAAGGTTAAATAAAAGAACATATCATACTGTTGATCTGCATCTACGATAATTGATAAAAAACAAACAAGCATATCGAATATAGTTAACAATTTTAAGAAGTGTTAAATAAAAGAACAGATCATACAGCTGATCTGCATCTACGATAACTGATAAACAGAAGAGCATATCGAATATAGTTAACAATTTGAGGAAGTGTTAAATAAAAGAACAGATCATACTGCTGATCTGTACCTACGACAATAGATAAAAAACAGAAGAGCATATCGAATATAGTTAACAATTTGAGGAAGTGTTAAATAAAAGAACAGATCATACTGCTGATCTGTACCTACGACAATAGATAAAAAACAGACAGGCATAACTACTACAGTTAAAGATTTTGAGAAGTGTTCAATAAAAGAACAGATCATACAGCTGATCTGCATCTACGATAATTGATAAAAAACAGAGGAGCATATCGAATATAGTTAACAATTTGAGACGTGTTAAATAAAAGAACAGATCATACAGCTGATCTGCACCGACGATAATTGATAAAAAACAGAGAAGTATAACTAATAGAGTTAACAATTTTGAGAAGTGTTAAATAAAAGAACAGATCACACTGCTGATCTGCACCTACCATAATGATTGATAAAAAACAGACAAGCATAACTAATACAAGTAACAATTTTGAGAATTGTTAAATAAAAGAACAGATCATACTGCTGATCTGCACCTACGATAATTGATAAAAAACAGAAAAGCATAACTAACAGAGTTAATAATTTTGAGAAGTGTTAAATAAAAGAACAGATCATATTGCTGATCTGTACCTACGACAATTGATAAAAAACAGACAGGCATAACTATTACAGTTAAAAATTTTGAGAACTGTTAAATAAAAGAACAGATCATACTGCTGATCTGCACCTACGATAATTGATAAAAGAACAGATCATACTGCTGATCTGCGTCAGCGATAATTGATAAACAACAGAAAAACATAACTGATAGAGTTAACAATTTTGAGAAGTGTTAAATAAAAGAACTGATCACACTGCTGATCTGCACCTACGATAATTGATAAACAACAGAAAAGCATAACTGATAGAATTAACAAATTTGAGAAGTGTTAAATAAAAGAACTGATCACACTGCTGATCTGCACCTACCATAATTATTGATAAAAAACAGACAAGCATAACTAATACAGGTAACAATTTTGAGAAGTGTTAAATAAAAGAACAGATCATACTGCTGATCTGCACCTACGATAATTGATAAAAAACAGAAAAGCATAACTAACAGAGTTAACAATTTTGAGAAGTGTTAAATAAAAGAACAGATCATATTGCTGATCTGTACCTACGACAATTGATAAAAAACAGACAGGCATAACTATTACAGTTAAAAATTTTGAGAACTGGTAAATAAAAGAACAGATCATACTGCTGATCTGCACCTACGATAATTGATAAAAGAACAGATCATACTGCTGATCTGCGTCAGCGATAATTGATAAAAACAGACGATCTTAATTAATATAGTTAACAATTTTGAGGAATGTTAAATAAAAGAACAGATCATACCGCTGATCTGCACCTACGATAATTGATAAACAACAGAAAAGCATAACTGATAGAGATAACAATTTTGAGAAGTGTTAAATAAAAGAACTGATCACACTGCTGATCTGCACCTACGATAATTGATAAACAACAGAAAAGCATAACTGATAGAATTAACATATTTGAGAAGTGTTAAATAAAAGAACTGATCACACTGCTGATCTGCACCTACTATAATTATTGATAAAAAACAGACAAGCATAACTAATACAGGTAACAATTTTGAGAAGTGTTAAATAAAAGAACAGATCATACTGCTGATCTGCATCTACGATAATTGATAAGAAACAGACAAGCATAATTGATAAAAAACAGACAAGCTTAACTAATATAGTTAACAATTTTGAAAAGTGTTAAATAAAAGAACAGATCATACTGCTGATCTGCACCTACCATAATTATGGATAAAAAACAGACAAGCATAACTAATACAGGTAACAATTTTGAGAAGTGTTAAATAAAAGAACAGATCATACTGCTGATCTGCATCTACGATAATTGATAAGAAACAGACAAGCATATCGAATATAGTTAACAATTTTAATAAGGTTAAATAAAACAACATATCATACTGTTGATCTGCATCTACGATAATTAACAAAAAAACTAAAAGAACAGATCATACTGCTGATCTGTACCTACCACAATAGATGAAAAACAGACAGGCATAACTACTCCAGTTAAAAATTTTGAGAAGTGTTCAATAAAAGAACAGATCATACAGCTGATCTGCATCTACGATAATTGATAAAAAACAGAAGAGCATATCGAATATAGTTAACAATTTGAGACGTGTTAAATAAAAGGACAGATCATACAGCTGATCTGCACCGACGATAATTGATAAAAAACAGAAAAGTATAACTTATAGAGTTAACAATTTTAAGAAGTGTTAAATAAAAAAACAGATCATACTGCTGATCTGCATCTGCGATAATTGATAAAAACAGACAAGCTTAGTTAATATAGTTAACAATTTTGAGCAGTTTTAAACAAAAAAACAGATCATACTGCTGATCTGCACCTACGATAATTATTGATAAACAGACAAGCATAACTAATACAGTTAACAATTTTGAGACGTGTTAAATAAAAGAACAGATCATACTGCTGATCTGCACCTACGATAATTGATAAAAAACAGAAAAGCATAACTAACAGAGTTAACAATTTTGAGAAGTGTTAAATAAAAGAACAGATCATATTGCTGATCTGTACCTACGACAATTGATAAAAAACAGACAGGCATAACTATTACAGTTAAAAATTTTGAGAACTGTTAAATAAAAGAACAGATCATACTGCTGATCTGCACCCACGATAATTGATAAAAGAACAGATCATACTGCTGATCTGCGTCAGCGATAATTGATAAAAACAGACGAGCTTATTTAATATAGTTAACAATTTTGAGGAATGTTAAATAAAAGAACAGATCATACCGCTGATCTGCACCTACGATAATTGATAAACAACAGAAAAGCATAACTGATAGAGTTAACAATTTTGAGAAGTGTTAAATAAAAGAACTGATCACACTGCTGATCTGCACCTACGATAATTGATAAACAACAGAAAAGCATAACTGATAGAATTAACAAATTTGAGAAGTGTTAAATAAAAGAACTGATCACACTGCTGATCTGCACCTACCATAATTATTGAAAAAAACAGACAAGCATAAACTAATACAGGTAACAATTTAGGTAAATGTTAAATAGAAGAACAGATCATACTGCTGATCTGCATCCACGATAATTGATAATACACAGACAAGCATATCCAATATAGTTAACAAATTTAAGAAGTGTTAATTAAAAGAACAGATCATACTACTGATCTGTACCTACTACAATTGTTAAAATACAGACAGGCATAACTACTACAGTTAAAAATTTTGAGAAGTGTTAAATAAAAGAACAGATCATACTGCTGATCTGCACCTACGATAATTGATAAAAAGCAGAAAAGCAGAACTGATAGAGTTAACAATTTTGAGAAGTGTTAATTAAAAGAACAGATCATACTGCTGATCTGCACCTACGATAATTATTGATAAAAAACAACCAAGCATAACTAATACGGTTAACAATTTTGAGAAATGTTAAATAAAAGAACAAATCATACTGCTGATCTGCATCTGCGATAATTGATAAAAACAGACAAGCTTAATTAATTTATTTAACAATTTTGAGGAGTGTTAAATAAAAGAACAAATCATACTGCTGATCTGCACCTACGATAATTATTGATAAAAAACAACCAAGCATAACTATTACGGTTGACAATTTTGAGAAGTGTTAAATAAAAGAACAGATCATACTGCTGATCTGCACCTACGATAATTGATAAAAAGCAAAAAGGCATAACTAATACAGTTAACAATTTTGAAAAGTGTCATTAAAAGAACAGATCATACAGCTGATCTGCATCTGCGATAACTGATAAAAACAGACAAGCTTAGTTAATATAGTTAACAATTTTGAGAAGTGTTAAATAAAAGAACAGATCACACTGCTGATCTGCACCTACCATAATTATTGATAAAAAACAGACAAGCATAACTAATACAAGTAACAATTTTGAGAAGTGTTAAATAAAAGAACAGATCATACTGCTGATCTGCATCTGCGATAATTGATAAAAACAGACATGCTTAGTTAATATAGTAAACAATTTTGAGGAGTGTTAAATAAAAGAACAGATCATGCTGCTGATCTGCATCTGCGATAACTGATAAAAACAGACAAGCTTAATTAATATAGTTAACAATTTTGAGGAGTGTTAAATAAAAAACAGATCATACTGCTGATCTGCACCTACGATAATTATTGATAAAAAACAATCAAGCATAACTAATACGGTTAACAATTTTGAGAAGTGTTGAATAAAAGAACAGATCATACTGCTGATCTGCACCTACGATAATTGATAAAAAACAGACAGGCATAACTAATACAGTTAACAATTTTGAGAAGTGTCAAATAAAAGAACAGATCATACTGCTGATCGGCATTTGCGATAATTGATAAAAATCAGACAGGCATAACTAATACAGTTAACAATTTTGAGAAGTGTTAAATAAAAGAACAGATCATACTGCTGATCTGCTCCTACGATAATTGATAACTGATAAAATAGTGAAACCAAACATAGAGTAATTTCAAAAATATGAAAGTGGATTAGGCCTACTGGGGATACCACAATAAAAAAAACGCGCCACTTACTCTACCGCCAGGTGGTGTGGAAATGAGTATAAAATAGTTTATAGTTTCCGATGTTGACGAATCGAAGCGGAAATAATTCGATTTATTTAATGATTCAATTAAATAGAACATTTAATTTATATTTATTCCATAAAGATTTCGTATGAGTGGAACATGGCTGCGCTTACTGAAGATCAAACAACAACGGAATGGCTATGGTAATGTGGGAATTGCAGGGCTAACGGACACCCCCAGCGTGATACGTGAACAGGGAAATGCTGTAGCAACAGCTTCGGCGAGTGACGCATTCAGAGCCCACATTGTAGATGAAATTGGGGTAGTGTCACTAAGGAGTAATAATAACTTAACCACGCCTACGCGGTTTCCGAACCATGGTCAAGCTGGCGTAAACACCGAGGCCGATTTCGAGACTCCACCTACTCCTCGACTGCGCAGCCCGAACACGCTCAGACCACGTTATACACTACACGATCGATAACTAATGGCATGGCCACGCCTACATATCTACCGAACACTTGTGTCAGCACCCGCATTACACGGTCGATGACTAATAACAGCGTAGCCACGCCCAGGGTGTTACCGAGCTGTGACGGAGAGGGCGTCGGCTCTCGAGCCGAGCTTCAGGCCCCGCCCACTACCCAGATCCGTACGCGCTCGTACCACTCCCTATGTCACACGATAGATAACTAATAATAGCTTCGCCACGCCTTCGCGGCTGCTCAACCGTGACGGGTCGTGCGTCATTGCTGGTATCGGGCTTGAGGCCTCAGTCGCGGCGTAGCTTTAGCGGAGTCACCACTGAAGATGCCGACAGTTACAGCGACGGCTACGGGACGCCTTGGAGAACCACCATTATCCGAGAAACGGTTTCGACCGTATCAGTCGTAATGCCAACAATAGGAACCCGAATCAATATATGAACGGGCCCGGAGACACCGACACCGGGGACATGCCCCCACAGAGCCTAGCCCGAGAACAACCAGGGCACGTAAAAGAATCCCGGCTAATACTAAGGACTAGATTTTAATTCTGTTTCTGGCAGCTACCAGTTACCGAGGTCACGGCATAACAACCCGGAAAATCACTATGCATCAAACGTAATTTATAGCTATTATTTATGTATATATAATAGGAGGAGAATTTCACTTTACAGAACATTTTTAAATGGTTAGTATTAGATTTTCTTGATTATTTGGCCTCTTCTTGATTCCGTTCAAGTAAATAGTAGCTTCGTCACTGAACATTTTGTAAATTTTTAATTTCTTCGTAAAATTGTTATATTCTGTCTATGTCATCTGCCCATAATTGTTACGAGATGTTATACGGATGCCATTTTTGAAACTTCATAAGTAGATATGTATTTTTGAATTAGACTTCGACAACTTCAAGTTGATGACCGGCAAGCATAACATTTCGACGGTCATTTTATCTTACAGTTCTTCGCCTTCCTAATTCAGGTATATATTTTATATTTCCGGTTTCTTCAAACTTTTTGGATAACTTTACTTATTATAACTCGACTAATAAATAATTTAAATATTTGAAACTCTCATAAATCGGGTTGAACATAAAGTTTTTATAAATTTGTCTTCAAGCATAAATATATTTTTAGAAACTTTCAAAGGGATTAATTTAAAAATATCGATGGAATGTTTAAGAGTAATATTTCTCATAATTTTTCTAGATATCCATACATGAAGGATTTCTGAGAGTATACTTTTAATGAAATTCGTATATATGTATAGATTTCATATCCTTTGTAGTTTCCTATTATTAAAATAGTAGTTTTTATTTCCAAATACAATTCAATTTTACTTCAGCTATATATATGGCGTACAGCAACATAAGCATATTTAATATTTTAATTCCTCAATATTAAGACATTCAATTTTAATTGCATTTCACATTCACAAAACATACAGTTAAAAAAACAATGGGGTGCAAAGTTAGCTCGCCTCCTCGTGGTGCACCCTGGGTAACGCTAAAGAGCTAACATCTAAGTCACAATAAACATCCACATACACTTTCGCAACTTCACGACTTATAACATACCAATACGAAATTGACCTTGACTTGACCATAACACATACGTGAATTAATACCTTCATCCAACCACAACACACTCGCGAAACTATTTCAGTCGTTCACCGTGTTTGTAGCTTCGCCTGTACCGGCAGGAGATCGGTTGGCGGTCCTGGCTATGGCGATCAGCTGCCGTAGTTAGGTATTGCCGGTGAACCGAGAGAAACGTTACGCAGCATCCAATCACAACATACCACACACGCGAATTAACACCTTCGTCCAACAACCACAACACACTTGCGTTACCGTTTCAGTCGTTTACCGTGTTTGTAGCTTCGCCTGTACCGGCAGGAGATCGGTTGGCGGTCCTGGCTATGGCGGTCAGCTGCCGTAGTTAGGTGTTGCCGGTGAACCGGGTGAAACGTAACGCAGCATCCAATCACAACATACCACACACGCGAATTAACACCTTCGTCCAACAACCACAACACACTTGCGTAACGCTTTCAGTCGTTCACCGTGTTTGTAGCTTCGCCTGTACCGGCAGGAGATCGGTTGGCGGTCCTGGCTATGGCGCTCAGCCGCCGTAGTTAGGTGTTGCCGGTGAACCGGGTGAAACGTTACGCAGCATCCAATCACAACATACCACATACGCGAATTAACACCTTCGTCCAACAACCACAATACACTTGCGTTACCGTTTCAGTCGTTCACCGAGTTTGTAGCTTCGCCTGTACCGGCAGGAGATCGGTTGGCGGTCCTGGCTATGGCGGTCAGCTGCCGTAGTTAGGTGTTGCCGGTGAACCGGGTGAAACGTAACGCAGCATCCAATCACAACATACCACACACGCGAATTAACACCTTCGTCCAGCAACCACAACACACTTGCGTAACGGTTTCAGTCGTTCACCGTGTTTGTAGCTTTGCCTGTACCGGCAGGAGATCGGTTGGCGGTCCTGGCTATGGTGCTCAGCTGCCGTAGTTAGGTGTTGCCGGTGAACCGGGTGAAACGTTACGCAGCATCCAATCCAAACATACCACATACGCGAATTAACACCTTCATTCAACAACCACAACACACTTGCGTTACTCTTTCAGTCGTTCACCGTGTTTGTAGCTTCGCCTGTACCGGCAGGAGATCGGTTGGCGGTCCTGGCTATGGCGGTCAGCTGCCGTAGTTAGGTGTTGCCGGTGAACCGGGTGAAACGTAACGCAGCATCCAATCACAACATACCACACACGCGAATTAACACCTTCGTCCAACAACCACAACACACTTGCGTAACGCTTTCAGTCGTTCACCGTGTTTGTAGCTTCGCCTGTACCGGCAGGAGATCGGTTGGCGGTCCTGGCTATGGCGGTCAGCTGCCGTAGTTAGGTGTTGCCGGTGAACCGGGTGAAACGTAACGCAGCATCCAATCACAACATACCACACACGCGAATTAACACCTTCGCCCAACAACCACAACACACTTGCGTAACGCTTTCAGTCGTTCACCGTGTTTGTAGCTTCGCCTGTACCGGCAGGAGATCGGTTGGCGGTCCTGGCTATGGCGCTCAGCCGCCGTAGTTAGGTGTTGCCGGTGAACCGGGTGAAACGTAACGCAGCATCCAATCACAACATACCACACACGCGAATTAACACCTTCGTCCAACAACCACAACACACTTGCGTAACGCTTTCAGTCGTTCACCGTGTTTGTAGCTTCGCCTGTACCGGCAGGAGATCGGTTGGCGGTCCTGGCTATGGCGCTCAGCTGCCGTAGTTAGGTGTTGCCGGTGAACCGGGTGAAACGTACCGCAGCATCCAATCACAACATAGCACACACGCGAATTAACACCTTCGGCCAACAACCACAACACACTTGCGTAACGCTTTCAGTCGTTCACCGTGTTTGTAGCTTCGCCTGTACCGGCAGGAGATCGGTTGGCGGTCCTGGCTATGGTGCTCAGCTGCCGTAGTTAGGTGTTGCCGGTGAACCGGGTGAAACGTTACGCAGCTTCCAATCACAACATACTACATACGCGAATTAACACCTTCATCCAACAACTACAACACACTTGCGTTACTCTTTCAGTCGTTCACCGTGTTTGTAGCTTCGCCTGTACCGGCAGGAGATCGGTTGGCGGTCCTGGCTATGGCGGTCAGCTGCCGTAGTTAGGTGTTGCCGGTGAACCGGGTGAAACGAAACGCAGCAACCAATCACAACATACCCCTACTAAAACGACCTTGACTTGACATACCACACACGCGAATTAACACCTTCGTTCAACAACCACAACACACTAGCCTAACTGATATATAAGCGCGAATAATATTATAACCATATATATTTAAGAAGTGTTAAATAAAAGGTCAGTTAAATGAAAGAACAGATCATACTGCTGATCTGCATCCACGATAATTGATAAAAAACAGACAAGCTTAACTAATATAGTTAACAATTTTGAGACGTGTTAAATAAAAGAACAGATCATACTGCTGATCTACATCTACGATAATTGATAAGAAACAGACAAGCATATCGAATATAGTTAACAATTTTAATAAGGTTAAATAAAAGAACATATCATACTGTTGATCTGCATCTACGATAATTGATAAAAAACAAACAAGCATATCGAATATAGTTAACAATTTTAAGAAGTGTTAAATAAAAGAACAGATCATACTGCTGATCTGTACCTACGACAATAGATGAAAAACAGACAGGCATAACTACTCCAGTTAAAAATTTTGAGAAGTGTTCAATAAAAGAACAGATCATACAGCTGATCTGCATCTACGATAATTGATAAAAAACAGAAGAGCATATCGAATATAGATAACAATTTGAGACGTGTTAAATAAAAGAACAGATCATACAGCTGATCTGCATCTACGATAATTGATAAAAAACAGAGAAGTATAAATAATAGAGTTAACAATTTTGAGAAGTGTTAAATAAAAGAACAGATCACACTGCTGATCTGCACCTACCATAATGATTGATAAAAAACAGACAAGCATAACTAATACAAGTAACAATTTTGAGAATTGTTAAATAAAAGAACAGATCATACTGCTGATCTGCACCTACGATAATTGATAAAAAACAGAAAAGCATAACTAACAGAGTTAACAATTTTGAGAAATGTTAAATAAAAGAACAGATCATATTGCTGATCTGTACCGACTACAATTGATAAAAAACAGACAGGCATAACTATTACAGTTAAAAATTTTGAGAACTGTTAAATAAAAGAACAGATCATACTGCTGATCTGCACCTACGATAATTGATAAAAGAACAAATCATACTGCTGATCTGCGTCAGCGATAATTGATAAAAACAGACGATCTTAATTAATATAGTTAACAATTTTGAGAAATGTTAAATAAAAGAACAGATCATACCGCTGCTCTGCACCTACGATAATTGATAAACAACAGAAAAGCATAACTGATAGAGTTAACAATTTTGAGAAGTGTTAAATAAAAGAACTGATCACACTGCTGATCTGCACCTACGATAATTGATAAACAACAGAAAAGCATAACTGATAGAATTAACAAATTTGAGAAGTGTTAAATAAAAGAACTGATCACACTGCTGATCTGCACCTACCATAATTATTGATAAAAAACAAACAAGCATAACTAATACAGGTAACAATTTTGAGAAGTGTTAAATAAAAGAACAGATCATACTGCTGATCTGCATCTACAATAATTGATAAGAAACAGACAAGCATAATTGATAAAAAACAGACAAGCTTAACTGATATAGTAAACAATTCTGAGAAGTGTTAAATAAAAGAACAGATCATACTGCTGATCTGCACCTACCATAATTATTGATAAAAAACAGACAAGCATAACTAATACAGGTAGCAATTTTGAGAAGTGTTAAATAAAAGAACAGATCATACTGCTGATCTGCATCTACGATAATTGATAAGAAACAGACAAGCATATCGAAAATAGTTAACAATTTTAATAAGGTTAAATAAAAGAACATATCATACTGTTGATCTGCATCTACGATAATTGATAAAAAACAAACAAGCATATCGAATATAGTTAACAATTTTAAGAAGTGTTAAATAAAAGAACAGATCATACTGCTGATCTATACCTACGACAATAGATGAAAAACAGACAGGGATAACTACTCCAGTTAGAAATTTTGAGAAGTGTTCAATAAAAGAACAGATCATACATCTGATCTGCATCTACGATAACTGATAAACAGAAGAGCATATCGAATATAGTTAACAATTTGAGGAAGTGTTAAATAAAAGAACAGATCATACTGCTGATCTGTACCTACGACAATAGATAAAAAACAGAAGAGCATATCGAATATAGTTAACAATTTGAGGAAGTGTTAAATAAAAGAACAGATCATACTGCTGATCTGTACCTACGACAATAGATAAAAAACAGACAGGCATAACTACTACAGTTAAAGATTTTGAGAAGTGTTCAATAAAAGAACAGATCATACAGCTGATCTGCATCTACGATAATTGATAAAAAACAGAGGAGCATATCGAATATAGTTAACAATTTGAGACGTGTTAAATAAAAGAACAGATCATACAGCTGATCTGCACCGACGATAATTGATAAAAAACAGAGAAGTATAACTAATAGAGTTAACAATTTTGAGAAGTGTTAAATAAAAGAACAGATCACACTGCTGATCTGCACCTACCATAATGATTGATAAAAAACAGACAAGCATAACTAATACAAGTAACAATTTTGAGAATTGTTAAATAAAAGAACAGATCATACTGCTGATCTGCACCTACGATAATTGATAAAAAACAGAAAAGCATAACTAACAGAGTTAATAATTTTGAGAAGTGTTAAATAAAAGAACAGATCATATTGCTGATCTGTACCTACGACAATTGATAAAAAACAGACAGGCATAACTATTACAGTTAAAAATTTTGAGAACTGTTAAATAAAAGAACAGATCATACTGCTGATCTGCACCTACGATAATTGATAAAAGAACAGATCATACTGCTGATCTGCGTCAGCGATAATTGATAAACAACAGAAAAACATAACTGATAGAGTTAACAATTTTGAGAAGTGTTAAATAAAAGAACTGATCACACTGCTGATCTGCACCTACGATAATTGATAAACAACAGAAAAGCATAACTGATAGAATTAACAAATTTGAGAAGTGTTAAATAAAAGAACTGATCACACTGCTGATCTGCACCTACCATAATTATTGATAAAAAACAGACAAGTATAACTAATACAGGTAACAATTTTGAGAAGTGTTAAATAAAAGAACAGATCATACTGCTGATCTGCATCTACGATAATTGATAAGAAACAGACAAGCATAATTGATAAAAAACAGACAAGCTTAACTAATATAGTTAACAATTTTGAGAATTGTTAAATAAAAGAACAGATCATACTGCTGATCTGCACCTACGATAATTGATAAAAAACAGAAAAGCATAACTAACAGAGTTAACAATTTTGAGAAGTGTTAAATAAAAGAACAGATCATATTGCTGATCTGTACCTACGACAATTGATAAAAAACAGACAGGCATAACTATTACAGTTAAAAATTTTGAGAACTGTTAAATAAAAGAACAGATCATACTGCTGATCTGCACCTACGATAATTGATAAAAGAACAGATCATACTGCTGATCTGCGTCAGCGATAATTGATAAAAACAGACGATCTTAATTAATATAGTTAACAATTTTGAGGAATGTTAAATAAAAGAACAGATCATACCGCTGATCTGCACCTACGATAATTGATAAACAACAGAAAAGCATAACTGATAGAGATAACAATTTTGAGAAGTGTTAAATAAAAGAACTGATCACACTGCTGATCTGCACCTACGATAATTGATAAACAACAGAAAAGCATAACTGATAGAATTAACATATTTGAGAAGTGTTAAATAAAAGAACTGATCACACTGCTGATCTGCACCTACTATAATTATTGATAAAAAACAGACAAGCATAACTAATACAGGTAACAATTTTGAGAAGTGTTAAATAAAAGAACAGATCATACTGCTGATCTGCATCTACGATAATTGATAAGAAACAGACAAGCATATCGAATATAGTTAACAATTTTAATAAGGTTAAATAAAAGAACATATACTGTTGATCTGCATCTACGATAATTAACAAAAAAACTAAAAGAACAGATCATACTGCTGATCTGTACCTACCACAATAGATGAAAAACAGACAGGCATAACTACTCCAGTTAAAAATTTTGAGAAGTGTTCAATAAAAGAACAGATCATACAGCTGATCTGCATCTACGATAATTGATAAAAAACAGAAGAGCATATCGAATATAGTTAACAATTTGAGACGTGTTAAATAAAAGGACAGATCATACAGCTGATCTGCACCGACGATAATTGATAAAAAACAGAAAAGTATAACCTATAGAGTTAACAATTTTAAGAAGTGTTAAATAAAAAAACAGATCATACTGCTGATCTGCATCTGCGATAATTGATAAAAACAGACAAGCTTAGTTAATATAGTTAACAATTTTGAGTAGTTTTAAACAAAAAAACAGATCATACTGCTGATCTGCACCTACGATAATTATTGATAAACAGACAAGCATAACTAATACAGTTAACAATTTTGAGACGTGTTAAATAAAAGAACAGATCATACTGCTGATCTGCACCTACGATAATTGATAAAAAACAGAAAAGCATAACTAACAGAGTTAACAATTTTGAGAAGTGTTAAATAAAAGAACAGATCATATTGCTGATCTGTACCTACGACAATTGATAAAAAACAGACAGGCATAACTATTACAGTTAAAAATTTTGAGAACTGTTAAATAAAAGAACAGATCATACTGCTGATCTGCACCCACGATAATTGATAAAAGAACAGATCATACTGCTGATCTGCGTCAGCGATAATTGATAAAAACAGACGAGCTTAATTAATATAGTTAACAATTTTGAGGAATGTTAAATAAAAGAACAGATCATACCGCTGATCTGCACCTACGATAATTGATAAACAACAGAAAAGCATAACTGATAGAGTTAACAATTTTGAGAAGTGTTAAATAAAAGAACTGATCACACTGCTGATCTGCACCTACGATAATTGATAAACAACAGGAAAGCATAACTGATAGAATTAACAAATTTGAGAAGTATTAAATAAAAGAACTGATCACACTGCTGATCTGCACCTACCATAATTATTGAAAAAAACAGACAAGCATAAACTAATACAGGTAACAATTTAGGTAAATGTTAAATAGAAAAACAGATCATACTGCTGATCTGCATCTACGATAATTGATAACACACAGACAAGCATATCCAATATAGTTAACAATTTTAAGAAGTGTTAATTAAAAGAACAGATCATACTACTGATCTGTACCTACTACAATTGTTAAAATACAGACAGGCATAACTACTACAGTTAAAAATTTTGAGAAGTGTTAAATAAAAGAACAGATCATACTGCTGATCTGCACCTACGATAATTGATAAAAAGCAGAAAAGCAGAACTGATAGAGTTAACAATTTTGAGAAGTGTTAATTAAAAGAACAGATCATACTGCTGATCTGCACCTACGATAATTATTGATAAAAAACAACCAAGCATAACTAATAAGGTTAACAATTTTGAGAAATGTTAAATAAAAGAACAAATCATACTGCTGATCTGCATCTGCGATAATTGATAAAAACAGACAAGCTTAATTAATTTATTTAACAATTTTGAGGAGTGTTAAATAAAAGAACAGATCATACTGCTGATCTGCACCTACGATAATTATTGATAAAAAACAACCAAGCATAACTATTACGGTTGACAATTTTGAGAAGTGTTAAATAAAAGAACAGATCATACTGCTGATCTGCACCTACGATAATTGATAAAAAGCAAAAAGGCATAACTAATACAGTTAACAATTTTGAAAAGTGTCATTAAAAGAACAGATCATACAGCTGATCTGCATCTGCGATAACTGATAAAAACAGACAAGCTTAGTTAATATAGTTAACAATTTTGAGAAGTGTTAAATAAAAGAACAGATCACACTGCTGATCTGCACCTACCATAATTATTGATAAAAAACAGACAAGCATAACTAATACAAGTAACAATTTTGAGAAGTGTTAAATAAAAGAACAGATCATACTGCTGATCTGCATCTGCGATAATTGATAAAAACAGATAAGCTTAGTTAATATAGTAAACAATTTTGAGGAGTGTTAAATAAAAGAACAGATCATGCTGCTGATCTGCATCTGCGATAACTGATAAAAACAGACAAGCTTAATTAATATAGTTAACAATTTTGAGGAGTGTTAAATAAAAAACAGATCATACTGCTGATCTGCACCTACGATAATTATTGATAAAAAACAATCAAGCATAACTAATACGGTTAACAATTTTGAGAAGTGTTAAATAAAAGAACAGATCATACTGCTGATCTGCACCTACGATAATTGATAAAAAACAGACAGGCATAACTAATACAGTTAACAATTTTGAGAAGTGTCAAATAAAAGAACAGATCATACTGCTGATCGGCATTTGCGATAATTGATAAAAATCAGACAGGCATAACTAATACAGTTAACAATTTTGAGAAGTGTTAAATAAAAGAACAGATCATACTGCTGATCTGCTCCTACGATAATTGATAACTGATAAAATAGTGAAACCAAACATAGAGTAATTTCAAAAATATGAAAGTGGATTAGGCCTACTGGGGATACCACAATAAAAAAAACGCGCCACTTACTCTACCGCCAGGTGGTGTGGAAATGAGTATAAAATAGTTTATAGTTTCCGATGTTGACGAATCGAAGCGGAAATAATTCGATTTATTTAATGATTCAATTAAATAGAACATTTAAATTATATTTATTCCATAAAGATTTCGTATGAGTGGAACATGGCTGCCCTTACTGAAGATCAAACAACAACGGAATGGCTATGGTAATGTGGGAATTGCAGGGCTAACGGACACCCCCAGCGTGATACGTGAACAGGGAAATGCTGTAGCAACAGCTTCGGCGAGTGACGCATTCAGAGCCCACATTGTAGATGAAATTGGGGTAGTGTCACTAGGGAGTAATAATAACTTAACCACGCCTACGCGGTTTCCGAACCATGGTCAGGCTGGCGTAAACACCGAGGCCGATTTCGAGGCTCCACTTACTCTTCGACTGCGCAGCCCGAACGCGCTCAGACCACGTTATACACTACACGATCGATAACTAATGGCATGGCCACGCCTACATATCTGCCGAACACTTGTGTCAGCACCCGCATTACACGGTCGATGACTAATAACAGCGTAGTCACCCCCAGGGTGTTACTGAGCTGTGACGGAGAGGGCGTCGGCTCTCGAGCCGAGCTTCAGGCCCCGCCCACTACCCAGTTCCGTACGCGCTCGTACCACTCCCCATGTCACACGATCGATAACTAATAATAGCTTGGCCACGCCTTCGCGGCTGCTCAACCGTGACGGGTCGTGCGTCATTGCTGGTATCAGGCTTGAGGACTCAGTCGCGGCGTAGCTTTTGCGGAGTCACCACTGAAGATGCCGACAGTTACAGCGACGGCTACGGGACGCCTTGGAGAACCACCATTATCCGAGAAACGGTTTCGACCGTATCAGTCGTAATACCAACAATAGGAACCCGAATCAATATATGAACGGGCCCGGAGACACCGACACCGGGGACATGCCCCCACAGAGCCTAGCCCGAGAACAACCAGGGCACGTAAAAGAATCCCGGCTAATACTAGGGACTACATTTTAATTCTGTTTCTGGCAGCTACCAGTTACCGAGGTCACGGCATAACAACCCGGAAAATCACTATGCATCAAACGTAAATTATAGCTATTATTTATGTATATATAATAGGAGGAGAATTGGCAGTTTATAGAACATTTAGTTAGTATTAGATTTTCCTTGATTATTTGGCCTCTTCTTGATTCCGTTCAAGTAAATAGTAGCTTCGTCACTGAACATTTTGTAAATTTTTAATTTCTTCGTAAAATTGTTATATTCTGTCTATGTCATCTGCCCATAATTGTTACGAGATGTTATACAGATGCCATTTTTGAAACTTCATAAGTAGTTATGTATTTTTGGGCGAAAAGTACAAGATATGGGGGGTACGAACCCCCATATCTTTCCACGTTGAAATATCATTTTTATTATATTGCAAATGATTAGCTACGTCTATACTACCTTGACTTTTGTTTTGTATATCCTTATTTCGTACTTCCGTCGCATCAGACAGACATGGTTCACTACTAGTTAACATTGCTAATTTGTTATTGTGTCCTCTATTTGTGCAACAGGTGGCCCTGCTGGCGAAGTCGAGACATTCTGTACATTCTCTTCACTAGACTTATTTTTCGTACCTTTCAGCATTTTGTTTACAAATCTTGATAAACGTTATAAATTTTACACAGTTTACAAAGTTTTACATTTACATTACATGCAATAGAGTTCAAACTTTATTTAAATTTATGGTTGAAAAACTTACAGTTCCTCGGAATGCTTGCACTAGATTACCTATTCTTTATCACTCTGTAGAAATTTCTAGTAGACAGCCACTCAGCCAGTGCATCCGTGACTCTGGAACTCAGGTATGTAGATTGTGTGTGTAGTCACCAAACAACATCCAACAATTAGACGGTTTGCTACAGCTTTAACATCAATTCACCAGTCGTGGTTCGAGCCGCTAGTTGGGAGCCAAATATAATACGCCAGCAGCTCAGGGTATCGCAGACAAAAACACTCGCTCTTGCTCAATATAAAGGGATACTATTCCCTTTATTTATTTAAAATATAAATACGAATTTTCACTACAGTGATGAAATTTACAACTTATAGCCAGCAAACGGCATTCAAAAAAAAACAACTCAAAATATATACTATACCACCAACTAATTGGTGTCGATATAACACTACAGGTACAATAATAATATTTAATGTAGCCAACCAGACCAGCACAACTTTCAGACCTCAACAATGTCCAGCCACGCTTTTACTTCACCAAGCGACGACTGCCGAGTCTCCCGCTTCCCGCTCATCACACCACCTAGTCTGACCCCTCCACTTCACTCCGCGCACTGTTAGCGTACATACAGAGTGGGCGTTCTACAGACTGAACACACTGTTAACTATCACAAAGAATTTTTCCACAGTCGCTTAAAAGATAAAAGAGAAGTCCGCCATCGCCCAGCATGCGTTGGACGAGGGACATGTAATACAGTTCGAGAACACAAGTGTTCTTGTGAGAGCAAAGGGGTTTTATAACTTGGTTTGGTGGGAAGTACTGGAAATTTAACAACATCCAAATAACATGCGTCATTTCTGGTATCGAGCTTGAGGCCCCGCCCACTGACCGTGTGCGCTGTTGCAGAGAAGCGCGCAACAGCACCGATATTATGAGACCGCTGAAGAGGCCCCAATCCGCCTCTGTCGCGGCGAACCATTTGCGGAGTCACCACCACAAACGTTTGGAAGCATGGGATGCGACGGCTACGGAACGCCTCGGGGGGGCCACCATTATCCGAGGAACGGTTCCGACCGTAGGAGTCGTAATATCAACAATAGGAACCGGAATCAATATATGGGCGGACCCGGAGACACCGATGGGGGTCAGTCTCCTAGCCCGAGAACAACCAGGACAGGTAAAAGAATCCCGGCTGATACTAGGGATGTGCATTTAATTCTGTTTCTGGCAGCTATAAGTTACCGAGGTCACGACATAACACTCCGGAAAATCACTATTTATCAAACGTAAATTATAGCTATTATTTATGTATATATAATAGGAGGAGAATTGGCAGTTTGCAGAACAGATAGTATTAGATTTTCCTGATTATTTGGCCTGTTCTCGATTCCGTTTAAGTAAATAGTTGCTTCATCACAGAACAATTTGTAAATTTTTTATTTCCTCGTAAAATTATTATATTCTGTCTATGTCATCTACCCATAATTGTTACGAGATGTTATACAGATGCCATTTTTTAAACTTCATAAGTAGTTATGTATTTTTGGACTAGGCTTCGACAACTTCAAGTTGCTGACCGGCAAGCATAATATTGCGACAGTCATTTTTTCTTACAGTTCTTCGCCTTCCTGATTCAGGTATATATTTCCGGTTTCTTCAAACTTTTTGGATAACTTTGCTTATTATAACTAGACTAATTAATAATTTAATGTTTCGAAACTCTCATAAATCGGGTTGAAGACAAAGTTTTTATAAATTTGTCTTCAAGCATAAATATTTTGTATTTATACAATATATATTTTTGTAGAAACTTTCAAAGGGATTAATTTGAAAATATCGATGAAATGTTTAAGAGTAATATTTCTCATAATTTTTCTAGATATCCATACATGAAGGATTTCTGAAAGTATACTTCAAGAGGTGCCACTTTTAATGAAATTCGCTCGAATCAGCAATATACAAAATTGTTTATGCACAATGTTTCACTTGAATTATTAAATTATTTTCATACATTACAACCTCACTTTTGCTTTATATAGTAAACTGCTTTGAATAATTTGTATATATTTCATATCCTCTGTAGTTTCCTATTATTAAAATAGTAGTTTTTATTTCCAAATACAATTCAATTTTACTATGACAGATATATATATATATGGCGTACAGAACATAAGCATTTTTAATATTTTAATTCCTCAATATTAAGACATTCAATTTTAATTGCATTTCAGATTCACAAAACATACAGTTAAAAAATAATGGGGAGCAAAGTTAGCCCGCCTCCTCGTGGTGCACCCTGGGTAACGCTAAAGAGCTAATATCTAAGTCACTATAAAGATCCACATACATATTCGCAACTTCACGACTTATACATACATACCCGTACGAAATCGATCTTGACTTGACCATAATACACACGCGAATTAATAACTTCATACAACCACAACACACTTGCGTAACTGTTTCAGTCGTTCACCGTGTTTGTAGCTTCGCCTGTACCGGCAGGAGATCGGTTGGCGGTCTTGACTATGGCGGTCAACTGCCTTAGTTAGGTGTTGCCGGTGAACCGGGGGAAACGTAACGCAGCAACCAATCACAACATACCACACACGCGAATTAACACCTTCGTCCAACAACCACAACACACTTGCGTAACTGTTTCAGTCGTTCACCGTGTTTGTAGCTTCGCCTGTACCGGCAGGAGATTGGTTGGCGGTCCTGGCTATGGCGGTCAGCCGCCGTAGTTAGGTGTTGCCGGTGAACCGGGTGAAACGTAACGCAGCAACCAATCACAACACACTGTTACTAAATCGACCTTGACTTGACATACCGCACCCTCGTCCAACAACCACCTTAAATTATAGGAAGTGTTCAATAAAAGAACAGATCATACTGCTGATCTGCACCAACGATAATTGATAAAAAAAAATAGACAAGCATAACTTATATAGTTAACAATTTTGAGAAGTGTTAAATAAAAGAACAGATCATACTGCTGATCTGTACCTACGATAATTAATAGTGATAAGAATATCAGCGTGCATAATATTATAAACAAAAATTTTGAGAAGTTTTAAATAAAAGGACAGATCATACTGCTGATTTGCACCTACGATAATTGATAGGGATAAAAATACAAGCGTTGATAAAATAGTGAACCCAAACATAGAGTAATTTCAAAATGATGAATGTGGATTAGGCCTACTGGGGATACCACAATAAAAAAACGCGCCACTTACTATACCGCCAGGTGGTGTGGAAATGAGTGTAAAATAGTTTATAGTTTCCGATGTTGACAAATCGAAGCGGAAATAATTCGATTTAATTCAATTTTGTTCAATTAAATAGAACATTTAAATTATATTTATTTTACGTTCTTGGGCAAAATTTAAACTGCTTATTTAAATTTTTGTATGACTGAACACACTGTTAACTATCACAATGAATTTTTCCACAGTCAATTAAAAGATAAAAGAAAATAAAAATAATAATATTTTTGTAATGGCTATTTATTCACGGGTAGTCAAGTAAATGTAGTACACTCCGCTTTATTAAATAAATTTCCTACTATATTAAAACTCTCTGGTATATTTGTCAAATGTGTTGGTACCGACATTATGCCTTCTATAGGCTCTTGTTGGGTGGAATTTGTCTTTAACACGTTTTCAGTTAAATCGGAGTTACATTTTATCGATATTGACTTAGAGGGTATCGACGTTATAATTAATAATAAATCATAATGATAATTCAACGCGAAACTGTATCATTAAAAAAACTAAAATCTGTTAATAGTTCCAATAACCGTTGCACAATCATTTTAAATGAAGATCTCATGGACACTAATATTGTTACAGTAATTTCCAATAAAAATGAAAATCCGTTATTTATATTTCCTCTAAAATGTATCATTTTAATAACAAACATTGCCACATAATGTTTCCTATTTGATTTAACAAAATTTAAGCTCAAAACTTTTAAAATTGCAAAAGGGTCAAATTTTAGTTAGAGCAATAAAATTAAATATTCCAAACAATATTTATATTGTATATTTTTAATAGATTAAAGTAAATAAAAAGGCAATGTCTGAATCATTATTCTATAATCCATTACCCGAGTACAAAGACCGTTTTGCTAATCATGCTTCCGAATTAGGGGTAACAAGTGTAACCAAATTAAATATAAATTTGGAAAAATCAGAACCAATATTTTATGGGCCGTATAGGTATTCTGAGGGTATCATACGCGATAAAATCAGGGACTTATTTTAAAATGAGATTATCAGAGAATCGAATTCTCAGCATAATGAAAATCGATGTTATGATTTGGTTCCTCTGTATCCAAATGCAAAATGACAAAATTACATCAATTTCACCAAAACTAACAGAGAACTACTGTTCTAAAGATATTAAAAGTACCTATGTACTTCGAAACGGACGACGGAGAATAGACGACTATATAGAAAAACCCTAGACGGAAAATTAAAATTAGTTATTCCAAAATCACCCCGGTTTAATTTGGACATAAGAAATATGAAACACGAATTAAAGAATATTTTTAGTTTGAGGGTATTAGTCACATTATTTCTATTTTAATTGTAAATTTCTGTTCCCTTTATTGCTTGTTTAAATATTTCAGGTACTGGTAGTACACTTTAATTTCTTTGTAAAATAAAAAGTATGTAACTTGTACATTTAATATTGTCCGTTAATTTAGAGGACATGATTATTATATTTTCTGCTGCTGTGAGACTAACACGTGTGTCTAAATTAATTGTTATTCTGTGAAGAATGTGATAAATGGGGAATTCTGGGATTAAACGGGATCATCCCAAAATGTATCATTGATTATATAAGCTATATTATCATGTGTCATGAATAGAGCGCGGAAAAGTATTCCTGCTACCAGGACCGTATTTAGGGGGAAAAGAAATTGTGAATTCAATATAGTTGAAAAGACTTTATTTTATATAATTAACATCAATTCTACAAAATAAAAAACAACTAAAAACAATAGGAATATCTATTATAAAAACAAGAAATCATAGTGGAACATCTGTACTAGAACTTTTGTATCTGAAATTAATTATAACATGTTTTTGTAAATTGGACATTGTAAAACTCTGTCTTCTGTCACTTAATAAATGTTTATATAAAGAGAAACTCCTCTCTACGTCTGTGGATGTTACAGGACAATACTGGAATAAAGGTGCTACGTCCTTGTATACTCCAGTAATATCGCCACTATCCAAAATTTGAACTATATCTTTTAGTTTTGATAAATCGGGATTTTTTTGTAGGACAGTTCTAAATTTTTGTTCAATTCGAAATCCTTGTGTATGTTGCAAATTTTCTATTGAGGATTCTACATTTTCCAATATTTGTAGATATCTACTGAGGGGCAAATTAGCGGTTTCGAGGTTGTTTATGGCGCCGTGCAAAACTGTAAAATTTTGTTTTAAAAACAGAAGATTTTCTTTGAGAGTAGGATTTTTTAGAACAGCTTGGGCACTTCTAATATGAATTGAGTCATCGGGATCAAATTCTTGAATTACTTCTGAAAGTATATCCATATATGATGTATAATAAAATGCCGCTTCTAGCCAAGTGTTCCATCTGGTTATAACAGGTTCTTGAGGTAATGGTACTTGTGGATATTTTTTATGTAAAGATAATGCTCTTGTTGGAGCTTTAAGAAACACTTTTTTACAGAAGATATCAATTGGTTTACTTCGGGAAAGAGCTTTCGTACTTCTTCTGTGACTCTATTAAGTCCATGGGCTACGCAAGTAATGTGATATAAATTGGGATACACTTCTTTTAGACATTGGCCTGCTTTTACCATGTATGATGCCGCATCTGCTAGAAATACTAGAAATTTATTCTTATTACTTTCATACTGTTCCCTCCAAAGAAATTTAAGAGAATTGTTCACAACATTTACAATATGGGCGTGATCTGTCCATTCAAGTTCTTTTGTGCACAATAAATAAGCCTGCGTACTTTCTCCATTTAAAATTCCCACAACAAAATTCACTATATAACGTCCACAAACATCCGTTGTTTCATCCACCGTCACCCATATATAATTGTTGTCAACCGCTTCCCGTATCTCCTTTACTACATTTTCATATACCATATCAAGGTAATTTTTTCTTAAGGTTGATTCTGATGGAATTTCTTGATGAGTCCATTCTGCTAAAAACCGCCGAAGATTATAATCTTCTAATTTCCTTAATGGTATGTTGCTTGATACAAATGCCTTAGTCAATTCATACTTCCACTTATCTAAACTTGATGTTACACTTCGAGCTACAGCATGAAGTTTGGTTTGAATATGTTTCTTAATATCATTTTTGCAGTTAGGGCGAAATTCTCTTTTACAGAACACGCACTTTACAAAGTCGTCACGAATTATAATAAAACTGTTAGGTTCACTTTCAATCCGTGATTGCAATAAACTTCTTCGAGTGCTCCTCTCTTTGGGCATTTTGGCATCTGTACGAAGGTACTTCTCCGCATTTCAAACTATAAAACTGGGCTTCAGCTCAATCGGCAATTTGCTTATACAGGGTGAATCTTAAATAAGTACAAATATTTTAACTGCTGGTGTAGTTCGTCATTTAAATCAGTCTAGTGAAAGCCATTTTTAAAAATTTCTAATATTTACGGAGATATTAATTTTTAAAAAAAATACCCACATTTTGAGGACCGCTGGCTGATTTTTCATCCAACAACGTAATGAAACATATGATTTGTTGCGAGGTTGCCATATCTCCTCCAATATAAATATTACGTTTCCTTTAACGTAATAGTTCTATTTTAAAAATACTTGTTTTAAGCATAAGTACAGTAAAATTGGGTATGTAGTATGATACGCAGCAATATTAACATAAATTTTAACATCTGAACTAACCTTACTATACTTCAACGATTAAAAATGAATTTCCGCAAGTTCAATACTACCGTAAAATATTTAGGAAGATATTACGTGATATTACTATGTCCAATATTCAAAAATTATTCATAAACGTGCACACAAGCTTACCTGTTTGTTAAAAAATTAACTATTTAATCAGTAATCCACATTTTACAAGTTAAATGTCATTGTACACTGTTAGAAAGGGACACAAAACACAATTTCCTTAAGTTATTTTATGAAGAATAACGAAAAACTATGCACGCGTTTTTTATTTAAAATGGAAAAAATGTCAACTTTTACCAAATTTTATTGCTATTTTCATGCATTATGTGGGGTTAACAAGTTTGACTTGGGCTTCCGATAATCTGTCATAACAGTCAATGACAGTTTGATAATAAAAAATAATATAAAATGTTACACTTGACAAAATTCGCTAAAAGTTGAGATTTTTTCTTCCTTGAAGCAAAGACATTTGTGTAATACTGGCAACACTGTGAACCACACGTTCAATCTGCAGCACTATGCCTCATAAAAGTATGAAGGGTCGGTCTAGGCCAGCGGTCCTCAACAAGTTTTCTACTGAAAAATTACGAAATTTATTTAAAATTTCACTTTTTTATTTCTGATTTTTTTGTAAAAAAACTATTAATTATGTGTTCTACACACAAAACTATACTGCTGGTTAAAATATTTGTACTTATTTGAGATTCACCCTGTATATTATTCCAAACCGTATCCTCTAGAAACCTCGGGAAAATTCTCAATAATTCTAGATAAATGGAGATTTTGGTTTAATCAATATTTAATTCACCGATCGAATCACCGGTTAACAACAGTGCATCTTTGTTTAACTCATAAAAAATGATAAGGACAACGACAAACCGGTGGATCCACCGACGGTATTCGTCATCGGTAACGCCTACTGTGTGAGACGGAAGAGGAGCGTGGCACTGGGTTGGTTCGCAGCGCGTGCCGTTATCTCCACCCCCACAGCCGTCTGTACCTCCGTGAGCAGTGGAGACTGAAGAGTGGAGGGTACCTACAATAAATTAAATACGCAGCCAGTGTCAGGCTGGCCGGGCACTGCCGGCTGCCGCAATGACTATGCAGCTAGTCTAGCATTACGCAGTAGCCAGTCTACCTTCAATCTTCGTTTGATGCGTGTAAACTGTAATAACTTTAAGTTGATTTTGACCCTCGTTGTGACTAATAAATTGTGACTGTAAAACGCGATTGTGATTTTAAATTATCTGTCTGCGTCTAACAAACCCGTTTAAAAAATAGGTAACAATTCTAATCACAATTTACTTTATTGCGCGTGAATAAATATTACTAAATTCAAAAGTTCATTGGTATACTCATAGTAACAAAAATGTACTGAAAATATATTAAACAGTCAAATCTGTCTGGTCACCCCTAAGTGCGGTCCTGTTAGCAGGAATACTTTCCGCGCTCTACATGAATAATATAGTGGAATAAGACAAAAGATACAGGGATATATATACAGGATGAACCTTAAATAAGTACAAATATTTTAACCAGCAATACAGTTCACTGTGTAGAACACATAATTCATAGTCAAAAAAATTAGGAATAAAAAGTCAAATTTTAAATAAATTTCGTGATTTTTCAATACAAAACTTGTTGAGGACCGCTGTTCTGGGAGACATGCCAAAGAATGATTGAAATATGTTTATTTATGAAAATATTCATGGCCATCTCCTCCCCTTTGTCATTTCTATACCTTACCAATAAATTGAAAATATTAACCAGATTATCTACTCACAATCATAGTTATCCAGAATTTGTTCATTATCCATATTTACTACACTCCAACTGATTTATCACAAATTAAATTTAATATCTTGTGTCAAAATCATAGTTTTTCGTTATTCTTCGTAAAATAACTTAAGGACATTGTGTCTTGTGTCTCTTTCTAACAGTGTACAATGACATTTAACTTGTGAAATGTGGATTACTGATTAAATAGTTATTTTTTTTAACAAACAGGTAAGCTTGTATGCACGTTTATGTATAATTTTTGAACATAGGACATAGTAATATCACGTAATATCTTCCTAAACACTTTATGGTAGTATTTAACTTGCGGAAATTCATTTTTAATCGTTTATAGTAAGGTTAAGTAGTTAAAATTTATGTTAATATTGCTACGTATCATACTACATACCCAATTTTACTGTACTTATGCTTAAAACAAATATTTTTAAAATAGAATTAACCATATTACTTTACTATTACGTTAAAGGAGACGTAATATTTATATTAGAGGAGATATGGCAACCTCACCACAAATCATATGGTTCATTAGGTTGGTTATGACAGCGGTTCTCAAAATGTGGGTATTTAAAAAAAAATTAATGTCCGTAAATATTAGAAATTTTTAAAAATGGCTTTCGCTAGACTGACAAAAATAAGGAGTTTCTGCAAATTTAGCCAAATGCTTATATTTTTCTGGCTATTATAGGTACCTATATCGACATAGTATATTATAGTTAAAATCCTTAGTTTATAAAAAATTATTATTTGTTAATTTTGGTTGCTATAAAATACAAAACAAGACAATATTTTTTCCAATGACTTGCATACATTCTGTGGAGTATGGATTTTAAACTTATTTTTCTCTTTTAAACACAGCCTAATGAGACGCCACTGTAAATCAGCAAACCTAGCCAATTTGCAAACCAAAATATGTAGAGCATCGCGACGCAACTTTCTTGACTTAACTACAGGTGGCCGACACTAGCACATCTAGCGTTAAGTCAATCGTCCCTATACGTTTTTGCCCGTACAGTGACGTCTTCTTACAATATTTCAGTCAACGAATGTGACCAATCACCTTCAACAAATGAGCTTCACGTTACAATACAACCAACGTAAATTGGCATAAAAACTAAGTTTTAGTGATTCTGGACCTTTTAGGGCAGCCATGAATTACGCAGTCGCTGATAATATGACACTGGCACAGTCTATATTTTTTCTAGGTTTGTGGTCACAGGTAGAAATTTTTTTCTGTCAATGATCTGTGGTAGAATAGAAACCACAAAATAGAAGGCCTTCGACTTCCCATAAAAACGCGGCTTAGTGGAAATGGAACACAGCCTGTGAAATGTGAATTGTTAGTTGGCTAATTTCATTATGCAGTTTTGACGAATAACTTATTTTGATAAAAGTTACTAAATTCCTAATTCATTTTCTTTTCGTTTTCGTGACGAGTTGCATAACATTTTAAAAAGAATTTTCTTATTTCCCTTGTTCTTCTGAGCAGTTTTTGTAAAAATGAATACAAAAATGTTGGGCCGGGTTGTGCTTAGGCAATGTAAGTAACTATTTTGTACGTTAACATTATTTTGAACTAATAAAAGAATAACCAAATACCCAATTAGAACTAAAGAGTACTATTTAGTGAGAAAAAAGTAATAGGGCTATTTTTATTTTTATATACATAAAATATAATAAATATATGTGATCTTACAGTTGGCAAAAGAAATGCACACGGTGGCCATGCACCAGTGCAGAGTACATACAATGATCTTCCTCAACCCCAAGGGAGTTGGAAAACTCAGTATGATGCTAATCAACGTAAATATACAGCACATTTAGCTCTTGGTGTTGGTGCTTTGGTAGGAACCATTATTTTTGGCAAAGCCGCTGGTTTATTGGATGCCTATAGTGATATTCCAGAGCATCCAGGAGTCGTTGAATCGTACAAATAAGTGAATTTTTTTCTATGTAACTAGTAAATATATTTAGTAATTAGAACATTTTGTTGTATTATAATTTAAGTCCCTCATTAGCTTCAGTATATATGATGGTAAAAGCAAAAAAAAATTTTAAACTTAGGAAGGAACCTAATTCGAATTCTGTTGTAGATAATATAAATAAATAAAAACCCTAAACTTAGAAGTAGAATAATACATTCATATTTCCTAGTCTAATTTTATATTTTTTAATAGCATGGTATAGGTACACATAGGCGTGTTCTATGTATATAGTAACAAAAACGAGGAACCCCTTAACTTTCTTTCCAAATTACATTTAAAATTTGGGATCAGTATATGACATCTCTTGGAGAAGTATGACATTTTAACTAACTAGTGACCTCTTGAAGAGTACATTTGGGATCTTACGCATAAAAATATGTCGTCACTGATTAAATTTGGAAAACCGGTCCATTTCAGTCTGATTCCTAGGGATTATCTCTAAGAAACCTATTCATAGAAGTGCATAGCTGGAGAAGGTAATGTTCTTTGCCCAGTAAGGACACCAGACCTAAACTTACGATTTCTAAACGCTCTTGTAGTTGTGAAACATTTTTTTTCTCCCTAAATTTTCATACAAGTTCAAACTATTCAAATATTGTTTTATGCAAAGCCTACATCCAAGTTGAACAACACTAAAAAATTATTGCATGTTTTAGACGTCAAGATACACTTTTAAGTAGTGGTTTGTGAAATTACACAATTTTTGTTAATTGTTTCAATTTAAGTTTAAACTGAAAGATACAAAAAACATAAAGATATTATTTTACAATTTTTATGGAAAAAATAAATAAATAATTTATTAATAGGTAGTGTTTTATAATGCAATCAGTAGCATCACAGATTTTGTTTTTGTCTAAGATCACAGCTGTTCCACGCATTTAATATCTCTGGTTTTACAGGGTGTGCAAAATATGTCTATATTGAAAAGCTTCCATGTCTAACCAAAAGCAACAAAAAAAGAAATTATTAAAAAAATGTCTACAATTTATATTTTTTCGACATATATTGAAAAAATACAATAACTATAAAATGCAAAATTGAGTTATGAGAGGGCAAACTAAGGTACAATTAAGACTAAAACATAATTTGCGAATTGTTTTTTGTATCAGTATTTACAAAGTAAACAGAAAGTTTCCTAAAATACGTGTGAACTAAAATTTCGTATTGTGAATAGTGTGTTATTTTGTGCCTAGTATTTGATATACAGGGTGATTCAGAACTTATCTAAAAGAATTTGGGAATAGATGCATCATGAAAATTGAAGTCGATATAGAAATTTTTTTTTTATAATATACCTTATAGTTTCCAAGTAAAACATTATTGAAGTTGTAATATTTTCAACCTTTACGTCGCTGGGCCACTGTAGTCTCTAGACTAGCGATTTCGAAAATTGAAATCCGATTACTTTTTATATGCACTAAAGTTTTTGTGACGCCAGTGTTTACATTAATTTTTCAAGTGTCGAAAATGACATGTTTATAGTAGCAACTCGGAGTTGATGAATATCGTTTTAATTTATTACGCTGTGAAAATGCTTTAGCAGAACGATTTCCCGGTAAACGTGCCAAATATAACTACTCTACGTTTGTAGAGACTGGGTAAAACGGGCCCAAAATGTTGTTGTAACATCAGGTATGTCAAACTATTAATTAAAACCACAAATTAATAATTAATAACAATAGCGTCAAAAGCAGTTAAATTTGCTGTATAAAATCGGTGTTATAAAATGTTAATTATTTCTTTCCTTGAGCATTTCTTTCCATTTTTTGTTCGATCGCAGATTGCCGCCTTATCAGGTTTTACAGAGGACCAGTTTTCAGTGCCGTGCAGAAGTGTATTAAATCACTTTCAAACTGCTCTTTTTGATGTTTTCTTTACAAAATTGTATTTGTAAAATTCCCTTGTATACTCAGATTTTTGTTTTATATAAGTTCTGAGTCACCCTGTATATTTTGATGTGATATATGTAAGCGTACATAAAAATGGAACTTTTTAGTAACCATGAGCTACATGACTACATGTTGTTTTTCAGCTAAACTGGACATACGTTGAACATTTCCCATAAGCAAAGGCAGTTATTTTCAACTCTTATTCCAACTATTTCAAACTTTATTTTGTATTCTAAAAAACCATTTACGACAAGTATGTTTAAGGGTACTTGTAATTATTATGTACAAACATAACAGTGCGAGACAGCTACTTTCATAAAGTATACCTTTTTTGTGTAAACAAAGTTGAAAAATTAGAATTTGATACCAAAGATGAGATACCTGAAAGAATAAAAAAGTTCTGTCGTTTTTAACACATTCAATCTATCGCTGCTGGTGTCCTTTTAACTATAACCAAACTGTGAACAAATTTCACTCCCTTCACTCAAAAATGTCCAAACTCCAACATTTTGTATGGATATTAGCATTAATTAAGAAATAAATGAAAAAAATCTAAATAATATTTTACATTTAACACCCTGTATCTTTTAACTATCAACTTTTGACTAAATTACAATAATTTTATCTTAGTAGTCTACCAATTAATTTTGGCTCATTACTTCAGAACTACCCTCTATATACTCTTACATTTGACCCATTTATTATAATTATAATAATTCAGATATCTAATTGTCCTCAGTTTATGTTGGGTTTATAATAATAATGTTTCTACCCCTCAATCTCATCACGAGGATTAGTCCAAAAGACGGAGACTTGTTTGCAGAGGGGGCAAGATATTATTATTAAGCAGGCCGCATTTCCGTCTAGAAATGACTTACGTTGGTAAGCCCTAACCCTTATTCAGTGCAGATGAGAGAAACCTGGAAAATCTCATTAATTAGTGGGATGGTCAAATGTCGAACCGGTATCAATCTCTATTCGAACTATTCCCGGGAACTGGCCACATTGATTCAAGTCAATACTTGTGTCGGTACTGCTCGATCACTGACCAAATCTTTAAACACCTAATATAGAAGTTTAATATTAAATGATGCAACTGGAATATATAGGCTTTCAGAGTTGTAACGATTATTTTTTTCTGAAAATTAGACTCTGTATGATCAAATACGAGGTCTTTAATGAAAATATTTTCATTTATTTGATTTGTCACATCCGGTTGTATCGGAAGTTGTCACCAACTTTATTATTTTAAATAGAATATATTTCAATGACACTTTCATAAGACTTTCTGTATCAAATACTATAGAAGTTAAAAAATATTTGAAAAATAGTTGATTTTTTAAACTTTTCAACAAATGGCATAATTTGGTACAAGGTGCTGATAAATCAAGTATCGAATTTTGTTAACTTCAAACCGTCAAAGCTATTTTTTTAATGGAACGCCCTGTATACTTTTACATTTTCTAGTGTAGAATTTTATTCCCTTCCTTAGGTATCAGACCTTACTATGTTGCAGAATATTGCTAATATCCCAAGGCATCTTGATAAGTAAAGTGAAAAATGGGGGTGGAAATATATTGCCTTTATTACTTAAGCAGATACAAAAGTTCATTATAAAAGTAACCATTGGTATCATGGAAGCTATAAGTGATAAGGAAATGCATAAATTGTAGCAGCAAAAGTTACAGCAGCAGCAGTTAGTTAGTGTTGTGCTTAATTAAATGTCATTTAAAAACTGAAGAAATTCCGAATACTTTTGGAGATATCCCAAAAAAGTGAAGTTTTAAAAATTGGTTTTCATTTTCCTTAAACTATATTTAGTTTTTCAATTTGACGTTTTGATTCTTCAGAGCCATCACCTTAATTTTTTAATTATGAACGTTATATTCCAGATTTCGAAAAAGTGTGTCTATAAAAATAGCCATGTATGACAATCATGTTATTGAATATTGCAAAGTAAAGTTGCAAACCATAAAAAATTAACCCTCAATGGCTAACTGCTGCTACCACATACCGCTATAAGATTTTTAAAACTTCTGCGATTTCTCTTTTGCAACCTACAGAACTCTTAGTAGGTACCTTTCAAGAATGGTCTATAATACATGCTGTGCGACGAAGAAATTTGACAGATAAATATTTTATGTGCACGGATATTGCAATACTGAATAACGGTATGTGATACTGACAATTAGTCTACATATAATAAAAATTGCGGATTAATTTTGTTCGATGTTTCAATGTAAATTAATTACTTGTCAATACACAATGATGCGTTAGTTATTCATATTGTTTGAGAAATCTTGAGATGTTGACCACCAAGCATGCATCTACATTCGCGGAATGATGCGCCGAATTCCTTCAATAAGAAAATAGAAATGACAGTCAGAAAGAGAGCAAGTTGAAATGAAAATATTTTTTTATCGATTTAGCCAAGAGATTATATCAGAACTTAGCTAAAAAAAATTTTCAATGTACAGAGGACTTAAAATACAATTTTGTAAAAAAAAATCAAAAAGGACCGTTCAAAAATGATTTAAAAATACACCTGCACGGCACTGGAAACTGGTCCATTGTAAAACCTGATAAGGCGGCAAAGCATGCATTCGGCGACCGGCCAAAAAATGGAGGAGAGAAATAAATAACATTTTATAACACCTATTTTATATAGCAAATTCAACTGCTTTTGCTGCTATTGTTATTGCTGTTAATTGTTAATCAAATTAATTTGTGGTTTTAAATAATAAAATTGTTTGACATACCTGATGTTACAACAAAATTTTGGGTCTTACCCAGTTTCTACACACTATCACAAATGTTCCTGCTTCTTGTCAGTTTTGAACTCGTAAGTTAATGGCAGCAACCGTACGTTTGTGTAAATCATCAATAGTAGGTATTCACTTTGGTGAGATACACTTCAATTTTTAAATACAAAAACAAAAAGTACACATGATTTAAAGTCGTGAGATTATGGCGTCCATGGTACCGGAACTCCTCGTCCAATCTCTTGGTATTAAAAGGCCTCTTTAGGTATCTGAAACTAGTGTCAAAGTAAATCTCGTAATCATCATTTGATTTTGATGTGGCTTGCACAGTTTTTTTTGTAGTTTTCAGGATTCCCTAAATCATATTTCTTCACACAAGTAAACTAAGGTTTAAAATGTAAAGAGAACAAAATAAATGAACATCCAAGAAGCAGATATTTTATTAATTTATATACACTTGGGATGACTAGCATCACGAAAAAGTTAATATTTACAAAAAGTCAGATTTCAATATTCGGAATCGCCTAGAGACTATGTTAGTATTATAGTAGCACAGCAATGTAAAGGTTGAAAATACTATAACTGGAAACTATAAGAATTATACAAAAAAATTTTTTTGAGATATTGACTCCATTTTTCCTGACACATCTATTCCCAAATTTGTTTAGATAAATTCTGAATCACCCTATATATATAACAATAAACTCTGCTTTGGTGGCCTACTTGTAATTTTTAATTTAAAATAATCTGGTCCTGGTTGCTTCAGTTATTTAAGTTTTATCATCGACAAAAAAAGTTTTAGACCTGCCAACAAATAAAACTTACAGAGGTGCCCTGCTTTCAAATGAGTTACTCGGTAAAATGTATTTTAGGCATTTATTAGAGAAAAGTTGTTAAAATAACACAAAAATAAAAACATTGATCAGTAGTCGATACTACTTTGCATATGTATGCAAATTTTGTATAACTTTGAAATTGAGAACAAACTAACTGCTATTGACCGTATTAATTCTGACTTACACCGGATTAAAGACATATAATAAAAATGCTTTAATAATTAACCCAAATAAGTGCAAAAACTTAATTATTGGTACGACTTATTAGAAAACTCGACAGTTGGGGGATTTTGATTTTTATATAGATATTGTCCTGTGGAAAATTGCAGTTCGATAAAAGATTTAGATCTTATATTTGATAATGATTTGAGAATTGCATATGTTACTGATCTCTGTAAGAAGGAATCTTTTTCAAGCAAATAGCACCTTTAAAACACTATTTGAGTTCTGACATAATATTAATATTGGTAGTTCTTAGTTTTGCCACATCTAAATTGTTGTGATTATGTATACGGTCCTTTACTTACAAATACTGATAAATTTAAACTGCAAAAAATTCAGAATTAGTGCATGAGATTTGTTATTTATATTAACTTCGTAATTTAAATTTGCAATTTTACTTTTTTAGCGGTTACAGTATTAAACAATGTATTGATGCCCCAAGATTTAGCATTCTGTAATAGAATTCGTATTAAGCAACGCATTGGAGAGTTGGTCATGGAAAACGATAACTCCGCAAATGCTGCTGTATTTTAATTGTTTTAATGTTGTGTGTGTATACTTATAAGTAACTGTTGTATGTGTATATGCATATGTAGGTGTATGTATGAGTGTATTTGTGAGTATGCATATACAGGCTGTATCACATAAGAGGGTCACTCCCAATGTATCTCGCTTAATATGAGAGACACGTCAAAAATCTTTAATTGTTTTTTTGTAAGATATTTGGAGGTCTTTATGCTTGTAAAAACAAATTTGAGATCCTTGGCCAACTTTATGAGTAATAATAAAAAAAACCTGTAAAGTGCCCAAACTTTAAGGCTGTCTAACTTTTTTAATTTAAGAGATAGAGAAAACTTATTGGTAATAAATTTTTATTGCAAAATTGATACCTTCCACCTGATATAAACAGATTTTTGAAATATCGTATGTGGTTTGCTGCGCCCTCTAGGCGGATAAAATAAATTTTTATTGAAGCAGGCTATGGCCACAAAAAATTGCCTGTTTTTCGTCTTTCATGCAATGTACTACATGTTGCCCTTTATTGGTTTTCACATTAGAAGCAATTGGGTCTTTAAAATTATTTTGACACAGACAATGTAATAAAATAATATTATAAGAAAATCTGTATTTTGCATAAAAAAAGTACATTCTGTTTATTATTTCTTTGCAATTAGCATCTTTAAAACAGGTTCTACATTATCTTGAGCAACACGAAAATATTTAGGTACATTTTTTTTAACTAAAATTGAAAAAATGTAGTAAATACGAAAGATAAGGGCAACATGTAGTATATTGCATGAAAGACGAAAAAACAGGCAATTTTTTGTGGCCATAGGCTACTTCAATAAAAAAAATTTTTATCCGCCTAGAGGGCGCAGCGAACCCTACTTCAAGAAGTTATAAATCCTTTGCAAGTCAACGATTACTTCAATTTGTTCAGCGGCGGCATTCATTTTTTGAAGTAATTCTTTCCTCGTGTTACTGGGTTTAGCATACACCAGCTGTTTCATATGATCCCAGTAAAAAAAATCAAGCGAGCTGAGACCAGGAGATCTGGGATACCACATTATAGGTCCATTATTCCCGATCTAGCGTTTGCTAAAATGCAAATTGAGCCACATAGATACTTGCCTTCCATTATGAGCAGGTGCTCCATCTTGTTGATAGTACATTTGATTTCTCAAATGTAATGAAACGTCATCTAAAAAGCCAGTCACAAAATTTTCTAAAAAATGTAAACGATCTACAATAATTTGAGGAGCTAGAATGACTCTATTGAAGATCCCTCCCCAGACATTTATTGAAAACCTCCTTTGAAGCGCTGAGAGTCATATTATATGTGGATTTTCAATGAAACAGACATGAACATTTTTTAAGTTATTTATTCCATTTCTTGTGAAGGTAGCTTCATCGTTCCACAATATTCTCTGATGAAATTTTTTGTCATTGTCGATATTTCCTAACAATTGTGCAAAATTGTGCCTTTTTTCGGCATCACCAGGATGTAAAGTTTGCACTTTATGCAGGTGGTATGGGTACAGTTCTTCTCGGTTTAAAATTCTCCAGACACTGCATCTTGGGATACCCGTCTGTGTTGATATTCTTCGAACACTGGTAGAAGAATCGTCAACGACAGCATCTATTACGTTTTCTTCTAAAATATTTACATTTTCCATATTACCTCTTACCCTAGCATTTCCAACTTTAACACTCCCAGTCTCGTTGAAATACGTGCCATGAAGATCATCTTCTATTTGGGAATCTGTGTAGATATTCTCGTGAGGCAGCCAATGAATTTCCATTACAGAAACCGTAAAAATATATCATATCAGCATATTCATTATTGGAAAATTCCATAATAAATAATAACGTACTACTTATTTTGTGCAAATTGACTTGACTTCTATAGTCAGCGGTCGAAATTGTAGAAAGTGACTAATCGATAGCTTGTAGACTAGTGTGACGGGCGAACATTTTATAGGTGTCCTAAATTTGAATGCGATCAGACATAAAAAATATACAAAAATGACAAAAATAATTGCATTACATAACATCCATTACTTTTAGAGCAGAAACAGTGATATAGCAGTTTTTATCTTGTATTATCAATTACCCAAGGTCGAAAATAATAGAGAGGGACTAATTCACAACACAGAGATGAGTACGGAAGATACATGTGGTATGATTACCTAAGCGTGCCAATTGAGGAGTTAAAGTACAAAAAATTATCAAAAATAAATTGACGTCGCCTGAACCTAGCACATTAACAATTTACTTTAAATCTACCACCTGTGTCATTCTCTCTACAAATTAGAATGCCGTCTTTTGGACGGCGTTTACCCACCACCACCCACTTACACCTACCTGATGCACACTCTGCGGATATCACATTTAAGCCTCATGGACGCAAAATTCACGGATTTTTGCATGATTTTTGCAACTTCTGTTTTAATTATTTATGGTGGAAAAATCTCAAGTTTTGACAATTGCAATTTACGAAATTGTCAAACACTACAAATATTATTGCCCCTTTCATAATTATGTGGTGTTAACAAATTTGTTTTGAGCTTCTGATAATCTACCATGGCAGTTTCATGATGAAAATGATAGAAAATGTAGTTGTTGACAAAATTTGTTACAAATAGAGATTTTTCCATCATTAAATAAATCATGCAAATATACGCCCATGTTTCGTTGAAATTTAATATATTCTTCGACCCAGATTCTTATTTTTTAATATTTATTTTAAATAGTTTCTTTGCCATATCACTATTTCGTCCTTTCTATCAGTATACTCTTTTCGATATCATTTATACGGACTAAGTTTCATCTTGTAAGATATAGCAATAGAATTTTTTTTTGGAAAACTCGTTTTAAAAATACAACCTTGCGCAAGTTTCCATCACTTTCCGTTTCACAGTTGTACTTCTTTACCACTTTTTTATTTGCACACATATGCTATTCACGTACAATTTTGTTAATGAAATACATATTTCAACATCACTTACACTCATATTTTGACCACACGCTCTAAACTCTATATATGTCATCATCCGATATACCTCATTTCGATCAAATCACTAATAAAATTAATTACATTCATAATTAAATTAACGAAAAGATATACCCGAAATTTTGCCCGCCCGAACGATATACCCGCCCATAATAGCACTGGAATTGAAACAGTTAGATCCGACAATTTGTCGCAGCCAATCAAAAGCAGCAGCGCATGCGTAGCAGAAGCTGTGCAATCGGGTATACGGCATACAATTTTGTAGGAAAAATATATGGGCCGCATGTATATTTCTTTGTGTTGACTGCTATAAATTGTGAGCAGGTTTATAACATTAGTCACTCTACAATTTTGGAAGTCGACTATAGTAACTGCAACTTACTAGTGTGACACGTAACAATTTTTGGCATAACACTTGTAAGCAACTTTGTTATTTATAATGACAGGTACCTACTAGATGACAAAAAATAAAATCTTTGCATGTATTTTTCTGCATAAATTAATGCAGTCGGTACTTTGGACTCAATTTACTTGAAAATAGTTTATTTTAGAGCTGTGTAACAAGAGCACCTTTTTTTTTCAGAATTGGTCACTGATTAAGGAGAACTTAAATTCACATAAAAGTAGGATATCTAAGAGTTATGAAGACAAAATCATAAGGAATAGTAGGTCTAGGCCACCACTGGTGTCAGATTAAAACAAACACCATGTAATTTTAATGACCTTTAATTAATGTACACGTCACCCAAAAATTGCCTAAATCTATGAGTTTTTTTATTTTTTTTTCCCTTCAAAATAACACCCTGTAACTCGCTAGGCGTGCATCAGATTTTTTTTTTATAAGAATTTTATTCTTATTTTGGTCTAATCTACCCCCTGCTAAATTTTTGTACGCTCACACTGGAACACCCTATATAGGTTATGTTTTTATTTTTGAAGGGTAGACCACAGATTACAGGAAGAATAGGGTAGACTTAATTATCAGTTATCTGTGTCTAGTCCTTTTGTGTATTGGTTGATGTACTGGCCATTGTAGTTATACACAATAAATATATTTTGATTTGATTTAAAGACATACCCATCTGTATGTAAACACTTTGGGTGCATCTCACGCGTTCGAAGTCCTGTGTGTTCGAAGCGCTACGTGAGTTACGTGACCGAAAGCCTATGAGCCCGGATACCTGCCTGTTCGAATAGAGATGTGCGCGCTCCCGGCTGACTGGCAGAGAGAGAATACCATGATGCAATTCGCCTGGATGATCGTTCTCGCGGTAAGAAGATAACGCAACGGTGTTCACAGTGGTGTATCACTTTCCACAGAATTTTAGAAACATTTTTAATTAATTACTATAATGCAGCCTTTTGTTTAGATGTTTCCACATGTTTAATTATTATTATACAGAATCGGAAATTGCAGATCTTTACAGAGAAAGTAGAAATTGCCGCTTCATCCCAGGGAAGGTACGAAGTATAAGAGGCCCGGCGATGTGCATTGGTCTAGCATTCCCTACTACTACGGTAATTGGTTCCGTATCGCCAACGCCAATTCGCCATTGCAAATCTAACTGTCCGGTCACCTGATGCCAGTGTTGCCAGGTTTCATGCTTTTGCATGAGATCTCATGCATTCCGAGGAAATCTCATGCTCTCATATTTTGATTACAAAATCTCATGCTTTTTAATAGACACAAAAAGAAATAATAAAATTATTAAAATTACTCTTTGAAATCTACCAAAACAAAGACCTAATGAGAAATAAAGGCAAAATCGAGGGCAAAATTGAATAGATAGAGGTAGGTATCTACAATATTTGGGTACTTGAAATGTCCTTTATTGTAGACTGCTCTCTTAATAATTAGCAATGAATACATAAACGGGTATGACAGTCTACGGATATGCGGTGTGTGTGCTGTATTCACGCTGTATTGCAGTGATTTTTAACTCTATTCCGTAAGGGTACCTACATTTTCTGGAAACAACAGATTTTACGACCCGTGAATCACCCTGCGTCACGTCAACTGCGCCTCATCGTTCGCCCGGCCTAACAATAAAATAAATTAGAAAGGTTACGTGGTTAATAACTTTTAAGTAAGTACCTGTAAGTACCTACTTGCAATGTAATATTATGATAAAATAGCAGAACATAATGCTTTTTAATGAAATAAAAATGGCATTACAAAAGTAATTAAAAATTAAGCTGTGTCAAGAGGTGTTTTTTGATAAATTAAGCCATCTCATGCTTTTTTCTCCAAACCTCATGCGTCTTTGAAATTATTCTCATGCACTGAATTTTTCCCACCTGGCAACACTGCCTGATGCGAACAGTAGCACGCTGTGGTGGAAATATGCGTGTAGCATGACACAAATACATGCAAGCGGCAAAACACAATTCACCATCAAGATCCTCACTTTACAAATCTGTATGTACTTACTTGTGATTTTATTTCATGTGGTAAATACCATCTACGTATTTACTTCGTATACATGCAGTAGTCACCTGTAGAAGTACTGTTTTTTGTATGTTTCAACTGTAAAATACATATAGATATGATACGATTGAAGAATTGATATACCCATTTATACAGAAGTTATTTCAGCAGTTGTAGATTGTAATATATTGCTATTATATTACAATAGTTATTCATTACTTATTTTACTTATTTATATAAATGTGAGTATTTTTAATAACGGGGGTCTGCAAAATGATGATCTGGTGCATTACGGTAATTAATTAATTATGTTTCTAAAATTCTGTGGAAAGTGATACATCACTGTGAACACCGTTGCGTTATCTTCTTACTGCGAGAACGAATCGCATCGTGGTCTTTTCTCTCCGTCAGTTAGCCGAGAGCACGCACATCTCTATTTGAACAGGCGGGTATTCGGCCTCATAGGATTTTGGTGACATAGCGCTTCGAACACACAGGACTTCAAACGCGTGAGGTGCTTCGAACACTTTAACAGTTATCCAGCTGCTAGAAGTGAACACTCTCGATTTTGCCAGCTAGTATAATAAAAATTAAAGGAAGTAATTAGAAAAAGATACACACCTATGAAATTCAATGAAACGAATATAATAACTTAAATATATTTTGCAATAATAAAAATTCATACAAATATGTATAGTAATTATGAGAAATACTATTTTAATATAAATTTGGTATTATATATAATTTCTATTTACAAAAACTACAGTATAAACAATATAATTTTCACAAACATAATACTATAGGTACCTACTATAACTAACAAGAAGCAAACATCACTACATCTGTGAGGTATGGCGCTTCTTCCTAACAAAAAGATCTCTTATTCTGTGTGACATTTTTGGTGCATCTTGTGAATTCATCGACGTGGGTCTTTGAGAAGTATTTTGCCAATCGCTCCTCTGCGGTGGATTGAAACCATCTGAAAAGTAACATTCTCAATACACATAATTTTACCTGAAGGCAATACAAAAAATATACCTCAACAGAGAAATTTAGAGGAAATAAATTTCGTTTGTTTTCTTTTGGAAATTTTTAGGGTTAAGACAAATTTAATAAAATTAAAAAAGCTTATTATTTGACGAAAAAATAAAAAATGGGCATTAAAATAAATTTATTTCCACTAATTTTTGGACAATTTATCTGGTGGCGAAAAAGAAGAGAATAGATACACAAGCAAAAGGCAGTGCTGAAAAGAGAGAAAAGTTAATGAAAGAAGTGCCCATTAGTAAGTTTTTAATATATTTCCAGCATGCAAACTAACCATAAATATTTCCACTGTTTTCGAGAGTATAACGCCTGGGCATATAATTATTTGGAGGTTCGGTCATCGGTAAAGGTGGTGGACTTTCTCCTAAATTAGTAAATTAATTAGTAAAATTATATGTTACAATGAATAATTTATTTTGTACTGAAAATTAAATTTGAATAGTGTGCGTTACACATGCAATTTTTTTGCAACTTGTAAGTATATTAAAAACATTTATTAATGTAATGTTTAAGAATCTTTTAATATGCAACATAAAGGTTTTGGAATGGATGTGAAAATCATATTAAAAATATGTTTATTATTTACATGCCACATTTTGTTTAAAAATTATTTTTAAACTAAAAATTTTCAATGTTGAATATCTTTATTTATTTATTTTTTTTAACAACTTTCGTAATGCAAAAGCATATTACTTCCTTATTAAATCAATTGTATACCACCAAATATACAAAAAATACAAGGTATCATAAGAAAATGCGTCAATTATAAGGTAATATACTTACTACGAAATTTTAATTCAAATTCTTTATCCTCTAAACAGCATAACCCATTTATAGAGCAAATTATGTAAGCTAATTACATATACACTTCAAATTAAAAACAAAAACCCAAAACAGTAAAATATTTGAGAATAAAATAACTGCATAAAAAGTAAAATAGGGGCATCTATAAATTTAAAATGCATGTCGGCCACACATAAGCATACATTTATAACAATTTAAGTTTGACTTGATTTTTTAATTGACAACAAAAACAGATCAGGAAATCCAAATTAAATCTAGGGTATACAGGGTGTAACTTTAAGTGGGGGCCCCTTTTGAGGGGTTGTAGTCCGTGTTCCCTAGATTGCTAATCTGAAATAAATAGGCGAGTTATAATTAATTTTTTAAACTGCATCCAAATTGCTAGACACTCCGCCCCTGTACAGCGTACAATTTTCACTGCAGAACCATGTCTACGATGTTGCCAGTTAGTTAATTGTTACCAGTCTAGACGTCGGAACTTGTCCCGTCATTTCAGGGTCGTTTCCACACAGCGCAGCGCAACCGGAGGTGATATTTTAGAATGAATTCACCAGAACATATGTAGTTTAGATGGTGTGCATTACGATTTATTTTTTTACATTACGTTCACGAGTACATGTTAAGTGTACTGTAAAAATAGTGACATATTTTGACATAATTGTGGGACCGTGAAATGTGAAAGTGAGGATTTTTTTAGTGAGATAATGTGAATGCAGTCTGGATATGCAAAACTACAGCTTCCAATTTATTGTGATGATGTATTATTAAATACGCGATGAGACTCCGGCGATGCGCGTCACTAGAAATGACATAACAATAATTCAATGTAAATACCTATTTAACATATTTTTGCATGTATGATACGACAAGTTCGGGCGTCTAGATCACGCATATTAAGTAAGAGAGATATAAAAAAGAAAAAAACTGCATGAATAATCTTGTAAATATGCTTTTTTATGACATGGCGACTCATCAGTCATACTTTTCTGTCAATTCTGATGAAGCATGGATCCTAAAACAATTTTTGAGTGTTGTAAAAATGTACTGTAAAAGTACGTAAAATAATTGTTGTTTTATAAAGTGTAAATAATTAAAAATTAGCAAATTATTAATCTGATAGCTTTAAAAAGTTGTTAAAACAACTACAAACAAATGTATGTGTCAAAAAGCAGTACCTCACGAGTAATGTCGGCATTTTGCTTTCTAATAGAACTTATTTTTCCATCTTCCACTTCAATAATTAAATATGACAATAATGCTGGTGATGCTACAACTAGATATGCTCCGCGCAACAAAAATAAAATCAGTTTTTGTGACAGAATTTAAGAAAACAAACTTATGATATGTGTTTGTAAAGGTCACGGGCACCCCCCCCAAACCTGACTCCCCTTCAAAGTTACACCCTGTATAGGAGATTTTAACATAGTAGTTTGGAAATGTGTCTTATTTCTGCTGTTTAATCGAGGAATATTATGTTGTTAATTTATGAACAATATACAAGAAAAATAAAGTAAATTATATTCAAGAGATCAGGTTAAATCTAGCAAATAATTCATTATTATAATTTTTTTTATCTGGATAAATTATTTTTAATTTAAACACTAAGTACTTCATGAATAGCTAATAACAACAATACTTTATAATATTTACTTATAAAATTAAATAAGATGCATGTCTAAAATTAACTCAAAGGTATGTTTCCATTAAAATGGTTCTGCATGAACTGAAAACTGGTTGTAAAAGCAATGCGTTTGTTATGTTACAGATTGAATTTTATAAATAGAACTTTTTTCACTATAACACTGAGAGATAAGGAAGAGAAATTATGCTTAATTTAAACTTTCAATGAGTCTTTTCATTTAATTTCTACTGAAAAGGAATTAAAACTATAGTTGCGGCAAGAAATCAGACGACTTACATCATGACTGACGATACGCAATTGTTTTTATTGTCAATAGTGTGTGTGAAAATGAATCATGTTTTGTAATTTACTGTAATATATAGTGCAAACACTTAATTCAGTACCTATATAGTTTTACTATTCTCAGTTGTAGTTTCCTAAATATTTTGGTGAAAATATAATGAATTATTCATTTGTTCATATGACTAAAGTTTTGCCGCAACTATAGTTGTGAAAGCAATGAATTTATTATGTAATATACATTACAACCTTCAGCTTTAAGATTTTTTTGCGTTAATCTATTGTTTAAAAATGTTTTTAAGAACTGTAATTCAGTGGCGACTGGTGAAATTTCAGGTATGTCATATCTTAATAAACAGACATCGGAGCCAAACCAAACTTTAGTATATATATTGTCACGGATTTCCTAATCCGAATTTTTCTACTGCCAGAAAAACACAATCCGTTAATTAATTACTTCTTTATTAACTATACGCAGTACACTACTGAACACTAATTAGAACTCAACTAAACACTTATTTAATTAATAGCTATCTAAATCACTTTGATATCTCCAACTAAACACTTCAATTCAGACTGTAATACAAGACTTATACAAGACTAACTTAATCGGCCGTTTATTTTTCTTTTATAGACCCAACGAATATTCTAGGTATATTCTCGCATTTCTAGATCTATTTTCTAGCATCTCTCGAACGCTTCTCGTAGTTTCTCAAATTTTCTAGTCCAGTCTCGATCCACGGCTTTTTGTTTGTTTAACAGAATCGTGTAGGGGCGATCGGGGCAATCTTAGTAATTCGCGGCACCACAGTCGTCGATTTGGGTGTGAGTGGGGCAAATTCCGTGACACTGCCCCCTCCTTAGGACCGATCGTCCCGATCGGATACACCTCTATATGGGGACAGACGCTCCAGATGGACAACCTTCATCTTACTCCTGGGAGTCCTCTGTATCCGGTAGACGACATCATTGATTCTTTTAATGACGGTGTAGGGGCCCTCCCAACGGTTCTGTAGCTTAGGCGATTTTCCTTTCTTCCGCGTGGGGTTGTACAGCCACACCAGGTCACCTTGTTGGAATCCGACTGTTTTGGCCCGGACGTCGTATCGAGTTTTCATGCGATCGCTCTCTAGTCGCATTCGAGATCTGACTTGGTCGTGTACGGCTGCTAGTCTTTGTTCTAGGTCATGGATATAAGTGTCTGGATCTGTGGGCTGTTCCGCAGGACGACCAAATACCAAGTCTGCTGGAAGGCGAAGCTCTCTTCCAAAGATGATCCTTGCGGGAGTCTTCCCAGTAGTTTCATGGACAGCTGAGCGGTAAGCTAACAGGAAGAGTGGAATGAGCTTGTCCCAGTCTGTCTGGTTCTCGTTCACAAACATCCTCAGATTGGTTTCTAGTGTGGCGTTGAAGCGTTCCACCATACCATCTGACTGGGGATGCAGTGGGGTGGTCCTGGTTTTTCGGATTTCCATAAGCTCGCAGACCTTTCGGAACACACCTGATTCGAAATTTCGGCCCTGATCTGAATGTAGTTCCATGGGCACATCAAATCTGCAGAACAGGTTGTTGACTAGCGCTTCTGCTACGGTTGTGGTCTCGTGATTGGGAAGGGGGTATACTTCCGGCCATTTGCTGAAGTAGTCCATGGCTACTAGCAGATATCGGTTCCCACTTTGGGTTTTCGGAAATGGGCCAGCGATATCAATGGCAATCCTCTCGAACGGTGCTCCTACGATGTACTGGCGCATTTTTCCTCTGGAACGGGTCTTCGGTCCCTTGCTTGCTGCACATATGTCACATTTTCGGCACCAATCTTCTACATCCGTCCTACAACTCAACCAGTAGAAACGCTCCCTAATCTTCTGTAGAGTCCTATTGATACCGAAATGTCCACCACCAGTACCTCCATGTACTTCCTGCAGCACTTCCTTTACCCGGGACCTCGGGAGTAGTACTTGTTTCTTGACCTCCGTTCCGTCATTGTTCTCCCATGCTCTTTTTAGGACACCGTCTTCCAACACCAGGGAATTCCATTGAGCCCAATAGCTCTTTAATGCTGGGCTTTTACTACTGACTTCAGCCCAAGACGGTCGGTTGTTGACTTCTTTCCAGTCTAGTAAAGGCTTGATGTCACAGTCAACTTGCTGGTCTTCCTGAATCGCTGCTGAACTCCATCGGTCTTCAGGTTGGGCTGCTACTACCTTGCAAGAAACTGATGAGATGTTCTCTTTCCTTTCAAGACTACTGCAGTGTTTGCAGTTGACAGGACAGGGTCTCCTAGAAAGGGCATCTGCATTTCCATGTTTTCTGCCGGCTCGATGTTCAACAACAAAGTGATATTCTTGCAGCCGTTCCAGCCATCTTGCCATCTGTCCTTCAGGGTTTTTAAACTGTAGCAGCCATTTAAGGGAAGCGTGATCCGTTCTTAGGAGAAATTCTTGGCCATACAGATATTTATGAAAGTGTTCTAGGCTCTTGACGATGGCAAGTAATTCTTTCCGAGTCACACAATAGTTCTTTTCAGCTTTTGATAGGACTTTGCTGAAGTAGCCCACTACTCGCTCTTGGCCATCTTGTACTTGAGAAAGAACTCCGCCAATTCCAATGTTGCTTGCGTCCGTGTCCACTATAAATGGTTGTCCAGGTATTGGGTATGTCAAAATCGGGGTAGTGCAGAGAGCCTCTTTCAGCGTCTCAAAGGCTTGCTGGCATCTCGGAGTCCATTCGAACGGGATGTTGTCTTCAGTGAGTTTATGAAGAGGCTTGGCAATGTCCGAGAATCCTTGCACAAATCGTCGATAGTATGTGCATAGTCCGAGGAAACTTCGAACTTGATGTTTGTCTTTAGGAACCGGCCAATTCTTTATGCACTCCGTCTTCTCCGGATCTGTTTTCACACCGTTTGGAGTAATAATGTGGCCTAGGTACCTAACCTCCTTTTGGAACAGACTGCACTTCTTCGGGTTCAACTTCAGGTTCGCTGCTTTCAACTTCTTGAACACTTCGGACACGTTCTTCAGGTGCTCCTGGAAAGAGCGTCCCAGCACCACCACGTCGTCCAAGTAAATCAAGCAGGTCTCCCAATGCAGGCCATGAAGTACAGTTTCCATCAGCCGCTCAAAAGTGGCAGGGGCATTACATAGACCAAATGGCATTACATTGAACTGCCACAATCCATTTCCGGTAGTGAACGCTGTCTTTTCCTTGTCTTCTGGGCTGACCTCAACTTGCCAATATCCACTCTTTAAATCCAAAGTGGAAAACCATTGCGCACCAGCCAAGGTGTCTAGAGTATCGTCAATTCTTGGTAGTGGGTAACTGTCTTTCTTGGTGACGTCATTTAATTTTCTGTAGTCCACACAAAATCGGGTGGAGCCGTCTTTCTTCTTGACCAGAACTACAGGAGAAGCCCAAGGACCCTGAGATGGCTCTATGGTGCCTTGGTTTTGCATCTCAATTAACATCTTGTTAACTTCGTCTCGCTTGGCTAGTGGAAGTCCTCGTGGTGGCTGCTTTATAGGAGACGATGAACCAGTATCGATTCGATGCTTCACTACATTGGTTCTCCCAAAGTCGCCTGGCTTAAGTGCAAACACATCTTCATTTTCACTTAGCAGCTCTTCGAGTTGTTCCACCTCCACCTCTGTTAATCTTTCCTTGGCCCTATCCACGATGTCCCTTAGACATTCTGGTAGACTGGTCTTATTTGGTTTCTTCTCCATTTCATGGATTTCTTTGAGTGTTCTCACGATGGTAACAGGTTCACAGACTCCTACTTCAGTTCCCTTTGTAATTTTCTGTGGAAAGGTTTTCAGGTTCACTACCCGTACCATTGTGGTTTTCTCAGGTTTAATCAGGGTACGTCCGGTGACTATAGATTTATTGAACAAATCCGGATTACTGGGTTCCACCACTCCTACACTGCAAGACATTTCCCCATCCATTACAGTGGCAACCAATGTTTCGGTCTGAGCAGGTAGTACCACATCTTCTTTAACAATGAGTCTCCGTACAGCGTTATTCTCAGTGGTGGTCGTTAGCACTACTTCCTCACCCATTATCCGTAACGTACCAGCATTCAAATCTAAGTTCACCCCCTTTGCTCGTAATAAGTCTAGTCCGAGTATGACATTGTCGGATATATCTGCTACCAGGGCTCTGTGTTTGAACTTGACGTCTCCTAATTCTACTTCAAGCTCGCATTCCCCCTTGACTGGCAGCTGTTGTCCATTGGCTGTTGTAAGGACATAACGTTTGACAGGGTTCTTAATACGCCAAGCACCAATAATATCCGGTCGTACAATAGTTCTTGCTGCTCCAGTGTCGATTACCATAGGGAACATACGACCAAAAATCATGCCCTCTACTAGCAAGGAGTCAGAGTCCTGGAGACGTGACAACGTAATTTCTTCTCGTGGGGCGTAGTAGGAGGACGCAGCCGGCTTTTGCCCCGTCAAGCCGGCTGAACCTAGTTTTCCTGTGTAGCCGCCTGGGAGTCGCGCTTTTGCTGATCCGTGACTGGGGCCCTACACTGTCTTTTTAGATGTCCTGTCTGTCCACAGTTCCAGCATTTGAGAAGGCGATCCCTTCGACTATCAGATTGTTCGTTCTTTGTCTTAGTAGATGGACTGAATTTATCAATAATCTCCTTTAGCGTTTTTATTATGTCTCCATTTGCCATAGTATCGCTGTTATCACTGATGGCCCGAACTTTAACATGCCTACGAGATGCCATTTTTGCTGCCTCGAATTCCAGTGCATGCGAAAGAGCGTCGTTCAACGTTTTAGGTCTGGCGAGTCGTAATGCCTGCTGGGTTTCGCAATCTCTTAGGCCATCGGTAAAAACTTGGATGGACAGCTGGTCTAAGAATTCGGACGGAGCTGTTGGATAAGCCAATCGAACCAGTCGGGCAACATCGGTCTCAAAATGCTGTAAATTCTCTCCATTCTGTTGGTGACGATTTTTCAATTGTGCCTGGTAAACTTGCTGCAGGTGCTTATCCCCATATCTCATTTCCATATGCTGTTTTAGAATGTCGTAGTTATTCTGCTGCCCCGCAGGTACACCTTGTAAGACGTCAAGAGCTTCCCCTCGTAGAGCAACTATTAGAGCAGTAGCCTTTTCACAATCAGACCACTCGTTTGCCGCAGCTGCTGCTTCAAACTGACGCAGATAGACGTTCCAGGAGACCTTGCCGTCGAATTCAGGGGGTTTCGTTTTCTGAGTTCGGATAAAAGGTCCTTCTGACTTGATTACGCCCTCCTTTCTTATTTTGTCCAGCTTATGTCGAAGCTCTTCGCAGGTTTCTCTAACCAAGGTTATTTCTTCGTCTATTTCCTTTTTGTGTGCCAACAGTTGCTCTTCTACATGTGTTTCTACTTTATGTGACTGTTCTTCTAGCTTATCTTCTAGTGTATTCTCCAATTTTTCTAATTTCGTCTGCATTTCCTTCGTCTGGTTTTCCATTTTACGTCCTTGTTCTTCTAATTTCTCTTGCATCGTCCGTCCCTGTTCTTCCAATTTCTTTTGCATCGTCTGTCCCTGTTCTTCTAATTTCTTTTCTAACTTTTCCTGCATCGTTTGGGATTGATCTTCAATTTTATGCCCTTGTTCTTCAAATTTTTCTTGCATCATCCGTCCCTGTTCTTGCATTGTTTGTCCCTGTTCTTCTAATTTCTCTTGCATCGTCTTCGCTTGGTCTTCCATTTTATGTCCTTGTTCTTCTAATTTCTCTTGCATCATCCGTCCCTGTTCCTGCATCGTTTGCATCATTTCTAACAGCTTTGCTAGTTGTGCATCCATGTTGACTTGACTTCTAGTTACAGGCATTCACTCTATTTTCTTTGGAATGTTCTAAAATGTCCACGAATGTGTTTGTAAATGTCACTGTTGACTTCCTTACAATGAAACGAGTGCAGTGATATGCCACACTTGGGTCTTTGTCTCACTTCGGTATAAAGTTCTAGAATGTTCGAGATTGTCCTTCGCAAATAACACCGTTTACTTCCTTAAGTCACGACGAGTGCGGTGATATGTCACACTTGGGTCTTTGTCTCACTCCCGTACAAAGTTCTAGAATGTTCGAGAATGTCCTTCGCAAATAGCACCGTTCACTTCCTTAAGTTACGACGAGTGCGGTGATATGTCACACTTGGGTCTTTGTCTCACTCGCGTACAAAGTTCTAGAATGTTCGAGAATGTCCTTCGCAAATAGCACCGTTCACTTCCTTGAGTCACGACGAGTGCGGTGATATGTCACACTTGGGTCTTTGTCTCACTCGCGTACAAAGTTCTAGAATGTTCGAGAATGTCCTTCGCAAATAGCACCGTTCACTTCCTTGAGTCACGACGAGTGCGGTGATATGTCACACTTGGGTCTTTGTTTCACTCCCGTACAAAGTTCTAGAATGTTCGAGATCGTCCTTCGCGAATACCACCGTTCACTTCCTCAAGTCACAACGAGTGCGGTGATATGTCACACTTGGGTCTTTATTCCACCCACGCACAGGGTTCCAGAAAGTTCTTCCAACTTCCACTTAAACCCACTTACGCACAGGGTTCCAGGAAGTTCTTCAAACTTCCAGCTAAATCCTAGTTTGTGGACAGGGTTCCAGAAAGCTCTATAAAACTTCCAGTTAAATCCACTTCCGACACCAAATTGTCACGGATTTCCTAATCCGAATTTTTCTACTGCCAGAAAAACACAATCCGTTAATTAATTACTTCTTTATTAACTATACGCAGTACACTACTGAACACTAATTAGAACTCAACTAAACACTTATTTAATTAATAGCTATCTAAATCACTTTGATATCTCCAACTAAACACTTCAATTCAGACTGTAATACAAGACTTATACAAGACTAACTTAATCGGCCGTTTATTTTTCTTTTATAGACCCAACGAATATTCTAGGTATATTCTCGCATTTCTAGATCTATTTTCTAGCATCTCTCGAACGCTTCTCGTAGTTTCTCAAATTTTCTAGTCCAGTCTCGATCCACGGCTTTTTGTTTGTTTAACAGAATCGTGTAGGGGCGATCGGGGCAATCTTAGTAATTCGCGGCACCACAGTCGTCGATTTGGGTGTGAGTGGGGCAAATTCCGTGACAATATACTGTGACTATATAGAGAACTTCAGTTTCTACTGCGAAAAAAAGTTAAAAAATAACGTGGGCCTCACCCAAGTTTCCAAATTGGCTTGTTTAAATTTCGAGAAACATTTTTTTTCATAAACTAGACATAATTCTACCGATATGTTTCAGATTTTATTAAAAAAAATTAATTTTTGTTAAAGTTAGCAGTTTGAAAATTAATCTTGTATTTGTAATACATTATAAAAATGTCAAACTACTGTAAATTTAACAAAAATTAAAATTTTTTAATAAAATCTGAAACATATCGGTAGAACTATGTCTATACCAGACTTCCAAAATTGAAGAGAGTGACTAATGTTATAAACCTGCTCACAATTTATAGCAATCAACACAAAGAAGTATACATGCAGCCCTTATATTTTTCCTACAAAATCGTGTGCCGCATATCTGAGAGCATACCCGATTACACAGCTTCTGCTACGCATGCGCTCAGTTAGTACGCATGCGCTGCAGTTAGTATGTATGCGATGCTAGCATTTCATTGCTGCGACAAATAGTATATGTGAGTAAATAAAAAAATGAAAGAAATGAAATCGAAAAGAATATACTGATAGAAAGGACGAAACAGTGATATGGCGAAAAAACCATTTAGAATACATATTAAAAAATAAGAATCTGGATCGAAGAATATGCTAAATTTTGACGAAACATTGAATGTCATGCGGAAAGCGGTACAATATGATTATAATAAGTGTTAATGTGTGACCGTTATAGTGACAGTGCGTAACCAATAGTAAATAGAGTATGTATGTATGTATTCTAAAGCCTTTTGTCCTTTTGAATGTGGAATTCGCAAATATTTGCAGTATTTATTTAATAGTGGAAAAACAAATTTTGTCAACTACCTATAACATTTTCTATCATTTTCATCGTGAAACTGCCATGGTAGATTATCAGAAGCTCAAAACAAATTTATTAACACCACATAATAAAAAGAGGCAATAATATTTGTAGTGTTTGATAGTTTCGCAAATTGCAATTGTCAAAAGTTGAGATTTTCCCGCCATAAATAATTAAAACAGAAGTTACACATTCGTGCAAAATTCCGTGAGTTTCCCGTCCATGAGGACAAGGCTTAAGTGTGATATTTGTGAAGTGCGCATTAGGTAGGTGTAAGTGAGTGGTAGTGGGCAATCGCCGTCCATAAGGATGGCATTCTAATTTGTAGAGAGGATGACACAGGTGGCATATTTAAAGTAAATTGTTAATATGCTAGGTTCAGCCGACGTCAACTTATTTTTGATAATTTTGTGTGCTTTAACTCTTCTCAAATGGCACGCTTAGGTAATCATACTACCCGTATCTTCCGTACTCATATCTGTGTTGTGAATTAGTCACTCTCTATTATTTTCGACCTTGGGCAATTGAAAATATAAGATAAAAACTTTAAAAATTGAAATAAATAAATTATTTTTATGATCTAGCGCCTTGAAATTGGTAAAAACTGTTATATCACTGTATCTACTCTAAAAATAATGGATGTCATGTAATGCAATTATTTTTATCATTTTTGTATATCTGATCGCATTCAAATTTAGTACGCCTATGAAATGTTGCTCCCCGCACGCTTCGCCCGTCACGCTTGTCCACAAGCTAGCAATTAGCCACTGTCCACAATTTCGTCCGCTCACTATAGTTTATGAGAAAAAACATTTCTCGAAATTTAAATAAGCCAATTTGTAAATCTTGGGTGAGGCCCACGTTTTTTTTAACTTTTTTCGCAAACTGCAAAATCGTTCTCCTTCTACTGAAGTTCTCTATATAGCCACAGTATATATATACTAAAGTTTGGTTTGGCTCCGATGTCTGGTTATTAAGATATGACATACCTGAAATTTCACCAGCCGCCACTGCTGTAATTTCTATCAAGAAAAATTCAGAAACTTTAAATCATTATACAAGTTACTTCAAATTTTTACCTTTTCTACCTAGAAGAAGAACCTGTAAATTTTGTGCATTTTCTTGTAAAACACCCTGTATAAATATTTATAAATTTCTATTGCAAATTATTTCTATCCAACATATACGGTTTGCTATTTATTTAAATATATTTACAAATAAGAAATGAATGCAGAGGCACTATAAATATGCAATACTGTATCTTTAGTGACTGTGTGGTATTCTGTCATAGATTTCCCAAATTAAACTGAATGATATAGTTTAGGAAAATAAAAATTTACTGTGGCTGTATCGTTGGCATATTAATTTTGCATTTTTGGTATATTAAAAATGTTATACCTCTATTAAAATCAATTTTTAAATTATTTTAAAATTTCCACAATAAAATATTAATCTATAGAGTTTAAGCACAATTTACTTTAAGAAATCTATGTATTATCTACATACACTGCTTGTGGATATGATGTTAGGTTTAAATGATGTGAATTAAACATTTCAAAAATAATAAAAGTGTCTTACCCATAGTATGTCGATGAGAATGTGAAGCCACACTTCCATTAGTTGACTGCAGGTCGTGCCTCAAAAGTACTGAATCGGCCACATCCGGACTTGAAGTCCTACTCGATTGTGAACTAATTTCAAAATCGTTATGGTCCTGTAAATATTGTTATGTAATCACATATATTTTAAAACGGCCAATATGTTTACCTTAGGAATATCAAAATGCAGCAACTGTTGACTTGGTGGCAACCTAGCTCTAAAGGTAATTTTATTTATCCAGTCCATCATATCTACTTCAGAATTACTGGAAAACAGGAATTCTGAACCATCGGTAATTATTAGTCGGAAAGTGTGTTTTCGTTTCTGATAGTCTTCAGCAACTGTACATGAAGCATTATGGATGTTTAACGGTGGACAACTTGCTTTGCTTGCTGCGAAATCGTCTTTGTTCTTAAAGAAGCAAAGTAACTGACCACACAATACAGTGTACGAATTTTTCCACGTTCTGTTTGAGGCTCTTTTTTGCCCGGGAAGTAACAATTGTTTTCTTTCCAAGAATGCTTCAGCTTCCACTGGTGGTAAAACTACATCTAAAAATTAATTATCCTATGAAATTGCATCTGTACAATATGCTTGTTAAAGTTCAAATTTACTAATGTTGTAAAATTTGATCTATACTCAACGGTCGAAAATCTAGAGAGTGACTCGTGTTATAAACCTGCTCACACAAAGAAATATACATGCACCTGTATATTTTTCCAATAAAATCATATGTCGCATATCTCTGAGAGCATACCTAATTACACAGCTTCTGCTGCAATAAGTACGCATGTGCGGCAGCCTTCTATTGGTTGTGACAATTGAGGGATCCACCAATTCCATTTCCTGCGTTATCATGGCAGGTACATCGTTCGGGCGAACAAAATTTCGGATATATTTTTTCGCTAATTTAATTATGAATGTAATTAATTTTATTAGTGATTTTGTGTTTTTAACAATGAAGAATAATTCAAGCTCCACAGCATATTCTCAAAATCGTCCTAATTTAACAAGTGAGGAATATCGGACGTTGACATGTATGAAGAGTTTAGGGTGTGAGGTTAAAATATGAGTGTAAGTGATGTTGAAATATATAATTCATCAACAAGAATGTCCGTGAGTAGTCTATATGTATAATGCAAAATTAAGTGGTAAAGAAGTACAACTGCAAAACGGAAAATAGTGGAAAGTAAGGAAGATGGTATTTTTAAAATGAGTTTTCGACAAAAAAAAAAAATGGATTGTTATATCTTACAAGAGAAAACCTTGTCTAGAATATAAAGAAGAGTGCTTTCGCAAATTATGCTTATGACATATGAATTATGGTATGTGAATTTCCGTAATGAAATCAAACAGAGTATACTGAAAGAAAAAGAAAAAATAAACTATTTAAAATAAATATTAAAAGATCGTAAACTGGATCCAAGAATACACTAAATTTCAGCGAAGCATGGATACATGAAATTCATAAGGAAGGTGGTACGATATGATATAATGAGTGTTAATGTTACTGTTATAGTGACTATGTTAATGACTGTTATAGTGACAGTGCTAATAACCAGTAATTAATAGTGTGTGTTTGCTAGCAACCAATAGTGAATAGTGTGTATATATTCTAAAGCCTATTATCCTTTCGGATGCCAAATCGCTATTTATTTAGTGGTGGGTGGTAATGATGATTTGTCAGAAACTCAAAACAAATTTATTAACACCACATAATACTGAAAGTAGTACTATTTGTAGTGCTTTAGTGTTCTGCAAAATTTGTCAAAAGCTGAGATTTTTCCACCATAAATAATTAAAACAAAAGTTGCAAAATTCGTGCAAAAACCCGTGTAATCATGCAACCCTCACCTTCTGTACTCATCTCTGTGCTGTGAATTAGTCAATCTATTGTTTTTAACCTTGGGTAATTGATAATACAAGATAAAAATTTTAAATTGTGAAATAAATTATTATTATTTAGCGCCTCGAAATTAGCAAAAGCTATTATACCACTAAAAAATAATGGATGTTATGTAATGCAATTATTTTTGTCATTTTTGTATATCGTTAGCTAACGATTAGTCACTCTCTACATTTTCGGCCATTGAGTATAGATAAAAATGTCGAAGAATTTATTGTAGTGAACACAGAGATATAAGAACCGTATAAAATTGTTTGTTCTGCATACCTCACAGAGTATACTTAGATTACACAGCTCTGCTGCAGCAAATACACATGCCACATCAGAATATTCGATTTCTATTAGTAATCATATCATGACAGACCCCACCTATGCCATCTGAACAGCTATCATGGGTGTGTGCATGGATAAATTTTGTGTATATCTTTCCGCTAATTAATTGTGTAATTAATTTATTTTTATTTTGTTTTTGTTCTTAAAAATAGAGGATAATTTGCGCTCTACAGCGTGTTCTCAAAATTTTAAATGCCCCAATCTAACAAGTGATGATAAAAACATGTATGAAAGGATTAGAGCACGAGACCAAAATATGAGTGTAAGTGGCACGGTTGAAATGTATAGTTCATTAATAAATGTATCCGTGAGTAATGTCATTAATAAGAGTGTCCGTGAGTAGTGCATATCGGACAATAAAGGGGAATGAAGAACTGCAAACCAGAAAATAGTAATTATTGTGCAAACAGATGAAGCAGCTCTCAACTCACTATTCTAATCACCTATATGCGTCCCCATTGTCATAGTAACCACTGTAAATAAGACTGATAAACTGCAGCGGATTTAGAATGATGCTGATTCCATGGCATCTCTTGCCTATGCATTGTACAAAATTGCTAATCAAGCTCAGATGAAGGCAATTTTTTTTGAGATGTTCAGCACCCTACATTTTATAATAATTATTCTTTTTTTTTCACATAAATAATATTTTTATTACTAAATATACAAATAGAAAATATTTTTAATATCAAAATATAAATTCCAAAAATAGCATATCAATATCTTTTCACTATGCAAAACTAACATGCTTGAGTTAAAATTAGGATAGTGATTAATATTTACCTGTTGGTTTCGACCTTAGTGAGCCTCGCCTCCTTGTAGTAAACGAAGGTGTTCTCTTTGGTGGTTTGGAGCTTGGCCCGACTTTCATACTCTCTGCCCTTTTTACCGAAGCGTCAGAACCTCTCCTCATTCTATCTCGTTCAAACATTTGTGCTACTGAATTGGTTTTTCTTAAACTAACACTGGGTTTCACAGGTGGAGGAGTTATTACAATCTGTGTTTCTGTAGTAATTATAGTTTCACCATTAATAGTGTCTTCTGGTATATCGTGGTATCTAGAGTCTCTTTCCCTAGATTCCTGTCGCCTCATTTCGGTTATTCTCGCCATTTCCTGTCTCTTTCTCTGTTCTAATCTCTCCTGTTCAATTCGCTCTTTTTCAGCTTTACGTGCGAGTGCTTCCTGTTTCAACTGTTGAGCAAACGCTTCTTCTACCATTGTCATTCGTTTAAGAGCATCGAACTTATCCTCCTGTGCTTTGATGGCTTCCTCGAAATCACGATGTTTTCGAATAAGATCCTCGACTTGTGGAATACTCTCTCCAACTTTAGCGTCTTTTAAGATACCCTCTCTTACAACCAACCAGTTCTCTAAAGTATTTGCCTCTCGTTTGAAAAGTTGCACATCCAAGTTTTGTTCGTAAATGATATTTCTCTTGTTCCATATATTTATCAATAGTTCCATTCTTTGTTGCAGTATTTTTATTTTATCTTCAATTTCTTGAGACAGATAGTGTTTTTCCTTAATGAAAGTGTTACCATTTTTGTAAAATTGTTTTAAAACTGGCAAACGTCCATCAATTTCACTTTTGTATTCTTTATGCCTTTCTATCAAGATCTCGGCCTCCATGCTGTCTTGTGGTAAATCAGGTGCTGTTATTTTTGCAAGCATTTCGTTTATCCATGCACTAAAATGAAATTCAATGTTTTATCCACAATCACAAGTTCAAGTTAGCTTAATTAAAAATAAAAATAACATTTTTGTGTCAATTTTCACCAGCTTTTGTTAAAGAAAGATTTTTACGAAAAAGAATTTGAGAAAAACAGTTAGCAATTAATAAAATTTTATGTATGTACTTACAGTATATCGTGGTATTCATCAAAGTATGATTGTAATTGTTCCGATTGTTGTAGGTAATCTTTTTCTCTCTCGGCTTTAGTTTGCAAATCCTCCCAAGCACTAACAGTGTCTTCTCTCTTATCGTCAATGTGCTCTTTAGTATCTGGAAATTCAGAAATGAGCCTATCTCCTTCTTGTTCTATAAGGTCCACTTTATCTTTAATAGCTTTCATTTCGGTTTCGAGTGCTTGATGTTTTCTTATTAGTTGTTCGATAGCTTCCGAGTCTTGTACATAGGCGCTATAACTTATATCGGCTTCTTTTTCTTGAATCCAAGAAATAATTTCTTCTGCTGTTCGATCAAATACATGAACCTGTTTAGCCCCTGCTAACGCTTCTTTACGTGCATTGGCCAATTCAACTAAGTCTTCCCAAGTATTTTGCAAATCGATAACCTTCTGTTGGACCTCCGTGCTGTAACTGCTTTTAGCTTCTATAATAACATTTCCATTTTCTATGCACTGTTGTACTCTAGGTTCGCTGTTCATTAAACTAGCATGGAATGTATCGAAAGCTTGAATAAGTAGTTCGACATGTTCTAAATCGTTGCCATATTCTTCTGAATCGGCTTTATTCATCTGCTCTCTCATCCATTCCTGAACTTCATTGCAGTCGTGAATAAAACCAAAGTATTGTAAAGCTTCAGAGAGTCGGACTTCTCTTTCACTGACCAATTTTCGCAGTTCAGCAAATTCTCCTTCTAATTCAACCTAAATAAGGATAAATTGTCATTAGACTCTGGATATTATGTTCAACATGAACTTTCAATTTATTACATATAAAATACTAAATTTTTTAAGGTTAGCTTTTTGACAAAGTATGTCTTTTATTATATTTAGGATTTTTTTTTGTGAGTTCCCATTTGATCAACGGTAACAAAAAATCAGTACCCATAATTGCGGAATACAAGAATAAGTTGCTTTTATGATGTCAGTATTATAAACAGGAACTGATTTACATTCCGATGTATCATGTGTATCATTTTCTATCTCTGTTTTCAACAGTTTGCAAAATTTCTTTCTTCATACAAAATAAGTAGAAAAAAAACGTGTTGCAAATGCTGTAAATTTTGTATAAAAGATATTACAATGACTTATATTATTCCCAATTTTCACAGAGCTATCGGAAAAGTCTTCTAAAAGTAAAAATAAAAACATTTTTCTGAAAAGTTTGAGAATAAACATAAGAATTAATTAATAAAAAAAATAATCTGTATCGGTTAATCGCAGATTTTCGCGAATTTCATTTTGAGAGCAAACAAGAGTAAAGAATTTTTGTTTAATGACGAGGGGATGAACTGCTACTATTCTGACGGTCATGAACGGGAACTCATGAAAAATTCCTAATTATAACACATAAAAGAAAGATACAGCAAGCATTCAATGGTGGGGAAAGTGCATTCTATAATTTTCAAGAGTGGTTCACATTTCATGTTAAAAAAATGTCAAATTCCATCAATTTTAGGTTTTTTTTTTTTGAGTTTGGTTACATGTTTTTCAACAGTTTAAAAGTTAAATTGGGTCATCTTTATATAATATGATATTGAAAGTTTCATAAGATTGGTTTGGTTTTTTAAAACTCCCTGTATTATTTTCATTAATTAGTGTTCTAATAGATCCTTATTTAAAGTTTAATCAAAACACTTTTTAGTTCTCTTAATTTTGAGGTTTTTTAAAAGGTCAAAAATTTTTCAACATTTTGTATACGGAACTGTCTTTCGAACGTTTGATTATCATTCTACACAAAAAAAAAAACCAAAACTTCAAATTTAGAATTTTCATTTTTTTCATATCAATTTTATTTTAACACTGTCTATTAAACCTTTTTTAAATTTATGACGTTTACGTTAATATATATATAAAATAATGAAATGATTTTTATACGTTATATTTCCATCTCATATTAGTTTGTAGGTTTTAAGTTGAGATCTACTTGTAAAATAGGGCAATCCAACGAACTGTCAAATCACTTTAAAAATGGCGGCTGTAGGACAAACAACTCGACATGTGACAAGCAGAAATTTGTGATTTTGTGTAGAACTGTGTGTTTGGCTCATTATATTTTATACCTATTTCGAAATACCAAGGATAATTCAAACTATCATAATGATTTTGTTTTGTTGTGCGAGTCTGCCATGTATCTATGCATAAATAATTGTTAAAATCAAATTACGTACCTCTGTAATAGTTTACTAATTATATATAACTGTCAATATTGTTATCAATATATTTTTTTATTAATATTATATATAGTATTCTCCAGGACCCTGAAATGCTAGGGCTGGCGGGGGTGTAATTATACTACTAGTTGGAGAGAAAAAAGAACTTCGGTACCTATTTATAAATAATATATTTAAAACTTGTACACTGTATTTAATTTTTTCTTGAGTTAGGTCTTGCTGTTTTATTGCACTAAGCCACTTTTGCCGTCTTATATGAGAGTTCATTGAGATCAGTTCTGTCTATAATTCAATGCAGCAGGAATCCTAAAAAATCTAACTTGATCTTCTCGCTGTCCTCTACTCCAACAATTCATAACACAACAAAACAAAACCATTATGATAGTCTGAATTATACTTGGTATTCCGAAATAGGTATAAAATATAATGAGCAAAACACACAGTTCTTCACACAAACCAATAACTAAAAGTTCTACACAAAAGCACAAATTTCTGCTTGTCATATGTCGAGTTGTTTGTCCTACAGCCGCCATTTTTAAAGTGATTTGACAGTTCGTTGGATTGCCCTATTTGTTTGACATTTCATTTTAAGGTTATATTTTAACCTCATGCCTACAGACATAACAGTTTTTAGGTTATGTTTTTACTTGAGACCTACTTGTATATTTAATACGGAAGAATTTTATGTAACACTAATGTATATAGCAGCAAATCCCATCTCGTTAGTTAATATAAAATCTTGTACAAAAAACTTGATATATAAAGTATGATTATCATACTGTAAAATTTACTATTATTAAATTACCTTAGTAGCTGCAATGTTATTAGAGTCAAAATGTTCTCGTTCAACTAAAGCGTCTGCCACTTGTCCCAACCTTTGAATAGTAGGTTGGAAAGTTTTAACCTCTATTGAAAGAGCTTCTAATTTTCTTTGCAGAGATTGAGCTGTGTCTTCGTCCTTGCCTACTTCCTTAGTTGCCAAGAATGGACGTTTGTCGTTGATCCACGCTTCTGCTTCTGAGACTTCTTGATAGTACTGCAATAAAAAAAATATAAACAAAGGAAACTTTGAAAAGTTTAGAAGCTTACTGTTTGAGCTTCCAAAGCATCTTGCAATCTTAAACGTCTTATACTGGCTAAATCCCTTACTTGAGCCAATTTCGTTTTTAGTTCATTTGCTTTTGCACTAATAACAGATGCTGATGGATGCTCTGCACTTGTTAAGTGGGTAGCACGAGCTACAAGAGAGGAAACAATCGGTTCTCTTGAAGCTAACTCAGCTTCCAAGGCTTGATGCTTCTTTTGCAAACTTTGTACAGCTGTTAAGCTGTTTCCCAAATCTCTAGAAGCAGCAAGAGGTTCCCTATCATCTAACCATTGCAGTTCATCATCCACATCTCTGGTAAATTGTTGTAACATTGTAGACGATTCAAGTGAATCTCTTCTAGCTTGTAGCGGCTCTCTGAGCTGATGGAAGCGAGTTATAGCATCTTGTGCTCTCGCTTCGATTTCATCCGCCATAAAGTGACCACTTTTGACAAACTGTTCAGCACCTTCGTGTATTATTTCGCAATTTTCAGAGTGTTGCTGGATATCGTTTTCTAAAGTTGAGTGACGCTTCAGTAAATTGTTAGCTGTCGCTAAATCTTTACCGGTATCAGTACTTTTAACTTGAGCTTCGACTTCTGAAAGCCAAGTTTCAAATTCTTCCAAAGAGCGATTGAATAAGAGGGCCTGGTATGCTTCATTAAGTCTATCTCTTTTAAGATTCGATAGTTCTAGAAGGTGTTTCCAGTCATTTTCAAGCTCGTCCAGCCTAATTCCTATTTCAGTAGCAGCGTAATGATCACTAGATATAAGTTCTTTGCCTTCTTCAACTACATTTTGAATCCTTTCTCCACTTGCAATCACTTCAGCTTCAAACGTGGCATGTTTTTGTATCTTATTTTGTAAGTTGTTCGGTTCTCTGTAATTTTCATCAGCTGCAATTTGCAATTTTTGGCTCAGCCAAGTTTCCACGTCATTCACGTTCCTCAAGAATTCTTGCAAAGCTTTGGATTTTTCCAATGTGTCTTTACGTTCCGCTGCTTTCACCAAAAGCTTGTCCTTGCGACTAATGGTGGCTGCTAATCGGTTCGAAACTTCCTCGTTGTTCTTATTGGTATCCGACATGATACGCTTGGCTACTTCCTCGAGTTCCTCTACTTTGATTAACTGCTTTTCCAGCATAATTTCAAAGTCGTTATGTTTACGTAACAGCACCTCCACGGCTCTAGGAGTGTCTCCAACGTCGTCGTTATTCAAAAATGCTTCTTTTGTCGCTAACCAGCTGTTCAATTGTTTTGCTTGTTCTTTGAAGTCTTCTAAATCGTATTCATGTGTTAGTTCTTGTTTGCGTTCATCCCAAGCTTTATGGATACTGTCTCGTAAGTCTTTAAGTTTTTGAACGTTTTCTTGCATTTTCGGATTATCCTTTTGGGGGCATGTTTCTCCATAGTGGATAAGGTTTTTAAATGGCTCATTTCGACCATTAATTTCAGCCCTTAATTCATTGTGCAATTCCAACTGAGCTTCGGCTTCTGCTATGCTGTTAGGTTTTTCTTGGGCTTCCATCCTCTTAATCGTATCGTTTACCCATTGTTCAATTTCCTTAACCTCAGTTGAGAATTTTTCTTGTGCATAAGCCTTTTCTAATAAATCTCTGCGTTTATCTCTAGCGTTCATTAATTTATCTAACTGATCTTGTAAGGCCAGTAATTTATCTTCCAAATGTTGCGCCATATGCGGGTATTTCTGACTGAGATAAAATCCATTTTTCTGATGATCGTCCAATATTTTATTTTCAACTACGGCAATTTCACTGTCAAGTGCCTCCTGTTTTCGTAGTAAAGCCTCGACAGCAGTTAAATCTTTACCAACGTCGTCAGATTCCATAGCAACACATTTTTCCGCGATCCGTTCCGAGGTATCGGCAACATCGCGATCGAAAAGATGAATTTCCGATGCAGCCGCTAATTCATTTCTGTAATCGTTAAGAGCCCCCTGTAGAGACTGCCACTTTTTGATAAAATTACCTTCTCTTTCTTGGACTCCGTGGTGGCCTTGTTTAGATAATTTATTCGCCAAAGCGCTGATGGTTTTTATTCTTGTGTCGTCTATTTTCATGTCGCTGTCTACATCGTCTAATTTGCGTTGCAACATTTGGCAATGTTCGTAATCTCTACCGGTATCTCCCGCTTGTACCATAACCTCTTTATCTCTAATCCATGATTCGATTTTATCGAGTTGGTTATTGAATTCAAGAATATCTTGCGCTTCTTCCAGGCCTTTTCCTCGAAGAGTGACTTCATCTATCAAGTGTTTCCAGGCTTTTTCTAATTGGTACAGCTGTTCACCGATGTCTTTAGAAGATTTATGGTTCTTTCTTATCAGTATGTCCCCATTAGCTTTGATTTCCTTTATTCTACCTGAATTAGCAGCCACTTCTGCTTGGAAAGCTTGATACTTTTGAAGCTTTTTAATTTTGTCTTCTAAGTTTGTCACTTCTCCAGTCTTAATTTCAGTTTCCAGTTTCTTCTGTTTTTCTGCTATCCAGATCTGTGCCTCCCCAACATCTCTGACAAATTCAGCATAAAGTAGACCGTCTGTAAGCAATTGTCTCTTCTGAGCACACAATTGATGGACACGGATGCGTTTCTGCTGGATATCTGCCAGTTTCCTAGCTATCTGTTCACTCTCAAAGTGATCTTGGTTCAACAATTTATTTCCAGATACTATTAAAGCTTCCAAGTTTTTGTCTTGATGGTTCATTACTTTTTCAAAGGCTTCGTGTTTCTTTAATAAGTTTGCTACTTCATCTACCGTTTCGCAAATTACCATGTTACTTAAGGCAGCTTCTTGAGCGTTAGTGGCATCTTCTATAATTTTCGCTTCTCTCAGGAACATGTGAAGGTCACATAGTTGATCGAGATGTATTTTTTTAAGTTGCCAAGCAGTATGGAGTTTTTCTCTCTCTTGTATCAAGTTCTTATATCTCTCTAGTGCTTCAGTTGCTGCATAGTGACCTGAAATTAGATAAAAATTAAGGTACATGCAATTAAAACACGGTTTAATGTTATTACCAGTTTGTTCCATTGCTGCAAGATTCTCGGCAACGTCTTGGAAATTGACTTCCCTTGCTTCTATTTCTCCTTTAAGAGCTTCGTGTTCACTCTTTAATACTTGTGCCCTGGCGGCGCTTCTTACATTTTCCTCTGCGCTCATAGCTAACCTTAAACTTGTCGCCCAGTTTGTTAGGTCTCGTACTTGCGTAAGGAACTTCTGTAGATCTACGCTAGCTTGTAATTGGTCACGTCTTAGTTCTGCTCTTTCTTTCAAGCCGTTCCAAGCGTCCACAACTAATTCCTGTTGCTGTTGTATTTTATTTTTATTGCTGGGATACATTTTTTGTAATCTTGAAGCGTCTTCCACTAGGACTTGCAACTGTGCTTCTAAAACCACTAGTTCGTTTTCAAAAGCTTCATGTTTTCGGAGTAACGTCAAAGCTGAGTTTAAGTCACGACCAAGATCGATGCCAAGTGCGGCGTTCTTTTCTTGAATCCTTTGTAAAGCGTCCGCTATGTCTCTATGGAATCTGTGAATTTCTCCTGCTGCATTTAGTCTTTGTTCTCTGGTGTTTATTTGATCGTGAAGATTTTCCCATGCTTGCCTGTTAATTAAAGAAACGTAAATAATTATTAAGCGGTGAGTATCATTTTGAATGTGTTAATATATTTACACACGACATTTATATAAGTAGATATAAAGGAAGTTTGTTACAGAATACAGTTATGTGATTGAAATAAGTATGTTAGAAAAGAACACATTACCGTATATGTTGATGCTTTTCCATAACTTCCTGGCAAGCTTCGGAAGGTGCTTCATTTCTAAAACAAGTTAGTTCCAACACCGTCGTGATTATGTGAGTTTTTAATTACAAGTGATATAGTGCACACAAACAACACAACAATTAAACTCTAACAAATAATTACACATTTTTCACATGAATAATGTTCTAACAGTGTGTTATAAGTTTTCAATAGCATTAGTTATTGTGTAATGACCAAAAATTAAAAAATATATTGATGAGCTTTAATTATTTCCGGAAATTCCAGAACAAAAACAAACATTTTTCCTTGGAACAAAAAAAAAAATGGAGTAACTTCAGTCAAAAACGAATCTGCTATAGTTTCCAACACGAAAATATCAAATTCAGTTATTGTCTTTACTACTGTTAACTAAATATAAAAATATGGTACAACTAGAATATGCCTATATATTTGTATTCATTTAGTGGTGAACAATGAAATATATAAAAAAGTAAAAAGAAAAAAAACAATGCCATATGTAGTAATAATACCAGAATTTTGAGAATTTTCGAATTTATCACACCTAAATACGATCAGTTAAGATTTGGATTGCCGGATTGTTTATCACTAAATACGTCTGCGAAGCCTATTTTTTTGCTGACAGGACAAGGGTTTTTTATATTACTGTCGGTATTCAAATACAAAAACCGTTCCATCCTCTCTTAATAATTTAACCTAGTTAGTAGTACTGGTTTTTTACCTAACTATTTATGTAATGCAATAGTAAATGGTTTATTATTTCATCCGTTAGAGTTTTGTAGTTTCAATATTAAATATTTTTATTTTTTATGTTGAAATTTATTTTAACAGTAAGTAGGCACAAAGAAAATATTTAAATTTGATGATGTCACGTCAGGCAGACACCAAGTTGAACTGCCGCCAGCGGTCAGTAACAGTCTAAAAAGGGTGGTTTGTCAATATTTTTCCCACATATAAATGCATTTAACATTATTTTTTTATATTTTGAATATTTCCCTCTCTTGTCTTAAAATTAATAACACTTTGACTGAATCATCCTGTATTATAACATTTTTAAAAGTATAAAAAATAAAATATAAAAAACAATGAAATAGGATCACTAATGATCTCAAAAATTAGGCATTTGATCTCTTCCAGTGATGGTAGGTGAAAAGAATAACTTTTTGTTGTAATATGTAAAATTAAGGAAGGAGGGGGAAGGGAAATTTTTCTCTAAAATTTTAAATAGAATTAAAACATAAGATTTTACAGAAAATTTGTTTATCATACCCTCATAATGCAAGTTCAAACACTGCAAAAAATAATTTTGTTTAAAACATTAAAAACGCACCTATTTTTTTGTCACCTTTTCGTTATGTTCTTGAAAGCAGATTTAAGTTGAGCTCATACGTTGACATTCCCAAATAATGTAAATCACATTTGAATATGAATCAGAATCAAATCCATTACTCATGATCAGTAGGTACCGACAAACACAGACGCAAATGTCTTTTATAAAATTTTCCAGGGCTTTGTTCAGTAGAAGACAACCATGGTCTTTCACTACTTCATTTTACCCCATTTCAATTCCATTTTTATTTAGGCAAATAGCAAATTTTATTAATAATTATAACCTACACTAAATTTACCAACCTCTACCACAGAAAAATAATGACTGGTGGATGAAGAAAGGAAAGAAGTTGGATAATGTGCATTTGTTCCAGATGCAGTCGACGGCAGGCTTGCCTGCATAGGGAAACGGATACGAACGATGCTCGATTTCTTCTGCCGGTAATATATTAAACAGGAATTTGAACTGCTAATTTTTTAGCTGTGTCGAGTATGCTGATTACTGTGGTTGGCATTTATTATAAAATTCCCATGATTTCCTATTGATTACACCGGGTGTTTATAAAAAAGCAAATATAATTATTGTTTGTTTCTAGTATTATTTAGTTCTGCAGCTCCTCAGCGCTTGTTATTGAGTAGACATTAAAAACAAGGTTAGTGACCCAAATAGAGTAGGTCAAGACTCGGATTGCCAGATTGTTGATCATTGAATAGGTATGTACCATTTTTTGACAGGACAGGTTTGTTTTGTTATTACTGTATGTATTTAAATACAAAAAACATTTTAGTCTCTCTTAATAATTTAACCTAGTTAATATTGATGTTAATAAAATGTAAATGGTTTATTTGGATCCATTGGAGTTTTGTGATTTCACTATTAAATATCTTTTACATTAAAACTTAATAACGTCAATTGCATACTTTTAAAAAATAATTTATACATATTACAATAAGTAGGTGCTATAGGAAAATATTTAAATTTTGCAACGTCGTGTTAAGCCGACACCGAGTTGGTCACGCCAGCGGTCAGTGACAGTCTGAAAAGGGGGTTTAAATAATGGTATGTAAATATTTTTTTCGGCGTAAATATGCAATATTTTTAAATCGCGTGTTTATATTCAACTCATTTTTCCCTATCTTCTCTTAAAATTGATGACATTATGACTGAATCACCCTGTATATGTTCATTTAGGTATATTAACAATTCAGTTATTACTTTCTTAGCATTAATCTGTGAAAGAACTGTAATTCATGTTTAAGTTGTAGACAAACTAGACCACCACCAAAATCGATTTTCATAATTTTTACCAATTTAGCCAACACCCAAGCACTATTTACTTAGTTACTTACTCTAGCTGGAGCTGCTTTTTCTGGATGTCGGAGCTGTATGGACTATCATTTGAGATCAGCTTTTGTGCTAAATCTTCACACTGTTTATATCTCTCTGATCCCGCTTCGATCCTATGTTTGAAATCGTCAAATTTGGTCTTCAGTAACTAAAGAAAAACATTTATATTTTCATCACAATAAAACATATGACAATATACATATAAACAGAATTATAAAAATAAAAAATTTACTATTAAATGTTCGTAATCCTGTCCGTAGTCTTCAGACGAGGCCTGCTGAAGGTTATCAGCAATCCACCGTTCTAATTCCTCAGATTCCACGAAGTATTCATGGCGGAAGAGAGATTCCATCAAACGATGTTGTCTGATAGCCGCTTTTCTTTGCAACAATCTGACAAGATGTTCTAAGCTAGACTGTCTTTCAGCGATTAATTTAGAATCTGGATGCCCCGATTTAATCATAGCTTGTGCACCGTGACCCATTTCAGATATTATGTTATTGTAAGTATCAAGTTCTAATTCCAAACCCTAGAAATTGTTAATTATGAAATAATTTTATTGAGATAGGATATAGAACTTATCAACCATCATATCCAAAATTGAAATGTCTGCTTTGATTTATTGAAAACAGTTAAAGATACAAAGTGATACAAATTTGTAAATAGTAGTAATTAATACACATTGAAATGACATAAATATAGATGTTTTCTCATGATCCATGAGAATGTTATTGAAACTGGCTCAAACTGACGTCACATCAAAACTGGTTCAACTGTTTTGAAACAGAATCACACATTTTTAAAATTGATAGAAGCGTTTGTTAGTTTTTCTTTTGTTAGTGACTAGTGTACTTTTAGAGACTACCATAGCCAGGCAAAGATAAATGACATCTATAGGATCTTCTTGTCACTAAGGTTACTTAAGCATTTTTATACAGGCCGTAATTTTAAGGGCTTATACATCTGACTAAAAGCAATAAAAAATGAAAAAAATATTTAAAATGAATAGTTTTATGCGCCTGTAACATAATTTTTTCGTAATTTGATTTTTGGATTAGTATGAATGAAGTAAACAATTGAAGTTTCCGAGAAACTCGTTAAAACTGTAACATTCTGTAACATTTGACAACGTTGCAGTGTCAGACTGCTGCTGGTAACCTAAAAGTAATATTAGTCATAACAGTGCGTACAGCTAGTGCGATTCATTTTTGTCTAGTTTTTCTTTGATGTTTGTGAGTGTACATAAATAAAAATGGAACAGTTTATAGTAACCATACCCAGCTGCATAGCATGTTAATTTACGGCGAATCTAGGAAACTCTCTGGGTACAAGACATTTGTAGGCTAAACGCTACTAGCAAGAAACAGAAGTCAATCTAAACATATAACTATTATTCTTTGTTGTGAAAAGAGCTCTAAGAACCATTCACAGTAAGTACCTATGTTTAGGTGTACCTATTTGTAATTATTATGTATAAATACACAACGATCTTAAGATAGTATGTGACCAACGTTGTCACATATTCTGTTACCGTTGGTCAGAGAAAAGAAATTGTTAAGTCAAATATGTTTTGTTTAGTACAACTTATCATGTGGCAAAATCAAGGCACTCATATTCCGGAGACCCTGTATAAATTATGTCTTCATGTGATTGAATTTTATATTTTTTATACAAGGTAAAATATTATTTTCCTTTAAATTTCTTACCCGATTATTATCTTTAGTCAAAATTAAAAGTCATATATGTTTGATTAGTAACTATTTTTTATTTTCGGTAAGCCAAATGTCCTACTTTAAAGCAGGATGAAAAGTCGTAGCCTCGATGTAATTTTTAAACGGTTATGAGAGATTTGTTAAGGTGATGTTACAATTTATTCAAGGTTTCAAAGACCATCTCAGAAATTGAATGATTTATATATTTTAGTCATTAAACAAAAAATTAAAATATTTATGCACCAAGTATGTTATGCGAATTATATTAACCTGAGGTCGACGTTCATTCAGCTAGACGGCCTCTGGTCCGAGGAAGAAATGTCGACCGAGGGCAATATAATCCAATAAGACATGAGGTGCATACAAGATTTTATTTTTTTACGCACATACTTTTTTTAATAAAAAATAAGACTGATATATTTCGAATCACCTATCTAATAATTTTTGACAAAACATTAAGGAAATTACAGTTAAAGTTACACAAGATCTATTACCGATGAAATCAAAACATTTATATTTTAAAGCAGGGGTCGGCAACCTTTTTCGGACGGCAGGCCATTTTTTAAAATAAATTTTTTTATGAGGGCCGCAAATTCAAATGTAACTTAAATAGTGCTTTTATATCATATACGAGTATAAAAATTATTAAAAATAAATAATATTGGTGCTTTGGCGGGCCGAGCAAAAAGTTGCAAAGGGCTGCATGCGGCCCGCGGGCCGCAGGTTGCCCACCCCTGTTTTAAAGAATATGAAATATTTCAAGAGTGAAAATTAAGACATAAAACAAATTGGCAGAAGTAAAAGTACTTTTATGCCCGTTCATTATGTCGTAGGGCGATATGAGTGTGTTTAACCATATCCAAGACGAAATAAACAAATAATAGTGAATCCATAAATAAAACAATGATTTAAATACTCTGACCTTAGAAACTTAATTATTATTATTTTTTTAAATAAAACGAATTAACAAAACTTCTGATAATCTCTGAAGTGTATCTGAACCAAAATTTAAATAAACTGCCACAAGTGACACCTCAATGAATGTAGAATTAAAAATATTTAAAAAAATTGTAAAGTTGATAATGCTATGCAAGTAGAAACAAAATATTTTTGAAAGTATTAAGAAATCTTCTGTTAGTCCTAGATCTGAGAATGCAAAAAAAAGCAAAATAGAAAGCTGAAAAATACAATTTTCTAATTTGAATCATCCTGTATATTTAACCGTTATCATAGCATGATGGATATGTATATTATACCTTGTGTTTTGTTAGAAGTTTTGTAGCTGAATCTCTATCTCGGCCATAATCCGAGCTGGCTAAAATATCACCCCTTTCATTCAACCACGACTCAACTTCATTTGCCTCGAAGAAGTATTGTTGAGCTTTAAGGGATAGGTCAAGTTTCAGAGCTCGTTCGTTAGCTTTTTCTTCAAGGTCTGCCCACGCAGCACGAAGAGTATTACAAAGCTGATTTATCTACAAAGAACGCATAGTTACGTAGAATATTCATTTTTCTAAACTCACTTGATAAACTTACATTCTGTTTTTCAGGATGGTTTTGGTCGATTAAATTATTACCGGTATCCAACGTTTTATCTATAACTGGCTGATGTCCTACAATTTCTGCTTCCAATTTCTTATGCTTCTTGTGTAAATTTTGTGCTTGATGCAGATTTTGTCCCAATTCATCCGAAGACGCTAGAGGTAGATGTTCCTTTATCCACTGCAACTCAGCATCTAACTCAAAGTTAAATTTATAGAACTTAAGTGCCTCTTCTAGATCTTCTCTTCTTTTTTGGGCAGGATTGTACAAGTCCTTCAATCGCTGTTGACTAGCTAAGACATTCCTCTTTATACCATCAGAATCAAAGTGACCTTCATCACTTAGATTATTGCTTTGCCCCACAAGATCTTCCACACGATTAGCGCATTGAGTCAACTCATTTTCCAAAACATCGTGCCTCTTAAGCAGCTGCTTGCATGACCTCAAATCGGTACCAACATTTGTGCTTTTCAAACTCTCATCTACTTCATCCAATCTAGCATTTACATCTTCAATGGAAGTGTTGTAGCCGTGTTGAGTGACTGCTTGTCTCAGTCTCCTTCCTTTTTCTAAAGAAATATCAACCAGATTTTGCCATTCGTTGTTCAATTCCTTCAAAGTCTTTTCTACATCTTTCTTGCGATAACTCTCTTGAGCTATTAAGGCCATCCCTAATTTATTAACGGTTCTCAGTTGGCCCTCATTTGCTCTCAATTCTCTTTCAAATGCTTCATGTTTTTGTAGTTTCCTCTCGAGATTGGTTAAGTCACGATAACTTTCATCAGACGCCGTTTTTAGCTTTTCTGCCATCCAAACTCGCAGATCGTGAACCTCTGCACAAAATTCTTGATAGTTTTTAGAAGCATCCAGGACGTTGGCTCTTTGCTGGGAAGCAATTTTAACGGCCTGTCGTCTTTGTAACACTTGATTGCGTTTGTCGTCGATTCTAAAGCAAACAGATAAAGTTACAATAAAAAAAATTACATTTGGCTTGTAAAGTATTTGATGAAAAATATTTATTTTCTATGTTATTCAATTCAAACTACACTAAAGAATTTGTTATTTACCCTTGGCTGTCATAATGTTGCTCGGCAATTAAAGCATCTGCTTTCTTATTAAATGCATTTAGACTTTCATCTTGAGCTAATAAGGTGTTAGCAAAAGCTCTGTGTTGTTTTTGCAAAGCTTCAACTTCATCCAAAGAATTCTAAAATATTATTAATTAGTATTACAGTCACAAAGTAGGCATCATATAAAAAAAAAAAAATGTGTAATCGATTAACAAAAAATTTATTTTGAGTATTTTTTTTTACTCAAAATGTACACAAAAACATTCATTTGATTTTTACTACTATCTGAATCTTTTTTCACAAAAGGATGTGACTTCAGTCAGTACCAACATTAAAAGTGTGATCCCAAATTTTTGAAATTATCGGTATTGGCAAACAGGAGCATATTTTTTATATAATAAAACCTGAAAATTTTAAAATGAATAAAGTTGATACATATTTTGTGATGCAAAAATTACCAGACATCAGTTAAATTTAACCAGAAATCCACAAAAAGTAAATAGTTACTATAAAAAAATTAATTGAGGGATATTTCTGAAATAAACACTGCACTTTTAGAAAGGTGATAGAGGAAGTGAAAGTAAACAATTTTCATTAGCAATCAGAGGTTTAAAGTGTTATGTGTTCCAGAAAATTAATCACCTGATAAATTCTTAAGTTCATTGTTCATTGTCAACTGTAAACTGTTTTACATTGTTTAATTTCAAAATATCTTATTCAAATCAAGAATTAGCAGATATAATATTAATGTAGAAAGAATATAGATGTAAATTAAATATGACTTGTTTGTATGCAATTTGTTACCCTAAAGACAACACTGAATCTCAGAACAGTGCAAAATACTGTTCAAAGACATCGGTACAGTGAACCCAACATATGAAGATCATAACCTGTCTTGAATAGGGATAATATTGTATATATGAGATGTATTTCTACTATTTTTTAATTTATTTCAGGGTTGGTTTCCTGTTTCTTTCAGTCAGGTTTCAAAATAGTAGAGAGAGATTCATCTTATAAACCCGCTAACAAAATTGTAAATGCCCTAATTTCACAAGTGAGGAATATCGGATGATAAAAAACTTGTATGAAGGAATAACGGCTTGAGACAAAAATATGACTGTAAACGATGCGGTTGAAATTATGTACATACACACTGTATGTAAATAGTGCAGTGTTTTATGTGTTAAAGTGTGACATCTGCAGAGTGTGCATCAAGTAAGTGGGTGATGGTAAGCCTAGTCATTTAAAAATACAGCTTTCTACGGGTTAGTATAAACTTCTTATAGTAAACTATTAATGTGCTAGGTTCATTCAACATCAACTTATTTTTGGTAATTTTGTGTTCTTTGTACCGTTCTTAAGTGGCACACCTACGGAATTTTGTTCCCTGTAACTCTCATCTCCTGTACTTATCTAATAGTTGTAAATGAAGCACTCTCTACTACTTTGGAACTCAGGTATAATAATTTCAGCTTTTCAAACAAAATTAATATTTAGATGTAACCCTATAAAATGATAATAAGTAAAACTAAATAATAAGATGATCTTTGGCATTTTTTTTAGGAATTATTTTGATGATTGCTTATATGCATGTCATTAATATTGAAGTTAAAATTTTCCAATTTTTTCCATATGATGTGTACTATATTGGTGAAGCTGTATAAAAGATTCACATTTAATGACTGGAACTTATTATTAATTTAATTATTGGAACTTACCCCTAGGTCTGAAAATTCTAAGAAAGCTTGATGAGCTGAAGTAACAGCATCGATATTATCAGCGTCTTTATTAAAAAGTTGCAACTGTAAGCACTGCTGCAACCAATGTTGTTTCTCTTTCCAACCCCTGGCAATGGCAGCCTGTTCGGCTATTAACCTTTCAATATTGTCCCTTACATCATTTAATCCTGGATTCGATTTCAAGAGTTTATTTCCAAGACTGATGATCTGTTTAAATCTGTAAAATAATAATACCAATAACAATAAATATATTGCCTGAGTCTAGAATACAACACATACTCGTCATCTTTTGATTTGATGTCATGTGCAAGATCTTGGTGGTTCTTTAACAGAGCTTGGGCAGTCTGAACATCTCTAACCATATTATCAGCATTTAACTGATCCTTAACGTCAGCAACCCACCTCAATAGATGTTTGGCACTGTTAGTGAATATCTGTTGACCTACAGCATCCTCCAGCCTGGCTCGTCGTTCTGTAGCTTTATCTTTAACTTGTTGCCATAAATCGTCGATTTCCTTTTGTTTACGAGCCACATTTTGTCTTTCATTTGGATAAGCTGACTTTACAGAGTTTGCTAAAAGATTTACTTTATTCACTTTTTCTTCCACTGGGGCAAGTTCTCTCTCCAAGTTATCGTGCCGTCTCTGTAAAGCTTGAACGGTTTTTAAGTCGTGACCTAATACAGCTGCATCTAATTGCATCATTTTTTCCAACATCCAGTCTTTTGCTTCTTCACATAATTTGTTGAATAACTCCACACTACTAGCACCTTCCAAACTCTTTTCTTTTAGTGCTTTTAGTTTATTTAGCCTCCGCCAAGCGGCTTGAACCTGTCGATGTCTAGCCTTTACTTTATCGATTTGGGAATGATTTTGCTTTTCAAATTCTTCTACATCTGCGTCTAATTGTTCCATACGTTTATTGCTTGCGGAAAGATCAGTAACAAATTTCTAAAATTATAAAATATAAATTTTTTGAATTCAAATATAATATTTTAAAAACACTACCAAGATATACAGGGTGTCTTGTAATAAATAAATAAATTTAATTAAAAAACAAATTCTTTGAAATAAAAATCAGTTATTTAAATATGTGTTCTAATATTCCATGTTCATGCCTTTACAATAATAATGACACTCTCTCAAAACAGTTTTTGAACTTCTGGAAGTTCTGAGTAGAAATTTCATTAAATCTCTATTGGTAAGTGAAACAACTAATAAATGTTAAAAGTTGAAAGTAGATTTCATTATAAATATGTCAGTAGTTTAAAAGAAATCGCAAAATTCATTAAAGAGTCATTATTATTGCAAACAATTTTACCTGGAATTAACACAGAAGTTTACAGTCAAAATAAAACAATTTAATACAAGTTATCTCTATAATCACGTGTTTCCTTTGACTACTAGAAGACATCAAAGTTGTATCGTGACTGCGGTAATTTCCCTTGCACAAATGGAAGGTTCAACAATGTTTTTTCTATTTGTTTTACGTAGAAGCTACATTTTACAAAAGTGGTCGATTCCCTATATGATAATTTAAGAAATTTAGACTTCACTTGCATAACTATGTAAATATTATATAACATTTTTTGGTTATCACTATCTTCTAGTTTTTGTTTTTTAATTTAAAGGAATCTGGAAAACGAAAAATTTCCAATTCAAGGTGACTTTTTTTGTTTATTTAATGAATATTTCTTCTAAAACACCATGTATAAAACATATAACACGAAATTTCATTATTTTATAAACTTACCTCATATTTCCTTTTAGCTTGTTCAACATTGTCATTGGGATCGTCCAAAGATAAAATCTTTTCTTTATCCTTGATCCATTTTTCAAAGTCGTCGCACTCTCTATAAAAAGTAAATAATTTGATGGCGTCTTCCAATAGTGCGCGCCTTTTAGCTGCCAAATCTATTAGTTGCTGATATGTATCATTAATTTTTTTCTGCCTCTTGGGCACGCTATCACTATCGTCGATCTTTCTTTTAATAGGTTTAGTAGGCTGCCTACGAATGGTAACAGGTATTTTAGTTTTTACCATCTTCGTCTTCTTAACTCTTTGAAGTGCCTTTACTGTCTCGGGTTTTCTGACATTTATGTGTATAATTCTTGGTTCTATTTCTGCAACATAATTTGCGGGCGCAAAACCATCTGTCCCATCAGCTTTACGAACACACCACCAATCGGGATTGCTTTTATTAAGTAAGAACATGATTTCTCCTTTGACCATGCTCAGACCATGGTCGTTGAATGGATAGAGTGCTCTTACTTGCGGCACTTTCTTTTCTTCAACTATAGTACGATATTCTGTCTTTTCTACTGGTTCGTCAATCCATACTTCTGTAGGGACCATTCTGCAAACAATTTTTTCAAAATTAATAGGATTGTTTCCATAATATGCAATGTTCTATGAAAATTTCTCAAAATAATATTGGAATGAAAGACTTTCCCATATAATTAAAAAAAAACAATTTTGAACACAAAAATGCAAATTTTTAAAAATTAATATTCTCTCAGACTGAAAAATGTTTAAAAAAGATGGTATACTAAATAGTTGTTTAAATTTGTCATCGGAGATGTAGCTGTCCCAAGATATTTGTGTCTCTTTACAGTTACAAAGGATGTGAATCGAATCCTCAACTGCATTGTCGCAACGCCTGCACCTCGCGATATTGCTTAAGCCAATCCTATGTAGGTGCTTATTCAGATGTCCGTGGCCTGTTAGGAGACCCGTGACAATCCTGATGTTGCTTCTGTTAAGCATAATGAAGTTTCGGCTTGCGCCAGCCCATGGGGCCCCTATAAGCAGCATGCCCTGACGCAGACCAGATCCAACCGACCAATTTTCAATTGATTGCTTTTTGATCCAGTCATCAATGGATCTTACAAGGTAGCATTGTGGTAACTCCAAGCAATCATTTAGAAAGGTATTAAAGGAAATGGGCTCCAAGTGAATACCTTGGGGTACACCTGATACCATTGCTATGTCATTGAATATGAAATTGCCGAATCTAACCATCTGAAGTCTCTTTAAAAGATTTTATCCAATTTAGAACAGGAATGTAAATTCCAAATGTGTGATGTTTATGGTTTAAATAACGTTTTTTATTCAATCATTTCAGTTGGAAATTGAATTATAAAATGAACACATTGGTTTTTGATATTTCCAATCTTCCTGGCTATTCATTTGTTTTTCTAACCACGGTATGTTTGTATTTATGTGTGAAATTTATTAAACTGTGTCTTTGTGACATTAAAATCATCAATACTTACCTATATTCGTACTGTACTTCTTCAATGGGTTCTGCTACTTCTGGCTCAACGTTCAAATCTAAATGAGAAATTCCAGCTGCTATCAATCTCTCTGCCTGTGTATTTAGACTTTGTATATCGCCATGATATGCATTCAATTCTCCCTCCAAGTCCTTATGTCTCTGAAACAGAGCTTGGGCACTTGGTTCATCTGATCCATAATCGCTTGATGCGAGGATAGATGTTTTTTCGTTTAACCAAGAATCTGTTTCATTCGCGTCAGCATAGAACTGATATGCTTCGGCTGCATCTTGCAGTTGTTTAGCTCTTTCTGCAGCTAACTTTTCAAGGGTAGCCCATTCTCTTTTATTTTTGTCAATATGTTGTTGAATTTCGGCAGATCTTGGATGTTTCTCGGAGATTAGTTGCTTGCTGGTTTGACCTAACTGATCGAATTTATGTTTTCTGGCTCTAATTTCTCCCATTAGTGCCTTATGTTTCTGTTGTAGAGACAAAACGCCTCGTAAATCTTTGGCTGTAATACCAGCTTGACAAATCCTTTGTTTTTCTATTAACCAAGCCTCTTCTTCCTCCTGGTCCTGTAAGAACTGGTAAAAGTTCCTTGCCTCTTCCAAAACTGCTTTTCTTTTCGCACTTGCTTCCTAAAACAATACACAAAATTAATATTTTAACAAAATATCTATAATACTAAACTTACTTTCAATTGGGCGTAAGCTTTGGACAAATCACTCAGTTTCTTCTTCAAAATTTCTTCTTCTTTTGGATTCTGTGCAGCAAGTTGTTCACCTAGCCTGTTCAATTTTCTCTCCGTTTCTCCTAAGGCAGAAACTTGTAACTCTTGTAGAGCATGTTTATGTAATAATTCTTCTACTGCCATTAAATGTATACCGGTATCATGGGAAGACATATCAGCTTTCAGTTGTTCGATACTGTTAAAGGTTGTATCGATTTCACGAAGGATGGACATCACATTGCCCATTCTGCCTAAATTAGCCTTGTGTTTTTCTAACAGTCGTTTCAGTTCTTCCCACTGCTTCAGTATTTCTGCTTCTCTAGACTTAACTCTTTCAGTGTTGCGATAGTTTTCATTAACAAGTTCATTTGCCATTTGGGTCAAGTCATGTATACGTTCTTCTCTAGCCAAAATATCGGCACTAATGGCCTCATGTTTTTTTACTGTCGCATCTACTTGTGCCAGATTAGACCCGTACCTAGGATCCGAGAGAACTTGTATCATTTCTTTCAAGTAACCTTCTCTCAATATACTTTTCTTTTCAAATTTATACATTAGTTGTTCAAGTCTTTGCTGTCTCAATAATTCACTCCTCAGTGCAACTTCACGTTTATGTTCTGCTTTTTCTAATGTATTCCAAGCTCTTTCTATATCTTGTACTAATTTTCCATCGGCAGGAGTAAATGCTGGCTGCCTAAGTTCTTTCAGTTGGGTGTTGATGTTAAAAAATAATGCCTCGATTTCACTACGTTCTTTATATTTTGGGGGTTTTTCTTGGGTTCTATAATACCCGAAAGCTAGAAGAAGACTCTGAATACCTTCTAACGAATTCGGGAGGTTTCTGTCTTCTAATTCTACAATTTTCAGGTTAATCCAGTCAAGTAAATCTGTTGTTAGTCTGTCATAATCAATTTTCATTTTATCTGATTCTACCATTTGATTTATAATCTGAAAATAAAAGTTCAGAGTAAAGCAATTTATACATAACTTTATAACTTACTTTTGCAATACGTCTTCCTGATTTCTCTTCATTTTTCATGCGAGCAAATGTGTGATAGTATGAAGCAACATAAGTCATAATACTCTTTTCATCTGGCCTAGAAGTATCGATATCCTCCGCATCCAGTAACCGAGGTATACCTAATTCATTATTAGCAACATCGAATGCGTGATTTAAGTTATCGATGTTTTTATTATTTGGTAAACCGTTGTAGTCAAACAAGTCAGGTCTGTGTGCATGGATAAGGGCATTGAATCCCAAGCCACTTCGCCAAGAAGATGAGAAGTCATTTATGTGTACTCCAGGGTAACCATGAGTTTTACGTTGAGCCCACAATAGTAAGGCATCTTTGGCTGATTTTTTCTCTGAACTTTCGTTGTCTTCATCCTAAAAATTGACTCATAATTTCTGTGTCACCTGAAACATTGAAATCACCAACTTACCACATCAATTTCAATTTCTTGAATTTGAAACCTTAAAATTATCGTCCAAATCAGACCTAAAATAAGCCTGGGATTTCCATCGACAATGTCCTCTGCACCTATACTTTCCAGTCTAACTTTAGTATGTAAAAATGCCAAGCTTTTATTGACATTTTCAATTTTATGTACCCGCATCTTTCCATTGTTTGGTTTGGCTAATTTTTCACCAGATATTATTTCCAAAAGTTTTAATAATTTTCTTCCATCTGCTAAATCGGTAAACAGGTCTTCTACTTCCATCCGAGCCTGAAAACAATTTATATACAATACATTCAACCAAAAATGCCCTTTGTATACAGTTAGTTATCAAAAAATTCTGGACACAGGTCAATTTTTATTTCAAGAGCATATTTAGATAACAAATTTAAATGTTTTTAAAAGTTTGTGCAAGAGAATTTTAGAAATGTGTATTCAGACACAACCATCATCTTTACAAAATGTTAATTTATACAAAAATAATAATAATAATAAATAAATAAATAAATAAATAAAACTTCTAAGTCTAAACATTGAAAACAATTATTCTAGGCTATAATTTTTAAGGAAAATGTAGTTATATCAAACAATTGGTTTAAGTTTAGATTTACTTCGTTTTAAGGTGAATGTTACTTAATTTAAGTATATATTATTTATAAAAAGCTCTGTTTTATATATTCATTTATTCATATTTTAAAAATCTCTTTCAATAGGACAACACTTTTTCACCAGTGCATATTTATTATTCACAAAAGGGGTAATTTTTTCAGATGTCAAACTAATATATCGCATAGCATATTGTTAATCAGCATGTTCACAACCCCAATAAGTCAAATTTCGCAATAAATTAATTAAAGTAGTAGGTGAGACTGGGGATGATTCAACTCTGGGGAAGATTCAAACAGCAGCTTTATTTCTCAATCAGTTTAAATTTTCCGCACTATCCAAACTTGTAGTTTTAGTGTATTGTTGTTATGCATAACTAACAGTGGCTGGTTTGGCAAAGAGTTAATCGTTAAACAATAAAAAGTGAAAATGCATGTGTTATGATAAGATTTTTAAAACATTTGATATTGTGCTATGCCTTGATGCTTTTAAACACACAGACTCTAAAACATTATTTTCAACAAAAAATATCTATTCGAGGACCACCATGGCAATACAGTATAAAAAGAAATACCCTAATTTCCAAAATTAAAAAGTAAAAGAAATGAACTTATATATTCTAATTCATCTACAAATTTAAATTTAATTTTAAGGAGGGATGTCCAATATTCATAATAATTTACAATTTTTTTACTTTGTCTAAGACCTTGGTAAGTACAAGTAAGTACACTTGGTTTTATATTTTGGGTTTTAAAATTAATATACTGATGTATTTTGAATGTTTCAAGTAAATACTACTCTCTTTTCAAACTATTTTTTCTGTGGTTGAATTTACTCCATAAAGAGATTGTATCCCCGGTGAAGGGGCAGATGTAACTAATTGCAACTTTTTTTAAAATTATGCAAGACTATTTCTTTTAAAATTTAGTTTTATTTAAAATTAGGTGTGAGATATCTTAAATAAAATAAACAGATGTGCCAAAAAATTACAATATTTTAACTGAATTTATAAAACTTTAATTTTGAAAAACGGCTGGATCATCCCCAGTCTCCCCTAACTAATAAAATGATAAACTCATAATCAGCACCAGTCCATAATTTTCGCATAGTGAGGAATTGGCTACCATGGTCTGTGGATGTGACACCTATGGACTTTACCTACGAAACAGAATAAGGCAGGCATGTGCTGAGGTGTTACTTGTCAAAGTTAGAATGAAGGTGATCTTGTTGAAGCTACGAAAATATAGTTGAATTCATGTTCATATTGTATCTTATTTTGTACAAAAATCATTAAAGACTTCTGAAAAAATAAACTCTTTCGTTAATAAAAACAAAGATGCATGCCACTGGTGCCATTAAAAGTGGAACATGCTCTTTTATTTGACCAAAATTTTCTAAAAAGTTTTCGGCGAGACTGCGATGCGTGCGAGGCCAGTTCTTTCTCATTAGAAGATTCTTTACTAAACGAGTACGAGACTAACATGGTCCGCGGTGCGCCTAGACCGCGACTGCTTAGTGCGTTTCTTCCTTTATGGCACTAATACTGTAAATGTGATCGTAGATTATACACAGATTTATATTAGCGCGTCATGGTTACCTGCTTTACTGTTTTTTTACTATTTTCTAATTTACTGTTTAATGTAGAAAGCCTGTGTCTTTAAAAAATATCTCATACACAAAAAATATATAAGTTTAGTAGTATCTGCTTTTATCATTACAATAAGCCTGGATAGATTTTTTTTAGTATACATAATATACTTGAATTTAAAAGTAAAACACAAAGTGCACTAGGTCAGGAAATTAATATGGATAATTTTTAAGAGCAAAAACTGTGTGCAAGACACATTAATGCAGCGTAGGTAGGGGCTGACTACAGGAGCGACTGCCAGAGGTGTAGACCTGAAAGGGGCGCACCTGACCCTAAAAGTCAAATAGGCACATTTCACTGCTTAACGGAATAATTAAAATTATTGTGTCTGTTTCCTTCCTAGTAAATAAGTACAATTTTTTTTCTCGGGAGCAATATTGGAATCTTTGCTTGGGCGCTCATGACCTTAGGTAGATGCTGCCTTATGAAATCGTTATTTACAAGTCACTTCATATGAATGATAAGATACCTACCTAAATGAAATGTGGTACAAGGTTCAAACTAAATTTTAGGCCTTGAAGAGTAAATACGTGCATTCTGAATGATCTGATTACATGCTGCACATTTATTTTTAAAAAAGAAAGTTGTTTCTACCACTACCAATGACATTTTTTATTATGTAATGTGAAATATATTAATTTAGTATAAACTTGTTCAACTTTTTTTGTTATATTTTTTATACAAGGTGCAAATGTATCCTGTGTCCGTAAAACTCTCGCAGCTGAGCAGGAAATCGCGATTGAAGTCTACAAATTATTTTTTTACTAATAGATACCCCTTTTTGGTGTTCTATTAACAAAGCTACTATGCAAATTGTTTCAAAATTTGACCTGTAGAAGCTTTCTGACGTATCTTCCGAATACCCAAGTAATATTACAAGTTTGAATATTTGGCTGAAATTTTTCTACAGTTTTCTAATTTTTTTTTAATATTTAGGATTGTTCGTACCAAGGACCAAAATTTATGGTAAATTCTTAAGGGCGCCGCTTTTATATGTAAATTTTCAACAAATTTCATAGCTGTTGAGGCAATCTCAAAAAATCTGAGTATGTAAATGTCTCTTCACTGTGTCAATTATACAAGTTTTTTCCAGGTTGTATAGCAGTTTCCAGGGTGATAAGTTGCTTAGAATATGAAAAAAAAACATAATTTTCATCTGTTATGTTTTAAAAATCTACTGAATTTTACACGTCAACTGCATATTGAGAAAACTGAATACGATATTATAAACATTATCACATCCCAAAGATATTTTTTTAAAAACTAGTAACACTTGAATTGATGTAAATTATATTATTTCACGGTGTATAGAACAAAGCGAGGAGGTGAGAGGAAAAGGTACAATTCACCTGTTTTTCTGTTCTTTAGCGCATTTCCCCTCTAAAAATTAGAGGAAATAGTTCAATTTTAGCAATACAGTATGCGCCAAAAGTATGGAATAAATTCAATAAAAACGAAACAATTATTTTTTGGGAAAAATCCTCTAACAGGTCGATTTTAGCGTAAAATGCGATTTTCAAATGTCATTTGTTTTCAAGTAATGACGACATCGATTTTTTTTAAATGGCAACACCATATTTTTTCCTTGATTCTGAAAGATCGTTTAATTCTCTATCAGACAGTACTAAAATTTTGCCTTCTTACATAGGAAAGTTTTCGAGTAAATGACGATTGAATGTTAGAAAACGTAAATTTTATCCATAAAAAAGTAACAATTCTGAGGTATGTAAAATAAAATACAATTGATTAAATTTTATACTTAAATTAAATGTCCGAATTACCATCCACCAACTTCTTGACAATGCGCAAGTCTATGAAGAAATTCTTCTTGCACATTATGAATGATTTCTGGGGTAACTCTGCGTATTTCGTCCCGAATGCGATTTTGAAGTTCTTCTAAATTACGTGGTTTATTAATGTACACTTCAAGTATCCCCATAAAAAATAGTCAAGAGGTGTAAGATCTGGCGATCCGCGTCTGCCAATCCACCTCCCAGGAAAACAGTTGTCCAAAAAATCTCGTACAGGGCGCGCATAGTACGGAGGTGCCACCATACCATATGGTATCGTTAGGAATGTCAGGATCATTATCGTTAGGAAAAATTACTGCAAGGGCTGGAACAAGGTCATTTTCTAGAAACTCTAAATATCTTTGTCCTGTAAGGGTTCCTTCAAAGAAGAAAGGCCCTACTATTCTGTCGTCAACTATTCCAGCCCACACATTTAATTTCTGAGGGTGTTGGGTATGTGCCTCCGCCATCCAATGAGGATGTTCCCAACTCCAATATCTGCAAGTTTGACGGTTTACTGTACCATTCAGACAAAATGTGGCCTCATCTGAAAAAAGTATTGGCCGGTGTAAATTTCTATTTCCTTGACATAAATCCATTAGAATTTCGCAAAAGTGTAAGCGGCGATCGGAATCATCTTCATTGAGTTCCTGCACAAGTTGAATTTTGTAGGGATGATATTTTTCCTTCCTCAAGATACGTAGCACTTTACTCTGACTAGTGTCATTGTTTAATGCAACCAATCGTGAAGAATTATGAGGATTATCCACCATACTTATCAAAATGTTCTGTTTCTGATTTTCATTAATGCTTGGACGTCCAGGTTTTGGAATATTTACATCCAACTACATACATATTTACTACATATTTACATTTACATACAACATTGCCAGTTTCTCTAAATTTAGACTCTACCTTACCGACTGTTGATTGGCTGATAGGGCGATCTGCATATTTTTCATTAAATAAATCGCAAACTTCCTGCTGAGTTCTAGTCATATTCCCGCATCCGCTAAGAATTAAAATTTCAATTCTTTGAGTAACAGTTAAATGTGCCATAATATTTTAAATTGAATAATAATTTCACCTACGTGATCCATAAAAGAACTATGGAATTCGAAAAACTAAACTTGATAACGTTTTTGCTTTATTTTAATTGATTTACGTTTTCTAACATTCAATTGTCATTTACTCGAAAATTTTCCTATGTAAGAGAGTAAAATTTTAGTACTGTCTGATAGAGAATTAAACGATCTTTCAGAATCAAGGAAAAACATATGGTGTTGCCATTTAAAAAAAAATCGATGACGTGATTACTCGAAAACAAATGACATTTGAAAATCGCATTTTACGCTAAAATATGTATTTTTTAAATTAAAAATCGATCTGTTCGAGGATTTTTCCCAAAAAATAATTGTTTCGTTTTTATTGAATTTATTCCATACTTTTGGCGCATACTGTATATTTTAGTACTACCTTAATAAGAACCTCCACCTACCGGCTTGATACTTTTTATGCAGTTTTAAATACGATTCCTTGTCCTTAAAACACCAAAAGTTGCCATTTAGCCGAACTTACTTTAGTCCAAAAGTTCCAAGTTCAAGAGACACAGGGTGTTAAATGAAAAATATTATTTTAGTTTTTCGTTTCATTTATTTTTTTATAATTGCTAAAGATCCATGCAAAATCTTAGGGTTTGGGCTTTTTTGGGTGGAGAAATTCAATCTGTTCACAGTTTGATTAGAATTTATAGAAGGCGCCAGCTGTGGTAGATTGAATGTGTTCGGGGTGTAAATACTCAAGGGTTCGGTATAACTTTCTAACTTTCTTTACACAATGCCTTCCTTTATGAAAGTGTCTGTCTCGTACTGTTTTCGAGATATTTGGCTTTAAACCTTCCAATGTTGATAGTTGAAATAATTAAAATAATTTAGAAATGTCAAAAACAAAGGTTTATTTAGAATTAAGAAGTGTAATGAACAGTCAAATTGTAAACGTTAATAAAAATATGCCTTTTTGACAAACCAGGAAAACAAAGTGTCGCAGGGAAAAATGTTAGAGGAAAGACAACTGTTATTTTTCCATGTTCTAAATTTTCCCAAAGTTAAGAACAAAAAGCGGGGGCATTTTGAATATAGAACTTAAGATAGAAAACTTTTTAAAAAATCTTAGAAGAGTTAAGGGTAGCTCATGTTTATTCTGTATCTATATTTTAATTAATCTATCTACTACTAATAATAATAATAAGTTAATAATAATTATGTTTTTGATATATGCACGTTGAGAAAATCAATACATGTACTTACTTTTTGTAAAAATGAGTTCATCCATTTCGTGAAGGTTTTCTTTTGAATGTGCAGACGTTCTTCCTGCAGGACCCTGATACGGCCCTGCTCAAACTTTTGTACTTCATCTCTTTGACTCATGTTGGTTCGTTTTTGGAAATTGGAACCTGGTCTAGGCACATAATGCACAGGACCAACTGCAATAAAAAGAAAACTGTTAATATAACGATAACGTTTCAAGGTTAATCAAAAATAAAAATAATTTATTTAACATTATTTTCATAAAGCAAACATATCGTATAAGGGATCTTGTCAACGGTAATAAGTACAGTGTAACTTGAATTAGGAAAAAGTTGCGTGTTTTTTTTTTAATTTTCTGAAATGAAATACGAGATATTTCGTGTAGCTCCTAAAAACAATTGTTAATTATTTAAATAGTAATAACTTTAAATAATCATAATAAATTAATTGTAATCTATGAACTCAATTTTTATTTTTAAATTATTCAGACTTAAAACTTTATTACTATCATCTTTTTAATTTAGATATACTTTACTTAAATACCTATTATTTAGTTAATTCTATTTTTTTTTAATTTATGCCATCATCACTTCTATATAGGTTTCATAAAGGAATAATTTTTATAATACAGGGCTTTATTGAAGATAATAAAAAAATAATGACTTAGCTATCTTTTTTGTAAATGTGATAATTCGCGTAAAAACTTTCTGCCACAGAATGTAAGTTCTAAAAATCTGAGATAACGTAATAAAAAAACCTTAATTCCAAAATTAATTATTTTTTTTTTAACTTACATCCACCTTAACTAAATCATTAATAATTTGGATCATTTTTGATGCTTTATCTCCTTCAACATTTTTAATATATAGTTTTCTTTTACTTTAGATTTTATTTTAAACATCAGTATTTATACAGAGTGTCCGGGAAAATATAGGAAATCTCTTGGGGCAAATAGAATATGAAAAGATAAGATGACAAGTTCCTATAATTTTTTTCCTACAGGCCCTACCCCAACGCAAATATGTCCTTGAAGGACCCCGCTGAAAATTGGTTTTTCGTGAATAACTTTTAAAGTACTTAATATAATTTAATAAAAATTTAATGTGATGGACGAATAGATGGATGGATGTGGTAAGGATCTTTTAAAATAATACCCTTGAAACAAAACCTAAGTTTTTTAGTTTCCCAGGAGCGGACTAACCTTTACAATTTAATGCCTAAATTTTTAACACCCTGTATGATAAAGACATTAAAATAATAGATCTTGGTAGCTTTAACCTTATACTAAAAAAAGTACTCTTGTTTATTGTTGAAAAAATGAACCGTTTACGAGAAAAAGAATAAACGAATTCAAGTTTTATTTTTAATAAAAAGAGACATGATTTCTATCTTTTTTTTCTCGACAACAAAGTACGATACGAAAGTCATTCAAACAACAGGAAAGAAAGAACAATGCTGGGCTATTGTGGCAATGCTGTATACAGCAGTCCTCAATTCGGTGTGCCCGCAACACGCGAGTATCAGGCTTCAGGTATCAGGAGCTCATGTTGAACCCTCTTATGAAGTTTTTCAATAATTTCGTTAAGGCGCCTCCTGGGACACAACTGCGTTTTTTAAACTCTGTTCTTTCAAATTAAAAATCTTAAAATTAAACTTTCCCGTCGTTTGAATAACTTTCGTAACGCACTTTGTTGTCGAAAAAAAAAATAGAAATCATGGCCTTATTTATAAAAAATAAAACGTGAATTCGTTTATTATTCTCATTCTCGCAAACGGTTCAATTTATCGACAATAAACAAGAGTATCTTTTTTTAGTCTAAGGTTGAGACTACCCAGATTTATTATTTTAAAGTATTTATCATACAGGGTGTTAAAAATGCAAGCATTCAGTTGCAAAGCTTAAACCCGTGGTAAACTAAAAAAGCTAAATATGTTTCAAGAACACTATTTTAAGACGTTCTTACTAGTGTTCATAACATTAAATTTGTATTAAATTATATCAAGTAGGTACTACTTTAAAAGTTATTCAAGAAAAACCTATTTTTAGCGGCGTTCTTCAGGGAAATATATATTCGTAGGGAGGGCCTGTAGAAAAAAAAATTATAGGAACTTGTCATCTTGTTGTTCTATCTGCATCCAAGATATATCCCACATTACCCGGACACCCTACTATACGTAGAGTATGTACAGATGTTAACTTCTACAATTGCTTTTTTCAAGTTGATACGCAATAATGTAAAACTACAGCTATGAATAACGTTACATAAAAATGGAAATCGTTGAATATCAGATAGGCGTTAACCGCTACAAGTAATAATTCTAGTGACACACATATGGAGACATAATTAAGTAGCCGGTTTTACCCATGCATTTCATTGTGTGGAAGTTAATTTATCATGAATTGTTTTGTAATTTAGGACGTCCTCTCTTACCCGCGCATATTTTCTCTGTCGTGAATCAGATATTACGAAACTCAAACAATTCTTTCACATGAAGTTCATTTCTTGGAGAAAACTGGAATGATGGTTTCAGAAATACAGACTGTCAGAAGGTAACATTTCTTTTCTATTTCTATTATTATAAAAAAAAAAGAACGAAAATTTATCAATTTATATTACAAATAAAATTCAATCTTAACAAACAACAGGCATAATATCATAGCGACATTAACACTGAAATATTTCCAGTTTTATGAAAGACTTCCCTCTTGCATTTTAGGTCAACGTAGTAATAAACAAGTTTATACATATATTATAAAAAAAAGAAATGTAATAAGGTAATGTAACAGAACCTAGCACTACTGAATAATTGTTTAATTATTTGGTTGTTACATGTGTTATAATTTATTTTTCTCAATTTTTGGGTTGAGTGGAAGAGCAGAGATTTCCACTTGTGCAAATATACTGACTCTGCCCTTTATAATAATGCACTTTGTATATTCCTATTGTAAATATTTCCTTGTACAAATCAATATCATTGTAATAAATTATAAGCAAAAATAATTCAATGAATTATTAAAACTTCTAACTATAATTCACATGGCATAAGGGTTAGTTTACCTAATTCATTTTAAAATGTATTGTCACAAGTAGCGAACTATCCGAATAAGAAAAAAAGAAAAAAGGAAAATTATGAAATAAATAAATTATTAAAAATGTTCATAGTGTGCAAATAAAATAAAAACAATTTCTCACTGAAGTTGTGAAATTTACTACTATGTATTTTTATATTATACGTATTAATTATTATAACTTCCTCCGTTCAATAAATTAGTCATGAAATTGAAGACAATTGAATTAATTTATTACTCCATTTTCACAACTTTTAGAACTTATTTGATAGTAGCTCTTTTTCAACACAGCACCTGACTAGTTTGAAACCTGTCCGAAGCAGTCAGTCAGTTTAATATTAGATACAACTCCGCTGCAGTAAGTCGGTGAACGATTTGGCTATCCACTTGGGGCAGGTTTCCAACCAGTCAGGTGCCGTGGAAAAGAGCTAGTATCAATGGGTTCGCGTATAAAATTTTAAAAAGAGTTAATATAGGTAGATGGACTAAAAAAGTGTTGTTTTATTTTTCGATTACTATTTATAACGATAAATATTTAACAAATAGTTTATGTTACCAACTATTAATTTGCAAAATAGCAACGTCAAATTCAACTTAATACTCCGCACATAATTCAACTTGACAGGAATAATGATTGTCGTTTTCCTGTATTTGTTTATTTACTTATTAACATAATTATTTTCAATTATGTTCCATTCTAAAACTATAATATAAAGTTTAAATCTACTCTCAGCATTGACTTTGATATAAGTATTATAAGACTATTCAATAATATAAGCTTATAAGACCAATATTATAAGAACTCGTCAGTACTACCACCTGTAAAGATAAAATAGTAGTAACAAATTAAACTGTGTTTTGAATTGAAAAATTATTTGTTAGATGACAAAATATGTTAACGAACGAATAGGTTACAAGTTTGTATTGCTTGATATATTAAAATCGTCATCAAATCTGGGGGGGATAAAGCCCCGGGTGGACTTTGTTTTAATATCGATTCTGAAATGTATCCGAGATGTTTATGAATATTTGGGGGAAGGGGGAGCTGGTTCGATTCTTGGAGGGGCTAAGCCTGTTGTGTACCCATTTTTTTCTAGTATTTCTAAATCTCTCTGTATAACAAGACAATATCTTATTGCCCCACCAAGATTTCATTTCTCTCCCTAAAAAAATTAGCCGGATACGGTCCTGTAACATTTCATTCAAAATTTATTGAATGTAATAGGGTATAGTTGATTTTTGTGGTGTCAAATTTATTCATATCTTAAATGGACTAATATTAAGTGTGCCATATTTGCAGTTCTTCAAGTAGTTAACCTCGACAAACTTTACCTGATCCAAAATTGTCATTTTGCCCTGCTGTGACACACATATTAATATACTTGTAGCGTAACTACATAAAAAACTACTACAATTCTCCACATACTACAATGTTAAATGTTAGAGTTACTAGATGTTTTTCATTTTCATGCCCATGTCTGCATAACGATGCTGTTTGGCCAAATTAAAAAATCCAGTTCTGGTTAGTCCAAATGGACATTTAAATGTAATTTACGCTAAAATTAAGATAAAACCCGTTTTGGGACGTGTTGACTAAACCGCATATTTGTAAAGTTAATGTTTTACAGTTGTGTTTACTCCGTAAATATTTGGGTCCGTTAAGTTTCACGTGCAACAGTATATCTGCAATATGTACAATTAATATTTAGCTAAACCGACGTCATTTGGTATTCAGGGAGTTTATTTGCAAAAAAATCGTCCTAAATGGATTAAATTTTTACACATCACGCTGACGTTTACTTAATTAGCCAAACTTGAATGAGAACACGCGTTTTCAAGTTTCGTATGCATATTTTTGCAATAAGATGAAATATTCTTACGTTGCAATACACAGATTACAATAAATATTACAAATAAATGCATCTGTTATAGTCAGAAATTCCCAATAATAAATACCATTTTGTTTAATCTCTTCGAACTGCAAGATTACGTGTAGACAGTGTAATCTTTTCAAATGAAAATACGTGAGTAGATATATCTTAGAAATTACAATCTTTATGAAATATGGAAAATCCTTCGGAAAATCCTATTTGTAAAAATAAAACTTAGAAATGTTTGTAGGTATAAGGTTTAGTACCTACGCTATATATTTTGTGTTACACTTTCAGTGCGCCAAATTAATAAATATATACTTTTTCGATATCAGAAATTAATTATTTATCTGGCATATTTGTACAAGTGAAGGAATTTCAATTATAATTTTTGAGTAGTCCTAAGGTTTTGATCACTGAAAAAATACAGAAATATGTTTTAAGATATCTTCAAACTGGTTTCAAAATAACTCCCGTAATAATGATACGATTATTTTTTTTTAATACGAATAAACTAGGGTTCCAAACGTAAAGAGAACAAAATAACTGAGCATTCTAGAAGCGGCAATTTATTTTACTAATCTATATACACTCTGCTTCTGAAAATAATTGATAATAACTAAGGACCTAAGGAAGTTTTGAGTAACCGTTTACTTCAAATTGAATCAGGCGATGAGAGATATTTTGAATTTTGAAAACGTTTATGTTTTCATTATATATTAACAATATAATTTTACTAGCATTGGCATTGTTTTATATAGCGTTAGTTTAGATTTTTAAATAATATTTTCCCTTATGTGTATTTACTATCAATATTATCTATCATACAAGTTACAACTATATTATGTACAACTAACTATTAATAATTACCAACTTAATCTATGTTACAATTGAGAGAATATTAGAGGATTAAATTTAACTTTATATACAGGGTTAGTCAAAAGTAGCGCATGGGTCAAATAACTGGAAAACTGCTACAACTACGGAAATAAAATTGGTACACAGGATGTTCCAATAACACACCAATCTAATAATAGAACGGCGAAGTTGTCAAGTTTAACAAATTTTTCCTAAAAATACTAATTTAATTTTTCTTCATTCTTTTCCGTACATATTGATGGGTTTGTGGCATAATCTTTAATATTGAAGGTAATAATGTGTCATAAGGGCAATAGGGTAGTGAACATGTAAACTGGCATTAAAGTTTTAGATAATCTTTCTAACACATTGTACATTTCATTTTTAAATGTGACACTCTGTATCTTTTGAGTTGCCATTTACATGTGTAATATAACTTTATTTTTAAAATCCGTTATACAATTGTAAATTCAATTTATAGATAAACTCAGACACTGACAAGATGCAGATGATCATTTTGAATATTTAATTTATATAGATTTGTATTATTTAAGGTTGCCGTATTACTCGTAAGGTACTTGTACCAAATAAGGCCACTGTCACTTTTTGACAAACCACTGTATTTAACCAAAAAAAAGTTTACAGTAATTTTACAGGTTTCATAACATGTCTAAATTTGCATAGTTTCTAGTTTCTAAATTATATCATGGGTGGCGCCATTAGCAATCACCATTTTACCGGTTGTGTGATGGTATTTTTGATGTGAATACAAGTTTATATTTTTGTCTGAAGAAGGCTTTTTTTTAAGATATGTATTGACATTAGGAACAATTGAATATCTGGCAAAGAGTGACGGTATATATGGACATGCCAAGTTTTCGTTGTTGGTCTATAATACAATTTTTATAATTTGGGATAGGTGTGTCTAATAAAGCATGTCAGCAGGACAAAGTTCAAGACATGTGACTGTGTATTATTTGTCTAAAGTACGTTCACGAAGAATACGCAGGATTGTGTAAAAGCGACAAAGCTAAATTTGTTTGCCCAGAATGTCAAAACTGAAATTTATTTTTCGATTTTGTTTTAGTTTCACATTAAATGTCAAGTTAGTGTCATATGTAAGTTTTATATTTGATTTTTGAATTTGTATTATTATTTTTAGTGAAGAAAGTTATATTTTTCAATGAAATATATGTTATTAAAAACAGTCTAATAATTATTATTGATGTTTATTTGCAATATTTGTCAACTGGCTTTATTAGGAGCAAGTGTTCCTAACAAGGCCATTTGTCACTTTTTTTTTAAATTAGAATTAAAAATAATCTAACTCGATTTTTTTAAATTTACAAGTATACAACCGTTTTAAATAAAGTGCATTTAATATACTCTAAGTTTTATATATTTTTGTCCAATATTAACAAAAATATAGGGGTTCAATGCTTAACATGGCCTTATTTGGTACTGGTGCCTTAGTAAAATTATCAAAAATCTTATATGCAGAACTATATGTATAAGTTTATGTTATAACAATATTTACATCTATAGTTGAATTTAAAAAGATACGTATTTTGAAAGATTTCTGTACCTAAAAATTTGTTGGTTAGACCGCTTTTTGTCGTTATATATTCGTTTTACTTTGAATATTCACAGGTGGCATGAGATAACATTTCTGTAATTTGTTAAACTCTATATTACAGTTCTCAAATATCTAAAATTGCTTGTATTTATAGAACACACTATTCCAAGAATACGGCGCCCTTAAATGGTGACTTTTGGTAAATTAACAAATCCTAAGAATTCAAAATGTTACTTGAAGGCATTTTAGAAACGAGATTCGACTTCTTTTTAGATTTGACGTGCTAAAATTATACTAGAAACACAGAACAGAAATATAAAAAAGAATATCTATAAACAAAAAAAAAATAAAATAAAAATAAATGATGGAAAAGAAATAACAAATCCAAACAAATTGACAATCAAAATATATCTAATGAATAACTTAGATAGAAAAGCTATAAGAAATGTTATTAAAAAAATGTCTCGTACTGTGATACAATGGTAACAATGTTGCAATTGATTTTTTCAGGAAACATGTGAATAGCAGAAAACATAATTTTGATGGTGTATGCATGGCTTTAGATTTATTATTAATTAGGTAAGTATTTTATAAATTATGCAAAGTCTGTAATATTCCATTCATAATTAGCTTAATAATAATACGTATCCACATATTTCATACATCTTGTTTTGTCTTTGAATGACAAGTCATAAAGAGTTATTTACGTACATTGTCAAGTACACGTAACAGTTACGAATTTCTAAAATAGATAATTTTGTCATCCAATACGTTCCAAACTAATCGATAGATATGCTATAAACATTATCTTATCAGAAAAACTTTTGGATTAGGTACACAAAGTGACACTTTTATGCGACACATTTAAAAGAATTAATACAAATAAAATAATGTATTAAATAATTGCTAGGAGAATATTACATGAGCTAACATAAATCTTAAAAAATAAAAATTAAATTATGTAAATTTTAAAGACATACTTGCGATAAATATAAAATATGGAATAAAAAACGAAATACATCATATGACATACATTGTCTGGAGACGGAACCTGTTTTGTTTTACTTATTCGCCCAATATTTACATTAAGATATCTAATAACAGTCTATAGGATTTACTACAGCTATCAGTGCAATAAAAAGTCGCAAGGCAAACGATAATGTACGTACCATAGGGTTTATATGACATTTTAACACAATTCACACAAATATCCTTCACAACATATTACTCGCTAACCGTGACAAGTACTGACGACTCAGAAGTAATTCCCTTATCAGAGATTAGTGTGGAGAGTTATTTTAATAGATAACCATTTATAGTCATAAATATATTTCATATAGGGAGTCGGTTTACTAGCTTCGGTTGAATGGTATTTTACTTAATGGAATTTAGCTCTTTATTTCTAAAAGACAACTCTGCTCAATTACAAGAGATAGCTTACATTTATTGTAAATAGAATGAATGGTCATTTCAAGTAAACTTATAATCTAATATTTGTTGATTTGATTTGATGAAACATATATATTATACAAATAACGTGATCAAAATATTTAAGAAACTGCAACTGATAGTAATAAAACTATATACTACACTAAAAGTTAGTATTATATATTGCACTAAATTCCAAAATATGATTGTTTTTAACGCGACCAGATATCGAAAATTACTTTGACAATAAAAACAAATGTGTAACGTCAACCGTGACGTAAGACGTCTGAATTCTTGACGCGAGTATACCTAAGTATATTTTGAGTTGCCTATTTGAGTATTATCGCGGAAAGTGGAAGAAATCACCAAAATTTGTCCATTTGAAAACAAATGAATGATAGCCGGTAATTTCAAACCTCATAAGCTTTGTTCCTACAGTATAAAAGAAACGCAACGTTGTATGAGAAAATATACATTTAATAAAGTTATTCTAACCTTAGTAGAACAATTTCCGGACTGGTCGTCACGTTGTTGGTTTAGCTTCATTGACGTTTGGCATATCGTTATCTTCTATCTTCCTCATAAGTAACTTTGAAACTTTACTTTAACCGTATCATGCGTCTCTGGAAACGTGAAGAAGCTAAACCGACGATAGTCCAAAATTGTTCTACCAAGGTTTCAATAAATTAGTTAAATGTCTATTTTCTCATAAAAATGTACGTTTCTTCTTTTATCTTGTAATAACGAAGCATATAAAGTTTGAAATTACCATCAAAGCAATATGACAGCTTGACAGCTATCATCAGGGGCGGATGGGGAAGATTAAACCGGCCCGGGAAATCAGTAGGATCGGCCGGCCCAATTTTGTTGAGAAAAAAGATGATTAATATGATCCGATGAAAAAAGTATGATTTCTTTATTGTAACGGTCGTCGATAACATTCTGTATTAATTTTTTAAGATTTTAAGAAGACTTTAATTTTGAAGATTTTAATAAGTATAAAATATTTTAAACAGTACAACTGAATGTAAAATATCGAAAATATACTGGGTGTAACGGATGCTGATGGTCAAACTTCAGAGGGTTATTATACAAGTAATTTTCACCAAAAAAATATATTATAAGATTGTTTTGGAAAGTTGATATTTGCTCTTTTATTTAACATTTTTTGATTTCAAAAAATGTTGTTTCTTTTTTCATAAAAACAAAAATATCTCTGTTATTCTTACAGTCATATCAAATTTAAACATACCATCGGAAAGACCGTTAAAATTGCTGCAAGACTAGCATATATGAGTGTTTAAAAAAATTTTTATACCAGGTGCTGTAAAAAGTTAAATGTAGTAATTGCGAAATGAGCAAAATTAGTGGTGTCTTCTTATTGGTGGTAACGCTGTGACGTACCTACGTCGTGATTGCAATACGACGCAGTGTCACTATGACGCCTGAGTGATGGCGGCGGTAATCTCGGGCGCCAGTTTTTGTTTACAGTGCAGAAGCACCACTACTCGGGCGGCTACAGTGAAGACACGGTATGTCCATAGCAGGACTGATCTCGTAGACGGCTGGCCAGGAACTGAAGTGCCTCCTCGGAGTTTGAAAGCCCTCAGTGCTGGTCACTGGTTGGCGGCTGCGCAGTGCTCCTCAGACGAGACTTGTAAAAATATCACCAAACGGCAACGGCTAGTAGTCCTGGTAGAATTTTTCTAAGTTCTTCATCAACTTAGAAAAATCACGAACAGCTCCTCTGGTACTGATGTAGTGGACAGACAGGACTGCTCTCGACGACGACGGGCCAGGAACTGAATCGTCTACTCGCTGTTTAGAACTCTTCGGTGCTGTAGACAGATCGGCGGCGGCGCACTAGTCTCCCTTTTCAAAAATTCTCTTCCTTAGCTCGGAGTCTTCACGAAATTATTCTAAGTTGATCAGCTACTCAGAATAATTCGTCAGCGAGGTTCTCGTGTGGCAGTGGGTGGGCCACGCGGCAGGTCTGTACGCTTGGGCAGCCGAGACAGGACTCGCCGGCCAGTGTGCTGCGACGGGCTTGGTCTCGATGCGGACGGCAGCGGGTGTGCGCGCTAGCGTTCGGTAATTTAAACACATTTCGGCGGTCGGTGATAGGTATATTAATACTATTTAGAAATGAAAATTTTACTTCATTACATCGCCAAAAATTACTAATTAAATTACTGTATTTAGTAAGCTTTTCAACGATATATCAACTTTTGAGTTTGCTACCTTTTTGGCAACAATATCAAGCGCATAGGTAATAAAACCGTAAAAATCGAAAATACAGGAACTTTACAGTACTTTATTTTTATTTTAAGACTGTCCTTCCTATGCTTTGTTCGAGATGTTCTCGAGTTTCAATTGGTACTTCAAATACCAAATATTTTAATCTACCCCACCAAAAGAGGAGGCCACCTAACTGTACCAAAGCGTCCTATCCATCTATCTTCATAATGCTCGTTTAGCCATACCCAAATCTCCCTGCTGTTATGTGTAGGACAACCATCCATTTGAAGCCAGGAATTAATCTGAAAATTTAAAAGAACCTCTTCTAATATAGTATGCAGTTCGTTCTGAAGAAGAACAAGAAATGCTCTGCATTTAATTTATTTTCTAGTATAATTGGTCTAAGAACGTAATTTCCAATTATCTCCATCCATACGTTAACTTTGATTATTGGAGGGCCTGACAGCATGAGGATTCACAGCTGCCCACGTATGGTCATTATAACAATTAAATGTGCCATCTCTAGTAAATGTTAACTTGTCAGTCCAAATTATATCCTTGTAAAATTGCGGATCTCTGTTAGTTTGTTGGATTATAGCACTGACAAAACTGAATACGTTCTGCCCTATCACGATCTAGTAAATTTTAAACAGGGGTCAAGTGATAATGGTGAAGGTTGTTTCTTCTAAGACTTCTGTGAACTGACGTATGCTCCCAAGTTGTATTGCTGCCCTGCGTGTACTTAATGTGGGAGTTTCTTCAAAAAAGCACTTATACTTATACTTTGGTCTTGATGACGATTTACTTGATTGGGATTTAGACGATGATGCCCTGGAACACTCTTATTTTCTTCCAAAACCTGAAATATAGTTACAAAAGTTTTTCTGTTTGGAATGCGTCTTTCAGGATAGCGCCAAGAATATTCTTCAACTGCTGCTATAGAATTTCCATTGCAAACACCATACACAAATAAAATATCTCGATACTCGTTATTTGCGAAAAAACGTGGCATCTTAAATTTACATACTCAAGTAATCAACAAGAACACTAAAGTACCTAATTTTATGACTTTGACGGTCAATATTGTTTTTCACAGTCGCCTTGGCATTTATCTACCATAAAAGACGCACTCTAAACAACTCATTTGTAAAAATATTTCGGATTATAGGAGAAAGGGGAAAAGTTAAAAAACAGCTTTTTAAAGAAATTCCCACAAAAACTAGGTACACACAAGTTTGTGTTTTATTACCTTTGCCCTTGGTATTGTTGCCAAAAAAATAGCAAACTCAAAAGTTGATATATCATTGAAAAGCTTACTAAATACAGTAGTTTTTGCTGAAAAAAACATGTCTTCATTAACAAATTTTTGGGGTTACCACCCTTTAAACACTCATATATGCTCGTCTTGTAGTAAATTTAACGCTATTTCCGATGGTATGTCTAAATTTGATGTGGTGGAGAACAGACATTTTTGTATTTATGAAAAAAGGCACCAAATTTTTTTAAATGAAAAAATGTTAAATAAAAGAGCAACTATCAACTTTCCAACAAAATCTTATAATACTTTTTTGTTGAAAATTACTTGTATAATAACCCCCTGAAGCTTGGCCATCAGCATCTGTTACACCCCGAAATAAATATTAAAACTTATAAAGTCAAAATCAAATGAAATATGTAATATAATCAAACAAAAAAACTTTATCACACATCACACTTAGACCGACCCTGACCAACCGGCCCGACATCCAAGATTTGACTGTTATGGTAATACTAGTTTATTTTAGTCCGCGTTCGTGCTTATATAAAAAAAAATTGGTTAGTAATATTCAAAAAAGCTTCTTAACCAGCACCTGCACAACAAAATAAGCACGTGCCACGCACGGCTTTTCCTTGTTTCGACTATGTTAATGCCTTATCAAACTAAAAAAATAGTCGCGGGCTACAGCGGCCCGGAAGTAACCGGCCCTTCGGGAAAATTCCCAAAATCCCCTTTGGCCCATCCGCCCCTGGCTATCATTCAATTGTTCTCAAAGTATACTTTGCTAATTCGTAAAAGAATAAATGAGATTCATCAATATGTCCAAAAATTGTAAATGTCGTTTTTTTTACTTTAAACGAGTATGTATCAAATTTTTAGATAAACTGTCATTCTTTAAAAGAATGCCTTAAAATCTTAATAAATTACTAAAGACAAAAAAGTTATGATCTTTTCTACACTTAGCATGTGCGTTTTCGGCCCTTTAGGGCGCCGCAATTTTAGAAATATTATCCTGAAACTGCGTCTCTATAAAAGTAACAAGTGTGCCAAAAAAAAAATAACTTTAAGTTACGTAACTAGCTCCGTCAATATTGACTTTTCTTCGAGAAAATGTTACATTTTTTTGGAGTATTATCACGCCCTAAATTTTCTGCGCCGAAGTTTCGGACACCCTGTTAAGGTATTTATTTTATTTATTTATTCCGACATGGGTAATTCAACAAGCAATTCAATGCCCAATAACAGGATTACACAAAAAAATACAAATTCGTGGTAAGTACTTATATTAAACCTAAAGAACCAGTGAGTACAATTAACACTAATGTAGTAAAGAATCAACATATTATGTTTTTAAACTTGATTTGATAATGATGAATTAAAAAGATCTAGATGAATAAAGTAATCATTATAATTGTTCTGTTAACATACGTATTGGAGAATTACTCCGACACGATGAAAATAAATAAGAATAGCATATCTAGAAAAATGAGAATGGTAATTAAAAGAAATTTGGCTGAGAATATAAGGAAATTCAACAATATCGGTAAGTAATTTGTACAAAAATATAACAGAAAAAATTATTCTTCTAGAGAATCTGACATATGATTCATAATATAAATTTCTGTTAAATCTATAATTGAGCACATCAACAAATCTTTTCTGAACATTTTCAAATCGACGATCTATATGTATTTATAATACAACGGGCTCCATAAAAGACTACCATATTCCAATTTACTTCTAACTAATGCATTATACAAAATGATAATTGAAGTAGGGTTAGTAAAATACTTTGTATTGCGTAATAAACCTAGAGTTCTCATAGCTTTTTGTGCTATTGAGTCAACATATGTCTCAAAAGATAATTGACTATCTAAAATTATACCTAGGTCCTTAACTTCACCAAGGACTCTCAAAGTATGACCACCAATGGTGTAATTGTAAGCAATATTAACTTCTTTTCTGGAAAATGTTATACTATGGAATTTATTAATATTAAGAAAAAGTTCATGAAATTTTCAATATTCATTTAATCTGGTCAGATTTTCCTCGAATTTAATGCAGTCATTCACAGATTGAACAGTCATTGACAAATAAAGGTCATCGGCAAATAAATTATAATTTGAATAACTGAAGCAGGGCAGCAATGTCGTTTATAAAAAGACAAAAATGAAGAGGTCCCATGTGAGAACCTTGTGGTATTCCAGGGATAACACTATGGTACTCAGAAAAGTAATTGTTCAATCACATTGACTTCTGTTAGTTATATAAGACTTCAGCCAACGAAGCAGTTCCTCATGAATACCGAAATTTTCAAGTTTAATTAATAATGTCGGACGATGTGCTTTGTCAAACGCTTTTGAATATAGTATAGTCTTTTTGGAATTTTATGCGTCAACACCACTTGTCCAGCACCTGGAACATAAACTTCCAGAAAATCTATATAGCGTGTCACCATCTAGGTTAATTTACCAGTATATACTTTATAATTATTTCGAACTTGCATTTATGTGCATGGGCGTTAGGTATTTCATGCCTTTTTTTCTGGGGCCCTTCCTTTCCTCGCTTCTACTCTTCGTATCAGAATACGATTACGTAACCTCCTTGAGAATCGAAGATCATATCAACCTTTAGAAGTATTAGACTTCCATTTCAACCCACCGTCTTCTGCCATGTGAGAGAATACTTACCACTCTACTTTCATTCTTCCTTATACGAGGCTAAATTCCCCTGGAACCAGCACTCTTGATGTTTGCCAGGTAAGTGGATGTCAATTTACCGTTATTGTTTTTTTATTATCATCAAATGGTACTTAACCACCATTTCAATACAAGTACCCTTTTAAGGTATTATCTAGTTATTCGCTTAGTTGTGAGGAATACAATAAACATTATTTTTAATAATTACTCATATTTATGTTTTGTGTAGTTTAAGTGAATTAATTTTGTTTCCTTCTTAATTACTAAACTAAAATCCAAATTAAACAGTACATTATACAATCTATTACCCCATGTAAACCAGATTTAGATATCCATTAATTAGTATAATCAAAATGATTAGTGACGTTCTTATTTGCAAATGATTGTAATTTAAGAGAAAAAGTTTATTAGCGTACATGATCGCTGTTTAAAATTGATCTTAATATAGTGTATTTCCTCACAAACGAAATCTATTTGAATATACCCCCTTCCAGCTCTACCCACTCTGTTTTTTTTAAGAAAATAGACATTGTTAGTTAATTAGTGTTCGTCAGTTATTGTAGGAACTTTTTTGTAGCTTTCAAGTTCTCAAGTAAAGCAAAGACGGCAGATAAATCCAAATAATATGGCATCCTATTTCACACTATCTTAGTTAAATAGCCTTAAAATCTTAGAAATGCACTGCGTTTTGGTTTTGCGTTTTTTTTTTTCACAGTATATTATTATTATATTATATTAATTGTATTTTTTTAACAACCTTGTGATTTCGGCACTTTATACATTGTTTCATGCAGTTATTTATGTACCAAGGGAGATACAGGGATGATTATGCGTTCAGGCGACAGGTTGTAAGTCGCCTAGGAATATAATCATCCTAGAATCTCCTGTGGTGCATACAACGTTTTATATTTCACTTCATACGAAATAAAAACTATGAAAGGTTTATAGCTTTGACATTTCTTGATTTGTGGTTATGACTGCTAGCACAAAACAAGAGGGGATGCTTTGTGGATGCTAGATATTTTCCATAACAACCCAAGCGTCATTATTTTCGGGTTCTCATGGCAGCGAACGTGAAAAGATCCATTTTGGATCTACGACAGCGGGCATTATGAATGACACTGATATAGGTATGTTTATATATCTCGTATCCTAAATAATATAATTATATTACAAGGAAGTAAAATATATCTAAATAAAATAAACTGTATTTAAAAAGTAATATTAGTATTAACATTCGATCATAAAACAATTATGCTCGAATGTACTGTAGGTCAGTGGTCGCGCGGTTTAAGGCGTCAGTACTTGAATCGAGGTGACTAGATCGGTGTTGGTTCGAGCCCAGCTGCCGGTAGACCGTATATAAGCTATATTCGTGGAGAGGTTTGGCGCCCTCTCTGCGGGTATGGTAGGGTGGAAGAATGTTGGCTTGGGTCAATGTGAGAGATTGATACCGGTTGATATTTGACTACCCCCCTAATTAATGAGGTTTTCCAGGTTTCCCTCATTCCTGCACTGAATAGTGGTTAGGGCCTACCAACGTAAGTCGTTCCTGGGCGCAAATGCGGCCTGCTTAATAATAATATGCCGCCCCCTCTCCCGCACAAGTCTCCGACTTCTGGGCTAATCCCTGTGATTAGAATGAGGGGTAGAGATATTATTATTATTATTATTATTATTATTATTATTATTATTATTATATTAATAACCCTTTCGGCTTTGATTTATTCGTTTGATTGTTGGAAAATATCAACTGGTGTGTGTAAAAGGTTTAAAAGGTTAACAAGTTTAATTTTAACCCTGTATTGATTTATTTGGCCAGTTTAAAATTCGAGTGAAGGGTATAATGGAATGAAAATATTTTAAATGACATACCAACACTATAGTGTCAAAATAAAACCTTTGTGTAAGTTATATAGTACTGCTTCACGAATACTCTCCATAAATAAAACTATTAGAAGTTATATTTGGCAATTCTGATTATTTTAAACAACAGCTGTCGCTAAAAGTAGTATACTTTTTTATGTTGTGAATTTTAATATTGTTTCAATAACCAAAATCCTTTATAGGGTCGTCCTATTGTAAAAAACAATAAGCATTTCATTAAAAATGCAGGATATATGATAATTTAGATAGGAATAAATAAATATTTATATGCTGAATTCATCTTCAATTTTGTAGGAAATTATTAGCGTTATGACGAAGTATCAAGTCACTGTTCAATTATGTATTTAATGATTATACTTACTTTTTATTAATAGTAATATTACACAATAGTTTATAGATATTCAAATTCATGCATTTTCAAACATACAACACAATTCAGATAATATTTATTTATTATAAACATACTTTCTCCAAACTTTAATACAGGTTAGTTCCTCTTCAAATATTAATTTACTGAATTCAATGACGAGTATAAAACTTTCTTTTGATATTCGACTTCACGTCTGAACACTTTTCAAGATATGTGTATACCTGGAAGTTTTACAACCGTTAAAACATTTTAATCCTTCGTTAATATTGTAACCTATACGTTGACTTAGCCTTGAAATGCGTCAAGTAGAAAAACTTTATTGTCACTACTTGATTACTCAACAAATGTACTTCAATCAAATGCACAACTGTCAAATCTTTACTTTAACGTGAACATAAACTGAACTAAGGTCAAAATAAAAATATTCCAAAAACTCCAATTCAAAAACCAAAAAGTTCCAAAAACGTTCAATTCTAACGCAGACAATTAACAAACTAAAAAGGTGAGCTTCCGTAATAATATAATCACTATTTATAATTATTTCTATTTGAAACAACATAATTCAATGATCATAGTATATATAAGACTATACCTAAAAACAATTAAGTAATTGTAAGCGAACAATGTAGTTACTATTACTTCACGGAAATATTTAAAGATAAAAGGAAATGTGAGCTAATCCCGTTGCTCATAATTCATAATTAAACAAAAATAAGTATACTTATAGAGACCAGGTATCTATGATGTATGGGATATAGACCCTTTACTGCCAGGAGAAACATGAAATTACTGCCTAGACTACACCTTACGGATTACAGCAAGAGGTATTCGGAATAAATAAATTTCTTCTACAAAATTGGTCTGTGCCTTCCTGCCTATAAATTACCCTCCATAAATCAAGAAGTTTATCTAAGTACACCTTATACGGTAAGGGAACAAAACATTTTGATGTTTGGAATATTCTTAGTTTATAGGTACGTAAGTAAAATTGTTTCCAATAAAATCGTTTATAGTAATTGGATGCAATATTTTCTTTAGGTATAACCCAAGCGTGGAGCTGTTAGAAAAGATAAACGTGCCGAAATTAAATTTATATTATTGAAATATTAAAGAACTTCCTAAAATAAAAACTAATTCCAAACCCTTTTTTTATCAAATTGCCTCAATAGCATTTAGAAGAGACATATTATGTCAAATATTATCTAACCATTATACAGACTGTATTAAGTTTCTATTAAAATTTATATTTAGGGTTAAGATCAAAATTTGAATTTTATAAAAAAATCGTTGAAAATCTGCCTTTTGGCGCTTAGGTATACTAGTGGTATACCCAAGAAAAAAACAATGCGAATTTAAAATCTTTATAAATTAATAATGTATTTTCATTCTGACAGCATACAGTATGATATATGTAATAATGTTACTACCTTATCTTTGACGTTTTGATGTTTGGAAAGTTTTTATATATTAACATCAGCTGATATTTCTATTCAGATGCGTTCAGTGAAAATCAGTATTATGTTTATGCAATTCATAAGCAAATGTAGGTAAATACATAATAATGCACTTTCGAAAAAATGGCGAAGGAGTCGGTTAAAAAATTCGAAAAGCTAGCGAAGCTTTTCGTTACAAAATTATAATAAATGGCGAAGGATTCGGTTATAAAAATAATAATAATAATAAAGTGTATTTGCCTATTAAGACTACATGATACAAGATATCATTAAAACAGTAAATAAATATAATCACCTTAAGCAAGTCTGTCTGATGGGGTACATACATACTTACTCAAATATTAAAAATATCTACATAAAATAATATTAAGTATAACGCAATAACCAGTAACAGAAATACATACAAAATATGCTATTCAAATATGAGTACACGATTAAATATACTACAAAATAATAAGGAAATCTACACAAGGCTATTAAAATACATTGTAGTATTCATATAATATACAACTGCATATGCACCTATTTAAGTTTTAGTAATAATTGTATTAAATAATTAAAATACAATACTTACTACTTACTGGTAAGGATTATGAATTACGTTACTTGTTAATTTTCATGGTGTGCAAAAAATAAGTTTTAAATAAATTTAAGTAAGTAATGAAGTTATATTTAATATGATGTTGGATACACTATTTAATAATTATGGTCCAAGATAAAGATTCGACCAATAGGCGAATTTTAGGCGATAAGTAGTAATTTATAAGTCTGGTGATTAACTGTTGGCAATAGTTGCTTTTTTTGTTGGCAATAGTTGCTTTTTTTATTCTGATGTATATTTGAAATCATGTAGGTTAAGTAATATAATTGCCTTATATCAAGCACTTTGGGTTCTTGGTAAGTTAAGTGTGAGGAGTATGATATTGACTTATCTAACATGACTTACTTTTAATTTTTTTTGCGTTATTTCTAGATTTCGAAGATATACATCAAATGCTCCTCTCCCTCCCATTTCAAGAATGCCATAAATTATGTAACTCTCAACTAAGGCGTGATATTCAGTTTTTAAATCATTATCGGTAAATATATAAGTATTTTATTATGTTCATTATAGATCTTAATTTATTTGTTACATATTTTACGTGTTCGTCCCATTTTAACAGAGTATCCAATATTATACTAAATATTTTACTTTTCTTACAGATTTAATTTTACGGCTTTTCTCTTCAGTAGTTATATTAGAAAATGAGGGCAATGATTTATTTTTGCAAGTGAACCGCAAGAACCAAGTTTATTTGTGAAGCTGAAATTTGTATGTACAGTAGCAAATTTTTTATTGAATCTTTACTGATCTCAACTTCTAGTACGGTCAAACGACGATCTCTCATTATTAGATTTTCTACCCTCTCAACAACAGCTGCATTCCGAGTAGTTTATGGCCTACCTGAACGCTGATCACTCTCCACCAGTGTTCGCCCATTTTTGAACTACTTCTTTATTTGTGTTATTCCCATAGCATCGTCTCTAAACACCTGCGGAATCTTACGAATTGTTTCGCTTTGAGAAGCATCAAGCTTTTGAAAAAATTTTATACAGTACCGTTGGTCAACTCGTACCAACTCGTATTTTAAAAAAAATTAAAATCCGACGAACACTTAGGTATAAGAACCATTCACTCTACAGACAGACCTCATTTGAACCTACTTGTACCTCTGGGTACAACTAAAACATGACCAAAACCTAGACAAAAACATCTTTTAAGTGAAAAGCGAGGTTAAAATTTCACTCTCATTCCAGCACATATCATTGGCGAAAATCACGAAGTGACTGACATCTGTTGATAGATTTCGGAAATGCTGTAGGAGTGAACAACAAATTTTATTGAGATCATACGATATTTAGTTGAAGAAAGTGTACAAAAATAGAAACATACGCAAGAATATTTGCACAAAATCTCGAAGAATCTGTTTCCCAGTGCTCCTCTTACTGTACGTACTTATAACAAGGTTATGTTATGAATTATTTAAGGATTTTTTTAAAATCTGTATTCAACATTACACTGCCAATGTTCTCCATTTAATAAAAGATGGATATTTCATGGGGTGGCTGAACTAAAGCATCAAACGCTGTGAATATAGACTTTTGACAACATAGGGCTTCTCGCGTTCTACCCCAGACAAATTTATGTGCCTCACCTTCTTTTAGATCTCTCACACGATCTCTCAAGTAGGTAGTTCAAGATATCTCTAACCGAACCATTATATCTGAATCTGAAAGGTTACGAGCATATTAGTCTTCGATTGAAGTTAAAATAATCCTTTTGATAAGTCATAAAATACACTTTCACCTAAAAATTACATAAATACAAAGAATTGCACCATAAAACACAACATCCCTGGCAATAGCCCAGTGAATGAAATGGTATAGAGGGAAATGCTTGGAACAAAATTTTTGACTTTGTAACTTTGTTTCGACTAGTTAGGAGGTGAACATATCAAAAGTCCCCGCCCATAGCCCTTAAACTGAGGGGGAGGGGGGTTTAAAAGTCTCATACATACATATACAAAATAAAAGCTGATTAAATTTGGTGCAAGTTTTATTCAGTCAAGTTTTTCGATATCTTGTATAGTTTACGAGATATCCGCTCTTAAAAGTCTGTAATTTTGAAAAAAAAATATCTTCACATTTTTGCTCTTTTTGACCGGATAACTCTTCAACGATGCACCGAAAACTAAATGATGACCATAGGGTTGTAGAGCATTAATTCCTTTCAATAATATATATTACTTAACTATTTTATCTATGTTCCTTCAAATGTTAAAGCAGTTTCACTGTTGAGCGCGAAATCTGAAGCTTTGCAAATATGCACCATTATGTACACATATTCAGTACTGGACGTCTAAATAGCACAGATACTCATTTTAGAATATATACTTGTAGGCTCGCTGACCAAGTTCCTTACACTTAATTAAAGATCTATACCATTTTAATAATAATAATAATAATAATAATAGTGCCTTTATTTTACATTACAATTAACGCATCTACAATGAACTTATAAAGAGGATGGCGAAGTTCACGTGTTACGTGCTCTTCCACTTAACCATCCATAAAAAAATAAACTAACAAAAAAAAAAGTATTGAAAACAAAGAAAATACAAACAGATCTACTACAAAATACTTATGCTAATACAGATATAGTACTCGTATAAGTAATTATCATCATTCGAAGGAGAACTACTGACGTTGGGCTCGCAAATATTTTTTATATTGATGTTTAAAGCAACTAATACTGCATGAACATTTGATGCTCTGGGGAATATCATTGAAAATTTTAACTGCAACATATGAAAATGAATGCTGAAATTGACTTGTGGAATGTTTTGGAATAATGTAGAGGGCAGAGTGTCTCGTGGAGCGGGTGTGAACATCGCGCATTTTTGTTAATTTTTCATAAAGGTACGATGGTGACTGTGACGCATTTACTTTATATACTAAGGATGCTATATGTAGGCAAAACCTCTCGTCCAGATTTAACCACTGACTTTCACGAAATTTGTCAGAAATGTGATCGAATTTCCGCAAATTGTAACAATATCTCAAACAAGAATTCTGAATCTTTTGTAAAGTTTGCTTGTTATTTTTTGTTAAGGCAGGCCAATATATTTCATTACAATAGGTGATATATGGCTGAATTAATGAATTACATAAACGAAGTTTTATGTCACTGTTTAAATAATTTTTATGTAAATACAACTGTTTCAGTTTAGAATAAGAACGTTTCACCAAATAATTAACGTGACTAGAAAACCTCATATCATCATTCAAATAGAGTCCCAAATTCTTACATGTAGTTGTAAGTGTCAATAATTTATTATTAATACGCAAGTCAAAGAACTCACTACTCGCAGCCTCCTTCCGATGTCGACCAAATAACATGACTTGAGTTTTTTGTTCATTAAGATACAGAGAATGAGCACATGAAGTATTGTAAATAATATTTAAATCTTCATTTATTTGTTCCATAGCATGTTCAATGCAATTTAGATTGAAAGAAAAATATAGTTGTGAATCATCCGCATATAAATGTAAATTACAATATTTAAGTTTGTTATGAAAATCCGACGTATACAATATATAAAGTAATGGACCCAATATACTGCCTTGTGGTACACCATTATCTTTTAATCTAAATTGAGAAAAAAATGTATTATTTAAAACAACTCTATGACAACGGTTTTCAAGGTAATTTCTAAAAAAGTTTAAAACAATCTCACTAAAACCAAAATATTTCATTTTTTTATATAATAATTTATGATTAAGCATATCAAATGCTTTACTAAAGTCTAACAAAATAAGACATGTAACTTTTCCATCATCATTTGCATAATATATATCGTCTGTTACCTTTAACAAAGCAGTGGCAGTTCCATGCAACGGTCTAAAACCTGACTGAATAGGTGGTAATATTTGCATTTTATCAACATACTGCCTAAGTTGTTCATCTACAATTTTTTCTAATACTTTAGACAAACTAGGTAAAATGCTTACTGGCCGAAAGTGAGATAAATCTGTAGGGTCGCTAATCTTAGGAATAGGAGTAATATTTGACTGCTTCCATGCATTTGGAAAGACACCCGAAGTGAGACATACATTTATTATATAAGTAAAATACTCCGTTAACTCAGGAATCAAACAAGTTATCATTTTAAGATTAATTTCATCAACACCAAGAGCATTACTTTTAAGAGACTCTATTATTTTGTTGACCTTATCACCCGAGACCTCTATAAAATCAAAATGGTTATGACGTATCACAGGATCGGCATACGAATTCATCACTTCTTGCTGAAGAGAAGTCTTTGGGATACTGTCAACAAAATAATTGTTAAAATCATCAGCGTTATAATCTGTAAGCAACTCCTTGTGTGTTGTTTTCTTTCCAATATTAAGAAAATTTATCGTTTTCCAAAAATCTTTAGGACAGGTTTTAAATCTATGAGTTAAATACGCTTTCTTTTCTCGGTGTATGGATTGATTTACAAAATTACGAAGTTGTTTGTAATTGAGTCGTGAATCATCTGATTTAGTTTGTTTATACTTATTAAGAGCCTGATCACGTAATTTCATCATTAACTTTATGTTATCTGTTAACCAAGGAGCTGGCGGTTTAGTTATTCTAACTGTTTTATAAGGTGCATGTATGTCAAAAATTCTATGAATATTGCTATTTAAAAAATTAACCATATCATCAACATTGTTGTATGAATAAATCAGAGACCAATTTGTTAACTGAAGATCCCTCAAAAATAATTCATATTTAAAATTAGAAAAATCGCGATATGTTTTAAAAAATTGTTTCATTTTTACTCTATTAATTTTTACAACACAGCTCACAAGATTATGATTCGAGATACCGTCCATATCAAAAACGTCAACTCTATCTACAATGTCTTTATTTGTAGTAAGTAGTAAATCTAAAAGTGTGTGAGTATTGCCTGAATGATGAGTAGTTCGATCAACTAACTGATGGATGCTATAGTTATTCATCAAATCTAAAAATAATTTTCTACCTGGGGAGTCTTTCAACATATCAATGTTGAAATCTCCTCCAAAAATTATCATATCATAGAGAGGTAAATTTGTATTTAAAAAATGTTCTAAATCATCAAGGCAATTTTTTAGATTAGCTTTTGGAGGTCTATATAACGATCCTAAACAAAGTGTTTTACCACCAATCTTAATAGATATCCATATACTCTCTAAGGTAGAATTCATGTCGTTATCTCTTTTCAAAACTCTAAAATTAATATTATTTTTTACATAGAATGCTACACCGCCACCCCTGCTACCACGATCATTCCTTGCAATCTTATAACCCGTAATATTTATCGCATCATTTGTAAGATAATCATTTAACCATGTTTCAGATAATCCCAGAACATCAAACGATTGTTGTTCAATAAAATCAGAAAACATATCAAAACCAGTGCCGCATGAGCCAATATTAAAATGTGAAAATGATATATAATTATTCTTAGACATCGATACTCCTTTCGAACGGCTCCAAATTTACAAAAACAAAAACTGATAATAGAATATTATAAATGTTGTAATATTAAGGCATTAATAAGTGCAATAAAACTAAATATAGTACCACATTAATGCTTGTACATGTTGCAATATTGATAAATTAATAATTATACTAAAAATAATATAATGCCGCATTAATGATAACATGGCATGTAAAAAAAAAGAAACCTTAAAAATTAGTACACTATTATAAAAAGTATAAGTATATATCAGTACACTTTTTATTAACATTCTTACAGAGAAAAAAGAAAATACATGTACCATGCTAATTAACTCATGGCATTAGACAGCGGCAGTGACAATTGTACCTTGGAATTCTGCTTATCGTCCCAGGCAAATATTTTACCTCCAATAGACCATGCATTCTTGTTACCATGCTTCTTTTTGGCTTCTGAAAGTAATTGGTACCGCGATTTAGTAAGGTCCTCAAATATCAAAATTTTAGAATCCTTTAATATCTTCTTTGCATTAAAAACTTCATCTCTTTTCGAAACGTTAGTAAATTGCACTAGTACTGTATTATTTTTGTTATTTTTATTGATGTAAAAAGCTTGTTGGATGTCATCATTGGAGCAATTAATATTCATTTTTGATTTAATCAATTTAATAATTGTCTTAATCAGATCATCAGTATTAGCAATGTAATTAAGTCCGACAAATCTAAGAGAAAACCTTTTGGATTGTTGTTCCAAAACTTCAACTCTGTCTTCTAAAGTATTAATTTTTTCTTTATTAATACTTGCTAATTCTCTAACATCTTTTAAACTGTTTACAACTTTATCAATTTTTGATTCTAATTTTTGATCCAGTTGTTCCAATTTAGCTTCAATAGAGGATTCAATTTTTTCACAAAAGGTAGAACACACTCGATTTATAAGTTCTTCCATATCTTCTTGTTTTCTCTTATTTGCCATGGTTAACTTACACTATATCGACCTGGTAGGACTAGAGCCGAATTAACAATAATGCACTAATTGTATAGCTAATTTTTTAATAGTTATTCACCAACTGGAGGAAAATATTTTGCTAAGTTAAACCTTTACAAACTTAGCGCTAATTGTAAACAAATTGTTGATCACCCCTATATCCGACATCTTGAATTTTACAGCGACATCTAGTAGTTCATGAATTTCGCGAATTCCAATGAATATTTACGTTTTTGTGATATGTTCTGTTTAGAAAAAGATCGGGTGAAATTTTAAAAAAGATAAATATAGTTACTTCGCTTTAGATATATTCACTCATATCCAGTCGAGAAAAATAAAATTAAAACACACATTTGATCAAAAGTTTCATATTACGCCAAACAAACATCTTTCTCTTTCGGTGTAATCACAACATAGAGATCTGATTCACACTCACCCACACGGAACCAATATAAATAAATTAACGATTCCGCAGCCATAATGATTTCTACTTATCATGCAACTTATGGATGAACTGGAAACCGAGAACCACCTTCGTTTGGTCAAGCTAAATTGGTAATTGTACGCCATCCAATATTCTGACCTAGTAAATTACCGACAAGCATGAGGAAATACAAGTAGTGTGCCATGATGCGAACAACAGAACAAGGGACGTGCTAGAATGTCGAGTACTAGAACGTGGAAACACCTAACTGTTGCCCATCCCACCCACTATAGGTAAGCAGAAAATATTCGCTAAGTGAGTAGGAAGCAATACACGTGGATGTAGGACAAAGTTTCAAAGTAGAATAAGGAATAGTTGCTCTGTCTAAATTGACCTGAGCTATATTGAAAAAATTAATGGAATTTTTCTTAATCAGCTATGCATTTTTTACGTAATAATTTATTGATTTTCTTTCGGCATTTAAAAGTTAATAACACATAATACAAGTTGGGTAAAATTAAATCTCAAATCTAATGTTAAAGCGAAGAATTTGCGGATCATATTCTGTAAAAGCTTTTGTCTGCATACAGTTAGTATAGTTGTAATGATAGTAAAGTTTAGATTTCCAATTACTAACATTTCCTACGTATTAGCAAATAATAGATAGAGCGAGTGGCGCCTAAGAACTAAGAACCTTCTGATATAATTTAAAGGGTAAGTTACTTTTTCCCCTTATTAATTTTGTTATATATATCCTCATTTTAAGGTCGTAGTATTATATTCGCAGCGAATGATCCAATTCCTGGAGATCTATTCTCAAATATCCGCAGACCAATACGTACGCGAATTA